>OY288267.1:79160099-80412421 GCA_958450335.1 Hibiscus tridactylites
GTGATAGTGAGAGTGGTATAGCCGGTTGGTAGAAGGATAGTGTTTGATGCTCAGAGAGTTTAGTGGTTTGGTGGTGAAGGGTATCGGTTGAGGTTAGTATCGGTTAAGTGGTTTGTTTAGCTGAAAGGAAGTGGTAGTTCCTTGGTGCTAAGTGATGTTGCAGCTTAGTGGTTGAGTTCCCAAGTGCTGAGGTAGTTTAGCTTTTAAGTTGTTGTGAAAGGGTTGTGTTGGTTCTTAGCAACCTTTGAGGAGTTCAGAAGCTGTTATGTTTGTTTTGGTTAAGTAATGTTCTGGTAATGCAAGTGTTCTGGTTGAGTCTGTAGTGAAAGGGCTGTGAAAGATCGAAGGTTTTCGTTGGTTGTTTGGGTTCTTGTGAGAAGTGGTTGGCTGGTTGTGGTTAAGAAAGTTCCGTTTGAAGTCAGTTGGTGGTGTGTGGAACGGCTGACGGTTTCAGGTTGGGGTTGTGATGTAATTTTTAGTATTTGGGGTGAGTAGTCCTGGTGAGCTGTTATGGTAATGGTTGTGGCGGATGTGAAGGATTGTCAGCTTCGTTGAAGAGCTTGAGTAAACAGTTGATGTTTAAGGATTTTTGCTTGTTGGGAAAATCTTTGGAAGAGGTTTGGGAGTCGCAAGAGTTTTAGAAGAAGAGAAGTTGCCTAGTGGCTGAATTGGTTTGGTGGTTGTCTTTGTGTAGACAAGTCTTGAGAGTTGTGTGTTACAGTGTTGTCTGCTGTAAGAGCTGAAGTTTTTCAGGTTGATGTTGGGATTGTGTACAGTCCGGTTATGTGGAAGGTTAAGTCGTTGTTACCTTTGAGAGTTTGGATTTGTGAACAGTGTATGGTGGAGGTTTTGTGTGGAATGTGATCAGTGGTGTTGGTTGAGGCTTTTGTGTTGCTTTGTGTGTTGCTTTGAGAAGGTTCTGTTTCTCTTTTCGCCGGTTGAAATTTCGAGGACGAAATTTCCTAAGGGGGGAGAGTTGTAACGCCCCGGTTTTGGGCTCAGAAGTTTTGGGCGTTGACCGGTTCGGTCAAAGTGCTGATCGAATATATAAGAGTGAATTTAGGAAAACCTAGTTCGGGTTGCATTAAAAATATGGAAAAATGTTCTAAAATCATCTTTTAATATATATAAGTGAACTGTGAAATCAATTTTGGAAAATGAGGTTCGGAAGGTTGACATTTTGGCTAGTGACCAAAATGTAATTTTTGAAAGTTGCGGGACAGTTTTATAAGGGATTGAAACTTTGAATCTTTAAGGAGCTATTATTCCAAAAAGGATTTCTCCAAATTTTTCTAAGATATTTTAAGGCTTTATTCTGATTTTTTAAAGATTAAGAAAGGGAGGGAAATCATTTTAACCAATTTCTTAACTAACTTTCCATTTTCTCTCAATTTTCCTTTTCTCTCATTTTCTCTCAACCCAAACACAATTCTCCAGATTTCCTTCTCTGATTTTGACATCTAAATCTCTCATTTCAACTCTCATTTGATTCCTAATCATCTCATCAACAAAACCTCTCAATTTGCAAATTGTTTCATCAAGTTTTTTGGCTCTAAAAAGGAGAAATTCAAGTTTGGAGGTAAGAACGTCCTTCTCCTCTAAACTATCAGTTCTTTACTGAAATTCCTAAGTTCTCAATCCTTGATTTATGTTTTGTTAATGGCTTTTCAATTGGAATCTTGATTTTTGGCTAAAATGCAAGATTTGGTGATTTTGGTGAAATTTTCGTGTGATCTGTTTGGGTAGTGTTTTGAAGTGTCAAAATGATGTTAAATGAATGTTAAATTGATTAGAAGTTGAGGTTTAATCAATGCAATCCCGGATAGGTTGAATTTCCTAAGTTTGGCTTGAGTTTTTGGTTGTTTTTGGAGTGTTTTTGGTGATCTGTTATACCTGGAGGTATAAGGACGTGGTTGTGATCATTTTGGATGTTAATTGATGTATAAAAATGGTTAGAAGTAGTGGATCTTGGCTGGGTTAAGTTTTGGAAGTGTTTGGAGGTGATTTCGGTTGTGTTTGGTAGCCAAATTGTTAGATTTGTGATGAGCAGCGAGTTGTGTTGTTGTTGCTGGTGTTTTAATGCATAAGGATGCATTAATGTTCTGTTTTTGTGTGCTTGAAATAGGGGAGTTTGATCCGTGAGCTTTGGAGGTGTTTGCGGAAGGGTTCGGATGCTTGGAAGGCTTGTTGGCTAGTCTTGTTTTGGTTATCGGTGAGTGAAGTTGGGATTTCAGCTTTTAAACCAAGGTTTGAAGGTTTTTGGGAGCTTAGTGTAAGTCTAAACAACTTTGCTAAGCTCAAGAGTAAGTAAAAGGATTTTTGCTCTTGAATTGTGTTGTGATTTGGTTTTAAAAGCAAATGTGGTTGATGATTGAAATGCATGTGTTTTGCATGGTTTAATTCTGTTTTGTAAGCATGTTTTTAGCATGGTTTAATGCTGGTTTTGAAAGTCATTTGTGAAGGATGCTCAAGGTAAGGGATCCTTGGTTTTGTATATGGTAAATGTGGTTTTGATGCATAGTGTTGCATGTTGAGCAATGGCTATGTATGATGCTTTAAAACCGTGAATTGATGATGTTAAATGTTACCTTTTGCATATTGGTTATGCATGTGAATCATTGGATTAATGAGGTAATGGTTTTGCATATTGGTTATGCATGTGAATCATTGGGCTAATGTGTGATGGTTTTGCATTATGTTTATGCATGTGGAACATTGGATTAATATGGTAAGATGGTTATATTGGCAAGTGGTGTAAATGGTTCTTGGTTTGTTGATCGGATATAGTTAGCCGGCTATAGGATTGGGTGCACCGTGAATTAAGTCGCCTTGGAGGTGGAGTGGTCAAGAGTGGACCGGATAAGCTCCCTTCAAGTATCCTAACGAGATGAGGTCATAATGGAGGTTGTTGCCCATTCGAGGACCTAGGTTGATGAGGTCATAGTGGAGGTTGTTGCCCACTCGAGGACCTTGGTTAAGCAAAGGTTATATGGTGGTTAAAAGTCCATATGTGAGAACCTTGTGCTTGTTAAGATCACAATGGCAGTGTTAAGTCCATGTGTGGATCTTGTGTGGGATGTCCCGGATCTCGTTAGTGATGTTCTACAACTACCAATCGGTTATGCAAAGGTTGTATGGTGGTTAAAAGTCCATACGTGGGAATCTTGTGCATGTCAAGGTTGTATGGTGGTTAAAAGTCCATACATGGGAACCTTGGGGAAAAGCTAAGGTTGTATGGTGTTTAAAAGTCCATACATGGGAACCTTAGGATGATGAGGTCATAATGGAGGTTGTTGCCCATTCGAGGACCTTGGATTGGGTAGGGTGTAGGGAGCGTAGGGACAACGCTCGTAATCCGCGTATCCGATCGGGTTGTTGAGTTGAAAAGTGGATGTGGTTGATCAATTGGAAGCCAATGTAATGTTCTTGATCATAGTGAAGCATGAGATGCTTGGAATGATGCATGATTGCATGTGAAGCATGAGATGCTTGAAATGATGCATGGTTGCATGTGAAGCATGAGATGCTTGGGTTGATGCATGATTGCATGTGAAGCATGAGATGCTTGAAAAGATGCATTGTTGCATGAAAAGTGTATGATGCTAGTGAATGCATGTTTACTTGTTAAGTTGAACAAGTGTTGGTAATCATTTGGTAAATGATGCATGTGAGCATGAAATATCTATATTGCATTGGAGTCTTGTAAGACTTGTTTTTAAAGGCATGTGAAGATGATGTTATGGTTTTATGTTGCCTTGGTTAAATACATGTGATGGATTATTTGAGCTATGGTTTTAAAAGGTTTCTTGCTTGATATGGTTTTCAAGTTGAAGAAAGGTATGTTGTGAAATGGGAGTGTTTTCCATGGTTTTGTTTAAGCTTGGCATATGGTGTTTATGCATGATTTGAGCTTGATGTTGAAAAGGGTTTTCAAACATGGCTTTGGTAAACAAATCGGGTTTGTTTTAAAAGTGTTTTAATGACCCGCTGCATTGATGGTGTTTTGGTTTTGAGCATTCCTCACTAAGCATTATGTGCTTACGCTCCTTTTTGTCCATCAATGCAGATTCTTGAAGTTTGGACAGCAAGGAGCAAGGGATTCAAGGTGGACTCCAATGGAGATGTATGTCTCGGTGAATAGCTATAGTTAATAAGGGCAATGGGGTAGAATCTCTCGGGTTTATGTGTATGTGATCGTATATGTTTGATCAAGAGTGTTTAAATGTTGTTGCTAATGTTGTTGGATCATGAATTGGCTTAAATGAGTTTGTTTTGGAAGGTTTGTGCCTAAATGGTTGCTTGTGTAGGAAGCATGCCTATAGATTTGGGGCTTTTCTTATGTGTTGTGTTTCTGTTGAATTGTTGATGCAAGTATGTCTCATTTATGTTGAATTGCATGTTGGTAAAGTTTGGTGGCTTTTGGAGCATGTTTGAATGATCAATTGTGTGTTTGAGTGAGCAAAATGCAGCATTCTGGGCTAGGCGTTTCGGAACAGGTAACACCGTTTCGGAACGGGTGCCCTGCATGAACCCAGGCGTCCAAAACGGGTGCCACCGTTCCGAAACGGAAGGCATTCTGCCAGACCCCCGTTGCGGAACGCGTTGCGGAACGGCCCCGTGTTTCGGAACGGGCTTGGCCTGTTTCGGAACGGGTGACCGTTGGGGGCTGACATGGGCGGTTAAATGTTTCAAAATGTTTGCATTTTGGTCCTGAATCTTGTTTGTGCAATTGTATGAGTTCGGGATGTCCGTTTGAGCTGAAATTTGGCTGAGAAGCATGAAACATGATTAATTTTAAGTTGGTAACTTAAAATCTGATTAAGTCCTTAAAGTTTTCAGAAATTACAATTTGGTCCCTAAAGTTGTATTTTGTTCAATTGGGTCCCTGTTTGATCTCTGATGTTTGTGATCTTTGAGCATGATGTTGTGTGATCACATCTAAGGTTAATGTTCATCTAGACAAGATTAAAAAGGAAAAAAAGGGTCGTTAATCAAGGTTGACTTTCGGGTTGACTTTGGTTTTCCCCGTGTAATCTTCGTAGTTCGGGTCAACCGTCTAGGCCGGGCTACGGGGGTTACATTTGGTGGTATCAGAGCTGAGTTGCGAAGGTTGGGGAAAACGGTAAGTTGTTGTGATGTGTGTTTGATGTTTACCTTGTTGTGTGGTTGGAAGTTGGTTGAAACATGTGTTTTTGAGTATGTTGTTGATGTTTCTGAGCATGTTGTTGATGTATGCAAGCATGTTTTGTGGTTATGAATCTTGATTAAGTTTATGTGGATATGTGCTGATGCTATGAGCTGATGATATGCATGGTGAATGTGTTTTGAGCATGATATGTTGCTAATATGCTGGTGCAATTGGATGATGTTTGGTGTAAGCATGATCAAGGTGTGTTGTTGATATGCTTGATGTTGTGATATCCATGTTGTGTTGACTGTTATGTCATGTAAAGGGGAGGATTCGGGATACCCATTGCCTTATTAATATAGCTATTGTGTTATTTTGGAGTTGGAGTTTGAATCCTTGCTTAATGCTGGTCTAACTGGTTTGTTTGCTTGTTGTGATTGTATGTTGTTGTTGTTAGTGGTATGGCAAAGTCGATGAAAGAATGGCGGATGAAGGAGATGGTTGTTGCCTTGGGGCAGGTTGTTAAGGCAAGGAATTCACCCTTTTGTAGAGGTGTTTTGTCTCAGTCTTCTGTGCCTGGAGTTGAGATGGTAAGGCAAGGGAAAGAAGCTGGTTCTGTGATGAAAAGTTCATTATCTGTTGTTCAGGAGGTGTTGGAAACATCTCAGGCTGTGGTAGAGGTAAAATCAGTGGATGTGCTGGCTAGATGCGAGGGTTTGCCGAAGCAGCGTTTGCTTGATTTGGGTGTGGTGGAGTATCATGGTTCTTCGCCGGAGATGTTTGAGGCCTGGTTGGCCAGTGTGGTTCTGATTTTGGATCAGGAAGGCTGTGATTATGCTTGTAAGCTGGGAAGTGTTGTTTCTTTGATGCTGGAGGATGCTTGTGCCTGGTGGACATCTGTGGCGGTGGCGTCACATATCCTTGATATTGATTGGGATTTCTTTGTATCGGCTTTTTATGAAAGGTATCTTGGAAGGGAATTTCCAGGGGTTAAGCAAGGCGCGGGTAGTGCTGTTGTGGGGCAAGTGTTGCTTGAGCAAGGAGTAGAAGCTCAGCCATCTGTGTGTGACCGTTGTAAAAGGCAACATGTTGGAAATTGTTGGGGCGCAGGTGTTTGTTGGAATTGTGGTTCTAAAGTGCATGTTAAGCGTGATTGTCCACATGGAGTGAAGTCAGTTTCAGTGATAGCCAAAGGGTCTCAGAAAGGTCGTGGGCACGGCCGAGGCAAGGTTTAGAGGTGGCAGAAAAAGCAGAAGGTTGTGAAGAGTTTGGGAAATGAAGTTTGCTGGAAATGTGGGTCTGCTGGACACATGAGGCGTGATTGTTTGATGTTGGCTCGGAACAGCTAAGGTTCTTTACCGCAAGGAGTTGGTGGTGACCCTGGTGTGTTAGCTAGTGCTGCAATGGTGCGGCAGGAGGATGATGGTTTCGCAAGGAAGAGAGCTCGTCTGATGAAGCTTCAGGGTGGTGTTGTGCTTTCAGGTAACCTTGATAAGTAATCTTTGCTTTAGTTACCTTAGTTTGGTTTTTGTTGGTTTTCCTTGTGTGGTAAGTCTAGTCTTGTTGCTAGTGTGTTTGGGGTGATGGTAGTTGTGGTTTGGTAATATCTTGGGTATGAAGAAGGCTTGGGTGAGTATCTTGTGGGTAATGGTTGTTGGTATGATGGAGTTAGACAAGTTAAAGGTGAGTTAGGAGGTTGTTCTTAGACAGATTTTGAGGATGTTATTGGAGGGTGTGAACTGGCATTCATGCACAGTTAAAATCATTGTTATATGCTATATTATATATGTTGGTCCATGCATACATGTGGCATGACACTAGAGGTTTTGCATACATATACATCAGGCATTGATAGGGCATGTAGGTGATCATGCATACGATGTTCACGCTCGCTAATAACTAATCGAATCTGTTAGTGTTGTGGTTGGATTAGGTGGGATGATGGGTTTTTAGAGGTTGTTTGGTGCTGATTGAGAGTTAGAAGTGTTGGAGTTTGTTAAACTAGTTGCTAGTGATAGTGAGAGTGGTATAGCCGGTTGGTAGAAGGATAGTGTTTGATGCTCAGAGAGTTTAGTGGTTTGGTGGTGAAGGGTATCGGTTGAGGTTAGTATCGGTTAAGTGGTTTGTTTAGCTGAAAGGAAGTGGTAGTTCCTTGGTGCTAAGTGATGTTGCAGCTTAGTGGTTGAGTTCCCAAGTGCTGAGGTAGTTTAGCTTTTAAGTTGTTGTGAAAGGGTTGTGTTGGTTCTTAGCAACCTTTGAGGAGTTCAGAAGCTGTTATGTCTGTTTTGGTTAAGTAATGTTCTGGTAATGCAAGTGTTCTGGTTGAGTCTGTAGTGAAAGGGCTGTGAAAGATCGAAGGTTTTCGTTGGTTGTTTGGGTTCTTGTGAGAAGTGGTTGGCTGGTTGTGGTTAAGAAAGTTCCGTTTGAAGTCAGTTGGTGGTGTGTGGAACGGCTGACGGTTTCAGGTTGGGGTTGTGATGTAATTTTTAGTATTTGGGGTGAGTAGTCCTGGTGAGCTGTTATGGTAATGGTTGTGGCGGATGTGAAGGATTGTCAGCTTCGTTGAAGAGCTTGAGTAAACAGTTGATGTTTAAGGATTTTTGCTTGTTGGGAAAATCTTTGGAAGAGGTTTGGGAGTCGCAAGAGTTTTAGAAGAAGAGAAGTTGCCTAGTGGCTGAATTGGTTTGGTGGTTGTCTTTGTGTAGACAAGTCTTGAGAGTTGTGTGTTACAGTGTTGTCTGCTGTAAGAGCTGAAGTTTTTCAGGTTGATGTTGGGATTGTGTACAGTCCGGTTATGTGGAAGGTTAAGTCGTTGTTACCTTTGAGAGTTTGGATTTGTGAACAGTGTATGGTGGAGGTTTTGTGTGGAATGTGATCAGTGGTGTTGGTTGAGGCTTTTGTGTTGCTTTGTGTGTTGCTTTGAGAAGGTTCTGTTTCTCTTTTCGCCGGTTGAAATTTCGAGGACGAAATTTCCTAAGGGGGGAGAGTTGTAACGCCCCGGTTTTGGGCTCAGAAGTTTTGGGCGTTGACCGGTTCGGTCAAAGTGCTGATCGAATATATAAGAGTGAATTTAGGAAAACCTAGTTCGGGTTGCATTAAAAATATGGAAAAATGTTCTAAAATCATCTTTTAATATATATAAGTGAACTGTGAAATCAATTTTGGAAAATGAGGTTCGGAAGGTTGACATTTTGGCTAGTGACCAAAATGTAATTTTTGAAAGTTGCGGGACAGTTTTATAAGGGATTGAAACTTTGAATCTTTAAGGAGCTATTATTCCAAAAAGGATTTCTCCAAATTTTTCTAAGATATTTTAAGGCTTTATTCTGATTTTTTAAAGATTAAGAAAGGGAGGGAAATCATTTTAACCAATTTCTTAACTAACTTTCCATTTTCTCTCAATTTTCCTTTTCTCTCATTTTCTCTCAACCCAAACACAATTCTCCAGATTTCCTTCTCTGATTTTGACATCTAAATCTCTCATTTCAACTCTCATTTGATTCCTAATCATCTCATCAACAAAACCTCTCAATTTGCAAATTGTTTCATCAAGTTTTTTGGCTCTAAAAAGGAGAAATTCAAGTTTGGAGGTAAGAACGTCCTTCTCCTCTAAACTATCAGTTCTTTACTGAAATTCCTAAGTTCTCAATCCTTGATTTATGTTTTGTTAATGGCTTTTCAATTGGAATCTTGATTTTTGGCTAAAATGCAAGATTTGGTGATTTTGGTGAAATTTTCGTGTGATCTGTTTGGGTAGTGTTTTGAAGTGTCAAAATGATGTTAAATGAATGTTAAATTGATTAGAAGTTGAGGTTTAATCAATGCAATCCCGGATAGGTTGAATTTCCTAAGTTTGGCTTGAGTTTTTGGTTGTTTTTGGAGTGTTTTTGGTGATCTGTTATACCTGGAGGTATAAGGACGTGGTTGTGATCATTTTGGATGTTAATTGATGTATAAAAATGGTTATAAGTAGTGGATCTTGGCTGGGTTAAGTTTTGGAAGTGTTTGGAGGTGATTTCGGTTGTGTTTGGTAGCCAAATTGTTAGATTTGTGATGAGCAGCGAGTTGTGTTGTTGTTGCTGGTGTTTTAATGCATAAGGATGCATTAATGTTCTGTTTTTGTGTGCTTGAAATAGGGGAGTTTGATCCGTGAGCTTTGGAGGTGTTTGCGGAAGGGTTCGGATGCTTGGAAGGCTTGTTGGCTAGTCTTGTTTTGGTTATCGGTGAGTGAAGTTGGGATTTCAGCTTTTAAACCAAGGTTTGAAGGTTTTTGGGAGCTTAGTGTAAGTCTAAACAACTTTGCTAAGCTCAAGAGTAAGTAAAAGGATTTTTGCTCTTGAATTGTGTTGTGATTTGGTTTTAAAAGCAAATGTGGTTGATGATTGAAATGCATGTGTTTTGCATGGTTTAATTCTGTTTTGTAAGCATGTTTTTAGCATGGTTTAATGCTGGTTTTGAAAGTCATTTGTGAAGGATGCTCAAGGTAAGGGATCCTTGGTTTTGTATATGGTAAATGTGGTTTTGATGCATAGTGTTGCATGTTGAGCAATGGCTATGTATGATGCTTTAAAACCGTGAATTGATGATGTTAAATGTTACCTTTTGCATATTGGTTATGCATGTGAATCATTGGATTAATGAGGTAATGGTTTTGCATATTGGTTATGCATGTGAATCATTGGGCTAATGTGTGATGGTTTTGCATTATGTTTATGCATGTGGAACATTGGATTAATATGGTAAGATGGTTATATTGGCAAGTGGTGTAAATGGTTCTTGGTTTGTTGATCGGATATAGTTAGCCGGCTATAGGATTGGGTGCACCGTGAATTAAGTCGCCTTGGAGGTGGAGTGGTCAAGAGTGGACCGGATAAGCTCCCTTCAAGTATCCTAACGAGATGAGGTCATAATGGAGGTTGTTGCCCATTCGAGGACCTAGGTTGATGAGGTCATAGTGGAGGTTGTTGCCCACTCGAGGACCTTGGTTAAGCAAAGGTTATATGGTGGTTAAAAGTCCATATGTGAGAACCTTGTGCTTGTTAAGATCACAATGGCAGTGTTAAGTCCATGTGTGGATCTTGTGTGGGATGTCCCGGATCTCGTTAGTGATGTTCTACAACTACCAATCGGTTATGCAAAGGTTGTATGGTGGTTAAAAGTCCATACGTGGGAATCTTGTGCATGTCAAGGTTGTATGGTGGTTAAAAGTCCATACATGGGAACCTTGGGGAAAAGCTAAGGTTGTATGGTGTTTAAAAGTCCATACATGGGAACCTTAGGATGATGAGGTCATAATGGAGGTTGTTGCCCATTCGAGGACCTTGGATTGGGTAGGGTGTAGGGAGCGTAGGGACAACGCTCGTAATCCGCGTATCCGATCGGGTTGTTGAGTTGAAAAGTGGATGTGGTTGATCAATTGGAAGCCAATGTAATGTTCTTGATCATAGTGAAGCATGAGATGCTTGGAATGATGCATGATTGCATGTGAAGCATGAGATGCTTGAAATGATGCATGGTTGCATGTGAAGCATGAGATGCTTGGGTTGATGCATGATTGCATGTGAAGCATGAGATGCTTGAAAAGATGCATTGTTGCATGAAAAGTGTATGATGCTAGTGAATGCATGTTTACTTGTTAAGTTGAACAAGTGTTGGTAATCATTTGGTAAATGATGCATGTGAGCATGAAATATCTATATTGCATTGGAGTCTTGTAAGACTTGTTTTTAAAGGCATGTGAAGATGATGTTATGGTTTTATGTTGCCTTGGTTAAATACATGTGATGGATTATTTGAGCTATGGTTTTAAAAGGTTTCTTGCTTGATATGGTTTTCAAGTTGAAGAAAGGTATGTTGTGAAATGGGAGTGTTTTCCATGGTTTTGTTTAAGCTTGGCATATGGTGTTTATGCATGATTTGAGCTTGATGTTGAAAAGGGTTTTCAAACATGGCTTTGGTAAACAAATCGGGTTTGTTTTAAAAGTGTTTTAATGACCCGCTGCATTGATGGTGTTTTGGTTTTGAGCATTCCTCACTAAGCATTATGTGCTTACGCTCCTTTTTGTCCATCAATGCAGATTCTTGAAGTTTGGACAGCAAGGAGCAAGGGATTCAAGGTGGACTCCAATGGAGATGTATGTCTCGGTGAATAGCTATAGTTAATAAGGGCAATGGGGTAGAATCTCTCGGGTTTATGTGTATGTGATCGTATATGTTTGATCAAGAGTGTTTAAATGTTGTTGCTAATGTTGTTGGATCATGAATTGGCTTAAATGAGTTTGTTTTGGAAGGTTTGTGCCTAAATGGTTGCTTGTGTAGGAAGCATGCCTATAGATTTGGGGCTTTTCTTATGTGTTGTGTTTCTGTTGAATTGTTGATGCAAGTATGTCTCATTTATGTTGAATTGCATGTTGGTAAAGTTTGGTGGCTTTTGGAGCATGTTTGAATGATCAATTGTGTGTTTGAGTGAGCAAAATGCAGCATTCTGGGCTAGGCGTTTCGGAACAGGTAACACCGTTTCGGAACGGGTGCCCTGCATGAACCCAGGCGTCCGAAACGGGTGCCACCGTTCCGAAACGGAAGGCATTCTGCCAGACCCCCGTTGCGGAACGCGTTGCGGAACGGCCCCGTGTTTCGGAACGGGCTTGGCCTGTTTCGGAACGGGTGACCGTTGGGGGCTGACATGGGCGGTTAAATGTTTCAAAATGTTTGCATTTTGGTCCTGAATCTTGTTTGTGCAATTGTATGAGTTCGGGATGTCCGTTTGAGCTGAAATTTGGCTGAGAAGCATGAAACATGATTAATTTTAAGTTGGTAACTTCAAATCTGATTAAGTCCTTAAAGTTTTCAGAAATTACAATTTGGTCCCTAAAGTTGTATTTTGTTTAATTGGGTCCCTGTTTGATCTCTGATGTTTGTGATCTTTGAGCATGATGTTGTGTGATCACATCTAAGGTTAATGTGCATCTAGACAAGATTAAAAAGGAAAAAAAGGGTCGTTAATCAAGGTTGACTTTCGGGTTGACTTTGGTTTTCCCCGTGTAATCTTCGTAGTTCGGGTCAACCGTCTAGGCCGGGCTACGGGGGTTACAGATATATTGATGATTGGTTGATGCAAATATGTTCTTTATATGTTGAATTTCACGCTGGTAAAGTTTGGTAGCATTTGGAGCATTTATGGTTGATCAATTGTGTGTTTAAGCAAGCTTTTTGCTGCATTCTGTGCAGATCGTTTCGGAACAGTAGCCACCGTTTCGGAACGGGTGCCTTGTAGCAACCCAGGCGTCCGAAACGGGAGACACCGTTCCGAAACGGAAAGCTCTCTGCCAGCCCTCGTTTCGGTAAGCGTTGCGGAACGACCCCGCGTTTCGAAACAGGTTCTCCCTGTTTCGGAACACCTGACCGTTGGGGGCTGACATTGGCAGTTATGTGTTTTGGAATGTTTGCGTTTTGGTCCTGAATCTTGTTTGTGCAATTGTATGAGCTTGGGATGCCCGTTTGAGCTGAAATTTGGCAGTGTAGCATGAAACCTGATTAATTACAAGTTGGTAACTTTAATTTGGGTTAAGACCTTATAATTTACAGAATTTACAATTCGGTCCTTAAAGTTGTAAATTGTTCAATTGGGTCCCTGTTTGATCTCTGATGTTCATGATCTTTGAGCATGTTGTTTGTATGATCATAACTAGGGTTAATGTGCATATAGACAAGAGTAAAAAGAAAAAAAAGGGTCGTTAATCAAGGTTGACTTTCGGGTTGACTTTGGTTTTCCCCGTGTGACTTTCTTAATTCGGGTCAACCGTCTAGGCCGGGTTAAGGGGGTTACATGCATTATGGGCCTACAGAACTGCATTCAAAACACCATTGAGAATGTCACCCTACCGCCTAATCTATGCAAAAACTTGCCACCTACATGTCGAGATAGGACATAAAGCATATTGGGCTATCAAGATAGTTAACATGGACTGGGACAAAGCAGGGTAGAAAAGGCTATTGGACTTAAATGAAATTGAAGAAATTCGAGCCATGGCCTACGACAACGCCAGAATCTATAAGAATAAAACAAAGAAGTGGCACGACAGAAAAGTGCTTCCACGACAGTTCACACTAGGGCAGAAGGTATTGTTGTTCAACTCTAGGTTGAAGCTCTTCTCATGAAAGCTAAAGTCTAGGTGGTTTGGACTTTTCCAAGTAGTCCAGGTTTTTCCTCATGGTTCCATCACAATAAGATCAATCAAGGACGTCCACCAATTCAAAGTCAATGGACAGAGGCTAAAGCACTATAAGAGGACTGAAGCCCCAAGAGAGCAAGAAGTAGTTACTTTAGGAGATGCCCCTCAAGGCATCCCTAATTTAATTTAGTTTTATTTTATTTATTTTTGTTGCTTTAGGAATAAGACTTTAATATTTGTTTATTTTAGTTTTAGGCAAATAAAAGAAGCAGAGAAAAAAGATGGAATGAACCGTCCCACCACACTCACAACAACCCAAGAAGCCCAATGGTAACAAGGATGTTGTGACAGTCGGTCACCAGCTATCGCGGCAGACGCGCAAATACAGCATGTTACCAAGTTGTCGCGACAAACACGGAAACGCGTAACAGACGGGTCAAGAAACCACGGGACAACTGGCTCTGTTTTTCACGCCACCCGTTACGGCTTCAACAGGCAGAAAACTCAGTTCTATATAAACCCCGACCTCCATTTCATTTTTCACTTCTTCCTCTACTCTCTACTCTATTTCTGAACATTTTAGCTTTTCAGTATTTTCTTTTCTTTCAATTTTACAGTACTCTTACAATGACAATGAGATCGACCCGACGAAGTGCTGCCTCCACATCTGTCGCAACAGTCTCCACTCCTAGTCACAGCAGAATTCGCAGAAGGTTCACCTCGGTAGAATCAGAAAAAAGATATTATGAATCTTTTCAGAAAAGGGAAATGTGGGAGGAAAGAGGCTTCACCTACCTAAGGAAGACCGAAGATCTAGGACTCGAAGGATTCATCACCAAAAGGATCATTGGATTAAAGTGGAAGATGTTTGCAGAACAACCCGAGGAGATGAATGTCACACTTTTCCGCGAATTCTATGATGTTGTCACCTCCCAGGATACCTCTACAGTCACCATTAGGGGTAAGGAAATCGTACTAGAACCAACCTACATCAATTATCTATACGACATGTATGTGGGCAGGAAAGAGGATGCACACAACAGGTTCATCAACAATATGTCATCGGCAGACTATGACAGCATCATGGCAGACCTTACTGAAGAAGGCACCAGTTGGAACAAGGACCCAAAACATCGATGGACGGTGCGAAGAACTCAACTTACGCCTGATGCCAAGTTGTGGAACCATTTTGTGAAAAAGCATTTCATGCCCACGTCTCACAACATGACAGTGGACCGACAGAGGCTCGACCTCGTGCACTCCATCATCAACAAAAGATAGATTAATATGGGAAAATACATCCTCGATGGAATCCACGAGTGTGCACTGAAGGATAAGGGCCCCCTCTTTTTCCCTTACTTAATCACATCCCTCTGCCAAGCCAACAACGTGCCTGAAATTGATGAAGATGTGAAGATCCAAGGCAAGGGGTGGACGCAGCAGAACATCTACAGCCTGATGGAACTAAAGGCAACCACCCCAATACCATATGTTGGTCCCTCTGCCACAACAGAACCCACGACAGAACCAGACTCAATAGAACTTGTCGTGGCAGATCTTGAGGAAACAGAACCTGCACAACCAGAAGACACCTCCTTCAACCAAATAATTCAACTGCTAAAAAAGATGGAGGCACGACAGCTGGGATTTATGGAGTGCATGAGGGACTTCACCACTGCAACGGTAAACTTTATTAAAGTTGAGCTTAATTATCCAAATGTACAATTCCCCTATTTTCTAGAAAACCTTCTTTCTGCCCCAACACTTGTCGCCAGCCCCAAGACGCCCACACCGACAGCTGCCTCTACTTCACCATCTAATAGGGCCGGAGACGTCGATAGAAGGTCTGCATCTCCTCGAGGAGCGAAGAGAAAGGAACCACTGCCAAAAACTGACCCGAAATATTTTGAAGGTTTCTCCTCCTCTTCCGTCTAGCAGGATAACTCAGACTCTGAACCGTCCGTCATCCGCGAAATAGCCAGAGACTTCCCTCCGATGAAGAAGAAAAAGCTTGATATTGATGTTGAGGGACCTTGCCGCGACAGAGCAAACGGCAGCTGAAGCAACAACAACAGCAATGACAGTGAGATCGAGGTCATGGACAAGGCCCCAAAATTTCACCCACTAGAGTCCAGCCACCTCGAGAGGCAAAGAAGAAGGTAGCCTCACCCTCTCCAACTCCAAAGCCAGCCTCTGCCACAAAAGCAACTGCCCGACGATAGCTCTGCATCGATAGCAGCAGTGACGACAGCTCTTCAACTTATGTTCTTTTACTCTTTCTGTCGTCTATGTTTTTATTTGATATTGGTGATGTTTTTATTTATGTGTTGTGTGTCATGCATTGAGGACAATGCAACCCTCCAGTTTGGGGGTAGGCATTCCTCTTATTATTAATGAACTTATTCTATGTTATTTTGTGTCTAAAAAATTTTTTGGCTTATGTTTTTGAACTTCTCTTACTTGCCGCGGCATTCTCTTTCGTGACAGTATTTTTAGGGTGTTTTAGGAAATACTTAGAGCCTTACTATAGTTCTAAACTCTAAAAACACCTTTGTGACTTATATGTTGTCTAGACTATTGTTAGTAAACTTAGAATAGGAAGCTTAACCACTTGAGTTAGAAAAAAAAAGAACTTAGACAATTAGAAGTACCTCTAGAGGTGCCTAACATCGGCTCTAGGAAGATAGCTAGAGGTGTCCAAAACCGGCTCTAGTAGAAATAAGAAAAACTTCGGTTTAAGTTAGAAAAAACTAAAGGAGCCGAAAAATTGCCTCCAATCAAAAATTATTTCAAAACAAAACTCAAGTGATTAAAATAACTATTCTAGTTACTAAGGTGTCTAGGAACATATTTGATTACAAAACCTGCACACTTACACGAGAATTATAGCATTGCTCCGGATAAGTCCTTAAACATCCGAAAAGGTACTGATCTTGATGGTGAAGGTGCTGTAGGTAATGGTTGTTCACTAAGTTAAGCCAAAGCCAAAAAGTTTTATTCTTAGTTAGGTTGCATTTGCTTAAGGACAAGAAATAACTTGAGTTTGGGGTGTGTTGAGTGCATAAATGTTCTATATTTAACCCTCTTTTACCCATATTATTGATGCACTCAAGCATGATTAGTTGCATTTTAGGATAGATTTTGCATAAACATCACAAATGAATAATTATTGCACAAATGCTACTAATTTTGGTTTATTCTTGCAGGTACTTGTCGTGGCAACATCCTAGGCAGTAGATGAATAGAAGATAACGGCAGAGCTAGAGTGAATGATTGAAGGAGACTGCCTATTACAACATTGTCGTGACATCTACCGTGACAGAAGAGGCGATAGTGAAGACGATGGTGATGGAAAATGCGAAGTGGAGTTCGACTGATAGAGCATTTAAAGCCCGATTTTTGTGTACCACTCACATAATTGTCAGAGCCCAGAAGCACAAGGAAGGCATTGCCCAAAGTTTGAGGAAAAAGTCAAAGCAAGAAGATAGGGCGAATTAAAAGACATTTACTCAGAGATTTAGTCTTTAATAGAGTTTTACTTTAATTCAAACTAGTATTCTTGGCCATTAAGAAAACTTAAGTCCAAGGCCTATATATATGCTTGTAAATCGACAAGGCAAAGTATATCTAGCTCCTAGTTGTCTTCCCCCAAAAACCCTAGTCGTTTCCCCTCTCCATCATGTTCTAAACTTCCCCTAGGGCTAAGGGTTGATCTTGTAAGGTAGTTGTAAGGGTTGTACTGTTTCTTAGGATTTTTTCAGTTCAATTAATAAAAGCTTCAAGTTTATTTACTCTGGTTTCAACATCTCATAAGGGTATCGGGAGAGCATTGTGAGGTTTTTCATTTACTTAATATCGGGAGAGTTAAGTATACGAAGGGAGTAAATACGAGTTTTCCAGTTTATGGTTAAACCATCTTGGCCTAGGGGTAGGTACAAGGTTAAGTGGCTAAAGAAGAATTCACAAACTTCGGTGTTCATCCTTCGATTCACGCTGGGAGGTATCATCTAAGACGTGTTCATTGACAGAACTTGGACCTAGGTATAGGACAAGTCACAACAAGGGTTCTTGCCGAACTTGAAGTACAGAGTTGTTGGCCGTTGGCGCGACAATAACAGACTGATGCCGCGACAGGTGCAACGATAGGTGTAACATAAGTTCCTTTGAACAGGGCAATACTTGCACGACTGAGCAAATCAATACCAGCCTATTCTCTCAATCTAATTTCCTCTTTTACTTTAGTTTATCTTCAAGACTTCCAATATCATTCTATTGAATTTATTTCTTTTCTTGTGCAGAAATTTAAGGATAGAAGTATTTACAGTCCCTGTGGAGACGATATTCGATACTTCGTATCACTTTATTACTTACGATGTGTATCCTTGCACTCAATTGCGCTAGTTTTATTTACACGCAACAGTAAGGTGATTCAAGAAAAGACCATTGAATTGTTGAAGGTGCTTTGGAGACACCGAGGTGTCGAGGAAGCAACGTGGGAAAGAAATGAGGATATGAAAAAGCAATTTCCCTATCTCTTTCAACCAGGTAAGTTTCGAGGATAAAATTTCTTAAGTGGGGGAGAGTTGTAACGCCCCAATTTTGGGGCCTGGGTGTTAGCTGGGTTTGATTTGTGGTTCAGTTCGAACCCGTTTAGTAGTCTAATTTAGTTTCAGGAAATAATTAAATTGAAAGGTTTTTTGTCGGATAAAAATAAGTAAAAATTTCCTAAAATCACAATTTTGGAAATCGAACATTTTGGTTTAGTGACCAAAATGTTAAAATGGTAAAGTTTTATTTAATGGCAAAAACGTAAAAAGGCTAATACATTGAATCTTTAAGGAGCAATATTACCAAAGGCTAATAAGGACTTTTCCTCATATTTTACAATTTTAATTAAATAAATTATATTAAAAAGATTGAGGGAAGTTGAAACGGGTTTTCATTCTTTTTACAAAGATTTGACGTAGTTTTTCTTCTCTCACTTTTTCTCTCAAAATTCCTTCATCCAAACAGCAAGAATTCAAAGGTAAACTCTAATTTTGATTTTGATTTCAAAGATTTACTTATTTTCTATTGATTCTCTATTAAAGGTAGGTTCGTTCTTCTCCTCTAATGACATGTTATTTACTAAAATTCCCAAGTAATTAGTCTTTTACATGCTGTTTTAAATGGGTTTTAATATGTTAATTGATGGAATTGTGTTTAATTGAGGTTTCTTGAAGATTTATGGTGGGTCTTTGAAATTAATGTTAGTTGTTGAGTTAATGGATGAATATTAATGTGTTGTTAATGGTTAATATTGTTAACTTGATGGATTTTGTTAAGTAATCCCTAAACTAGTTAGATTGCTAGATGTTAGTGATGAAATCTTGATTTTAGGGGTTGTTGTTGTGGTTTCTAGATAGATGGAGGTTTATAGAGGTTGGGGAAGTGTTTTAGGTTGTAAATGGATGAGGATTGATGGTTGGTTTTTTTTGGGTAATGATTGGGAACGATTTAGAGTGGTTTTATCAATGTTTTCGGTTTGTATCGGTTGTTAATTACTTGGAGAATGTTGGAGTTGAGTGGGGGCTTGTGTTGTTGGAGGTTTTGATGCAAGAGTGTGTATTAATCCTCTGTTTTTCCTTGGTGAGAAGTAGAGCAAGATGTTGCTTGATCGTTAGAAGGCACATTTGGAGTTTTGAAGGCCTGGAATAGCTTCGCCAAGGGAGGCGAAGTTGTATCGGTGAGTGGATGTGGTTTGAACGTTTTTGTAAGCTTGGAAACAAGGTTTTGGGAGGTTAGTGTATCCTTGAAATGCTTAGCTAATCTCGGAAGTAAGTATGGTTACTAATGCTCTCGGTTTTCGATTTAAAGCCCATGTGGATTATCATGCTCATGTTTTGAATTATGTTGTTACTCATTGTTATGCATGTTTTATAAGCATGGTTTTGCTTAATTATATCCCGTGAAATGATTTGATTATGTTTCAAGAGGTTATATTTTTTATTAGATATATGATGCTATATTTGAGGAATGTTTTGAGATGGGATATGTGATGATTTTAATAATGCATTGAAAGTAGTGAGTTAGCATGGATTTAAATTTTATATTGGCTTAGTGATGAGATTTCTATTATCAGATGTGTTGGTCGACCAATAGGATGTGGAGTTTTGATTAATGCAATCCCGGATAGGTTGAATTTCCTAAGTTTAGCTTGTGATTCTTGGTTGTTCTTGAGGTGATCTTGTGGATCTGATGTTGCCGGAGGTATAAGGATGTTAATAGGTTCTTTTTAGATGTTAAGTGATGCTAAAGGATGTTTAGTTTTGATGGTTTATGGCTGGGCTTTGTTGAGAAGTGGTTTGGATGCATTTTCGGTTGTGTTTGGTGGCCGAAAATGGAGTGTGGATGAGAGCAGCGAGTTTAGGTGCTTTCATTGAAGCTATTAATGCATGATGATGCATTAATCCTCTGCTTTGATGTGTTTAAAACAGGGGAGGCATCTTTGGATCCAAGTGGTGGTGATCCGGTAGCTTGATTCGTGCTTCGGCAAGAGGCGAAGTGGAATCGGTGAGTGAAAATGGGTTTTCAGCTTTGAAACAAATGTCTTGGGAGCTTAGTTTTAAGTCTAAACAACTTTGCTAAGCTCAAGTGTAAGTTTTCGGAAAAACTCTCTAGTGGTGGCCATGAATTGATTGTTGTGCAATGTGGTTTATCGCATGTTTTAAATTCTGTTTTGAAAGCATGATTTAGCATGGTTATTGCTGATTTTGTAAGCCATATGTTGAAGGAAGCTCAAGGTAAGAGTTCCTTGTTTTTGAGCATTGTTAAAATGTGGTTTGATGCTTATAAGTGCATGATGTTTATGGCTTGGTTTAATGCTTTAAAACAGTGGATTATTTGATGATAATGATGTATATTGGCAAGTGATGTTTTGAAAAGGTTAAGGTCACTAAGGTGGTTAAAAGTCCTTGAGTGAGCCTTGTGGTTACTAAGAACTTCATGGTGGTTAAAAGTCCATGATGATTCTTGTTAAGGTCGCTAAGGTGGTTAAAAGTCCTTGAGTGAGCCTTGTTACTTAAGAACATCAAGGTGGTTAAAAGTCCTTGGATGGTTCTTGTTAAGGACACAAAGGTGGTTAAAAGTCCTTGTGTGGTCCTTGCCATGGTGTTTAAAAGTCCATGGGCCAAGGTGTTTAAAAGTCCTTGGGGCCAAGGTGTTTAAAAGTCCTTGGGAAGAACACTAAGGTGGTTAAAAGTCCTTATGTGGTTCTTGAGAATTGTAAGATCACAATGGTGTTTAAAAGTCCATGTGTGAGTCTTATGTTGATCTTGTTTTTAAAAGATGAAACTTATCACTTGTGGCCAATATGACATGAAATGATATGGAAGCATGTATTGCTTGTTTAAGAATGCTAGTGAGCATGTACATATGATGTTTGAAGCATGATTTATAAAGTGGTTTTGTAAATGCATTATTGAATGGTTTTTAAAGAGCATTCCTCACTAAGCTTGTGCTTACGCTCTCCTTCTTTTTCTTAAACCAATAATGCAGATCATTAAGGTACTTTGAGGGCAGCAAGGAAGGCAAGCAATCAAGTGGAAGTAAAGCTCAAAGTATGGAAAGGTTTTCATATACACTTTAGCTTTTGGTAATTTGGCAATGGGGGACCTATGTGTATGTTTTGGGAGATGTTATGAACTCCCTAAGTATGTTTAATGTTGTTGGAAATGCTGGATTTGTAATTGGTCTATATGTGTTTGGTTTTGAAGGTTTTATGCTTGAATGGTTTGCTTGTGTAGGAAGCATGCCATTAGAATTGGGGCTTTTCTTATATGATGTTAATATGCTGAATTGTTGATGCAAATATGTCTCTTATATGTTGAATTTCATGCTGGTAAAGTTTGGTAGCAATTGGAGCATGTATGGTTGATCAATTGCATGTTTTGGGAAGTCTTTTGCTGCATTCTGTGCAGGGCGTTTCGGAACAGAGGCGACCGTTTCGGAACGGGTGCCTTGCATGAACCCAGGCGTCCGAAACGATAGGCACCGTTCTGAAACGGAAAGGCCACTGCCAGCCCGTATTTCGGTACGCGTTGCGGAACGGCCCCGTGTTTCGAAACGGGCTCTACCTGTTTCGGAACACGTGACCGTTGGGGGCTGACATTGGTAGTTAAATGTTTTGGTTTGTTTGCATTTTGGTCCTGAATCTTGTTTGTGCAATTGTATGAGTTTGGGAAGTCCTTTTTAGCTGAAAATTTACAGAGAAGCATGAAACCTGATTAATTTCAAGACGGTAACTTTAATTTGGGTTAAGGCCTTATAATTTGCTGAATTTACAATTTGGTCCCTAAAGTTGTAAATTGTTCAATTGGGTCCCTGTTTGATCTCTGATGTTTATGATCTTTTAACATGTTGCTTGTGTGATCATAACTAGGGTTAATGAGCATCTAGACAAGAGTAAAAAGAAAAAAAAGGTCGTTAATCAAGGTTGACATTCGGGTTGACTTTGGTTTTCCCCGTGTGACTTTCTTAATTCGGGTCAACCGTCTAGGCCGGGTTAAGGGGGTTACATTTGGTGGTATCAGAGCCAGGTTCTCGAGTAATCAGGAATGAATGTGTGCATGATTGAAGTATGTATGCCTTGTATGCTTGTTGAGTGAAAGCATGCTTAGTGGCTTATGATTTTGATGCAATTGAGTTGTATGTTGTGATGTAGCATGTTGTGGGTACCCATTGCCAAATCAAAGCTAATGAAATGATGTTGATTTTGAATGAAATTGAGCTTGAGTACTTGGATTGCTTACCTTGCTGGGCCTGACTTGTTTTATTTGCATTGTGATTGCATGGTAAAAGTATGGCACCACGTAGAGAGTTGAGAAGTAATGTGCGAGCTACGACTCAGAATGAGAATGAAAATGAGGAGAATGTGGGTAGTGCGGTGTTACCTCCTCCTCCACCTGGTGGTGGTGGTGCTGAGGGAGAAAGAGCTGAAGCTGCAGCTGGTGCTGGAGCTGTTGGACCTGAGGTTGGTCAGGGGCAAGCCATGCCTGACATGTCTATGTTGGTACAAGCTATTGCGGGTGCTTTTAGAGCGGCAGTAGACGGAGCTCAAGGAGCTGGGCATCAGGGAGATGCTGGTGTTAGACTACCTTTGGAGCGTTTGCGCAGTCTTGGTGGGACTGAGTTCAGGGGTATGTCTGCTGAAGGTTCTGAAGCTTGGTTAGAGAGTACCAAGAGGATTCTGGGTCAGATGAGTTGCACGGATGTGCAAAAGCTGGGCTGTGTAGTATCTTTACTACATGATGATGCTTATACGTGGTGGACGACCACTATTGCTGGAATGGCTGAAGCTGATGTGACTTGGACATTCTTTCAGAATGTGTTCAAGAGGAGGTATCTTGGTGTGAGATATCTTGATGAAAAGAAGCATGAGTTCATGTCTCTTACCCAAGGGAGCATGACTGTGGCTGAGTATGAAGTTCAGTTTGTTAGACTCAGTCAGTATGCACCGGAGCTGGTACCTGATGAGCGGGAGAGGTGCGAAAGGTTCCGTTATGGTTTAGTGACGGAGGTGAAGATGTATGTGCTGGCCACTGAGTATGATGATTTTGATGTGTTGGTGGGTCGAGCCAAGGATATTGAGATGAACTTGGGTTTATCTGCTAAGAGTGCTGGAGCAAGTGCTGGTAAGCGGACAACTGAGTTTAGTTCTGGTGGTGGACGGAACAAGAGGGGACGTGATCAGAAGTATCAGTCCTCAGCTAAGAGAGGTGGTGGTGCACCTGCTAGAGGAGGCAATGCTAGAGCTGATCCGAGTGCTTGTTGGATTTGTGGTTCACGTGGTCACATGAAGCGCGACTGTCCTCGTGCTGTGAGGGAGGTGCAAGCTCCTGTTGCGGCAGCTGGTAATGGATGCTGGAATTGTGGATCTGCGGACCATTTGAGGCGAGATTGTCCTATGTTGGCTGGTGGCCAAGTGCATGCACCTGTTGTTGCTGCACCGCAGAGAGGTCGTGGACGCGGCCGTGGTAATTTCCAGAGGAGAGAGGAAGGTGGTCATGGAGTGGCCCATGAGGTGGCTATTCAGCCTGAAGGTGGAGGTCAAGCGAGGGTGTATGCTCAGCGTGAGGGAAGGAATGATGCTGATGTGATTGCAGGTACCTTTACTTTGCAATCCTTGTCATTACTTTCCTTGATAGATTCTGGATCTACGCATTCATACATTTTGCGTGAGCATGCTGAATTGCTTGGTTTGCCTGTTGAGTCTTTGGATGTTGGTGTTCGTGTCACTAGTTCTTTTGGTGAGACTGTTGTGACTCGAAAGCTCTATAGAAGGTGTCCTTTGGTTGTTCAAGAGCATGTTTTTCATGTTGACCTTATGGAGTTGCCTTTCTATGGTTTTGATGTAATCCTTGGTATGGATTGGCTTGCTGAGCATCGTGCTGTTGTGGATTGTGAAAATAAGCGAGTTTCGTTGAAGCTTGCGGATGATTATGAGGTTGTTGTGGTCGGTGAGAATGTGAAGTTTCTTGCCAATGTGGTGTCTACCTTGGAGGCGAGCAGGATGCTGAGGCAAGGTTGTGAAGCTTATCTAGCCTTTGTGATGAATCCTAGCTCTAAGGAGTTGAGGGTGCAAGATATCAGAGTTGTGAAGGAGTTTCCTGGAGTGTTTCCTGAGGAGTTGCCTGGTTTACCTCCTAATCGCGAGGTGGAGTTTGGAATTGAGCTATATGAGAATACGACTCCTGTGTCCATTACTCCTTATAGAATGGCACCTAAGGAGCTGAAGGAGTTGAAGACGCTGTTGCAAGAGCTGCTTGATCGTGGTTTCATTCGGCCGAGTGTGTCACCTTGGGGTGCACCGGTCTTGTTTGTGAAGAAGAAGGATGGCACTATGAGGATGTGCATTGATTACCGTCAGCTGAATAAGTTGACTATCAAGAATCGATATCCTTTGCCGAGGATAGATGATCTCTTTCATCAATTTCGGGGAGCAGCTGTGTTCTCTAAGATTGACTTGAGGTCAGGGTATTATCAGTTGAAGGTGAAGGATGTGCATGTGCCTAAGACAGCTTTCAGGACAAGGTATGGGCATTATGAGTTTCTTGTGATGCCGTTTGGTTTGACAAATGCTCCTGCTGCTTTCATGGATATGATGAATCGTGTGTTTCATGAATACCTGGAGAAGTTCGTGGTGGTGTTCATTGATGATATCCTCGTGTACTCGCGTACTGAGGAGGAGCATGAAGAGAATTTGAGAATTGTTTTGCAAGCTTTGTTGGAGAATCAGCTTTATGCTAAGCTGAGCAAGTGTGAGTTTTGGCTTAAGGAGGTGGTGTTTCTTGGGCATGTAGTTTCTGCTGAGGGGATTCGTGTTGATCCTCAGAAGATTGAGGCGGTGATGAACTGGAAGGTTCCTAAGTCTGTTCATGAGGTTCGTAGTTTCCTTGGTTTGGCGGGATACTACCGGAGGTTTGTGGATGGGTTTTCTAAGATTGTTGCACCTTTGACGAAGCTGTTGCAGAAGGATGTTAAGTATGAGTGGACGGAAGCGAGACAGCAGGCTTTTGAGAAGCTTAAGGCGGCTTTGACGCAAGCTCCTATCTTGGTTCAGCCTGAATCAGGGAAAGAGTTTGTGGTCTACAGTGATGCGTCCTATGTTGGTTTGGGATGTGTGCTGATGCAAGAGGGTAAGGTTGTGGCTTATGTGTCGCGGCAGCTGAAGGTGCATGAGCGCAATTATCCTATGCATGATATTGAGTTGGCTGCAGTAGTTTTTGCTCTGAAGATCTGGAGACATTATCTGTATGGTGAGAAGTGTACGGTGTACACGGATCACAAGAGTTTGAGGTATCTGATGTCTCAGAAGGAGTTGAATCTTAGGCAGCGGCGTTGGTTGGAGTTGCTCAAGGATTATGATTTGACGATTGAGTACCATCCTGGAAAAGCTAATGTTGTTGCGGATGCCTTGAGTAGGAAGGTAGCTGTTGAGCTGAGGGCTATGTTTGCTAGCCTGAGTATATCGCGTGATGGTGGTCTTATAGCTGAGTTGCAAGTGAAGCCATCTATGGTTCAGTTGATCAAGGAAAAGCAGTTGCTGGATGATTCCTTGGTGTCTCATGTTCAGGATATTGCGGAGGGTAGGCCTTCGGATTTCTATTTTAATGATGATGGTGTGTTGTGTTTTGGGAGTCGGATAGTAGTGCCCAATGATGCTGAGTTGAGGCGTGCTATTCTGACTGAAGGTCATAGTAGTCCTTTTGCTATGCACCCTGGTAGTACAAAGATGTATCGTGATCTTCGTGATGAGTACTATTGGGTGGGTTTGAAAAAGGATGTGGCGGAGTTCGTTAGCAAGTGTTTGGTGTGTCAGCGAGTTAAGGCTGAGCATCAGGTTCCTTCAGGGTTGTTGCAACCGTTGAGAATCCCTGAATGGAAGTGGGAAAGGGTTACCATGGATTTTGTATTTGGTTTACCTTTGTCACCATCAAAGAAGAATTCTGTTTGGGTGATTGTGGATCGCCTGACGAAGTGTGCGCATTTCTTGCCTG
This sequence comes from Hibiscus tridactylites, assembly GCA_958450335.1. Taxonomy (NCBI): domain Eukaryota; kingdom Viridiplantae; phylum Streptophyta; class Magnoliopsida; order Malvales; family Malvaceae; genus Hibiscus; species Hibiscus tridactylites. The sequence continues at coordinate 79,185,935 of OY288267.1, forward strand.
TACATACTACGTTTTCTTTGGATAAGCTGGCAGAGCTGTACATTGCTGAGAATGTGCGGCTGCATGGTGTGCCTAAGTCGATTGTGTCGGATAGGGATCCGAGGTTCACATCGCGTTTCTGGCAGTGCTTGCATCAAGCTTTGGGCATAAGGTTGAATTTCAGTACATCCTATCATCCTCAGTCGGATGGTCAGTCTGAGCGAGTTATTCAGATTTTGGAGGATATGTTAAGGTGCTGCGTGATTGAGTTTCAGGGTTCTTGGGAGAAGCATTTGCCTTTGGTAGAGTTCGCTTATAACAATAGTTATCAGGCGAGTATACAGATGGCACCATATGAGGCTTTGTACGGGAGGAAGTGTAGGACTCCTCTTTGTTGAGCTGAAATGGGTCAGAAGTTGGTTTCGATGCCGGCTTTGTTGAAAGGAACCACCGAGAAGGTGAAGCTCATTTGTGAGCGTTTGAAGGCTGCTTCTGATCGGCAAAAGTCTTACGCGGATTTGAAGCGTAAGGAGGTTGAGTATGCGGTGGGTGACCGTGTGTTCTTGAAGGTTTCGCCTTGGAAGAAGGTGATGAGGTTTGGCCGGAAGGGTAAGTTGAGCCCTAGGTACATTGGACCATATGAGGTGGTTGAGCGTGTGGGCCCTGTTGCGTATCGGTTGAGGTTACCTCAAGAGTTGGAGAAGATTCATGATGTGTTCCATGTTTCTATGCTCCGGAAGTATAGATCTGATCCTTCGCATGTGATGCCTGTGGAGGAAGTGGATTTGAATCCGGATTTGACCTATGATGAGGAACTGGTGAAGGTTCTGGATTCGGATAGCAAGGTTCTTCGTGGCAAGACCATTGAGTTGGTAAAGGTGCTGTGGAAGCATCGAGGTGTTGAGGAAGCCACGTGGGAGCGAAAGGAAGACATGTTGAAGCAGTTTCCTTATCTCTTTCCTTCAGGTAAATTTCGAGGACGAAATTTCTTAAAGGGGGGAGAGTTGTAACGCCCCGGTTTTGGGCTTAGAAGTTTGGGTGTTGACCGGTTTGGTCAAAGTGTTGTTCGAATCTAAAAAGGTAAAATTAGGAAAGCCTAGTTCGGGTTGCATTAAAAATATGGAAAAATCTTCTAAAATCATCTTTTAATATAAATAAGTGAACTGTGAAATCAATTTTACAAAATGAGTTTTGGAAGGCTGACATTTTGGCTAGTGACCAAAATGTAATTTTTGAAAGTTGCGTGACTATTTCAGAAAGGGTTGAAACTTTGAATCTTTAAGGAGCTATTATTCCAAAGGGAGTTTCTCCAGAATTTTCTAAGATATTTTTGGGTTTTAACTAAGTTTTCTCTCAATTCTATTTTCTCTCATTTTTCTCTCAAGCCAAACATATTTCCTCCAGAGTTTCTTTTCAGATTTTGTCACCTAAATCTATCTTTTCAAATCTCTTTTGATTGCTAATCATCTCTACAACAAAACCTCACCAATTTCAAGTTGATTCTTCAAGCTTTTTGGTTCTAAAAGAGGAGAAACTCAAGTTTGGAGGTAAGAACGTCCTTCTCCTTTAAACTCTCAGTTCTTTACTGAAATTTCTAAGTTCTCAATCCTTAATTGATGTTTTATTAATGGCTTTTAAGTTGTGTAAATGAATCTTGGCTTACAATGCAAGATTTGATGATTTTTGATAGATTTTCGTTTGATCTGTTAAAGCTCTGCATCGATAGCAGCAGTGACGACAGCTCTTCAACTTATGTTCTTTTACTCTTTCTGTCGTCTATGTTTTTATTTGATATTGGTGATGTTTTTATTTATGTGTTGTGTGTCATGCATTGAGGACAATGCAACCCTCCAGTTTGGGGGTAGGCATTCCTCTTATTATTAATGAACTTATTCTATGTTATTTTGTGTCTAAAAATTTTTTTGGCTTATGTTTTTGAACTTCTCTTACTTGTCGCGGCATTCTCTTTCGTGACAGTATTTTTAGGGTGTTTTAGGAAATACTTAGAGCCTTACTATAGTTCTAAACTCTAAAAACACCTTTGTGACTTATATGTTGTCTAGACTATTGTTAGTAAACTTAGAATAGGAAGCTTAACCACTTGAGTTAGAAAAAAAAAGAACTTAGACAATTAGAAGTACCTCTAGAGGTGCCTAACATCGGCTCTAGGAAGATAGCTAGAGGTGTCCAAAACCGGCTCTAGTAGAAATAAGAAAAACTTTGGTTTAAGTTAGAAAAAACTAAAGGAGCCGAAAAATTGCCTCCAATCAAAAATTATTTCAAAACAAAACTCAAGTGATTAAAATAACTATTCTAGTTACTAAGGTGTCTAGGAACATATTTGATTACAAAACCTGCACACTTACACGAGAATTATAGCATTGCTCCGGATAAGTCCTTAAACATCCGAAAAGGTACTGATCTTGATGGTGAAGGTGCTGTAGGTAATGGTTGTTCACTAAGTTAAGCCAAAGCCAAAAAGTTTTATTCTTAGTTAGGTTGCATTTGCTTAAGGACAAGAAATAACTTGAGTTTGGGGTGTGTTGAGTGCATAAATGTTCTATATTTAACCCTCTTTTACCCATATTATTGATGCACTCAAGCATGATTAGTTGCATTTTAGGATAGATTTTGCATAAACATCACAAATGAATAATTATTGCACAAATGCTACTAATTTTGGTTTATTCTTGAAGGTACCTGTCGTGGCAACATCCTAGGCAGTAGATGAATAGAAGATAACGGCAGAGCTAGAGTGAATGATTGAAGGAGACTGCCTATTACAACATTGTCGTGACATCTACCGTGACAGAAGAGGCGATAGTGAAGACGATGGTGATGGAAAATGCGAAGTGGAGTTCGACTGATAGAGCATTTAAAGCCCGATTTTTGTGTACCACTCACATAATTGTCAGAGCCTAGAAGCACAAGGAAGGCATTGCCCAAAGTTTGAGGAAAAAGTCAAAGCAAGAAGATAGGGCGAATTAAAAGACATTTACTCAGAGATTTAGTCTTTAATAGAGTTTTACTTTAATTCAAACTAGTATTCTTGGCCATTAGGAAAACTTAAGTCCAAGGCCTATATATATGCTTGTAAATCGACAAGGCAAAGTATATCTAGCTCCTAGTTGTCTTCCCCCAAAAACCCTAGTCGTTTCCCCTCTCCATCATGTTCTAAACTTCCCCTAGGGCTAAGGGTTGATCTTGTAAGGTAGTTGTAAGGGCTGTACTGTTTCTTAGGATTTTTTCAGTTCAATTAATAAAAGCTTCAAGTTTATTTACTCTGGTTTCAACATCTCATAAGGGTATCGTGAGAGCATTGTGAGGTTTTTCATTTACTTAATATCGGGAGAGTTAAGTATACGAAGGGAGTAAATACGAGTTTTCCAGTTTATGGTTAAACCATCTTGGCCTAGGGGTAGGTACAAGGTTAAGTGGCTAAAGAAGAATTCACAAACTTCGGTGTTCATCCTTCGATTCACGCTGGGAGGTATCATCTAAGACGTGTTCATTGACAGAACTTGGACCTAGGTATAGGACAAGTCACAACAAGGGTTCTTGCCGAACTTGAAGTACAGAGTTGTTGGCCGTTGGCGCGACAATAACAGACTGATGCCGCGACAGGTGCAACGATAGGTGTAACATAAGTTCCTTTGAACAGGGCAATACCTGCACGACTGAGCAAATCAATACCAGCCTATTCTCTCAATCTAATTTCCTCTTTTACTTTAGTTTATCTTCAAGACTTCCAATATCATTCTATTGAATTTATTTCTTTTCTTGTGCAGAAATTTAAGGATAGAAGTATTTACAGTCCCTGTGGAGACGATATTCGATACTTCGTATCACTTTATTACTTACGATGTGTATCCTTGCACTCAATTGCGCTAGTTTTATTTACACGCAACAGTAAGGTGATTCAAGAAAAGACCATTGAATTGTTGAAGGTGCTTTGGAGACACCGAGGTGTCGAGGAAGCAACGTGGGAAAGAAATGAGGATATGAAAAAGCAATTTCCCTATCTCTTTCAACCAGGTAAGTTTCGAGGATAAAATTTCTTAAGTGGGGGAGAGTTGTAACGCCCCAATTTTGGGGCCTGGGTGTTAGCTGGGTTTGATTTGTGGTTCAGTTCGAACCCGTTTAGTAGTCTAATTTAGTTTCAGGAAATAATTAAATTGAAAGGTTTTTTGTCGGATAAAAATAAGTAAAAATTTCCTAAAATCACAATTTTGGAAATCGAACATTTTGGTTTAGTGACCAAAATGTTAAAATGGTAAAGTTTTATTTAATGGCAAAAACGTAAAAAGGCTAATACATTGAATCTTTAAGGAGCAATATTACCAAAGGCTAATAAGGACTTTTCCTCATATTTTACAATTTTAATTAAATAAATTATATTAAAAAGATTGAGGGAAGTTGAAACGGGTTTTCATTCTTTTTACAAAGATTTGACGTAGTTTTTCTTCTCTCACTTTTTCTCTCAAAATTCCTTCATCCAAACAGCAAGAATTCAAAGGTAAACTCTAATTTTGATTTTGATTTCAAAGATTTACTTATTTTCTATTGATTCTCTATTAAAGGTAGGTTCGTTCTTCTCCTCTAATGACATGTTATTTACTAAAATTCCCAAGTAATTAGTCTTTTACATGTTGTTTTAAATGGGTTTTAATATGTTAATTGATGGAATTGTGTTTAATTGAGGTTTCTTGAAGATTTATGGTGGGTCTTTGAAATTAATGTTAGTTGTTGAGTTAATGGATGAATATTAATGTGTTGTTAATGGTTAATATTGTTAACTTGATGGATTTTGTTAAGTAATCCCTAAACTAGTTAGATTGCTAGATGTTAGTGATAAAATCTTGATTTTAGGGGTTGTTGTTGTGGTTTCTAGATAGATGGAGGTTTATAGAGGTTGGGGAAGTGTTTTAGGTTGTAAATGGATGAGGATTGATGGTTGGTTTTTTTTGGGTAATGATTGGGAACGATTTAGAGTGGTTTTATCAATGTTTTCGGTTTGTATCGGTTGTTAATTACTTGGAGAATGTTGGAGTTGAGTGGGGGCTTGTGTTGTTGGAGGTTTTGATGCAAGAGTGTGTATTAATCCTCTGTTTTTCCTTGGTGAGAAGTAGAGCAAGACGTTGCTTGATCGTTAGAAGGCACATTTGGAGTTTTGAAGGCCTGGAATAGCTTCGCCAAGGGAGGCGAAGTTGTATCGGTGAGTGGATGTGGTTTGAATGTTTTTGTAAGCTTGGAAACAAGGTTTTGGGAGGTTAGTGTATCCTTGAAATGCTTAGCTAATCTCGGAAGTAAGTATGGTTACTAATGCTCTCGGTTTTCGATTTAAAGCCCATGTGGATTATCATGCTCATGTTTTGAATTATGTTGTTACTCATTGTTATGCATGTTTTATAAGCATGGTTTTGCTTAATTATATCCCGTGAAATGATTTGATTATGTTTCAAGAGGTTATATTTTTTATTAGATATATGATGCTATATTTGAGGAATGTTTTGAGATGGGATATGTGATGATTTTAATAATGCATTGAAAGTAGTGAGTTAGCATGGATTTAAATTTTATATTGGCTTAGTGATGAGATTTCTATTATCAGATGTGTTGGTCGACCAATAGGATGTGGAGTGCACTATAATATACAAAATTTGTGTGTGAGATAAATTCTTCGGTTTCACAATAGGGGTAGTGCTATTGTGATGCGAGTGATAGGGGTAGTGCTATCACCAACGGGAAATGCGTGCAGTGGCATCCTGGCCGAAGTGAGATACTGGTGAGGGTTGTTTCACCATGTGACTTGATGGGGGTTGTTGTAACGCCCCGGTTTTGGGCTTAGAAGTTTGGGTGTTGACCGGTTTGGTCAAAGTGCTGTTCGAATCTAAAAAGGTAAAATTAGGAAAGCCTAGTTCGGGTTGCATTAAAAATATGGAAAAATCTTCTAAAATCATCTTTTAATATAAATAAGTGAACTGTGAAATCAATTTTACAAAATGAGTTTTGGAAGGCTGACATTTTGGCTAGTGACCAAAATGTAATTTTTGAAAGTTGCGTGACTATTTTAGAAAGGGTTGAAACTTTGAATCTTTAAGGAGCTATTATTCCAAAGGGAGTTTCTCCAGAATTTTCTAAGATATTTTAAGGTTTAATTCTGATTTTAAATGAATTAAAAGTGGAGGGAAGATATTTTTGGGTTTTAACTAACTTTTCTCTCAATTCTATTTTCTCTCATTTTTCTCTCAAGCCAAACATATTTCCTCCAGAGTTTCTTTTCAGATTTTGTCACCTAAATCTATCTTTTCAAATCTCTTTTGATTGCTAATCATCTCTACAACAAAACCTCACCAATTCCAAGTTGATTCTTCAAGCTTTTTGGTTCTAAAAGAGGAGAAACTCAAGTTTGGAGGTAAGAACGTCCTTCTCCTCTAAACTCTCAGTTCTTTACTGAAATTCCTAAGTTCTCAATCCTTAATTGATGTTTTATTAATGGCTTTTAAGTTGTGTAAATGAATCTTGGCTTAAAATGCAAGATTTGATGATTTTTGATAGATTTTCGTTTGATCTGTTAAAGCTGTGATTTGAGATGTCTTTTTGATGATAAATGAACATTAATTTGATAAGGAATTGAGTTTTGATTAATGCAATCCCGGATAGGTTGAATTTCCTAAGTTTAGCTTGTGATTCTTGGTTGTTTTTGAGGTGATCTTGTGGATCTGATGTTGCCGGAGGTATAAGGATGTTAATAGGTTCTTTTTAGATGTTAAGTGATGCTAAAGGATGTTTAGTTTTGATGGTTTATGGCTGGGCTTTGTTGAGAAGTGGTTTGGATGCATTTTCGGTTGTGTTTGGTGGCCGAAAATGGAGTGTGGATGAGAGCAGCGAGTTTAGGTGCTTTCATTGAAGCTATTAATGCATGATGATGCATTAATCCTCTGCTTTGATGTGTTTAAAACAGGGGAGGCATCTTTGGATCCAAGTGGTGGTGATCCGGTAGCTTGATTCGTGCTTCGGCAAGAGGCGAAGTGGAATCGGTGAGTGAAAATGGGTTTTCAGCTTTGAAACCAATGTCTTGGGAGCTTAGTTTTAAGTCTAAACAACTTTGCTAAGCTCAAGTGTAAGTTTTCGGAAAAACTCTCTAGTGGTGCCATGAATTGATTGTTGTGCAATGTGGTTTATCGCATGTTTTAAATTCTGTTTTGAAAGCATGATTTAGCATGGTTATTGCTGATTTTGTAAGCCATATGTTGAAGGAAGCTCAAGGTAAGAGTTCCTTGTTTTTGAGCATTGTTAAAATGTGGTTTGATGCTTATAAGTGCATGATGTTTATGGCTTGGTTTAATGCTTTAAAACAGTGGATTATTTGATGATAATGATGTATATTGGCAAGTGATGTTTTGAAAAGGTTAAGGTCACTAAGGTGGTTAAAAGTCCTTGAGTGAGCCTTGTGGTTACTAAGAACTTCATGGTGGTTAAAAGTCCATGATGATTCTTGTTAAGGTCACTAAGGTGGTTAAAAGTCCTTGAGTGAGCCTTGTTACTTAAGAACATCAAGGTGGTTAAAAGTCCTTGGATGGTTCTTGTTAAGGACACAAAGGTGGTTAAAAGTCCTTGTGTGGTCCTTGCCATGGTGTTTAAAAGTCCATGGGCCAAGGTGTTTAAAAGTCCTTGGGGCCAAGGTGTTTAAAAGTCCTTGAGAAGAACACTAAGGTGGTTAAAAGTCCTTATGTGGTTCTTGAGAATTGTAAGATCACAATGGTGTTTAAAAGTCCATGTGTGAGTCTTATGTTGATCTTGTTTTTAAAAGATGAAACTTATCACTTGTGGCCAATATGACATGAAATGATATGGAAGCATGTATTGCTTGTTTAAGAATGCTAGTGAGCATGTACATATGATGTTTGAAGCATGATTTATAAAGTGGTTTTGTAAATGCATTATTGAATGGTTTTTAAAGAGCATTCCTCACTAAGCTTGTGCTTACGCTCTCCTTCGTTTTCTTAAACCAATAATGCAGATCATTAAGGTACTTTGAGGGCAGCAAGGAAGGCAAGCAATCAAGTAGAAGTAAAGCTCAAAGTATGGAAAGGTTTTCATATACACTTTAGCTTTTGGTAATTTAGCAATGGGGGACCTATGTGTATGTTTTGGGAGATGTTATGAACTCCTTAAGTATGTTTAATGTTGTTGGAAATGCTGGATTTGTAATTGGTCTATATGTGTTTGGTTTTGAAGGTTTTATGCTTGAATGGTTTGCTTGTGTAGGAAGCATGCCATTAGAATTGGGGCTTTTCTTATATGATGTTAATATGCTGAATTGTTGATGCAAATATGTCTCTTATATGTTGAATTTCATGCTGGTAAAGTTTGGTAGCAATTGGAGCATGTATGGTTGATCAATTGCATGTTTTGGGAAGTCTTTTGCTGCATTCTGTGCAGGGCGTTTCGGAACAGAGGCGACCGTTTCGGAACGGGTGCCTTGCATGAACCCAGGCGTCCGAAACGGTAGGCACCGTTCCGAAACGGAAAGGCCACTGCCAGCCCGTGTTTCGGTACGCGTTGCGGAACGGCCCCGTGTTTCGAAAAGGGCTCTACCTGTTTCGGAACACGTGACCGTTGGGGGCTGACATTGGTAGTTAAATGTTTTGGTTTGTTTGCATTTTGGTCCTGAATCTTGTTTGTGCAATTGTATGAGTTTGGGAAGTCCTTTTTAGCTGAAAATTTACAGAGAAGCATGAAACCTGATTAATTTCAAGACGGTAACTTTAATTTGGGTTAAGGCCTTATAATTTGCTGAATTTACAATTTGGTCCCTAAAGTTGTAAATTTTTCAATTGGGTCCCTGTTTGATCTCTGATGTTTATGATCTTTTAACATGTTGCTTGTGTGATCATAACTAGGGTTAATGTGCATCTAGACAAGAGTAAAAAGAAAAAAAAGGGTCGTTAATCAAGGTTGACTTTGGTTTTCCCCGTGTGACTTTCTTAATTCGGGTCAACCGTCTAGGCCGGGTTAAGGGGGTTACAGTTGTGCAATCAAGGTATCCGTATAGCCGATCATGAATGGATAGGGGTAGTGTATACAAGGATGGGGGTAGATTCCATTCGGTTCACTTGAAATTCCAATATATGTATTGAACATGTATCATGGTTTTAAAATACTTTTGTTTAAAGACTCTCTTATACATGATGATTATGCTTTATGAGAATTAAACATATGAACTTTGGTTTGGTTTTGAATTGAGATATGCATGAGGTAATGATAAATGTGGTTTATAAAAGATGCTTTAATAGTGGTTTCAAAAGCATGATAAGGTTGAGCATGATGTGGTTAGGTTTTAAAGGAATCCTTTGTTTGAAAAGTGCATTGTTTTTGTTTAAATTGAGCTTTCCCTCGCTAAGCAAATATGCTTACTCTCTCCTTTCCAACAATGCAGATAAGTGAGCATTTGGGCAGTAAAATAGCGAGGGATTTCACCCTAAGACGTCACTCGATTTACAAATATGGGATTTGACACTTTTAGTAAGGTAGAATTGGCAATGGGGAGGGTACCTCGGTATTTGGGAGAGGGTTGTTTAAACTCCCTGGTTTGGCAAGTGTGTTTTGCCTTGTAAGACTTGTATTGGGCCTTAAAATGTTGTTATGCTTTGCTCTTTGGTTTTTAACACTCTATGTGGATTACTTATAGGGTGCTTGCCTCTAGAGAAGTCATGTTATATAATTCATGATGCTAGATGCCTTTGTTGATGACTATGTGTTGGATAAATATGTTGTTGATGTTTACCTATGATTGTATGATGATTGGTGGCCATGTGGTATGTTTTAAGATATTTAAATGTTGTTGTTTTAGTGCAGATTTGGTATGTGTTTCGAAACAGTAGCAGATGTTTCTTTACGGCTTTCATATTTGGTCTCAGCGTTTCAGAACACTACTAGACCGTTTCGAGACATTTAGTTATAATTTAAACCCGTATCAAAACTCTTGTTCATTTCGATACGGCTCTGTTTTGTCTGAATGCAGGGTAAATCAAATTGGGGATTTGGTTCCGAAACGTGTAAGGTCGTTCCGAGACCAAATACTACTGTGATGTATGGTTTTGAAACAGGGGGTATCTATTTCGAAACGGAGTCATTAAGTTAGTTAAAATGGCATGATCTATCAGTTTTGAATGTTCACCTTTCAGTCCATGTTTATATGATTTGCAATTGTGGACGTTTAAATGATCGTATGATGCTTATATTTCACCTGCATCCATAAAATTAATCTAATTAAAGGTTGGTAACATTAATTCGTAATTTAATCTTATATCGAGTTGTTTGCAAATGAAAGTACAGTTGAGGTTCAGTTTAAATGAAAATATATTCGTTGTGCGAGCAAACACAATAGGACTTAATTATGCATCTAGACAAGTTAAAAGAAAAAAAATGGTTGCTAATTGAGGTTGACTTTAACGAGTTGACTTTGGTTTCCCCGTATAATTCTCTTAATTTAGGTTAAACGTCTAGACCGGGATAAAGGGGGTTACACATACTTTCGTTGGTTTATCAATAGGCCTTTACTGGATCTGGTAATTTCCATACCAAGAAAATCCCTTAGTTGTCGTAAGTCCTTAGTCTCAAATTCCCTACTTAATAAGCTCTTCAAGTTTCTGATTTCATCTTCAACGTCCTCTATTATTATAATGTCATCAACATAAACAATTAAGATGACTCTTTTATCCTTAGAAGTTACCTTTACAAACAGTGTGTGATCTTCTTGACATTGTTTGTACTTATTCTGTACGAGAACTTTAGTGAAATTGTCAAACCAGGCTCTTGGTGACTGCTTAAGGCCATAGAGGGATTTTTCAAGCGTGCAAACTTTCTGGCAATTCGGCTTACGCTTTATCCCAGGTGGCATCTTCATGTAGACTTATTCTTCCAACTTACCATTTAAAAAGGTAATTTTTTGTCTAACTGGTGAAGGCCCCAATCTTTGTTCACAGCAACACTCAGCAGTACTCTGACCATGTTCGGTTTTGCTACAGGGGCAAAAATTTCCTTGTAGTCTATGCCATAAGTTTTTGAAAACCCATGGGCCACAAGTCTGGCCTTAAATCTCTCTAAGCTCCCGTCTGACTTGTGTTTAATGGGAAAAAAACCCACTTGATGCCAAAAGCCTTCTTGCTTTTGGTAAGTATGCAATCGTCCAAGTGTCATTCTTTTCAAGTGCATTGGTTTCCTCTTCAACAGCCCGCTTCCATCTCGGATCTTTTAGTGCATCATCAATATTTGAAGGAATTTCTTCTTTATCAAGGCAAGTTGTAAAAGCCTTTAAAGATGGCATCAAGTTACCATACGCAATATATTTTTGAATGAGATACTTAGTACATTGTCGTACTACCTTTCTTTTAGCAATAGGCAAATCTTTCAAATTAATTGAAGAGTTTACATTACCTTCAACATCCTCAGTAGCAACTGGACTCATTTCCAACTTTCGGCAAGTGGCAGATTGCAAAACAGTCTCAAGAATGGCTTTCTTCCTTCTAGTGTAAATACTAAGTTGTTTAGGGGTCTGAATAGTTTTAGAATTAGAGTTTTGGGAGGTTGATGGTTGAAAGCAGATTCTGGAGTAGAAGGATCAATATGTAAACTTTTTTAGAAGATATAATATCATTGGGAGGAGTAGGAATAAATTCTGAAGGTATAGAATGAATTATGGGTGAGTATACATGTGGAATAGTAAGAGGCTGCAATTCTTTCAAAGTCTCTCTCGGAATTGTAGGCTTCGAAAAATAAGGGTCTTGTTCAAAGAAGGTTACATCCAAAGAGACAAAAAACTGTTTTCTAGAAGGATATTAACATTTGTAGCCTTTTTAAGTGAATAGTAACCCACAAAAATACACTTCAAAGATCGAGGATCTAATTTTGACCGAGAAGGATCAATAGAATGCACAAATACAGTACAACCAAATATTCGAAGGGGAAGTATAGAAGATATGCAATTAAAATTTGGATAGCTTTCCAACAAAAGCGATTGTGGTGTTTGAAATTAAAGTACTTTACTTGGCATCCGATTTATAAGATGAGTGGCAGTCAATAAAGCCTCACCCACAAGAAATTTGGAACATTAGTAGACAATAATAATGATCGAGTGACCTCTAGTAGATGCCTATTTTGCGCTCAGCAACCCCATTTTGTTGTGGTGAATCCACACAAGGGCTAATTTGGACTATTCCTTTCTCTATAAAAATTTCCCCAAATAACTGGTAAAATACTATTTCCCATTATCAGACTTAAATATCTAAATTTTACTGTCAAATTGGGTTTCTATCATTGTATAAAACCTCCTAAAAATAGACTCAACCTCATATTTTTCTCGCATTTAGTAAGTCCATGTTGTCCTGCTATGGTCATTTATGAAAGACACGAATCACCTATAACCATTAATACTCTTCACTCGAGAAGGACCCCAAATGTCACTATGAATCAAAGAAAATGGTTTAGATGTTTTAGAAGAAGATGGTAAATAAGAAGCTTTAGATTTCTTAGCAAGAGGGCAAACATGGCATTTGAACAATTGTGGTTTTGTATGAGTAAACAAGTGAGGGAAAAGTTTGGCAAGATAAAAAAAATTTCGGGTGGCCTAACCAAAAATGCCATAACATGATTTCATCATTCTACTTTGAGGATGATATAAAATTAAAAAAAAAAAAAAGCTTGAGATTGGAGGGGTTGCTTGCCAAGAAAAGTATAGAGCCCATTGTTCAATCTGGCATTAACAAGTATCTTCTTCGAGTCCACTGCCTGTAAGATACAATTATCATTAGTAAACTTCAGAGAACATTGTAAACCTTTAGATAATTTACTGACAGCCAATAGGTTGCATTTCAAATCTGGTACAAACAATACACCAGTAAGTATTATATTTTCAGTGAGAAGAACTAAACCAGTCCCTTGTATTGGACATAAGGACCCATTTGCAGTTTAAATAGACTACCGAGAACAAAAGGGTTCAAATGTAGCAAACAAACCCCTATTACCAGTCATATGGTTGGAGGCCCCAGAGTCAATAATCCATGTAGGATTATTTTGTGTAGCTAAAAAATGGGGAAAGCATTTGTCGATGAAGTCTGACTTTCAAACCAATGGCAAGTGACATCTTCGCCAGAGAGTGCTGGAAAATCAGCAACAATTGGAAGGGAGTCTGTCGATGAATTAGCACCAGAGGATGCAGAAGGAAAAGCCATCAAGAGAGATTTATGGATCAAAACCTAGATTCATACCATGTAGGAATAGATAAGATAGATTTACAAAGAAGAGAAAGAGAGTTTTTCTTTGTAATTTTTATATATTAACTTGATACAAAGGAGGAGTCTCTTTTATAGACTCAATACAACATAGTAAGAGTTTAACTAGCAATAAAATACTCTAGGATTAGTCTCTTATCTCTAGTATAGAGTTCCTAACAAATTAGAATACTATTTACATAATAAAACACTATTTAGTGTGTATTAACTCACAAGAATCATTAGATGAAATCCAGTTAAATCTCATTGATAACGAAAATTTACAATCACATCTCACATATCACATATCAAATAAAGAATCTAAAATCAAAAGGTCGGTGATAGGCAAAAATCAATAGCGACAACAATGGCACTAAACTGATCATACATTTCCTTCCAAAAAAGATATTCAAAAAACCTTCACTAACACACTAGCTTCCAGCAGCAAATAAGAACCGTATCAATAATGGACAAAGAATTAACAAAGCAAATTTGTTGTGTAACAGCAACATGTGAAGCAATCGAAGCCGCAGATAAACTCGCGATTGAGGAATTTAATCTCCGACAAAAGAAGTAGTTGCAAGATCACTGGAAACAAGCTGGAATGGTTCTAAAACGAAACAAGCAATGGTAGATGACAACGACATGGATCAAATCTCAATTTAGGATCTCGAGTAATGAGCCGAAAGACAAACCATTTGCGGCAACATTAGAGAACCGGCGTCAGGATCGTCAATGACAAAAAATACCATGTGAGAAAGCACACATTAGTGTTGGAGATGTGATGAACAGAGGTGGTTTGTGTATGAGAAAGATACAATGGTTAGGGAAACAAAATACAATCTGAATTTTATTTAAAAAATGGATCAAAAGAGTGTAAAATGGATTACAATACAATTGTCAAGTCTAAGCCCAAAATATATGTATTTATAACCAAATGTCTAACAAGCTATGAAGGGCCCAACAACTAATTAACAAACTAATTACTAACTTCTATCAGTCTTCTATGATTCTAATTCAATTATGTGGTAGTTTGTTGATATGCCATGAACTATCAGTGGAACACTTTACAGAAATTAAAGAAGTTTCTGATCAAAGTGGATGGCTGCTGAAGTTTTTCATGGAAGACGTGACAGATTTTTCATGGAGATAGTTGTTGATTTTACATGCTCTTTGAATTTTAACGTATTCATATCTATGAACATGAATTTTCATGTTGTTAGAGTATGTTATGTTTATAGTTTTTTTAATACAATTCAGTTTCTTATTTTCGTTAAGATTACTAACCCTATTTCTCGAATTCTCTGCCACCACTTATCATCTTCTCATTGTCGACTGCAATTTTTCTTCTTCTTTTTTCCTTTGATTGGTAGACGGCAACAAATCTTAGTATTGATTGTCGACCACCAAGTATATTTTTTCTTGTTTTTTTATTTTTTATTTTAATAAGAATATCATCTGCCTTTGTGGAACGTGTTTCCTCCGTCCTCGTGACACGCATTTTCTTCTATCCTTGTGACATGTTTTCTTTGTTATGTGGTTCATTTCATCTATACTTGTGGCATGATTTTAGCATACTCAGCGGTCGTTTTTTGCTCGCACAGAGATTTTAACGGTGCTAGTTTCTGATTATGATTTTGTCGGTGGTCATGGAAAGTTAGATTCCTACTCGGTTGATGGTTGTTTGCCGATGTAATCAATCTTGAGTAGCAGAACATTCTGCCTGATAGTTTGAGTCGCTCACCACTTTTTTTTCACCCGTTATACGTCTCGATTAGATAGAGACAAGGAGATTCGGGAAAGCTTCTGAATTTTGATGGTATGCTTATCTCTATGGAAGTATTCACATTTCTTTGTTTTTGGGTTGTAAGAGATTTTGATGGATTAGTCTCATTATTCTACTTCCTGGGTGCGTTATAATTATGATATCTTCTATGGTTTTAATAAAAGTTTAGTGGCTATTATAAAAAATATCTTATTTTCGTTAAAAAGAAAAAAATTCCTCAAATGCATGATGATAAGTCATTATTTTGCATGTTTTCCATATATTAAATCCTATGTTTTAGCACATTAATTTATCTTAAAGCCTTGATTTGGTTCCTATTTGATTTTGCAGATGTTTTTTTGCCTTAATGATGTTTTATACATAAAAGAAGAGTTTTAGCACCTTTTTAGCATTTATGGAAATCCTTCATGCAAAATCAGTAGCAGTCGCGAAATAAGGCATGACTACAGCGCGTCATAGACTTTTTGACTTGGAGGACAAGCAATCCTACTACAAGAAGGACTTCTACTTTTACAATAATTAGAGTAGTATAGGGTTATTGCATTTAATGTAAAGTCTTCCCCTTATTTTTCCCTGTAAATAGAGATCATAAGGGTGAAGTAAAAGATATCCAAGAAACCCTAGAGTAGTCGAATCTCTCTCCCCTTTTTCTAGTAGCCGTCGACCACCATGAGTGGCTAAACCCCTATTTTCTAGTCAAGTGTAGTTACAAGGATATTACTTCAAGTTTTTAGTGAGATTTCTTGTTTCCAAATTATCTTCATCATTATTCAAGTATCTTCATATCTTTTGTGCTTCATCATCATGTGTATGTTGGGTTATATGTATGCACGCAACCAAGTCATGGGTTATTAACGCAAGTGGTAAGGAAATTCGGGTTAGATTTCCAAAGGTATGAATTCATGTTCTTAATAAGTTAACAGGTTAGTGCTTAGTAAGAAAATGTGTTTAGGTCTCTCTGGTTTTTAATGCTATTTGATACGTTATAATTCTTAGTGGGTTATCTAATGAATTTTAACCTTGATAATAAGAGTTTGTAATTTATGGGTTACTAAATTCCTTTCTATCAAAGAAGAGATTTAAGTTATTTGTGGGTTATCATCTAACTTGAAACCAAGCTATTTGAGATTGGTGTTGATTTATCTTTTGTGAAATCTATGATCTAAGTTTTTTATTTAATATTTCAAGTTCTACCTTGACTAGAGTCCCAATTTATATTGAGTTCTTTTTTTATTACAATTGCTTTCTCCAAATCAAATCCAAAACCCATCTTTTACTTTTATTGCATTCGCTTGTGAATTTAATTTCTTAACCTCTCTCTATGGGATCAACTCTACTTGCCACTACTACAAATCCAAAGAACAAGTAGGTATTATTTTTTGATAGATTCGACACCCATCAAAAATTGGCGCCATTATCGAGGAGTGGTGTCAAGAACATAAGTTCACTTTTTATTTAGTTTATTTTCTTTTTCTACTTTTATGCTTCGTTCTTCTCGTGCAGATAAGAATTTTTTTGATCCTGACATCGACAAAACCAAAAGGCGACTAAGGAAGGAAGCGAAGCAAGACGAACAATTGACCACACAAGAGAACATAGAAGCCGACTTGGAGAACACTCAAGAAGAGATAAGGATCGACAACATAGCCGAACAAACCCTTCTCCAACCCACCGCATCCGAGATTGCCACACAACCATTATGCATCATCGATCAAGACCTTGAGGTACCATTCAAATTAAAATTGGGTCTAATACATCTCCTTTCTACTGTCAGGGGGCATGAGAACGAAAATCCATGCAAGCACTTGAAAGAATTCCATGTGGTGCGCTCAAGCATGAAACCCCACAATTTCACTGTGGATGAAGTTAAGTTAAGGGCGTTTCCATTATCTCTAGCCGATCATGCCAAGGATTTGTTGTATTACATACCATTCGAATCTATTGAAACATGGACGGACATGGGAAAGCTCTTCCTTGAAAAGTATTTTTCGGCATCAAGAGCAACCAACATTGGAAAAGAGATTTGAAGAATTCAACAAGAAGATTCTGAGACGCTTCATGACTATTGGGAGTGATTTAAACAACTTTGCGCAAGTTTTCCGCAACATGGAGTCTCCAACCAACTTCTCATCCAATACTTCTATGGGGGTTTATTACCAATGGAGATAAGGATGATGGATGCCGCAAGTGGAGGCGCGATCGTAAATAAGACTACTACCCAAGCTAAAGACCTCATCAACATTATGGCCTCAAACTCTCAACAATTTAGCTTGGCATATG
The DNA here is from genome assembly GCA_958450335.1 of Hibiscus tridactylites. Taxonomy (NCBI): domain Eukaryota; kingdom Viridiplantae; phylum Streptophyta; class Magnoliopsida; order Malvales; family Malvaceae; genus Hibiscus; species Hibiscus tridactylites. The sequence continues at coordinate 79,203,254 of OY288267.1, forward strand.
AAACTGTCTCTTTCCGTGTGAATGGGGTAAACGTCTCTTCCCTTGAACATGAGATTTCGAATCTAACTTCCCTTGTTCAAAAATTGGCATTAGGTAATACACAACAAGTCAAGGCGTGTGGGATTTGTAGAAGTCAAGGGCATACAACCGATATGTGCCCAACACTCCAAGAAGAAAATACTGAAGGTGCCAATGCCATTGGAGGCTCTTATAGCCAAAAGAAGTAAAATCCATACTCGAATTCATACAATCCGGGGTGGAAGGAACATCCAAATTTGAGCTATTGGGAAAGAAACATTCAACAAGGAGTTTATGCGCAACAATCTTCATCGACAAAACCACCCTTGAAGGATATCATATGCAAGCTTGTTCATAGCCTCGAGGAATTCAAACAAGAGACGAGGTCAAGTATCAAAAATCTTGAAACACAAGTAAGTCAAATTGCCTCATCTCTTAGTCAATCTGAATCTCGAGGAAAGTTACCCTCTCAAACTATTGTGAATCCTAAACAAAATGGAAGTGCTATTACTGTGAGAAGTGGAAAGATTTTGCAGGATTCTTCACCCAAGGAGGACGCCAAAAGGGAAGAAGGGAGGCCAAGCAAACCGACAAAATTTTGGCAAGCCTTTTTTCCCGAAAAAGATGAAAAATCGCACAAGCCCGAGAAAGAGAAGGAAAATGTCGACACAAGCAAGGTAACCCAACCTATCGTGTTCAACCATATGTTCCTCAAAGGTTCTCTAAGACCAAGAAAGATGAGCAAGAGAAAGAAATTCTTGAGACATTCCGCAAAGTCGAGGTAAATATTCCATTGATTAATGCTATAAGACAAATATCTTGCTATGAAAAATTTCTCAAAAAATTATGCACAAACAAGAGGAAGTTGAATGGTAACGAAAAGGTAAGAATGGCTTAGAATGTGTCCGCCGTGCTTAAATGGAAACTCCCTAAAATGCAAGGATCCAAATATGTTCATTATCCCATGTCAAATCGGCAAAGTAAAAATGACAAAGGCCACGTTAGATCTAGAAGCATCCATTAATGTTATGCCTTATTCAATTTATGTGAAACCGATAAATTGATTTTGATATAACTAAATTGAAAATGAGAAAACGAATTTTTAAGTCCTCAAACCTCTCTATATGTTTAAAGGAAAATGCCTAAGTTAAAAACTTATTCTATCAAAAAATTTCTAAGTGTTCTTGAAGCCAATACAATGATTTTCGAGCCACCATTTTGGAACGGCCTTAGGTGTTCCGGAATACTTTTGAAACTGTGAACATGTGTTTCGAAACGGGTATCAGAACGGTTTTGAAACTGTGAACCCTTGTTTCGAAACGAGTTTCGAAACGGCTTAAGAACATCGAGACACCGTATCGAAACGAAACTCAAGTTAGATTTAAAAAATATGACCGTTGAAGTTTCTAATCGATTTTACACAAGTCGTTAAGGAGTATCGAAACAATTTCAAGCCGTTTCGATACAGGCCTTGACAGTGGAAAAAATGTTTCAAAACGAGTTTCGAAACAGCTCTTAGCGTATCGAAACAATCTTAACTATTTCGATACGGGCTCTTTAATTCACCCCAACGGCTCTTTCTATTTTGATCTGTTTCGAAACAGGGTCGGGCCTTTCGAATTGGTTGGTTGCAGACTAAATTTCGAAAGGGAAGATAACATCCCCAACGGCTCTATTGATGAATGTAACAACCACAACGGCTAGAATTCAATGAGAAGGTATAAAAGGAACCTCTAAAAGCTTCAGCAACAACTATTGATCTAAAAAGCAAACATCCAAACATCAAATCCAAGCATTTGTGCCTAAATCCCATTATTGTCTTGTAACCCCAATTGTATTTTTCATTCTTATCATTTTAATTGGGTTGAGTGCTTGTAATTGGGCTACTTTGAGTATTGAGAAATACTTTTTAGCCAACAACTTCTTTGCTATTATTGTGTGAGGATTAGGTCCAATTTTGGGTAGAAAATTTGACCGAAATTGTAACGGTTACCTCCTTAGCCTAGAAAAGGGGAAGAGCAATTAGTGGAATTGTTAAAAATCCTTAGTGAAGCTAAGGTATTGGATGTAGAGTTCGTTTGGAACTTGAACCACTCTAAAATTCCTTGTCTACCATTTTTATTTGTCAATTCCACTTCCAAAAAGTTTAAAAACCCAATTCAACCCCCCTCTTGGTGTATATCGATCATTCGATCCACTCAACAATTGGTATTAGAGCCTACCTATTTGAAGGATTAACAACCACAATAAGAGTTTCCAGGAAGAGTGTAATCATCCAAAAATCAAGATATGACATCTATCTCCAGATCTAGCATGTACGAGTCTCAATCCATTACAAAACCGCCTTTCTTCAATGGTGACAACTATCCGTTTTGGAAGAATCGGATGCGCCTCTTCATCAAGTCCAACGGTTACTTGGTTTGGGATGTCATTGAAGATGGTCCCTACATTCCATTGAAGCAAGATAATGAAGGAAAGATGGTTCTAAAGAAAAAGATGGAGATGAGTGAAGAAGAGAGGAAGAAGATCCAAATAAATGACAAAGCTCTTCACATGCTCTTTTGTTCTTTCAGTCCCGACATCTACTCCAAAGTCTCATCCATTGAGAGTGCCAAGGAAGTGTGGGATACCCTAGAGACCACCTATGAACGAACCAATGATGTGAAGGAAACCAAGATTGGAATTTTCAATCTTTGTTATGAGAATTTCAAGATGGAGCCCGACGAAACGGTGTCAAAGATGTTTGATCGCTTATCAACCAACGTCAATGGTCTTAAAGGCTTTGGAGACACTATTCCGGAAGACAAGCTTGTCCAGAAGCTACTCTACTCACTTCCCGAATCTTGGGATGGGAAGAGAACTGCCATCATCGAGGCCATAAACTTGAAGACCTTAAAACTTGATGAGCTAGTAGGTTCTCTCCTTACTCATAAGATTATGAAGCAAGGAAGGGAAGAAGAAAAGAAGAAGGAAGAGAAAAGAGTGGAGAAGCTAGAGGTGGAAAAGAAGAAGAAAATGAGAGTGCCTCTCAAAGCTTCATTACTTGAGGAGAGCACTTCTAGTGAGGAGGATGAGTTAGAAGAATTGGCTATGATAGCCAAAAGATTCTCACGCTTCATGAGGTCCAACCGAGGAAGGAAAATTCAAAGAAAGATGGACCTCAAAGGTAAAAACAAAGAAGAAGAGAGGGATCAAATCATTTGCTTCACGTGCAAAAAGCCCGGTCACATTTGTTCGGAGTGCCCTCAACTCAAGAAGAAGGGCTTTGAGAAGAAGAAGAATCTCAAAGCCAAGCTTGCTACTTGGAGTGATGAGTAGTCATCTGAGGATGACGAACAAGAAGTGGCCAACCTTTGCCTCATGGCACTTGAGGAGGATTCCTCCATGGTAACCTCTAACTCATCATCTTTTGATTTTACATTTGATGAATTAAATGATGCATATGATGAGTTGCAAGAGGTTTATGATGAGTTAGTTGAGAAATACAAGGAGTCGGTCATTAGGAATAAGAAAATTATTTTGGAATTAAATGATAAAAATGACTCAATTTCTTAAGCTAACTTAAAATTTGAGATTTTAGGTTTAAAAGATGAACTTAAATTATTCCAAGATGAAAATGTTGACCTAAATAATCTTCTTTCTCAATGTAATAGTGAACAGCAAAAAGGTGTTAGGTGAGCTTAACAAGCTCAAAGAGTTTTAAATATGTTGGTAGTGTGAAGCATGAAAAAGGTGAATCATCTAAAACAAACCAACCTAGGAGAAAGACTAATAACTACAAACAAAGTAGCTTTCCTAGACATAATATAACTAAAATGATTAGAAGTGTATGGATTCCTAAGGAACTTGTAAAATCTAATAATATTGTTGCTATGTCACCTTGGATTCCTAAGGGAACCAAGCTATTGGCAGCTAACACTCGTGGACCCAAAATGATTTGGGTACCAAAAACAAAAGTTTAATATCTTTGTTTGTAGGAGGAGCATTGCTACAAGGCCAAAGCACAAAGTCAAAATTCTTGGTACCTTGATAGTGGATGCTCGAGGCATATGACCGGAGACAAGAGTAGATTCATGGACTTAAAGCCAAAAAGTGGAGGAGTGGTGACATTTGGTGACAACTCCAAAGGCCACATTAAAGGTATTAGCTCCATAGATAATAACTCTACCATTCTTATTGAAAATGTCTTGTATGTCGGTGGTCTTAAACATAATTTGTTGAGCATAAGCCAATTATGTGATAAAGGATTTAATGTTTTATTTGATAAAAATGGATGAAAAATTGTTTACATTAAATCTAATAACATTATGCTCATAGGTCATCACATAGGTAACATTTACATGGTGCATCTAGATGACATACATACATCCCATGCATGTTTAGTAGCTCAAAATGAAAATGATGCATGGTTATTGCATAGGAAACTAGGACATGCTAGCATTAGTGTTTTAGAAAAATTAGTTTCCCTTGATCTAATTAGAGGTTTACCCAAAATTAAGTTCTCAAATGATAAAATTTGTGATGCATGCTCTAAAGGTAAACAACATAAGTCATCCTTTAAATCCATTAATGATGTTTCTACAAGTAGGTGTTTACAACTTATCCATATGGATTTATTTGGGCCAATTAGGACTATGAGCTTGGGTGGTAAATCTTATACATTTGTTCTTGTTGTTGATTTTTCTAGATTTACTTGGGTTCTATTTTTAAGTACTAAAGATGAGGTTTTAGAAAAATTAATCACATTTTCAAAATTAACCCAAAATGATCTTGAACTTAAAATTTCCCATATTAGAAGTGATCATGGAACTGAATTTCAAAATTTAGGGTTTGAAGAATTTTTACAAGAAAATGGTATTAGCCACAATTTTTCGGCTCCTCGAACTCCTCAACAAAATGGGGTAGTTGAGAGGAAAAATAGAACTTTACAAGAAATGGCTAGAACCATGCTTTGTGAAAACAATTTACCTAAATATTTTTGGGCGGAAGCCACAAACACCTCTTGCTACTTTGTAAGCCGAGTAATGATTAGGCCAATTTTAAAGAAAACACCATATGAGATTTTAAAATCTAAAAAAGCCTAACATTAGCTATTTCCATCCATTTGGTTGCAAGTGTTTTGTTTTAAATAATAGAAAAGATAACTTAGGTAAATTTGATGCAAAAAGTGATGAAGCTATTTTCATAGGATATTCCTTAAACTCTAAAGCCTATCGTGTATTTAACAAGAGAATGTTAGTAGTAGAAGAATCTATACATGTTGTATTCGATGATAACCTCCTTCCAAGGAAGGATTCTTGTGATGATGATGATGTAGGAATCATTAATGCCTTTGATGGAGGAAAAACTTCAAATGATGATGAGATTCCAACAAAAGAAGAGGACACACAAGATCCACCTCTTGAAGCCTTGAAGGACTTGGCTCTTGAGGAAAAGGAAGTGAGCTACCCAAGGGAGTTCAACTATGTCAAAGGTGGTGAAATCTTGGGTGATCCATCCAAGGGGGTAACCACTAGATCTTCTCTTAAACTTATGAACCATGTTGCATTTATCTCATTCATAGAGCCTAAGAATATAAAAGAAGCATTAAAATATGATTTTTGGATTATGGCTATGCAAGAAGAGTTAAATCAATTTGAGAGAAGTAATGTTTGGACATTAGTTGATAGGCCTAGTAATCAATCTACTATAGAAACTAAATGGGTCTTTAGGAACAAACTAGATGAGAGTGGTAACATTGTGAGAAATAAAGCTAGATTAGTAGCACAAGGTTACACTCAAGTAGAGGAAATTGATTTTGATGAAACCTATGCTCTCGTAACTAGAATGGAAGCCATTAGGATGTTGCTTGCATATGCATGTTATCATGATTTCAAGCTTTTTCAAATGGATGTTAAAAGCACATTTTTAAATGGTTTTATAAATGAGGAGTGTATGTGGAACAACCACCGGGTTTTGAAGACTCAAAATTTCCAAATCATGTTTTCAAACTTACAAAAGCTTTTTATGGTTTAAAAAAAGCTCTTAGAGCTTTGTATGAAAGACTTTCAAACTTTTTAATTGAAAAAGGTTTTGAAAAAGGTAAGGTGGACACTACACTTTTCATAAAAAGGTATAAAAATGACATCTTAGTAGTACAAATTTATGTTGATGATATTATTTTTGGATCTACTAATGAATGTCATTACAAAGAGTTTGCTAAGTTAATGCAAGGTGAATTCGAGATGAGCATGATGGGGGAGCTCTTATTCTTTTTGGGACTCCAAATAAAGCAAAGGAAGGATGGCACCTTCATCAATCAAGCAAAGTACATCAAGGATATGCTCAAGAAGTTTGGCTTGGAGAATGCAAAGCCTCAAGCCACACCTATGAGCTCATCTACAAAGCTTGACAAAGATGAAGGAGGTAAGTGTGTTGACTCTAAGCTTTACCGTTCTATGATTGGATCATTTCTTTACCTTACCGCAAGTAGACCGGATATCTTGTTTAGTGTTTGCTTGTGTGCTAGGTTTCAAGCTAGTCCTAGAGAGTCTCACCTTATTTCCGTTAAGAGAATCTTTAGGTACCTTAGAGATACCCCTTGTTTAGGTCTTTGGTACCCTAGAGACTCCACCTTCAACCTTCATGCTTATTCGGATGCGGATTATGGGGGGTGTAAAATCGATAGGAAGAGTACTTCGGGAACTTGTCAATTCTTAGGTAGTATGCTCATATCTTGGTTCTCTAAGAAACAAAATAGTGTAGCCTTATCTACCATCGAAGCCGAGTACATATCCTTAGGGAGTTGTTGTGCTCAAGTCCTTTGGATGAAGCAACAACTCTTAGATTATGGTATTAAAGTTGAAACCATACCCCCTAAAGTGTGATAAAACTAGTGTCACATGTTTGACAAAAAATCCCATCCAACACTCTAGAACCAAACATATAGAAATAAGGCATCAAAGATCATGTCCTTAAAGAAGATGTTGTTATAGAGTATGTTGACACCTTAAACCAATTAGCGGACATCTTTACAAAACATTTAGATAAAGAGCGTTTTTGGTCCCTTAGGATAGAGTTAGGTCTAACTAGCCTATCTTGACCTTTTAGGACCTCTTTTGTGCTTAATTTGCTTGATCTCTTGAAAATGCCATGTTTATATGTTTTTACTCCTAATTTCATCCATGCTTATAGTTAGGGGGAGTATGTTTATGTCTGCATATGTTATTTCTGCTCATTCATGTCATTCATGCAAATTAGGACTTCAAAACTTCATTTTTCTGCAATTTTAGAGCCTCGTCTACACTTCCAGGCCCAGGTGTATCGAAACGGGTCCAACTGTTTCGATACGAGTGCCTTAAAAATCCATCTGAGAGAAGGGTGTTTCGAAACGCCTTCCAAGGGTTTCGAAACGTTTTTGCTACTACCAAGGGGTGTATCGAAACGTATTTCGATACGAGTCAACGTGGGATTCGATACGGTCAAAGTCTTATCAAAACGGTCAGTTGGACTTGAAACGACAGTCAACTCTCGGTGCCCGCGTTTTTGAATGGTCGAAACCTGTCCCAAAACGGGTTAGCGGACAGCTTTAAAGAGGCCTTTTAATGTTAAAGTTTCACTTTAATTAAAATTCCCTCAAACCCGAAAAACCCTATATCGATTTTTCCTTATAAAACCCCTCTTAACCTTATTGTTTTTCACCAAATCTTGAGGGCTTTTACTCTTAAACACAAGTCTAAGCAAGCATCAACAATTTTGTGTAAGGATTTCCATCTATTCATCCAAAATCCCAATTAAAGGTATATTTTCATCCTTTTCTTTTTCCTTAAAATTGTATTCGAATCCTAGGTTAGAAAATTTTAATTTTGTATAGTTTATGTGTTTTGATACTTGGGTTTTTCAAATCTTGTGAAAAATTTTCAAAATTTTAAAATTTTTTATTCAAATATATGCTTTTTCATTCGTATTTTTTTTACTATTTTTTAAAATTGTTTTCTCTTCAATTTTTTTATCTATGTTCTTAAAATTTGTTTTTAAACCTAAGTGGGATTTACCATTGGATTGAATTAAGGACTTTCATGCATATATCTCAATTTTAGGTTTTTTCTTTCAATGGATCCCGCTAACAAGAAATGCAAGGCACCTCAATCGGCTGAAGCTTCAAACCAAGCCGCTATCCGTCCCAACCTTACTCAACTTTTTCTTAAGAGTCTCCGAACTCCCGCGATGAAGGAGCGTTTCACATATGTCAAGGAGATTGTCGTTCGCCGTGAACGTGTTGTTGACATGTCGTTTCTTGACTCCGAGCGCTTTCTCTTCCGTTATCTCCACCGTTTGCAAGAATGGGGCTTCTTTGGTTTCTTGAGTATCTAGGATATTTGCTACAAGCACATGGTTCTTATCTTCTACTCGAATGCCCAACTCTTTAACAATGAAGATAACTCCGAAGTTGTTCGCATTGAGTCTCTTATCTTGGGAAAGAAGATTGTCATTGACATGCCTTACTTAGAGACTACCTTTGGTCTTAAGAACGAAGGAATCGAGAATGAGACTCATTTTGGTTCTCACACCGGTTCAGTGCTTGCCTTGGATGCTCACGATAGGTTCCTCCACTTGATGATCTCGTGGTTTATTCACCCCTTCAGAGGTAAATTTTCTCACGTTCGTCAAGTAGATTATTTTTGGCTTGAATGTTTTCGTCGTGGGGAGCGCCCAAATCTTGTCAAGATCATGTTCGCCGGGATGGTGAATACTATCAAGCTCCGTGAAACCATTGCGCTCAAGTCCTTCACTTATGGGACTGTTTTAAGTTATATCTTTGGAGAGCTTAATCTTGATTGCACTTATGACTCTCCGGAACCCCGCAAGAAAAAACTTGGTGAATTTTCTCTCCGCAAGTCCGGATTTCGTTACATTAATAATGGCCAATGGGAACGTGTTGATAGGGACGCACCTCCACCTCAAGTTGAACCTCAACCAGAAGCTCCAGTTGCAAACAATGAAGCTCTCATGGGTTTTCTTACCGAGCGGTTCAACACTATGGAGGCGAGTCTTGGTACTATAAATACTCGATTGCAATCAATGGAGAATCGACTCACATCCCTTGAGAACCAACATCAGTCTATGGACATGTCCTTCTATACTTTTTATGGTCAATGGATGGATTTTCGTCGCTCTCAAGCTAAGGACAATGATGATTCCATGGATGATGATGGTGACGACGACGAGGCTTAGGATTCTCATGTCATCTCATATTAGCTATTCATATTAGGACTAAGATTGCATCTTTATTTCCTTTATATTTTAAGAACCTATGCTTTGCTTATTTTGTTTGGGATTAAGCTTTGAACTTATTGTTTAAGATTTATGTTTTGGATATTTGAATTTTATGAATTTATATTATGTTGCTTATTGGTTATTACTTATTGCTTTTAACCTTGTTTCTTCTCTTTGAGCCTTGTTTACTATTTTTGATCAAACAAAAAGGGGGAGAAGTAATCTAATAGCCAAAATTCGTTTTAAGTGTTTTTGAGTTTTAAAAACTTGGATTTAAATCTTTTTAAAACTTTAAAACCCATCTTAAATTGAGGGGAGTTAGAATGTGTTCAAAATTTTCAAAACTCTTAAAAATTCTAACTTTGGTTTTGTTATATCAAAAAGGGGGAGATTGTGAAACCGATAAATTGATTTTGATATAACTAAATAATTTAAGGACTAAATTGAAAATGAGAAAACAAATTTTTTAGTCCTCAAACCTCTCTATATGTTTAAAGGAAAATGCCTAAGTTAAAAACTTATTTTATCAAAAAATTTCTAAGTGTTCTTGAAGCCAAAACAATGATTTTCGAGTCACCGTTTCGGAACGGCCTTAGGCGTTCCGAAACACTTTTGAAACTGTGAACCTGTGTTTCGAAACGGGTATCGGAGCGGTTTTGAAATGTGAACCCTTGTTTCGAAACGGGTTAAGAACATCGAGACACCGTATCGAAACGAACGCAAACGTTTCGAAACGGCACTCAAGTCAGATTTAAAAAATATGAACGTTGAAGTTTTTAACCGATTTTACACAAGTCGTTAAAGCGTATCGAAACGATTTCAAGCCGTTTCAATACAGGCCTTGACAGTGGAAATAATGTTTCGAAACGACTCTTAGCGTATCGAAACAATCTTAACCGTTTCGATACGGGCTCTTTAATTCACCCCAACGGCTCTTTCTATTTTGGTCTGTTTCGAAACAGGGTCAGACATTTCAAAACGGTTGGTTGCAGACTGCATTTATGGAGGGAAGTTAACATCCCCAACGGCTCTATTGATGAATGCAACAACCACATCGGCTAGAATTCAATGAGAAGCTATAAAAGGAACCTCTAAAAGCTTCAGCAACAACTATTGATCCAAAAAGCAAACATCCAAACATCAAATCCAAGCATTTGTGCCTAAATCCAATTATTGTCTTGTAACCCCAATTGTATTTTTCATTCTTATCATTTCAATTGGGTTGAGTGCTTGTAATTGGGATACTTTGTGTATTGAGAGATACTTTTTAGCCAACAACTTTTTTGCTATTATTGTGTGAGGATTGAGTCAAACTTTGGGTAGAAAATTTGACCAAAATTGTAACGGTTACCTCCTTAGCCTAGAAAAGGGGAAGAGCAATTAGTGGAATTGTTGAAAATCCTTAGTGAAGCTAAGGTAGTGGATGTAGAGTTCGATTGGAACTTGAACCACTCTAAAATTCCTTATATGCCATTTTTATTTGTCAATTCCACTTCCAAAAAGTTTAAAAACCCAATTCACCCCCCTCTTGGTGTATATCGATCATTCGATCCACTCAACAATTTATTCTCCTAACAAAATGGATACTTAAGAGAATAGGTGTTACTATACAACTTGTCGACCGGTCAAATGTCTACCCAATGGGAGTTTTTTAGGACGTTTTAGTACAAGTCAAAGGACTTGTATTTCTTGCTGATTTCTATGTTCTGGACATGGAAGAAAACGATTCTACCAACCCTAATTTGGTCTTGCTAGGGAGACCGTTCATGAAAACATCCAAGACAATAATCAATGTGCATGATGGTACACTACCATGGAATTCGATGGATAACTCATAAAGTTTAATATCTATGATGCCATGAAATATCCTAATGATGAATGTTCTTTATTTTCTTTGGATATTACTAAACCTTTGATGCAGGACAATTCTCGTCCATCTTATCAAAAAGCTGATCTTGACCCGAGAATCAATCTAACTGATGCCGAACCACCTGAAAAGACCATACTCGTCATTCATCCCGACAAACCTCCATTGAAACAACCATACAAAGCAAAAGTGTTCAAGTCCATCAAGGATAAATCTTTTGACGAACATCTTCTCACCACAATATGAGAAATAGAGGGAGTTACGTCTAGCCAAAGACGTTAAAGAAATACACTTTTTGGGAGGCAACCAATGATTTTATTCTTAGTTTATTTTAGTTTATTTCCTCTTGTTTTATTTTCATCAATAAATTTGTTTTTGTGTTTTTCCTTGTTTTTAGGTACATGGGTAGCACTCAGGAAATAAGGCGTGGTCACGCCTTAACAAAAAAGCTTCAGGCAGAAACACTCAGAAAATAAGGCATGGTCACACTTCGAAAATTTCATGATTTTTTTATAGGGAAATTTACCAAAGGTGGGAAAGTTAAAAAAGGTAAAAAAAAATGGCTCTTCTTTTCACAAGGAATATGCCAAAAATCTTAAGGTTAGGGAAGGAAATATTTACTTTTCTTAAAAGCATATCTACTTTAAGTCTTTCAATCCAATCAAAATTTTCCATCTTTTACCTTTCTTTTTTTCCAAGAATTTGATAATCTTTTTAAAAGAGAAACTCCCATCCACTTTCACCCTATATTATCTTTCACATATCCACCCTAGTTCTTTTCCTTCAAGAGTTAGGTTTTCTATTTCTCTTTTCTTAAAAAATTTTCAAAACACCAAAGAAGTTCTCTCCAAGAAAAATGAAGCATTCCAAGAACAAAGAGTCAAGCAAGGAGGGATGAAGGAAGAATCCTCCACCAACAGTCGCCACCGCTGCCGGTCGAAGAACAACCCGAGCCACCGTCGGTTCGCACCTCCTCCTCTCGCACCCGCAACCACTGTCGTGCGTTGCCTTCTCCAACCAAAGCTCCCAATGCTGACAACCTCACATTCACCTCTTCAAAACACAAGAAAAGTTTAGTTGACATACAAAGGAGAACAATCCAATGTTGTAAGTACATTCATCTTGAAACTCTTTCTACTCTTGGATTACTAGAGAAAGTAAGAAATTACTTTCATGCAATTGGTTGGATGAACTACATGACTATTACCTTTCTGATTTATGTTGAATTGTTGTGGAAATTTTATGTTACCTTTGAGTTTGAAGATAAAGGAGATGTTGATTTTGATGCTCCTAAAGTTATTAAATTTTGTTTGATGAACAAACAATTTTCTTTATCTATTACGGAGTTTAATCTTGTCATGGGCTTTGTTTCTACTGATTATGCTCTATCTAATGACTATGCATCGATTTTGGGTGACTATAGTGCAGATTTTGAACCCACAACCATCTTCAAAGAATGGTCGACGAGTACCTCGAGGTATAATCCAAGCCACTCGAAAGACCATGAACTCAAAGATCCGGCGCTTAAATACATCCATTGATTCCTAGCATATTCTGTCTCCAGTAGAGTACACTCGGCAAGCATATTGAACAAAGCCGAATTTTTCTTCCTTTGATGCATGATAAAAAGGAGAAAAGTAAACCTCGGCTATTGGTTTGCACAACAACTTACCGCCGTAGAAAATTGGAAGATTAAACCCTTGATCCTTGGTTCTTATATTTTTCATTTAGCTTTCAAAGATGTCTTGCTTGCCGCAAATACTAACTTGCAGGTTGTAAGAAAAATGGAACCAATCGACATCTCTTGCTTGAAAACCATGAAAAGGCTCGATACGGATGCAAGTGAGAATCTAGTCATGAAGTCACATTGTGGAACCATGGAGGAAGCTTCCTCTTCGCAAACCATGACCACCGAGCAACGTATTGCTCGCTTGGAGTATCAAATACTAAGAGTAGAGGCGAGCAAAGGGCATTCTTCGAGCACGCGGAATTCAACCCACCACACTCGTACACCCCCTAAACTGACGCATGCCACGTGAGGGAGCACTCTTCTCCCTTATCTTTTTACTTGCTTTCTTTTATTTTCTGCATGTAGGTTAAATAACATTGGGGACAATGTTAGGTTTAATTGTGGGGGAGATTAATTTGATGTGCTTAACTTGGGATATATTGTGTGAAATTGCATGCTTCTTGATGACTTTAATTATTACTTTCACATGAATTTTTTTCTTGATCTTGACATGTTGAGATTTTTGAGAAAATTAGATCCCTAGGTAAAGATGAAATTGATATGCAAAGTAAAATAGGATTGATTAGATATTGTTAGACTTGCAAATCGTTTCTCATATTAATTGATTAGATAGTCTTATGGATAAAATTGGACACAACAAACCACTTTGTGAGATTTGAGCCTTAACAAGCATATAACTTTTGTGCTTTATATTTTTCTTCATTGAGTGATTGTCAAGCAAGATTGGATTTCTTCTAGAACTTTCGATGTTATGCATGTCGAGACCATATTGTAGGATTGAATTACTTGAGATGATTAAGGCACCGAGGTATGAACCATGAGCCAAAAAGCCTACCTTGGTAATTATAACCATTAGAGGACCACTTTTGAGCTTAAGCCTTTTGTTTCGAAATTAACCACAATACAAGCCTAATTTCTTTTTGTTGATTTCCCCCAATTTGCACTCTGAATTTGGAGAACTACACACTTTCCTTACTTGAAAAAAGAGAAAATCAAGCAAAAAGAGAAAGAAAAGGGAGAAAATCTTGAAAACAAGGAAAATAAAAATCAAAGAAAAAATTGTCTTGTTTTTTCAAAAAGAAAAGAAAAGAAAAGACAAAAAGTGTGAAAAAGATTGAATCTATGTTTCTCCCAAAATTAAATTGTGCAAAAGCTTGGTACAAAAAAGAAAAAGGAGTGTGAAGTTTTTCGATTCAAAGTGCCCAAAAGTTCTTCTCATCTTACCTTGTCCTAAGCCCCGTTATAACCCATTTAAAGACCTTTTGATCTTGTGATTCATCCTAGCTAAGTGGTGGAAATGTGATATATTTCCATGCCTATGGTAAGTATCCTTTCATGTTTTGACATGAGTTTTATTGTCCCTTAAACACTTTGAGCGATATTGAGTGAATCCTTTGTGAGGGTGTTCTATTTTATTCCATCCTTGACTTCATGATAATTAATTGAGATGTTATTTGCTTGCGATAATTTGCAATCATGATTTATTACTTCTCTTATTCTCTTTTCTTTACCAAATGGATCATAGATCTTGAAATTCAATATGCTTGAGAACAAGCATAATCTAAGTGTGGGGATATATGATAAGTCATTCTTTTGCATGTTTTTCATATATTAAATCATATGTTTTAGCACATTAATTTATCTTAAAAGCCTTGATTTGGTTCCTACTTGGTTTTGCATGTGTTTTTGGGCCTTAATGATGTTTTATATGTAAAAGATGTGTTTTAGCATCTTTTTGGCATTTATGGAAAATCCTTCACCCAAAACCAGTAGCAGTTCTGAAATAAGGCATGACCACGGTGCGTCACAGACTTTTTAAATTGGAGGACAAGCAAACCTACTACAAGAAGGACTTCTACTTTTACCATAATTAGAGTAGTCTAGGGTTAATGCATTTAGTGTAAAGTCTTCCCCTTATTTTTCCCTATAAATAGAGATCGTAAAAATGAAGGAAAAGATATCTAAGAAACCATAGAGTAGTCGAAACCCTCTCACCTTTTTCTTGTAGATGTCGACCAGCATGAGTGGCTAAACCCCTATTTTCTAGTCAAGTGTTGTTACAAAGATATTACTTTAAGTTTTTAGTAAGATTTCTTATTTCCAAATTATTTTCATCCTTATTCAAGCATCTTCATATCCTTTGTGCTTCATCATCATGTGTATGTTGGGTTATACGTATGCATACAACCAAGTCATGTGTTATTGACACAAGTGGTAAGGAAATTCGGGTTAGATTTCCAAATGTATGAATTCATGTTTTTAATAAGTTAACGAGTTAGTGCTTAGTAAGAATATGCGTTTGGGTCTCTATGGTTCTTAATTATATTTGCTACGTTATAATTCTTAGTGGATTATCTAATAAATTTTAACCTTGATAATAAAGTTAGTAATTTATAGGTTATTAAATTGCTTTCTATCAAATAAGAAATTTAAGTTATTTGTGTGTTATCATCTAACTTAAAACCAAGCTATTTGAGATTGGTGTTGATTTATCTTTTGTGAAATCTATGATCTAAGTTCTTGATTTAATATTCCAAGTTCTACCTTGACTAGAGTTCCAATTTATATTGAATTCTTTCTTATTACAATTGCTTTCTCCAAATCAAATCCAAAACCCTCCTTCTACTTTTATTGCATTCGCTTGTGAATTTAATTTTTTAACCGCTCTATGTGGGATCGACCCTACTTACTGCTACTACAAATCCAAAAAAACAAGTAAGTATTATTTTTTGACGGATTCGACACCCATCACATGAGATCCTGATTCGAAGCCATGCTTCAAATCCTTTCCATATCCAAACAAAAGGTTTTTCTATTTCCACTTAAACTGATTCAACTCACCATTTTCTTTATTCAAAATACTGCAAACATAACTCGATTCAATTTAACCATCTAATTGCTTGAAACTAAAATTTGTTATTTTTCATTATACAAATATTAACTCGGAGATTTAAACTCATAATTATCAAAGAAAATTAAGTCATCATTTTCTTTATAGCCATAGACTATGGTCTGAACTAAAATGAAATTGAAATTCATAAGTATTAAGTGTTCATGTTTTTAACAAAAAAAAAATATGGTCCAAAAGCAAGCAATTTTTAAACAATAATCCCTTTTAAATTATTATTTGGGAAAATGGCTCCCAAAAATATTATTTGGCAAAATGACCCCCAAACTTGCCACGTCGGTGAACTTCGCGTTGTGTAGGAAGCGAGGTCTGATATCGCGTTCTGCACAACGCGAGTTCAGTCTACCTGGACTTGTTGTTTGTGTTAACGGTTTTACAGTACCTCGCGTTCTACCACGAGAATTTGAAAGGGCGGCTGAATATATCACACAGACCTCGTGTTCTGCAAGACGCGAGTTCTGTGCAATTATGGGCTGAAGAGTTAGGGAAAACAAGTGTGGGTAGGCTTGTTCGAGCCCAATTTCGGGCGTGTAAATCGTATATTTTTATTGAACATCGAGTTTGGGGTCTTAGTAGTGGAAATTCTCTATCATATGACGCCAATATGGTTAATTTCCGTCCATTTTACACTGGTTTAAAATGGCTTCAAAAACCCTATGCTATCATCATTTTTTGAATGAAGTTGCCTTTGAACAAACGTCGATAGGCATGTTCGAGCAGGATTTCATACGTAGAAATTGTAAATTTTTAGCTAACATCGAGTTTAGGGTCGTAGTGCTGGAAATTCTCTATCGTATGACACCTACACGGTCAATTTCCGTCCATTCTACACTGACTTAAAGTCGCTTCGAAAACACTATCATAACATATTTTTTTGAATGATTGAAAATATAAGATAAGCTACTGTATAAATCGAAGTAGAATGACTTTTATTGATTCAATTGTCATGGGCGAACTCGCATATATAAATTAAAAATAATTAATTAAGACGAGGGACTGAGCGATTAGGACACTTAGTAGCTGTGTGTCCAGGATTTTTACATACACTACAATGCTTCCTTTGTCCGGTTTTTTCTCGATGTTCGACCATATCCTCGGCATAGTGTATTCTTGTAGACCGTGGACGTCCTTTGGCTCTTAGTAGTGTTGGATCTGGGCGTATGGTTGGTTCAGTTTCCACGACATTCGGATCAACCTCATTTTCGATTGGAGGAAACTCTTTTTCGTAAACCTTAAACACCGTTTCGAGTAAGTAAACCGGATCAACCAGATGCATGTATTGTATCCGTTGGTTAGTGCAAGCAGCAATGGCGTGTGCGCACGGGTATTTGAATGTTTGGAAAATTCCGCACTCGCAGGTTCTTTCCCTCAGATTTACCACGTACGCATTATGTTGAATGCCTTCCAACTGCCTGGAAAATTCTGCAACACAAAACATGTGTCCTTCTCGCGAGAAGAGAGTTGCAGTCATCTGTCTTGATTGGCCCAATTGAGTATGCAGTTTTGTGCGGAAATCCGGATGGACTTTGTGTCCACCTGCCATGTACTCAGTTACTTGCCTTCCCAAGGTTGCAAAAAGGGTAGCCAAACGATAATAGGTCGCTTTGACAATAGAAGTGATAGACAACTGCCGCACTCCCTTCAGTGATGAGTTCACTGCCTCAGCCAAGTTTATTGTCATGTGACCATAACGTTTACCCTCGTCATACAATCGAAGCCATTTTTCCTTTGGGATTTTTTCAAGGTATTCTGCGCCATGTTTGTTTCTCGCTCTCAGTTCCTTGAGCAAGTCAGCCACCTCTTGTTTGTAGTGCGAGTTGCCTACGGGATGACAGTTGAATAGTTATGGGCAAAAAACACATGCAAAAAGGTTGTAAATGAAAGCGAGTAACAAGTAATATAGTAAATGAAAATGACATAAAGGGCGTACCCATATCGAGCACCATTTGACGTTCATCACGGTTCTTGTATTGCTGCAGGTAGTTTGCGGCTATGTGCCGCAAGCAAAAACGGTGGTGAATGTATGAAGGCTTCCAATAGTCACCCAAATTTTCTATCGCCCACAACAGCGCCGTGCCTCTATCAGAAATAACACATACCCCCCATCCCTTGATCGTATTACAGGATCAAGGACATATTTTCGTAGGTTCCGAAGGAAAAACTTCCAAGACTCCAAATCCTCCTTCTGGACGATTGCGAATGCAACAGGAACGCATTTGCGATTGTCGTCCTATGCAAAAGCTAGAAGAAGGGTCTGTGTATATCTTTTGTACAACCATGTGCCGTCGATTTGGACCATCGGTTTGCAGTGCTTGAATACGTTGATGCACTGGAGGAAAGTCCAAAATAACTGGTGGAATTGAGAAACACCACGGAGGACACAATCATTTTCGTATGCTGGAACCGTCTCAAGTTTGACAACCATTCTGGGGATGTATTTCTGCAGGAGATTAAGCCACGAGCGCAACTCTTTGTAAGATTCCTCCCATCGGCCATACATTTCCTCTTTGGCCCGCTTCCTTGCATACCATGCTTTGTAATATTGAGGACGGTAGTAGGTGACAGCTAGAGCTACATCCTGACAAGTGGGGACCGACACAGTGGGATTTGTTTTCAACAGTGTCGAAAAGATATTCGTGAGGTACTTTGCATCCAGGTTCTTATGATCCTGGCTGAGGCTAGCAACGGTGCATGTATGGGGCCCCTCAAGTTTTGTTATTTTCCAACGGTCGCCTGCCCTCTTCAATTGTGATATATGGATTTTCCATTTACATCCTTGATTTTTTTGGACGCAATAAGCCTTGTAGTATTTGGCTTGGGTTTTATCCGCTGTCGTCTCAACATTATGACGAAGGTTGTACTGCTTAACTACCGCCACCGCAATATCCTTTGTGAAGAACGTTATACCAATTCTCAGTTCACCATCAGAACGGTTGACTCGGCCGTCTATTGTGTCATCATACAGAAAATCAGGGACGTCCATTGCATCCATATCAACCGTTGTGAAGTGGGATGGTGGCTGGAACATAGAAATTGGTGTTGCGTCTACATGAAAGTTGGTGGCAGTCGGCTGTTCGTCGAAATATGGTGGTGGAACGTCATCGTCTTCCGGTAGAACTGTCAAGTCTTCTAGTTCATCATAGAATGGCCCCAGCTCGTCTCCGTCGGGCCCAGGTTCTCTAATCGGTTCTTCGTCAGAAGCATCCTCCGGGAGGTGGAATAGTAGAGCTTCGTCGATCACGGCCCTTGGAGGGGAGGATGGGGGTCGACGATCGGGAGACCTCTCACGAGATCACTCACGAACCGCATTTCCAAGACCAAAATCAATATCACCATAAGAAGAATGTCCCCCCATAGATGGTTGAACGTACTCCGTGCTAGGGACATACATTGAGTGTCGTCCATATAAGGAATCATGGTCGTGCATAGTGTAAGAAGACGACACCCCCTCACCTCCAAAAGAAGAATGTCTCCCCATAGATGGTTGATCATAGTCAGTGCCAGGGACATACATTGAGTGTCGGCCATATGATGCTTCATGGTCGTGCGCAACGTAAGGAGCCGACGTTCCCTCCCCCCCCCCCCAAACTATAAGGATTGTATGGATTGTATGGATTGTACGATGCATTTGTTGGTGCATCGAATTCATCGTTTGGGGGTTGGTTCAGGTCGAACCCGATACTAGCTACGCACGACTGCCTTGGAGGAGCAGATGACGATGCACCAAACTCGTTGTCTTGGCACAGTAGGTTAAAATCACGTCGTAGACTTGCGGTCGGGCTATCAACGTTGGCATTCGGATCGAAGTCGAAATTCGCCCGGCCCCAGCTTGGTATTTCGATAACTGGATTAGACTCCGAGAACGATGCATACAGCTCGAGGGCCCCCCCAATGAATAGTCAAAGTGGGTTTCCAACATCATGTCCACATCAACATTTTCCGCAATTTGGCATACAGAGTACCTTAAAGGGGCTATAGATGTTGGCACCTGATACTTCACGTCGGACAAACGGTGGTTATCGAAATGAGGGACATTTGCCTCTAGTTCCTTTACCAACTTCTTGAACGATAATCTCTTCGGAATATTTAGCGTTACCGGATCTTCGAAGTGAAAAACGACGCCGAGTTCAGTATCGTCGAATATCTGCCCATCGTAGTAAACTAGAGTAGTAACACCTCGTCTCGCCATTTGAATATTTTGTGAAAGACTTCTGAATTTTTAATACTTGAAAAATTTTAGGAATTGTTTTGGCAATTGAAACATATATTTACATTTTATGGTTCTGCTTCATATAAAGGGAAAATTATTGCGACTTGAAATCCCGTAGAATCCGGTTGTGTAAGGCAAATAATGGTACCGAGTGGTAACTTTACTTGTCCATTTCCTAAAACCGATAAGCAGTCCCCTAACTTTGGACAAGTAAGGGATAATGGTACCCGGGAGGCAGGCTTTATGAACATCGCATTCTACAGAACGCGATAAGAAGGACCTCGCGTTATACACAACGTGAGGTCTTATGAATATCGCGTTCTGTAGAACGCGAGGTCCCTTTAATTGCTTTGTCGCAGATATTCCGTCAGAAGTTATAATAATCGTATTGTGTACTCGTTGTTTGTTTGTGTAACTGAGAACATGTTTGAATAATTGAGACAATTGTAGTCTGGTTATGTAATTGAATACTACAAGTTCTGCATAACGCGAGGTCCCTTTATATATATTGAGACAAAGATTCCGTCAGGATTAATAAAACTCGTACTATGTACTCGTTTTATGTTTGAATAACTGAGACAATTGTAGTCTAGTAATGTAATTGAATAGTAGCAGTTTTACATAACGCGAGGTCCCTTGAAAATTAATAAAGGATTAAAAAAGATGTCATATAACATAATTGGACGATAATTTCAGAAGTTTATGGTTAATCCGAATCATCGTAGTTAGTGGACACGTCTGAACTTAGGTTTAGTTCTCTGATAAGCTGTTGTCTTCTTTGTCTACGTCTGTACATAAAAAGCTGCAGCTCGTCGGCAGCCGCATCAACATCCGGTGAAGACGGTGCGTGTTCAGTGTTCGGAGCAGGTTGTCCGGGTGCAGACGTACTACCTTCGTCGGCGTTGACCTCATCAAACTTAACATTTAAATCGACGTATCTAGCTCCAACAGAATTGAGCCGGTCATACATGTTACGAACGTCTGTTTCGTTCGTAAGCTTCATAAGGTAGTGCTTTTCGTTTGCTGACGGTGTTGGGATTCGACATTCCAAGGAAGAAATTTGTTTGTCGGTGCGTTTACTAACCTCGATTGTTGTCAACTGTATTAAATCTTTCAGTGACATTTTGCCGGTGATTGTTGACTCAAAATAAGTATCGAGAAAATAAAATGTTGCCTGAAATTTTTCCATAAGGGGAGCAAAGATTGGGTGTTTAGAGAGAAATTGGAATGAGTAAACGATGGTGGAATTCGTGGGTATTTATAATAAAGGAAAAACACCACATATGTAAATTTAACTCGAATCAAAACTTTGATACGCATTTCATTTAACAAAACTTTCAACTTTCAACAAGTATTCGTTAATAAGTAAATTGAGACAACTGGATACAATATTTACAAAAAGTCAAATCAGTATATGCAAAAAATCCAGGTGGAGAAATATAATCGGCACCGCATATTGCGATATGTCGGTGGGAAAATGTGATCGGAGGTCCCGAGTGAAAGAAGCAGAGCGCAATAATCAGATTTCTTCTGAAATGGTAGCAGCTTTGATCCACATTAGCAAATGTAATCGGCACCGGCCGCATCTGAAAAGTAGGGCTGCCACAGCAGTATGGTCGATCTGAATCCGCCCTCGCTTCTTTAACTCTGGACTTTTTGCAGATTGTGCGGGCAAGCTACGTACTTGAGAAAAGAGTCCCCAAGAAGTGCCTCAACGTTTTACATGAAACTTTCCAGACACTTCCTAAAAGTCGTTTCGTTTCAAAACTGTAGCCGCGGATCCTCTCGACGGCGGCTACAGAAGCTTCCATTGAAGGGGACACAGCCGCCCACAACCTCCCGAATATTGCGATATGTCGGTAAATATTCTTCAATTAAACTATCATGCAGGGGTATGTACCCCGCGGAACACAAATCTTTAAGTGAACTCCAACTATCATAAAGGAACAATATTTCGGACAAAAAAAAATTCAACTGCAAAAAACACACCATGACACGAACTCATATTCAACTGAGAAAAACTTCACTGGTTACGAACAATATTTCGTGCATATATATATTCCAACATCTAAATGACCTCGCGTTCTGTAAACCGCGAGGTTCAAAATACCGCGCGTCCTACAGAACGCGAGATTGTCACGTCAGCATATTCACCTCCCTCTATAAATAGCAAACTCTTGGGGAGGCAAGGAGCACCCACAGGAATCATGTCTAAAAATTTGCAATCGCAGCTACTAATGGCAACATAGCGCGTAATTGGGAAGTTTTTTTCAAACTAATTTCCCGATTATTGCGCTATGTCGTTATTTGTAGTTGTGTATATACGCCATCATATTCATGTAAGCAGATTTCGATTGCAGCTACTAATGGCAACATAGCGCGTATTTGAGAAGTTTTTTTCAAACTAATTTCTCGAATATTGCGCTATGTAGTTATTTGTAGTTACTAATGACAACATATTGTGTATTATTATTATTATTATTATTATATACTTAAATACAATTATTATTATTATTATTATTATTATTATTATTATTATTATTATTATTATTATTATTATATATTTACTATTATTAATAATAATAATTTTATTCTGCTTTTTATTATTATTAGTTTTATGATTATTGTTTTTATTATTATTATTATTATTATTATTATTATTATTATTATTATTATTATTATTATTATTATTATTATTATTATTATTATTATTATTATTATTATTATTATTATTATTATTATTAAATGACTTTCCCGCCTGGGAAGTCATCTTTTAAAAAACCCCACGACCTCGCGTCCTGTAGAACGCGAGGTCTTTAGAAACTCGCGTTCTATAGGACGCGAGGTCACTTCTGACTGTTCAGTTCACGCGTCTGTTCCGTGACGCGCCTTTTCAATGAACCTCACGTCCCGTGGAACGCGAGGTATAAGGATATCGCGTTCTACAGAATGCGAGGTTCATTAACATCGCATCCCAAAGGGCGCGAGATCTTCTTAAATTGGAGGCCCTACCCCCATATCAACCACAGAACGCGAGTTCTTTAGCTTTTTTACAACAAATTATCGGCAATTTTTATCTTTCATTCGATATAATGGAAAGCTTACTACGCAACGAGGCGAATCACTGCAATCAATATTGGAGAAGAGATCCAGCGATATTACTTTTCCCTATTAATTTTTAAAATTTTTTATTTTATTAAATTTTTTATTTTAATAACTATTTTATTTTATTTTTTGAAGGGATACGAACGTAATTTACAATGTTACATTAACCGTATCAACACCCCACCCGTTGATGCTGTTATGGAGTGGATTGAGCGCGCCTGTTTTGGCCACAAAACACGGTATATAGGGGGTGAAGGTAAAACCATCGTTGATCAGCGCGCTGATAGAACGGTGGAGGCCCGAGACGCACACGTTTCATCTTCCCATTGGCGAGGCAACAATCACGCTGGAGGATGTTGCCTACCTTCTAGGGCTGCCTACAAACGTCAACGTTATTACGGGTGTAGCGTTGGCCCATTGGCCAACTCTATTTGCTGAAGAAATGGGCGTGATACCCCCTGAGGAAGTGTGGGGCGGTGGAAAAATCGACATATCATATTTGGAGGTTGAATTTGGAACCCCTCCCCCCAATGCGGATGAAGTTACACTTCAGGTATTTTTTCAATTTTTTTCACTATTTTATATATTTTTAATAGATTTCATTTATTTAAAAATTAAGATGTCATTATTAAATATTTAGTATGCTTTATGATGAAATTACAAATATTTATTTCAACATTATGATGCTTTATGAAATTTTTAGGATGCCTTTATTAAATATTTAGGATCCTTTAATAAATTTAGGATGCAATTACAAATATTTACTTGAAAATTAGAAAGTCTTTATTAAATATTTAGGATGCCTTTATTAAATATTTAGGATGAAGTTACAAATATTTATTTGCAAATTAGGATGCCTTTATTAATTTTTTTGGATGCCTTTATTAAATTTAGGATGAAGTTACAATTTTTTTAATTATGATGTCTTTATTAAATCTTTATTTTCACAGCGGTGTGCGCGTGCCCACATCTTGCGCATTATTGGCGGGATATTAATGCCAGACAAATCTCGCACAAAGGTGCACGTGATGTGGCTTCGTCATCTTACAAATTTATATGAATATAGAAGAAAATCTTGGGATCAGCTGTCTTGGCGTTTCTTTAGAGAGAGCTCTGCAGAAACGTTGACGCCGCAAGATCATCGATGGGAGGATGTTGTTTACTCCTACAGTCTTGGGTTTGGTTTCGGATGCCTATTTTGAGACCACAGCTTAGACAGCCAACCGCAATGTTATTTCTACTTCTGCGGAGGTACTACGTAATCTACTATATTTTTTATTTTTAAATTATTTTATTTAACGACTTTTTTTTCATTATTTATAGGTGGAGCGGCACACTGACCCACACCGGCCTGCCGAAGTCCCAAAAAGAATTCAGGCATGCTTTCGATAGCTTGACGGACGACCAGGTAATTTGAAAATTAATTTGAATTTTTTCATACTATTTTTTCAATAATATTTCATATAACCGTTACAAACGTTTTCATTTTTTTAGTTCGTGTGGAGGTCCTACGCTTCAGAGGAGATTCAGCAGATTACTCCACCGGATATTCTGCGTGACCAACAGCTCTGAATTTCCGTCGTGCCGCTGCTCAACTACGAAATTGTCGTGTGGCATGCTACGGATAGGGTTCTCCGACAGTTCGGGTTCTTCCAAAATGTTCCAACCGTTCCGCAAAATATGAACCGCTTCCACAATCTTACGCGCCAGGGGAAGACGGAGGTTGACTGGTCCGAGTACCACGCTGCCTGGATAGCGGTTTGGGCTAATCAATTTGCCCAACGCCCACCCCTTCTCCAACAAATTATGGAAGGGGCCGATTCGGTCGCTTTCAATTACCGCAGTGGTATACGCTCAATGGGATGTCGCATGTCCTTACTCAGGCCGAGCGCGATGCAAGGCTTCCCCAGCAACCCCAAAACCGCCCACGCGGCACCCGTCGAGCGACCCAGAGCCAGAGGCAGTCGACGCAGCGCGGTCCGAGACCACGGCATGACACTGTAGGGGCATCATCTTCTGGCGCAGCATTTCATACTTATAGTGGTCCATCGAGTTTCCAGCAGATGATGCCTCCACCCCAGTTCGGCTCCTCCGATGCCTATCGTCCCCCTACGCCGACGATTGACCTTCAGCTTATCGATTATCCACAGTTGCCATCTCAGTATGACTTTGGCATTGTGGATAATACGCTGGTGGGTAGCTTGTTTTACTCCCCGCCTGAGCCCAGCACAGATCCGCATATCGCACACGATGGTCAGGATGATGGGGACCAGGGACCACCACACGATGATCGGAGGTATCCAGATCGTCATCGTCGTCCACCCGACTACGGAACGAGTGGACATAGGCATTTTTAGTCTTTTTTTCTGATTTGTACTTATGTTTTTAATATTTATATTACACACATTTGATTTTTATAATGTCGTATTATAATTTTATTTATCTATTATAATTAAACTTTAAAATGTTTATTTAATTTCAGTTTGGAATAAATTTTATGGGATTACTAAATCGAAAATCGACATATGTTCAAATGCAACTTCATTCAAAAAAGGATGA
This sequence comes from Hibiscus tridactylites, assembly GCA_958450335.1. Lineage (NCBI taxonomy): Eukaryota > Viridiplantae > Streptophyta > Magnoliopsida > Malvales > Malvaceae > Hibiscus > Hibiscus tridactylites. Next base: position 79,228,926 of record OY288267.1, read on the forward strand.
TAACATAGGGTTTTGGAAGCCATTTTAAACCATTGTAGAATGGACGGAAATTAACCATGTTGGTATCATACGATAGAGAATTTCCAGTACTACGACCCCAAACTCAATGATCGCTAAAAATATACGATTTACACACCCGAAATTAGGCTCGAACAGGCCTACCCACACTTGTTTTCCCTTGTTCTTCAGCCCAAAATTGCACAGAACTCGCGTCCTGCAGAACGCGAAGTCTGTGCGATATATTTAGCCGCCCTTTCAAATTCTCGTGGACCTCGCGTTTTGTAGAACGCGAGGTACTGTAGTACCGTTAACACAAACAACAAGGCCACGTAGACTGAACTCGCGTTGTGCAGAACGCGATATCAGACCTCGCTTCCTAGTGGCAAGTTTGGAGGTCATTTTGCCAAATAATATTTTTTGGGAGCCATTTTCTCAAATAATAATTTAATAGAGATTATTCATTCAAAAATGCCCCAAAAAGCAAGAACATCAGCCATTGATTCACGGCGATGATACCACCCACTGCTCCCAACTTCCACACCAAAGTAGGCTCCAATCCCAACTGACAATGTTGCAGATGCATGACACGTGGTGTCTCCACAGTCATTTCATCCTAGTCCCACCACATGATTTTACTAATAAAATTAAAAGGGGGGGGGGGGGGGGGGGAGAGAGAGAATCAATGCTAGCGATCGTGTCTGTGGTTTGAAAAACTCGTTCTGATGCTGGTGGAATGCTGATAACGACCACACTCAATCTGAAGAAACAAGGAAAAAATCGTTGCTTTCTTCTTCAGTAGAAAATTCCATCCCCGTATTGCTTAAGCCTCTTGTTTTAATAGTTTCTGCCCAATGTTAATAATGAATCATTTGTTTATACTTCAATCATCAAGTTGATGCCTTTTTGGAGCATGTGTCTCTTTCTCTCTCTCCTACTCCTACTCAAGAATCTGTGATTTTTTGTTCTTCTCTCATTTCCTTTCTGGGTTTTCCATTTTTCATCTCATTTTTTGCTTTCAGTTTCTATATTTGTTTATCCTTTGTTGGGATTCTCAGCTTTTGTACCATTCCTTTTTCTCTTTTATCATTTACCTTCCATTGTATCTGAAATTATTCTGTTTGACACTTCATTTCCACCCAACTTTTTTTGTACTCCATTTGCTTCTAACAATGCTGCATTTTCTTTGTAATGCATTTGCTTTCCAAGAGAACCAAGGCACATCTTTTATGCGTTGTGTTGTTTTAGGCTTCTACGATATGAAATTTTATTGTTGACAAGTAAGCTAATAGTTGCTTGATGAAAAAGGTCTTTGATTAACACAATGGTAGAAATCATACTCTTAAACTTAAAGTGGAATATTCTGTTCAACTTTCAGTTTATATCTTATTTGCATTTTTATAACTTTTGTGTTCATTCATTAACTGAAAAGGGATTTCATTCCACTGCAGATTCAGCTTTTAGTTTTAACTGTTGCAGAGGTACTTCCGGTATTATTATTTTTTTGTGCGTGCTAGTTGTAGGATTAAACGTGAACTAAATATACATTGCAAGTTCTATTAATTTCTACCGTTCTAACTCTTTTTCCTTTCTTTTGCGGGTATTTATTGAAGGATGGGAGACCATTTTGTATTGCTTGTGGACCGGCTGCTAACTGAATCAACCCTTGAAGCTGCTATTGAGAGTAGAAACCAATCAAATCAAGGCATGCCCTTGGCAAACAAACATGATATAATTGACTTTTCATCTCACAGGATGGATGACAATGTTGGTTCATCTCCAAGAAAATTTGTGGAATGTAGGATTTGCCACGTTGATGACCAAGATTTGAACATGGACATACCCCGTTCTTGCCGTGGCAGCTTGAAGGTCAGTTCCGGATCAAACTGCTTCTTCTTACTTGAGATTGTAATGCCAGTACTGAAACATTATGCTAAACCATAATTCCTATTACTTCCCACAATGATAATAAATCAAGACCCTGCTTATTTGATAAAGTTGAACATGTTTGCTTGTGTTCCTAAATGGCAACTTATTGTGATGAATTAGTCGCTTCGTACACCTGTTTTCGGCATTTTGCATGTAGGCCATATTCATATATGAAATTGGTTTGTAACTCCCTAAACCCGGCTTAGAAGAATTGGGCCGAATATAGGAAGTTAAGCTTGAAACTTGTCCCTCAAGTAAAGTAATCAGATTTAAAAACATCACATTCGAAATAAATAGTAATATCACAAAATACGTAATCATATAATAATATCTTAAAAAAGAATAAAACATCCAAAAATACATATGCATGATAGAAACGGTAAACTCCCAAATGAAATGTTCGAGTCTGTAATCATACATAATCTGATAATAATAAATAAAAGTCTATAAGTCAAAGTAAACCATATTGATAATAGAAAATATGACTGATAAAAGAGGTCCTCCAAGTACCGTAGCCTAAGTTTGAGTATCTGAAAAAGAAACTAAAGGGGGAGTCAGTAATAACGCTCATTGTGTCTCTACAGTACAAACATAATCTAACAAAGTCATATAAAGTCAAACAGAGTCAAACAATATAACATCCAAATATTATTCTCAGTCAAACAGTCATTTCAATAAACAGATATGTATGAATGTATGTGTTAGTCAACATGATATGCACTCAACTACATCATCGTCTGAAGAGTAGGTTCCCCATAACCACTCTCTACATCGTCACCATCCGAAGGGGAACTCAGCCCAAAGGGTGGAACCAGTGATCCGAAGCAAGCAGGTTTCAACCCGAAGGAAGAAATTGCTAAACTTCCCCGTACAAAATCCCAACCCGATGATATGATATATTATCCGATTTTCTGATTCCGAATGCATTCTTATTTATTAACGGAAATGCATGTTCATATAGTCCGATATTAAGCAATCTAAATCTGATACATGTTGCATGGCATACCAACATACTGAACAAGTCAGACACAACATATTAGTAGAATATATCATAACCATACAATATCAGATCATGTCATAATCACAATTCAGTCCATCAAACATATATACATGCTTAGCATTGTAAAACAAATAGCATAGTAGAGAACACACCTCAGACAGCTAAACACTCAACGTCGATGATGACATCTCCCACGCTCAGCACTAGCAATATGTCGGACAGAGTCAACACCTACGATAATAAATACTACATCAGATACACTACTACTATGTTGTGTCACCATTAATAATAATATCGAACAACATTAATTAAACTCACGAGCAGATCCCGAGGATTGAGCAACATAAGGTCGTCCAGGTGGAGGAGGAGGAAGAATCTCAGTGTCTAAGTCAACGTCGCCTGAACACAAGAATAACTTGAAATAATTTTGATATTCAAAATTCTCAAAATACAAAGTATAATTGGACAAAATTGGTCAAAATGGTCTTTCGGGTTTGAATTTGGAAAAACGGGCAGCAGATTTGGAATCAGGTCGTCGAAAAACCTAGAGTTGACTTTGAATGAAAATGTCAACGGTCAACGCTGACATTAGCGGCTGGCGTCATTGCACACGTCAGCCGGTTCGGTTCTGGAGAAGGTTCCGGTTCGTTTAGTTCGATCGGCTCAGCTCGGTTCACCATTTTGGACCGGTTCGATCCGTTTCAGACTCTTTTTCTCCTTTTCGACTGAAATAGAGATTAAGGTTAAAACCCCTAATCGGTGCCGTCGCAGGCGACCCCAAAAACACCCATTTTCGGCCGATTTTCACCATTTCAACCCATGTCATACTCAACCCACACAACCAAAAACCATTTCGAGACTTACACACACACCGATCCCAACTGAAATGGAAAGACGGCAGCGAGGAAAATTCTGAAACAAAATCGGAAATGGTTCGAACGGTTTCTGAGTGATTTCCGGACGAATGGACGGCGACGATAAAGGTTAATGCCTGGATTTTGATCGGGGCGGTGTGGAGAGATAATTCACGGTCTCGGATCGACGGACGGTCGACATTAAGAGCCTCGCATGAGCTCAAACGGAAAGACGAAGGTAAAGGGGAGAGGGAAAAACGAGAGAATAACGATAGATATGCAGCCGAAATCAGAAATTAGAATACGAACAGCCATAAGGGCTGTAAAATTCGAATAAATACCCTTACAAAAGGGTAAATTACACATAAGGTCACTGAGAATTCTTAGGGTTTGCAAAACAGCACCATAACTTTGCTACAATTACAAATGGGTCACCAAAAGTCCAAGAATTTACAATTTAGCCACTGAAACTCAATTAGGTTTTCAAATAAAATTTTCCAATTATTAGGGTTTTAAACTAGGGCAAAATTTGGGGTGTTACACGGTTATTGTGTTCTGGCGTGCAAAGCACTGAGGTCAATCACACGATGCTCTCATAGCATTCTTCGTTCTTCCATTGGCATTGTCAAACTTTGCCAATTGTTTTGTGTAGTTGAAAACTAGATAACAGGTTTTCTTGATTGTTGCAGTATGCTCACAGCAAATGTGTTCAGAGGTGGTGCAATGAAAAGGGCGACATCATCTGTGAGATTTGCCACCAGGTCCACCATTGTTTAAACACATGGTTCTAATTTTAATGACAAGGTCGACATTCATTTACATGCTTATATGCAGTTTATGGTTCTTCTGGTTCTGCGCCACACTCTTCCGATCCTAATCAGTGGTGCTGGAGACTATTCTTTGACATTGTTCACGGTATTAAGGAATTAAACTAATTATTACAACTACAACTTCAAGATGATCACACAGATGCAAATAAGTGTCTTAACGTTTTGGCTGCATGCTACAGTTACTAGTTCTGCGAGTCATTGGGATTATGTTGCCTACATAAATCATGGTTAAGGCATTTACTGCTATCCAGCGTCGCCGACACCATCAGGTTGGGATTTCGTACACTTCTGTCGTTTTGGAAAATCAGTAAATCCTAGATAAGCTAGTAAAATTTGCTTTACCGCTTTATTAAAAGTTATTAACTTCGGTTTTCTTTATTGTTACTTTCAATCCCCACTCCAGTCATTTGATAAAGCATTTTTATATGCTATTTCATATACAAAATATTTTGTAGTCTTCTTCCTGCATGTATTGTACAGTTGTGCTTAACCACCGTAATTTAATAATTTGTACTGAATCACCCAACTCTCTCTATATATTTTTCTATCAGCATCTGCTATCCAAGAACTACTGCTTTTATCAGTACTGTTGCCGATGACAGATGACTTCCACTATGTTATAGGATCCTCGGTTTTCGCTCGATGCATCCGATGACGAAAGTGATTTATTGCAACTGCAGCAGCAGCAGCAGTCACGTTTGATTCGAATACATTAATCTAGTTGTCGTGCTGGATGATATGAAAGAGAACTCATACTTGGATCGAAGCATTAGAGAAAGGAAACAAGCATGATGGATATGTATATATCTATACCGCATATATAGAATTGGAAATGGTTCATGTTCAACAGCATAGTAGAAGTATTGATTGAATAGTAAATATTAAGATAGCATAGGAGTGGTAGAGTTGCGCTTTATACAATTATCGAGACATTCACAAATTTCTATATTTTCGAATTTAAATGTTATGCTTCCCAAATCACAATAAAAAAACTTTTAGTTTGTCTGATAGAAGATGACACCAAGAGAGATGAAAACGAGAGAGAAAATAAATAACAACCTCAAAATCAACTTGATTATAATCAAAGATAAATCTCCTTTATATACAGAAGAGTATTTCTTGATCTTGAATATTAAAGACTTCCTAAGCATGAAACTGAATTCATAACGACCCAAATTCCGTTAACAACTGAATTCATAACAGACTCTAACATGCTTCATGTTCTCTCCTTTTGCTATTTTTTAGCTCTAACATGCTTCCAGTTCTCTTCTTTCTTCTTGACTTGAACATGTTTCATGTTTTCTTCTTTATTCTTGACTTGAACATGCTTCCTGTTTTCTTCTTTCTGTTAGTTCTAAATGCAAAAAGAACACTGAGGAAAGATTAATTGATTGCAGCCGTAGTTCTTCGGGACAGAATACCTTAAGTTGTTGTCTAAGATGCAGAAAGAACATCAAGGAAAGGGGTTTGGTCAACACATCGGCCACTTGATATGTTGCAAGCACATATTTGATTTGAAACGACCCATCAGTGACCTTTTCCCTTCCAAAAGTAAGATCCAAATCAACATGTTTAAATTTCGCATGGTGAACAAGATTTGAATATGCAATGACATTTGTATTATCACACCAAATCGTTTGAGTTGTTGTGAGGTGAATATTAAGTTCTATAAGCAGTGACTTGACCTATATAGCTTCACACATAGCATCAGCCAAACTTCAAAAATTCAGTTTCTGTGGAAGACCTGGATACTACACCCTATTTTTTGAACTCCAGGCCGCCAAATTTCCTCATAAAAAGATACAATGACCACCAATAGAACATTTATCACCAACACTAGTTTCTCGGTCAGAACCAACATACCCAACTAAGATAGTTGGTGCGGAGATGGTGCTGGAAAATAAATTGTGATCTATAGTGCCTTTGAGATACCTAACAATTTGTATCATTGCCTTCCAATGCTTGTCAAGAGGAGATTGCATAAACTGACTAACTTTGTTTACAAAGAATTGAATGTAAATTGACCCAAATCCTTTAGAGAAAAAACTTAGTTGATGTCTTTGATAACTCGATTAACTTCTTCAACATTGTTTCCAGTAGCTACAATGTAGTCGACCTAGACTATGATATAGACCTTATTGCCTTGTGTCTCTAGAAAATTAAGAGAAGAGTCAGGTAGGGATGTTGTGAAGCCCAGATTATGAACCAGATGACTGCGAAATTTGTCAAACCAAGCTCGAGGAGCCTCCTTTAAGACATAGAATTTTTTTAATCTGCAAACCAACTGATGTCCAGACAAATCTTCTTTTTCAAAGCTAGGGGGTTGTTTCATGTAGACCTCTTCTGATAAATGTCGTTTAGGAATGCATTTTTCACGTCAATTTGACGAAGAACCCACCCATTACTAAGGGCAATACTAAGTAGAATTATAACTCTTACTGGCTTGATAACTGGACTAAATATTTCAGAATAATCAAGTCCAGCTTGTTGAGAAAATTTTTCGCAACAAGCCTGGCCTTGAATCATGCCACACTTCCATCCGAGTTTCGCTTAATCTTGAATAACCATTTGCATCCTATATGAACTCGATTTGGTGGTAAAATAGTTACTTTTCATGTGCCTTTTTGAACTAGAGCATAAATTTCTTTCATCAGTGCTTCTTTCCAATCAGTAGATGCCATAGCTTGATGTATATTAGCAGGTACCTCTGAAATCGCTTCACATTATAGTACTTTGGGTTCGAAAACACCAGACTTGAATTTGGTTTGAGGATGAACATTTGGAGCATGGGCTTGTGAATCTTGAGACTGAAAAGAACATGAGGTGCTAGAACCCATACTTGAGACTCATGATATGGAATGTGAGCCTGGAACTGAACACAAACCTTCTGGACCAGAGTATTTGATTTTAGGAGTATCAGTCTCCTTTCTAACTTCTTGATCATTCTTGTCAAGTTTCTTTTCGTGCAAAAATGGAAAACATTGTTAATTAAATTAAACGTGTCTAGAAACGTAAACCTTACCATCTAAACTGAGGCATTTGTAGCCATGTTGGATCGAGCTGTAACCTAGAAATACTCAAGACTTCGATCGAAACTGAAGTTTATGTTGAATGTAGGGTCTGGTCAATGGGAAACATTGACACCCAAATATCCTCAAAAAATTATAATTAAGTCGTCTTCTAAAAAGTTTCTCTAATGGAGTTAAGCCTTCTAAAGTCTTGGTGGGTAACTTATTTAAGAGATAAACAGAAGTATAAAACGCATCAGACCAGTGTTTAAATAGAACACCACTTTGAGCCAAAAGTGTAAGACCAAGTTCAATTATGTGACGATGTTTTCTTTCTACTTTACCATTTTGTTCAGACATATAAGGGCAAGTACATTGAAATTCAATCCCATGTTGAACAAAATAACTATCTAATATTTTAAATTTCGTGCCACAATCTGACTAAATAATCTTAAGCTTACGACAAGTTGTGGCTAAGCCATTTTATGAAAAGCAATAACTATATTCTAAACACATGGTTTTCTAGCAGCAAAATATATTCATGTATACCTAGTAGCAACATCTAAGAAACTATCTTAGTAAGAGAAATTATTGAAAATTCTGAAATTGCAATTTGTGATTTTTTTCCTAACTTGCATGCATTACAAAAGAAAGTATGTTTATTGATATCATAAATATTGCAAACTTTGGACAGTTTGACAAGAGTCTCATGAGAAGGATGTCCAAGCCTTTTGTTCCACATTTGAGAGTCACTAGAAATAGTAAAACACTGAATATTCTTTACATACTCAGAACATGATTAAACATAACTAATAGAGATTTATCAGGAACAATACAAAAGCTAAAGGAAGAGCTACTAATCTCAGAACTAATAGTATGAACAACATGGCATTTATTCACAGGATCAGTACTAGAGAGAGTATGATCTTCAAGTAACAAACTTAAACCATAAGAAAAAAACAAACTTGTAGAGTCCATCAATTTGCAAACCTTGAAGAATCGACGGATGTTTTGTCAAATCCTTTACAACACACGAGTTATGAAAAAAACTCAATAGAAACATTATTGTCCCTAGTAAATTTAGGGGTAAACTACATAAATGACCACCATACTATTGGTAAAGTCGCGATTTGACCACCTTACTTTTTTTTCTAAGCAATTAAACCACCAAATTATTTAATTGGTTGCAATGTGACCACCATCCGTTTAAGTCTAATGAAAGGAGTGACGTGGCAGTTAATAAAATTGGTATAATTACACATTTTGTCCCCGTTATTTGAACATTTTATCAATTGGGTCCCAATTTTAATAAATAAAATAATTTTATTATTTAATTAGGTTACGACACGTGTTACCGTATTATTGGAAGACTTTATTTATATATTTTTAATTTAATAATTTTTATTTTGCTCCTCCAATCAGGTGTGACACGTGTCATGGCACCTACCGCAAATGGGATTTGAACCTAAGTTTACTGGGTTGATAGTGAGCACACATACCACTAGGCTAAAGCTATCCTTGTGATGAGTTGTACAAAATTTAATATATATCTTAATTTGTTACTCATGCCAGGAAAAAGAACAACAAACATATTACCTCTAGCAGGATTCGAACTTAGGTTTCTTGGGTTAAAAGTGGGCATGCCTACCACTAAACCAATGTTATAATTATGATATAATGTACAAAATTTATTATATAACTTAATTTGTTGCTCATGCCAGGAAAAAGGAAATAAATATAGATTAAAAAACTCAAATATGCCACTTTAATTATTAGATAATTAAATTATTATATTAAAAAATAAAAAATTACAGGATGGTGTTCTGAGCAGTGGCATACAGTTACCGCTAAACTCGAATATAAATTTTAATTAAATTATTATATTAAAAAATAAAAAATTATATTAAAATTTTATTTAACGAATATAAAATTATAAATTATGTTTGTGAGTTTAGACTCGTTAAATAAAATTTTAATATAATTTTTAATATAATAATTTAATAAAAAATAAAATGGTTAATAATTTATTATTAGATATATTTCAGTGGTTTAAATATTTTATGCATCTCAAAAGTGTCATATTCGAGTTTTTTTAATCTATATTTATTTTCTTTTTCCTGGCATGAGCAACAAATTAGGTTATATAATAAATTTTGTACATTGTATGATAAGAATAACATTGGTTTAGTGGTAGGCGTGCTCACTTTTAACCCAAGAAACTCGGGTTTCTAATACTGCTAGAGGCAATATGTTTCTTGTTTTTTTTTCCTGGCATGAGTAACAAACTAAAATATATATTAGATTTTGTACACTTTATCACAAGGATAGCTTTAGCCTAGTGGTACGCATGCTTACTATCAACCTAGTAAACATGGGTTCGAATCCCACTGGGGGGTAAGTGCCTCTTTCTTTAATTTTGCTCCTTCAATCTGGTGACACGTGTCACCACTTGATTGGAGGAGCAAAATAAAAATTATTAAATTAAAAATATATAAATAAAGTCCTCCAATAATACAGTGACACATGTCGTAACCTAATTAATAATAAAATTATTTTATTTATTAAAATTAGGACCAAATTGATAAAATGTACAAATAACGGGGACCAAATGTGTACTTATACCAATTTTATTAACTGCCACGTCACTCCTTCCGTTAGTTTTAAACGGATGGTGGTCATATTACAACCAATTAAATAATTTGGTGGTTTAATTGCTTAAAAAAAGTAAGGTGGTCAAATCGCGACTTTACCAATAGTATGGTGGTCATTTATGTAGTTTACTCTAAATTTAGATACCGACAAGCGATTTTTCTTAATTATAAGAGCATGTAAAAGATTATTTAAAACTAAGGGTCTAGAATTAGTTTTTATAGTTGAATTACCAACCCTAAAATAAGAATAGTAGACCTGTTAGCAACAAAAACTTTACCATGACCGAAATAACGATTGGAAGAAATGATATTCTGCATCGGGTGTAAGACGGAAGTGGCTCATAAATCAGGATACTAGGTAGCGTCTCCATAGCAAAATTCTTTTGCCACTACATCTACTGTTGCAATACTGCTTCAGAACCATAATTTTGAGCAGTACCATTGATACGATAATAGGAGGGGTAAAACTAATCATTTTTGACAAGAAATTAAAGTTGTTTTTGAATGCTAGAACATCAATTGATTTGGGACGACTTTTCATATAGGATGCAAAGATTTTTAATTAGGAAAATTTTTACAATTATTTAAATTTTATATTATCTTTTTAATTAGGATAATATCATTATCTATTTTAATTGAGATAATATTTTTGTCTCTTTTAACTGAGATAATTATTATTATTATTATTATTATTATTATTATTATTATTATTATTATTATCTAGTTAGTCTTTTAGATTAAAGTAAACTCATTTCCTTTGTAATCGCAACCCTTTTTTTCAGGAGGGCTTCGATCTTTTTGGAAAACTTAAAAAAAAGCACGTAGTCGCCACTAATCTTTTTGAAAAGTATGATTGGATCACTTTTAAACAAGTTTATTTTAATAAAACGTTTTGTTTTAATAAAACAACGGTTTTGGTCTACGAAAACAAGAAAATAGGTTCGGGGGTCGGTTGCGCGTGGGGAAGGGTTAGCACCCCACGACGCCCAAAATTGATACCTAATTTATTTTAAAATCGTTTTCAAAACTAAAATTTGCAAGTTTTCAAAGGTTTGACTTTATTTGTCCGTTTAATGAATATTAGTCTATTTTAACGGCCATATCGCCCGGGAGATGAACTTTAATCACCGCCAACATTTCTGGCGCTAACCTGTCATTCTCGTTTGATAAGACACCACATTAAATTAATTTCACTTTTTCAAACAACAAGGACATTCGATGTGTTGAGCATTTTTATATTCTAAGTTTGATTAAATAAAAATCTTAAAAAAAGTGTAAGTCTTTTATTTCTAATTAAAGGTTTAAGTTTGTTTAAGTGTGTTTTATTTTTCCTGAAGTAAATCTTTTAACAAACACGTCTCTATCTAAGCTTCAGAACCTAATCCTAAGTTTTCACCTATTTCTAAAAAAACGAGCAAGCAACTCAAATTCTTTTTTGTTTTTTTATATTATTTCTTTTGAAAAACCTTTATTTTTTTTTTACTTTTTAATTTTTTTAAGCCAAGAACTTTTTTTTTTACATATTTAGGCTTTTTTCATTTTTATGTTTTTTATTTTAAAAAAATTCTCTTTTTAGACTTCTTTTTTCTTTTTCTTTCTTTTTTCATTTTTTAAAGCTTTTCTTTTAAATATGAATTTTTAAAATAAACCTTATTTTTTAAAAAGATTTTTCTTTAATCATTTTTTCAAAATTTTATTTCTTCCTAAAACCTTAAACTTTTATTTAAAACCTTTTTATTTATTTTTTCTTGAAAACATATTACTTATTTTTTTCTAAGAAAAAAATATTGATTTACTTTTTTTAATCACTTAACCTACTTTATTATTAAAACTAAATTTCAAGAAAAACTTTTTATTTATTTTTTATAAATCAAGCCCCCTTTTATTATTTCCACTCATGCATTATTATTTTTCCTAGTTAAATCCCTAACTTGAAGTTTTTTTAATAAAACCACATTAACTCATTTATTCTTGTATTTTAACATCAAACACTTCTAAAAAAATCAATCCTACATTTCTAAAGATCAAAACATTCCTAACAACATTTTTTTAAAAGCATGCAATTTTTTAAAGATCAAACGTAAAATTAAACAAAAATTTAAAGTGAAAATATTACCGGAATCGCGAAATGATTTTCTAACTTCAAGAACTCAACCTAAAATCCACAAAAATACAAACACAAAAATTCAACCAAGAACAACATGAAAATTACTAAATAAAAATTAAAAGGAAAGATAGAAATTTCACTGAAACGATGAACGACGAACTCGAATATGAACTTCTCGAAACGCTCCCAATTGCCTCCGAAAAATTGCCTCCAAACTCGAACCTCAACTCCAAAATTTTCAACAACTCTTGAGAATTTTTAGAGAATTTTTTCAAAAATTTTCTAAGCCTTTTTGCTTTTTCAAGTGTATTTTCTCTTGAATTTGGGTCTGTTGAACACGTGAAGTTTAGGGGGTATTTATACTTGAATTTCAGCTTTAAATTCAAGCCAAATTCAGATTTCAATCCCTGAATTGAAGCCAAAATCAGACAAGAAACTTGATTCTCGGAAAAACCCCTCAAACCCTCTCCGATTTGGTTCAGATTTGAAGCTAAAATTTCCCCTTGATTCAAGCCCAGGGTTTGACCATTTGTCTCGGTTTGTTGCTGATTCCGGCGACCACAGGCGGCGATGACGAGCGGCGTTGGTGTCGTTGGGTCGGCGTTGGTGTCGTTGGGTCGGTGACGGCAAGACGCGTCGACCGACACCAATGGCGACGACAACCATGGCCGGTAGACGCCGGACAACAACCAGCATCATTTGACGGGAGGGTTTGCTGGGAACCAGCCCGCGCGCGTGCGGCTCACGCGATGGCGCGTGACGCGCGTTGGTTCCCCTTTTTTCTTTTTTATTGCTGTTTTCCCTCTTTTTTGCTGTTTTTTGTTGTTGTTTTCTTTGTTGTTTTTATTAAATTTATTATTATTTCTTGGTTGTTATTTTATTTCCTTTTTTCATTTAATACCACCATCATTATTTATTTTATTTATATCATATTTTCTTTTTTTTTCCCTTTTTTTTCTTTTAAAAGAATGGGCTTATATTTCTAAGGTGGGCTTTGGTTTTTTCTTTTGAAATGGGCTTTACAAAAATAGGTTTTTGAGATGATTTTTTGTTGTTGTTTTATTTAGGAAGGGTGAGCCATTTATTTAAGGAAAAAATGATTTCTCTTTTTCTCTTTTTTTAGATTATTTAATTTGGCGGGGTGAAAATCTAGTGACAACACTAGCCTATAAATAGGCTCATTACTTTGTACATTCAATTCAATTCAGAGATCAATTCAATAATATATTTCAAAGTTCTCTTTTGAGTTCTTTTTATTTTTGGTTCAAGATTTTTATCTTGTTCTTTTTTTAGATTAAATAGGCCTTTTTTTTTCTTTTTTTTATTGAGTTGTTGGGAAAAATAAATTAACTCTTACTTTCTTTTCCAGATCTATATTAAAGGGAATATTTGATCCAAGCTTTCGCGCTTCCCTATCAACCATTGAACATTTGAGAAGTCCCTTGACCATTGAAGATTCGAGGAGTTCCTTGATTAAAGTTCTGAGAAACCCCTTGGTCTGTAGAGAAATCTTCATAATATGAGACTTGATTTACATATGTATTATTTCCAATTTCGTAAAATGACTAATCGAATCGAAAGAAGCATATGCTGGTCAAATGCTCAATCTTGCCACAAATCTGACATTGTGGAAACCGTTTCTAGTCGTTAGAGGAGATTTGGAGCTGTTCGGTGTCGTAAAATCGAGCATTCAATGCTCACCTATATAGAAGTTTCAAAACTTCTCAAAGAGTTTCAAAACTCTTTGAGAAAAATTCATAAATATAGCGTTAGAGTCCAGAGTTTTGAAACTAACACAAGAGTTTCGAAACTCTCATTGTAACCCCCTTGACCCGGCTTAGCCACCAGACCGCATCGAACGGGTTACACAGGGAAAACTGAAAAGAAACCTGTTAAGGCTTCACTCCGATTAGCAACCCTAAAAATTTTCTTTTAAATTAATCTTGTCTAAATGTCATTTTAAACGTATGTGAGGAGACAAGCAGCGGAAGAGAAAACGCGAAGATGAACCAAGCAAGGCAGACATTAGAGGTCAGTTTTTAATGATTTTTCTACATGCCGTATCGATACACCTAGGGCCCGTATCGATACCCCTTCAACGGTCAAACTCCCCAAGGTCAACTAAAAAGAGGTCGTATCGATACCCCTCAAGGATGGTACCGATACGCCCTCAATGGTAAAAATCCAAAAGTCAACACTAGGGACCGTATCTATACACCTAAGGCTCGTACCGATATTCCAATTTCTCACCAACATCTCAGATTTCCAGAGACCCAAACCGATATCGGTACGCCCCCACATATCGATACGATAGGCTTAAAACGGGGGACCGTATTGATACTTCCCTTGAGCGTATCGATACCCTATGCCCATAAAGACATGTTTCAGCAGATTAAGCACAAGGAAGCCAGCACAAAACACACCAAACACGCATTCAATCAACTTATGTAGCACACATGAAACATAAGACAACTATAAGTACTCATTTAGAACAAGATAAACATGGCGGGGTCCATAAAGGAAAACATACATGCTTAACATCCACCAAAGAGGTCAAAAGCCAAACTATAGCATACTTCAACATAACGAGAGGCATTACAAGCCAAACATAACCAAACAAACTTGTCTAAAGCAACGAGGCATAACAACAACCGCTTAAACCAAAAGGTCATATCCCATTGCTTAATACTAATTATTGAAGTCTAAAACCATACTTGAGCAAATCAACCCCCTTGGATTTCCCCTTGTTCCCCGAGCTGCTCTGAAAGTCTAAGGATCTGCATTTCTGGAAAGAGGGAGCGTAAGAATTTAAGCTTAGTGAGCGGTGCTCAAAATAGTAGCTACAACAATGCAATTTTAAAACCATAGTTTGGTTGAAACCAAAACCATTTCCAAGTCATTTCCCTCATGCTCGAACACATAAAAACATGCATTTAACATCTCGTGCATTTACCGAATGCTACCACAAGCCATAAGCTTACCTCATGCTCATTCTCATCATACAAGCAAAGTAGCCAACTACATGCATAAGCATAAATGGTAATGGGCAACAAAACATGCTTAACATGAGAAATTAGAGCACCACATGTATATTGACATTTAAAACTTTTACTTGGATATGCAGATAGTTCTCAAAACCACTAGACACTTCCGGTGGAATCTCACATCACCGTACTCACTTGTCTAGCAAAACATAGTTTTCGGTGGAATCTCACATCACCGTACTCCTCCTTAGTGGAATCTAGCATCACTAAGGCCACGCGCGACTTTTACCCCGAGTGCATTCACATCCTATTGGTCGACCAACTATATCCGACAATAAGATTTCACATGTCAATACCCACCAAACCAACACTTACCTTGTGTTCTCAGGGTCACAACCATAACCAACATGGGATCAATTTAAGCAATAATATGCATAACACAAGGATATTCATGGCAGCAAAACTATGGAGAATCATTCAAAACGCATATTAGAATTTATCAAAAATAGGACTAAAACGCATTAAAACTTACTCTTGAGCTTATATTGGCTATCAAGCTCAATCTAAACTCCCAAAACTCATCCTTAACCAAGTTAAGGCCTTAGGAAAAACAATTCCACTCACTGATACAACCCAAATGATAGCCCAAACCCGATAATCTCACAGGACCTAAACTCGGGCGTTACAACTCTCCCCCACTTAAGTAATTTCGTCCTCGAAACTTACCTGACGGAAAGAGATACGTAAACTGTTTCTTCATGTCATCCTTCCTCTCCCATAAGGCTTCTTCCACCCCTCGGTGTCGCCACTTTACCTTGACCAACTCAATGGTCCTTCCCCGCAACATTTTGCTGTCTGAAGCCAAAATCTCAACTGGTTCTACATCGTAGGTCAAATTCGGATTCAATTCTATTTCTTCAAGTGGCATAACATGTGACAGATCTGATCTATACTTCCGAAGCATCGAAACATGAAACACATTGTGAATCTTTTCTAATTCGGCCGGTAGTCTCAATCTATAGGCAACAAGACCAACTCGCTCAACTATTCATACTGACCAATAAATCTCAGACTCAACTTACCCTTCCTACCAAATCTCATCACCTTCTTCCAATGTGAGACTTTCAAGAACACTTTGTCGCCCACGACATACTCTATCTCTCTTCTTTTCAAATTGGCATAAGACTTTTGTCTATCCGAAGCTGCCTTCAAACGATCACAAATCATTTGCACTTTCTCGATGGTACCCTTAAGCATATCATGCAAGGGTATCAATTTCTGTCCCACTTCGGCCAACCAAACATGCGTTCTACATTTTCTACCATACAGAGCTTCATAAGGTGCCATATGAATACTCGCTTGATAACTGTTATTGTACGCAAACTACACTAACGGTAGATGCTTCTCCCACGAACCCTGAAATTCAATAATGCAACATCTCAACATGTCTTCCAACGCCTGTATAACTCTCTCCGACTGACCATCGGTTTGAGGATGATATGAAGTGCTGAAATTCAATCGAGTACCCAAAGCACTATGAAAACTCTCCCAAAATCTAGCTGTGAACCTCGGATCTCTGTCTGACACTATAGATTTCGATACACCATGCAATCTCACAATCTTACTGATATACAAATCGGTCAACTTATCTAAGGTATAAGTAGTGTGAACAGCCAAGAAGTGCACACATTTCGTAAAATGGTCAACGATTACCCAAACTTAATTCTTCTTAGAAGGTGTCAACGACAAACCTGATACGAAATCCATGGAAATTCTCTCCCACTTCCACTCGGGGATTCTCAATGGTTGTAACAAAACTGAAGAAAACTGATGTTCGGCCTTAACTCGCTGACAAACCATACACTTACTCACAAACTCGGCAACATCTTTCTTCAAACCAACCCAGAAGTACTCATCTTTCAAATCGCGATACATCTTCGTACTTTCCAGATGCATAGCAAACGGACTATTGTGAGATTCGGTTAGAATGGTGCGTCTCAAGTCAACATCTTCCGGAACAACTACTCTATTTTTGGAACATAAGACTCCATCACTACTAAAACAGAAATCTATCGGTTTACCCTCCGCTATGTCTTGCACATGAGATGCTAATGATCTATCTTGCAACTATTTCTCTCTAATCAACTGAATCAACAAATGTTTAACTTGCAATTTGGCCACTAAACCACAATCTTTAGACAAACTAAATTTAGAAAACATAGCTCGTAACTCGACTGCCACCTTCGTACTCAAAGCATCGACCACTACATTGACTTTACCCGGATGGTAATCAATCGTGAGATCATAGTCCTTAAGTAATTCTAGCCACCTACGCTATCTAAGGGTTCAATTCCTTTTGTGTCATCAAATACTTCAAACTCTTGAGATCTGTGTACATTGTGCACTTCACACTGTAAAGGTAATGTCTCCAAACTTTCAAAGCAAAAACCACTGTAGCCAATTCTATGTCATGTGTAGGGTAATTACACTCATGAGTCTTTAACTATCTAGACGCATAGGCTACTACTCTTCTGTTGTGTGTAAATAAGACTATCACAAATAGTGCAAGTGTACATGACGCAAGTAGTAAAGTGATACTAGAGTATCAGATATCGTCTCCACAGGGACTGGACATAACTCTATCCTTGAATTGTTGCACAAGAAAAAGAAATAGTTTAAATGATTGTTTGAAGTAATCTTGAGAAATAACTGAAATAAAAGATAAGGTAAACAGATTGAGAGAATAGGCCGGTATTGATTTGCTCAGTAGTGCAAGTGTTGCATTGTTCAGAGGAACTTCTGTCGTTATGTGGTCGCTCCTATTGCGGAAGCACCTGTCGCGGCAGAGGTCTGTTGATGTCGCGACAGCGACCAACAACTCTGTACTTCAAGCTTGGCAAGAATCCATGTTATGACTTGTCCTATCCCTAGGTCCAAGTTCTGTTGATGAACACTTCTTGGATGATACCTCCCGACGTAAATCAAAGGGTGAAGACCAATGTTTGTGAATTCTTCTTTAGCCACTCAACCTTGCACTTATCCTTAAGCTAATATGGTTTAACCATAAACTGGAAAACACGTATTTAGTCATTTCATATGCTTAACTCTCCCGATGTCAAGCAAATGGATAACCTCAAAATGCTCTCCCGATGCTCTTATGAGATATTGAAAACCAGAGTAAATAAACTTGAAGTTTTATTACTTGAACAGAAAAACCCTAAGTGTAACCCCCGTAGCCCGGCCTGGACGGTTGACCCGAACTACGAAAATTACACGGGGAAAACCAAAGTCAACCCGAAAGTCAACCTTGATTAACGACCTTTTTTTTCCTTTTTAATCTTATCTAGATGCACATTAACCTTAGTTGTGATCACGCAAACACCATGCTCAAAGATCACAAACATCAGAGATCAATCAGGGACCCAATTGAACAAATTACAACTTTAGGGACCAAATTGTAATTTCTGAAAACTTTAAGGACTTAACCAGATTTTAAGTTACCAACTTAAAATTTATCATGTTTCATGCTTCTCTGCCAAATTTCAATTCAAACGGACATCCCGAACTCATACAATTGCACAAACAAGATTCAAGACCAAAATGCAAACATTTTGAAACATTTAACCGCCCATGTCAGCCCCCAACGGTCACCCGTTCCGAAACAGGCCAAGCCCGTTCCGAAACACGGGCCGTTCCGCAACGCGTTCCGCAACGGGGGTCTGGCAGAATACATTCCGTTTCGGAACGGTGACACCCGTTTCGGACGCCTGGGTTCATGCAGGGCACCCGTTCCGAAACGGTGTTGCCTGTTCCGAAACGCCTAGCCCAGAATGTTGCATTTTGCTCATTCAAACACACAATTGGTCATTCAACATGCTCCAAAAGCCACCAAACTTTGCCAACATGCAATTCAACATAAAAGAGACATACTTGCATCAACAATTCAACATATAACCATCACATAAGGAAAGCCCCAAATCTATAGGCATGCTTCCTACACAAGCAACCATTTAAGCACAAACCTTCCAATTCAACCTCAATTAAGCCAATTCATGTTTCAACAACATTAACAACAGCATTTAAACATTCATGATCAACACATACGATCACAATAACAACAATCCGAGAGATTCTACCCCATTGCCCTTATTAACTATAGCTATTCACCGAGACATACATCTCCATTGGAGTCCACCTTGAATCCCTTGCTCCTTGCTGCCCAAACCTCAAGAATCTGCATTGATGGACAAAAAGGAGCGTAAGCACAAAATGCTTAGTGAGGAATGCTCAAAACCAAAACACCATCAATGCAGCGGGTCTTTAAAACACTTTAAAACCAACCCGATTTGCTTTCCAAAACCATGTTCGAAAACTCTTTTCAACGTCAAGCTCATAACCATGCATTAACACCATATGCCAAGCTTTAAACAAAACCATGGAAAACACTTCCAATTTGCAACATACCTTTCTTTAACTTGGAAACCACATCAAGCAAGAAACCATTTAAAAACCATAGTTCAATCAAACCATTTCATGCATTTAACCAAGGCAACATAAAACCATATCATCATCTTCACATGCCTTAAACAACAAGTCATACAAGACTCCAATGCAACATAGGCAACTCATGCTCTCATACATCATTTATCAAATGATTATCAACACTTGATCAACTTACAAGTAAACATGCCATCACTAGCATTATACACATTTCATGCAACAATGCATCTTACCAAGCATCTCATGCTTCCCATGCAAACATGCATCAATTCAAGCATCTCATGCTTCACATGCAACCATGCATCATTTCAAGCAATCCCATGCTTCACATGCAACTATGCATCATTTCAAGCATCTCATGCTTCACATGCAACCATGCATCATTTCAAGCATCTCATGCTTCACTATGATCAAGAACATTACATTGGCATCCAAGTGATCAACCACATTCACTTTCCAACTTATCGATTCGATCGGATACGCGGATTACAAGCGTGTCCCAACGCTTCCTACACACTACCCAATCCAAGGTCTTCCAAATGGGCAACAACCTCCATTTGACCTTAACAACCTAAGGTTCCCATGTATGGACTTTTAAACACCATACAACCTTAGCTTTTCCTCAAGGTTACCATGTATGGACTTTCAACCACCATACACCCTTGACATGCACAAGGTCTTCCCGTATGGACTTTCAACCACCATACAACCTTTGCATAACCGATTGGTAGTTGTAGACATCATCTAACGAGATCCGGGACATCACACACAAGATCCACACATGGACTTAACCATTGCCATTGTGATCTTAACAAGTACAAGGTTCTCACATAAGGACTTTTAACCACCTTATAACCTTTACTTAACCAAGGTCCTCGAATGGGCAACAACCTCCATTATGACCTTAACAACTCAGGTCCTCGAGTGGGCAACAACCTCCACTATGACCTCATCTCGTTAGGAATACTTGAGGGGAGTCTAACCGGTCCACACTTGACCACTCCGCCTTCAAGGCGACTTTATTCACGGTGCACCCAATCCTATAGCCGGCTAATTATACCCGATCAATGAACCAAGAACCTTTCGCATCACTTGCCAATATAACCATCTTACCATATTATCAAATATTCCACATGCATAAACAAAATGCAAGGCCATCTCATCATTAGCTCAATGATTCACATGCATACACATAATGCAAAACCATCACATCATTAGCTCAATGATTCACATGCATAAACAATATGCACAAGGTAACAATTATCATCATTAATCATCATCAACTCACTGTTTTTAAGCATCATACAAAGCCAATGAACAACATGCAACTCTATGCATCAAAATCACAATTTCCATAAACATAACCAAGGATCTCTTACCTTGAGCATCCTTCTCAATTGACTTTCAAAACTAGCATTAAACCATGCTAAAACATGCTTACAAAACAGAATTTAACCATGCAAATCACATGCATATCAATCATCAACCGCTTTTGATTTTTAAAGCCAAAACATACACAATCCAAGAGCAAAAACCATCCACTTACTATTGAGCTTAGCAAAGTTGTTTAGACTTAAACTAAGCTCCCAAAAACCTTCAAACCATGTTTCAAAAGCTGAAATCCCAACTTCACTCACCGATTACCAAACAAAGCTAGCCAACAAGCTTTCCAAGCTTCCGAAACCTTCCGAAAACACCTCCAAAGCTCAAGGATCAACCTCCCCTGTTTCAAGCACATAAAAACAGAACATTAATGCATCCATATGCATTAAAACACCAGCAACATCAACACAACTCGCTGCTCATCACAAATCTAACAATTTGGCTACCAAACACAACCGAAATCACCTCCAAACACTTCCAAAACTTAACCCAGCCAAGATCCATCACTTCTAACCATTTTTATACATCAAATAACATGCAAAATGATCACAACCACGTCCTTATACCTCCAGGTATAACAGATCACCAATTACACTCCAAAAACAACCAAAAACTCAAGCCAAACTTAGGAAATTCAACCTATCCGGGATTGCATTGATTAAACCTCAACTTCTAATCATTTTAGCATTCATTTAACATCAATTTAACACCTCAAAACCCTGCTTAAACAGATCACACGAAATTTTCACCAAAATCATCAAATCTTGCATTTTAGCCAAAAAATCAAGATCTCAATTGAAAAGCCTTTAATAAAACATGAATCAAGGATTGAGAACTTAGGAATTTCAGTAAAGAACTGATAGTTTAGAGGAGAAGGACGTTCTTACCTCCAAACTTGAATTTCTCCATTTTAGAGCCAAAATGCTTGATGAAACAATTTGCAATTTGAGAGGTTTTGATGAGGAGATGATTAGGAATCAAATGAGAATTGAAATGAGAGATTAAGATGTTAAAATCAAAGAAAGAAATCTGGAGAATCTTGTTTGGGTTGAAAGAAAATGAGAGAAAAGAGAATTTGAGAGAAAATAGAAAGTTAGTTGAAAATTGGTTAAAAATGATTTCCCTCTCTTTTCTTAATCTTTAAAATCAGATTTGAGTCATAAAATATCTTAGAAAAATCTGGAGAAATCCTTTTTGGAATAATAGCTCCTTAAAGATTCAAAGTTTCAATCCTTTATAAAACTGTCCCGCAACTTTCAAAAATTACATTTTGGTCACTACCCAAAATGTCAACCTTCCGAACCTCATTTTCCAAAATTGATTTCACAGTTCACTTTTATATATTAAAAGATGATTTTAGAATATTTTTCCATATTTTTAATGCAACCCGAACTAGGCTTTCCTAAATTCACTCTTACATATTCGATCAGCACTTTGACCGAACCGGTCAACGCCAAAACTTCTGAGCCCAAAACCGGGGCGTTACAACTCTCCCCCCTTAGGAAATTTCGTCCTCGAAATTTCAACCGGCGAAAAGAGAACCACAACCTTTTCAAGCAACACACACAAGGCAACACAAAAGCCTTAACCAACACCACTGATCACTTCCACACAAAACTTCCACCACTCACTGTTCACAAATCCACACTCTCAAGGGTAACCACAACCCAACCTTCCACACAACCAGATTATGCACAATCCCAACATCAACCTGAAAACTTCGGCTCTTACAGCAGACAACACTGTAGCACATAACCTCCATAACTGGTTTACACAGAAACAACAACCAAACCAACTTAGCCGCTAGGCAACCTCTCAGCCTCTAAAACTCTTGCGATTCCCAAACCTTTTCCAATGATTTTCCCAACAAGCAGAAATCCTTAAACATCAACTGTTTACACAAACTCTTCAACGAAGCTGACAATCCTTTACATCCGCCAAAGACATTACCATAACAACTCACCAGCACTATTCACCCAAATACCAAAAATTACATCTCAAACCCAACTTGAAACCTTCAGCCATTCCACATACCATCAACAGACTTCAAACAGAACTTTCTTAACCACAACTAGCCAACCACTTCTCACAAGAACCCAAACAACCAATGAAAATCTCCGATCTTCCACAGCCCTTCACTACAAACTCAACCAGAACACTTGCATTACCAGAACATCACTGAACCAAAACACACACAACAGCTTCAAAACTCTTCAAAGATTACTAAGAACCAACACAACCCTTCACAACAACTTAAAAGCTAAACTACCTCAGCACTTGGGAAACACAACCCCAAACTGCAACATCACTTAGCACCAAGGAACTACCACTTTCTTTAAACTAAACAAACCACTTAGCAGATACTAACCTCAAACAGATACCCTTCACTACCAAACCACTAAACTCTCAGAGCATCAAACACTATCCTTCTACCAACAAGCCATTCCACTCTCACTATCACTAGCAACTAGATAACAAACTCCAGCACTCCACTCAGCACCAACAACCTCTAAAAACCGTCATCCCACTTAATCCAACCACAACACTAACAGATTCGATTAGTTATTAGCGAGCGTGAACATCGTATGCATGATCACCTACATGCCCTATCAATGCCTGATGTACATGTATGCAAAACCTCTAATGTCATGCCACATGTATGCATGGACCAACATATATAATATAGAATATAACAATGATTTTAACTGTGCATGAATGCCAGTTCGCACCCTCCAATAACATCCTCAAAATCTGTCTAAGAACAACCTCCTTACTCACCTTTAACTTATCTAACTCCATCATACCAACAACCATTAACCACAAGATACTTACCCAAGCCTTCTTCACACCCAAGATATTACCAAACCACAACTATCATTACCCCAAACATGCTAGCAACAAGACTAAACTTACTACGCAAGGAAAAACAACAGAAACCAAACTAAGCAACTAAAGCAAAGATCACTTAACAAGGTTACCTGAAAACACAACACCACCCTGAAGCTTCATCGAACGAACTCTCTCCCTTGCGAAACCATCATCCTCCCGCGGCACAACTGCAGCACCAACAAACACACCAGGGTCACCACCAACTCCTTGCGATAAGAAACCTTGGCTGTTCCGCGCCAACATCAAGCAATCACGCTTCATGTGTCCAGCAGACCCACATTTCCAGCAAACTTCATTTCCCACACTCTTCACAACCTTCTGCTTTTTCTGCCACTTCTGAACCTCGCCTCGGCCGTGCTCACGACCTTTCAAAGATCCCCTGGCCAACACCAAAGCTGACTTCACTCCATGAGGACAATCACGCTTAACATGCAACTTGGAACCACAATTCCAACAAACACCTGCGCCCCAACAATTTCCAACATGTTGCCTTTTACAACGGTCACACACAGATGACTGAGCTTCCACTCCTTGCTCAAGCAACACTTGCTCACCAACAGCATTAGCCGCACCTTGCCCAACCCTTGGAAATTCCCTTCCAAGACACCTTTCATAGAAAGCAGATACGAAGAAATCCCAATCAATATCAGGAATATGTGACGCCACAGCCACAGATGCCCACCAAGCACAAGCATCCTCCAGCATCAAAGAAACAACACTCCCCAGCTTACAGGCACAATCACAACCTTCCTGATCCAAAATCAGAACCACATTGGCCAACCAAGCCTCAAACATCTCCGGGGAAGAACCATGGTACTCCTCAGCACCCAAATCAAACAAATGCTGCTTCGGCAAACCCACACATCTAGCCAGCACATCCACTGACTCTACCTCAACCGTAGCCTGAGATGTTTCCAACACCTCCTGATCAACAGATAAAGAACTTTCCATCCCGGAACCAGCTTCTTTCCCTTGCCTTACCATCTCAACTTCAGTCACAGAAGACTGAGACAAAACACCTTTACAAAAGGGTGAATCCTTTGACTTAACAACCTGCCCCAAGGCAGCAACCATTTCACTCATCCTCCACTCATTCATCACCTTTGCCATACCACTAACAACAAACAACATACAATCACAACAAACAAACAAAACCAGTTAGACCAGCATTAAGCAATGATTCAAACTCCAACTCCAAAATAACACAATAGTTATATTAATAAGGCAATGGGTATCCCGAATCCTCCCCTTAACATGACATAACAGCCAACACAACATGAATATCACAACATCAAGCATATCAACAACATACCTTGATCATGCTTTCACCAAACAACATCCAATAGCACCAGCACATTAGCAACATAACATGCTCAAAACACATTCATCATGCATAGCATCAGCTCATAGCATCAACACATATCCACATGATCTCAACCAAGATTCATAACCACAAATCATGCTTGCATACATCAGCAACATGCTCAAAACATCAACAACATACTCAGAAATACATGCTTCAACCAGCTCTCAACCATAT
The DNA here is from genome assembly GCA_958450335.1 of Hibiscus tridactylites. Lineage (NCBI taxonomy): Eukaryota > Viridiplantae > Streptophyta > Magnoliopsida > Malvales > Malvaceae > Hibiscus > Hibiscus tridactylites. Next base: position 79,254,598 of record OY288267.1, read on the forward strand.
AACAAGGTAAACATCAAGCACACTTACCACAACAACTTACCGTTTTCCCCAACCTTCGCAACTCAGCTCTGATACCACCAAATGTAACCCCCGTAGCCCGGCCTGGACGGTTGACCCGAACTACGAAGATTACACGGGGAAAACCAAAGTCAACCCGAAAGTCAACCTTGATTAACGACCCTTTTTTTTCCTTTTTAATCTTATCTAGATGCACATTAACCTTAGGTGTGATCACGCAAACACCATGCTCAAAGATCACAAACATCAGAGATCAATCAGGGACCCAATTGAACAAATTACAACTTTAGGGACCAAATTGTAATTTCTGAAAACTTTAAGGACTTAACCAGATTTTAAGTTACCAACTTAAAATTTATCATGTTTCATGCTTCTCTGCCAAATTTCAGCTCAAACGGACATTCCGAACTCATACAATTGCACAAACAAGATTCAGGACCAAAATGCAAACATTTTGAAACATTTAACCGCCCATGTCAGCCCCCAACGGTCACCCGTTCCGAAACAGGCCAAGCCCGTTCCGAAACACGGGCCGTTCTGCAACGCGTTCCGCAACGGGTGTCTGGCAGAATACATTCCGTATCGGAACGGTGACACCCGTTTCGGACGCCTGGGTTCATGCAGGGCACCCGTTCCGAAATGGTGTTGCCTGTTCCGAAACGCCTAGCCCAGAATGTTGCATTTTGCTCATTCAAACACACAATTGGTCATTCAACATGCTCCAAAAGCCACCAAACTTTGCCAACATGCAATTCAACATAAAAGAGACATACTTGCATCAACAATTCAACATATAACCATCACATAAGGAAAGCCCCAAATCTATAGGCATGCTTCCTACACAAGCAACCATTTAAGCACAAACCTTCCAATTCAACCTCAATTAAGCCAATTCATGTTTCAACAACATTAACAACAGCATTTAAACATTCATGATCAACACATACGATCACAATAACAACAATCCGAGAGATTCTACCCCATTGCCCTTATTAACTATAGCTATTCACCGAGACATACATCTCCATTGGAGTCCACCTTGAATCCCTTGCTCCTTGCTGCCCAAACCTCAAGAATCTGCATTGATGGACAAAAAGGAGCGTAAGCACAAAATGCTTAGTGAGGAATGCTCAAAACCAAAACACCATCAATGCAGCGGGTCTTTAAAACACTTTAAAACCAACCCGATTTGCTTTCCAAAACCATGTTCGAAAACTCTTTTCAACGTCAAGCTCATAACCATGCATTAACACCATATGCCAAGCTTTAAACAAAACCATGGAAAACACTTCCAATTTGCAACATACCTTTCTTTAACTTGGAAACCACATCAAGCAAGAAACCATTTAAAAACCATAGTTCAATCAAACCATTTCATGCATTTAACCAAGGCAACATAAAACCATATCATCATCTTCACATGCCTTAAACAACAAGTCATACAAGACTCCAATGCAACATAGGCAACTCATGCTCTCATACATCATTTATCAAATGATTATCAACACTTGATCAACTTACAAGTAAACATGCCATCACTAGCATTATACACATTTCATGCAACAATGCATCTTACCAAGCATCTCATGCTTCCCATGCAAACATGCATCAATTCAAGCATCTCATGCTTCACATGCAACCATGCATCATTTCAAGCAATCCCATGCTTCACATGCAACTATGCATCATTTCAAGCATCTCATGCTTCACATGCAACCATGCATCATTTCAAGCATCTCATGCTTCACTATGATCAAGAACATTACATTGGCATCCAAGTGATCAACCACATTCACTTTCCAACTTATCGATTCGATCGGATACGCGGATTACAAGCGTGTCCCAACGCTTCCTACACACTACCCAATCCAAGGTCTTCCAAATGGGCAACAACCTCCATTTGACCTTAACAACCTAAGGTTCCCATGTATGGACTTTTAAACACCATACAACCTTAGCTTTTCCTCAAGGTTACCATGTATGGACTTTCAACCACCATACACCCTTGACATGCACAAGGTCTTCCCGTATGGACTTTCAACCACCATACAACCTTTGCATAACCGATTGGTAGTTGTAGACATCATCTAATGAGATCCGGGACATCACACACAAGATCCACACATGGACTTAACCATTGCCATTGTGATCTTAACAAGTACAAGGTTCTCACATAAGGACTTTTAACCACCTTATAACCTTTACTTAACCAAGGTCCTCGAATGGGCAACAACCTCCATTATGACCTTAACAACTCAGGTCCTCGAGTGGGCAACAACCTCCACTATGACCTCATCTCGTTAGGAATACTTGAGGGGAGTCTAACCGGTCCACACTTGACCACTCCGCCTTCAAGGCGACTTTATTCACGGTGCACCCAATCCTATAGCCGGCTAATTATACCCGATCAATGAACCAAGAACCTTTCGCATCACTTGCCAATATAACCATCTTACCATATTATCAAATATTCCACATGCATAAACAAAATGCAAGGCCATCTCATCATTAGCTCAATGATTCACATGCATACACATAATGCAAAACCATCACATCATTAGCTCAATGATTCACATGCATAAACAATATGCACAAGGTAACAATTATCATCATTAATCATCATCAACTCACTGTTTTTAAGCATCATACAAAGCCAATGAACAACATGCAACTCTATGCATCAAAATCACAATTTCCATAAACATAACCAAGGATCTCTTACCTTAAGCATCCTTCTCAATTGACTTTCAAAACTAGCATTAAACCATGCTAAAACATGCTTACAAAACAGAATTTAACCATGCAAATCACATGCATATCAATCATCAACCGCTTTTGATTTTTAAAGCCAAAACATACACAATCCAAGAGCAAAAACCATCCACTTACTCTTGAGCTTAGCAAAGTTGTTTAGACTTAAACTAAGCTCCCAAAAACCTTCAAACCATGTTTCAAAAGCTGAAATCCCAATTTCACTCACCGATTACCAAACAAAGCTAGCCAACAAGCTTTCCAAGCTTCCGAAACCTTCCGAAAACACCTCCAAAGCTCAAGGATCAACCTCCCCTGTTTCAAGCACATAAAAACAGAACATTAATGCATCCATATGCATTAAAACACCAGCAACATCAACACAACTCGCTGCTCATCACAAATCTAACAATTTGGCTACCAAACACAACCGAAATCACCTCCAAACACTTCCAAAACTTAACCCAGCCAAGATCCATCACTTCTAACCATTTTTATACATCAAATAACATGCAAAATGATCACAACCACGTCCTTATACCTCCAGGTATAACAGATCACCAATTACACTCCAAAAACAACCAAAAACTCAAGCCAAACTTAGGAAATTCAACCTATCCGGGATTGCATTGATTAAACCTCAACTTCTAATCATTTTAGCATTCATTTAATATCAATTTAACACCTCAAAACCCTGCTTAAACAGATCACACGAAATTTTCACCAAAATCATCAAATCTTGCATTTTAGCCAAAAAATCAAGATCTCAATTGAAAAGCCTTTAATAAAACATGAATCAAGGATTGAGAACTTAGGAATTTCAGTAAAGAACTGATAGTTTAGAGGAGAAGGACGTTCTTACCTCCAAACTTGAATTTCTCCATTTTAGAGCCAAAATGCTTGATGAAACAATTTGCAATTTGAGAGGTTTTGATGAGGAGATGATTAGGAATCAAATGAGAATTGAAATGAGAGATTAAGATGTTAAAATCAAAGAAAGAAATCTGGAGAATCTTGTTTGGGTTGAAAGAAAATGAGAGAAAAGAGAATTTGAGAGAAAATAGAAAGTTAGTTGAAAATTGGTTAAAAATGATTTCCCTCTCTTTTCTTAATCTTTAAAATCAGATTTGAGTCATAAAATATCTTAGAAAAATCTGGAGAAATCCTTTTTGGAATAATAGCTCCTTAAAGATTCAAAGTTTCAATCCTTTATAAAACTGTCCCGCAACTTTCAAAAATTACATTTTGGTCACTACCCAAAATGTCAACCTTCCGAACCTCATTTTCCAAAATTGATTTCACAGTTCACTTTTATATATTAAAAGATGATTTTAGAATATTTTTCCATATTTTTAATGCAACCCGAACTAGGCTTTCCTAAATTCACTCTTACATATTCGATCAGCACTTTGACCGAACCGGTCAACGCCAAAACTTCTGAGCCCAAAACCGGGGCGTTACACTAAGAACAATTACAATCCTCACAACTACTTTACAAAATCAACCTTTAGCCCTTGAGGAAGTTTAGAACATGGTGGAGAGAGAGAAACGACTAGGGTTTTAGGGGGAAGACGGCTAGGAGTGAGATATCCTTCCCTAGGTCGAATTACATGCCCTTATATAGGCCTTGGGTTCAAGTTTTCTAATATGACAACAATACAAATTGAAATTAAAGTACAACTCTATTAAAGACTAAATCTTCTGAGTAGATGCCTTTAATTCGTCCTCTTTTCTTGCTTTGACTTTCTTCCTTGAACTTTGGGCCTGGCCTTCCTTCTGCTTCAGGGCTCAGAAAAATATGGGAGTGACCTACGACAGACCGGCTTGAAATCCTCTATCTGTCGAGCTCCACTTCACTTTCCCACGTCAGAGTTTCTCTGTCGCCATAGCTGCCACGACAGATGTCACAGAAGACGATGCTCTTTGTCCTTCAACTCCAGCTCCGCAACTTGCTTATGCTCCTTTGCTGCCCTGGGTTGCTGCCGTGGCAGATACCTGCAAAAGTGACTAATTTCAGTAGCATCTGTGCAGTTTTATCTAATTGGGATGTATATGTAAGAATCTATCCTAAATGCAATAAATCATGTTTGAGTGCAGCAAAAATATGGGTAAATGAGTGGTAAAATATAGAAGTTTTATGCACTCAACACACCCCCAAACTCAAGTTGATGCTTGTCCTCAAGCAGACACAACCTAACTAAGAATGAAATTTTTTTTGACTTGGCTTAATTCAGTGAACTACCATTACCTACAACTCTTTCTCTATCAAGGGTAGTACCTTTTCAATTGTTTATGGATTCATCTGGAACAATGTTATAATTCTTGTGCAAGTGTGTGTAGGCTTTGTGAACAAATATGTGTCTAGACTCTTTTAGCAACCAGAATAGTTATGCTACTCACTCGATTTTTATGCCAAACTAATTTTTTTTACTTGGGGGCAATTCTTAGGCTTCTTTAGTTTTTTCGGATTTAGACTCAATGGTCTTCTTATTTTGATTTTTACTAGAGCTTGTTTTTGGGCACCTCTAGCTATCTTCCTAGAGCCGGTGTTAGGCACCTCTAGGGGTATTGAGTCTAAGTTTTTCTTTTCTTTTATTCTTTTCCTAGAGCTAGTGTTAGGCACCTCTAGGGGCAACTCAAGTGGTAAAGCTTTTCTACTCTAGTTTACTAGCAGAAATCTAGACATCATATAAGTCACAAAAAGTGTTTTTGAAGTTCAGAACTATAGCGGAGCTCTAAATAATTCCTAAAACATTCTAAAGGCACTGCCGCGACAATCTCTGTCGCGGCAGGTAAGTGCAGTTCAAAACTTAAGCCATTTTTTGACAAAAAATAACTAAAATGAGACACAAATTAAAGACACAATTTAAAAAGTTCATTAATTAACCGAGGAATGCCTACCCCCAAATTCAAGGGTTGCATTGTCCTCAATGCATGACAATAAAATAAAAACAAACAAGAAAACATCACAAAAAGATAAAATGACAGCAGAAATAGTAAGCATAAAAGAAAAGCACTTAAGTTGATGAGTTGTCATCGCTGCTGCTGCTAATTTGGAGCTGCCGGCGGGCAGTGACCTTGACGATAGAGTTTTGCTTGGGGCTGAGAGATGGTGAGGCTATCTTCTTTTTGGCCTCTCGAGGTGGCTGGATTCGGGTAGGTGAAATCTTTGGGGCCTTGTCCAGGACCTCGAGGTCATCATCACTGCTACTGCTGCTGCTGCCATCCCATCTGTCGCGGTAGGGCCCTTCAATAGTTTCATTCAGCTTCTTCCTCTTCATCGGAGGGAAGTCCTTTGATATGTCCCGGATGACAGATGGCTCCGATTCAGAATTGTCCTACCAGACGGAGGAGGAGGAGAACCCTTCAAAGTACTTTGGGTCGATCTCCGATAGTGGTTCTTTCTGTTTTTCTCCTCGGGGAGTGGCAGATCTTCTGTCGCCATCTCCGGTCGTGGCAGGTAGTGAGGTGGAGGCAGCAGTAGGTGTTCTGGGGCTAGCAACAGGTGTGGGACTGGCAAAAAGAGATTCTGGGAAAGAGGGGAACTGCACGCTGGGAAAATTTAAATCAGTTTTAATAAATTTTACTACGGCAGTAGTGAAATCCCTCATGAATCCCATGAGGCCTAGCTGTCGTTCCTCCATCTTCTTCAGCATCTACAAGATTTGGTTGGAGGCTTCTTTCGAAGGTGAGGCCGTGGTCTGCTCGGGTTCTGCCATGACAGGATCAATGGACTAAGGGTCTGCTGGTGGTTCTGTCATGGAAGACGGGTATACAAAGGCCAAGGGGGGTGGCAGGCTTCAGCTTCATCAAGCTCTAAATGTTTTGTTGCGTCCATCCCTTACCTTGAACCTTGACGTCCTCATCAATTTCTGGAACCTTGTTTTCCCGGAAGAGGGTGGTGATGAGATAAGGGAAGAAAAAGGGCTCCATTGGTCTAAGTGCATACTCAAAAATACCGTCAATGATGTACCTGCCGATGTTGATCTACCGCTCGTTGAGGATTGAGTGCGCGAGGGCTAGTCTCTGCCGGTCCACGGTAGTGTTGTGCGAGGTGGGCGTGAGGCGTTTCTTCACGAAATGGTTCCAAATCTTTGCTTGAGGGGTGAGATGGGTCCTTCACACTGTCCATCTGTGCTTGGGATCCTCGTTCCACTGGTGCCTTCCTCTGTCAGTTCTGCCATGACAGCATCATAGTTTGCCGGCGACAGACTGTTGACGAACCTCCTATGGGCATCTTTCTTTTTGCTCACATATATGCCATACAAGGTGTTGATGTATGGCGGTTGTAAGGAGATTTCCTTTCCCCTGACAGTCACTATCGTGGCATCTTTTGAGAGGACGACAACATAGAACTCTCGAACCAAAGCGACGTTCATCTCCTCGGGCTAGACGGCGAACATCTGCCATTTGAGGGCAATAATTTTCTTTGAGATGAAACCCTCGAGTCCTAAGTCTCCTGTCTTTTGGGTGTAGGTGAACCCTCTCTCTTCCCACATTTCTCGTTTCTGGAACAAGCCATAGTACCTCCTCTCCGAATCTATTGCTGCGAAGCGTCTTGGGATTCAGTTATGGCTGGGTGTGGATACTGCCGTGGCAGTAGTGGAGGAGCACTCCTTCGGGTTGATCTGGTAGTCGTTGCGAGGAAAACTGTAGAAAAGTAAAAGAAAATTTATGAGATCTAAATTCTGGAAAGCAAAGTAGAGAGAATGAGAATGAGATGAAAAATGAAATGGGAATAGGGGTTTATAAAGAACGAGAGTTTCTGCCCGTTGGGACTGTAATGGTAGGCGCGAATAATGGAGCCAATTGTCACGCATTTTTCTGACGCGTCTATCACGCGTTTCCGCGTCTATCGCGATAGCTCCGTGGCAGGTTGTATTTCATGCGTCTACCGCGACAGCTGGTGACAGGCTGTCACGACAGAGTTATTCCATTGGGCTTTATGGGTTGTTGTGAATGTGGTAGGCTGGTTCATTCCTTCTCTTTACTTTGCTTCCTTTATTTCCTATAAATAAATAAAATAAATTAAAATCTTATTTCCTAAAAATAATAAATAAATTAATTAAATAAAATAAAATAAAATAAAGTTAAATTAGGGATGCCTTGAGGGGCATCTCCTAAAGTAACTACTTCCTGCATCCTTGGGGCTTCAGTCCCCTAATAATGCTTGAGCCTTTGTCCATTGGCCTTGAATTGGTGCCCATCCTTCATTCATCTGATTGTAATGGCACCATGGGGAAAAACTTGGACACCTTGGAAAGGGCCAGACCACCTAGATTTAAGCTTTCCTGGGAAGAGCTTCAATCTAGATTTAAACAACAACACCTACTGCCTTGGGTAGAACTGTTGTGGCAGCAGCTTTCTGTCGTGCCACTTCTTTGTTTTCTCCTTGTAGATCTTGGCGTTGTCGTAGGCCATTGCTCGAATTTCTTCAATTTCATTCAAGTCTAGTAGCCTTTTCTGCCCTGCCTTGTCCCAATCCATATTAACTGTCTTGATTGCCCAATATGCCTTATGTTCTATCTCGACAGGTAAATGGCAAGTTTTCCCGTAGATGAGGCGGTAGGGTGACATCCCCAATGGCGTTTTGAATGTTGTCCTGTAGGCCCAGAGTGCATCATTTAGGTGAAGAGACCAATCCTTTCGAGTTGGTTTTGCCATCTTCTCTAGGATATTCTTCACTTCTCGATTTGAGATTTCGGCCTGCCCATTGGTTTGCGGGTGATATGATGTTGCAATTCGGTTCCTTACTACGTATTTCTTTAGTGCACCAGTAATTAACCTATTGTCAAATTGCCTCCCCTCATCGCTAATGACCGCCCTTAGGATGCCAAACCTTGAGAAGATGTGCTTGTGAAGAAATCTTTGCACAGTATTGGCATCGTTCTTTTGAGTGGCGATAGCTTCTACCCACTTAGACACATAATCTACTGCCATCAAGATGTATAAATTCCCACAAGAGGCTGGGAATGGCCCCATGAAGTCGATTCCCCAAACATCAAATATTTCTACCTCAAGTATGTTCTGCAGTGGCATCTCATGCCTTCTAGATATGTTTTCAGTCCATCGACATTTATCACAGCTCTTGTAAAAAGCATGTGCATCACTGAACAGTGTAGGCCAATAGAAACCATATTGCAGAACCTTGGCAGCAGTTTTATTTCCTCCCAAGTATCCTCCATAAGGGGCAACATGGCAGTGGTGAAGCACTTCTTTCTATTCCTCATGTGGTATGCATCTCCTGATAATCTGATCTGCACAGTGCTTAAAGAGAAGAGGTTCGTCCCAATAATAATGTTTTGCATCATTTTGGAACCTCTTCCTTGCTTGGTAATTAAGCTCAGGAGGTAATCACCCACTTACAATATAATTGACAATGTCAGCATACCAAGGGGTTTCAGAAAGCTTACCTACCGCCATGGCTGTCGCGGTAGTGCTAGTGGCAGTGAACAGCTGCTCATCTAGGAAGGTTTCCAATATGTTGGTCTTGTCTTGCTCTTCACATTTTCAGCCTTGACAAGTGATCTACTACTTGGTTTTCTGTCCCCCTTTTTGTCCTTGATGTCAATGTCAAATTCTTGCAGCAGCAGAATCCAACATATCAATCTTGGTTTGGCATCGTTTTTGGTGAACAGATATTTAAGTGCTGAGTGGTCTGTATGGACCACCACTTTTGTTCCAAGTATATAAGGTCGGAACTTGTCAATTGCAAACACCACTGCGAGTAGCCCCTTTTCTGTTGTGGTGTAGTTTATTTGGGCATCATTGAGAGTTTTGCTGGCATAGTAGATCACATGGAAGAGTTTCTCCTTCCTCTGCCTTAGTGCTGCCCCGACAACATAATCACTGGCGTCACACATTATCTCGAATGGTAGGCTCTAGTCTGGTGGTTGCACTATTGGGGTTGTTACTAGCTTTTCCTTCAGTATTATGAATGCTTCAGTACATTCGGTGTTAAAGTCAAAGGCACGATTCAGTTCCAGCAGGAGACACAAGGTTTTAGTCATTTTTGAGAAATTTGCAATGAATCTTCGATAAAACCATGCATGCCCTAAGAAACTTCTTATTCCTTTGACTGTGGTGGGTGGCGGCAGTTTTTCAATAACCTCGATTTTAGCTCTATCTACCTCTATGCCGCGGCAGCTAACTTTGTGGCACAACACTATGCCCTTGTCCACCATAAAGTGGCATTTTCCTAGTTCAAAACAAGGTTTGCCTCTTCATATCTTTTAAGAACCTTCTGTAAATTGCCTAAGCAACCGTCGAAACTGTCTCCATAGACGGAAAAGTCATCCATGAAAATTTCTAGGAAATCCTCCACCATGTCGGAGAATATTTCCATCATGCACCGTTGAAAGGTTGTTGGTGCATTGCAGAGCACAAATGGCATTCTTTGAAAGGCGTAGGTATCGTACGAGCATGTGAAGGTTGTTTTCTCTTGGTCCTCCGGTGCGATTGCGATTTGGTTATAACCTGGGTAACCATCAAGAAAACAGTAGTAAGGCTTCCTCGCTAATCTATCTAACATTTGATCGATAAAAGGTAAGGGGAAGTGGTCCTTCCGGGTAGCTTTATTAAGCTTCCAGTAGTCCATACAAACCCTCCAGCCGGTCACAGTCCTCGTTGGGATTAGTTCGTTGTCTTTGTTCATTACTACGGTTATGCCTCCCTTTTTGGGTATGCACTGCATCGGGCTCACCCACTTGCTATCCAAGATGGCGTATATTATTCCAGCATCAAGCCACTTGATGATTTCTTTTCGCACCACTTCTTGCATAGCTTCATTTAGTCGTCTTTGAGAATCAATTGTCCGCTTATGGTCATCCTCCAATAGGATCTTATGCATGCATAATGCTAGACTGATGCCTTGAATATCAGCGTTGGCCCATCCAATCGCCTTCTTATGCTGCTGTAGCATTTTGATAAGCTGATTTTCTTGTTCTTGCATCAACTTATAAGAGATGATTACGGGCAACATATCATTTAAACCAAGAAAAACGTATTTAAGTTGCCCTGGATGGGGTTTAAGGTCTAAAACATGTGGCTGTTTAATGGGAGGCTTTTGGATTACATGTTCATTCGAGGTATAATTCAAAGGCTCGAAGAACTTACCTGGACGTGTGCCTATCCAATTTACCTCCTCAGGACCTTCAGTTTTGGATGCATCAGTGTCTGAGGGTTCACTGTCGTCGATGCTGTCGTGACAGTCTTCAAGGTGACTGCGGCGGTAGTGACCAAATTTTCTGTCGTGACAGCTCGACCTGATGCATGGTTGGTCTAGGACTACTTCTGAAATTGCCTTGCACTCTTCCTCTGCATCAGCTTGTTTCATTGCTTGGAGAACATTGAACTTGGTTTGTTGATTATTGACTCACATCGTCAATTCTTCTTTTTCTACATCGATCACTGTTCTGCCTGTGGCTAGGAAGGGTCGCCCCAGGATGATCAGTGCGTTTTCATCTGCTTCACAATCTAGAGCAAGAAAGTCTGCAGGAAAAATAAACTTATCCACTCTTGCCAAGATATCTTCGATCTTTCCTTCCGGTTGTACGTAAGAGAGGTCTGCCAGCTGCATCATGACTGTCGCGGGCCTTGCTTGTTCAATACCTAGTTTCTGAAACACAGATTTGGGCATTAGATTAATGCTAGCACCAAGGTCACAAAGTGCCTTACCCACAAACTTGTCTCCAATTATGCATGGTATGATGAAGCTGCTTGGATCCTTTTTCTTTGGGGGTGGTCTCTTATGTAGGATTGCCATGCATCCTTCTGTCATCATTACTTTTTCAAATTCCCTAAGTCTAGACCTCCTGGACATTGCATCCTTCAGAAACTTTGCATAACCAGACATCTGCTTATTGTCTTCTAACATCGGGATGTTGATGTGTACTTGCTTAAAAACATCATAGATTTTCTTAAGCTGGTACTCATGTTTCTATTTCTTTAACCACTGTGGAAAAGGGGGTGGAGGATGGTAATCTTCAAAGCGTCCTTCACATGGAAGTCTACCGGGGCAGTGTTCACGATAGGTGTTTGTAGGGTCGGTTCCTTACTTGGTATTTCTTTTATTATCGGCCCTTGTAGTTGTTTCCCACTCCTCGTTGTAATCGCTTTGCACTGCTCATGTGTGGGTTTTCTAGTGACCTCAGTATCACTAGGGAATCCTCCATTCTGCCTTGCGTTGATGAACTGTAACACCTGGCCCGTCTATGTCTCTAAGGATTTTAGGGTAGCCTCATGGTTTGTCATTCCCATCTCTGTCTTGCCCATGAAGGACTCAGTTTTATTGACAAAGTAATCCATGTTTGCCATATATGCTCCTGTTTGTGACATGAATGTGGCCAGGTTCTGCTCTAGTATGCTCGTTGTGCCTGCCGGCTACTGTTGTGGCTGCTGTTGTGGCTTCTGTCATGACAGAATCCTAGGACCTCCTTGATTATGATTGTTCTGGACCGGAGGGTTCGGTGCGTTGTTGGGGTTACTCCATGAAATTTTGGGGTCCTTCCTCCAGTTTGGATTGTAGTGGTTGGAGTCATAGGTTTTATTCCTGTTATAGTTCCCAACATACATCCCTTCTTCCAGTTGTAAAGGGCACTCCTCTGTACTGTGGTTTCCACTACAGGTTTCACACACATCTTCTGCAGAAAATACAACCTTAGAATCCTTCCGCTGCAGATTTTCGACTATCTTAGTGAGGTATGCAATCTGAGTTTTAACCGAGTTGTCGGCTTTTTACTCCTTTACAGATATTCCTCGTTTACCTCTCATTCGAGCTGTAAGAAACTGCTCATCATTCTTTGCTAACTTTTTCAACACCAACATTGCCTCGTCTGGTTCTTTATCCAATAATAATCCATTTGCTACTGAATCTATCCTCAGTTGAGTGTGCGCATTGGCATCGTTGTAGAATTTGACAACCTGATTCCACACAGGGAATCCATGCATTGAGCAATTTCGTAAGAGAGTCGTAAATCTGTCCCACGCCTTATGCATTGGTTCGTCATCTTCTTGTTGAAAAGTAGCAATCTCAATACGCAATCTTTCAAATAAATGAGAAGGATTAAAATGAGAAAGGAATTCACGAGAGAGATCCGCCCAAGTTCTTATTGAACCTGGCGTTAATTTATTCCACCAAGTTTTAGCTCTATCTTTCAATGAATGAGGAAATAGCTGGAGCCTCAGTACTTCCGGACTTATTCCTGGAAGTCTGAACGATCCACAAATTTCCTGGAAAGTTTTAAGATGTTCACGTCCATCCTCAGTAGCAGAACCACCAAATTGGCCAGCAGAATTTATCATGCTGAACATGACATGTGTCAGTTTGAAGTGTTTAGCTTCCACATCTGGCAGGGTAGTTTCCAATTCAACATGGTTGTTATCCATGTAATCTCGACAAGTCTGCCGTGCTGCAGGGGCAGCGGGCGGCGGCAGATCATTTCTGGGGTCATTAGAAGGATCCACATTACCCATGGGGTGGTTATCATCTTCCCTATGGCCTTGCCTTCCGTTCACCATTGCTTCCAATCTCTCCTCAAGATAGTTGTTTCTTTCTATCAAGAGTCGGGCTTGGTTCCTGAGTTGATATATGCGTTCGATCTCTGCGTCTAATTTGTACTCAGGTTCCTTACCACGTCTCGATCTGCGCATAAGCAATCAGAGAACCTTGTGAAAAGCACGGGGAAAATAAAACAACTAAAAGCAAAAAAAATTAAAAACAAAGTGCAGTAATAAAAGGTAAAAGTATGTTGCTAGTCCCCGACAACAACGCCAAAAACTTGTTGCGTGTAAATAAGACTATCGCAAATAGTGCAAGTGTACACGACAGAAGTAGTAAAGTGATACTAGAGTATCGAATATCGTCTCCACATGGACTCGAAATAACTCTATCCTTGAATTGTTGCACAAAAAAAAGAAATAGTTTAAATGATTGTTTGAAGTAATCTTGAGAAATAACTGAAATAAAAAGATAAGGTAAACAGATTGAGAGAATATGCCGATATTGATTTTCTCAGTAGTGCAAGTGTTGCATTGTTTAGAGCATCACTGAGGATAGATTCAGTTGCGGCAGAGGTCCGTTGATGTCGCGGCAGCGACCAACAATTATGTACTTCAAGCTTGGCAAGAATCCTTGTTAAGACTTGTCCCATCCCTAGGTCCAAGTTCTATTGATGAACACTTCTTGGATGATACCTCCCGGTGTAAATCAAAGGGTGAACTCCAATGTTTGTGAATTCTTCTTTAGCCACTTAACCTTGTACTTATATCTAAGCCAAGGTGGTTTAACCATAAACTGGAAAACGCTTATTTACTCATTTCATATGCTTAACTCTCCCGATATCAAGCAAATGGATAACCTCAGAATGCTCTCCCGATGCTCTTATGATTAATTGAAAACCAGAGTAAATAAACTTGAAGTTTTATTACTTGAACAGAAAAACCCTAAGAACAATTACAATCCTCACAACTACTTTACGAAATCAACCCTTAGCCCTTGGGGAAGTTTAGAACATGGTGGAGAGAGAGAAACGACTAGGGTTTTTTGGGGAAGACGGCTAGGAGTGAGATATCCTTCCCTAGGTCGAATTACATGCTCTTATATAGGCCTTGGGTTCAAGTTTTCTAATGTGACAAGAATACAAATTGAAATTAAAGTACAAATCTATTAAAGACTAAATCTTCTTAGTAGATGCCTTTAATTCGTCCTCTTTTCTTGCTTTGACTTTCTTCCTTGAACTTTGGGCCTAGCCTTCCATCTCCTTAAGGGCTCAGAAAAATATGGGAGTGACCCACGATAAACAGGCTTGAAATCTTTTATCTGTCGAGCTCCACTTCACTTTTACACCTCAAAGTTTCTCTATCGTCATAGCTGCCACAACAGATGTCACAGCAGACGATGCTCTTTGTCCTTCAACTCCAGCTCCGCAACTTGCTTCTGCTCCTTTGCTGCCCTGGGTTGCTGCCGTGGCAGGTACCTGCAAAAGTGACCAATTTCAGTAGCATCTGTGCAGTTTTATCTAATTGTGATGTGTGTGTAAGAATCTATCCTAAATGCAATAAATCATGCTTGAGTGCAGCAAAAATATGGGTAAATGTGGGGTAAAATATAGAACTTTTATGCACTCAACACACTCTTGCATAAGCACACAACCTAAGCCTACATACGAGGCATCACTGTAGATTACGAACTCTTTCCCTTATACGTGCTGAACCAAAACATGAGCTTTTGTCAAGGATTCTTTCATTTTTTCAAATGCTTGTTGTCTTGCATCATTCCACTCAAACAGAACATCCTTATGTAGTAATTTAGTTAAATGAGTTGCAACCTTTGAGAAACCCTCAACAAAACGTCTATAGTAACCGGCCAAACCTAAGAAACTATGAATTTCAGTCACTGACTTCGGTTGTTTCCAATTCACAACTGCCTCAACTTTCTTAGGATCCACACGGATTCCCTCGGCTGACACAATATGGCCTAGGAAGACTACTTCCCTAATCCAAAACTCACATTTTCTCAACTTGGCATACAACTGATTGTCTAACAATTTCTGCAATACTAAACACAAATGTTGATCATGGTCCTCCTCGGTACGAGAGTACACTAAGATATTATCGATGAATACTACCACGAACTGATCCAAGTAGTCATGAAACACCATATTCATCATATCCATAAAATCTGCTGGTGCGTTCGTCAAACCAAAGGGCATCACTAAGAATTCGTAATATCCATAACGAGTACGAATAGCTATCTTCGGTACATCTTGATCTCTTACCTTCAACTAATAATAGCTGGATCTCAACTCTATCTTTGAAAACACTAAAGCACCTCTCAACTGATCAAACAAGCCGTCAATCCTTGGCAAAGGATATTTGTTCTTCATTGTCAACTTATTCAACTGTCGGTAATCGATACACATTCTCAAACTGCCATCTTTTATTTTCACAAACAACACTGGTGCACCCCAAGGTGAAATACTCTGATGAATGAACCCTCGATCTATTAGTTCTTGAAGCTGTGTCTTCAACTCTTTCTTTTCTTTAGGAGCCATTCGATACAGAGCAATCGATACTATAGTAGAATTAGCATAAGTCTCTATAGCAAACTCCACCTCTTTATGAGGCAGCAAACCAAGCAATTTTTTTCAGAAATACCTCGGGAAATTCACAAACAGTTCTGATGTCTTGCGGTCGTGCCTCACTCATATTCGGATTCATAACAAAGGCTAAGTATGCCTGACAACCAACATCCATTAACTTTTGAGCCTCTAAAGCTGAAAAAATATTGGACAAGAACTTAACGTTCTCCCCCACTACTACTACTACCTCATAATCATCTGAAAGCCTCAAGGACACACGCTTTGTCTCGAAATCTACCATATCCCTATGTTCCACAAGCCAATCCATGCCCAAAATTACATCAAAACAATAAAACGACAACTCCATCATATCCACAGGAAAAACGTGACCCTGAACCATCAAAGGACATCTTCTATACATCTTTTTAACTACAACTGTCTCACCAAAGGAACTCGTGACACTCATACCCACATCTAATATCTCAACCGAAATATCTAACAACTTTGCATGCTCACTCAATATATATGAATGTGTAGAATTAGAATCATTTAAAGAAAGCAAAGTCAAAGATTGTAACGAGAAATTACCTGCAATCACATCCGTGTCATTCCTGTCCTCACGGTGTGGATAGACTCTAGTCGGTCCACCTCCCTCGGGCTGAACTGCCACAACATGAGCCACGTTTCTCTGACCGTCATTCCTAGGCTGAAAGTTACCTCGACCGCGCCCACGACCTCTCTGATGCTCGACAACTCGTGCAAGAGCCTGTCCATCCCTAGCAGGATATGGACAATCACGCTTCAAATGCACTCTAGACCCACAGTTCCAACATGAGCCATAAGTGCCCTAACACTCACCGAAATGACGCCTACCACACTTGGTACACTAAAGAGTACAATTTTCAGTCCCTTGGCCATGATCGCCTCACCCCGGATTACCACCTCCGCGCCTATGATCATGATGGGGTCTCTTATCCTTGTGTCTCTTGGCACGATCTCTATCCCACTTGGCGGTCCTTTTTCTTGAACTAGATCCACCTCTACGATCAACAAGTCCCAAAGACTGTTCAATATCCTTTGCCCTAGCGAGCAACACATCAAAATCCGTATAGTCAGAAGCAAACATGTAGGTCTTCACCTCCAGGATCAAACCATATCGGAAACGCTCACATCGTTCCCTCTTAGTGGGAACCAACACAGAAGCATACTAACTCAGACGTACAAACTATACCTCATACTCGGACACGGTCATGCTACCCTAAACTAAAGCCATGAACTCTCTCTTCTTCTTGTCTAGGTATCGAGGACCAAGATATTTCTTACGAAAAGCAGTCCTAAAGAATTCCAAAGTAACCTCGGCCTCTAGCATACCCGTTGTGATTGTAGTCCACCAAGTATAGGCATCTCCCTAAAGCAAAGAGACGATGCAACCTAACTTATGTGCATCAGAGCACTTCATCTGTCCCAAAATATGAACTGTCCTCTCAAACCATGCCTCTGAACACTCGGGAGGCAATCCCCTAAACTCGACTCCGCCCAAGCTACGAAGTCGTTCTAACGTCATACTAGAACTTGCACCCTGAGGTAGTGCTGCAACCCAAACACCAACTAAAACTGACTGAATAGCCCCGACTATAGCCTAAATCAACGAATTCACATCAATGCCATCCCCTCTCTGACCAACCTGGGGTCCAACACCTCCGACATTTTCTCCACCACCCAAAGGAGGAGGAGACAAGTTCTCCCCTCGCACGTCCTAAAAGTTCTAATCCGCTCAACCCTCGAAGTATCCATTCTGGGCCTTCCCCTCGATCTCACCATGCTAACAGGTGCAAAACTAAGCAATAAACACAACAAGTGAAATGATTTGGGGTCAGCAAGGAACAAGGTCCAAGGTTCTCAAGTCATTAAACTTAAAATCACTTACAATAATAGTATACTAGCAATGGGTGCCTTTAACTATCTCTCAACCAACACAAAGAAAACCATAAGCATGCTTACAATCACCATGCATCACAACCAACAAGCTTACACAATAAAACTTACCTCACTTACCTTTCGGCTTTGCGGAAACTCAATGAACCTAGGCAAAACCTAGGCTCTAATACCAACAAATGTAACCCCCTCAACCTGGCCTAGCCACCAGACAGCATCGAACGGGTTACACGGGGAAAACTGAAAAGAAACCCGTTAAGGCTTCACTCCAATTAGTAACCCTAAAAAGTTTCTTTTAAATTAATCTTGTCTAAATGACATTTTAAACCTATGTGAGGAGACAAGCAACGGAAAAGCAAACGCGAACGTGAACCAAGTAAGGCGACATTAGAGGTCGGTTTTTAATGAATTTTCTACACGCCGTATCAATACACCTAGGGCCAGTATTGATACGCCTTCAACAGTCAAACTCCCCAAGGTCAACTTCAAGAGGCCGTATTGATACCCTTCAAGGTTGGTATCGATAGCCCTTAATGGTCAAACTCCAAAAGTCAACACTAGGGACCGTATCGATACATCTAAGGCCCGTATCGACACTCCAATTTCTCGCCAACATCTCAGATTTCTAGAGACCCAAACTGATATCAGTACACCCCCTGCGTATTGATACGATAGGCTCAAAACAGGGAACCGTATCGATATTGCCCTTGAGCGTATCGATACTACCCTTGAGCGTATCGATACTGCCCTTGAGCTTATCGATACCCTTTGCCCAGAAAGACAAGTTTCAGCAGATTAAGCACAAGGAAGCCAGCACAAAACACACCAAACACGCATTCAATCAACTTATCTAGCACACATGCAACATAAGGCAACTATAGGTACTCATTTAGAACAAGATAAACACGACGATGTCCATAAAGGAAAACATACATGCTTAACATCAACCAAAGAGGTCAAAAGCCAAACTATAGAATACTTCAACATAACGAGAGGCATTACAAGCCAAACATAACCAAACAAACTTGTCTAAATAAAGGAGGCATAACAACAACCCTGATAAGTTCTCAAATGTAACATACTTCATTTGCTATTTTCTAGTTATTAGGACTTCTTGCTGCTTAATACATGCTGTTTTTGTTATATTTTGTGCAGGGACCTAATTCTGGAAATAGCAGTAAAAATGGGGCATTTCTGCAGTTTTTATTATAATTCTATCAAGACTGGCATCGTGGGCACGACGCGTCTGACGTGGCAGTGACGTGGCAATGACGTGGCAACCTCTAGAAGATCCTGGAATGTTCCGAGAGAAGATCTGATCAGATTATCAGTTCTACATGTTTGGTTTTATTTTGAATTTTAAAAACATTTGAATTTGAATTATTATTTTGATTTTCTTATCTCTCATCCTTGTAATCTAAGCCTATAAATACCAACCTTTGGTGAAGGCTTAAGATCATCTTCTTAGCTTTGAGTATTTTTTATCTTTTCCTCTGTAAACATTTTTCAGTTTTAATTCAAGTTCTTTTCCTTTATTTTCTTGTTTCGTTTATTTGATGCCATTTAATTACTTTTCTAAAATCAAGTTAAGTATGATAATCAATATCATGCTTAGTTAAATATTTTAAGCCAAGAACCAGCCAAGTCAATTCGATTCGTGAGAATTAAACTTTGCTTAAATTCTTTGGGAAATCATTTTTATCTTTCTGTTTAGATAGTTTGGCAAACGGCCTTACTAAAAGTTTTTAACCGTTTTTCAAATTAAAAAGGGCTCGTTGGTCTGAAATCGCTTAAAAACACAGTTGGGAGGAAGGATCGGCCTGTGGCAATTTCGACTTCCTATGAACACTCTTAGCGGCGGTCCGCTAAGGAAAGATACAATCAAAAGTGATTCTTTTTAGACAATTTCTGAGTCGAGTTTTTGCTGCTTTCATTCTAAATATTTTAACGGCGATAGACGTGGTTGATTTATTTGAGAACCATCTTTCAGAGATAGACTTGGGAGGATTGGTTACTCGAGAGAGAAACAAGTTACGACGGGTTGGGCCTCGTAGACTGTAACCGACATGATACCCGAAATAAAAATCTATTTCAGTGATCGAAAGAATTGAAAGAACTGGTTCGAGGCTATTTCACATACTTGGTTTTTCTTAATCTTTTTATCTCTGCATTTAAATCTTGTTATTTCATTTTTGACCAATATCAGATCACTTCCCCCTATTTTATTTACTTATTTTGCAGATATTCCTGGAAGTAATAATTAAAGCAGTCTTTAGTTAATCATTCCAGCTAATCTCCTTGCGGATCGACCCTCTTTCCATATATCTATTTAATTTCTTTATATTATTATTTATAGAAAGAGGTTAATTTATTCATTTATTTTGACCGATTAAACGACGACTTGTCAAACCCCTTAAACCAAAAGGTCCTATCCCATTGCTTAATACTAATTATTGAAGTCTAAAACCATACTTGAGAAAATCAACCCCCTTGGATTTCCCCTTGTTTCCCAAGCTGTTCCGAAAGACTAAGGACCTGCATTAATGGAAAGAGAGAGCGTAAGCATTTAAGCTTAGTGAGCGATGCTCAAAATAATAGCTACAACAATGCAGTTTTAAAACCATAGTTTGCTTGAAACCAAAACCATTTCCAAATCATTTCCCTCATGCTCGAACACATAACAACATCCATTTAAAATCTCGTGCATTTACCGAATGCTACCACAAGCCATAAGCTTGCCTCATGCTCATTCTCATCATACAAGTAAAGTAGCCAACTACATGCATAAGCAGAAATGGTAATGTGCAACAAAACATGCTTAACATGAGAAATTAGAGCACCACAGGTATATTGGCATTTAACACTTTCACTCGGATATGCGGATAGTTCTTAAACCCACTAGACACTTCCGGTGGAACATCACATCACCGTACTCACTTGTCTAGTAAAACATAGCTTCCGGTGGAATCTCACATCATCGTACTCCTCCTTAGTGGAATCTAGCATCACTAAGGCCACGCACGAAATTTACCCCGAGTGCACTCACATCCTATTGGTCGACCAACTATATCCAGTGTTGTTACAAAATTTTCACCTCAATTTTAAATAATCCGAAAAAATAAAGAAAAAGAAAAAACATACAAAAAGAGAAAAGAAGAAAAATCCATTTTTCCTTTAAATAATAAAAGGCCCATTAAAAAAACAAATAAAAAATAACAAATACCCACTTTTAAAAATCCATTTTTGAAGCCAATTTTTAAAAGGAAAAAAGAACAAAGCCCGCTTTAAATTCTAGCCCATTTTTTAAAAAAAGAATAAAAAATAAAATGAGAAAATAATAATGGTGTAAAATAAATGTTGGAGGGAAAGGAAATAAAATGAAGGCAAAAAATAATAATAAATGTAACAAAAAAACAACAAAGAAAAAATAGCCAAAAACAGCAGAAAAAAGAAAAAAATAATAAAAAAAATAATAATATAATGCGCGTGGGCCACATGCACGCGGGCTGGTTCCCCAGCAAACCATCGCGCCGTGTGTTCAAGGTGGCCGCCCGACGTCTACCGGCCACGACTGTCGTCGCTGTTGGTACCGACCGGTCCCTCTCTCCGTCGCTGACCTAATGTCACCAACCCCACTCGTTGCCACCGCCTAGCTTGCCGGAATCTGCAAAAATCAAGACAAATGGTCAAACCCTAGGCTTGAATCAAAGGAAAAATTCAACTTTGAATCTAAACCAAATCGGATAGGGTTTGAAGGGTTTTTTCCGAGAATCAAGTCTCTTGTATGATTTTAGCTTCAATTCGGGGATTGAAATTCGAATTTGGCTTGAATTTGAGGCTGAAATTCAAGTATAAATACCCCCTTATTCACTTGTTCAATACACACCAATTTGAAGAAAATACACTTAAAAAAAAAAAGAGGCTTGGGAAAATTCTGAAAAAATCTCTAAAAATTCTCAAGTGTTTGCTAGAAATTTTAGAGTTGAAGTTCGAGTTTGGAAGCAATTTTCCGGAGGCAATTAAGAGCATTTCAAGAAGTTCGGATTCGAGTTCTTCGGTCGTCATTTCTGTAAAATTTCTGCCTTTCCTTTTACTTTTTATTTTGATTTTTATGCTTGTTCTTGGTTGAATTTTTTGTGATTATGTTTGTGTTTTTTTGTAGATTTTAGGTTGTGTTCTTGAAGTCGGAAAAACATTTCACGATTCTGGTAAGGATTTCATTTTAATTCTCCGTTTTAATTTGGTTTGATCTTTTTTAAAATTCGCATACTTAAAAAATATTGTTAAAGTTGTTTTGATCTTTAGAAATGTAGAAATAAATTTTTAAAGGTGTTTAAATTAAAATGCAAGAATAAAATGAGTAAATGTGGTTTAAATGAAAAGACTTAAAGTTAGGGATTTAATTAGAAAAAAAAACAATATTACATGGGTAGAAATAATAAAGGGACTTGATTTTAATGTAAAAATATAAAAGGCTTTTTTTGAAATTTAATTTTAATAATAAATGTGTAAACCCCTTAGCCCGGCCTAGACGGTTGACCCGAACTACGAAGATTACGCGGGGAAAACCAAAGTCAACCCGAAAGTCAACCTTGATTAACGACCCTTTTTTTCTTTTAATCTTATCTAGATGCTCATTAACCTTAAGTGAACCCTAGAGAAAAACAAACTTGAAAAACTCAACGATCGAAATGCAACAAGGGACTCAATTGCACAACCTACAAAAGTTAGGGACCAAATTGTAAATTCTGGAAAGATGAAGGACTTAGCTGATTTTTAAATTACCAATATCAAATTAATCATATTATATGCTTCCCTGTCAAATTTCGCCTCAAACGGACATCTCAAACTCAAGCAATTGCAAATACAAAAATTTAGGACTAAAACGTAAAGTTTGCAAACCTTAAACCATTCAAATCAGTGCCCAACGGTCATCTGTTTCGGAACGGGGGTTGACCGTTCCGAAACGCGGGTTCGTTTCGAGACTTGTATCGAAACAGGGCCTGGCAGTAGCCAAAACGTTTCGGAACGACCTCTACCCGTTTCGATACACGAAGGCCATTACAAGCTCCAGTTTCGAAACGTTAGTGCCCGTTCCGATACGGACTGCCCAGAAAGTGCAGAATTTGCTGGTTTAACATACAATTAATCACTCATACACATTCTAATGACTTCCTAATCATGCCAACAAGTCATCATACATATAAGGCACATGTTTGCAACATTAAAACTCATTCATGGCACCAATTAGGGAAAACTCACAAGTCTACAGGCATGCTTCCTAATATCCAAAGCAAACAACCATCAAATCATCAAAGCAAGCACCAAAATGGCCATTTACATAACCAAAGCATTTAAGGCATTATGCCACAACTAGGGAGTCCAAAACATCTCCCAAAAACACATCCTAGGTTCCTATTGCCAAGTATCAAAATCTAATAATGTTGTGAAAAAGTCACCATACATGAGCTTAGCTTTCCCTTGGATTCTTAGCCTCCTTGCTGCCCTTAAACACCTCAATTGTCTGCAGTATTGGTTCAAGAGAGAGAGCGTAAGCACAAATGCTTAGTGAGGCATGCTCTAAAGAAACAACACAATAATGCATTTTATAAAAACATTTTCCATAAAGCCTTTAACACATAAACATCATTATCCATGCAAAAAAGCATACACATCAAGCATCTCATGCTTCATAGCATCAACATGTCATATTGACTTTCAAGTGATAATTCATGACCATTTACAACATAAAACACAATCGGATACGCGGATTACAAGCGTTGTCCCATACGCTTCATACACACTACCGAACACGCAAGGTGGAGTTTACCGGTACAATCATAACCCCTCAACACCCGTGATGGAGTTTAATGGTACGATCACAACCCCTCCACATCACTCATTGGTAGTTGTATAACATCACTAATGAGAAAACGGGACACTCAACACAAGATCCACACATGGACTTTTAACCACCATTGTGATCTTAACCATCTCGTTAGTGTACTTGGATAGAGTTTACGGTACAATTACAACCCCTCAACATCCAAGGTGACTTAATTCAGGGTGCACCCAATCCTATAGCCGGCTAACTATATCCGATTCAAGCACTTTTAAACCAACACATCACTTGCCAATATACATCAATTATCATCAATAATCCACCGTTTTAAAAGCGTCTAAAACAAAGCCATTTAACAACATGCATCACTATGCATCAATCCACATTTTTAACAAATCAAACCAAGGATCTCTTACCTTGAGCATCCTTCAACAAATGGCTTACATAACCAGCATTAACCATGCTAAATATGCTTTCAAAAAAAGAATTTAAACATGCAATTATCAACAAATGCATCGAACCAATCCATGGCTCATCCAAGAGAGTTTTTCCGAAAACTTACTCTTGAGCTTAGTTAAGTTGATTAAACTTAAACTAAGCTCCCAAACCTTCAAATATTCGATACAAAGCTGGAAATCCAACTCCACTCACCAATTCCGTTTCGCAAGCTTGTCGAAACGCCGTTCAAGTCTCCGGATCAACACCACAAGGATTCGAAGATGTCTCCCCTGTTTTAAACACATCAAAGCAGAGGATTAATGCATCATCATGCATTAAAATCTTCAGCCATAACACCTAAACTCGCTGCTCTCACGAAAACTAACATTTCGGCTACCAAACACAACCGAAATCACATCCAAACTCTTCCACAACATTACCCAGCCAAGATCCATCACATCTAAACATTCTTAGACATCAATTAACATCCAAAAAGAACCTAAACTCGCCCTTATACCTCCAGCTATAACAGAACACCAAGATCACCCCAAAAAACCACCATTTTCACAAGCAAAAACTTACGAAAATCAACCTATTTGGGACTGCATTGATAAAACCTCAATTGCACATCATTAAACATCCAAAATACATTAAAAAGCCATCTCAAAACAGAGCCCAAACAATCACCACGAATTTCTTCAAGATTTAATCCAAATCTTGAGTTTTAAGCCAAAATCAAGATCACAATATTAAAACCTTTAATAAAACTTAATTTAAGGATTGAGAACTTGGGAATTCCAGTAAAGAACTGAGTATTTAGAGGAGATGAACATACTTACCTCTAAATGTAGATTTCTCCTTGATTCGAGCCAAAATCCTTGAAAATTCAATAAGCAAATGAAGGGGATTTGATGTAGAAAGGATTAGGAGTCAATTGATGATTGAAACCTCATCATTTAGTGTGAAAATCAAAAGAAAAGTTGCTGTAGAAATGTGTTTGGCTGAGGGAATTTTGAGAGAAAATGAGATGAGAAAGTTTTTAAGAAAGTTAGTTATGAAAAGCTAAAATATGGTTTCCCTCTATTCCTTTAATTAATTAAACATTAAATGAATCATTAAAATATAAGAAAAATCTAGAGAAATCAATCTTGGGTAAATTAGCTCCTTAAAGATTCAAAGTTTCAATCCTTACAAAACTGTCACCACTGAACTTTTCAAAAATTACATTTTAGTCACTAATTCGAAATGTCACACTTCCAAACCTTATTTTGTAAAATTGATTTCACCACTCTCTTATATATATTAAAAGATGATTTTTAGATATTTTTCCATATTTTTAATGCAACCCGAACTAGGCTTTCCCTAAAACCACCTTTTATATTCGAACCGAAAATCAGATCGATCCGGTTCAGACCCTAAACTTCCAAGCCCAAAATTGGGGTGTTACAACTCTCCCCCCTTATGAAATTTCATCCTTGAAATTTACCTGGAGGAAAGAGATACGAAATTTGCTTCTTCATCACATCCTTTCGTTCCCACGTGGCTTCCTCAGCACCACGATGCTTCCACAACACCTTTACCAACTCAATGGTCTTGCCTCGAAGAACTTTACTGTCTGAATCCAGAATTTCCACCGGCTCCATAGGCATAACATGAGAAGGATCTGATCTATACCTCCAAAGCATAGAGACATGAAACACATCATGAATCTTTTCCAACTCTTGTGGCAACCTCAACTTGTACGCAACAGGACCTACACGCTCAATCACCTCGTATGGTCCAATGTACCTAGGGCTCAACTTACCCTTTCGACCAAACCTCATCACCTTCTTCCAAGGCGAAACCTTCAAAAACACACAGTCACCTACCGCATACTCAACCTCCTTACGCTTCAAATCCGCGTAAGACTTCTGTCGATCAGAAGCTGCCTTCAATCGCTCACAAATGAGCTTTACCTTCTAGGTGGTTCCTTTCAACAAAGCTGGCATTGAAACCAACTTCTGACCTGTTTCAGCCCAAAAAAGAGGAGTTCTGCATTTCCTCCCGTACAAGGCTTCATAAGGTGCCATTTGAATACTCGCCTGGTAGCTATTGTTATAAGCAAACTCCACCAGAGGCAAATGCTTCTCCCAAGAGCCTTGAAACTCAATCACACAACACCTCAACATATCCTCCAGCACTTGGATAACACGCTCAGACTGTCCATCCGACTGTGGATGATAAGAAGTACTGAAATTCAGCCGTGTACCCAAACCTTGATGCAAACATTCCCAAAAACGCGATGTAAACCTCGGATCTCGATCCGACACGATCGACTTTGGCACACCATGCAACCGCACAATCTCAGCAATGTACACCGTACATTCTCACCATACAGGTAATGTCTCCAAATTTTCAAAGCAAAAACCACCGCAGCTAACTCAATGTCATGCGTAGGATAATTGCGCTCATGCACCTTCAACTGGCGCGATGCATAATCCACCACCTTACCCTCTTGCATCAACACACACCCCAAACCAACGTAGGATGCGTCACTATACACCACAAACTCTTTCCCTGATTCAGGCTGAACCAAGATAGGAGCTTGCGTCAAAGCTGCCTTAAGCTTCTCAAAAGCCTGTTGTCTCACTTCCGTCCACTCATACTTGACATCCTTCTGCAACAACTTCGTCAAAGGTGCAGCAATCTTCGAAAATCCATCCACAAACCTCCGATAGTATCCCGCCAAACCAAAGAAACTACAAACTTCATGAACAGACTTAGGAGGCTTCCAATTCATCACTGCCTCAATCTTCTGAGGATCAACACGAATCCCCTCAGTAGAAACCACATGACCAAGGAACACAACTTCCCTGAGCCAGAATTCACACTTACTCAGCTTAGCATAAAGCTGATTCTCCAACAAAGCCTGCAACACAATCCTCAAATGCCACTCATGCTCCTCCTCAGTACGAGAGTACACGAGGATATCATAAATGAACACCACAACAAACTTATCCAAATATTCATGGAACACTCTATTCATCATGTCCATAAAAGCTGCAGGATCATTCGTCAAACCAAACGGCATCACAAGGAACTCATAATGCCCATACCTTGTTCTGAAGGTTGTCTTTGGCACATCCACATCCTTCACCTTCAACTGGTAATACCCTGACCTTAAGTCAATTTTAGAGAACACAGCCGCTCCCTGAAATTTATCAAAAAGATCATCAATCCTCGACAATGGATACCGATTCTTGATAGTCAACTTGTTCAGTTGACGGTAATCGATGCACATTCTCATAGTGCCATCCTTTTTCTTTACAAACAAGACCAGTGCACCCCAAGGTGACACACTCGGGCGAATGAAACCACGATCAAGCAACTCCTGAAGTTGTGTCTTCAGCTCTTTCAACTCCTTAGGTGCCATACGATAAGGAATAATGGAAACTAGAGTTGTGTTTTCATACAACTCAATCCCAAACTCCACTTCTCGATTAGGAGGCAATCCAGGCAACTCCTCCGGAAACACGCCAGGAAACTCTCGCACAGTTCTGATATCTTGAACCCGCAAATCCTTGGGGCTAGGATTCATCACAAAGGCTAGGTAGGCTTCACAACCTTGCCTCAGCATCCGGCTCACCTCCAATGTAGACACCACATTGGCAAGAAACTTCACATTCTCACCAACCACCACTACCTCATAATCATCCGCTAGTTTCAACGAAACTCGCTTGTTCTCAAAATCCACTACAGCTCGATGCTCAACAAGCCAATCAATACCAAGGATTACATCAAAGCCATAGAAAGGGAATTCCATGAGATCAACATGAAAAACATGGTTTTGCACAACCAAGGGACATCTTCTATACAATTTCTGTGTCACAACGGTCCCACCAAAGGAACTAGTTACACGCATACCAACATCCAAAGACTCAACAAGCAAACCAAGCAATTGAGCATGTTCACGCAATATGTATGAGTGTGTAGATCCAGAATCAATCAAGGATAGTAATGACAAGGATTGCAAAGTGAAGGTACCTGCGATCACATCTGTGTCATTCCTCTCCTCTCGCTGAGCATACACTCGAGCCTGGCCACCACCCTCAGGTTGGACAGCCACCACATGAGCCACATTCCTTCCACCATCATCTCTGCGCTGGAAGTTACCACGGTCGCGCCCACGACCTCTCTGTGGTGCAACAACTCCAGGAGCACGTCCCTGACCACCACCGGCCAACAAAGGACACTCCCTTCTCATGTGGTCTGCCGAACCACAATTCCAGCACGAATTACCAGTCACTGCAACAGGAGCCTGCACCTCTCTCGCTGCTCGAGGACAATCACGCCTCAAATGACCATGCTCCCTTGTGTAAGAGACGTGAATTCTCTTTTCTTTTCATCCAGGTATCGCACGCCTAGATACTTCCGCTTGAACGCATTCAGAAAGAACGTCCAAGTTACATCAGCTTCCTCCATTCCGGAGACAGTGGTCGTTCACCAAGTATACGTATCATCATGTAATAGCAATACCACACATCCTAACTTCTGCACATCATTGCAGTTCATCTGTCCCAATATCCTCTTGGTACTTTCCAACCAAGATTCGGAACCCTCAGCAGACAAACCTCTAAACTCACTCCCTCCCAGACTGCGCAATCGTTCCAAAGGTAATCTCGCAATAGCATCACCCTGATGCCCAGCTCCATGAGCTCCAGCTACTGCTGCCTGAAAGACTCCAACAATAACTTGTATCAACACTGTCATGTCAGGAGCAGCTTGCCCCTGCCCAGCTTCAGGTCCAGCGACCCCAGCACCAGCACCAACACCAACACCAGCTCCATCACCTCCAGCACCACCACCACCAGGAGGAGGAGGTATATCCACAACATTTTCAGCATTGTTCTCATTCTCGTTTTGAGCCATAGCTCGCGTGTTAATTCTCGTCTCTCTACGAGGTCTCATTCACTAAAACAATGCAATAACACAAATGCAATAAACATAATCAGGCTCAGCAAGGTAAGAAATCCAAGTACTCAAGCTCATTTCCAAATAAAAACAATTCCTTTCATTAGTTTTGATATGGTAATGGGTCCCTCTAACATGCTTCATCACAACATACATCACAATTGTAACATACTTTACAATTCACACATCATACTTCCATTTTAAAGGTATATCATGCAATCATACATACATCACCCACATAACCATTCTCGTTTACCCGAGAACTCAGCTCTAATACCACCAAATGTAACCCCCTTAGCCCGGCCTAGACGGTTGACCCGAACTATGAAGATTACACGGGAAAACCAAAGTCAACCTGAAAGTTAACCTTGATTAACGACCCTTTTTTATTTTAATCTTATCTAGATGCTCATTAACCTTAAGTGAACCCTAGAGAAAAACAAACTTGAAAAACTCAGCGATCGAAATGCAACAAGGGACTCAATTGCACAACCTACAAAAGTTAGGGACCAAATTGTAAATTCTAGAAAGATGAAGGACTTAGCTGATTTTTAAATTACCAATATCAAATTAATCATATTATATGCTTCCCTGTCAAATTTCGCCTCAATCGGACATCTCAAACTCAAGCAATTGCAAATACAAAAATTCAGGACTAAAACGTAAAGCTTGCAAACCTTAAACCATTCAAATCAGTGCCCAACGGTCATCTGTTTCGGAACGGGGGTTGACCTTTCCGAAACGCGGGTTCGTTTCGAGACCTGTATCAAAACAAGGCCTGGAAGGGGCCAAAACGTTTCGGAACGGCCTCTACCCGTTTCGATACACGAAGGCTATTATAGGCCCCCATTTCGAAACGTTAGTACCCGTTCCGATACGGACTGCCCAGAAAGTGAAGAATTTGCTTGTTTAACATACAATTAATCACTCATACACATCCTAATGACTTCCTAATCATGCCAACAAGTCATCATACATATAAGGCACATGTTTGCAACATTAAAACTCATTCATGGCATCAATTAGGGAAAATTCACAAGTCTATAGGCATGCTTCCTAATATCCAAAGCAAACAACCATCAAATCATCAAAGCAAGCACCAAAATGGTCATTTATATAACCAAAGCATTTAAGGCATTATGCCAAAACTAGGGAGTCCAAAACATCTCCCAAAAACACATCCTAGGTTCCCATTGCCAAGTATCAAAATCTAATAATGTTGTGAAAAAGTCACCATACATGAGCTTAGCTTTCCCTTGGATTCTTAGCCTCCTTGCTGCCCTCAAACACCTCAATTGTCTGCATTATTGGTTTAAGAGAGAGAGCGTAAGCACAAATGCTTAGTGAGGCATGCTCTAAAGAAACAACACAATAATGCATTCTATAAAAACATTTTCCATAAAGCCTTTAACACATAAACATCATTATCCATGCAACAATGCATACACATCAGACATCTCATGCTTCATTACATCAACATGTCATATTGGCTTTCAAGTGATAATCCATGAGCATTTACAACATAAAACACAATCGGATACGCGGATTACAAGCGTTGTCCCATACACTTCATACACACTACCGAACACACAAGGTGGAGTTTACCGGTACAATCACAACCCGTCAACACCCGTGATGGAGTTTAACGGTACGATCACAACCCCTCCACATCACTCATCGGTAGTTGTATAACATCACTAACAAGAACACGGGACACTCAACACAAGATCCACACATGGACTTTTAACAACCATTGTGATCTTAACCATCTCGCTAGTGTACTTGGATGGAGTTTACGGTACAATTACAACCCCTCAACATCCAAGGCGACTTAATTCACGGTGCACCCAATCCTATAGCCGACTAACTATATCTGATTCAAGTACTTTTAAACCAACACATCATTTGCCAATATACATCAATTATCATCAATAATCCATTGTTTTAAAACATCTAAAACAAAGCCATTTAACAACATGCATCACTATGCATCAATCAACATTTTTAACAAATCAAACCAAGGATCTCTTACCTTGAGCATCCTTCAACAAATGGCTTACATAACCAGCATTAACCATGCTAAATATACTTTCAAAAACAGAATTTAAACATGCAATTATCAACAAATGCATTGAACCAATCCATGGCTCATCCAAGAGAGTTTTTCCGAAAACTTACTCTTGAGCTTAGTTAAGTTGATTAGACTTAAACTAAGCTCCCAAACCTTCAAATATTCGATACAAAGCTGGAAATCCAACTCCACTCACCAATTCCATTTCGCAAGCTTGCCGAAACGTCGTTCAAGCCTCCGGATCAACACCACAAGGATTCGAAGATGTCTCCCCTGTATTAAACACATCAAAGCAGAGGATTAATGCATCATCATGCATTAAAATCTTCATCCATAACACCTAAACTTGCTGCTCTCACCAAAACTAACATTTCCGCTACCAAACACAACCGAAATCACATCCAAACTCTTCCACAACATTACCCAGCCAAGATCCATCACCTCTAAACATTCTTAGACATCAATTAACATCCAAAAAGAACCTAAACTCGTCCTTATACCTCCAGCTATAACAGAACACCAAGATCACCCCAAAAACCACCATTTTCACAAG
This sequence comes from Hibiscus tridactylites, assembly GCA_958450335.1. NCBI lineage: Eukaryota > Viridiplantae > Streptophyta > Magnoliopsida > Malvales > Malvaceae > Hibiscus > Hibiscus tridactylites. Next base: position 79,286,235 of record OY288267.1, read on the forward strand.
CAAAAACTTAGGAAAATCAACCTATTCGGGATTCCATTGATTATACCTCAATTGCACATCATTAAACATTCAAAATACATTAAAAGCCATCTCAAATCAGAGCCCAAACAATCACCACGAATTTCTTCAAGATTTAACCCAAATCTTGAGTTTTAAGCCAAAATCAAGATCACAACATTAAAACCTTTAATAAAACTTAATTTAAGGATTGAGAACTTGGGAATTTCAGTAAAGAACTGAGTATTTAGAGGAGAAGAACATCCTTACCTCTAAATGTAGATTTCTCCTTGATTAGAGCCAAAATCCTTGAAAAATTCAATAAGCAAATGAAGAGGATTTGATGTAGAAAGGATTAGGAATCAATTGATGATTGAAACCTCATCATTTAGTGTGAAAATCAAAAGAAAAGTTGATGTAGAAATGTGTTTGGCTGAGGGAATTTTGAGAGAAAATGAGATGAGAAAGTTTTTAAGAAAGTTAGTTATGAAAAGATAAAATATGGTTTCCCTCTTTTCCTTTAATTATTTAAACATTAAATGAATCATTAAAATATAAGAAGAATCTGGAGAAATCAATCTTGGGTAAATTAGCTCCTTAAAGATTCAAAGTTTCAATCCTTACAAAACAGTCACCACTAAACTTTTCAAAAATTACATTTTAGTCACTAATTCGAAATGTCATACTTCCAAACCTTATTTTGTAAAATTGATTTCACCACTCTCTTATATATATTAAAAGAGGATTTTTAGATATTTTCCATATTTTTAATGCAACCCGAACTAGGATTTCCCTAAAACCACCTTTTATATTCGAACCGAAAATCACACCGATCCGATTCAGACCCTAAACTTCCAAGCCCAAAATTGGGGTGTTACAAAATGGGTTGAGTGATTTTAAAAATAAAAGATAAATAAGATGTTTTTTAGAAGAAAAAAGAAATAAGTAATAAAAGTTCGTTTTTTAAGAAAACAAATAAAAAGGTTTCAATGAAAAGTTTTAGGGTTTTTTAGGAGAAAATAAAGTTTTGAAAAAGTTTAAAAGGGAAATATTTTTAAAAAATAAGGTTTATTTTAAAAGGTCATTTTTAATAGAAAAGCTTAAGAAATGAAATAAAATGAAAAGGGTTTTAAAAGAAGAATTCTTTTTGAAATAAAAAGGTGAAAAAACATAAAAAATAAAAAAGATAAAAATTTTAAAAAAGGTCTTGGCTTTCAAAAAGTAAAAGAAATAAAAGTTTTTTTAAAGGAATAATAAAACGAAAAATAAAAACTCAAAAGAATAAAGTTTGCTTGTTTGTTTTAGAAATAGGTTTAAAACATAGGATTAGGGACTAAAGCCTAGATAGAGACATGTTTTATTGAAAAATGTTCTTCACAAAAATAAAATACACTTAAGCATGCTTAAAATCTTAATTAAGAGTAAAAGACTTAGACGTTTTTAGGGGTTTTAAATAATCGAACTTAGAAATGAATAAAATGCTCAACACACTAAATCTCTTTGTTGTTTGAAAAAGTGAAATTAATTTAATGCGGTGTCTTAGAAAACGGGAATGACGGGTTAGCGCCAGAAATGTTGGCGGTGATTAAAGTTCATATCCCAGGCGATAAGGCCGTTAAAATAGACTAATATTCATTAAACAGACAAGTAAAGTCGAACCTTATTGAACTTGAAAATTCCAATTTTGAAAACAATTTTAAAACCAATTAGGTGCCAATTTTAGGCGTCGTGGGGGTGCTAACCCTTCCCACGCGTAACCGACCCCCGAACTTGTTTTCTAATTTTCGTAGACCAAAATCGTTGTTTTATTAAAACAAAACGTTTTATTAAAATAACCCTGTTTTAAAGTGATCCAATCACACTTTTCAAAAAGATTGGTTGTGACTCCATTGATTTTTAAAGTTTTCCAAAAACTCTAAGCCCTCCCTAAAAAGGTGGTTGCGACAGCTTGGCGACTCCACTGGGGACGTGTTTTTATTTTTAAAATTAAAAACAAAAGAGAGTCAGGCCACAAATTGGTTTTAAAAAATATTTTTTTAAAAATATATGGAATTTTCAAGTTTATGATAAGTTTTATTTATTTGTCCGTTTAAATGAATATAATTCTATTTTACGCATTTAAGACTTAATTCCAAGCTCTATTCACGAGCTTTGTCTCGTTCGTTAAAATGGGGGGAAATACGCTTTGATCATGTAAGAATATTAATTCTTCGTATGAGCCTAGCAAGTACCTTCGAGACTCATTCCCTTATCTTCGTAAGGATATTGATTCTTCGAGAAGGCGTCGATGGTGAGTCCTCCTGAGTTGAACTCGATTCGTTTGAAGCCTGTAATGAGTGAGAATCGAGAGCCTTGCTACCCTTAGTAGGGGACAGCAAGGACAACTTGGATACCTTTTTAGAACCAAACCAAGTTTGAGAATTTAGAGCCTACCCCTAATAGAGCCATGCGGGAAGCCTAGGGTGTTGAATCGTAGGAATAATCCGTGGAGACATGTCATGAAATGTTGGAATGCTGGCCCAAAATTATCGTGCATTTAATTTGGTTTTCTATATCGTTTTCCTTTCTCTTGTTTTATTAATCTCTGCTCTTTATCTTGTTTGTTTTGCATGTGCATCATTCCATATTTAGAAGGGGTTGATTCTAGAAAATTGTTCAATTATGGACGAAAAGCTCTTAAAAAGGAGGAGAACCAAGCACGTGACAATGTTGACAATCGAAGCTGCAGGTTTTCGTTAGTACATCAAGCCCGTTGGAGAAGTTGGACCAAGGCTCATGTGCTAGTTGAAGAGATCAAAGAATTAGGTGTTCAACTGGAAAACTATTTGTAATTCGAAAAGGATGTAATAAAAAATTTCGTATTCAATAAAGAGTTTCCTTTCATGAGTAGATTTTCAATGGAATTGATGGCCCTTCGACTTTATTCATGCATTTGCATTGTCTTGTTTGCTTTTATGAATTCTTTTGTGCATGCATTCATTCATGTCATAAACTAACTTAATAATAAAAACAACAAAATATCCAAAATATCTAAGACAACTCATAAATACGGTACACGAGCCCAAACCCAAACCATGAACTCTGAGGAAAGATTGGCAACTTTGGAGGCAAACCAAAAGAACATCCAAGATAAGCTAGAGAAAATAGAGGTCGACCTGAAACAACAAGTTGAGGTAGTTCATCAAAAGACGGTTAATTCAATAGCTGCTATGCTAGGATTCAAGGACCCGGATGCGGGTTAAGGAGGAAACACCACTGCCATTCCACGATTCCCAGGAATGTCCTTTAGGAAGGAGGATGCTGCTAAGGCCAAAACACCTATCCAAGTAGCTGAATCTTACACTCATGTTCCAAATGGGGAGGCCAATAATTACGAGGTGTCTGACCTCGATGAAATTGCTCATAAGGTTCGAATTGAGAAGTAGTGGGAGGATAAGTATGAGAAGTTGGAGGGGATGATCAAATCCTTCTAATGCGGAGCTGCTCATGGTGGAATGGATACCAAGGATCTGAGTTTGGTAATTGATTTAGTCGCACCACCAAAATTCAAGATCCCTAATTTTGAGAAATATAATGGGACCACATGCCCATCAGTACATCGACAATGAGAAGCTGCTCATTCACTGCTTTCAGGACAGTTTAGTAGGATCTGCTATACGTTGGTATTCGCAACTAAGTCGGGCGAACATCAAATCATGGAAGGATCTATCTAGAGCCTTCAGTGAGCAATACAAGCACATTTCAGATATGGTTCCAACTCATTTGGTCTTGAAAGGGATGGAGCAAAAGCACCACTAGAGCTTCCAACAATACGCTCAAAGGTGGAGGGATGTAGCAGCACAAGTGCAGCCGCCGTTGCTAGAAAATGAGATCACCCCGATGTTCATGGAAACTTTAAAGGGTCCTTTTTACAATCGCATGCTCGACCATGCTACAAAGAACTTTGCGGACATGATAATGAATGGTGAACTCATCCTAACAGCCATGAAGAGCGGGAAGTTGGACAGTGGGGAAACGAAAAAGAAATATAAGAAGAGGGACAACAATGAAGTCAATGCTACGAATGTCTACAACCCCAGTTATTCAACATGTGTGGTGGTCAACAAGCCCAACACTTTCAACAAACCCAACACCACAGTTCCAACGGTTGCAAATGACCCAAAAAGAGAGTGAAGATATCAAGGAAGTTCGAGACCCTACTTTTCGCCCATCCCAATGACGTATGCGAAATTGTTTGACGAGCTGGTCAAATCGCAGATGGTGCTACCGAGACACGCCCCTCCGTTCTCACCGCCTTATCCACCGTGGTAAGACGAGAAGGCTCAATGTGAATACCATGCAAGAGTGAGGGGGCATACCATTGAGAACTGCACTGCGTTTAAAAGGGTGGTGGATGATTTAAGGAAATCGGGCATGTTATCGTTCGAAACTCCTGAAGAAAAAGAAAATATGTTGTCAAACCACCAGAAAAATGGAATAAATACCATCATAGAGGGAGAAGCTCACACCAACAAGAAACGCATTTCCGAGGTTAAGTCATCCATGAAATGGGTTTGGACCCAGATAGTCAAAGCCGGGGTGATAGAAGGGAGATTTGAAGAAGCAACGATTGAAGGGTTGTATAGTGAATACCACCAGCAGGAGGGGCATGAAATTGAAAATTGCTTGGAGTTCAAGCAGTTAGTACATGCGAAGATTGACTACAAAGAGTTAGAATTTTATCCGCAGAAAGAACAAGGGATGGAAGTCTGCGCATAAGAGGAATCATCCTCTACAAAGATCTACACAAGAATGAAGCCTTTGGTGATCAAGACCAAGGTAAGGGTTTGTGAACCATCTAGGAGTGTGACTCCACGATTGATTGTGAAGGCGCCAGCCCCATTTCCCTATAAGGACAGTAAACAAGTCCATTGGAACTATGCTTGCGCAGTAACGGATCCAAGGAGATCAACAATGGAAGAGGGAAGAAAAGAAGAACTCGTTAATAAAGTAGGCCGTTTCACCAGAAATGGAAGACTTTATTCGGCACCAGAAATTGAAGATAGAGATGCAGCGCAGAGAATGGCCGCTAATCAGCAAGATAAGGAAGGAGAAAAAGACTTCTTCCAAGAGAAATCACAAGTGATTCATGGACCAATTAAAGAATCGGAGGCTCAAGAGTTTCTGAAAATCTTCAAGCATAGTTAATATAGTGTGGTGGAGCAGCTGCATAAACTTTCGGCCCGAATTTCTATGCTATCGTTGCTATTAAGTTCCGAGGGTCATCGGAATGCTTTGTTGAAAGTGTTAAACAAGACATTTGTGTCAAATGAGATCACGACTGATAAGATGGACATGTTGGTCAATAACATTGCGGTGAATAACTTCATATCATTCAGTGATGAAGAGATACCCGCGGAGGGAAGAGTATCATGCAAGCCTCTTCATATTTCTACAAGATGCAAAGGATACATGCTACCTGGAGTTCTCATTGACAACGGATCAGCTTTGAATGTTCTCCCTTTGGCAACGTTGAAAAAGTTGCCTATTGATATCTCCCACATGAGAGCTTATCAAAATACAGTACGGGCCTTTGACGGGACCCAAAAGGATGTGTTAGGAAAGATTGAAGTTCCCATATAGATTGGGCCATCAACATTTGAGGTAGATTTCATGGTTATGGATATAAAGTCTAGTTATAGATGTTTGCTCGAACGCCCATGGATTCACACAGCATGTGCAGTGCCCTCTACTCTTCATAAAAAATTAAAGTTTGTTATTGATGGACAATTAATCACGGTTGGTGCGGAATAAGAAATCATTGCATCAGTGATCACTTATACACCATACATTAAAGTAGATGAGGGGGCAATTGAGTGTCATTTCAGAACGTTGGAGTTAGTCAATGAAACCTTCATCACCAAAGGAAGTAAAGTACTAGAACCAGAGCTATCAAGTTGCACGAAGATGCAAGTGAAGCAAACACTTGTAAAAGGAGCCAAGGTTGAGTTGGGGTTTGGAAGAAACCATCAGGGAAGGCTTTACCCAGTGGAGATCCCGATAAAGAAAGACTGATTCGGTTTGTGCTTCAAGCCCACCAAATGGCAAAGAAAAGCAGAGTTCAAAAAGTAACAAGAGAGAAGGAAGTCGGGGTTGAGTGGGAGCCGATGACGTACCCACCCCTAAGCGTTACTTTCAAGGATAGAGGGCTTCTAGACCCTATTTCCTGCTTCGACAAGGAGGAGAAAGGAAAGAATGAATTGTGCGAGGTTTTTGAGAATTTGAGCATTAACGCCATCACTGACGAGGAGGAAGAAGGAAACAATTTCGATCCAAGATTTTCCCTTGCGCTAAACTGAAGAACTGGACCGCGAAAGTAGTCCCTGAAATTTTTAAGACTGCCCTAGAGTAATTCTTAAAACCAAATCTTTAACCCTTAGGCCCTGGGGTAATTAGAGATCTTATGTAAAAGGGTCTATGTCAAAACCATTATTCTAATTTCAATAAAAGATGCATATTTCCCAATTATATCATGGGGCGAACTTTCTTTCTTTCAAATCACCAAAAAACCAAAAAGATCATAAAAAACCAAAAGAAAAATAAACCCTTAAAAACATAAGAAATCATATCATTTCATTCTTTATTTTTTTCTTGGTATACATTTTTGTCTCTTTATTTGCAGGTTTTTAGATATCAATGGTCCAAACGACTTCGAATCAAATTCCGAAGTTAATTTTGAATTACCACTATGTTTAGAGGAAGTTGAAAGTACTGATGATGAAGAAGAGTATGACTTGTCTGATGATCTACTTAGAATGGTAGAAGGAGAGGAAAAGCAAATTTTGCCCCACAAAGAAGAGTTAGAGGTTTTGAATCTTGGAACTAAAGAAGAGAAGCGTGATGATATGATCTCGGTTATGGATTCCGAGTCATATACGAAGTTGCCCGATCGTGATTCTAGTAAGAACTTAATTCCCGAAAGCTTGAACTCTGAAATTGCAAAATAAAGATGTAAGTAGGATAAATATGATAATAATGATAAATGAAGGGTGGAATAAGGGATTGTAGATGTTGTTTGATGGTTATGGAAGAGTGATGGATTAGGGGTAAAATGAAGGAAAGGAGAATTGATGGTGAAGATGGTGAAGGTGGTGAAGGTGGCGTGGACTATATAGATATGTAAGGATGACGGATTGTGACCCGTTAGCTATAGAAAGCTAGGAACCAACAATATAAAAGTATGGAATCGAAGTGGTAGGAGTATGGAACGAGACCCACTAGCTATAAAGGAACTAGGAACCAACGTTATAAACAAGTGGAATGGATGAAGAATACAAGCACAACTTGAAGCCGATAGAGTTCTCGCAAGAACTAAAATGAAAGCAACCTTTCAAAGGAGTTTTTATAAAATCCCAGTCTGCATTGTCTTCAGTAAATCGATCATATCTCAAGCTCCCGATATCGAATTGAGGTGATTCAAAATGCGTTGGAAAGCTAAGGGATAGAGGAATAACTTCCAAGTGATCTCAAGACCCTAACATGTCTTTATCGCATCCAGAAGTTGAAAACATTCCGACTGAAATTCTTGCATTTATTGTGACTGTTCGTCTCCCTTCATGCACCTAGACACAAAACAAGCAAATGTTCATGCTAAATTGAAAAGATAATTAAATATGTCATGCAAAAAAAAATTAAAGGAACTAGCTTTATTGAATGAACTAGCTTTATTGAATGAACTACATGTATTAATGAACTAAATGCTTTAAATGAAATGCATGCCTTTAATGGGCAGCATGTTTATTAATGCAAATGGATGTTATGCCACTATGAATTGCTCATGCAAATTCATGCAAATAAATTATATCATATGATAAGACATAATGCATAAATGAGCAAATAGAGGATGAAGTAAGGTAAAACTCCCTTCGATTGGGCTTGATAGTTTGTCAAAGATGTGAGCACGTCATGAAGAAAATTGGTGCTGGTCAAGATCACATCATCCCCTCCCTCTTTAAAACGATTTGTCCCCAAATCGATGCTTGCTACGAGCAAGAACAATTTTGATTTCCTTTGGGAAGGGAACTTCTTCACTTGCGTCTTGCACCGTATCCATTCTCTAGGGTCAAGATCTTCTCGTTTGTGAACTTTGCTTCCATGTTGCTTCCTTGATTTGAAGTTGATTCTCTTGCAACATTTAAGGATGTTGTGCTCACAACGTCTGAAACCTTTCACAAATATAACGACTTGTGGAGCGCCATCTCCTCTTGTTCCCTTCCGAATGATGTCCTTCGAGTAGGTGGATAGTCCTCGCTTCATGTCTTTGAATTGAAAAATCACTTGGGAACTATTCAAGACGTCAAGCAATTGAACATCTTCTTTGTCTCCTCTCATCTTCCGGTGGAGTTCCTTCTCAAACTGATGTCTCCTTTCATTTTCTACAATCACAATTGGTTTAGTAGAAAAGAAAATCAAATTTAAAGAGATAAAGAAAACAAACCCAACAATGTTCATGGATAATGGTTGACGCTTGATGTTCTTCTTGGAAAACTCCATTGGTTCATCATGTCTTTCAGTTAAAGGACTCATCTTTTGGACTCCTCCTTTGCTTGAAACGTCATGACCATAGATGAAAGGACTTGTCCTTTTGTGTTTCTCCTTTGGATCAACACCATGCTTAAGAAAGATAACTCCACTTTCACTCCTTAACTCGTCATGTTGGCTGGTGAAGAGTGGTGCCTTTTGAACTCTTTCAAGTAGGTAGATATCACCAACTTTAGTCCTTGTACCCTTCCACATTAGGAATCTTGAATAGTTGGATAATGCTCGTTTCCTTTCCTTGAATCGATGATCCCAAGCAAGAACAATTCCATGAATCAATGTTCTGCTAAATAAATCTAAGTTAAAACATGAAACACCATTAATAAAATGAATGAACATAGAGGATTCGCAAAAGTTCATGAATGGAATTTGACCCTTGACATTCTCAAGAATCAGATTCATTGAAACTTCCCTTTCACGAGGTTCATCGAGTGGATGGAGTGTTCTTGGAATGTCAATGAATACGTTCCTTGAAATTTCAAGTGACACATCTTTTGGAATTTCAAAAGATATGATGCTTGAATCGTCTTGTATGTCTCTCGGAATAACCTGCAAATTCAAAGAACGAATAGAAGAAAATAATTGATTAGCAGAAATCAAAACTTCCTTCTCCTCACATTCTTTTCTCTCATGCTCATGTTTGTTTTGAATTCTCTCTTCAATATCATATTCTTCTTGAATGCTCTCTTCACTCTCTTGTTTTGTTTGAAAGCTTCTTTCACTCTCGCACTCATTTTCATCATTTCTCTCAATCTTTTCAATGCCCTCAATTTCAATCACTTCAATGATTTTCTCACACAAAATCTCTTTTTCAACTCCAACGGTTGCATCTCCAAGTGTTTTTGTCACCTCAAAATGTTCTTCTTCAATGGTTTGCACGCTTAGGCTCCTTTTAACAACAAGAACATCTCCTTCCATGGCATGCTCGGAATCATCTTCTTCAATGGCAGCATCTTCATTCTCAACCTCCTCTTGTTCTAATTCAACTGCTCTATCATCTCGAAGAAGCATGTTGTTGCGGTTCGGACATTGGCTTGCAATGTGAGCATGCCCCAAACAATTAAAACATTGTATATCACAGGAAGGATTTGGATTGACGGTAGTCTTACCCTTGCTGGTTTCGGCAATGGGCTTACTTCTGTTGGGTGGTCCTCCTCTTTCGTGGAATGGTAATGGGGAATTCTTCTTGTATGAACTTAGACCCCATTTTGATGTTTCACTCCCATAAGATCGTGTGGCACTCCGATTAGGACATTGGCTTGGTGGGTGTCCTTTTCCCAAGCAACGATAGCATCTAAAATCTGGATGTAAGTTGCTTTTAATTGAAGTAGTCTTCTCTTTTGACATGTACTCTCTTGATTGAGATACTATGTCATTCCTTCTTGGACTTTGACTCGAGTTAGATATTGAACCCACATAGTGCTTTGGAGCATTCCTTTTTCTTGAAAGGGTTCTCAATTCTTCCCTAAATTGCCTTGAAAACTCACGAATCATTGCTTTCGTTTGCAAGTTTGGTGCGCCATCATTGTTTTGACCGTCACCTGCAATGGGAAAATTGTCTCTCGAGTGGCGGCGAGACATGATTAGTAATAAAAGAATAAAACCTCACAAAAAAAAAACCTCACCAACACTCCAAGGAAAAGTCACTCCCACCCGTGTTTCTCTCGGGATGGCTTTTACCCTTAGTGTACTCTCGTGCCTTTTTCCACTCTTGCTCTCAATCAAGTCCTTTTAAGAACTTTCTCAAGGCTTGCAAATGGCTCATAGAATTCGGCTGAAAAGAACTTGGTTTGGATAGGAAGATATGGTAGAGAAAAGGGTGGCTACAAAGAAGAAATAGTGTCAATAGGTAAAGAAATAAATGAAACGTCACAATATTGAAATGATGACTTTTTCCCTTCCTTTTTGTTGTAAAGATGAAAAGAGAAATAAGATATTCCCTCCCTCTTTAACACCTTTTCCTTTACTGATTTTTTTTCTTTTTTTTTCGATTTTTTTTTTGGAATTTTTTTTCACTAACCCGGTTGAGAGAAAATGATACTCTTACTGAATCGGCTCGCTCTGATACCAAATGATATGATCTCGGTTATGGATTCCGAGTCATATACGAAGTTGCCCGATCGTGATTCTAGTAAGAACTTAATTCCCGAAAGCTTGAACTCTGAAATTGCAAAATAAAGATGTAAGTAGGATAAATATGATAATAATGATAAATGAAGGGTGGAATAAGGGATTGTAGATGTTGTTTGATGGTTATGGAAGAGTGATGGATTAGGGGTAAAATAAAGGAAAGGAGAATTGATGGTGAAGATGGTGAAGGTGGTGAAGGTGGCGTGGACTATATAGATATGTAAGGATGACGGATTGTGACCCGTTAGCTATAGAAAGCTAGGAACCAACAATATAAAAGTATGGAATCGAAGTGGTAGGAGTATGGAACGAGACCCACTAGCTATAAAGGAACTAGGAACCAACGTTATAAACAAGTGGAATGGATGAAGACTACAAGCACAACTTGAAGCCGATAGAGTTCTCGCAAGAACTAAAATGAAAGCAACCTTTCAAAGGAGTTTTTATAAAATCCCAGTCTGCATTGTCTTCAGTAAATCGATCATATCTCAAGCTCCCGATATCGGATTGAGGTGATTCAAAATGCGTTGGAAAGCTAAGGGATAGAGGAATAACTTCCAAGTGATCTCAAGACCCTAACATGTCTTTATCGCATCCAGAAGTTGAAAACATTCTGACTGAAATTCTTGCATTTATTGTGACTGTTCGTCTCCCTTCATGCACCTAGACACAAAACAAGCAAATGTTCATGCTAAATTGAAAAGATAATTAAATATGTCATGCAAAAAAAATTAAAGGAACTAGCTTTATTGAATGAACTAGCTTTATTGAATGAACTACATGTATTAATGAACTAAATGCTTTAAATGAAATGCATGCCTTTAATGGGCAGCATGTTTATTAATGCAAATGGATGTTATGCCACTATGAATTGCTCATGCAAATTCATGCAAATAAATTATATCATATGATAAGACATAATGCATAAATGAGCAAATAGAGGATGAAGTAAGGTAAAACTCCCTTCGATTGGGCTTGATAGTTTGTCAAAGATGTGAGCACGTCATGAAGAAAATTGGTGCTGGTCAAGATCACATCACGTGAAGTAAAGATCAGTACCACTATTTCAGTTAGGACGCGACAAAGTTTGATTGCGCTTCTACAAGATTATAAAGAAATCTTTTCATGGTCATATCAGGATATGCATGGTCTCGATACAGATATTGCCATGCATAGGCTTCCTATAAGAGAAGGATGGGAGCCAATGAAGCAAAAGCTTAGAAGAATGAAGGTTGATACACTTTTGAAAATCAAAGATGAGGTCAAAAAGTAGTACAATACAGGATTTCTCGAAGTAGCTAAATATCCAGAATGGGTGGCAAACATCCTCCTAGTGCCTAAGAAGGATGGAAAGGTAAAAACGTGCGTCGACTACAGGGATCTTAATAAAGCAAGCCCTAAAGATAATTTTCTGCTTCCACATATCGACACCTTGGTCAACAATACACTTGGCCATTCCCTTTTCTCATTCATGGACGGATTTTCTGGATACAATCAAATAAAGATGTGCCCGAAAGACATGGAAAAGACAACTTTTTTAACGCTTTGGGGAAACTTTTGTTATAAGGTATGCCTTTTGGATTGAAGAATGCAGGGGCAACTTATCAGAGAGCTATGGTCACTCTTTTCCATGATATGGTGCACAAGGAAATAGAAGTTTATGTGGATGATATGATCGCCAAGTCCAGAACTGAAGAGGAGCATTTAGCGAACATGGGTAAGTTTTTTGAAAGATTGAAAAAGTTTCAGTTAAAGCTTAATCATGGCAAGTGCACATTTGGTGTTACTTATGGGAAGTTGTTAGGCTTTGTAGTAAGAAGAAGAGGAATTGAAATTGATCCAGACAAGATAAAAGCCATACAAGAGCTTCCACCTCCCCAAACACATAAGCAAGTTCGAGGGTTCTTGGGAAGGTTGAATTACATATCTCGTTTCATCGCCCAATTAACGAATAAATGCAATCCAATATTCAAGTTGCTTAGAAAGCATAACCAAGGGATTTGGAATGAAGAATGACAAGCAGCTTTATAAAAGATCAAAGAGTAGTTAACTAATCCTCTAGTGTTAATGCCACCCGTTTCAGGAAAACCGTTAATACTCTATCTAACGTGTTCGAAAATTCAATGGGCTGCGTACTAGGGTAGCATGACGAAACTGGAAGGAAAGTGTGATATATTATGTGAGCAAGAAGTTTACTGACTGTGAAACAAGATATACTCAGATTGAAAAGGTATGCTGCGCTTTGGTATGGGCCACTAAAATGTTTAGGCAGTATATGTTGTATTATACCACATGGTTGATCTCACAGTTAGATCCGTTAAAGTTTATGATGGAAGCTCCAGCCCTATCAGAAAGAATAGCGCGATGGCAGATGTTGCTCTCAAAATACGACATTTAGTATGTGAATCAGAAAGCAGTAAAAGGAAGCGTCATAGAAGATTTTCTTGCAAGTCGTGCACAAGACGATTATGAGGCATTAGACTTCAGTTTCCTCGATGTGGATTTGATGTGTATTATGGAATATGAAGAGTCACCAACAGAATCTTGGGTCAGGCATTTTGATGGTGCTATAAATGCTCTAGGACGAGGTATCAGAGTAGTTTTGGCTTCACCGGAAGGAGATCATTATCCTTTCACTTGCCATTTGAAATTCTTCTGCACCAATAATAATGCAGAATACGAGGCATGCATATTGGGCCTAAAGGAAGGCATTAACAGGAAAATCCGAAAGTTGAGAGTTTATAGGGATTCATCGTTGATCATCTACCAAATATGTGGCGAATGGGAAACAAAAGATGCAACATTGATAGAGTATCATAAGTTGGTCCTTGAATTAACTAAAGAATTCGATGTGATAACCTTTAAGCATCTCCCAACAGAAGATAATCAAATGTTGATGCGTTAGCTACTTTGGCTGCCATGTTTAAAGCAAGTGAGTGTTCTAATATGATGCCCATTAAGTTACAAATGATGGAGTCCCCAACGTATTGTTACAATGTAGAAGAAGAAGAAGATGGGTTACCATGGTACCATGATAACTTGCAGTACATAAAGCTACAACAATACCAAGCACATGCTACAAAAAATGAAAAGAAGATGATTAGGAAAATGACATCAGGATACATCCTTGATGGAGATATCATTTACAAACGAAGTCGAGACCATGTACTACAAAGATGTGTGGATGCAAAAGAAGCGCAATTGATTTTGGAAGAAGCCCATGAGAGAGTTTGCGGAACCCACCCTAGTGGTTTCACTATGGCAAGAAGAATTATGCGTTTTGGATATTATTGGTCAACAATGGAAGAGGATTGCATTAATTATTCTCGTAAATGCCACAATTGCCAGGTTTATGCTGACAAGGTTCATGCGCCTCCTCAGTCTCTTCATGTCATGTCGTCTCCATGGTCGTTCTCTATGTTGGGCATAGACGTCATTGGGCAGATCCATCCGAAGGCGTTAAATGAACATCAATTTATTTTGGTAGCTATTGATTACTTCACAAAGTGGGTGGAGGCGACCTCATATGCAAATGTAATTCGGTCCATTGTTTGCAATTTCTTAAAGAATGAGATCATTTGTCGATATAGACTACTTGACAGCATAATCACTGATAATGCCTCTAACATGAACATCTGAATGATTTTCGGAGTCTGTGAGCAGTTTAACATTAAGCATCGCAACTCAGTAGTATACCGCCCGAAGATGAATGGAGCAATAGAAGCAGCCAATAAGAATATCAAGAAGATAGTTGCAAAGATGATTGATACTTATAAAAATTGGCATGAAAAGTTACCATTTAAATTGTATGCATATCGAACAACGATACGAAAATCCACTGGGCAACTCCATTCTCATTAGTATATGGAGTTGAAGTTGTGCTACCAATCGAGGTGGAGATACCATCGTTGCATGTCTTGATGGAAGCCAAGTTAGATGAAGCAGAATGGGTTCATGCAATATATGAACAATTGAACTTAATTGAGGAAAAGAGACTGAAAGCTGTATGTCATGATCAAATGTACCAAAGGAGAATGATTAGGGCTTATGAAAAGAAGGTCTGCCCTAGAGAATTTCAAGAAGGTGATCTGGTCTTAAAGAAGAAGTTGACGATTCAAGGTGATTCCCGAGGAAAATGGGCGCCTAATTGGGAATGACCATACATTGTGACAAAGGTTCTTTTTGGTGGAGCATTGATCCTAGCTGAGATGGATGGAAATAAGTTTCAAAACCTGGTGAATTCAAATATTGTTAAGAAGTATTATGCTTGCAAAAAAGAAAAAAAAGAAAAAAAAGAAAAGAAGAGAAAAGAAAGAGAAGAAGAAAAAAAGAAAAGAAAAGGAGGGTTCAAAATGAAAACCTGCAAAGGGCGTTTTGAAACCAAAAGAGGGTCTGAGTTGAAAACCCGTAAATGGTGGCTCAGATGATTTAATAGATTCTGGGGCTCCACAGATTATGCATTGTACTCAAGGTTTCCTCGACACTGCTGGCATTCAAGATTACTTCTGGCGTTGATAGGAGAAGCTTGGACTATTGATATTTGAATGTTTGTTTCCCTTCCTTTTTTATAAACCTTTTTTGTGTTTGCCACAACATTAATAAAATTTGTTCCATAGATTTTCATTCTTTCGTGTTTCCTTCCCTATCTTTGTTAGCATCTTGCTTTGAAATAAGAATTAATGGATTTGACAATTATTTGTATATACTAAAGATTTTTGTGCATTACTTTGAGAATGTTTTGG
Organism: Hibiscus tridactylites; assembly: GCA_958450335.1. Classification (NCBI taxonomy): domain Eukaryota; kingdom Viridiplantae; phylum Streptophyta; class Magnoliopsida; order Malvales; family Malvaceae; genus Hibiscus; species Hibiscus tridactylites. Next base: position 79,301,681 of record OY288267.1, read on the forward strand.
AAAATACAGGGACTACGAAGTGTTCCATAATTATTATTTGGGCATATGGTGTTAAAATGTTTGAAGTAGAGGGAAAGCCTTGTTGCAAAATTCTTTAAAAGGAAGAAAAGTCATATGAATGTTTGGGGTGCTTAAATAGCGTTTCTTAACCACCAACCTTCCTTACATGATGATAAGAGCAGCCTTACAATGTCGTAACTTGACTTAGGAGGTTACTAGAACGACATATAAGTGCTTCAAATAAATTGAGAGTAGGATGTAAAGATGGAACCAGTCAGCAAAAGATCAGAAAATGAAGCAAAAGCTAGAGTTTTTCACAGCTCACGTGTGAAACCGATATTTTAATTTTGATATAACTAAAGAACCTAAGGACTAAATTGAAAATGTAAAAACGAATTTTTAAGTCCTCAAACATCCCCATATGATTTAAAGAATATGCCTAAGTTAAAAACGACGCTTTCCAAATATTTTATAAGTGTTCTTAAAGCCGAAACAATGTTTTTCGAGTCCCTGTTTCAAAACGGCCTAAGGCGTTTCGAAACGGTTTTGAAACTGTTAACCCATGTTTCAAAACGGGTATTGAAACATTTTCAACACTGCCAACCCATGTTTCGAAACAAGTATCGAAACATCTTTAGAACATAGAGAACTCGTATTGAAACGACATCAAGTGTTTTGAAACGGTTCTTCATTTGATTTGAAAAATATGACCGTTGCAAGTTTTTAACTGATTTTTAAGAAACCGTTAAGGCGTTTCGAAACGAGTTCAAGCCGTTTTGAAACAACCCTTGACAGTGGCAAAAGTGTTTCGAAACGGGTAAGACCGTTTCGATACGGGCTCTTAAATGCACCCCAACGACTCTTTCTATTTTGGTTTGTTTCAAAACAGGGTCGGGCGTTTCGAAATGGGTGGTTGCAGACTGCATTTATGGAGGTGAGATAACACTCCCAACGGCTCTATTGATGAATGCAACAACCACAACGGCTAGAAATCAATGAGAAGGTATAAAAGGGACCTCTAAAAGCTCCAGCAACAACTATTGATCCAAAAGCAAACATCCAAACATCAAATCCAAGCATTTGTGCCTAAATCCAAATATTGTCTAGAAACCCCAATTGTAATTTTCATTCTTATCATTTTCAATTGGGTTGAGTGCTTGTAATTGGGATACAATTTGTATTGAGAGATACTTTCTTAGCCAACAAAATCTTTGTTCTATTTGTGTGAGGATTGGGTTAAATTTTGGGTAGAAAATTTAACCGAAAATTGTAAGGGTTACCTCCTTAGCCTAGAAAAGGGGAAGAGCAATTAGTGGAATTGTTGCAAATCCTTAGTGAAGCTAAGGTAGTGGATGGAGAGTTCATTTGGAACTTGAACCACTCTAATATTCCTTGTCCATCTTTTTAATTTGCAATTTCCACCACCTAAACTTTTAAAAATCCAATTCACCCCCCTCTTGGTTCATTTCGATCATTCGATCCACTCAACAATTGGTATCAGAGCCTACGTCTTTGAGGATTAACAACCACAAGAGGAGTTCCTAGGAAGAGTGTGATCATCCAAAAATCAAGAGATGGCTTCAACCTCCGGCTCGGGCATGTATGAGTCTCAATCCACTACAAAGCCTCCCTTCTTCAATGGTGACAACTATCCTTTTTGGAAGAATAGAATGCGTCTCTTCATCAAGTCCAATGACTACTTAGTTTGGGATGTCATTGAAGATGACCCTTACATTCCATTGAAGCAAGATAGTGAAGGGAAGATGGTCTTGAAGAAAAAGGTGGAAATGAGTGAAGAAGAAAGAAGAAAGATTCAAATAAATGACAAAGCTCTCCACATGCTCTTTTGTTCATTCGGTCCGGACATCTATTCCAAAGTGTCATCCATTGAGAGTGCCAAAGAAGTATGGGACACTCTTGAGACTACCTATGAGGGAACCAATGACGTCAAGGAAACTAAGATTGGAATTCTCAATCTTACTTATGAAAATTTCAAGATGGAACCCGATGAGACGGTGTCCAAAATGTTTGATCGGCTCTCCACCATAGTCAATGAGCTCAATGGATTTTGAGAGACAATATCGGAAGACAAGCTTGTCCGGAAGCTACTCTATTCACTTCCCGAATCATGGGATGGGAAGAGAACCGCCATCATAGAAGCTAAAAATTTGAAGACTTTAAAGCTTGATGAGCTAGTGGGTTCTCTCCATACACATGAGATTATGAAGCAAGGAAGAGAAGAAGAGAAGAAGAAAGAAGAGAAGAGAGTAGAAAAGCTGGAGGTTGAAAAGAAGAAGAAGATGGGAATAGCTCTCAAAGCTTCACTACTTGAGGAGAGCTCTTCTAGTGAGGATGATGAGCTAGAAGAATTGGCTATGATAGCCAAACGATTCTCACGCTTTATGAGGTCCAACCGGGGAAGAAAAATCCAAAGAAAAATGGACTTCAAAGGTAATAACAAAGAAGAAGCAAGGGATCAAATTATTTGCTTTGAGTGCAATAAACCCGGTCACATACGTTCGGAGTGCCCTCAACTCAAGAAGAAGGGCTTTGAGAAGAAGAAGAAGAAGAAGCTCAAAGCCAAGCTTGCTACTTGGAGTGATGAGGAGTCATCGGAGGATGACGAACAAGAAGTGGCCAACCTTCGCCTCATGGCACTTGAGGAAGATTCCTCCATGGTAACCTCTAACTCATCATCTTTAGATTTTACATATGATGAATTAAATGATGCATATGATGAGTTACAAGAGGTCTATGATGAATTAGTTGAGAAATACAAGGAGTCGGTCATTAAGAATAAGAAAAACATTTTGGAACTAAATGAGAAAAAAGACTCACTCTCTCAAGCTATTTCAAAATTTGAGAAAAAGATATTAGGGTTGAAAGATGAACTAAATTTTTTTCAAGATGAAAATGTTGACCTTAATAATCTTTTATCTCAATGTAATAGTGAACACCAAAAGGTGTTAGATGAGCTAAATAAGCTCAAAGAGTCTTTTAAAAATGTTGGTAGTGTCAAGCATGAAATAGGTGAATCTTCAAGAACAAACCAACCTAAGAAAAAGACTAACTACTACAAACAAGGTAGCTTTCCTAGACATAGTAGAACTAAAAAATTATAAGTGTATGGGTTCCTAAGGAACTTGTAAAATATAATAACATTATTGCTATGTCATCTTGGATTCCTAAGGGAACCAAGGTTTTGGGAGCTAACACTCATGGACCCAAACTGATTTGGGTACCAAAAACAAAAGCTTAATATCTTTGTTTGTAGGGGGAGCATTGCTACAAGGCCAAAGCACAAAGTCAAAGCTCATGGTACCTTGATAGTAGATGCTCAAGGAATATGACCGGAGACAAGAGTAGATTCATGGATCTAAAGCCAAAAAGTGGAGGAATGGTGACATTTGGTGACAACTCCGAAGGCCACATTAAAGGTATTGGCTCCATAGGTAATCACTCTACTATTCTCATTGAAAATGTCTTGTATGTCGATGGTCTTAAACATAACTTATTGAGCATAAGTCAATTGTGTGATAAAGAATTTAATGTTTTATTTGATAAAAATGGATACAAAATTGTAGACATTAAATCTAATAATATTATGCTCATAGGTCATTGCATAGGGAACATATACATGGTGCATCTAGATGACATTCATACATCTCATGCATGCTTAGTAGCACAAAATGAAAATGATGCATGGTTGTGGCATAGGAAACTAGGACATGCTAGCATTAGTGTTTTAGAAAAACTAGTTTCCCTTGATCTAGTTAGAGGTTTACCAAGATTAAATTCTCAAACGATAAAATTTGTGATGCATGCTCTAAGGGTAAACAACATAAGTCTTCCTTGAAATCCATTAATGATGTTTCTACAAGTAGATGTTTACAACTAATCCATATGGATTTATTTGGGCCAATTAGGACTATGAGCTTGGGTGGTAAGTCTTATGCATTTGTACTTGTTGATGATTTTTCTAGATTTACTTGGGTTCTATTTTTAAGTACTAAAGATGAGGCTTTGGAAAAATTCATCACATTTTCAAAACTAACCCAAAATGATCTTGAACTTAGAATTTCACATATTAGAAGTGATCATGGAACCGAGTTTCAAAATTTAGGGTTTGAATATTTTTTTGAATGAAAATGGTATTAGCCATAATTTTTCGGCTCCTCGAACTCCTCAACAAAATGGGGTAGTTGAAAGGAAAAATAGAACTTTGCAAGAAATGGCTAGAACTATGCTTTGTGAAAATAATTTACCTATATTTTTGGGCAGAAGCCACAAACACCGCCTGCTATATTGTTAATCGAGTAATGATTAGGCCAATTTTAAAGAAAACACCTTATGAGATTTTAAAATCTAAAAAGCCTAACATTAGCTATTTTCACCCTTTTGGTTGCAAGTGTTTTGTTTAAAATAATGGAAAAGGCAACATAGGTAAATTTGATGCAAAAAGTGATGAAGCTATTTTCATAGGATACTTTTTAACCTCTAAAGCCTATCGAGTATTTAAAAAAAGAACTTTAGTAGTAGAAGAATCTATACATGTTGTATTCGATGATAACCTCCTTCCAAGGAAGGATTCTTGTGATGATGATGATAACCTCCTTTGATAGAGGACAAACTTCAAAGGATGATGAGATTCCAACAAAAGAAAGGACACACAAGATCCACCTCTTGAAGCCTTGAAGGACTTGGCTCTTGAGGAAAAGAAAGTGAGCTACCCAAGGGAGTTCAACTATGTCAAAGATGGTGAAATCTTGGGTGATCCATCCAAGGGGGTAACCACTCGATCTTCTCTTAGATTAATGAATCATGTTGCATTTATCTCATGCATAGAGCCTAAGAAAATAAAAGAAGCATTGAAATATGATTTTTTGATTATGGCTATGCAAGAAGAGTTAAATCAATTTGAGAGAAGTAACGTTTGGACACTAGTTGATAGGCCTAGTAATCATTCTACCATAGGAACTAAATGGGTCTTTAGGAACAAGCTAGATGAGAGTGGTAACATTGTGAGAAATAAAGCTAGACTTGTAGCACAAGGTTACACTCAAGAAGAGGGAATAGATTTTGATGAAACCTATGCACCCGTAGCTAGAATGGAAGCCATTAGGATGTTGCTTCCATATGCATGTTATCATAATTTCAAGCTTTTTCAAATGGATGTTAAAAGCGCATTTTTAAATGGTTTTATAAATGAGGAAGTGTATGTGGAACAACCACCGGGTTTTGAAGACTCAAAATTTCCAAATCATGTTTTCAAACTCACTAAAGCTCTTTATGGTTTAAAACAAGCTCTTAGAGCTTGGTATGAAAGACTTTCAAACTTTTTAATTGAAAAGGGTTTTGAGAAAGGTAAGGTGGACACTACACTTTTTATAAACATGTATAAAAATGACATCTTAGTAGTTCAAATTTATGTTGATGATATTATTTTTGGTTCTACTAACGAATGTCATTGCAAAGAGTTTGCTAAGTTAATGTAAGGTGAATTTGAGATGAGCATGATGGGGGAGCTCTCATTCTTTTTAGGACTCCAAATCAAGCAAAAGAAAGATGGCACCTTCATCAATCAAGCAAAGTACATAAAGGATATGTTCAAGAAGTTTGGCTTGGAGAATGCTAAGCCTCAAGCCACACCTATGAGCTCATCTACAAAGCTTGACAAAGATGAAGGAGGTAAGTGTGTTGACTCTAAGCTTTACCGTTCTATGATTGGATCATTGCTTTACCTTACCGCAAGTAGATCGGATATCTTGTTTAGTGTTTACTTGTGTGCTAGGTTTCAAGCTAGTCCTAGAGAGTCTCACCTTATAGTCGTTAAGAGAATCTTTAGGTACCTTAGAGATACTCTTTGTTTAGGTCTTTGGTACCCTAGAGACTCCACCTTCAACCTTCATGCTTATTCGGATGCGGATTATGGGGGTTGCAAAATCGAAAGGAAAAGTACTTCGGGAACTTGTCAATTCCTAGGTAGTATGCTCATATCTTGGTTCTCTAAGAAACAAAATAGTGTAGCCTTATCTACCACCGAAGCCGAGTGCATATCCTTAGGGAGTTGTTGTGCTCAAGTCCTTTGGATGAAGCAACAACTCTTAGATTATGGAATTAAAGTTGAAACCATACCCTTAAAATGTGACAACACTAGTGCTATATGTTTAACAAAAAATCCCATCTAACACTCTAGAACCAAACACATAGAAATAAGGTATCATTTCATTAGAGATCGTGTCCTTAAAGAAGATGTGGTTATAGAGTACGTAGACACCTTAAATCAATTAGCGGACATATTTACAAAACCTTTAGACAAAGAGCGTTTTTGGTCCCTTAGGAGAGAGTTAGGTCTAGCTAGCCTATCTTGACCTTTTAGGACCTCTTTTGTGCTTAAAATTGCTTGATCTTGTGAAATGCCATGTTTATGTGTTTTTACTCCTAATTTCATCCATGCCTATAGCTAGGGGAGTATGTTTATGTTTGCATATGTTTTTCCTGCTCATTCATGTCATTCATGTTTCGATACGGATGCTTTAAATTCATATCTGAGAGAAGGGCGTTTCGAAACGCCTTAACAGGGTTTTGAAACGTTTTGGCTACTGCCAAGGGGTGTATCGAAACGAGTTTCGATACGAGTCAACAGAGTTTCGATACGGTCAAACCTGTATCGAAACGGTCAGCTGGAGTTCTAAAAACGGTCAAACTCTCGTGCCCACGTTTCGAAACGGGTTCGCGGATTGCTTTAAGAAGGGCTTTTAATGATAAAGTTACACTTTAATTAAAACTCTCCCAAACCCTAAAAACCCTACCCCAAATTTTTCCTATAAAAACCCTCTAAACCTCTTTGTTTTTCACCAAATCTTGAGGGGGTTTTCTCTAAAACACTAGTCTAAGCAAGCTTCAACAACATTGTGCAAGGATTTTCATTCATTCATCCAAAATCCCAAATTAAGTTATTTTTCCTCTTTTTCTTTTTCCTTCAATTTATGTTCGAATCTTAGGTTAGAAAATTTTATTTTTGTATAGTTTATATGTTTTTATGCTTGGGTTTTTCATATCTTGTAAATTTTTTTCAAAATCTTCATTTTTCTGATTCGAATATAAAAATTTTCGCTCGTATTTTCTTTTACTGTTTTTCTTTTAAAAATTTGTTGTTTTGTTTAAAAAAATTAAAACCTAAGTGGGATTTACCATTGGATTGAATTAAGAAATCTTTGCATACACTTAATTCTTTTTCAAACTTGCTTGCTTATATTTTTAGGATGACTACGGAGAGTGTTAACAAAAAGCGTAAGTTCGTTCAATCCGGTGACTCGAGTATGCGTCCAAATCTCGCCCAGCTCTTTCAAAAATCTCTTCGAACTATAGAGTTGAGAGAACGGTTCAAATATGTCAAGGAGTACGAAGTTCGTCGTGAGCGTGTGATTGATCTCAACTTCCTTAACTCCGAGCGATTTCTTTTCCGTTACCTCGAGCGTTTGAGAGAATGGGATTTTCTTGTCTTGTTGAGCATCCCGGACATTTGCTACAAACACATGGTACTTCTCTTTTACTCCAATGCTCACCTTATCAATGATGAAGCAAATTCCGAAGTTGTGGGGATTGAATCTTATATTTTGGGGAAAAAGTTTGTTGTTAATGTCCCTCTCTTGGAGTCTACATTTTCTCTTAAGGATGTAGAAATTGAGAACGAGAGTCACTTTGGTTCTCACACCGGTCAAGTGCTTACTTTGGATGCGCACGATCGTTTCCTCCATTTGATGGTCTCATGGTTCCTTCGCCCCTCCGGAGGTAAATATTCTCACATCCGTCAAGTTGACTATTTTTGGCTTGAGTGTTTCCGTCGTGGTGAGCACCATAATCTTGCTAAGATCATATTTTCCGAGATGGTTAACAATGTTAAGCTTCGTGACACCGATGCCTTAAAATCTTTCACTTATGGAACGGTCTTAAGTCACATCTTTAGCCAGCTTGGTCTCGATTGCACCTACGACTGTCCGGAACCCCGTAAGTCATAAATTGTTGAGTCCTCTCTCCGTAAGTCCGGTTTTAGCTATGTGAACAATGCTTGGGAACGTGTTGATAGGGAAACACCTCCTCCTCCTTCTCTCGTTGAACCTCAACCACAAGCTCAAGTTTCAAACAATGAAGCTCTCACGGCTTTAATTACCGAGCAGTTCAATGCCATGGACACTAACATGGCTTCGAGTTTTGGTGCCATCAACACTCGCAAAATGTAGAGGATCGACTCCAATCCCTTGAGAATTCACACTCAACCATTGACATGTCCTTCTCTACCTTCTATGGCCAATGGATGAAATTTCGTCGTTCTCAAGTCAAGAGCGATGATGAGACTTCGGATGATGATGGTGACGACGAGGCCTAGGTTATTCATGACATATCATATTATCTATGCATTTTAGGATTCAGTTTGCATCTTTATTTCCATTATGTTTTATGAACTTATGCTTTTGATCTTATTTGGGATTATGCTTTGAATTTTATGTTAAAGATTTATGTTTTGGATATTTTAATTTTATGAATTAATATTATTGTTTCTTATTTCTTATTGATTAATGCTTATTGTTACTAACCTTATTTCTTCTCTATGAGCCTTGTTTATTTTTTTTTATCTAACAAAAAGGGGGAGAAGAAATTTAAGAGCCAAAAATTCGTTTTAAATGTTTAAAGTGTTTTTAAGTTTTAAAACTTGAATTTCAAAGTTAAAACCTTTTTAAAACTTTAAAAACCTATCTTAAATTAAGGGGGAGTTATAATGTATTCAAAATTTTCAAAACTCTTAAAAATTCTAACTTTGGTTTTGTTATATCTAAAAGGGGAGATTGTGAAACCGATATTTTAATTTTGATATAACTAAAGAACCTAAGGACTAAATTGAAAATGTCAAAACGAATTTTTAAGTCCTCAAACATCCCCATATGATTTAAAGAATATGCCTAAGTTAAAAACTATGCTTTCCAAATATTTTCTAAGTGTTCTTAAAGCCGAAACAATGTTTTTCAAGTCCCTGTTTCGAAACGACCTAAGGCGTTTCGAAACAGTTTTGAAACTATTGACCCATGTTTCGAAACGGGTATCGAAACGTTTTCAACATTGTCAACCCATGTTTCGAAACAAGTATCGAAACAGCTTTAGAACATAGAGAACCCGTATCGAAACGACATCAAGTGTTTCGAAACGGTTCTTCATTTGATTTGAAAAATATGACCGTTGCAAGTTTTTAACTGATTTTAAGAAACCGTTAAGGCGTTTCGAAACGAGTTCAAGCTGTTTCGAAATGACCCTTGACAGTGGCAAAAGTGTTTCAAAATGGGTAAGACCGTTTCGATACGGGCTCTTAAATGCACCCCAACGGCTCTTTCTATTTTGGTCTGTTTCGAAACATGGTCAGGCGTTTCGAAACGGGTGGTTGCAGACTGCATTTATAGAGGTGAGATAACACTCCCAACGGCTCTATTGATGAATGCAACAACCACAACGGCTAGAAATCAATGAGAATGTATAAAAGGGACCTCTAAAAGCTCCAGCAACAACTATTGATCCAAAAGCAAACATCCAAACATCAAATCCAAGCATTTGTGCCTAAATCCCAATATTGTCTAGAAACCCCAATTGTAATTTTCATTCTTATCATTTTCAATTGGGTTGAGTGCTTGTAATTGGGCTACAATTTGTATTGAGAGATACTTTCTTAGCCAACAAAATCTTGGTTCTATTTGTGTGAGGATTGGGTTAAATTTTGGGTAGAAAATTTAACCGAAAATTGTAAGGGTTACCTCCTTAGCCTAGAAAAGGGAAGAGCAATTAGTGGAATTGTTGCAAATCCTTAGTGTAGCTAAGGTAGTGGATGTAGAGTTCATTTGGAACTTGAACCACTCTAAAATTCCTTGTCCATCTTTTTAATTTGCAATTTCCACCACCTAAACTTTTAAAAATCCAATTCACCCCACTCTTGGTTCATTTCGATCATTCGATCCACTCAACATCATAGGTGAATTCCAAGACAAAGGAGTGGGCCTTATCCCAGTGAATGATGAATTCGAAGCCGAAAAGCCAAGAAGAGTTGAAAGAGAAGTGAAGCAAATCGTCTTACCTACGCGAGTTGAGGGGAGAGTTCATATTAATTGCGTTGGCCTCGAGAACCAGAATTTCATCAAAATTAAGAAAACGGTCTAAGCAAAAAGATTTTTTAAAAGGAAAAACTTGTCATGCATTCATGTTTTAGACATCCCTAGGGGCATGCACATCATAATTATATTACATGTTGCGTTTGGTTTTTTCAGGTACATGGAAGACATGTTCAATTGAGAGTTTGCTTATTCATCCAAGCATAAGGAGGATGAAGTTTTACGTAAGATTCGCCTATCTGTTCAGGAAAAAGGAGAATGGAGTTTGCTTATTCATCCAACCATAAGAAGGATGAAGTGTTTCAGAAGATTTGCCTATCAGTTCAGACATGAGGAGAATGGAGCTTGCTTTTTCATCCAAGCATAAGGAGGGTGAAAGTTTTTAGAAGACTTTGCCTAATTGAGCATTTGGGAGGGTAGAGCCTAGCTCAGCTATTTAGGCATTTTTGGGAGAATAGAACCTAGCTTAGCTATTCGAGCATAAGGAGAATAGAATCAGCCTATCTGTTTGAGCATGGAACCCAGCTTAGCTATTCAGGCATTTGGGAGAATAGAACCAGCTTAGCTATTCGAGAATCAGGAGAATAGAGCAGCCTATCCGCTCGGGCATTTGGAGAATGGAACCCAGCTAAACTATTCGAGCATAAGGTGAATAGAACCAACCTATTCGTTCGAGCATTTGATGAACGGAACTCAGCTCAGCTATTCGAGCATTAGGAGAATAGAGCACGCCTATCCATTTGGGCATTTGGAGAATGGAGCCAATCAGAAAATCGGTGAAAATTAGTGCCTTTTGGTCTTACTTTATTATTTTTTTTTTGCACAAAGATAAGAAAAGTGGGGCATCTGTTGTCACTAAATTTTCTCCCCAATTTTAAATAATCCGAAAAAATAAAGAAAAATAAATAAAAAAGAAAAAAAGAAGAAAAATCCCTTTTCCCTTTAAATAATAAAAGGCCCATTTTTAAAAATAACAAATAAAAAATAACAAAGACCCACTTTTAGAAATCCATTTTTGAAGCCCTTTTTAAAAGGAAAAAAGAACAAAGCCCATTCTAATTTCTAGCCCATTTTTTTTTAAAAAAGAAAAAAAAGAGAAAATGATTCTAATAATAATGGTGTAAAATAAATGTTGGAAGAAAATGAAAAAATGAAGGAAAAAAAATAAATGTTACAAAAAACAACAAAGAAAAAATAGCTAAAAATAGCAAAAAAAAGAAAGAAAATAATATAAATAAAGGAAAAAGGGGAACCTGTGTGCGGGCTAGTTCCTCAGCAAACCCTCGCATCGTGTGTTCAAGGTGGCCGGTCGGCGTCTACCGGCCATGGCTGTCATCGACGTTGGTACTGGCCGGTCCGCCTCGTCGTCGCCGACATAATGTCACCAACCTTGCTCGCCGCCGCCGCCTGTGCTCGCCGAAATCTGCAAAAAAAAACCCGAGAAAAATGGCCAAACCCCAGGCTCGAATCAAGGGGAAAATTCAGCTTTGAATCTGAACCAAATCAGATAGGGTTTGAGTGGTTTTTCCGAGAATCAAGTCTCTTGTCTGATTTTAGCTTCAATTCGGGGATTGAAATCCGAATTTGGCTTGAATTTGAAGCTGAAATTCAAGTATAGATACCCCCTTTTTCACTTGTTCAACACACACCAATTTGAAGAAAATACACTTGAAAAAAGAGGCTTGGGAAAATTCCAAAAAATTCTTTAAAAATTCTCAAGTGTTTGCTGGAAATTTTGTAGTTGAAGTTTGAGTTTGGAAGCAATTTTCCGAAGGCAATTTGGAGCATTTCAAGAAGTCCGGATTTGAGTTCTTCGGTCGTCATTTCGGTAAAATTTCTTCCTTTCCTTTTACTTTTTATTTTGATTTTTTATGCTTGTTCTTGGTTAAATTTTTGTGTTTGTGTTTGTGATTTTTGTGGATTTTTAGGTTGTGTTCTTGAAGTCAGAAAATTGTTTCATGATTTCGGTAACGATTTCGTTTTTATTCTTCGTTTTTAATTTGGTTTGATCTTTTTTAAAATTTGCATGCTTAAAAAATATTGTTAAAGGTGTTTAAATTAAAATGCAAGAATAAAATGAGTAAATGTGGTTTAATTGAAAAAACATAAAGTTAGGGATTTAATTGGGAAAAAACAATAATGTATAGGTAGAAATAATAAAGGGACTTGATTTTAATATAAAAATATAAAAAGTTTTTTTTTAAAATTTAGTTTTAATAATAAATGGGTTGAGTGATTTTAAAAATAAAAGATAAATAAGATGTTTTATTTTAAAAAAATAAATAAGTAATAAAAGTTTGTTTTTTAAGAAAACAAAATAAAAAGGTTTCAAAGAAAAGTTTTAGGGTTTTTAGGAGAAAATAAAGTTTTGAAAAAGTTTAACAGGGAAATCTTTCAAAAAAATAAGGTTTATTTTAAAAGGTCATTTTTAAATGAAAATTTTAAGAAATGAGAAAAATGAAAAGGGTTTTAAAAGAAGAATTCTTTTTGAAGTAAAAAGGTGGAAAAAACATAAAAAATGAAAAAGATAGAAATTGTAAAAATGGTCTTGGCTTTCAAAAAGTAAAAGAAATAAAGGTGTTTTTTAAGGAATAATAAAAGGAAAAAAATCAAAAGAATAAAGTTTACTTGCTTGTTTTAGAAATGAGTTTAAAATTTAGGATTAGAGACTAAAGCTTTGATAGAGACATGTTTTGTTGAAAAATGTTCTTCACAAAAATAAAATACACTTAAGCATACTTAAACTCTTAATTAGGAATAAAAGACTTAGACGTTTTTTAGGGTTTTTAAATAATCGAACTTAGAAATGAATAAAATGCTCAACACACTAAATCTCTTTATTGTTTGAAAAAGTGAAATTAATTTAATGTGGTGTCTTATCAAATGGAAATGACGGGTTAGCGCCATAAATGTTGGTGGTGATTAAAGTTCATCTCCCGGACGTTATGGCCGTTAAAATATACTAATATCATTAAACAGACAAGTAAAGTCGAACCTTTTTGAACTTACAAATTCCAATTTTGAAAACGATTTTAAAACCAATTATGTACCAATTTTGGGTGTCGTGGGGGTGCTAACCCTTCCCCACGCGTAACCAACCACCGAACCTATTTTCTGATTTTCGTAGACCAAAACCGTTGTTTTATTAAAACAAAACCTTTTATTAAAATAACTCTGTTTTAAAGTGATCCAATCACACTTTTCAAAAAGATTGGTGGCGACTCTGTTGATTTTTAAAGTTTTCCAAAAAGTCGAAGCCCTCCCTAAAAAGGTAGTTGCGACATCTGGTAATAAGATTTCACATGTCAATACCCACCAAACCAACACTTACGTTGTGTTCTCATGGTCACAACCATAACCAACATGGATCAATTTAAGCAATAATATGAAAAACACAAGGATATTCATGGCAACAACACTATGGAGAATCATTCAAAACACATACTAGAATTTATCGAAAATAAGAATAAAACGCATTAAAACTTACTCTTGAGCTTAGATTGGCTATCAAGCTCAATCTAAACTCAAAAAAATCATCCTTAACCAAGTTAAGGCCTTAGAAAAAACAATTCTACTCACCGATACAACCCAAACGATAGCCGAAACACCGATTCAAGCCTCCAAACTACTCGGTCTCGCGTCCGAAGTGCCCAATCCAATTTACTCTGTTTTTAGGCAACCCAAAATAGAATATTAGGATGTTATTATACATGTAAACCAGCAACAACCTGAAATCTAACTTCTTGCAACAAAAATACATTGATTCAAACCCAAACTTCATCCAAAACCTCACAGATTTCGTTCTAACAAAACCCCAAGCTGAACCCTTCGATTTCAAACATCAAAACACATCAAATATCATCTAAAAACATCCCCCAACAACTAAGGAACCATCAGCCACGAAATCAACCCAAAGCCACGCCAAAAACACCATATTTTCAACTCAAAAAATCCCATTTTTGACCCATTTCTTGTTTCCCAATATTAAGTCAATATTCCAACATGTTTAACCAATCAAAACTTAGCTTAAAGCACATGTAAAATCATGGATAATCAAACCCACGAAAATCAAGTGAAAATACCCATTTTTCCAACCCAAAACCAAAATGAAATATAATGGGTTTAGAAGAAAGATTTCATTGAGGAGAAGTCAAATAAGTGAAAACCAAAGTAAGGAAAAGTTACCTTGAAAGCTTGCTTGGATGAAATGCTTGAATCAATGGAATAGTAAGAAATGGGGTTTTGAAGAAGATAACGTGAAAAATGGGTTGAGGAAGATGATGGCTATTTTCAAAAACCCTTTTAAATTCCAAAATTCCATTTTTTCTCTTTTCTTTAAAATCCTTAAGTTGTTTATTAAAAGTAGTTCTCCAAAATTAGTTTAATCCGAACCGGTTTAACCAAACCCGATTATCTCCCGGGCCCTAAACTCGAGCGTTACACTCATGATAGTTTTAAAGCTTCACCAAAGTTTCGAAACTTTAAAGCATTCTGTTTTTCATGTTTCGAAACTAATAAAGGAGTTTCGAAACTTTAAGTAAAGTTTCAAAACTGTAAGCATAGTTTTGATACTTTTGTCCAGAAAATTGATTTTAAGTATGTTTTTGACTTTGTGAAGATGTTTAAGTTGTATGAATGAAGTCAAAATACTTTGATATTATTTTTTACATGAAAAAAACTTTAAAATATGTTTTAAAATTCTTGAACAAATTTTACAATAATTTATTGAGTTATATCAAAATTAATCATAAAACTATCAAGTATGATACATAGGATTTGAGGATGACCAAAACCCTAAAATTGGAGATGTTCTTTGAGAGGGATTATCCTGATTAACGCTAGAATAACCAAAGGAATAACCCATATTTGGATTATTGGTGTTGCTAAACGGGCCAGAACTAGAGTTAAGGAATAGGCCTTCAGAGTGCACCGTTGTATCTACTGAAGAAGGACCTTGAGCCATGTTGACTCAAGAACGCGAGCTGTCGAGACTCAGTGTCAAAAAGAAAATTGGACACACCATCAAGCTTATAAGGTTGCTGACTTGAGGTTATAACAGCCAACACCGGTTCATACTTCGGTGGAAAACCAGAAAGAATGACAGAAATATGCATTGTTTCCGTAAAGGGGTTTCTGCACGCGGCAAGATTAACACATACTCCTTGAATTTGTGCAAGATACTCCCTCGTTGATTGATCACATTCATCTCTCTTGGTGTCATCTTCTATCATGGTATTAGAAGTATCATCAATGGTAGAAATTGCTTATGCAAAACCCTTCACCAATAAGACTATTTCCATACATCTCGATGATTCTTATTACCTCCTTTGGAAGCAACATATTTTATTTGCCATCAAAAGTCTAGCTCTCGTAGATCACATCGATGGTTCTTTAATAATTGATGTTCAATTTGCTGCTGGAGAAGAGGGAAACATAGTTATTAACCCTGAGTATGTTTGATATAAGCAACAAGATAATGTGCTATGTTCTTGGTTGCTATCTTCCATTGGATCCACACTCTTGCCTTCTCTTGTCAATTGCAAGAATGCAATAGACATTTGGCAGAAAGTGAAGCATATTTTTTCTGTGACCTCTACTACTCGTGTTATGCACTTACAGTGTTCTTTGAAGAATACAAGAAAATGTGATCAATCAACAAGGTAAACGACGATGAAATCTAGTGACCACAAATGGACACTTCCCGTCCAAAACACGCACGCAACACAAAGGTAAACAAAGCAAGGCCACTACGACTTACCCACGAATCGAAACCAGACAGAAATGGTGGGAAACAGTGACGCACACAAAAACATGAAAGGTTTCAAACGGATTCCGAGCAGACGACGATTGACGAGGGTAAACTAAGGAATGAGTTTTTTTTCGAACGGGGGAGAGGAGATGAGTGGTGGTTTCGGATTGAAGAACTGACAGCGTTAGGGACTTCACTGGAACTTGACCGGAAATCGCGAGAGGTTGAGGGGTTTGGTTATATGAACAAGAGATTGAGGGGGAGAGATGAAGCAAGGGAACCGAAAAGTTGATTTATGCTGAAAGTACGATTTAAATCATACAAAATGGGTAAATTATATAACAAGGGTCTAAAATTTAACTCGCTTTACAAATATACCCCATAAGTTCCAAAATATTTCAATTTAGCCACTAAAAACAATTAGGTTTTCAAATTAAAATTTCCCAAGTTATAAGGGTTCCGAATTAGGGATTTGACCAATTAGGGTTTTTAATTTGGGGGAATTTCGGCTTGTTACATTAGTGATATGTGATAAAGATATGTGTTATGTAGGTCCTATAAGAATTTGTATTGGAACCCAAAATCTTTTAAGTTTGATATGAAATAATGTTTTCGGGTAAGAGGTAAGGTTATAAAACAATTTCGTCCCATAAGTTGAAAAGTGTTTTGGATTTGTTAATATGAGGTAAGGTTTTGTGTTATATCCTTTTCTTTTACCATTTCAATAATAATTTATGCAAGTTCATAAGAATTTGTGTAAAAAACCAAAATCTTACGAATTTGGTAAGAAATAATGTTTTCGGGTAAAAGTCTAGGTTATAACACATTTTCTTACCATAAGATGAAAGGGATTTCGATTTGATGATAGGAGGTAAAGATTTGTGTTATAACCTTTGTCTTACAATCTCGGTAAGAATTTATGTAGAAACCAAAACACTTTTCAGTTTGGTTAAAATAATGTTTTCGTGTAAGAGTTTAAGTTATAACAACTTTTTTTGCCATAGAATGAACGATTCTGAATTTGATGATATGAGGTAATCATTTGTGTGATAATATTTTCTCTTAAATTTTTTGTAATAATATATGCAGGCCCGTAAGAATTTGTGTAGAAATCCAAAATCAAATGATTTTGTAACAAATAATGATTTTCATGTAAGAGTTTAGGTCATAACACATTTTCTTACCATAATATGAAAGAGATTTCGATTTGGTGATATTGGGTAAGGATTTGTGTTATATCTTTCTCTCTTACCATTATAATAAGAATTTATGTAGTTCCCATAGGAATTTGTGTATGAACCCAAAATTTTATATGTTTTGTAAGAAATAATGTTTTCGAGTAAGAGTTTAAGTTATAAGACATTTTCTTACAATTAGATGAAAGTGTTTTGCATTTGGAGATATGGGGTAAGGATTTGTTTTATAACTTTTTCTCTTACCATTTCAATAAGAATGTATTTAGATCCCGTAAGAATATGTGTAGGAACCCAAAATCTAATAAGCTTGGTAAGAAATAATGTTTTCGGGTAAAAGTTAAGATTCTAACTCAATTTCTTGCCAAATGTTGAAAGGGTTTGGATTTGGTGACATGTGGTAAGGTTTTTTTTATAACATTTTCTCTTACCATTACAATAAGAATTTGTGTATGAACCCCAAGTCTTATGAGTTTGGTAAGAAATAACATTTTCAAGTAAGTGTTTAAGTTATAACACATTTTCTTACCATTGGATGAAAGATTTTTGGATTTGGTGATATGAGATAAAGATTTGTGTTATAACCTTTCTCTTACCATTTCGGTAAGAATTTATGTAGGTCTCGTGAGTGTTTGTGTAGGAACCCAAAATCTTTTAAGTTTGGTAAGAAATACTATTTTCGGGTAAAAAGTAAGGTTATAACATAATTTCTTACCATAAATTGAAAGGGTTTTGGATTGAGGGATATGAGATAATGTTTTGTTTTATAGCCTTTTCTCTTATCATTCCGATAAGAATTTATATAGGTCCCGTAAGTATTTATGTAGAAACCCAAAATCTTTTGATTTTCGTAAGAAATAATATTTTTGTGTAAGAGTTTAGGTTATAATACATTTTCATATCATAAGATGAAAGTGTTTTGGATTTGGTGTTATGAGATAAGGATTTGTGTTATAACATTTTCTCTTATCATTTGTGTAATAATTTATGTAGGTCCCGTAATTTTTTTTTTGAAGGAACCCAAAATCTTATGAATTTGGTAAAAATAATATTTTCGAGTAAGAGTTTATGTTAGAAAACATTTTCTTACAATAAGATGAAAGGGTTTTGGATTTGGTGATATGGGGTGAGGATTTGTTGAGGGGTTGAGGGGTTGTGATTGTACCAGTAAACTCCACCTTGTGTGTTTGGTAGTGTGTATGAAGCGTATGGGACAACGCTTGTAATCCGCGTATCCGATTGTGTTTTGTGTTGAAAAATGGTTATGGATTATCACTTGAAAGCCAATATGACATGTTGATGTTAATGAATCATGAGATTCTTGTTGTGTATGCATTGTTGCATGAGAAATGATGTTTATAGATTTAAAGGCCTTGAAAGGTGTTTTATAAAATGCATTATTGTATTGTTCCTTTAGAGCATGCCCCACTAAGCATATGTGCTTACGCTCTCTTTCTTGAACAAATAATGCAGAGAATTGAAGTGCTTTAAGGGTAGCAAGGAGGCTAGGAATCCAAGGGGAAGGCTAAGCTCATGTATGGTGACTATTTTTACAACATTATTAGTTTTTGGTATTTGGCAATGGGAACCTAGGTTGTGTTTTTGGGAGATGTTTATGGACTCCCTAGTTGTGGCATGATGCCTTTGAAGTTTAAGACTTGTAAATGGCCATTTGGTGTTTGCTTTGATGATTTGATGAATGGCTGGTTTCTATACTAGGATGCATGCCTATAGTCTTGTGATTTTTCCTAATTGATGCCATGATCGTGTTTTGATGATGCTAATATGTTCCTTAAATGTATGTTGACTCGTTGGCATGATTAGGAGGTCATAGGGATGTATTTGATTGGAAAAATGTATGTTAAAGTAGAAAAATCTGAACTTTCTGGGCAGTCCGTATCGGAACGGACACTACAGTTTCGAAACAGGGGTCTGAAATGGCCTTGGTGTTTCGAAACGGGTAGAGGCCGTTCCGAAACACTTTTGCTACTGCCAAGCCCTGTTTCGATACAGGTTTCGAAACGAGCCCGCGTTTCGGAACGGTCAACCCCCGTTCCGAAACACTTGACCGTTGGGCACTGATTTGAATGGTGTATGGTTTGCATGCTTTACGTTTTAGTCCTGAATTTTGTATGTGCAATTGCTCGAGTTCAGAAAGTCCGTTTAAGGTGAATTTGACAGGGAAGCATGTAATATGATTAATTTGATATTGGTAACCTTGAATTTGGTTAAGTCCCTCATCCTTCCAGAATTTATATTTTGGTCCCAAAATTTGTTTGTTGAGCAATTGAGTCCCTGGTTGCTTTCCGATTGTTGTGATTCTCAAGTATGCTTTACTCAAGAGTGAGCTTAGGGTTAATAAGCATTTAGACAAGATTAAAAAGAAAAAAAATTTGTTAATCAAGGTTGACTTTTGGGTTGACTTTGGTTTTCCCCGTGTAATCTTCGCAGTTCGGGTCAACCGTCTAGGCCGAGCTAAGAGGGTTACAGGTTTGTACCGAAATTTTGTACATACCTTATTTGGTACAAATGTACATAATTTCTTACAAGTTATGTAAGGATTTTTGTATGTACCAAACTTACTACAAAATGCACATACTTTGTTACCACTTTGTAATAAAATAAGGTTTGCACCGAATTTCTTATCAAAGGATGCCAAAGACCAAAAGGGCTCATGGTCTTATAAGGATTTTTGTACATACCCTATTTGTTACAATAAAACATAATTTTTACAACTTTTGTAAGAATTTTTGTAACGCCCCGGTTTTGGGCTTAGAAGTCTTGGGCGTTGACCGGTCGGTCAAAGTGATGTTCGAATCATAAGAGGTTAATTTAGGAAAGCCTAGTTCGGGTTGCATTAAAAATATGGAAAAATGTTCTAAAATCATCTTTTAATATAATTAAGTGAACTGTGAAATCAATTTTGAAAAATGAGTTTTGGAAGGGTGACATTTTGGTTAGTGACCAAAATGTAATTTTCGCAAGTTTGGTGGCTGTTTTATAAAGGGTTGAAACTTTGAATCTTTAAGGAGCTATTTACCCAAAGGGAGTTTCTCCAGATTTTTCTAAGATATTTTGAGTTATAATTCTGATTTTAAAGTATATCAAAAGGAGGGAAAAGCCATTTGGCTAATTTCATAACTAACTTCTCTATTTTCTTTCTCTCTTTTTCTCTCAACCCAAACACTCCATTTCCAGAGATTTGTTTCTGATTTTCTCACCTAAATTCCTCCTTTCAACTCTCATTTGATTCCTAATCATTGTATCTTCAAAACCTCTTCAATTGCTACTTGTTTCAACAAGGTTTTTGATTCCAAAAAGAGGAGAAACTCAAGTTTGGAGGTAAGAACGTCCTTCTCCTCTAAACTATCAGTTCTTTACTGAAATTCCTAAGTTTTCAATCCTAAATTGATGTTTAATTAAAGGTTTTAAAGTATTGAAATGGATCTTGGCTTATTATGCAAGATTTTGATGATTTTTGATGATTTTCGTTAGATCTGAGTAATCTGTGTTTTGAGAGGTGTTTTTGATGTTAAATGATCTCTAAATTGATAAGGAATTGAGTTTTGATTGATGCAATCCCGGATAGGTTGAGTTTCCTAAGTTTAGCTTGTGTTTCAAGGTAGTTTTTGTGGTGATCTTGGTGATTTGATGTTGCTGGAGGTATAAGGATGTTAATAGGTGGTTTTTAGATGTTTTATGATGTTAATGGAAGTGTGGTTTTGCTGGTTTATGGCTGGGCTTTGTTTAGAAGTGTTTTGGATGCATTTTCGGTTGTGTTTGGTGGCCGAAAATGGAGGTTGAATGAGAGCAGCGAGTTTAGGTGCTTTCATTGAAGCAATTAATGCATGATGATGCATTAATCCTCTGCTTTGATGTGTTGAAACAGGGGAGGCATCCTTGGATCCAAGAGTTTTTGATCCGGAGGCTTGATTTGGTGCTTTGGCTTGAAGCAAAGTGGAAATCGGTGAGTGAAGTTGGGTTTTTAGATTTTAAAACCAAGGTTTGAAGGTTTTGGGGGCTTAGTCTAAGTCTAAACAACTTTGCTAAGCTCAAGTGTAAGTTTTCGAATTTTCTCTCTAGTGGTGGCCATGGTTTTGTTGAGATGCAAATTGGTGAATTGCATGTTTTAATTACTGTTTTGAAAGCATGTTTTAGCATGGTATTTGCTGATGTTTTAAGCCATATGTTGAAGGTAACTCTAGGTAGGAGTTCCTTGATTTTATACATTGTAATAATGTGGTTTGATGCTTTGAAATGCATGATGAAAATGGCTTGGTTTAATGCTTTAAAACAATGGATTATATGATGTAAAAGATGTATATTGGCAAGTGATGTTTTGAAAATGTTAAGGTCACTAAGGTGGTTAAAAGTCCTTGAGTGAGCCTTGTTACTTAAGAACATCAAGGTGGTTAAAAGTCCTTGGATGGTTCTTGTTGCGGACACTAAGGTGGTTAAAAGTCCTTAGGTGATCCTTTCCATGGTGTTTAAAAGTCCATGGGGCCAAGGTGTTTAAAAGTCCTTGGGGCCAAGGTGTTTAAAATTCCTTGGGGTGATTCAAGCATTGGACACAAAGGTGGTTAAAAGTCCTTGTGTGGTCCTCATTCATGGTGTTTAAAAGTCCATGGCCAAGGTGTTTAAAAGTCCTTGGGGCCAAGGTGTTTAAAAGTCCTTGGGAAAGTTGTTGAACTTGTTTTAATAAATGAAATGTATCACTTGAGCCAATATGACATGTTAAGAATATTGTGAAGCATGAGATGCTTGTTTTAATGTTTATTTTGAAGCATGGAATTGCTTGTTTAAAAGTATGCTTTTGAGCATGTGCAAAGGTTGATTATAAGCATGTTTTGTAAATGTTTTTAATTGCATTATTGAATGGTTTTTAAAGAGCACTCCTCACTAAGCTTTTGCTTACGCTCTCTCGTTTTCTTAATTCAATAATGCAGAGCACTAGAGTATCTTGAAGGGCAGCAAGAAGGGCAAGAGTTCAAGTACAAGTAGAGCTCAATGTATGAAAGGTTTTTGTTAAACATTTTAGCTTTTGGATGATTTGGCAATGGGGGACCAATGTGTATGTTTTGGGAGGTGTTTGGAACTCCCTAAGTATGTTGAATGTTGTCATGGATGCTGGTTTTTGGATTGGATCTTTATATGCTTGTTTTAGAAGTTAATGCTTGAATAGCTAGCTTGTGTAGGAAGCATGCCTATAGAATTGGGGCTTTTTGTTTGTGGTGTTGTTTTGATGAATTGATGATGCAAGTGTGTCCTATATATGTTGAATTGCATGCTGGTAAAGTTTGGTAGCATTTGGAGCATGTTTGAATGATCAATTGCATGTTTTGGTATGCTAGTTTGCTGAAATCTGTGCAGGCGTTTCGGAACAGTGTGCACCGTTTCGGAACGGGTGCCTGGAATGAACCCAGGGGTCCGAAACGGTATGCACCGTTTCGAAACGGTTTGGTCTCTGCCAGACCCCCGTTGCGGAACTGGTTTCAGAACGGCCCGTGTTTCGGAACAGGGTCATCCTGTTTCGGAACGGTCGACCGTTGGGGGCTGACATGGGCAGTTATATGTTTTGAAATGTTTGCGTTTTGGTCCTGAATCTTGTTTGTGCAATTGTATGAGTTTGAGAAGTCCTTTTGAGCTGAAATTTCACAGAGAAGCATGAAACCTGACTAATTTCAAGTTGGTAAGATTAATTTGGGTTAAGTCCTTTAATTATTCAGAAATTACAATTTGGTCCCTAAAGTTGTAATTTGTTCAATTGGGTCCCTGTTTGATCTCTGATGTTTGTGATCTTTGAGTATGTTGTTTGTGTGATCACAATTAGGGTTAATGTGCATCTAGATAAGATTAAAAAGAAAAAAAAGGGTTGTTAATCAAGGTTGACTTTCGGGTTGACTTTGGTTTTCCCCGTGTGACTTTCTTAATTCGGGTCAACCGTCTAGGCCGGGTTAAGGGGGTTACATTTGGTGGTATCAGAGCTGAGTTCTCGAGTAATTGGGAATGTTTGTATGCATGATTGAAGTATGTCTGGCTTGTATGCTTGTTGTATGAAAGCATGTTCAGTGGTTTGAGATGTTGATGCTTTTGAGATGTATGCTGTGATGTTGCATGATGAGGGTACCCATTGCCAAACAAAAGCTAAAGAAATGATGTTGATTTTGAAAGAAATTGAGCTTGAATACTTGGAATTGCTTACCTTGCTGGGCCTGACTATATTTTATTTGTATTGTTATGCATGGTAAAAGTATGGCACCACGTAGAGAGTTAAGGAGTAGCGTGAGAGCTACGACCCCGGATGGGAATGAGAATGATGAGAATGCGGGTAGTGCTGTGTTACCTCCTCCTCCGCCTGGTGGTGGTGGTGCTGAGAGAGGGAGAGCTGAAGCAGCTGGTGCTAGAGCTGCAGGACCTGAGGTTGGTCAGGGGCAAGCTATGCCTGATATGACGATGCTGGTACAAGCTATTGCGGGTGCTTTTCGAGCAGCAGTAGCTGGAGCTCAAGGAGCTGGGCATCAGGAAGATGCTGGTGTTAGATTACCCTTAGAGCGTCTGCGCAGTCTTGGTGGGACTGAGTTTAGGGGTATGTCAGCTGAGAGGTCGGAAGCTTGGCTAGAGAGTACCAAGCGTATCTTGGGAGAGATGAGCTGCACTGATGTGCAAAAGTTGGGATGTGTTGTGTCCTTGCTGCAGAGCGATGCTTATACGTGGTGGACGACCACAACCTCTGGGATGGCTGAAGCTGACATCACTTGGACATTCTTTCAGAATGCGTTCAAGAGGAGATATCTGGGAGTGAGATATCTGGATGAGAAAAAGCGTGAATTCATGACTCTGACCCAAGGGAGCATGAGTGTGGCTGAGTATGAGGTGCAGTTTGTGCGACTCAGTCAGTATGCACCGGAGTTGATTCCTGATGAGCGGGAGAAGTGCGAGAGGTTTCGTTATGGTCTCATAATGGAGGTAAAGATGTATGTGCTGGCCACTGAGTATGATGATTTTGATGTGTTAGTGGGCCGAGCAAAGGACATAGAGATGAATTTGAGTTTGTCTGCGAAGGGTGCTGGAGCGAGTTCTGGGAAGAGGGCTGCTGAGTATAGTTCCGGAGGTGGACGGAACAAGAGGGGACGTGATCAGAGGTTTCAGTCCTCAGCTAAGAGAGGTGGAGGTGCACCTGCTAGGGGTGGCAATGCTAGAGCTGACCCTAGTGCTTGTTGGATCTGTGGTTCGCGTGGTCACTTGAAGCGTGACTGTCCTCGTGCTGTGAGGGAGGCGCAAGCTCCTGTTGCGGCAGCTGGTTATGAATGCTGGAATTGTGGTTCTGCTGACCACTTGAGGCGAGATTGTCCGAGGATGGCTGGTGGCCAAGAGCGTGCTCCTGTTGTTGCTGCACCGTAGAGAGGTCGTGGGCGCGGCCGTGGTAATTTCCAGAGACGTGAGGAAGGTGGTCGTGGAGTAGCCCATGTTGTGGCTATTCAGCCTGAGGGTGGAGGCCAAGCGAGGGTGTATGCTCAGCGTGAGGGAAGGAATGATGCAGATGTGATTGCAGGTACCTTTACTTTGCAATCCTTGTCATTGCTTTCTTTGATTGATTCTGGATCTACGCATTCATACATTTTGCTTGAGCATGCTGAATTGCTTGGTTTGCCTGTTGAGTCTTTGGATGTTGGTGTTCATGTCACTAGTTCTTTTGGTGAAACTGTTGTGACTCGTAAGCTTTATAGAAGGTGTCCTTTGGTTGTTCAAGAGCATGTCTTTCATGTTGATCTTATGGAGTTGCCCTTTTATGGTTTTGATGTGATCCTTGGTATGGATTGGCTTGCTGAGCATCATGCTGTTGTGGATTGTGAGAATAAGCGGGTTTCGCTTAAGCTTGCAGATGATTATGAAGTGGTGGTGGTTGGTGAGAATGTGAAGTTTCTTGCCAATGTTGTTTCTACCTTGGAGGCGAGCAGGATGCTGAGGCAGGGTTGTGAAGCTTATCTAGGTTTTGTGATGAATCCTTGTTCTAAGGAGTTGAGGGTGCAAGATATCAGGGTTGTGAAGGAGTTTCCTGGTGTTTTTCCTGAGGAGTTGCCTGGTTTACCTCCTAATCGCGAGGTGGAGTTTGGAATTGAGCTGTATGAGAATACAACTCCTGTGTCCATTACTCCCTATAGAATGGCACCTAAGGAGCTGAAGGAGCTGAAGACGCAGTTGCAAGAGCTGCTTGATCGTGGTTTCATCCGGCCGAGTGTGTCGCCTTGGGGAGCACCGATCTTGTTTGTGAAGAAGAAAGATGGCACTATGAGGATGTGCATTGATTACCGCCAGCTGAACCAGTTGACTATCAAGAATCGGTATCCTTTGCTGAGGATTGATGATCTCTTTGATCAATTTCGGGGAGCTGTTGTGTTCTCTAAGATTGACTTGAGGTCAGGGTATTATCAGTTGAAGGTGAAGGATGTGGATGTGCCTAAGACAGCTTTCAGGACAAGGTATGGGCATTATGAGTTCCTTGTGATGCCGTTTGGTTTGACAAATGCTCCTGCTGCTTTCATGGACATGATGAATCGTGTGTTTGATGAATACCTGGACAAGTTCGTTGTGGTGTTCATTGATGATATCCTTGTGTACTCGCGTACTGAGGAAGAGCACGAAGAGCATTTGAGGATTGTGCTGCAAGCTTTGTTGGAGAATCAGCTTTATGCTAAGCTGAGCAAGTGTGAGTTCTGGCTTAGGGAGGTGGTGTTTCTTGGGCATGTGGTCTCAGCTGAGGGGATTCGTGTGGATCCTCAGAAGATTGAAGCGGTGATGAACTGGAAAGTTCCTAAGTCTGTTCAGGAGGTCCGTAGTTTCCTTGGTTTGGCAGGATACTACCGAAGGTTTGTGGATGGTTTTTCCAAGGTTGCTGCTCCTTTGACGAAGTTGTTGCAGAAAGATGTTAAGTATGAGTGGACGGAGGCGAGACAGCAGGCTTTTGAGAAGCTGAAGGTGGCTTTGACTCAAGCTCCTATCTTGATTCAGCCTGAATCAGGGAAAGAGTTTGTGGTTTACAGTGATGCATCCTATGTTGGTTTGGGGTGTGTGCTGATGCAAGAGGGTAAGGTTGTGGCTTATGCGTCGCGGCAGTTGAAGGTGCATGAGCGCAATTATCCTACGCATGATATTGAGCTAGCTGCAGTGGTTTTTGCTCTGAAGATCTGGAGGCATTATCTGTATGGTGAGAAGTGTACTGTGTACACGGATCACAAGAGTTTGAGGTATCTGATGTCTCAGAAGGAGTTGAATCTTAGGCAGCGGCATTGGTTGGAGTTGCTCAAGGATTATGATCTGACGATAGAGTATCATCCTGGAAAGGCTAATGTTGTTGCGGATGCCTTGAGTAGGAAGGTAGCTGTTGAGCTGAGAGCTATGTTTGCTAGCTTGAGTATATCGCGGGATGGTGGTCTTGTTGCTGAGTTGCAGGTGAAACCATCGTTGGTTCAGTTGATCAAGGATAAGCAGTTGCTGGATGATTCCTTGGTGTCTCATGTTCATGATATCGCGGAGGGTAGACCTTCGGATTTCTGTTTTAATGAGGATGGAGTGTTGTGTTTTGGGAGTCGAATAGTAGTGCCTGCTGATGCTGAGTTGAGGCGAGCTATTCTGACTGAAGGTCATAGTAGTCCTTTTGCTATGCACCCTGGTAGTACTAAGATGTATCGTGATCTTCGTGATGAGTACTATTGGGTGGGTTTGAAGAAGGATGTTGTAGAGTTTGTGAGCAAGTGTTTGGTGTGTCAGCGGGTTAAGGCTGAACATCAGGTTCCTTCTGGTTTGTTGCAACCGTTGAAAATCCCTGAATGGAAGTGGGAGAGGGTTACCATGGATTTTGTATCTGGTTTACCTTTGTCTCCATCGAAGAAGAATTCTGTTTGGGTGATTGTGGATCGCCTGACGAAGTGTGCGCATTTCTTGCCTGTGCATACTACGTTCTCTTTGGATAAGCTGGCAGAGCTGTACATTGCTGAGATTGTGAGGCTGCATGGTGTGCCTAAGTCGATTGTGTCGGATAGGGATCCGAGGTTCACATCGCGTTTCTGGCAGTGTCTGCATCAAGCTTTGGGTACAAGGTTGCATTTCAGTACATCCTATCATCCTCAGTCGGATGGTCAGTCTGAGCGAGTTATTCAGATCTTGGAGGATATGTTGAGATGCTGCGTGATAGAGTTCCAGGGTTCTTGGGAGAAGCATCTGCCTTTGGTTGAGTTCGCTTATAACAATAGTTATCAGGCGAGTATACAGATGGCACCTTATGAGGCTCTGTATGGGAGGAAGTGTAGGACTCCTCTTTGTTGGGTTGAAACTGGTCAAAAGTTGGTTTCGATGCCGGCTTTGTTGAAGGGAACCACCGAGAAGGTGAAGCTCATTTGTGAGCGGTTGAAGGCTGCTTCTGACCGGCAGAAATCTTACGCGGATTTGAAGCGTAAGGAGATAGAGTATGCGGTGGGTGACCGTGTGTTTTTGAAGGTTTCGCCTTGGAAGAAGGTGATGAGGTTTGGTCGGAAGGGTAAGTTGAGCCCTAGATACATTGGACCATATGAGGTTGTTGAGCGTGTGGGTCCTGTTGCGTATCGGTTGAGGTTACCTCAGGAGCTGGAGAAGATTCATGATGTGTTCCATGTTTCTATGCTACGGAAGTATAGATCTGATCCTTCGCATGTGATGCCTGTGGAGGAAGTGGAATTGAATCCGGATTTGACCTATGATGAGGAACCGGTGAAGGTTCTGGATTCGGATAGCAAGGTTCTTCGTGGCAAGACCATTAAGTTGGTGAAGGTGCTGTGGAAGCATCGCGGTGTTGAGGAAGCCACGTGGGAGCGGAAGGAAGACATGCTGAAGCAGTTTCCTTATCTCTTTCCTTCAGGTAAATTTCGAGGACGAAATTTCTTAAGGGGGGAGAGTTGTAACGCCCCGGTTTTGGGCTTAGAAGTCTTGGGCGTTGACCGGTCGGTCAAAGTGCTGTTCGAATCATAAGAGGTTAATTTAGGAAAGCCTAGTTCGGGTTGCATTAAAAATATTGAAAAATGTTCTAAAATCATCTTTTAATATAATTAAGTGAACTGTGAAATCAATTTTGGAAAATGAGTTTTGGAAGGGTGACATTTTGGTTAGTGACCAAAATGTAATTTTCGCAAGTTTGGTGGCTGTTTTATAAAGGGTTGAAACTTTGAATCTTTAAGGAGCTATTTACCCAAAGGGAGTTTCTCCAGATTTTTCTAAGATATTTTGAGTTATAATTCTGATTTTAAAGTATATCAAAAGGAGGGAAAAGCCATTTGGCTAATTTCATAACTAACTTCTCTATTTTCTTTCTCTCTTTTTCTCTCAACCCAAACACTCCATTTCTAGATATTTGTTTCTGATTTTCTCACCTAAATTCCTCCTTTCAAGTCTCATTTGATTCCTAATCATTGTATCTTCAAAACCTCTTCAATTGCTACTTGTTTCAACAAGGTTTTTGATTCCAAAAAGAGGAGAAACTCAAGTTTGGAGGTAAGAACGTCCTTCTCCTCTAAACTATCAGTTCTTTACTGAAATTCCTAAGTTTTCAATCCTAAATTGATGTTTAATTAAAGGTTTTAAAGTATTGAAATGGATCTTGGCTTATTATGCAAGATTTTGATGATTTTTGATGATTTTCGTTAGATCTGAGTAATCTGTGTTTTGAGAGGTGTTTTTGATGTTAAATGATCTCTAAATTGATAAGGAATTGAGTTTTGATTGATGCAATCCCGGATAGGTTGAGTTTCCTAAGTTTAGCTTGTGTTTCAAGGTAGTTTTTGTGGTGATCTTGGTGATTTGATGTTGCTGGAGGTATAAGGATGTTAATAGGTGGTTTTTAGATGTTTTATGATGTTAATGGAAGTGTGGTTTTGCTGGTTTATGGCTGGGCTTTGTTTAGAAGTGTTTTGGATGCATTTTCGGTTGTGTTTG
The DNA here is from genome assembly GCA_958450335.1 of Hibiscus tridactylites. Taxonomy (NCBI): domain Eukaryota; kingdom Viridiplantae; phylum Streptophyta; class Magnoliopsida; order Malvales; family Malvaceae; genus Hibiscus; species Hibiscus tridactylites. The sequence goes on from OY288267.1 coordinate 79,330,735, forward strand.
GTGGCCGAAAATGGAGGTTGAATGAGAGCAGCGAGTTTAGGTGCTTTCATTGAAGCAATTAATGCATGATGATGCATTAATCCTCTGCTTTGATGTGTTGAAACAGGGGAGGCATCCTTGGATCCAAGAGTTGTTGATCAGGAGGCTTGATTTGGTGCTTTGGCTTGAAGCAAAGTGGAAATCGGTGAGTGAAGTTGGGTTTTTAGATTTTAAAACCAAGGTTTAAAGGTTTTGGGGGCTTAGTCTAAGTCTAAACAACTTTGCTAAGCTCAAGTGTAAGTTTTCGGATTTTCTCTCTAGTGGTGGCCATGGTTTTGTTGAGATGCAAATTGGTGAATTGCATGTTTTAATTACTGTTTTGAAAGCATGTTTTAGCATGGTATTTGCTGATGTTTTAAGCCATATGTTGAAGGTAACTCTAGGTAGGAGTTCCTTGATTTTATACATTGTAATAATGTGGTTTGATGCTTTGAAATGCATGATGAAAATGGCTTGGTTTAATGCTTTAAAACAGTGGATTATATGATGTAAAAGATGTATATTGGCAAGTGATGTTTTGAAAATGTTAAGGTCACTAAGGTGGTTAAAAGTCCTTGAGTGAGCCTTGTTACTTAAGAACATCAAGGTGGTTAAAAGTCCTTGGATGGTTCTTGTTGCGGACACTAAGGTGGTTAAAAGTCCTTAGGTGATCCTTTCCATGGTGTTTAAAAGTCCATGGGGCCAAGGTGTTTAAAAGTCCTTGGGGTGATTCAAGCATTGGACACAAAGGTGGTTAAAAGTCCTTGTGTGGTCCTCATTCATGGTGTTTAAAAGTCCATGGCCAAGGTGTTTAAAAGTCCTTGGGGCCAAGGTGTTTATAAGTCCTTGGGAAAGTTGTTGAACTTGTTTTAATAAATGAAATGTATCACTTGAGCCAATATGACATGTTAAGAATATTGTGAAGCATGAGATGCTTGTTTTAATGTTTATTTTGAAGCATGGAATTGCTTGTTTAAAAGTATGCTTTTGAGCATGTGCAAAGGTTGATTATAAGCATGTTTTGTAAATGTTTTTAATTGCATTATTGAATGGTTTTTAAAGAGCACTCCTCACTAAGCTTTTGCTTACGCTCTCTCGTTTTCTTAATTCAATAATGCAGAGCACTAGAGTATCTTGAAGGGCAGCAAGAAGGGCAAGAGTTCAAGTACAAGTAGAGCTCAATGTATGAAAGGTTTTTGTTAAACATTTTAGCTTTTGGATGATTTGGCAATGGGGGACCAATGTGTATGTTTTGGGAGGTGTTTGGAACTCCCTAAGTATGTTGAATGTTGTCATGGATGCTGGTTTTTGGATTGGATCTTTATATGCTTGTTTTAGAAGTTAATGCTTGAATAGCTAGCTTGTGTAGGAAGCATGCCTATAGAATTGGGGCTTTTTGCTTGTGGTGTTGTTTTGATGAATTGATGATGCAAGTGTGTCCTATATATGTTGAATTGCATGCTGGTAAAGTTTGGTAGCATTTGGAGCATGTTTGAATGATCAATTGCATGTTTTGGTATGCTAGTTTGCTGAAATCTGTGCAGGCGTTTCGGAACAGTGTGCACCGTTTCGGAACGGGTGCCTGGAATGAACCCAGGGGTCCGAAACGGTATGCACCGTTTCGAAACGGTTTGGTCTCTGCCAGACCCCCGTTGCGGAATTGGTTTCGGAACGGCCCGTGTTTCGGAACAAGGTCAACCTGTTTCGGAACGGTCGACCGTTGGGGGCTGACATGGGCAGTTATATGTTTTGAAATGTTTGCGTTTTGGTCCTGAATCTTGTTTGTGCAATTGTATGAGTTTGAGAAGTCCTTTTGAGCTGAAATTTCACAGAGAAGCATGAAACCTGAATAATTTCAAGTTGGTAAGATTAATTTGGGTTAAGTCCTTTAATTATTCAGAAATTACAATTTGGTCCCTAAAGTTTTAATTTGTTCAATTGGGTCCCTGTTTGATCTCTGATGTTTGTGATCTTTGAGTATGTTGTTTGTGTGATCACAATTAGGGTTAATGTGCATCTAGATAAGATTAAAAAGAAAAAAAGGGTTGTTAATCAAGGTTGACTTTCGGGTTGACTTTGGTTTTCCCCGTGTGACTTTCTTAATTCGGGTCAACCGTCTAGGCCGGGTTAAGGTGGTTACATTTGGTGGTATCAGAGCTGAGTTCTCGAGTAATTGGGAATGTTTGTATGCATGATTGAAGTATGTCTGGCTTGTATGCTTGTTGTATGAAAGCATGTTCAGTGGTTTGAGATGTTGATGCTTTTGAGATGTATGCTGTGATGTTGCATGATGAGGGTACCCATTGCCAAACAAAAGCTAAAGAAATGATGTTGATTTTGAAAGAAATTGAGCTTGAATACTTGGAATTGCTTACCTTGCTGGGCCTGACTATATTTTATTTGTATTGTTATGCATGGTAAAAGTATGGCACCACGTAGAGAGTTAAGGAGTAGCGTGAGAGCTACAACCCCGGATGGGAATGAGAATGATGAGAATGCGGGTAGTGCTGTGTTACCTCCTCCTCCGCCTGGTGGTGGTGGTGCTGAGAGAGGGAGAGCTGGAGCTGAAGCAGCTGGTGCTAGAGCTGCAGGACCTGAGGTTGGTCAGGGGCAAGCTATGCCTGATATGACGATGCTGGTACAAGCTATTGCGGGTGCTTTTCGAGCAGCAGTAGCTGGAGCTCAAGGAGCTGGGCATCAGGAAGATGCTGGTGTTAGATTACCCTTAGAGCGTCTGCGCAGTCTTGGTGGGACTGAGTTTAGGGGTATGTCAGCTGAGAGGTCGGAAGCTTGGCTAGAGAGTACCAACCGTCTAGGCCGGGTTAAGGGGGTTACAATTTTTGTATGTACCGAACTTATTGCCAAGATGTACACAGTTTCTTACCACTTTGTAATAAAATAAGGTTTGTATCGAATTTCTTACCAAAGGTTTCGAAAGACCAAAAGGGATCATGGTCTTGTAAGGATTTTAGTACATACCGTATTCGTTACAATAAAACATAATTTCTTACAAGTTATGTAAGGATTTATGTATGTACCGAACTTATTAGCAAAATGTATACAGTTTGTTACCACTTTGTAATAAAAATAAGGTTTGTACAGAATTTCTTACCAAAGGTTTCCAAAGACCAAAAGGGCTCGTGGTCTTGTAAGAAATTTTGTACGTACGTATTTGTTACAATAAAGTATAATTTCTTACAACTTATGTAAGGATTTTTGTATGTACCGAACTTATTATCAAAATGTACACAGTTTGTTACCACTTTGTAATAAAATAAGGTTTGTACAAAATTTCTTACCAAAGGTTTCCGAAGACCAAAAGGGCTCGTGGTCTTGTATGAAATTTTGTACATACCGTATTTGTTACAATAAAGTATAATTTCTTACAACTTATGTAAGGATTTTGTATGTACCGAACTTATTATCAAAATGTACATAGTTTGTTACCACTTTGTAATAAAATAAGGTTTGTACCGAATTTCTTACCAAAGGTTTCCAAAGACCAAAAGGACTCATGGTCTTGTAAGAAATTTTGTACATACCCTATTTGTTACAATAAAACATAATTTCTTACAACTTATGTAAGGATTTTTCTATGTACCGAACATATTACAAAAATGTACACAGTTTGTTACCACTTTGTAATAAAATAAGGGTTGTACCGAATTTCTTACCAAAGGTTTCCAAAGACCAAAAGAGCTCATGGTCTTGTAAGAAATTTTGTACATACCCTATTTTTTACAATAAAACATAAGTTTCTACAACTTCTGTAAGGATTTTTGTATGTACCGAACTTATTACCAAAATGTACACAATTTCTTAGCACTTTGTAATAAAATAAGGTTTGTACCGAATTTCTTACCAAAGGTTTCCAAAGACCAAAAGTGCTCATGGTCTTGTAAGGATTTTTGTACATACCATAATTGGTGCAAATGCACATAATTTCTTTGAAGTTATGTAGGGATTTTTGTATGTACCGAACTTATTATTAAAATGTACACAGTTTCTTAGTATTTTGTAATAAAAAAAGTTTGTACCGAATTTCTTACCAATGATTGCCAAAGACACAAAGGGCTCATGGCCTTGTAAGCAATTTTGTGCATACCCTTTTTGTTATAATAAAACATAATTTATTACAACTTTTGTAAGGATTTTTGTATGTACCAAACTTATTACCAAAATGTACACAATTTTTTACCAGTTTGTATTAAAATAAGGTTTGTACTGAATTTCTTACCAAAGGTTTCCAAAGACAAAAAGGGCTCATGGTCATGTAAGGAATTTTGTATATACCCTATTTGTTACAATAAAACATAATTTCTTACAACTTATGTAAGGATTTTTGTATGTACTTGTGTGGCATATTCAAAATAAAGCCAATCTTTCTATAGGGTTTTCGTAACTGGCATAGTGGTTTCGGTACCAATGTGGTAGATTCAAAATAAAGCCAAACTTTATATAGGAGTTTTGAAACTGGCCTAGTAGTTTCGGTACCGATGTGGCAGGTTTAAAATAAAGCCAAACTTGGTATAGGGGTTTCGAAATTGGCCTAGAGGTTTCAGAATCGGTGTGGCAGATTCAAATTAAAGCCAATCATATTATTGGGGTTTCGGAACTGGCCTAATGGTTTCGGTACTTGTGTGGCAGATTCAAAATGAAGCCAAACTTGGTATAGGGGTTTCGAAACTGGCCTAGTAGTTTCGATACTAGTGTGGTATATTTAAAATGAAGCCAAACATTGTATAGGGGTTTCAAAACTAGCCTAGGAGTTCGATACCAATGTGGCAGATTCAAAATAAAGTCAATCATACTATTGGGGTTTCGAAACTGGCCTAGAGGTTTCGGTACCAGTGTGGCAGATTCAAAATTAAGTCAAACTTGGTATAGGGGTTTGGAAACTGGCCTAGTAGTTTCGGTATTAGTGTGACAGATTCAAAATAAAGTCAAACTTTGTATAGGGGTTTCGAAACTGGCCTAGTACTTTCAATACTAGTGTGCCAGATTTTTTTGTTATAATGTCAACTATTGACACCTAACAATACAAGTAATAACCATGGTTGAATTTCTCTGATTGTGGTTGAATAACCTGATAAATGGAATGAAATGAAAATAAAATCAAACATTTCAGTTGATCATCTCGGAGCTCTAGATTTTTCATTTTTACAGGTTTAAATATGTAGTGATGTAAAATGTTCTGTTTTTTTATAAACAAAATGAATGTCTTTATTAAATGTATAATGCTTGATATCACTGTGTTTAATATCCTATAAATGAGATTAACAAACAGAAACAAAATATTGTCTGCAAAACATGTTAACCAAATAATATTGTCTGCAAATCATACATTAATTAATAAAATAATAAGTAATATCTTCATATTTTGTGAGAGTTTGCAATCATGACAAACCCCAAACAATCTTGTGTTATGATATAATCTATTTGTTGTTTTGCATAGTACCGCTCTGATGGATGAATTTTCTCAATTATCGGTAATAGTTTTTTGGCGGACAAAAATCTGTTAATAAGAAGCACCATAAATTTATTTAACCATCCAAACAAGAAACTTCTCAATACAACCATGACACTGAACATAAAATGTATACAAGTACCTGTCACCATCTTTATCAAGTTGGCTAAACAATCGTTTAGTCGGGGACTCCAATGAGTCGTGAGATGGGTGGGAAGAGTTATGATCTTCTTCACCATAGTTTCTTACCAAGTAAAATAGCCCATGAAAACAAAAATTCTCAAAGTTAACCTTTCCATCTTTGTTTGTGTCTCTTTTCCTGAAAGGAAAAAAGAAGCAAAATTAAATAGAAATTTAAAGGCATTGGTAGAACTGAAGGATCAAATGCAAATCCGATAACATCCCCAAAATGAGAAATTGTCATTCTTCTATTTCTTGATTTTAAATTATACAATATAAGCACGAGTTGGTTCTTTTATATATATACAATAGCCTTTAGGAAAAAAGAAAAGAAAATAAAACTGAAGTTACCTTACTTCCTCTTTGCACAGCCAGTTAAACAGCTTTGGGTTTTTGTTATGAGCTGGGTGCAGAAAGCTAGGAAAACACCAAGCAAAAAATTGTGGGAGAAAATGTAACACCTCAAAAATTGGTCTAGTCGGAATTAGATTCTGATGACCGAATATCTTGTATCGATTATAAATTTATTCGATCTTATCTAAACTAATAAATATTACTCGGGTTAATTTATGATATTTTATTATTATTATTATTAGTATTATTATTATTATTATTATTAAAAGGAAAAGGCCATAGGACCCACGGCCAACTACATCAATTTGAAAGAATTGCCGTGGGCAATTCCCAGGTATGGGACACGGCAAAAGGCCACAAAGTGTGGCAAAATAGTCCATTACGTGGACTTTTCCCAAGGACAAGTGTCCTTATAAATTTGCCACCATTTGACATGGAAAATCATAGGGGGGGCGACTTAGTAGTATAAATAAGGGTGTAGGAAATGTTGTGGAGAAGATAAGGAAAAAATAAGGGGAGATATGCGCAAATGAGAAGAAAAAATTAAGGAAGAAAAATAATATGATTAAGTGTTAGATTGGTAGTTCAATTTTCGATATAATAATATCGAATTTCTGTCGATATCGGAGTAAGCTCAAATCTTTGGTTGGTCTAAATTTTGGTATCGAGTATGATTAATATTTTCATATTTATTCGATATTGTCTTGTCGGTTTTAACCGATTCCTATTTAATCTATTTTAAGAAGTCGAGAAAGAACAACCGTCAACCAAGGAAAAAGGCGTCGTTATTCGGGAACCCTAATATCGAGGTGAGTGTAGATGCATTTGTCTCAGGTGACACGGTACCATTCCGATCTTTGTTTCTAAGATGTGATATGTGAGTGTAATCGGAGTCTCGGAATTAGTCGAGGAACCTTTCCGAATTCATCGTTATTGATTTAGGTTGTTTACTAACCATTGGATTAAACGGGTTTTTCATAAAGCATTATTGAAAGTCATGTGGTTAGTTTTGGTAAGTATTGCATAGAATCATCGTTCGTAGCATCGTTGTTGTTGTCATCGAAGTCATTAAAACATTGCTACATGAATCATTGAGCATCAAACATTGATTATTGCATATTGGATATTGCATATTTCTATTGAGATATTGGTGTTGATATGTGCATATGGTCATCAAATTATTGACATTGAATTATTGTTATCGATGTCGATATGAAGATATTGCAATTGATATTGTCATTGACACTGTTATCGACTTCGCTATTGACAATGTTATCACTGTTATAGACTTTGATAAAGATTTCGTATTGATAAAATATTATTGAGAAAAAGTCTTTGGATATTTTGGCTTGGTACTTGGTATATTTATTGGGACTACGGTCCATGAGCTACGACTCAAGGGTGACGACCCTAGGCGAGGTGGAGGTTCGGTTGGAGTGAGTACGGACATTGGAAACATTGAATCATTGATATTGTATTGAAACAAGTCATTGCTTTGTGCTTTGAGCTTGTCTATTACAGACTATCGAACAAAAGTTAACTAAGTCCAAAAGTGTTCCAAAGCGAATGATGCTAAGAGACTAATAAAGACATCAATAAAACTATTATTGAATTATAAATATAGCATTGAATATGGTCATTGCATTGTTATTGTCGTAATACTTTTATTGCTATGATATTGTTATTGTCATAATATTATTGTCATAGCATTGTCATTTTCATAGAATTTGTGTATCCATATACCGTAAATCGATCCAAGAAAAATTAATTGTTATTGGTATTGCTTTGTTATGATATTGTCATTGATGATATGATTATTGATACTATGCTTTTATTAAGAATATGGAGCATGCCATATTTATTGCATAATTGATATTATGATTGTCATCAAAGTATGATAAATGGTATACCATGTTCATTCATTGTTTATGACTACATCACTTTGACTATATAAGTCTAATGCATTCATTTTCATAACATTTCAGGATAGCAGAGAGTTTGGTTCGAGATCGGGATTACCTGAAAGATCGGTAAGTCACTACAAGTAAAGAGTAATGTGTTTTGTCTTTATAAACTCTTAAAATGGTGACAAAATAATTAAACTAGCCACTTGTGGCCCTACTATTGTGTATATGTTGCCTATGTTTTGTATAAGGTTGTTAAAGCTATAATGACTTTTGAGTTAGTAATAAAATTTACATATTTGTCACTAAAATATTAATTAAAAAATTAAAATTTATGTTTACGATCTTCGTATTATTTTTTGGTAACACACTCTGATCCGGTTCTCTACCAGGCCGGGAAGGGGGTGTTACAGAAAAAATTCATGAAACTAAATTGGCTGCTTTTGCTAGGAGTGGATCAATGGAAACTTGATGAAGAATTTGGTACTTACTCATTGAACTCAGTTATATTCAATAAACCATCACCGTAAGCATCTGATGCATTAAAATGTTCCTCTTTCCACCAGCCCATATCATAACCAAAAGAATTGTTGTTTGAAAAAGGGAACACAAAATAAATTACCACGTTGATGTTTTGTACTATAATTCCATGCTAGTCATGATTGAAAGTAAGATAAGATCCTTAAACAGACTAAAATAGTTATAAAGGCTTACTCAGCGTTTTCATCACTAGCAAAACAAGGAAAGAACATACAAAAATATCTTTTCTAATGCATATGAACAAATACAAAACTAAACTGGATATAGCCATTAGCAAAACACTAAAAGTAGTTACCAACAATGATTGAGATAAGTACAAAAACTCACACCTACACGTAATTGAAACGGATAAAAGAAGCTTCAATGTGAACAAATAAGACATATCTTCTGCATAAATAGTAGCATTAATCGAAGTTTTTAAGCACATGACTATATAAAGAATTCGTTTTTAACTAAAATTGGCAGCTAAAACATTAATCGAAGTTTCAAAGTTCAGACTTTGGAACCCTTGATAACCAAAAGAAGCACAAACACGAACTTAAAAGTAAATTTAAATGTAATACTACGAACTTATTTGTAACGTTGAACTTTTTCTCGTCATTCAAGTAATCCTTGGCGTTCATAAAATCCTCCCACTCCGGCTGCGACTCGTGAGCCGGAGCGTGGTCACTTGTAAACTTCGGATGTGTGTGCTCCAAGTATTGCTTTTCCCATTGTTGGTCTTCACGGTGGCGCTCGAGTTGGCGACGATAAGGTCAAAAGGCACGGGCTCGTGGCAGGTGGGGTTGCTGAAGCTGAAAGAAGACCGGAGCTTTAGCTAGCGATTACAAAGATCGCCTTTTCTATATTTGACCAATTGTCAGTTTACCCTTCTACTTTTTTCAAAAATTAAATATATATTTAGTCCACAAAAATTTCCCCTTTTCCCACTTTGTCTTATGAACATTTTTTTACCAATTTATCCCTAAAGTTGCAAAAATATTGTCATCGTTGATCTACCATTATTTTCAATTTGTTAAAATTACATGACATAATAAAAAAACACCACATAACATGGCTAAAAATGCTATATAAGAAATTAAAAAAAAATACAAAAGAGAAATTCTTTAAATATGTAACATAATGATGAAAAACATAAATTTCTAAAAAGTGAAATATAGTTTTTGAAAGCCTTAAACTTTTTGAAAAAACCCAATTAATCTCGAATCTTTTTGCATCCAATTAAGCTCATGAACCAAGAAGTTTAATCAATTAAGCCACTAAACCAATAAATTAAATAAATTAAGCTCTTTAACCAATTTTGACAATTAAATATTTACCATTTTTTGGATATGTTGGTACAGTGCATTGTGTCAGAGTGTGTAGTGTATCACGTGCCATTAATATCTACAAAAAAAACTGGCAAGATTTGATGGTCAAAATTAGTCAGAGGGATTAATTGATTCAATTTCTTGGTACAAGGGCTTAATTGGGTGCAAAGAAAATTTTAAGAGTTTAATTGATTTTTTAAAAGTTTAAGGGCTTCTTACGGCCTTAAAACGTTTTGAAAATTTATAAAATATAAAATCACAAAGAAAATTAAAATATGAAAACTATTAAGAAAGATAGATAGGGAGTGGGGAGGGTCTCTTATGGGTATAGATCTTGGAAGGCAATTAATTGCATCATGAGGATGCAAGAATCTACACGCGCATTTGAATATGATTACAATTGACATTATTGTACCAAGAAATTTCAAGTAAAGTTGAGGTGACTTGATCATCAAGAAAGACAAAGGTGAATGCACTTAGATGCGCTTGAGAATAATAAATATCAAGGTATTTTCAGCAGCATTCTCTCCGAAAACGAAGCCTGTCTCTATATGCTTCTTGGCATAGTATGCGAAGAACTCATCAACCATCTCATTCCCGAAATGCTCTTTAATCAACCCTTCAAACCCCGCTCTTACGTGGGATATATAGTTTTGGGCACTCGGCAAGGCCGCCACACCTTTTACTTGTTCTGTTATTTCATCAAAACTCTCGATGCTGAAACGCCCGTTTCTCTCAATCAATGCCTTCAGCTGCTTAGCTGATGGGAAGTACAAGGGCAAGTTAAAAGACTTCACCTTTTCTTCTTTGATTAATCCCTGCAATCAGGAATTCCATCACATTATGGACCAAATAAACTAACTATAAGCCAATGCACATTTGATTAATCCCTGCAATGAAGGTATAACCTTGTCAGTTAAATCCAGCAGGCAAGATCCAAAAAGATGATAGAATTTGCCGATTGCAGTCTGAGATAGAGAGATTCCGTCGGGAATTCCACCCATAACGATTACTATCAACCCTCCATTCATAAGCTCTTCAGCTCTTGCATTCAAAAAGCTTTCCATATCATTCTCAAACTGAGATGCAAACGCTTTATCCACTTCTGTTTCAATCCCAGTGCAATATATGCTTCCGCTGTTGTAAGCTGAAGAATTGCAATCCACCACTTGTTCGGGAACTTTGGACAGCCACTGCAACGCATTCGATGAGTGTCCGATGTGGATCGAGGATTTTGGGAACAATCTTCCATAAAACGAACCCGGAACTCCGGCAACGAAGTAGGGCCACGAGGGTGGGAGGGATTTGAAAAGCGTGTTGAAATCGTTGCTCGAGTGATCATTGAAGAACAATTGAAACTCGGGAGTAGTTGCTGAGTTCCCATGGTTGGTTTGGTGGTGCTTTTGCTCCACTGCATGTATGATGTTTTGAAGGGAGAAAAACGTGTTGGGTCCTATGGAACATCCAAAGTCAGCTATGCGGAATGTTTCGGAACAAAGCTTCTCCATGTCAAGCTTGTTTGCAATTGCGTGTATCATCATTCCTTTTGTAGCGTCCACAACTCCTTTCTGCGACCAAATTTTCCGGATAAAATTTAGTGCTAACAGTAACACACATTACTTAAGATATTATAGGTTGCCTTTCAAGTCCAAATATTATTTAGCACTCATAAAAGTAGTAAGTTTATCGTGAGGATTACCTGCAAGCTAGAGTTTTTGGCGTAGCTTAGTGGGCCGTCCCCACCTCTCATGGTGATTGGTTGAGGCATTGTTTTCGTTTCTTCATTGGCCACTTCCATTTTGCTCAAGGGAAAAGAAGCGTGTGTTTGTGCTTTTAGGTTGAATGGGATGATGAGCTTTATATATACATACTCCAATGAAAGCTTGAAAATTCCTTGTAGATTCCGATTATATCTACGTTGCACCGCTACGGATGCGGATACGGGTATAAAAAATAAAAACGATAATTTTTGAAATTACAAAATACGAGTACGGTAATGGTATGTCAAATATAACATAAGTTGTAATTTTTAAAAAAATGTAAAAATAAAAAGTCATAAAAAATCATGTGAGCATGGCATCACACGTACTTATATACTTATAGTTGAATCATGTAAGTAGGAAAAAGTTGAAAAGTAAGAAGAAAAAGAATGAAAAGAAAAAAAATATGTATATAAGAAGAAATACTTGCATGTGCTTAAATCGTACACAATATATCTCTGGCACATAAACATATCGGGTACGTGATATGGCTTTAGACTGAAATACCCATACTTCATAGGATTATATTTATATATTATTCCCAATGATTCCCTGCTCAAAGAAAACGATTCCATTGGAATGTATTTTCTATACCAAATTCAGTATCCCATTCGGCCATGCACATAGGGAATCCTTTTGGTAACAAAGAAAATCCAAGATAGGAGTTGTAAATAATGTTACTTTTTCTTTGTAAAACAAATTATAAAGACATCAACCAAGTGGAGAACATAAATTTTCACGAAATATATTTATTTATTCCCTATACAAGTTCAGAATTAACATTTTTTGCCGTCTCTCTTGGGCGTATCCAATTGCATGCCAACAAAAATGTTCTGCTCGCATACAATTCAACAGCAAACAACGTGGCAAGCAAAGCAAAATGGATAAAACCTAAATGCATTTCCAATGCCATGTGGGTTTTGTTTTTTCTTTAGTTCGATTATGGGTTTGGGTATCTATGGATTATGACATTTTTTTAATCAAAAGCTGTGGAGATTGTCAGATTGAGGTGTGTGGAGAGAGTGATAACATGGTTTTGATAATAGCAAAGTAGGTTGTGTGCTTTTGTGTGGTGATGTATATGGGTTGAATTTTGTGTTTTGGTGCCGACTTTTTATTTTTTATTTTTTAAATTAATTGTATTACTTTTAATATTTTGATCCGACCCAACCTGACGTGTATTTCAACCCATAAAGTGTACCGTAATTAAAATACATTATCATTGTAAATCATTCATATTAAAACAATTAACATTTAGTTTACAAAAACATGTAGTTTCGTTTCAACAACTTATAAATTAAGAGGTTCAAATATAAGTATATTTACAGACTTCACATAGTAAGGTCCTATGCATACACAGCCCATTAAATACAAGTATCGTAATCTGGTAATTACCGCTTGTTAGAATCTCGTCTTCATAATGCTCCTCAAGTCGACGAATGATTTACCAACCTACGAATGAAAACAACAATCTCGAGTGTTGAGCTTACAAAGCCCAATGGTACACATCTACTCTACTATACTTCATGTGAATCGTAAATATAAGCATGCAAGCTAGTATGAGCAATAAAACAATAATAATAATAATAATCATGGGGCGATAGCTCTAGTCGCCTAAAACATGCTAATATTATGGGAGTCAACACACATGGCACATAAGGCCCAACCATACTCGTGAGTATCTTCGAATGAGACATGGGTATGTGAAACATCGAGAACGTACATTCGGCATCACTTTGGATGAGGCTCTGACGAGGATTTGATACAATTCATCGCTCTTAGATGGCACATTGCACCTACCACCGTACGACACATGATGATCCCACCTTGCTACATCAATCTCTAAACACACACAAAATGGTCACAAGGGCACATTTGAAACTATTGAACCAAAGTTAAACTACAACATTGTACTTAGTTACAAATAGTCGTTATTTCACACGGCCTTCAGAATTAACTAATTCTCAATTCAGAACTTAACAAATAAACTTATGAGTAACATTATTTTCCAATCAGTACCGGTACCATATGATTCGAGTACCAGTACTCCCTCATATGACCATCACCTGTAATCATTGGTCAACTTGTACGAGTACTATGACAGTCTAATCCGAGTTGAACTCCGTACAACCCATCATTCACCAAAGTCACTTCTTTCAGATAAAAATCAATCATACGATAAACAATTCTCATATAGCTCAACCCACGTCATTTTCTCTAATCTCAATCTCCTTAGTGAAAAAAGTACTCAAAATCCCTCGATGATGGGGTAGGCACAACATTCCTTCTTCTTACACAAAAATACATCATCGTCAATACAACAAGACATTCTCAAAGTTTTCAAAATCTCATTGTCTCCAACTGAGACATTACCATTATTTTAAACAAAATGATCTTGAGAAGCTCGAAGCTTAATTGTCATTCCTTGGCTCATTCCAAGGAAATGGTGACCCCAACCAAAAGAATTTACAAAGTCTCAAACCTTAGGTCTCCTTAGCCAATCACGCAAGTAATTAGACTTTTCCACACATAAGGGCATTTCGATAATTACATCGTTATCGCTCAAATTTCCACAATCCTTGTATCTTCTCACATGTCACCCAAAGTATAAATTTGATATACAAGCCTTAAGTGAGGCCCAGGGACAGAAACACCATGAATATACACTCAGAGTGACCCGAAGACACATAGCATCGGGAACATACAATTTATACTTGGAACTACACACATAACCCTCAGAATTAAGTGCGTAAAAACAACTTACCGTGTTTGAATTTGGAAAAAAAGGCTTAAGACGTCGAAAACTGCCTGGTATGGTTCCCCGAGAAAATTCAACGACGGTCAAAGTTGGTCAGTGGTGCGGTTGGGATGCGATGTGATTGGAAATCTAATGTGGTATGGGAAGACTGACCCAATCGGCTCAGTTCAACAAGCTAAGGCCTGGTTTAGCTAGCGAGGTATGCCCACGGACAAGAGGCGAAGCGTGCGGCAGCTGGTGAGCTCTAGATCAGCAATTCTAATGTCGGTGACCTCGAATGTGGCCTCAATTTTTTGTTTTGAGCGTTCAAACTGTTTTATTTTAAAAACTAAATTTTCTTTTCTTTTCCCTCCTCCAATGGCGGGTACGATGCCAACATCGTTTGTACCGACGGACTCATCTCGACGTGATAAACATAATGACGATGAAGGTCTCGAAAACAGAATGCATAATTTTGGTAGATCAAATTTAGAAGCTTGAAGAGAGAGAGAAAGAGTGAAAAGAGATAAGAAAAAATCAATAAGTGAGAGAAAAAGAAATAAAAATATGATTCTTTCCCCCCTTTCCCCATCTTTAATTCAAATTGTTATCTTTCAGATAAAAAAATGTTGAAATCGTATCAAAAGTCCTTAACTTTCAATCCTCACACAAATCGACCATAAAAAATATTAGAATTTAATCTTCCAATTTATCATCTAAAAAATAAACCTTTAATATTAAAATACCTCGACCTGGGTCCAAGATCCAATTTATTAACCCGAAATCTTGTTCGTTAAAATTACAATAATATTAAAATACCTCGACCCGGGTCCAAGACTAGTGACATATAAGTATTCATAACTAGTAAGCCAATTAATGAATTTCAAATTTTTGGGACTTTGTGATGATGTAACAAATGAAGGGATTTTACCTGATAACAGCATTATATGGATCCAGATGTTTGAAGTGATATTTTGGTTTAATTTATTCCAGAATACTAGTGTCATATTTGGATTCTTGGACATTCACTATTTGCGTCGTCCTGCCAATTGCTTCATCAATTAATAAGCGTGGGATATTGAGGTTTGGTTTGCAGGGGTGATGGAGGAAGGGGTTTGAGTTCTTGTTTAGTCGTCGTTTTTTGAATTTACTATGAGGTGTGATCCTTTGTGAGGAACCCTAATGCCTATTTCTGAGTACATATCTTTGTGAAGAGATCAAAGCATGGTAAAATAAAATCTCTTATTTTTAGGGATATGATTTTTTTGTTATTCAAGAAGTCTATTTGTAGTTACGTGATTGTTTATGTTTTCTATTTTTAGTTGTATTTGGATAAATAAAGCCAAGTTTCCAGTTCAATAAAGGTGGATTTTCAACTTTCACTCTTTGTTCAGCTACTTAGTTTCTAACATTTTGGTATCAGAGCCAGGTTGAAACTGAGAATTTTTTTCTTTTGAGTTGCAAACTATGAGGGATTTCTATTTGAGAGATGACAAATGAAGGAGGAGCCTTTGTTTAACCAATCATCCCATGTTTTGATGGTCATTATGACCATTGGAGTATGCTTATGAAGAATTTCTTAAGATCCAAAAAGTTTTGGAACTTGATCGAGACGAGGTTTGAGGAATTAGAATGAGCAGTTGTGAAGAGGCACAACAAAAGGAGCTTGAGGAATTGAAAATTAAAGATCTTAAGGTGAAAAATTATCTTTTCCAATCAATTGACATAAAACATTTTGGAGACCATACTAGATAAGAGTACCTCCAAGAGGATTTGGGAGGACTAAGCTTGACCATAAGAGTGTTGAATGTGTTCTTCTAAGAGTTGGTGAAGAATCAAAGGGCTACAGTTTGCTCGATCCAATTTCTAAAAGGGTGGTGACCAGAAAAGATGTGGTGTTTGAGGAAGATAAAGAATGGAAGTGGGATGAAATCTATGAAGAGAAGGTGTTAATAGAACTCGAATGGGGCGATGACAACAACAACATTGAAGAAGAATCAGAAACAGAAAAAACTCTTATTGAAGAAGCTGAGATAAGTGATGATGAATCCAAGGAAAGACCAAGAAGAACCAGACGAGATCCTGTATTGATGAATGACTATATTAGAGGTAATGATCTATCCGAAGAAGAAAACGAGCTCAACATAGTCTTGGCTACACTCGGAGATCCCATCAACTATGAAGATGATGTAAAGAGCTCAAAGTGGAGATTGGCAATGGATTTAGAAATTAATTCTATTGAAAAAAACCAAACTTGGGAGCTTACTGATTTGCCAGTTGGAGCCAAAGCTATTGGAGTCAAATGGATCTATAAAACTAAATTAAACGAGCACAAAGAGATTGACAAGCATAAAGCACGGTTGGTGGCCAAAGGATATTCTCAATAGCATGTGTAACCCCCTCGACCTGATCTGGGTGAAAGACCGAACCGAACGGATCACATGGGGAATATTGAAGCAAACTAGAAGGTTTGCCTCAATAAACGACCCTTATTACTTTTTTTTATTTTATCTTGTCTATATACTCATTATGATCTTAAGTGTTCAACATCGCAGCAGAACATTCATAACTCGATTGGACATCGATTCGGGACTCAATTGCATTCAATTACATTTTAGGGACCATTTTGTAATTTCACCCAATTACATGGTCTTATGCTATTTTTATGTTACCAACCTTTAATTAGTCACGTTACATGCATCTCTGTCAAATCTCAACTTAAAACAATCATCCATGCACATTTAATTGCATATATAACATTCGGGGACTAAAACGTAAATAACCAGAACACTCAATGATGCTTTTAACCAACTTAGCAGTTGGCCGTATCGACACCCTTAGAGCCGGCATCGATACACCCTCGAATACACGTCTCCAAGATTAAAGTTCAACAAGACCGCATCGATACCCTCTAAGCCCGTATCGATACCCCAAAAACATGTAGCATAAAACTGTATCGATATGGCCCCGTGTATCGATACGTCCCTTCAATTTTGCTTGGTTTGTATTGATACCCTTAAAACCGTACTAATATCCATTGACATGTAATGTCATATTTTGCTGGTTTTTCATACTTTGATCCATCTTACACATTCCAATATGCTTCTAATAAGCATACAACTTAAACAAACATCCAACCTCAGACAAACATGGCAATTTCATCAACTAGGCGTAGAGAGTAGCAACATTTAAAACTATAGGCATGCTTCCTATGCATAAAGCCAAATAAGAGTCAAAACTCAAACCAAATCAAAATCCAGCAAATAAAGGCTATTTACAAGACATTAATGGCATTTCAAGCATGCCTCAAAACAGGGAGTCCAAATCACAATCTCCCAAGCACAAAGCATCCTCTCAATGCCAAATTATTACCAATGCATAAACTTAAATTCATACTTTTTTGCAAAGTGTCACTCCTTGGTAATTCCCCCTTGCTGCCTCAAAAGCTATTTCTCTACATTGTTGGAAAAAAGAGAGCGTAAGCATAATTGCTTAGTGAGGGGTGGTCAAAACAAACCAACAATAATGCATTTTAAACCATTTCTCATTTAGAATTCTCTATCTCATCATGCTCTTTAGATCTCATGCTTGAAATCATTTTTAAAGCAAAACCACATGTACCATCTATCTCATGCATTCATCAAAATGCAAAATCTCAAGGCATTGCCTTACATGCTTAATTCTCATAAAGCATTCCACAAATCACATTCTCATATGCAAAACATCATGCATAAAATCATTTATAACAAGGTACATGTGAAACTCATAATCCATCTCATATATTGGCATTTTAGCAACATTCCTCGGATATGCGGTTAGCTTGACTAAATGTCAAGTCCTACCCCGGTGGAATCTCTCATCACCAGACTCTCATGGAGACATCTCTCATCGCCACAAACCTTGGGTGTTTCACCAAGACCTACCTTGGTGGAATCTCTCATCACCATACTCTAACTTTGGAACGGGATGGCACTACCCCCATTGCCCAAACCAAAGAGCACGCACGAATTTTGTATTTTATAGTGCACTTCTCATCCTATTGGTCGACCAATTATATCTGGTAACAATAATCTCATTTTATGCCAATATATAACATTTTAAACATCAATTACCTATTGTTTTCAATGCATCAACATAAAACAATTTCATCCCATATCAAATGCATATTTAGAACATAGCATTTTCAACACAACTCTATCTCTTTGAAATCAACATTCTATCTCATGAGATTAATTAAACTAGCAAAACATTTCTCAAATCATGCATAAACAGTGGATTATAATCTATTTTTAAAACAAGAGCATGAACATAAAAATCAATAGGACATAAGCCGAGAACTGAGAGCGGAACATCTCAAACTTACTTCCGGGTTTAGATTAGTTTTTCAAACTCAATCTAAACCCCCATACCTTGTTTCCAAGTCCTCGACAATACTTTAAAACCAATTCAACTTACCGATCACACCTCGCTTACTTTGCCAAAGCGAAATCAAGCTTCTGAAGCTTCCGGAACTTCACAAAACGTGTCTGATACAAACTCCCCTATTTTATATCACACAAAAAAAGAGAATTAATGCATCTCAATGCATTAAAATCACCTGCAACCCATGTTATCTCACTGCTATGCCCAAAAACACCAAATCACACATCCGAAACAACCGAAAACACCTTCGATTACTTCCTAAACTTGACCCAGCCAAAATCTAACACTTCCATCCAATTTTAATCATCAAATACCATCTAAAAACAACCTAATTGTATCCATAAACTTCCAGCCACATCAAAGCCACATTAACAAGCCAAAACCCAATCTAACAACCTAAACAACTAGAGATCCAAACCAATTCAGGATTATTATGATAAAACCTCTATTTTAAGATCATTTAACATTTAAATCATAACTAAAATCAAACTCAAATCATACAAAACAATAGCAATACGAAAATCCTTAGAAATCATCTTTTAAAGCTCGATTCATCAATTAAATCACAAAACATTGTTAATAACTATGTTTAGAGAGCCATAGACTTGAGAATTTCATTAAAGAACCTTCATTAGAGGAGTTAAACGAAATTTACCTATAACCTTTGCCTTTTCCTTCAAATGACAAAATTTTGTAGAAATCCTTCAAGATTGCTTTGAGAATAAGGATGAAAAAACTTAGGAAATCATTTGTGAAATAAAAAGAATTTAAAAGATGAAGATCTCTGGAACTTTAGAGAGAAAACAGAGTGTTTGACTGTTTGCAAAATGAGAGAATGAAAGTTACATCAATTAGCATTTTAGATAATTAAAATCCCTTTTTATTTATTTTTATTAAATCATTTAAAATGGTCAAATTAAAGGAAAATGTTCATTAATTAAATGGTAGCTCCCTATAAATTCTAAGTTTTGGCCCTCTTTCAAAACAATCCTTCAAAATAGATTTTGTACGTTTTACAAAATAGTTACTAAACATAAATCTCGATCTTCCAAAAGCCTTTTTCCAAAATTGACTTTACCAAACCTTTCTATACATTTTTAGAAGATTTTAGGAATTTTCCCATAATATTATCATATCCCGAACTACGTTTTCCCTGAATCACTCTCGAAAACTCAAATCTCTAGTTTAGGTTCTACCAACCCCAAACCAATGCTAAAAGCTTCTAGGCCCAAAACCTAGGCGTTACAGCATGGAAGAGAATTTACAGAAGTTTTTTCTCTAGTGGCACAAATGGATACGGTGATGATGATAGTGGTAGTACCAGTACAAAGAAATTGGAAAATCTATCAGCTGGACATCAAATCAGCATTTCTTCATGGAAAACTCGGTGATGATGTGTATGTAAAGCAACCTAAGGGTTAAGAAAAGAAGGGAAGTGAACATAAGGTGTATAAATTACAAAAGGCCTTATACGGGCTAAAACAAGTACCACAAGCTTGGTTTAGTAGTATTGAGGGATATTTTTTAGACGAAGGGTTCCAAAAGTGTCCAAATGAGCAAACCTTGTCCACCAAAGGGAGCAGTAAAGGTAAAATTCTGATAGTGAGTATTTACGTGGATGATTTAATTTATACTGGTGATGATGAAGATATGATGATTGAATTTAAGAATTCTATGATGAAAGTTTTTGATATGACTGATTTAGGGAAGATGAGTTTTTTCTTGGTATTGAAGTTTTACAGGAACCTGGTGGTATTTTTCTTTGTCAAAGAAAGTAGACTAGTGAAGAATTAATGCGCTTTGGGATGATTGAAAGCAAACCAGTAAGTAGTCCAATTGTGCCCCAAACCAAGATGAATAAAGATGATAATGGGGTCCTAGTTGATGGAACATATTTCAAGCAATTAGTGGGAAGTTTAATGTATCTCACTACAACACGTCCAGATATAATGTTTAGTGTTAGTCTAATTAGGAGGTACATGGCTAGACCCACTGAAGTTCATTTACAACCTGCAAAAAGAATTTTGAGGTATTTGAATGGCACTTCCAGCTATGGGATTCTTTATAAAAAGGGAGAGGGAAATGAAGAATTGTTGGTTCTTACTGATAGTGATTATGCTGGAGATGCAGAGGATCGTAAAAACACATCCGAGTATGTTTTTCTCTTAAGCGCAGGAGCGGTTTCATGGCAATCAAAGAAACAACCCATAGTAACTCTATCAACCACCGAGGCAGAATTTGTAGCTACTGCAGCTTGTTCTTGTCAAGTTGTATGGATGAGAATGGTTGTAAAACCTAATTTGATTTTGATATAAAAAAGTTTTTAAGGACCTATTTGTAAAAGTAAATAACTTTTTAAGTAATTCAAAGTCTTACAAATTGACAAGCAAACTTGAACCAAAATGTTTCTAAGTCAAATAAATTGTTTAAGCAAAAATTTTCTTAGTGTAATAGCCCAAAACCTACTTGTACGCTAAGGCGTATCAATATGTTATAGCCGTATCGATGCAGTTTTGAGGTTCATGAATTTTAATCGACAAAAGCGTGTCGATACTCTTATACCCGTATCGATACGATATTTTAAATGGGCTTAACTATAAGGCATAGCGTACCGATACGGTAGTACCCGTATCGATACGGTTTGATCTAATTCGATAAATCTTTGTATTTAAAGTTTTTGACCGTTGTTTGTCAGTTATGATTTTAGCAAAATTGCAAACAGTCATTGGGTCGTATCGATACACCCATATAGCGTATCGATACAGTTTTTGCTAAAGTTTTACTAAGGATTCCAGTGAGAAAAATCCGTATCGCCTCTCTTTTTACATTATACTCATATCGTTACGCAATATAGCGTATCGGTACGCCCTCTTAAATGTGCACAATGGCTCTTTCTGTTTTGATACAGGTATCGATATCATTGTTCGAGTACCGATATGGTAGGTTGCAGAAGTGCATTTATTGCGGGGAAAAATGAAGCCCAACAGCTCTATTGATGATATCAACCACCATAACGGCTAGAAATCATTGCAAGGGTATATAAACAAGCCTCAAAAGCTACAACAATAACTATTGAACTAAATTGCAACAATCCAAGCACAAATCCAAACTTTTGAGTGATTTTTTAATTATATTAATCTTTTATCAATTTGGGTTGAGATTACTTGTAATTTGGGGCAAATATTCAACCTTGTGAGGTTTATCTTTTATTTTCCAACAATCTTTGTATTGAGAGAGTCTTGGTTAATCTTTGGGTAGAAAGATTAACCGGTTGTAAGGTTTCCTCCTAAACTGAGACAATGGGACGAAATTCTAGTGGAATTTGTTGAAAATCCTTAGTGAGAGCTAAGGTAGTAGATGTAGATCTTGTTCTAAGCTTGAACCACTATAAATTTCCTTGTCTTGATTTTTTCCTTTTTCAATTTGCTTCGTCCAATTTTAAAAAGCCAATTCACCCCCTCTTGGCCATTTTCGATTCGATTGATCAACTTAACAATTGGTATCATAGCCTAACTCTTTGAGGGACTCATATCCACAAAGGAAGATCCTAGAAGAAGATCAATCAATCTTCGAGTCAAGCAATGACATCTACCTTTGGCCAAAACTTTCTTGAGACAGAATCGATCACCAAGTCTCTGTTGCGCGTCAAAAGTCCTATCGCAATGTAGTTCAAGTGTACACGACGCAAGTAGTAAAGTGATACTTGGAGTATCGGATATTGTCTCCACAGGGACTGGAAATAGCTTTATCCTATAATTGCTGCACAAGAGAGAAAGAAAAGAGTTCAAAATAATTGTAGAGTAATTGTGAATAATAACTAAATTAAAGGAGTAAAAGTTCAAGTTTAAGAAATAGGCCGGTACTGATTTGCTCGGTAGTGCAGGTGTTGCACTGCATAGAAACTCATGTTCTGTCGTTGTCCCTGTCGCGACAGCACCTGTCGCGACAGAAGTCTGTTGTTGTCACGGCAGCGATCACACAACTCTGTACTTCAAGTTTGGCAAGAATCCCTGCTATGACTTGTCCTATCCCTAGGCCCAAGTGTTGTTGCTGAACACTTCTTGGATGATACCTCCCAGTGTGAATCGAAGGGTGAACACCAATATTGTTGAATTCTTCCTTAGCCACTTAACCTCGAACTTATCCCTAACCGAGATGTATTAACCATAAACTAGAAAACGTGTATTTATTCCGTTTGTATGCTTGACTCTCCCGATATCAAACAAATGGATAACCTCACAATGCTCTCCCGATACTCTTGCGAGATATGAAAACCAGAATAAATAAACTTGAAGTTTTATTGCATTGAACAGAAAAATTCCTAAAACAGTACAATTCTTGCAACTACTTTACAGAATCAACCCTTAGCCCTAGGGGAAGTTTAGAACATGATGAGAAGGGGGAAAACGACAAGGGTTTTGGGGAAGACGACTAAGAATGAGATATCCTTCCCTAGGTCGAATTACATGTCTTTATATAGGCCTTGGGTTCAAGTTTTCTAATAAGGTAAGAATACAAGTTCAAACTAAAGTAAAACTCTATTAAAGATTAAATCTTCTGAGTAGATGCCTTTAATTCGTCCTCATTTCTTGCTTTGGGTTTCTTCATTGAACTTTGGGCTTGGCCTTCATTCTGCCGCGACAGTGGCCACGACATCGTTTTGCTTATTGACTCTAGTCTTGTGCTCCCGATTTTCTCCTTTGCTGCCCTGTGTCTGCCACAGCAAATACCTACAAAAGTGACCAAAATCAGTAGCAATTGTGCAATTTTATCTAATTGTGATGTATTTGCAAAACTCTACCTAAATGCAATGAATTATGCTTGAATGCAACAGAAATATGGGTTAAATAAGGGTAAAATATAGAACTTTTGCACACTCAACACACCCCCAAACTCAAGTTCTTGCTTGCCCTCAAGCAAATATTACCTAACTAAAATTGAAAACCTTTTTGGTTTGGCTTAATTCAGTGAACTTTTCATTAGCTACCACACATGCCCTATCACGAGCAATACCTTGTCGGATGTTTCTGGATTTATTCGGAACCATGCTATAGGTCTTGTGCAGTGTGTGCATGTTTTGTGAACAAATATGTGCCTAGACTCCTTTAGTTTACTAGAATAGTTAAGCTACTCACTTGAATTTTTATGCCAAATTTAATATTTTTGGAGGCAATTCTTAGGCTCCTTTATTTTTTTTCTAAATTAGACTCGGTGTTTTTCTTATTTTGAATTGACTAGAGCCTGTTTTTTTGGCACCTCTAGAGATCTTCCTAGATCTGGTATTAGGGACCTCTAGGGGTATTAAGTCTAAGTTTTTTCTTTTCTTATATTCTTTTCCTAGAGCCAGTGTTAGGCACCTCTAGGGGCAATTCAAGTGGTTAAGCTTTCCTACTCTAGTTTACAAATAGAAGTCTAGACAGCATATAAGAGTCACAAAGGGTGTTCTAAAGATCTGAACTATAGCAAGTCTCTAAACAGTTCCTAAAAACATCCTAAAGGCCCTGTCACGACATCGTATGTCGCGGCAGATAAGTTCAGTTCAAAGACTTAAGCCAAATTTTTGTTTTTGTTTTTGTTTTTTTAACACAAAAATAAACTAAATAATAACTAATACTTAGACACAAATTTAAGACACAACTACAACTTCATTAATGGAGGGATGCCACCCCCAAACTCGAGGGTTGCATTGCCCTCAATGCATGACAACATGGAAAATAAAAACAGAAAAACAAAATACATCACAAAATAAATAAAACAACAAGACAAAAAAATATAAGATATAGACTTAAGTTGAGGAGCTGTCGTCGCTACTGCTGCTGATCTGGAGCCGTCGACGGGCAGTGACTTTCATGGCAGGGGCCGACAATGTGCTGGGAGAGGCAGAGGCTGTTTTCTTCTTTGCCTTCCGAGGTGGCTGTACGCGTGTTGGTGAGATATGCGGGGGCTTGTCCATAACCTCGACCTCATCGTAGGAGCTGCTGCTGGCAGATATTCCTTGGCCGGAGGGTCCTTCGACAATCTCGTTGAGATTTTTCCTTTTCATTGGCGGGAAGTCCTTGGAGATGTCTTGGCGACTGAAGGCTCGGAATCAGAATCCTGCGAAACTGAAGAGGAGGAGAACCCTTCCCAATATTTGGGGTCGATTTCCGGGAGGGTGTCCTTTCTCTTCTCTCCTCTGGCTGTAGCGGACTGCCTGCCGCCTTCTCCTGTCGTGGCAGGGGTAGGTGTGGAAGCGGCAGATGGAGTTCTGGGGCTTGTAGCAGGAGTAGGTGTAGGGGCAGCAAAGAACTGTTCTGGAAAGGAGGAGAATGTCACATGGGTAAAATGTAAATCATTATGAATGAAGTTTACCATTGTTGTCGTGAAGTCCCTCATGTAGCCCATTAGTCCAAGCTGTCGTTCCTCCATTCTTTTCAGCGTCGACAGAATCTGGGCAGAGGTGTCTGAGGGAGGTGCTGCTGCCGTTGGCTGTTGTTCTGCTGTGGCAGGTTCTGCGGAACTGGGACCTGCCGTCTGCTCTACCGTGGCAGAGGGATTGAAGTATGACAGCGGGGTGGCAACTTTTAACTCCTTGAGGCTGAAAATGTTCAACTTTGTCCACCCTTTTCCTCGAACTTTTACGTCTTCAGCAATTTCTGGTACATTGTGGCCCCGGCAGATGGTGGTGATGAGGTATGGGAAGACATGGGGACCCGACAGTCGAAGGGCACACTCATGTATTCCCTCCCGTATGTAGCGGCCGACATTTATTGATCTTTCATTTAAAATGGTATGCACAAGGGCTAACCTTGGTCTGTCGACGATGTTGTTGTAGGAGAATGGCATGATGCGCTCCTTCACAAAGTGATTCCACAATTTGGCTTGTGGAGTTAACTGAGTTCTCTTTATCGTCTATCGATGTTTGGGGTCGGTGTTCCACTCTGTCCCTTCCTCGGTGAGCTTTGCCATGACCGTGTTGTAGTCTGCCGGCGACAGACTATTCACGAATCTTTTGTGGGAGTCCTCCTTCTTACTCACATATAAGTCGTAGAGGGTGTTGATGTAGGCCGGTTCGATGGGGAGTTGTTTACCTCGAACTGTTACTGTTGTGGTGTCTTTGCAGTCGATGACATCGTAGAACTCCCCGACGAGTGTGATGTTCATCTCTTTCGGTTGGGCAGCAAATTGCTGCCATTTGAGGGCTTGGATTTTCCTTGCTATGAAGTTCTCGAGCTCTAGATCTCCCGAGGTTTTGGTGTTGATAAACCCTCTTTCCTCCCACATGTCCCTCTTCTGGAAGGAGCTGTGGTACCTCGTGGCGGAGTCGGTGGAGTCGAACCGGTCTGGAATGGAGTTATGGCTGGGGGTGGATATTGCTGCGGCAGAACTAGAGGCAGCACTACGGCGAGTTTGTCTGCTAGCCATTTTGCAAGGACTGTAGAGAATGTAAAGAAAATTTTGAGATATAAAACGGAGAAAACAAGTTGAGAGAATGAGAATGAGAATGAGATGAAAAATGAATAGTGAATGGGGGTATATATAGATGGGTGATTTTCTGCCCGTTGGAGCTGTAACGGTAGGCGCGAATAATGAGGCCAGCTGTTATGCAGTTTCTGACGCGTGTGTCACGTGTTTCTGTGTCTGGTGCGCGTCTGTTACGCGTTTGCTTGTCTGTCGCGATAGCTTGGTGAAAAGTTGTCTTCTTCGCGTCTGTCGCGACAACTGATGACATGATGTGATGACAGACTCGTCCGATGGGCTTTTTGGGCTGTTGTGGATGTGTTGGGCTGGTTCATTCCTTCTCTTCGTCTTGCTTCCTTTATTTCCTAAAAATAATTAAAATAAATAATAAAATCTTAGTTCCTAAAATAAAATAAATAAATCTTAATTCCTAATAAATAAATAAAATAAAATAAAATAAAAACTAAGTTAAATTAGGGATGCCTTGATGGGCATCTCCTAAAGTAACTACTTCCTGCATCCTTGGGGCTTCAGTCCCCTGATAATGCTTTAGTCTCTGTCTGTTGACTTTGAACTGGTGCCCGTCCTATAGGGATTGATTGTGATGGCACCATGAGGGAAAACCTGGACAACGTGGAAAGGACCAAACCATCTAGATTTAAGCTTTCCTAGGAAAAGTTTCAACCTAGAATTGAATAACAACACCTGCTGCCCTGGGCAGATTTGTCGTGGCAGTAGCTTCCTGTTGTGCCACCTTTTGGTTTTGTCCTTGTAGATCTTGGCATTGTCGTAGCCATTGCTCGAATTTCTTCAATTTCATTCAAGTCCAGTAGCCTCTTTTGTCCTGCCTTATCCCACTCCAAATTTACTGCCTTGATAGCCCAGTAAGCTCTGTGTTCTATCTCAACAGGTAAGTGGCATGTTTTCCCATAAATGAGTCTATATGGTGACATTCCCAATGGTGTTTTGAATGTTGTTCTATAGGCCCAGAGTGCATCATTGAGGTGTAAAGACCAATCCTTTCGAATGGGTTTAACCATCATCTCAAGTATGTTCTTTACTTCTCGGTTGGATATCTCGGCCTGCCCATTGGTTTGAGGGTGGTATGCTGTTGCAATCCGGTGCTTTACTCCATATTTTCTCAAGGCAGTAGCAATTACCCTGTTACCAAAGTGTCTCCCCTCATCACTAATGATCGCCTTGGGGATACCAAATCTGGAGAAGGTGTTCTTGTGAAGAAATATTTGAACAGTCTTGGCATCATTCTTTTGAGTGGCGATTGCTTCTACCCACTTGGATACATAATCCACTGGTAATAGGATGTAAAGATTCCCACAAGATGATGGGAATGGTCCCATGAAGTCGATTCCCCATACATTGAAGATTTCGACCTCTAAAATATTCTGCAATGGCATCTCATGCCTTCTCGAGATGTTCCCAGTCCTTTGGCATTTTTCACAGCTTTTGTAGAAGGCTTGTGCATCCTTGAACAGTGTGGGCCAATAGAGACCAGATTGCAGAACCTTGGTCGCGGTTCTGTTTCGACCTAGGTGTCCTCCATATGGGGAGGCATGGCAGTGGTGAAGCACAGCTTCCTGTTCATCCTGTGGTACGCATCTCCTGATAATTTGATCTGCACAATGTTTGAAAAGAAGAGGTTCGTCCCAAAAATAATGTTTTGCATCATTTTGGAACCTCTTCCTTGCTTGGTAATTAAGTTCAGGAGGTAGTACCCTGCTAACAATGTAATTAATAAAATCAGCGTACCAAGGGGTTTCAGAAAGCTTACCTGCCACCATGGATGTCGCGGCAATGCTGGTGGCAGCAAATAGCTGTTCATCCAGGAAGGTCTCCATTATGTTGGTCCTATTTGTAACCCCTTAGCCCGGCCTAGACGTTTGACCCGGACTACGAAGATTACACGGGTAAAACCAAAGTCGACCCAAAAGTCAACCTTGATTAACGACCCTTTTGTTATTTTAATCATGTCTAGATACATATTAAGCCTAAGTGAGTACTCACGAAACATGAATGAGAAAGGCACAGCGATCGGATATCATTTAGGGATTCAATTGCTGAACTTACGCGTTTAAGGACCAAAATGTAATTTTTGTAAATTAAAGGGGCTTTACTGATTTGATACGCGGGTATGTTAATCAAGCAATTGCATCCACAACATTTTGGACTAAACTGTAAAGCATGAAAACTCAAAGCAATTCAAATCAGCATCCAACAGTCAACAGTATCGGAACGCCTACCCACCGTACCGAAACGCACATATCGAAACAGTGTTGACCGTTTTGATACGCGGGTATGTTACGAGACCAGTACCGAAACAGGGCACTTCAGTAGCCAAACTGTTTCAAAACAGCCTCAATCGTTTCGAAACACTAAGACCATTACAGGCCCCCGTTTTGAAACACTTGAGGGTGTTTCGATACACCTTGCCCAGAAACAGCAGATATAGTTGGTTTTTCACCCTTTAACCCATTCAAACATGCCTCAAAGATTCCCAAATCATACCAGCAAACCATTCCACAATTAAGGAGCATATTTAGGACTCTCTAGCACAAGCATGGCATCAAACACAAGATCACATAGTCTAAAGGCATGCTCCCTAATCTCAAATGCAATATAAGCAATCCAATCTCAAACCAAACATTTAAGGCCACTTACAACCCAAAAATGCCAACATAAACATGCCACAAACTCAGGGAGTTCAAACATATCTCCCAATACAACCTTGGTTTCCCATTGCCATTATTTCAAAACTAAAGTGTATGAAAACTTCACCATACATGAGCTTGTACTTCCTTGGATGTTCTTATCGACCTTGATGCCCAGAAACACCTCAATTATCTGCATTATTGGTAAAAGAGAGCGTAAGCACAAATGCTTAGTGAGGCATGCTCTAAAGAAAACCAACTCAATAATGCATTTCTTGAAAACACTTTCTCAAAAGCTTTTAAACAACATTCTCATTCTATGTCATGCTTGAAAACCACTCAAAGCAACTTCTCATTGAAAACACATGTACCTTCATTCTATCTCATACATTTAAACCAATGCAAAACTCATGGCAAAGCCATACTCATGGTTGTAACACCAAAGCATTTCATATACAAATCTCATATGCATTTCTCATAGCATAAATCATTTCATCAAAGGTACATGTGAATCAAAAACCATTACATATTTTATATTTGCATTTCACATCTCATTATTACTCGGATATGCGGACAACTCACTAGACACTTCCGGTGGCATCTCTCATCACCGTACTCATTCGTCTAGTAACATAATTTCCGGTGGAATCTCACATCATTGTACTCAGATGGCAGAATCTCTCATCGCCACAAAGCTTGGGTATTTCACCAAGTCCTACCCGATGGAATGCCCATCATCGGTTCTCTCCCTTTGGTTTAACCAAAGAGCACGTACGAATTTTAATTTATAGTGCACTCTCATCTTACTGATCGATCAATTATATCCGGTAAGTATCTCAACATCTATGCCAATATATTATGTCAAATCATCATCTCACCTACTGTTTTTCATGCATCAAATCTCAAAACATTCTCATCTCATTTTAAAACCATAACATTTGCCATGCTTTAAACCAAAGCTCAAATCTCAACCATGCAACATGTTACTTAATGAAATCATTTCAAGCATCATCTCATGCTATAAAACATGCATAAAAATAGTAGGAATTTATCTATCACAAACCATGAGCATGTAAAAGCATTTTAGGGGCAATCACCACATTCAAGAGAGCAATCTAGCCAATACTTACTTTTGGACTTAGGAAGGTGTTTCAAACCTTTCCTAAATCCCCAAACCTTGATTTTTTCCCCTCAAGGACTTCTAAAACCATACGCACTCACCAATTACGTTTCGCTTGCTCGCCGAAACGCTATTCAGGCTTCCGGATCAACACCAAAGGCGTCCGAAGATGTCTCCCCTGTTTTAAACACATAAGAGCAGAGGATTAATGCATCATCATGCATTGAAATCATCAGCCATGCACCTAAACTCATTGCTCTACTCAAAAACCACATTTCGGCTACCCAAACGCAACCGAAATCACCTCCAAACTCTTCCAAAACAAAGCCCAACCACGATTTAACACTTCTAATCATTTCTAAACATCAATTAACATCAAAAACCACCACAAACTCGTCTTTATACCTCCAGCTATGACAGAACACCAAATTCACCCAAAAAACCATCCTTCTAGCAAGCAAAACTTAGGAAAACAAACCTATTCGAGATTTGATTGATAAAACCTCATTTGTAACATCAATTAACATCCAAAATACATTAGAAAACTACCTCAAACAGAGTCCATTCATTCACCACGAAAATCTTCAAGATCTCTTCCAAAATCTTGAGTTTTAAGAAACTTTATTGTTTCTAACATTAAAACCACTCAAAAATCATTAACAAAGGATTGATAACTTGGGAATTTCAGTAAAGAACTGATCATTAGAGGAGAAGGACGAAGCTTACCTCTAATGGATGATTTCTCCTTGATTTGGGCAAGTTTTCTTGAAAATTCAATGTAGAAATCAAGAGGATTTGATGAGGAATTGATTAAGAATCAAAGGAAGATTGAAATCTCATCAAATGAAGTGAAAATAAAAGTATAATTGATGGAGAGAATGTGTTTGGCTGGAAAGAATTTGAGAGAAAATGAAATGAGAGAAAATTTGTGAAAAGTAGTTATGATTAGTCAAAGGTAGTTTCTAAATTATTTAGCCTTTACTTCCTTTAATTAAAACATTAATAAAATCACCCAAATTAAGGAAAAATCTGATGAAAACATTTTGGTAGAATTATCTCCTTAAAGATTCAAAGTTTCAATCCTTTACAAAACAGTCACTATTTAACTTTTGCAAAAACTACGATTTGGTCACTACACCGAAATGTAGTAGTTCCAAACCTTATTTTGTAAAATTGATTCCACCGTAATATTTCATATATTAAATGAGGATTTTTAGATATTTTTCTATATTTTTAAAGCATCCCGAACTAGGTGTTCCCTAAAGCTCCCTTTAAGATTCGAACCGTTTTCTGACCGGTCCAATTCGAACTCTAAGACATCTAGGCCCAAATTTGGGGTGTTACAACTCTCCCCCTCTTAAGAAATTTCGTCCTCAAAATTTACCTGGGGGAAAAAGGTAAGGAAACTGCTTCTTCATATCCTCCTTTCTTTCCCACGTAGCTTCCTCCACACCTTGATGTCTCCACAACACCTTAACCAGCTCAATGGTCTTACCACAGAGAACCTTACTGTCAGAATCCAATATCTCTACAGGTTCCTCATCATAAGTCAAATCTAGATTCAACTCAACTTCCTCCACAGGCATAACATGTGAAGGATCCGATCTATACCTCCGAAGCATGGATACATGAAACACATTATGTATCTTTTCTAGCTCTTGTGGTAGTCTCAACTTAAAAGCAACTGGACCCACACGTTCTATCACCTCGTATGGTCCAATGTATATAGGACTCAGCTTGCCCTTTCGGCCAAATCTCATCACCTTCTTCCAAGGTGAAACTTTTAAGAACACACGGTCACCCACCGCAAATTCTATCTCCTTACACTTCAAATCCGCGTAAGACTTTTGCCGATTCGATGCTGCCTTGAACCGCTTACAAATGAGTTTCACTTTCTCGGTGGTTCCTTTCAACAAAGCCGACATCGAGACCAACTTTTGTCCCGTTTCAGCCTAACAAAGAGGAGTTCTGCACTTCCTCCCATACAAAGCTTCATAAGGTGCCATTTGAATACTTGCCTGGTAGCTATTATTATAAGCAAACTCTACCAAAGGCAAATGCTTCTCCTAATAGCCTTGAAATTCAATCACACATCACCTCAACATATCCTCAAGCACTTGGATAACACGCTCTGATTGTCCATCCATCTACCGATGATAAGAAGTACTGAAATTCAGCCGCGTACCCAACGCTTGATGCAAACACTCCCAAAATCTCACAGTGAACCTCGATTCTCTATCCGACACTATAGATTTTGGTACACCATGGAGACGCACAATCTCAGCAATGTACATATCTGCAAGCTTATCCAAGGTATACGTAGTATGCACAGGTAAGAAATGCGGACACTTTGTAAGGTGATCCACAATCACCCAAACAAAATTCTTCTTTGACGGCGATAATGGCAAACCATACACAAAGTCCATGGTTACCTCTCCTATTTCCATTCAGGGATCCTCAACGGTTGCAACAACCCCGAAGGAAACTGATGCTCAATCTTAACCCCCTGACAAACCATACACTTTCTCACATACTCAGCGACATCTTTCTTCAAACCCACCCAATAGTACTCATCCTTTCAGATCACGGTACATCTTTGTACTACCAGGGTGCATAGCAAAAGGACTAATATGAGCTTCAGTCAGAATAGTACGCCTCAACTCCACATCATTCGGCACCACTACCCGACTTCCAAAACATAGAACACCATCATCATTAAAACAGAAATCTGATGGTCTATCCTCAGCAATATCCTGAACATGTGGCACCAAAGAATCATCCAACAACTGCTTATCCTTTATCAACTGAACTAGAGATGGTTTCACTTGCAACTCAGCAACAAGACCTCCATCTCGCGATATGCTCAAGCTAGCAAACATCGCCCTTAACTCCACCGCCACTTTTCTGCTCAAGGCGTCGGCCACAACATTGGCCTTTCCTGGATGATACTCGATAGTTAGATCGTAATCCTTAAGCAACTCTACCTATCGTCGTTGCCTAAGATTCAACTCTTTCCGAGACATAAAATACTTCAAACTCTTGTGATCCGTGTACACAGTACACTTCTCACCATAAAGATAATGTTTCCATATCATCAAAGCAAAAACCACCGCAGCTAACTCAATATCATGCGTAGGATAATTGCGCTCATGCACTTTCAACTGAGGCGATGCATAAGCCACCACCTTACCCTCTTGGATTAGCACACACCCCAAACCCATGTAGGATGCATCACTATACACCACAAACTCTTTCCCTGATTCAGGTTGAACCAAGATAGGAGCTTGCGTTAAAGCTGCTTTAAGCTTCTCAAAAGCTTGCTGTCTCGCTTCCGTCCACTCATACTTAACATCTTTTTGCAACAACTTTGTTAAAGGGGCAGCAATCTTAGAGAATCCATCCACGAACCTCTGGTAGTATCCTGCCAACCCAAGGAAACTACGGACTTCATGAACAGACTTAGGAGGCTTCCAATTCATCACCGCCTCAACCTTCTGGGGATCAACTCGAATCCCTTCTGCCGAAACCACATGACCAAGGAAAAAACTTACTTTAGCCAAAACTCACACTTGCTCAACTTAGCATAAAGCTGATTTTCCAACAGCGCTTGCAAAACAATTCTCAAATGGCCTTCATGATCCCCCTTAGTACGAGAGTACACAAGGATATCGTCGATGAACACCACAACGAACTTGTCCAAGTATTCATGGAACACCCTATTCATCATGTCCATGAAAGAAGCAGGAGCATTCGTCAAGCCAAACGACATCACCATGAACTCGTAATGCCCATACCTTGTTCTAAAGGCTATTTTCGGCACATCCACATCTTTCACCTTTAGCTGATAGTACCCTGACCTCAAGTCAATCTTTGAAAACACAGCCGCTCCCCGAAACTATTCAAAAAGATCATCAATCCTCGGCAAAGGATACTTGTTCTTGACGATCAACTTGTTCAGCTGACGATAATCGATGCACATTCTCATCGTGCCATCCTTCTTTTTCACAAACAAGACCGGTGCACCCCAAGGTAACACACTAGGCCGAATGAAGCCACGGTCAAGCAACTCCTGAAGTTGCGTCTTCAACTCCTTCAACTCTTTGGGTGTCATGCGATACGGAGCAATGGACACCGGAGTTGTGTTCTCATACAACTCAATTCCAAACTCAACCTCCCGACTAGGCGGCAAACCAGGTAATTCCTTCGAAGGCTCGCTTCCAATGTAGACACCACATTGGCAAGAAACTTCACATTCTCACCCACCACCACCACCTCATAATCATCCGCAAGTTTCAACGAAACTCATTTGCTTTCGAAATCCACAACGGATATATGCTCAACAAGCCAATCCATGCCAAGTATTACATCGAAACCATAGAATGGCAATTCCATGAGATCAACATGAAAAACATGATTTTGCACCTTCAAGGGACATCTCCTATACAACTTTCTTGTTACAATCGTCTCACCAAAGGAACTAGTCACACACATACCAACATCCAAAGACTCAACAGGTAAACCAAGCATTTGAGCATGTTCACGCAATATGTACGAGTGTGTAGATCCAGAATCAATCAAATAAAGTAATGACAAGAATTGCAAAGTAAAGGTACCTGTGATCACATCTGTATCATTCCTCCCTCACGATGGGCATACATTCGAGCTTGACCACCACCCTCAGGTTGAATAGCCACAACATGTGCCACGTTCCTTCAACCATCATCCCTACGCTGAAAATTACCATGGTCGCGCCCACGACCTCTCTGTGGATCAACTGCTCTCACCGGAGCCTGTCCCTCTCTCAACGGCTGAGGACAATCTTTCTTCAAATGCCCTCGGTTTCCACAATTCCAGCATGTCCCAAGGTTACCCCAACACTCACCACCATGTCTTCTACCACAACGATTACACTCAGGAGTTCTTAAGAAAGCATTTGGTCCTTGCTGACCTATACCAGGGTTACCACCCCTATGTCTAGCATCATAGTGCGGCTTCCTATCATTCTGTCTCTTGTTGCGATCTCTACCATAATCACGTTTTGTAGCTCGCTTTCCCGAGCTAGAGCCACCTGCTCGGCTCGCCAAACCATGATTCGATTCAATGTCCTTGGCTCTAGTGACCAAGACATCGAAATCAGTGTAATCAACTGCAAGCATATAGGTCTTGACATCCGCCACCAGCCCATAATGGAATCGTTTGCACCTCTCCCGCTCATTAGGGATTAGCTCAGGTGCATACTGGCTAAGGCGAACAAACTGAATCTCATATTCAGCTACAGACATGTTCCCTTACATGAGAGACATAAACTCTCTCTTCTTTTCATCGAGGTAATGCACTCCCAGATACTTCCGCTTGAACGCATTCAAGAAGAATGTCCAAGTCACCTCATTATCCTCCATCCCGGAGATAGTGGTCGTCCACCACGTATAAGCATCACCATGCAGTAGTGACACAATACAACCCAGCTTCTGCGCATTGTTGCAGTTCAACTGACCCAAAATCCTCTTGGTGCTCTCCAACCAAGAATCAGATCCTTCCGGAGACAAGCCTATGAGCTCAGTCCCACCTAGACTGCGAAGACGCTCCAAAGGCAATCTCACATTAGCACCATCCTGAGGTGCAGCTCTATGAGCTCCAGGTACTACTGTCTGGAATGCTCCAGCAATAGCCTGTATCAACATGGTCATGTCAGGAGCAGCTTGCCCCTGCTCACCCTCGGGTCTAGCAACCCAGCACCAACACCAGCATTACCAGCCCCAGCTCCACCACCACCGGGTGGTCCACCAGGGGGAGGAGGTAAATCCTCAACATTCTCCGTATTCTCATTATCAGCCATAGATCTAGTATTGATTCTCAGCTCTCCGCGTGACCCCATAATAAAAACATTGCACTAACAAAAAGGCAATAAACACAATTAGGCATAACAAGGTAAGTAATCCAAGTACTCAGGCTCATTTTCGGAAACAATTCTTCTCATTAGTTTTGATATGGAAATGGGATCCCCAACCACACTCGAAACATAGCATAGCATCACAAAATCATCTCAAATTTATCACACAACACTGTTCATACATCAACTTTCACTGAAAAGACACAATCATGCATAAACACATACAACAACCACATACCAAACCCCAATATTCGATAACCTGGCTCTGGTACCAACAAATGTAACCACCTTAGCTCGGCCTAGACATCTGACCCGAACTACAAAGATTACATGGGGAAAACCAAAGTCAACCCGAAAGTCAACCTTGATTAACGCCCTTTTTATTTTAATCTTGTCTAGATACATATTAAGCCTAAGTGAGTACTCACGAAACATGAATGAGAAAGGCACATCGATCGGATATCATTTAGGGATTCAATTGCTTAACTTACGCGTTTAAGGACCAAAATGTAATTTTTGTAAATTACAGGGGCTTTACTGATTTTAAGATTACCAATATGAAATTAACCATGTTAGATGCTTCTCTGTCAAGTTTCAGCTTAAATAGACATTCCAAGCTCAAGCAATTGCATCCATAACATTTAGGACTAAACTATAAAGCATGAAAACTCAAAGCAATTCAAATCAGCATCCAACGGTCAACTGTATCGGAACGCCTACCCACCGTACCAAAACGCACGTATCGAAACGGTGTTGACCGTTTCGGTAAGCGGGTATGTTCCGAGACCAGTACCGAAACAAGGCACTCCAGTAGCCAAACTGTTTCGAAACAACCTCAATCGTTTCGAAACACTAAGACCATATTAGGCCCCCGTTTCGAAACACTTGAGGGTGTTTCGATACACCTTGCCCAGAAAAAACAAATATATCTGGTTTTTCACCCTCTAACCCATTCAAACATGCCTCAAAGATTCCCAAATCTTACCAGCAAACCATTCCACAATTAAGGAGCATATTTCGGACTCTCTAGCACAAGTATGGCATCAAACACAAGATCACATATTCTAAAGGCATGCTCCATAATCTCAAAACCAATATAAGCAACCCAATCTCAAACCAAACATTTAAGGCCACTTACAACCCAAAAATGCCAACATAAACATGCCACAAACTCAGGGAGTTCAAACATATCTCCCAATACAACCTTGGTTTCCCATTGCCATTATATCAAAACTAAAGTGTATGAACACTTCACCATACATGAGCTTGTACTTCCTTGGATGTTCTTATCCTTTTTGATGTCCGGAAACACCTCAATTATCTGCATTATTGGTAAAAGAGAGAGTAAGCACAAATGCTTAGTGAGGCATGCTCTAAAGAAAACTAACTCAATAATGCATTTCTTGAAAAAACTTTCTCAAAAGCTTTTAAACAACATGCTCATTCCATGTCATGCTTGAAAACCACTCAAAGCAACTTCTCATTGAAAACACATGTACCTTCATTCTATCTCATGCATTTAAACCAATGAAAAACTAATGGCAAAACCATACTCATGCTTGTAACACCAAAGCATTTCATAGACAAATCTCATATGCATTTCTCATAGCATAAATCATTTCATCAAAGGTACATGTGAATCAAAAATCATTACACATTTTATATTGGCATTTCACATCTCATTATTACTCAGATATGCGGACAACTCACTAGACACTTCCGGTGGCATCTCTCATCACCGTACTCACTCGTCTAGTAACATAATTTCTGGTGGAATCTCACATCACCGTACTCACATGGCGGAATTTCTCATCGCCACAAAGCTTGGGTATTTCACCAAGTCCTACCCGATGGAATTCCCATCATCGGTTCTCTCCCTTTGGTTTAACCAAAGAGCACGTCCGAATTTTAGTTTATAGTTCACCCTCATCCTATTGATTGATAAATTATATCCGGTAAGTATCTCAACATATATGCCAATATATTACATCAAATCATCATCTCACCTACTGTTTTTCATGCATCAATTCTCAAAACATTCTCATCTTATTTCAAAACCATAACATTTGCCATGCTTTAAACAAAAGCTCAAATCTCAACCATGCAACATGTTACTTCATCAAATCATTTCAAGCATCATCTCATGCTATAAAACATGCATAAAAATAGTAGGAATTTATCCATCTCAAACCATGAGCATGTAAAAGCATTTTAGGGGCAATCACCACATTCAAGAGAGCAATCTAGCCAATACTTACTTCCGGACTTAGGAAGGTGTTTCAAACCTTTCCTAAATCCCCAAACCTTGATTCTTTGTCCCTCAAGGACTTCTAAAACCATACGCACTCACCGATTACG
The DNA here is from genome assembly GCA_958450335.1 of Hibiscus tridactylites. Lineage (NCBI taxonomy): Eukaryota > Viridiplantae > Streptophyta > Magnoliopsida > Malvales > Malvaceae > Hibiscus > Hibiscus tridactylites. Next base: position 79,368,901 of record OY288267.1, read on the forward strand.
TTTTTCTTGCTCGCTGAAACGCTATCTAGGCTTCCGGATCAACACCAAAGGCATCCGAAGATGTCTCCCCTGTTTTAATCACATAAGTGCTGGGTCATGTCCGCATGCCCCGTGGCGCAGCGGAAAAATTAATCCGACGTAATCCGGCCAGGATCCATGTACAGGAATGAATCCGGGGTGAAAAGATGAAGAGTTACCTTTTAAAACTCTACAAACTGGAAAACCGACGGTATGTCGAAATAACCACGTCAAGTAAAACCGGAATCATCACAGGTTCGCAACGACCTCTACGGAGTCCACCCGAACAAAACGAACAAAGTTTCTGCCTCCCTAACACTTAGGGATAAATTTCTTGAACACCTTCCAGGGAGAAGTCGAAATCCCTCCAGGGATTCCCGAGGGAGTCTGAAATCGACCAGGGGTTCTACCAGGACTTGGATTCGAACTAGGAAATCGCCAGGAATTTTCCAGGGGGCTAGAGGAACACCAGAAAAATATCGAACAACTTCTCAGAAGAAATCCGGGACTTGTCGAAAATTCCAGAGGGGAATTCCCAGGGATATGTCGAAATTTGCAAGGAGGAATATGGATGATTTGGTAGCTAGCCCTTGTCCCTTTAAATAGTATTCAGAGACTTAATTCTAGTTGAATTCCTTAAATCCATGTTCAACCAAAATTCATAGAATCTAATTCTACTTGAAATTGGTTTATATTAAATATACATTATATTTAATAATATTAAATGAAATAGATATATTTAATTATGTAGAATCTTATTCTACATAAAACATGGATTTAAATATACATCATATTTAATCAAAATATATATATATTTTATTATATAGAATCTCATTCTATATTTACTTGGATTTAAATATATATATATATATAAATATAATTTTTTAATTATGTAGAATCTAATTCTACATAAACTTGGAATTAAATATACATTATATAAATTCGAAATATATATTTAAATTTATAGAATCTTATTCTATAATATTTAAGTCTCTAAATATTTTCCATACTCTAAATAATATTTGATGGATACAATATTTATCCAATATTATTCCTATTTAAGGGAGTTGCCGATTTCCCCTATCCTATAGGGGATTTTCGACAACCTCCCTAAAATAGGGAGTATGGTTTCCAATTTTTTTTGTTCGTATCATTCGAAGGGTGTGACCCTTGTAGGTTCATGCAATGTTAGTAGCAAAATTAGAATTGTTCTAATTTTACAAACAATGAGTGGCATCTAGCAATACATCATTGTTACCTAAGTTGCATGAAGTCATGGTTTGACTTTCCTAATTCCTGAATAAATTTCCTTTATGTATTTCATCCTTTTGTCCTTTATATCTTAGATGAACACAAGTCATGGGTTAGTCACACTTGCGTTGTCCATCTAGTGTTTCTTGATTTCTTGAGTAGATTATGATAAACGAATCTCTATGATATCTCATATCATAATATTCGAGCATGGCCATGCATTTTCTAATCTCACTCAATCAAGTGGCCGAAGATATTTCTCCCATAATGTAGGAGGGACAAATCCTTTCTTGATCAACCATATTTCACTACGTAGGTCATCACGTATCCAATCATCAGTATTTATAATGTAGTCAGTTACGACACACGTTTGACTATGTCAAAATACGTAAATCTTTATGTTGAAATCATGTTGATCTCAAGTCTGAGGATTATACATATGTTTATCATGAGCAATGTTGTGACTGTCACATAATTATCCAAGAAACATGTTCATAGTGGGTCAATCCAGTATGTTGTTCTCTAACAAATACTTATGTGTTGATTTTGACATCTCTATGTCAATGACAACGCTTGTCATCAACCACATATTAGTCTTTATATATTATCACTGTCCATACCCGTAATAATATTCGACTAAGGATCCTATTTAACAATAATCGTATTATTTTATGGACATTATTATCTAATGGTTAGTTTGATGCACATAAACATACCAAATGATAATAACGGCAATGCCATTACTTGATAAATCTAGTAAAATAGTATGTATATTCAATCATCATATGATTGGTCTTTGGGCATACTCCAACAATAAGAGCGGAGGATTAATGCATCATCGTGCATTGAAATCATCAGCCACACACCTAAACTCGCTGCTCTACTCAAAACCACATTTCGGCTACCAAACACGACCGAAATCACCTCCAAACTCTTCCAAAACAAAGCTCAGCTAAGATCTAACACTTTTAATCATTTCTAAACATCAATTAACATCAAAAACCAGCACAAACTCGTCCTTATACCTCCAGCTATGACAGAACACCAAAATCACCCCAAAACCCATTATTCTAGCAAGCAAAACTTAGGAAAACAAACCTATTCGGGATTTGATTGATAAAACCTCATTTTTAACATAAATTAACATCCAAAATACATTAGAAAACTACCTTAAAACAGAGCCCCATCATTTACCACGAAAATCTTCAAGATCTCTTCCAAAAACTTGAGTTTTAAGACAATTTCTTGTTTCTAACATTAAAACCACTCAAAAATCATTAACAAAGGATTGATAACTTGGGAATTTCAGTAAAGAACTGATCATTAGAGAAGAAGGATGAAGCTTACCTCTAATGGATGATTTCTCCTTGGTTTGGGCAAGTTTTCTTGAAAATTCAATGTAGAAATCAAGAGGATTTGATGAGGAATTGATTAAGAATCAAAGGAAGATTGAAATCTCATCAAATGAAGTGAAAATCAAAGTATAATTGCAGGAGAGAATGCGTTTGACTGGAAAGAATTTGAGATAAAATGAAATGAGGGAAAATTTGTGAAAAGTAGTTATGATTAGTCAAAGGTAGTTTCTAAATTAATTAGCCTTTATTTCCTTTAATTAAAACATTAATAAAATCACCCAAATTAAGGAAAAATCCGATGAAAACATTTTAGTAGAATTAGCTCCTTAAAGATTCAAAGTTTCAATCCTTTACAAAACAGTCACTATTTAACTTTTGCAAAAATGTGATTTGGTCGCTACACCGAAATGTAGTAGTTCCAAACCATATTTTGTAAAATTGATTCCACCATAATCTTTCATATATTAAATGAGGATTTTTAGATATTTTCTATATTTTTAAAGCATCCCGAACTAGGTGTTCCCTAAAGCTCCCTTTAAGATTCGAACCGTTTTCTGACCGGTCCAATTCAAACTCTAAAACATCTAGGCCAAAATTTAGGGTGTTACACTATCTTTCGATTGACTCTTTCCCGTCTCTAACCTCGACAAGTGGTCTGCTACTTGGTTCTCTATTTCGTTTTTATCCTTGATATCAATGTCGAACTCTTCCAGCAACAGAATCCAACGTATCAATCTCGGTTTTGCATCCTTTTTCGTGAACAAATATTTCAGTGCTAAATGGTCTGTATGGACCACCACCTTTGTTCCAAGTATGTACGGACGAAACTTGTCGATTATGAACACCACTGCTAACAGTTCCTTCTCTGTTGTGGTGTACTTGATTTGGGCATCATTTAATGTTTTACTGGCATAGTAAATCACATGGAAGACCTTATCCTTCCTCTGTTCTAGTGCTGCCCCAACAGCACAGTCACTGGCATCACACATTATCTCGAATGGCAAACCCTAGTCTGGTGGCTGTACGATCGAGGCTGTTACCAGCTTCTCCTTCAGAATTCTGAATGCCTCAGTACATTCAGTATTAAAGTCAAAGGGACGATTCTGCTCTAATAGGTGGCATAAGGGTTTAGTAATCTTCGAGAAATTGGCAATAAATCATCGTTAAAACCCGACATGTCCTAAGAAACTCTGAATCTCCTTGACTGTTCATAATCGATACAATCACCAAAATTTGCTTTAAAAGCATTCCAAATAGCTCGTAATCATGCTCCTATATTGATGAATCCCCTTCATCCACAATGAAGTGGCATTTTTCCCAGTTTAGTACCAAGTTCGCCTCTTTGCATCTTTCAAGCACCTTCTGTAGGTTGCCTAAACAACCTTCAAAACTGTCTCCAAAGACGGAAAAGTCGTCCATGAAATTTTCTAGGAAGTCCTCCACCATGTTGGAGAATATTGCCATCATGCACCTTTGGAAGGTTGTTGATGATTGCAGAGTCCAAATGGCATTCTCCGAAAAGCATAAGTGTCGTATGGGCATGTGAAGGTAGTTTTCTCTTGATCCTCCGGTTTTAAAGCATTCCAAATAGCTCGTAATCATGCTCCTATATTGATGAATCCCCTTCATCCACAATGAAGTGGCATTTTTCCCAGTTTAGGACCAAGTTCGCCTCTTGGCATCTTTCAAGCACCTTCTGTAGGTTGCCTAAACAACCTTCAAAACTGTCTCCAAAGATGGAAAAGTCGTCCATGAAATTTTCTAGGAAGTCCTCCACCATGTTGGAGAATATTGCCATCATGCACCTTTGGAAGGTTGTTGGTGATTGCAGAGTCCAAATGGTATTCTCCGAAAAGCATAAGTGTCGTATGGGCATGTGAAGGTAGTTTTCTCTTGATCCTCCGGTGCAATAGCTATCTAATTATAACCTAAGTAACCATCAAGAAAACAATAGTAAGGTTTACCCCCTAATCTATCAAGCATTTGATGAATAAAAGGTATGGGAAAATGATCCTTCCGGGTAGCTTTATTCTAACCCCCTTAACCCGGCCCAGACGATTGACCCGAATTAAGAAAGTCACACGGGGAAAACCAAAGTCAACCCGAAAGTCAACCTTGATTAACGACCCTATTTTTTTCTTTTTAAACTTGTCTAGATGCACATTAGCCCCAATTGTGATCACTCAAACATCTTACTCAAAGATCACAAACATCAGAGATCAAACAGGGACCCAATTGAACAAATTACAACTTTAGGGACCAAATTGTAAATTCTGAAAACTTTAAGGACTTAACCAGATTTTAAGTTACCAACTTAAAATTAATCATGTTTCATGCTTCTCTGCCAAATTTCAGCTCAAACGGACATCCCAAACTCATACAATTGCACAAACAAGTTTCAGGACCAAAATGCAAACATTCTGAAACATTTAACTGCCAATGTCAGCCCCCAACGGTCACCCGTTCCGAAACAGGCAGAGCTCGTTTCGAAACACGGGGCCGTTCCGCAACGCGTATCGAAACAGGTGACTGGCAGAATGCTTTCCGTTTCGAAACAGGCTCTACCATTTCGGACGCCTGGGCTGATTCAGGGCATCCGTTCCGAAACGGTAGTCCCTGTTCCGAAACGCCCTGCACATAATGCAGAAAAAGACATGCTTAAACCCGCAATTGACCATCCAATCATGCTCCAAAAGCCACCAAACTTTACCAACATGCAATTTAACATATATGAGACATACTTGCATCAACAATTCAACAAAATATCAACATATACGAAAAACCCCAAATCTATAGGCATGCTTCCTACACAAGCAACCATTCAAGCATAAATCTCCAAATCAATCTCATAAAAGCCAAATACATGTTCCAACAACATCAACAACATAAAACCATTCTTGTCCGAACATATTCGAACACATAAACATCAACCCAAGAGATTCTACCCCCATTGCCTTTATTAACTATAGCTATTCACCGAGACATACATCTCAATGGAGTCCTCCTTGAATCCCTTGCTTCTCGCTGCCCAAACTTCAAGAATCTGCATTGATGGACAAAAAGGAGCGTAAGCACATAATGCTTAGTGAGGAATGCTCAAAACCAAAACACCATCAATGCAGCGGGTCACAAAACACTTTTAAAACAAACCCGAATTGTTTACCAAGCAAAGTTTGAAAACTCCTTTTCAACATCATGCTTAAAACCATGCATTACACATACATGAAAACCAACCCTTAGCTTAGCAAGCTAAGAAAACCTTTTCAAAGCACAACTTGCAAAATCATCCATTTAACCATTCCATGCATAAACACCATATGCAAAACTAAATTCAAAACCTTGGAAAACACTTCCATTTCACAACATACCTTTCTTATACTTGAAAACCATTCAAGCAAGAAACCCTTTAAAACCATTTGCTCAATCAATCCAACACATGCATTAACCAAAGGCAACTTATGAACCACAACGTCATCATCACATGCCTTTTAAAACAAGTCTTAACAAGACTCCAATGTATTTAAGAGATTCCATACACACATGCATCATTTACCAAATGATTATCAACACTTGTTCAACTTAACAAGCAACCATGCATTCACAAGCATTATACACTTTTCATGCAACCATGCATCTTTTCAAGCATTAAACACTTTTCATGCAACCATGCATCTTTTCAAGCATTAAACACTTTTCATGCAACCATGCATCTTTTCAAGCATCTCATGCTTCTTTATAATCAAGAACATCATATTGGCTTCCAAGTGATCAACACATCCACTTTTCAACTCAACACCCGATCGGATACGCGGATCACAAGCGTTGTCCCCCACGCTTCATACACACTACCAATCCAAGGTCTCCAAATGGACTTTTAAACACCATTTGACCTCAACATCCTAAGGTTCCCATGTATGGACTTTTAAACACCATACAACCTTAGCTTTTCCCGAGGTTCCCATGTATGGACTTTTAAACACCATACAACCTCAACTTTTCCCAAGGTTCCCATGTATGGACTTTTAAACACCATACAACCTTGACATGCACAAGGTTCCCATGTATGGACTTTCAAACACCATACAACCTTTGCATCACCGATTGGTAGTTGTATAACATCACTAACGAGATCCGGGACACCCTACACAAGATCCACACATGGACTTTACACCTCCATTGTGATCTTAACAAGCACAAGGTTCCCATATATGGACTTTTAACCACCATATAACCTTTGCTTAACCAAGGTCCTCGAATGGGTATTCCACCTCCATTATGACCTTAACCATCTCGTTAGGATACTTGAAGGGAGTTTACCGGTTCACACTTAACCACTCCACCTCCAAGGCGACTTTATTCACGGTGCACCCAATCCTATAGCCAGCTAACTATATCCGATCAAAGAAACCAAGAACCACTTACATCACTTGCCAATATAACCACCTTACCACATTAGTCCAATGATTCACATGCATAACCACAATGCATAAACCATCATTTACCATCATTAATTCACTGTTTTTAAGCATTACACAAAGCCATTGAACAACATGCAACACCATGCATCAAAACCACATTTTCAATGTATAAAACCAAGGATCTCTTACCTTGAGCATCCTTCACATATGGCTTTCAAAACCAGCATTAGACCATGCCAAAATATGCTTTCAAAACAGAATTTAAATCATGCAAAACACATGCATTTCAATCATCAATCACAATTGCTTTAAAAGCCATTTCATAACACAAACCAAGAAAGAAATCCATTTACTTACTCTTGAGCTTAGCAAAGTTGTTTAGACTTAAACTAAGCTCCCAAAACCTTCAAACCTTGGTTTAAAAGCTGAAAACCCAACTTCACTCACCGATACACAAAACAAGGCTAACCAACAAGCCTTCCAAGCATCCGAAACCTTCCGCAACACCTCCAAAGCTCACGGATCAAACTCCCCTGTTTCAAGCACACAAAAACAGAGCATTAATGCATCTTTATGCATTAGGAACACCATCAACTCAACACAACTCGCTACTCATCACAAATCCAACATTTCGGCTACCAAACACAACCGAAATCACCTCCAAACACTTCCAAAACTTAACCCAGCCAAGATCCATCACTTCTAACCATTTTTAAACATCAATTAACATCCAAAATGATCACAAACACATCCTTATACCTCCAGGTATAACAGATCATCAAAAACACTCCAAAAATAACCAAAAACTCAAGCCAAACTTAGGAAATTCAACCTATCCGGGATTGCATTAATTAAACCTCAACTTCTAATCAATTTAGCATTCATTTAACATCAATTTGACACTTCAAAACACTGCCCAAATAGATCACACGAAAATTCCACCAAAATCAAGCAAATCTTGCATTTTAAGCTAAAATCAAGATTTCAATTGAAAAGCCTTTAACAAATCACAAATCAAGGATTGAGAACTTAGGAATTTCAGTAAAGAACTGATAGTTTAGAGGAGAAGGACGTTCTTACCTCCAAACTTGAATTTCTCCTTTTTAGAACTAAAAAGCTTGATGAAACAACTTGCAAATGGTGAGGTTTTGTTGTAGAGATGATTAGGAATCCAAAGAGAATTGAAAAGGAAGATTTGAGTGACAAAATCAGAGGAGAAAATCTGGAGAAATGTGTTTGGGTTGAGAGAAAATGAGAGAAAAGGAAAATTGGGAGAAAAATGGAAAGTTAGTTATAAAATAGTCAAAATGACTTTCCCTCCTCTTTCTTTATGTTTAAAATCAGAATAAAGCCTTAAAATATCTTAGAAAAATCTGGAGAAATTCCTTTTGGAATAATAGCTCCTTAAAGATTCAAAGTTTCAATCCTTTATAAAACAGTCACGCAACTTTCAAAAATTACATTTTGGTCACTAGTCAAAATGTCAACCTTCCGAACCTCATTTTTCAAAATTGATTCCGCAGTTCACTTTTACATATTAAAAGATGATTTTAGAACATTTTTCCATATTTTTAATGCAACCCGAACTAGGCTTTCCTAATTTCACATTTATATATTCGATCAACACTTTGACCGAACCGGTCAACGCCCAAAACTTCTGAGCCCAAAACCGGGGCGTTACATTTATTAAGCTTCCGGTAATCCATACAAACCCTCCAACTGGTCACAGTCCTGGTTGGGATTAGCTCGTTTTCTTTGTTGGTCACCATGGTTATTCCTCCCTTTTTGGTTACGCACTACATTGGGCTCACCCACTTACTATCCGAGATGGCATAAATGATTCCGGCGTCAAGCCATTTGATAATCTCTTTTCTCACCTCTTCTCGCATAGCCTCGTTTAAATGTCTCTGGGCATCAATAGTCGGCTTATGATCATCTTCCAAGAGAATCTTGTGCATACATAATGCTGGACTGATGCCTTAGATATCAGCTATCGTCAATCCAATGACCTTCTTATGCTGTTGTAGCATTCCAAATAGCTTCTGCTCTTGTTTCTGCATTAACTTGGAAGAGATGATTACGAGCAACGTATCATTTAAACCAAGAAAGACATATTTAAGTAGCCCTGACAGGGGCTTAATATCTAAAACAAGTGGCTTTTCTATTGAAGGCTTCTGGATTATGTGTTCATTCGTGGTATAATTTAGGGGCTCGAAGAACATACCTGGACGATTGCCTATCCAATTTACCTCATCATGACCTTCAGTGTCAGATATTTCTGAATCGGAGGAGTCACTGTCGTCATTGCTGCCGTGACAGTCTTCCAGATGGCTGCTGTGGCAGTAACCAAACTTTATGTCATGGCAGCTCGACCTGATGCAGGGTTGGTCAAGGATTACTTCAGTGATAGCCTTGCACTCTTCTTCTGCATCAGCATGTTTGATTGCTTGGAGAACATTGGGTTTGATTTCTTGATCATTCACTCTCATGGTCAGTTCTCATTTCTCCACATCAATCACAGTTCTGCCTGTGGCTAGGAAGGGTTGCCCCAGGATGATCAGTGCGTTTTCATCTACTTCACAGTCTAACACAAGAAAGTCAGCAGGAAAAATAAATTTATCCACTCTTACCAGAATATCTTCGATCTTCCCTTCTGGTTGTACGTAAGAGCGGTCTGCCAGCTGCAGCATCACTGTCGTGGGTCGTGCTCGTCCAATACCTAATTTCTGAAATACATATTTTGACATTAAATTTATTCTAGCACCAAGATCACAAAGTGCCTTACCCACGAATTTGTCACCAATTATGCACGGTATGATGAAGCTCCCAAGATCCTTCTTCTTTTGGGGTGGATGCCTATGCAAGATAGTCATGCATCCCTCTGTCATTTTTACCGTTTCGAATTCCCCAAGTCTGAACCTTTTTGGCATGGCGTCCTTGAGAAATTTCACATAACCGGGCATCTGCTTGATGGCCTCTAACAGCGGTATATTAATGTGCACCTGCTTAAAAATATCATAAATCTTTTTGAGCTGGTACTCCTGTTTCTGTTTTTGTAACCGCTGTGGAAAAGGAGGTGGAGGACGGTAATCTTCAAGACGTTCTTCACTTGGTATGCGGATCTGAGGAGGCTTAGGTTCTTCAGCATCCTTTTCTTGCTCCTCTGTCCCTTCAGCTGTCGTGACAGGTGTGTCGGTAGCAGGTTGTTCTTCCTCTGCCAGGGCAGTGTTTACGGCAGGTGTATCTAGGGTCGGTTCCTCATTTGGTATGGTTTTCATCTCCGGCCCTTGCATTTGTTTCCCACTCCTAGTTGTAATTGCTTTACACTACTCATGTGTGGGTTTTCTAGTGACCGCAATATCACTAGGGAATCCTCCGTTTTGCCTTGGCTTGACATGCTGGGAAACCTGACCCATCTGTGTCTCCAGTGATTTCAGGGTGACCTCATGGTTAGTCATCCTCATCTCTATCTTGTCCATGAATGACTCGGTTTTCTTGACAAAGTGATCCATGTTTGCCATGTAAGCTCCTATCTGTGACATGAATGTTGCCAATGTTTGCTCCAGTATACTAGGTGCAGCTACAGGTTGCTGTTGCGGCTGCTGCTGTGTTTGCTGTCGCGACATGATTCTGGGTGCCCCTTGGTTTTGGTTGTTCTGCATATGAGGATTCAGTGCATTGTTCGGATTGCTCCAGGAAAACTTGGGATCTTTCCTCCAGTTGGGATTGTAATTGTTAGAATCATAATTTCTTGGCTTGTTATAATTTCCAACATACATCCCTTCTTCTAACTGTAACGGACAGTCTTCCGAACTGTGGTTCCCACTGCAAGTCTCACATACCTCTTCTACAGAATATATATGTTTAGAATCTTTTCGCAACAGATTTTCCACCGTCTTTGTGAGGTATGCAACCTGTGACTTCAGGGAATTTTCAGCTTCATAATCCTTTACAGTTATCCCTCGTTTACCTCTCCTTGCTGTAGGGAATTGCTCGTAGTTCTTTGCTAGATTTTTCAACACTACCATTGCCTCGTCTGGATCTTTATCCAATAGTAGTCCATTTGCTGCTGAATCTATTCTCATACGAGTGTGTGTATTGGCAGCATTGTAGAATTTAACGACCTGATTCCACACGGGGAAACCATGCATCGGACAGTTCCTTAAAAGAGTTGTAAATCTGTCACATGCCTCATGCATTGGCTCCTCATCTTCCCATTGAAAAGTAGCAATTTCGTTACGCAATCACTCAGATAAGTGAGAAGGATTAAAACGAGATAAGAATTCACGAGAGAGATCTGCCCAAGTTTGTATTGAACCCGTCGTTAGTTTATTCCACCAAGTTTTAGCTCTGTCTCTCAGTGAATGAGGAAATAACCAGAGCCTTAGTATTTCTGGATATATTCCTGGCAATCTAAACGATCCACAGATTTCTTGGAACGTCTTTAGATGTTCTCGGGCATCCTCTGTTGTAGCACCAATAAATTGGCCAGCGGAATTTATCATGCTGAACATAACAGGTTTCAGCTCGAAATTCTCAGCTTCCACATCTGGCAAAGTGGTCTCCAGTTCAACGTGATCATTGATCATGTAGTCGCGACAGGACTGTCGTGCGGCAACAGCAGGCCGTCCATTTCGGGCATCCTAGGGAGGATCTCCAATAACCCCTTGGTTATCATCTACCCCGTTGTTCTGCATTGCTTCTACCTGTTCTTCAAGATAGTCGTTTCACGCTATCAATTGTCTGACTCAGTTCCTGAGGTTGTACGTACGTTTGATTTCAGGGTCTAGTTCGTACCCATGTTCTTTGCCTCGTCTAGATCTGCGCATAAGCAAACAGAAAACCTTGTGAAAAGCACAGGGTAAATAATACCAAGGAAAAACAAAAAAAAATAAAAAGAAAAGTGCAGTAAGAGTAAGGGTAAAGATATGTAGCCAGTCCCCGGCAACGACGCCAAAAACTTGTTGCGTGTCAAAAGTCCTATCGCAATGTAGTGCAAGTGTACACGACGCAAGTAGTAAAGTGATACTTAGAGTATCGGATATCGTCTCCACAGGGACTGGAAATAGCTTTGTCCTAGAATTACTGCACAAGAGAGAAATAAAATAGTTTAAAATGATTGTAGAGTAATTGTGAATAATAACTAAATTAAAGGAGTAAAAGATCAGGTTTAAGAAATAAGTCGGTATTGATTTGCTCGGTAGTGCAGGTGTTGCACTGCATAGAAACTCATGTTCTGTCGTTGTCCCTGTCGCGGAAGAAGTCTGTTGTTGTCGCGGCAGCGATCACACAACTCTGTACTTCAAGTTTGGCAATAATCCATGCTATGACTTGTCCTATCCATAGGCCAGAGTGCTGTTGCTGAACACTTCTTGGATGATACCTCCCGGCGTGAATCGAAGGGTGAACACCATTATTGTTGAATTCTTCCTTAGCCACTTAACCTCGTACTTATCCCTAAGCCGAGATGATTTAACCATAAACTAGAAAACGCGTATTTATTCCGTTCGTATGCTTAACTCTCCCGATATCAAACAAATGGATAACCTCACAATGCTCTCCCGATACTCTTGCGAGATATGAAAACCAGAATAAATAAACTTGAAGTTTTATTGCTTTGAACAGAAAAATTCCTAAAATAGTACAATCCTTGCAACTACTTTATAGAATCAAACCTTAGCCTTAGGGGAAGTTTAGAACATGATGAGAAGGGGGGAAACGACAAGGGTTTTGGGGAAGACGGCTAAGAATGAGATATCCTTCCTAGGTCGAATTGCATGCCTTTATATAGGCCTTGGGTTCAAGTTTTCTAATAAGGTAAGAATACAAGTTCAAACTAAAGTACAACTCTATTAAAGATTAAATCTTCTGAGCAGGTGCCTTTAATCCGTCCTCTTTTCTTGCTTTGGGTTTCTTCCTTAAACTTTGGGCTTGGCCTTCATTCTTCCCCAGAGCTCAGAAAAATATAGGAGTGGTCCACGACAGACCGGCTTGAATTCCTCTATCTGCCGAGCTACACTTCACTTTTCCCTTTCACCAATACTGTCGTCATGGCTGCCACGGCAGTGGCCACAGTAGCGTTTTGCTCCTTGACTTCAGTCTTGTGCTGCCGCTTTTCTCCTTTGTTGCCCTGTGTTTGCCACAGCAGGTACCTGCAAAAGTGACCAAAATCAGTAGCAACTGTGCCATTTTATCTAATTGTGATGTATATGCAAAACTCTACCTAAATGCAATGAATTATGCTTGAATGCAGCAGAAATATGGGTTAAATAAGGGGTAAAATATAGAATTTTTGCACACTCAACAGTCCCAATTTTTTAATGGGGATAACTATCCCTATTGGAAAAATAGATTAAGGCTCTTTAATAAGTCAAATGACTATGTCCTTTGGGATGTTGTGGAAGATGGACCAACTATTTTGGTGAAGAGAGATGAAGAAGAGAGATAAGTTCCTAAAACAAGAGCGGAAATGGCCGATGAAGATCAAAGAAGGCTTCAAGTGAATGACAAGGCCCTTCACATCATCTTTTGTGCACTTGGACCCGATATGTATGCAAATATGTCATCTTGCACAAGTGCAAAGGAAGTGTGGGACAAACTAGAGACCACCTATGAGGGCATCAACGATGTAAAGGAGACCAAGATTGGGATCCTTAATTTGAGTTATGAGAATTTCAAGATGGAGTTGGATGAGGGCATCTCCAAGATGTTTGATCGGTTGTCCGTCATTGTAAATTGTCTTAAGGACTTTGGTGAGATCATTCCCGAAGACAAGATAGTCTCGAAGCTTCTTTACTCTCTTCTTGAATCATGGGATGGGAAGATAACCGCAATCATCGAGGCCAAGAATTTGAAGACTTTGAAGCTCGATGAGTTGGTGGGATATCTCCTTACTATTGAGATCATGAAGCAAGGAAGGGAAGAAGAAAAGAAAAGAGAAGAGAAAAGAGTGGAGAATCAAGAGGTAGAGAAGAAGAAGCAATCTCAAGAGGAAAGCAATTCTAGTGAGGATGAGTTTGAGAAATTGGCTATGATAGCCAAAAGATTCTCTCAGTTCATGAATTCCAACTGGGGAAGAAAGTTCCAAATGAGAAAAGTCTTCAAGAACAAAATCAAAGAAGATGAGAGGAATCAACTCATTTGTTATGAGTGCAAGAAGCCAGGGCACAAAAGATCGGGTTGCCCTCAACTCAACAAACAAGGCTTCGATAAGAAGAAAAAGCAAAAAGCCCACGTTGCCACTTCGAGCGATGAAGAATTATAATCCGATGAAGAGGGGCACGAAGTGGATAATTTCTGCCTCATGGCTATTGATGATGATCCTAAGGTAAACCCTAACTCATCTATTTTTGATTTTACATTTGATGAACTTCAAGATGCATATGATGAGTTAGTTGAAAAGCACAAGGAATCGGTTTTGAAAAACCAAAATGATTTCCTTTCCAAAACCAACTCGGAACTTGAAAAGAATATTTTGGTTTTACAAGATGATTTAAAGTATTTTCAAAATGAAAATATAGATTTAAACAACCTTCTTTCAAAAGTTTATGATTATCACCACAAAGTGGTGAATGAGCTTAAGGCTTCTCTTAATGTAGTTGGGAAACAAGATTTTGAAAAAACAAGTTCTTCAAAAACAAACAATGTAAAGATGAACTTTAGTGGCTACAAACAAAGAAGCTCTCAAAGGCATATTAAAGGTAAAATGTTTAGAAATGTATGGGTTCCTAAGGAACTAGTAGTTTCTAATAATATTAATGCAATTGCTTCTTTGATTCCTAAGGGAACCAAGTATTTGTGAGCTAACTCACATGGACCCAAAATGATTTGGGTACCAAAAATCAAGAACTAATCTTTGTTTGTAGGGGGAGCATTGCTACAAGGAAAAAGCTACAAGGAAAAAGCTTCAAGTCAAAACACTTGGTACCTTGATAGTGAATGCTCAAGACAAGTTATCGGCAACAAGAGTAGATTCATGGAGCTAAAGTCAAAGAGTGGTGGAGTGGTGACATTTGGTGACAATTCCAAAGGCCATATTGAGGGTATAGGTTCTATTGCTAATCTCTCTTCTATTCTTATTGAAGATGTGGCATATGTCAATGGTCTAAAGCATAACTTTTTTAGCATTAGTCAATTATGTGATAAGGGTTTTAATGTTATTTTTTATGTTAATGGTTGCAAAATTGTGAACATTAAAACAAATAAGATAATGCTCATTGGTCATCGCATAGGTAATATATACATGGTGCATCTAGATGACATTCATACATCCCATGCATGTTTGGTTGCTCAAAATGAAAATGATGCATGATTATGGCATAGGAAACTAGGACATGATAGCATAAGTGTTTTAGAGAAATTGGTTTCCCAAAATCTAGTTAGAGGTATAACTAAGCTAAAATTCTCCTTGGATAAAATTGTGATGCTTGAGTTAAGGGTAAACAAAAACGAACTTCATTTAAATCCATTAATGATGTTTCAACTAGTAGAGTTTTACAATTGATCTATATGGATCTCTTTGAGCCTATTAGGACAACTAGCTTGGGTGGAAAATCATATGCTTATGTTTTAGTTGATGATTTCTCTAGATACACTTGGGTTCTCTTTTTAAGTACAAAAGATGAGGCTTTACAAAAACTCATCACACTTTAAAAAATTACTCAAAATGACCTTAGTCAAAACATTTCTCATATTAGAAGTGACCATGGAACGGAATATCAAAATCTAGGTTTTGAGGATTTTTGTAACACTAATGGTATTAGCCACAATTTTTCTACACCTCGCATGTAACACCCCCTTCCCGACTAGTCGAGAATCGGGTCGGAAGGTGATACTAATGAACAATACAGTGTATGGTACAATAAAATTTCATCTTTATACTCAACTTTTAAAACAATGGTATACAATGACATGTGACCACAATGCATCTTAGTCCAATTAATCCTTATGAAACAACAATTAAACATTTAGGAGTAATTCTTAACTATTACAAGTTTTAGGGACAAAATTGTGAATTTGGTAACTTGGAGGTCCTTCGATGCAATAAGTTATACCAAAATTCAGTTTGGAGTTCATTTACTCATTCAATTTAATCATTCAAAATTCAGTGACCAAACTGTGAACATTGCGAACCTTCTGTTTCAACCCTTTTAACTAACTTAACTGACCCTGTATCGAAACATCTTCAGGCTGTTTCGAAATAGGTGTACAATGGTCAACCTAAGTTGAGTTTATCCTTTAGCTCGTATCGATACGGGCAAGCCATGTATCGGTACGAGTTGACTTCCTTTGACCTTGACTTTGACTCGTTTCGATACACTATATACCCGTATCGAAACAATGAATTTCAATAGCAAAATGTTCTGATACAGCCTCAAACCATATTGATATGACTTGTTCTTAGAGTCCAGTTTTGCTTAACTGTATCGATACGCCATTACCCCGTATCGATATGGTCTGACCTGTAATGACAGATTTTTGCTGGTTTTTAATGAAATTGACCTACCAAACGATGTTCAAATGCAATGAAACTTTACACACAACATTTCAATGCTATAAACTATTGGCATGCCAAAATTCATCATCATTCGAATACATTTACTAGGTTTTAACTTATGTGAGCCAAATATGCCATTTTAAACCATTTTTAGCCAAACCTAAAGACATTTTAGGGCCTTTAACCAACTTACAATATATGCACATTACAAACATAAAAAAATCGGCACAAAAGACTAGTTCAACTAGTTTGGCACCTTCCTAGGAGTTCGTAAGGTCAAAATACATTACTTTAGGCTTGTAGTGACTTGTCTCGCCTTTACTATCTGATCTCCAAGCACGGTGACCTTTCAACCTGAAATGTATGTGATGAGACACGTTAGGCATACATCGCCTAGTGAGGTAGTCATAAACAATATGAACAACAATGTAGCAAGTATATATATATATATATGTTCTCATGCTAATCAATGACAATACTATGCATCAATATACATTGTTTAACATATTAATTTCATTATTAACCCTTGGATTGAATCAAGATAGTGTATACACGAATTCCTACGCCTCACCAAATCAATGAATGGTCTAATCCCTCCGCCTCTCCAATATGACCAATATCAAAACACATCCCATTGCCTCGCCAAATCAATATAGGCCGTAGCCGAAGGACCGTAGTCCACCCGTACACTGAGCTCATGAATTCTATGGCATGCCAATTGTATCAATTGTCCATTCAAATACAAGGTTTCAATGCCCGTATCCATATTCAATTTTCAATAATAATTTCGATGACCAATGACTTCAATATTATCAATAGAAAAACATGTTTCGTTATCAATATGCCATGTTTCAATGTCAACGTTAATATCTATATCCGATGATTTCTTTACAATATTTCAATAACACTAATCATATCGATGACAATGCATGATAGTGATTCTATTAACTATGTCTGATATTCAATAACAACTTACCGACACTAACCAATGAATCTGATTAGCAATCCAATGAAACTTCTTCAATGATATTGTTAGCGATATGGTCGAAAACAACAATAAAAGATTCGGAAAGGCTCTTCACCTAATCCCGAGACTCCAACTACACTCATCTTAAAATCCGATGATCTTACGGTTATCGGATGACAACACCCTTGCTTCTAGCTTTCGATGGAGATGGCGAAACCTCTCTCTCCACTTCTTGAGCTAGAAAATCAATAGGGAAGTTGTTAGGGTCGGTAATACGATATAAATATCAATACAACGACATCAAAATCGACGTACAAGCTCAACATAATTATTAGTCAGAAATTTCCATAGATGACCAAAACCTAACTTGAGATTAATCTCAAAATAGTATAGATTTCCAATATTAGATTGAGGGGAGAAGCTTACCCAATCTCTAGCAACGATTTGATAACAATAGAACGAAGGAAAAATGAAACTTAAAGCTAGCTCCAATGGAGGTGCTTGCTTAGGTAGGAGATGAAAAGGTGAAAGGTTTGGAGATATGTTTGCTTGCAATGTTTCGGGTGGTTTTTCAATTCCTTATTTCCTTTCTTTTATCAATAATAGCCGAATTGGCTTTCCTTCAAATGAAGGAATTGTATTTCCATATCCGACGTGGAACATAACTATGCTTAGGGAGGGATAATAAGAAGATTAGTCCTCCAACCTTATCAAACCTTATACTATTGCTTCCCAACTTCCAATATTAACTATTTAATCACTAAAATGTTTTCGATACTACTCAATAGGGTCCAATAGAACTGATTTAACTCAATTAGAGTCCAATATCAATGATTAGCTATCCAATACTATATTTAGACTTTATCGATACGAAATTTCCAATCACTGGAACCCAATTTCGATTAAACCGTATTTTGGGGTGTTACAACTCCCCCTTAAGGAAAATTTGTCCTCAATTTTTTTACATCAACCGAAGAGATGTGGATATTATTATTTCATGGTCTCTTCGGGTTCCCAAGTAGCTTCTTCGACATAGTGGCTCCTTCAGAGCATTTTAACTAACATTGCGGTTTTATTGCGAAGCCTCTTGAGTTCTCTTGCAAGAATCTGAACTGGTTTTTCCTTGTAGGATAAATTTGGATGGATTTCTACAATTTCAGGTTCCACAATGTACGAAGGATCAGAACGATATTTCTGAAGCATCGATACATGAAAAACATCATGGATTTTACTTAATTCCGAGGGCAACAATAATCGATATTCCATGGGGCCAACTCTTTCAATAACTTCAAAAGGTCCAATGAATCGGGGACTCAGTTTTCCCTTCTTGCCAAACCTTAAAACCTTTTTCCACAGTGATACTTTGAGGAAGGCTTTTTCACCAACTTCATACTCAATGTCTCTTCTCTTGAGATCAGCATATGCCTTTTGTCAATCAAAGGAAACCTTTAAACGATTATGAATGATGGCAACCCGTTTCTCGGTTTCTCGAAGTAAGTCAAGGGATAACATCTTGCCCCCACCTAGCTCCGACCAACACAATGGAATTCTACATCGCCTACCATACAATGCTTCATATGGGGCCATTTGGATTGATGCTTGGTCACTATTATTGTAGGCAAATTCAATAAGTGGTAAAGATTTCTCCCAAGTTCCACCAAAGTCTATGATGCATGCTCGAAGCATATCTTCCAATATTTGTATAGGAAGGTTCAATAACAATACAAATTCTTAAGGTTTCAGTGGAAAGTTTTTCGATAATTACCTGGATTACCCTTTCTGACTGGCCGTTAGATTGAGGGTGAAAGGTTGTGCTAAGAGTAACTCTGGCGCCCAGAGCTCCATGTAATGTAACACCCTAAAAACCACCCTAGTACGAATTATAGAAAACGACAACGATAACGTAAATATTTTACGATTTAATTAAGGTAGAATTGAAATCATATGAACTAAGCCCTATTAAGTTACAAATGAATAAGAATTAAGGATATGTTTGTATGAAAATTTATAAGATTTGAACTTGAAAAATAAGTGATATATAAATATGTTACATAGATTAATCTAAAGTTAATATTAGATTAAAGTAAAACAATGTTATATATATATATTATATGTGAGATAATGGCCGATGATTAAATTTAATATATGAATAAAATATATGAAATTAAACTTAGTGGAGATGCTTGGAAATCAAACATTCCAAGTGTCCTTGTGAGGACCATATTCAGCCACCTTAGTTAGAACACCCACATGTGTTTTCATCATCATTTTTCTTCCTTTTTCATCTTCACCGTGAGAAATAAACCATTCATACATGCATGTTCATTAGATTTAAAGTAAGTACACATCTATGCTATTCGGTTTTGTATTTTGAATTAGGGTGATGTTTTGTTAGGTTTTGGTTATGAATGGTTGCTGGAAAATGTTTAAAAATGTGTTATAGTGATGTTAGATTGCTGGGTTCTTGAATTTATTGATGAATTTCTGGAAATAAAGCATGAACAATAGCCTAAAATTGAATCTGCCCAGATTAGGATTCATGCACTGCCCTGTTTTGTATTGAAAATTCGAATGAGTTAGAGTTCGAATTAGGAAAACTTTTGTAAATAAAAGTTGTAGATATGAATGAGTACTATAAGAAAATGGCCTCTTGAGTATGAAAACGACATAGTAAGTGGCTGGAAATTGAATTACAAAAAGACTGCTCAGAATTGAATGAATCTGGAAACTGCTTAGGTTAAATTGTAATTTTGAAAATGTTTAGGGGTTTAATTGATGCCAATAAATTCTGAAAAATTTATTAGAAACAGGGGAGGTATTGTAGGAATGAAAAATAAAAAATTTAGTTTGAATTATATATCAATTGATAGTTTAAATATCATTAGAACACATAGAAGATCAAAATGGACTAGTTTGTAAGAATTGATAATTTGAGGACTTATATGCCCTGTTTTCATGGTTTCTGGAACATAGTTATTATTTTAATATGTGAAGGTAAATGTGGTTAAAAGCTCAAGATTAATGGTGTAGTGAAACATAGGTTATAAATGCACTAAAGTCACAAATTAAGAATAGGCAGATTAGGTTTCTAAAAAAATGCCCTATGTTCAAGTAATAAACTGTATTGATAGGGAAATGATAAAATTATGTGCCATACATGGTTGTAAAGGTGTGTTTATAAGATTTCTAAAATGGTAAAGAACTCCTTATTTGGAGTTGTGAGTAAAAAGATATGGCCAGTTTAGTAGAGGTTACTCAAACTGCCAGTTTAGGGGGCAGATTCACTTGTCTAGGTGATTATGCTTAAGTAAATGAATTTATATGTTTGAATTAATTACTAATGGATATTGTATATGATATTTTATATTTTAAGATCACATTGGTGAATAATTTCAAGAAGATTCAAGGAGTGATCAAGCAAAGAGAAGGGGGAATGGAATCATCATCAAGGATAACAACTAAGCTTGGAAGTATTTGTGAGTGTAGCTAGTTTAGGGTTGAGATTAGTGTCTCAACCAACGTGTTTATGTTTCTTGGATGATTTAAAATGAAGCATGTAATGAACTTAATAATGGATTGGTAAATTTAAATGCTAAGGAAGAAGGACTAAAGGAATAAACTATGAACTAGGTATATGATGCTATCTAGATATGCTTTGTGACATGAGTTGTTTGAGCCACTTGAATTGAATTAATGGATGATTTAGCTACTGTTTGAAGATGTTTATATGATTGAAATGATGCTAAATGCTTGCTGGAAATTTGATTGAGCATGGCTTGAATGTGCACAATGTAAACATGATTGAATGTGTACATGACTTTGTGATATGTGTTTGATAAACAAGTAAAATGCTATTGTGAATAAAGAAAGATAAGTAAAGTCCTTGGTTTGATTAGTGTCTATAGGTAGAAGGGCATGCCTTAGAGTCATTGAGCTCCTCTGATTATTGTTAAAGGATGGTGGTTAGTCACCAATATTCCTTAAGGTGGTAAGTCACCTTGATGCTATGGCATCCTCTGATTACATGTCACAAGTTGGTTACAAAGCATTGATACCTTTGGGTATCCAAAGTCATATGTCACACGTAGACTCGATTACCTTGTTCATTAATCATCCTAGGCAACATATTTTAAAGTTACATGACTTGAAAGATAAGTACCCAAATGATAAGTACCAATGAAATGAAATTGATATGCCTACTTGCCTTGTATATGCTAATGCTTTTAAATGATGCTTGCTGTTGTATATGATAATGTTTTGATTGATACATGCTATATAAGTGAATATGAAAGTATGTTATTTGTGTTGCATCATTGGTTATTGAAATGGTTACAAGATTAGCTAAGTCTACTTTTGTATGTTGGACTAGCTAGGTAAACCTTGTTTTATGCCTAGTTAGGTAACCTTGAAGATTAAATAATGTTTAAAAAGATGGATATTAGTAAAGTTAGGGCTGCCTCACTAAGTACATACCTTGTACTTATCACTCTTCTGTTCCCTTCTTCCAAAAATTTCAGGTGCTAGTCCCGAAAGCCAGTCGATTGTCTTAGAGAGCTGACCTTGAAGTCCAAGCACAAGTATGACTCTTTTGGTTATTATAGTTGGTGGCATAGATGTATATAAGTGTCACATGCATATGATACATGTATTTTGGATGTTTTTCATGTATTTGCTATGTTTAAGACTTGGTTTGGTTTTGTATATATATGTAAGCATAATATGTTTTGTAATAACCTTATATTGGCAGGTATATAAGTGATGTTTGTTAACTTTAAGTTTGTTATAATGGTTGCTATGAGATTTAAAGTGTGCTTGTATGATTATGTGATCATGGAAAATTGATAGTGTTAATGAGACATGAACTATAGGATTGTAATATGCATCTAGATGTATGATGTAAAATGAAGATTAAAATGTATTGCTATGCTTAGTTAGAATGTACCTAGGGAATGAGCCTTGTTTATATGTATGGTTCGAATAGAGTAGATTAAGAAATTGGTTTGGTAACATGATTATATAATGGTTGTTGAATATATAAGCATGATTAAATGATTATCTTGTTGTGTTAGTACATGTATGTAATTGTTATGATTGTAACATGATTGCTTGTATGTAATAGTTAAGGTTTTTTGTTAGCCCACATATATGTATGTTTACATTTTTGGTTGAATGTTAGAGTAAGCTTCCGCATGTATACGTTGTATAAATCTAAAGTGTGTTTCATAAAGAAACTTGTATGTCAAGTATGTTATGATAATTGGAATTGCTTATGTATGTCATGAATATGTATAATATGAATCCAAATAATAATATGCTGCAAAAGTAACGCTCCTCGCTCGCATTCCCGGGCGAGGGGTGTTACATGTAAGGTTCTGCAAAACCGAGATGTGAATTAAGGATCTCGATCGGAGATAATAGACTTAGGTACTCTGTGGAGTCGGATCACTTCCTTGATGTACAAATCAGCTAATTTAGGAAGACTGTAGTCCATTTTAACCGGTATAAAATGAGCTGACTTTGTGTAACGATCTACTATGACCCATATGGAATCATTCTTCGAGGGAGTGAATGGTAGACCACTAACGAAATCCATAGTGATCTTTTCCCACTTCCATTTCGGTGGATCGATAGGATGCAATAATCCGATAGGAGCACAATGTTCTGCCTTAACACGTTGGCACGTGAGACATTTGGAAATGTAATCAACTATGGCTTGCTTCATGCTTGGCCACCAATAGAGTTCATGTATGTCCTTATACATCTTCACAGACCTGGGGTGAACGGAAAAAGAACTTGAATGAGCTTCAGAAAGAATATCAGTGTGAAGAAATTCATCATTAGGGACACAAACCCGGTCATGAAAACACAAGAGTCCTTCAGAATTAATTATGAAGTCAGGGTTGTCCGATATTTTAGAAACAATGGATTGAAGCTCAGGATTTTGCTCTTGCAAATCCTTGATTCGCGAAACGATGGTAGACTGAACTTGAAGTTCAGCTACAAGACAACGGTGCTTTCGAAGTCGGAAGTGAGCATTAATTGCTCGAGGGAGCTACAATACAACGATATTATTGTGAGTTAATGTACCACATAATACATATAACTCTATATTCACTGTCGATACTTACAAGGCAAAGGTTAGCGGCTGAGTGCATCAACTACAACGTTGGCCTTGCCCAGATGGTAATCAATGACAAGATTGTAATCTTAAATGTGTTCCATCCACCTCCGTTGTCGAAGATTCAACTCCTTCTGGGTTAAAAGATACTTAAGGCTCTTATGATCGGTAAAGAGATAACATTTTTCTTCGTATAGGTAATGCCTCTAGATTTTCAGTGCAAAGACAACTGCAACCAATTCAAGGTCATAGCTGGGATAATTCATTTCGTGTGGCTTAAGCTTTCTCGAAGCATAAGCGATGACTTTGCCTTCTTGAATTAATACATATCCTAACCCAAGGTGCGATGCATCACTATAAACTGTGTAGTCCTTTTCAGACTCGGGTCGGGTTAGGACTGGTGCATGGGTCAGTACTTGCTTCAACTGATCGAAACTTTGTTGTTGAACCTTGGTCCAAACAAAAGGAGCTTCTTTCCTCAATAACTTGGTTAAAGGAGCGGCTATCATAGAAAGCCCTTTCACAAACCTTCGATAATAGCCAGCAAGCCCAAGGAAGCTTCAAACTTCACCAATCTTCTTCGGTGGGTGCCAATCTACAATAGCATGGATTTTCTTCGGGTCCACTTGAATTCCCGAAGTCGACATAATGTGTCCAAGAAAAGCAACTTCGGTGAGCCAAAACTCACACTTAGAAAATTTCGCATACAACTACTTCTCCTGTAAGGTTTGAAGCACGGTACGAAGAGGATCTCGGTGTTTCGCTACATTCTTGGAGTAGATCAATATGTCATTATAAACACCACTACGAATTTATCAAGATAGGGTTTAAAAACCCAATTCATCAAATTTATAAAGGTTGTCGGTGCATTGGTTAACCCAAAGGGCATCACCAAAAATTCGTAGTGTCCATATCTTGTGCGAAAAGCAGTCTTCGGTACATCACACTCCTTATCTCTCATTTGATAATAGCCCGACCTTATATCGATCTTGGAAAACACAGAGGCAACCTTTAGTTGATCGAACATGTCGTCTATTCTAGGCAATGGATATTTGTTCTTAATGGTTACTTTATCCAACTGTCGGTAGTCAATATACAATAGCATAGAACCACCTTTCTTCTTTACAAAGAGAATCAATGCACCCCAAGGTGAACAAATCGATTGAGTGAAACCTTTTCTCAATAATTCTTAAATTTGAGCTTTCAACTCCTTCAATTCAACAACTGACATACAATATGGTGCAATAGAAACTGGGGCAGTCCCAGGTTGTACCTCGATGCCAAACTCCACTTCACGGGTTGGCGGCTGTAGAGCGTTTGAGTGTTCTCTATTTATGAGGACAAGTGCACACTCCTGTCAAGTTATAGTACAAAAGATATCGTCTCCCACAGGGATTGGACAGCTTGATTCAAATCGTTGTTCCTGCACAATAAAAGTAAATGCACAATTAAGTGATTGTTTGAGAAGAAAAATAGAATAAAAACACAAATAATTGAAAGAGAAGAAATCATGTTGATAGAATGGGCAGGGTTATGCTGTTGTTTAGTGTGAAACTGCGTTGAATAGGACAATTTGTTTTGTGCTGTCAGACTCTGCTGCCTCGACGGGGGATGGCAGGTAGATTGCTGAGACCCTCTCCATGCCTCGGCAGGGGAATGGAACTGTGTCATGACAGAACTACAAGGCTCGGCAGAACGCTTCGAAGGTGATCTCGCTTATGTCTAAGTCAGAATTCTGTTGATGCCCACTGCAGATAATGCCAGTCACGGTGTGAATTGTGAAAAGATAGCAATGTTGATTCATCCTCTTTTAACCGCCTTAAAACCTAACCTATGTCTAGGTCGGATTGATCGCACCGTCTATAGATGAAATCGTACTTACTCCTTTCGTGAGTTTGACTCTCTCGATACCGAACAAATGGATAGAATTCAACTAATCTTTCGCCTTAATTGAAAACTATGAAGAACGTGGAATAAGTAAACCATGAAGTTTTATTTGCAAAAACAAACTTAAAATCCTAAACAACCGTTCTCACATTAATTACAACATAACCCAAAGAGAGAATTTAGAACATAATGGTGGCAAGAAAACCTAAACTATGCCTAAGAAAAACCTAACTTCTTTTGAAATACCATTGCAATGGGTATATATATACATTAGCTAGGTTTAGTCCTTCTTGATGTAGAAGTCTTCAAAGTATCTTTTGCATTAAATGTGACTTTAAACTCTAACTTCTTTGAGTTGAATGTGGACTTTATCACGTTGCCTTGCTCCGTAAGTAATCTTGAGTTCTTCCTTCGGCGGCTCTGCCTGCTGCTATAGGCGTCGAAAAATTAAGTTTACGACATCGATAGGATCAAGATTTTATGCTCTATAGATCACACTCCGGTTCTCCAACTCCATAGTCTGCTGTCTCGGGCAGCAGGTTGGGCGGCGGCAGCTACTTAGTAGCTGCTGTCTCTATCTGGAACTGCATGAGTACAGCTCCTTGGTCTGCTACCTCATCATCATGTCCTCAACTCCCCTTTCCCTCTGTCAGCCTCTAGTACCTGAAATCAAAATTAAACTAAAACAATACCTTTTCTTCACCAAATAATAGATAATCTATAAAGCATGGAAAAATAAAGAAATGTTGTAAAATGTAATGCATGGTCCTAATTATGCCTACAATGTACTAAAAACAACAATAATATGAGATGTAATGTGCATGAAACATACAACTTGTGGACACTTTACACACCCCCAAACTCAAACTATTACTTTTGATCAAGCGATGCAACCGAAACATACTTGCCCTTATATTAACCAGAAAGAAAACATGTTTTCAACTTGATTCAGAACCTCAATGTCGTGGTACCTATATTCGATTAGTGAAGGGATAAAAGCAAGAAAATAACTCAGAATTAATTTCTAGAATGCCAGTGCAGTCTGTGCAGAACTGTGTACAGGCTGAATATGAAGAATAACTAGATAAACAAAGATGTTGTTATGATATATAAGGTTGCTACCGAGAAAACATAGTTAAGCATAATTATTTAATCATGGAAATAAGGGCTTCAGCTTATCACAACTACTCTTCTAGGTCTGAAATTAAAATAGGAGCAAACTACAAAACCTCGAACCCATGGAGTAGAGTCTTCCCGTGAAGACTTTCATTCACTCATGCTAATTTGTCTGTCACTTCAAAATGTTCAGATTCATGGACTTTGATAGCAGCAAAGTGTCCTCGCACATGATTCTTCCTAGAGCCTGTTTTGGGCACCTCTAGGGTAAAACAACAATGTTTCTTTGTTTTTTCTCTATCGTGGCAGTGCTTTATTTTTCTGTTTTTTGTTTTCTGCCTCGGCGGCTACCTGCAACCATTGTTCGAACTTTACAAAGATTTCTAAAAACAAAGCAGGCAATGTTCATTAGATATTCTAGCAGATTCAACAAGTGACAGAAGTGTTTGACAGTTTTGGCAATTTCAAAAAAATTCTAAGTCATTTTTCATGCTTTTCCCAAATTTAGTTCAGTTTGTTTATTGGTGCGACAATAATTAATCGGCTAACTATCATAGACACAAGTTACAACAAATTTTTCTATCTCGATTAATATTAAGGCAAGTACAATGCAACCTATATGCTACTAAGTATGCCTAAACAAAAATGTGAGAGCTACTACCCCCACCCCCACCCAAACTCGAGATGGGCATTGCCCTCAATGCACAAAATAAAACAGAAAAATAAATAAAAGAAAAAGGGAAGGAGACTTAGGCTTAGTCAGATAGTGTAGAGGATTTGGAGGAGTTATCTGCTCTGCTGTCATTCGCGGGTTGCGGCATCAGGCTTAGTAATGTTGCCCTCTGCTGTGCTCGGTGGCTTGATTCTTAAAGGTCTAGATCGGTATAATTAATTGTGAGACAAGAATAAATGGTAAAGAAAATGAAAAGGATAAAATCTAGTCCTAAAAATATACTCCTAATAAAGCGGTAAAGATGTGGAAAGATAAAATTATGTCACATTGGGGTGGGCATTCCCCAATGTGAATACTTCCTTTTCTTTCAGGACAAAATCTCATGTATAGTGCTTTAATCGCTGCCTGTTAACTTTGAATTATGTCGCTCCATTTAGTGGTTTTATTGTCACGACACCATGTAGAAAGGCTTGGACTACTTCGAACGGTCTTGACCATCTGGATTTTAACTTCCCAGGAAACAACTTGAGGCAGGAATTGAACAGCAGCACTTGCTGTCCAGGCAAGAATTGCCTCTGTTGGATCTTGCTGTCATGCCATTTTTTGACTTTTCCTTGTACAGTTTGGCGTTCTCGTATGCTTCCCGCCGAATTTCCTCCATTTCTGTCAGATTTAGTAATCTCTTTTTGCCATCCTATTTCCAGTCCATGTTCACTGCCTTGACTGCCCAATATGCCTTATGTTTTATTTCGACAAGGAGATTGCAGGCTTTTTCGTATACTAGACGATGTGGGGACATCCAGAGTGGTGTTTTGTATGATGTTCGGTATGCCCAAAGAGCATCGTCTAATTTCAATGGCCAATCTTTCCTACTTGGATTTACAACTTTTTCCAAGATGATCTTGACCTCCATGTTCGAAATTTCTGTCTACCCATTTGTTTGTGGATGATATGTCGCGACAATCTTGTGCTTGACTCCAACTTTTTGGAGTGCCTTGGCAATGAGCTTGTTATCAAAATGGGTGCCCTCGTCGCTGATGATGGCTCCTGGAATCCCAGACCTTGTGAACATGTTCTTGTGTAGGAATCTATGGACGGTCTTTGCATCATTGTGAGGGGTGGCAATGGCTTCTACCAACTTGGAGACATAATCGACTGCTAGAAGAATGTACATGTTGCCACAAGAAGATGGGAATGGTCCCATAAAATCTATCCCCCAAACATCGAATAACTCAACCTCCAAGATGGTTTGTAGGGGCATTTCGTTCCTGCTCGATATGTTTCATGTTCTTTGACAGTTGTCGCATTGTTTATAGAAGGCTTGGGCGTCTTTATGCAATGTTGGCCAAAAGAACCCTGATTGGAGTACTTTTGCTGCCGTGCGTTGTCCTCCAAAATGGCCTCTATATGGTGCTGTGTGGCACTGCGATAGTATGGATTGATGTTCATCCTCCAGGACACACCGTCTGATAACCTGATCTACACAGTTTTTAAACAAGAAAGGCTCGTCCAAAAAATAATGCTTAACATCATGTTGGAATCATTTCTTTCCTTGGAAGTTAAGTTCATAGGGTAAAACACCAAATACCAAATAATTCATAATGTCTGCATACCAGGGTGTGGCTGTCGATGATACTGCCACGACCTCTTCATGGGTGGCTAGTGAGATGCCTTCAGCTTCCAGAGCAGCTACCAGAGCATAGGCTAGTAGCAATTGTTCATCAGGGAATGCATCCTGGATTTCGTTGTTATAAGTCTTTTCTTGTCCATTCTCAAGCCTAGAGAGATGGTCCGCCACTTGATTTTCTGTGCCCTTCTTGTCTCGAATTTCCATATCAAACTCTTGCAGCAGCAGGTTCCAACAGATCAGGTGAGGCTTTGCATCCTTCTTTGTGAACAAATACCTCAAGGTAGAATGGTATGTGTGGACTATCACCTTTGTTCCAATTAGGTAGGGCTGGAACTTATCGAAGGCGAACACTACTGCCAATAACTCTTTCTCTATAGTGGTGTAGTTGGTTTGGGCAGGATTTAGTGTTTTGCTGGCGTAGTAGATTACATGGAAGATTTTGTCTTTGCGTTGTCCTAGTGCGGCACCGACGACAGTATCGCTAGCATCACACATTAGCTCAAAGGGTTCACTCCAATGAGGTGGTATTACAACAGGTGGTGTCACTAGCTTCTCTTTTAGGGTTTTAAATGCTTCCAGGCATGCCTCATCGAAGTTGAATGGTTTGTCCTGTTCAAGTAATGTACACAACAGTTTAGAGATTTTAGAAAAGTTTTCAATGAATCGGCGATAAAAACCTACATGTCCTAGGAAACTCTGGATGCCCTTGACAGCAGTCGGTGGCGGCAAGTTGGTAATCACTTCAATCTTGGCTTTCTCTACTTCTATTCCCTGTGCAGAAATTTTATGCCCCAAGACAATACCTTCATCGACCATAAAGTGGCATTTCTCTCAGTTGAGTACCAGGTCTGTTTCCTTGCATCTTGTAAGTACTTTCTCGAGGTTGCTGAGCCAGATGTCAAAGCTACTACCGAAGACAGAGAAGTCATCCATGAATATTTCCATGAAGTCTTCTATCATGTCGGAGATAATAGCCATCATGCAGTGTTGGAATGTGGCAAGGGCGTTGCATAATCCGAATGGCATTCGTCGAAAGGCATAAATGCCATACGGGATGGTGAATGTTGTTTTTGTCCTGGTCCTCCAATGCGATGGGGATCTAGTTATAACCTGAATATCCATCCAAAAAACAGTAGAAAGGTTTGTCAGCAAGGCGGTCAAGCATTTGATCAATAAAAGGTAACGAAAATGATCCTTTTTTGTTGCTTTATTTAACTTGTGGTAATCCATGCATATTGTCCAACCAGTTACTATTCTAGTTGGAATTAACTTGTTATTGTCATTACTTACCACAGTTATGCCACCTTTCTTTGGTACACATTTTATCGGGCTTACCCATTCGCTGTTAGAGATAGCATATATGATACCAACGTCTAACTATTTGATGATCTCCTTTTTGACAACTTCTCTCATGGAATCATTTAATCTCCTTTGGGCATCCATAGTTGGATTTTGTTCCTCCTCGAGCTGGATTTTGTGCATGCAAATGGTTGGGCTTATTCCTTCTATATCTGCAATTGTCCATCCTATTTCCTTCTTGTGCTGCTGCAACAGTGCTATCAATTTATGTTCCTGTCTAGGCTACAATTGGAGGAAATTATTACTTCCAGTGTTTCATTAGGTCCCAAGTAAACATACTTAAGTTGTGCAGGTAAAGATTTTAATTCAAGAGTGGGAGGTTGTTCGATAGATGGTTTGAACATTTTACCCCCCTTTTCTATGTAATTCAATGGTTCGAAGTACTTACCTGGTCTGTTTGTTATCCAGTATACTTCTTGTTCCTTCAGTTCTTGTTCTGTCCACTCACTGCATTGCTCATCTTTTGGGTAAGCTTCTAAATGGTTGCTGAAACAGTTGTCGAGGTTGCTGCCCGGGTAGTCTTGCTGTAGGCAGGGTCTGTTGGCTACAAAATTGAACTCTGAGTGGGCTTCCATTAGCTGGCATTCTTCCGGATCATCAACCTACCTCATGGTTTGGAAGACATTCAACTTTACTTTCTGATCGTTGACCCTCATCGTGAGTTCACTTTTTTCCGCATCAATCAGTGTTCTTCCCGTAGCCAGGAATTATCGTCCCGGGATTATTGGTGCCTTTTCATCTGTTTCACAGTCTAGTACCAGGAAATCGGCAGGGGAAATGAATTTGTCCACCTTCACTAGGATGTCCTCGATTTTTCCTTCTAGTTGTACATATGTTATGTTAGCCAGCTGTAGCATTACTGTTGTTGGGCGAGCGTCTCCTATTCCTAGTTTCTGATGTAACCCTTTTGTCCCGGTCTAGCCGGCAAACCAGTCTGAACGGGTTACACGGGGAAAATCGGGGTGAAACCCGCCAAGGCCTCACTCCGATTAGCAACCCTTTTGTTTTCTTTTATTTAATTATCTTGTCTAAATATCACATTTAATCCTATGTGTGAAAGCGGCAACGGAAGAAGATAACGAAACAACTCAAGCAGAACATAAGGAAACTTAAATTTACCGAGTAACTTGTTAGTCCAATTTCATGCGAACGAAGCAAAATCATTCATGAAAGGTACATATGAACTCAACAAGGAAGCAAGCAAGCATTTGGGACTAAAACGTAACGTCCAAGAACCTTTGAAGATGCCAAATAGTCAATTTTCCTACATGCGTTACGAAACAAGCTTGCCCGTTCCGAAATGCGGACTCCAGTTTAAAAGCAAGACAAAGTCGTTCTGATACGGTCCACCTTGTTTCGAAACGAGGGTCTACAGTGACAAAACATTTCAGAACTTGTTCCGAAATAGGGCTTCTCAGTGGCAAACTATATCAAAATAGGTTTCGAAACGGGAGCTCACAGTGTCAAATCGTATCAAAACGGCACCACCCCTATTCCGATACGAGTATCCCTAGAGCTACAGCTGTTCCGAAACTACCTCGAGCATTTAAAAACGCCTTCACAGAGAGTGACCCAAAAACAGGTTTTAGCATCCTCAAACTTGCCCTGAAACCTCAAAGATCCCATAGCAACAAACTTACAAACAAACTAGAGGCAACACATCCTACAAAAGAGCATGATTAAACATACAAGCATGCATAACGATTCTATTTAACCATAAGAAACATGTAACAACTTAAGCATCACATGAAACAAGGTTTACAATCCTTCAACACAAAAACATGAGCATTCAACAACATGGAAACCAAACATAGGAGTGTAACATATGCTCCTACAACACTTAGCATCCCCATTGCCATCTATTACATTATTCAAGAAAAAACCATACTTGAGCAATAACACACACTCATGGGTGCCCCTTCCATGCTCTTTGCTAACTTCCACACTAATTATCTGCATTGTCGGAAATGAGAGCGTAAGCTTGAAAGCTTAGTGAGGGAGCTGAAAAACAAATATCGACAATGCATGGTCCAAAGCATGGTATCCATAAATCAACAACAAGGCATGCATTAACACCAACATAGCAACATAGCCAAACGCTACAAGAATGCATGAACATGGCATCATATCTCATGTTATGCTTAACATAGATGCAATAGAACATCTTACCACATCAACCACACATGAACAAGGTATATTGGCAACTATATAGCTTACTCGAATATGCGGATAGCTTCCGTTGGGATTTTCGCCCAACGTACTCAAATAAGGATATTACCTTCCGGTGGGATTTCACTCATCACCGTTTTCTTTTACGGATGGGATTCCACTCATCATCACATATAAATACTTTCCATTGGAATGTTACTTCATCGTACTCCACCTTGATGACTCCACATCACCAAGGCCATGCACGAATTTGACTCTTACCGTGTGCACACTCATCCTAATGATCAATCATTTATATCCGGTAACTTAACTAGTGCCAACATAGTAAGCGAGTTCTCACCATGATTTCAAAAATCACGCAACACAACATACAAATCACCATCATGCAACATAGATACATCATAACATGCATAATAGGACACATATCACACAATACCACATTTATGCACATTTAACAAGAATACATAAGATTGAACAAGGGATTAAGCTACCAACTTAATCCCACATTATATTGGCCTACCAAGCACAATCTAGCACCTCAACAACATACTTTGAACCAATTTAAAACCATTGAAAATAGTCCACTCACCAAACACCCCCAAAACAAGCCAAGAATGTCGATCAAGCCTCCAAGTTCCCCAGAAATGAGTCCGAAGCTTCTCCAATGTTTTCCCTCACTTCTAATCAATCAAAAATAGCGTATTAGACATCAACACATTCGCAAAATCACTATCACAAATCAGATTACAACTCAAGACGATTTCACTACATTTCCAAGCCAAGAACTAACCCAAACTCTTCATTTTCGGACTTGAACACAACCCAGCAATTTCCCATCAAAATCATCATCCAAATCAACATTAAACATGTTCAAGACAACCCCCAAGTATAACCATACCATTAGCCCAACTTTCCCTCACAAAACTACCTCAGAAACTCAAGATTTCTACCCTTAAATCCACCCACAAATACCCATTTCGGGATTTCATAACACTTCATCATTTTAACATATGTTACACTTAAAAGCAAGACTATAACATATTTAGACTTTACAAATCAAAAACTCAATAAAAACCCAACAAAGTTTCCATCTTTGATTTAAAAATTTGAACACATGAACAACTCAAAAATGAAGTTTATGAAAATCTAAAACCATGGAAATGTTAAGGATGAAGAGGAGAAGTCAAAAAATCTTAGCCTTGATAAAAATACTTGAAATCGCTGAGGAAAATGATGGAACAATGTTTTGGGTTGGGGAGGGGTTTTAGTTGTTGGTTTTGCTTGAAGGGGAAGAAGATGATAGCTTTCAAAATATTATTTTACTTGTTTTATTTTCATTTATTAGAAAATCCCCCTTTTACCCTTAATCAAACCACGTGCTCTTTTCTAATTCAAAACCGAGCTCATTTTATTTAAACCAAGCCCAAAGACCCGAACCCAATTTACTCACCTAACACTCGACCCCTAAACTCGAGTGTTACAAGTTTCTAGAAGACAGATTTGGGCATTAGGTTGATGCTTGCCCCTAAGTCACATAGGGCTCGTACAGAGTGGTTGCTGCCTATTTTGCAAGGAATTATGAAGTTGTCTGGATCTTTCTGTTTGGGTGGTGCCTTATTGTGCAACATGGCCATGCATCCTTCTTTCACTGCCACTGTTTCAAATTCCCCGATCCTTGTTCTTTTGGATACCATATCTTTTAGGAACTTGGGATAGCTGGGCATCTGTTCGATCAACTCTACCAGTGGAAGATTGTTTTTGACTTGCTTCAGAACATCCAAGAATTTTTTATATCGCATATCTTATTTCTATTTTTTCAATCTTTATGGGAATGGTGGTGGAGGTGACGTGGCAACAGTTTTTGCTTTGAGGGGAATCTTATCTTGGGAGGAAGTAACTGGTCCAGAATATGTCTGTTCTTTTTCTGGTTCCACATTGCTTTCTTCAGGTGTTGTCGCGGCAGGTTTCCCGGCAGCTTGAACTGGTTTGGCAGGTGCCGTTTCTCTCGCAGTAGGTATGGGCAGCTCTTGTAGTGTTATCCCACTTCTAGTTGTTATAGCTTTGCACTGTTCAAGGGACTTCCCTTTCGTGGTTTCAGTATCACTAGGTAATCCACCCATTGGCCTAGTGTTTACAACTTGGGCGAACCTCTCGAACTGGTTCTCAAGTTTCTTTATGGCAACCTCCTGGTTATTCATCCTGATTTCAGTCTTGTCCATGAAAGATTCAGTTTTGTCAATAAACTTATTAGTGGGAACAATAAAATCACTAGTTCTAGACATAAAAGTATGACGAGTTGCTTCTAGTGAATTATTATTTTGTGGCTGCTGAGCCTGTTGTCTGGGCATGATTTGCATACATTGGCAGCAGTCTTGGGATTGCTCCAGGAGAATTTGGGATGGTTCTTCCATCCAGGCTAGTACGTGTTTTGGGTAGGCATGCTGTTTCTCTCGTATCCTCCTATAAAATTGGCAGATGATGTACATTCAGAAGAATCGTGGTTGCCCCCACACTCATCACATAATGGCTCTACAACCTTGGCCTCGTAGACTTGCCCAGTGGGTTTCACTATGCTCATAACCGGCTCTGTCAGCTTATCGAGGCGGGCATTAACAGATTCTAAGGCTTGCACTTCATTCACAGCAGCCGGTCTCCTAACGTCGCTTTGGCGGGTTGTTGGGTACTTGTAATCGTTCTTGGCGGCTTTGTTCAGGATCCACGGTGCCTTCTCTGGTGGTCTGTCGAGGATGATTTTGTTGGCTGAGGCATCAATCATCATCCGTGTTAGGTAGTTCACCCTGTTATAGAACATTGACACATGTGTCCAAGCCAGGAAACCATGGAGCGGGCAATTGTTGAGCATCTGTTGGTACCACCCCCATGCTGCATACATCGGCTCATCATCCCCTTGTCAGAAAGTTGTTATCTCATTTCGCAATATGTCTGTGACATTGGATGGGCAGAAACGATCTAGGAAATCTTTGCACAGCTCTGTCCATGTGTTGAATGACCATGCTGGCTGGTTGTTTAACCACTTCTTTGCCCTATCCCTCAGTGAATAGGGAAATAATCTCAGCCTCAGCACATCTTGATGGACTCCGTGTATTTTGAATGCCCTGCATATGTCCAAGAATCCTCTTAAATGCTGTCGAGCATCTTCTATGGCAGTCCCTCCAAATTGCCCTAACAAGTTGATCATGTTGAACATCACGAGCTTCAGCTCAAAGTGATTTGCCTCAATCTCAGGTTCTGTCACTGTCGGATCGAACCCTCTGAAGTCATGTTCCAAGTAGTCCCTGGTGGTTCGAACATATTGTGTCTGCCTGGGCGGCACTTGTTGTTCTCTAGGCGGCGGGTCTTACTACCCATCCCTACCGTTCACAGCATTGTTGGCAGGGTTGTCGTTTTCCATGTTTACCTTTGCTTTTACTTCTTCTTTGGATTTTCCTAGGGCTGATCTAGGTTCCTTCTTTAGAACTCTTGTTGTTCGTTCTATATCGTCGTAGAAAACGATTTCTCTTTTTGGATTTGCCCTGGTCATGCACTAGCAAAAGAAACTGTAAAATTCTTCTTTTTTTGATTAACAATAAAAACTATAAATAAAATTAAATGCAAAGAAATAAAAGTACAGAAATTGAAAACGAATTTCGATATTACCAATCCACGGCAACGGCGCAAAAACTTGTAGAGTGTTTGGGTGTTCTCTATTTATGAGCCCAAGTGCACACTCATGTCAAGTTTTATTATAAAAGATATCGTCTCCCATAGGGATTGGACAGCTTGATTTGAATCGTTATTCCTGCACAAGAAAAGTAAATGCACAATTAAGTGATTGTTTGAGAAGAAAAATAGAATAAAAACACAAGTAATTGAAATAGAAGAAATCAGGTTGATAGAATGGGCAGGGTTATGATGTTGTTTAGTGTGAAACTGCGTTGAATAGGACAAGTTGTTTTGCGCTTCCAGACGTTGCTGCCTCGATGAAGGATGGCAGATAGACTGTTGAGACCCTCTCGCTGCCTCGGCAGGGGAATGGAACTGTGTCTCGGCAGAACTACAAGGCTCAACAGAACACTTCGAAGGTGATCCCGCTTATGTCTAAGTCAAAATTCTATTGATGCCCATTGTAGATAATACCAGCCGCGACGTGAATCGTGCAAAGACAACAATGTTGATTCGTCCTCTTTTAACCACTTTAAACCCTAACCTATGTCTAGGCCGGATTGATCGCACCGTCTATAGATGAAATCGTACTTACTCCTTTCGTGAGTTCAACTCTCTCGATACCGAACAAATGGATAGAATTCAACTAATCTTCCGTCTTAATTAAAAACTATGAAGTACAATGAATAAGTAAACCTTGAAGTTTTATTTGCAAAAACGAACTTAAAATCCTAAATAACCATTCTCACACTAATTACAACATAATCCAAACCCAAAGAGAGAATTTAGAACATAATGGCGGCAATAAAACCTAAACTATGCCTAAGGAAAACCTAACTTCTTTTTAAATAGAATTACAATGGGTATATATAGGCATTAGCTAGGTTTAGTCCTTCTTGATGTAGAAGTCTTCAAAGTAGCTTTTGCATTAAATGTGACTTTAAACACTGACTTCTATGAGTTGAATGTGGACTTTATCATGTTACTTTGCTCCGCAAGTAATCTCGAGTTCTTTCTTCGGCGGCTCTGCTTGCTGCTACAGACGTCGGAAAATTAAGTGGACAACATCGATAGGATCAGGATATTTTGCTCTACAGATCGCACTCCGGTTCTCCAACTCCGTAGTCTGTTGTCTTGGGCGGCAGGTTGGGCGGCGGTAGCTACTCGCCAGCTGTTGTCTCTATCTGAACTGCATCAGTACAACTCCTTGGTCTGCTGCCTCAGCATCATGTCCTCAGCTCCCCTTTCCCTCTGTCATCCTCTAGTACCTGAAACCAAAATTAAACTAAAATAGTACCTTTTCTTCACCAAATAACAGATAATCTATAAAAGCATGGCAAAATAAAAAAATACTGTAAAATGCAATGCATGGTCCTAATTATGCCTAGAATGTACTCAAAAACAACAATAATATGAGATGGAATGTGTATGATATATAGAACTTATTGTCACTTTATAGAGGCAATCTCGAAAGTTCATAAGGGAAGATATCAGGAAATTCAAATACAGTGTCAATGTCCCGCAGTTGAGATTTGCCTTTGGTTTCCAACGTCAAAGCATACAATGATGGGTTCTTCGCATTCATCAATACAACACTTACCTTACCCAGACCTCGAAGGTACAATTTCCTCTTACAACAATCTACTAGGGGTGGGCATTATCGGGTACCCAGAAAACCGGGTACACGGATGACCGGGTACCTCATTAAGTGGCCTGTGTCTCAGCCCATTATATTCGGGTACCCGACTCCTATTTTTTTAATTTAAAATTTTGAAAAAAAAATCACATGTTAAATAAAAAAATATTTAAAAAAAATTAAACTTAAAACTTAAAATAATATAATACAAACATATAAAAAATTTAGGGATTTAAACTTAATTTTAGAGTAAAAATATTAAGAAACATAAAATAAAAATATAATTTTAAATATAAAAAATATATATTAAATTTTATCGGGTCGGGTCGGGTACCAGGTAAGGGAAAACTTCCGGCCCGTATCTTAGGAAATTTGTCGGGTCGGGTACCCGGTCCGGTCGGGTAATTTTTCGGGAATTACTCAGCATTTTTATGTTCGGGTCGTCGGGTCGGGTATTTTTGCCCACCCCTACAATCTAGGCAGGCTTGATGCTCACTAAGCCAATCTAAACCTAGGATGACATCGAACTCATAGATCGGTAAAGCTAACAAATGGGCTAGGAAATGAATCCCTTGGTTCATTAAGGGGCGGTTCTTGCACACTACCCTTACGGTGATGCAATCTCCTAAGGGATTGGTTACAGAGATTCTCGATGCTATTGGTTCGGAAGA
This sequence comes from Hibiscus tridactylites, assembly GCA_958450335.1. Lineage (NCBI taxonomy): Eukaryota > Viridiplantae > Streptophyta > Magnoliopsida > Malvales > Malvaceae > Hibiscus > Hibiscus tridactylites. The sequence continues at coordinate 79,407,328 of OY288267.1, forward strand.
CATATTATACTTCTTAAATACAATGGTGCTTATAAAAGAGTGAGTAGAACTAGAGTCAATCAATGCATACAAAGGATATGAATATAGCTCAATGGTACCTGTGATGACGTCAGGTTCATCTTCTTCTTCTCTGCTCCTCACATGATACATTTGGGAAGGGGCTTTAGAATCTTGCTTATTGAATGGTTTTCCCAGATGATCCTTGCTTCGATCCTTTACCTCGAAAGGATTGAGCAAGAGAGGCACCAGTAGTCGGTGTAACAGTAGATTTGGTTGCGTTCAAAGCGCAGTCACAGATAAAGTGACCATGCTCACCACAGTAGTAACAAGCTCTAGTCTGCTTACAACATTGACCCGTTGGGTGCCTATTCTGAAAATAATTGCAAACTGGATGTTGGTTGCCTCGATTTGAACCTTTTGTGCTATCAACGGACGCTGCCTTAGCAAAGGACTACATTACAAACTGAGGCCTCTCAATGTTTCCAAAATAGGAGGGTTGTGAATAGACATTCTGTTTGGGGTATTGATATCTATCTCCCTTTCTTGTTCCATCTCGGAGGTCGAGAATCATTTCTGAACCTCTTCTCACACTTTCCAGACACACCAGCTCGTTGAGCTTTTTGTGAAGCTTCGGTGACCTTAACTCGATTCACGAGGTCTTGGAAATCAGAAATGCTTAATGCAGTAAACATAGGGTGTAGTTCATCATTGAGCCCTGCAATGAACATCTGGCACTTCTCTTCCTCTTTCTTTATATACTCAGCTCCATATCTACAGTACTTGCAGAAATCATGGATGTATTGTTTGATCGGTCGTCCGACTTGTTTGAAGTGGAGGAAGATACTTCACCTCTTAGCAAGGTAGAACTCACTGATATATTTCTTGTGGAATTCTTTAAGGAAGAACTCCTAAGTCATTGTGTCTTCGGAGACCGTCAATATGGTAGTTTCCCACCAGTGAAGTGCCTCATCAGCCAGCAACGTGATGGCACACTCGAGTTTGTGCTCGTCGAGCACTAAAGTTGCTTATCAAAAATCCGCAAAGTGTTGTCCAACTAGCATTCGGAAACTTCAGGGTTGTCGTCATCTTGCCCCGTAAAAGTGTAAGCTCGATACTGTGAGAGCTTATCAGTGGGTGCTCGAGTGTGTTGGACAGCAGGAGCGATAGGTTGCACTACTTGTTCAGCCCTCATAGCAGTCATAAACTGCTTGAACATGTCAGCCATGTTCTTGTAACATTCAGCATGAGCGGTACTGTGGGAGCTTATCAATGGGTGCTCGAGTGTGTTGGAGAGCAGGAGCGATAGGTTGCACTACATGTTCAGCCCTCATAGCAGTCATAAACTGCTTGAACATGTCAGCCATGTTCTTGTAACATTCAGCCTGAGCGGTAGGTGCTACAGGCTGGGTACCCTGAGCAGGAGGATCCTACATGTGCGGTGGATTCGGAGGATTGCCTCCTCTAATCTCCTCACCATGCGTCGAGGAGACGGTGGCAAGCTCGTCGAAGTGAGCTTCATTAGTTTCAGACATATCTATATGAAAGATCGGATTAGTCGACAAGTCACAATATACGCAATAAATAACTCCTAGGTGGAAAAGTAACACAATAACAATGCAACAAGCTTTGGTTTAGTTCTAGAATCGACTAAACTCTAGCTCTGATACCACAAATGTAACACCCCCTTTTTGGTATGGTCGAGAACCGGGTCGGAAGGTGATACCGATGAACAATACAATGTATGGTAAAATAAAATTTCAATTTTATACTCAACTTTTGAAACAATGATATACAATGACATGTTACCACAATGCATCTTAGTCCAATTAATCCTTATGAGACAACAATTAAACATTTAGGACTAATTCTTAACCATTACAAGTTTTAGGGACCAAACTGTAAATTCGGTAAATTGGAGGTCCTTCGATGTAATTAGTTATACCACAATGAAGTTCACTACTATATTAACAAGCCTGCAAAGTTTCATACAATTCGGAGTTCATTTACTCATTCAATTTAATCATTAAAAATTCAGTAACCAAACTGTAAACGTTGTGAACCTTCTGTTTCAGCCCTTTTGACTAACTTAACTTACCCTGTATCGAAACACCTTAAGGTTGTTTCGAAACAGGTGTACGATGGTCAACCTAAGTTGACTTTATCCTTTAGACCGTATCGATACGGGCAAGCCATGTATCGGTACGGGTTGACTTCCTTTAACCTTGACTTTGACCCGTATCAAAACAATGAATTCCATTAGCAAAATGTTCTGATACATCCTCAAACCGTATCGACACGACCTGTTCTTAGAGTCCAGTTTTGCTTAACCGTATCGATACGCCATTACCCCGTATCGATACGGCCTGACCTGTAACGATAGATTTTTGTTGGTTTTTAATCAAAATGAAACTTTAACAATTTTTAAATGCAATGAAACTTTACACACAACATTTCAATGCTATAAACAACTGGCATGCCAAAATTCATCATCATTCGAATACGTTTACTAGGTTTTGATCTATGTGAGCCAAATATGCAATTTTAACAATTTTTAGCCAAACCAAAAGACATTTTAGGGCTTTTAACCAACTTACAATATATGCACATTAAAAACATAACAAAATCGGCACAAAAGACTAGTTCATCTACTTTGCCACCTTCCTAGGAGTTCGTAAGGTCAAAATACATTACTTTAGGCTTGTGGTGGCTTGTCTCACCTTGACTATCCGATCTCCAAGCACACTGGCCTTTCAACCTGAAATGTATGTGATGAGACACGTTAGACATACATCGCCTAGTGAGGTAGTAATAAACAATATGAACAACAATGTAGCAAGTATTTATATATATGTTCTCATGCTCATCGATGTCAATACTATGCATCAATATACAATGTTTAACATATTAATTTCATCATTAACCCTTGGATTGAATCAAGATAGTGGATACGCGAATTCCTATGCCTCGCCAAATCAATGAATGGTCTAATCCCTCCACCTCGCCAATATGACTAATATCAAAACACATCCCTCCATCTCGCTAAATTAATATAGGTCATAGCCGAAGGACCGTAGTCCACCCATACAGTGAGCTCATAAATTCTATGGCATGCCAATTCTATCCATTGTCTATTCAAATCCAAGGTTTCAATGTTCGTATCCATATTAATTGTTCAATGAGAATTCTGATGACCAATGACTTCAATATTGTCAATAGCAAAACATGTTTCATTATCAATATACCATGTTTCAATGTCAATGTTAATATCAATATCCGATGATTTCTTTACAATATTTCAATAACACTAATCATATCGATGACAATGCATGATAGTGTTGCCAATAACTCTGTCTGACATTAAATAACAACTTACCGACACTTACCAATGAATCCGATTAACAATCCAATGCAACTTCTTCAATGATATTGTTAGCAATATGGTCAAAAACAACAATAAAAGATTCTAAAAGGCTTCACCTAATCTCGAGACTCTGACTACACTCACCTTAAAATTCGATGCTCTTACGACTCTTGGATGACAACACCCTTGCTTCTAGCTTTCGATGGAGATGGCGAAACCTCTCTCTCCACTTTTTGAGCTAGAAAATCAATAGAGAAGTTGTTAGGGTCGATAATACGTTATCAAGATCATTACAATGACATCAAAATCGATTTCCAAGCTAAACATAATTATTAGTTAGAAATTTCAATAGATGATAAAACCTAACTTGAGATTAATCTCAAAATAGTATAGATTTCCAATATTAGATTGAGGGGAAAAGCTTACCCAATCACTAGCAACGATTTGATAACAATAGAACGAAGGAAAAACGAAACTTAAAGCTAGCTCCAATGGAGATATGTTTGCTTAGGTAGGAGATGAAGAAGATGAAAGGTTTGGAGATATGTTTGCTTGCAATGATTCGGGTGGTTTTTCAATTGCTTATTTCCTTTCTTTATTCAATAATAGCTGAATCGGCTTTCCTTCAAATGAAAGAATTGTATTTCCAAATCCTACGTTGACCATAACTATGCTTAGGGAGGGCTAATTACAAGATTAGTCTCCAACCTTATCAAACATTATATTATTTCTTCCCAACTTCTGATATTAACAATTTAATCACTAAAATGTTTTCGATACTACTCAATAGGGTCCAATAGCAATGATTTAACTCAATTAGAGTCCAATATCAATGTTTAGCTAGCCAATAGTATATTTAAACTTTATCGATGCAAAATTTCTGATCACCGGTATCCAATTTTGATTAGATTGGATTTTGGGGTGTTACATCGTATTCCTCAATGCTTTGGGAAAACAATTTCAAAAACCGTACTTTAGAAGAAATGGCTAGAACATTGATTTGTGAAAATAATTTACCTAAGTATTTTTGGGTGGAAGCCACAAACACCACTTGTTATATCATAAATCGAGTAATGATTAGGCTAATTTTAAAGAAAACTCCTTATGAGATTTTAAATCAAAGAAGCCTAACATTAGCTATTTTCATCCTTTTGGATGCAAGTGTTTTGTTTTAAAAAATGAAAAAGACCATTTAGGTAAATTTGATGCAAAAAGTGATGAAGCTATTTTCTTAGAATATTCTTTAAACTCTAAAGTCTATCGAGTGTTTATCAAAAGAACCTTAGTTGTAGAAGAGTCTATACATGTGGTTTTCGAAGATAACCTTCTTCCGAGGAAGGATTCTTGTGATGATGATGTAGAAATCATTGAAGCCAATGATGGTGAACAATCATCAAAGGTAGATGAGGTGCCAACCAAAGAAGAAGAAGCACAAGATCCTCTCATAGAATCCTTGAAAGATATGAATCTTGGAGAAAAGGAAGTGAGCTACCCAAGGAAACTCAACTATGTCAAAGATGGTGAAATTTTGGGTGATCCATCCAAGGGGGTAACCACTAGATCCTCTCTTAGATTTCTTAATAATGTTGCATTTATTTCATGCATTGAGCCTAAAAATATCAAATAAGCATTAAAAGATGATTTTTGGATATTGGCCATGCAAGAAGAACCTAATCAATTTGAGAGGAGTAAAGTTTGGACATTAGTTAATATGCCTAGTAATAAGTCTACTATAGGAACTAAATGGGTCATTAGAAACAAACTAGATGAGAGTGGTAACATAGTGAGTAACAAGGCTAGACTTGTTGCTCAAGGATATACTCAATAAGAGGGAATCGATTTTGATGAAACCTATGCACCCGTAGCTAGAATTGAAGCAATTAGGATACTTCTTGCATTTGCATGTTATCATGAATTCAAGATTTTTCAAATGGATGTTAAAAGTGCATTTTAAATGGTTTTATAAATGAAGAAGTGTATGTTGAACAACCACCCGGTTTTGAAGATCCAATTTATCCAAACCATGTTTTTAAACTAACTAAAGCTTTATATGCTTTAAAACAAGCTCCTAGAGCTTGGTATGAAAGGCTTTCAAACTTTTTGGTTGAAAAAGATTTTGGAAAAGGCAAGGTGGACACTACACTTTTCATTAAAAGAAATGGCAATGACATCTTAGTAGTACAAAGTTATGTTGTTGATATTATATTTGGTTCTACTAATAAATTTTATTGCCAAGAATTTTCTTAAGTTAATGCAAGGTGAGTTTGAGATGAGCATGATGGGGGAGCTCTCATTCTTCTTGGGGCTCCAAATCAAACAAAGGAAGGATGGCATCTTCATCAATCAAGCTAAGTACATCAAGGATATGCTCAAGAAATTTGGCTTGGAGAATGTGAAGCCTCAAGCCACTCCAATGAGCTCATCAATTAAGCTTGAAAAAGATGAAGGAGGTAAGTGTGTCAATTCTAAGTTGTATCGTTCAATGATTGGCTCTCTGCTTTACCTTGCCGCAAGTAGACCCGATATCGTGTTTAGTGTTTTCTTGTGTCCTAGGTTTCAAGCTAGCCCTAGAGAATTGTTGCGTGTAAAAGAGTCTATCGGAATTGTAGTGGAAGTGTACACGACGCAAGTAGTAAAGTGATACGGAAGTATCGGATATCGTCTCCACAGGGACTGGGCTAATAGCTTCACCTAGAATTACTGCACGAAAGTAAAAAGAATGATTTAAGAAGTCGTCACGAGAATAATAAAGAATACTGTAAAATAAATGTAGAGAAATCAAGATAGAGAGAATGGGGTGGTATTGAATTGCTCAGTAGTGCAGATATTGCTAAGTCTAGGAAGATCAGATCTGTCGTCGTCCCCGTCGCGGCAGCGAACACTCAACTCCGTACTTCAAGTTTGGCAAGAATCCCTGCTATGCCTTGGCCTATCCCTAGGTCCAAGTCTGTCGATGAACACGTCTTTGATGATACCTCCCAGCGTGAACCGAAGGATGAACACCGATGTTGTTGAATTCTTCTTTAGCCACTTAACCTCGTCATATCCCTAGGTCCGAGATAGTTCAACTATAAATTAGAGAACTCATATTTATTCCTTTCGTATACTTAACTCTCCCGATATTAAGTAAATAGATAACATCACAATGCTCTCCCGATGCTCTTGCAAGATATTAATAACCAGAATAAGAGAACTTGAAGTTTATTTTATTGAACTGAAAATTCCTAAAACAAAAGCAACCCTTACAACTACTTTACAAAACAACCCGTGGCCCTAAGGGGGATTTAGAACATGTTGAAAGGATGAAAATGGCTAGGGTTTTGGGAAGAAGGCTAGAGATAGGTTATGATGCCTCCTAGGTCGAATAGCATGCCCTTATATAGGCTTTGGGTCCAAGTTTTCTAAAATAGCAAGAATACAAATTTTAGTGGTTTGGGTCCAAGTACAACTCTAATAAAGACTAAATCTTCAGAGAATCTAACTTTAACTCGTCCTCCTTCTTGCTTGGGATTTTCTCTCCTTGAACTTTGGGCTTGGCATTCCTTCTGACCCAGGGCTTGGAAAAATATAGTGGTTTTACACGACAGACGGGCTGAATTTTCTCTTTCTGTCGAGGTCCACTTTGCTTCTTCTCCTCAAAACTGCTGTCGTCCTCTGCTGTCACGGCGGCAACCATGGCAGCATCGTCCTCCTTGACTGCTCGTCCAGTTCCAGCTCTTCTGCTTCACTTCCCAGCGCCTGCCTCTTCGTGTGCTACAGCAGCAACCTGCAAAAACAACCAATTTTAGTGGAAACTGCGCCATTTAATATATTTGTGATGTCTAACTGTAAACTAACCTAAATGCAATGAATTATGCTTGAATGCAGCAGAAATATGGGTTAAATAAGGTGTAAATAATAGAACTTGTACACACTCAACACACCCCCCAAACTCAAGTTTTTGCTTGCCCTCAAGCAACTAAGACCTAAAAGAAAAAAAATGAAATATTTTTGTTTTGGCTTAAAACAGTGAACTTTCCCTTACCCTTCATTCTTTCTCTGTGACGGCAGCACCCTGTCGGATAACTTAGGATTTGTCCGGAGTCTCACTATAGTCCTCGTGCAGTGTGTGCATGCTTGTGATCAGTTATATGCCAAGACTCTCTTAGTTTCCCTAGAATATTTCAGCCCTTAACTCAAATTTTTATGCCAAAGTTTATCTTTTTACAGGTACTTCTCATGCTCCTTTGATTTTTTTTGTTTGGACTCAATTTCATTATTTTTTTAAGCTAAAGTTTCACTAGAGCCGGTTTCGGGCACCTCTAGCTAACTTCCTAGAGCCAGTTTCGGGCACCTCTAGGGGCTATTCAAGTGCTAAGCTTCCTATTCTAGTTGACTAAAAGAGTTCTAAGCAGTATAACAGTCACAATGGTGATTTAAGTTTTCAGAACTATAGAAAGGCTCTAAATTGCTCCTAAAACTATCCTAAAGGCACTGCCACGACAGAGCTGTCACGGCAGGTAAGTTCAGTTCACAGGCTTAAACCAAAATTTTCATATTTTCATTTTTTATGAAAAATAAACTAAGTAAAAGACATGATTTAAAAACTAAATTAGACTCCATTTAATGGAGGGATGCCACCCCTAAACCTGAGGGTTGCATTGCCCTCAATGCAAATGACAAGATGAAATAAAAATAAATAGTACATCACAAAATATATAAGCAGACAACAAAATAAGGTAAGAAACTTAAATTTTAAATGTTGTCGTCGCTGCTGCTGCTGAGTCTAATCTGGCGGCGGGCACGAGCTTTCGGAGCTGGCTATGGAATGGGGGAGGCAGATGTGTTCTTCGTTTTGGCCTCCCGTGGTGGTTGAATCCTGGTTGGGGAGATATGAGGGGGTTTCTCCACCACCTGGATTTCCGAGCTGCTGCTGCTGCCGCTGCCGCTCCCACTGGCTCTTGGCATATTGTTTTTGTCTGCCATTCGGTTCTGCTTTTCACCGGAAAAAACTCCTTCGATAGATTCCTCTTATTAAAGGGTTCATTGTCGCTTGCGGCCCAAACAGAGGAGGAAGAAAAACCGGCAATGAAGGCGTCAAGCTCTTCCGATGCCATTCTGCGTTTCGTTCCCCGGGCAGACGTCTCAGCACGGTTGCTGCCAGCTGCTGTCGGGGCAGATGTTGGTGTTGATGCTGCAGATGGTGTCCGTGGAGTGGCAGCAGGTGTTGGGGTGTGGGCAGGGGATGGTGTAGCAAAATAATGTGCAGGGAAGGTTGGGAATATAACAACAGGGAAATGTAAAGAGTTTTGGATAATATGTACCGTAGACGCAGTAAAATCCCTGATGAAGCTCATGAGACCGAGTTGTCGTTCCTCCAATTTCTGGATAGCAGTGAGAATTTGGGAGGAGGAGTCGGTCGGGGCGGCTGCTGCTGTTTGCTATCGGGCTTCTGTCGCAGCAGGCTCAGTCTCCGGCTGCTCTGTCGTTTCTGCTGTGGTGGCAGCTGGATCAAATGACGTTAGAGGGGTGGCAACAGTCAGCTCCATTAAGCTGAGTATATTCTTGTCCGTCCATCCTTTCCCTTGGACTCAGATATCCGTGGCAGCTTCAGGTACCCCATGGCCACGGCAAAGGGCTGTGATGAGGTACGGCAGGTACAGGGGTCCCATCGGCCGGTGCGCACACTCCAGGATGCTCTCACGAATATAGCTGCCCACGTTAATGGGCCTTTCATGTAAAATGGAATGAATTAAGGCTAACCTTGGCTGATCAATAGTGGTGTTGTGGGATGACGACATGATACGCTTTTTGATAAAAGCATTCCATAATTTAGCTTCCGGCAGGAGTTGAGTCCTTTTTACCGTCCTTGGATTCTTCATGTTTGTGTTCCACTGTGTTCCGTCATCGGTCAGTTCTGCCATGACAACATCATAGGTAGCAGGGTCTAAAGTGTTGAGGAACTGTTGGTGGGCATCGTCGTTGCTGCCGACATAGAATTCGTATAGTGTGTTAATGTATTCAGCCTCGAACGACACTGCCCTTCCTCGTACCATCACTTCTGTCGCAGTCATGCTGTTAATGGCAGCGTAAAAGTCTCGTACCAAAGAGACGTTCATCTCATATGGATGTTCAGCAAAGATTTGCCACTTTAGAGCTCGAATTTTTCTGGCGATGAACGGCTTTAGGCCTAGGTTTCCTTCCATGGAAGTGTAAATGAATCCTCGTTCTTCCCACATATCTCTTATCTGATATGAGCGAGGGGTGGTTGCTGTCAGGGTGGAGCTGGAGGCAGCATTCCTACGGGTATTCCTGGAAGACATTTTTGCAAGGGTTGTGAAAATAAAAATGAAAGCAAAGATTCTAGAGGAGTAAGTAAGAAGAGTAGAAGTGAGTGAAAATGAAAAAATGAAACGGGGTTTATATAGAAAAGGATTTGCTACCCGTTGAAGCTGTAACGGCAGGAGCAAATAACGAGGCCAGCTGTTACGCGGTAACGTTTCTGACGCGTCTGTCACGTGTTTCTGTGTCTGCTGCGCGTCTGTGACGTGTTTCCGTGTCCGTCGTGGCAGCATGTTGACAGCCTATATTTTCCGCGTCTGTAGCGGCAGTTGTAACGACAGGTTCCAAAATTTGGGCTTTGTGGGCTGGTGGATGAATGGTGGGCTGAGTTCACTTCTCCTGTTCTTCTTGACTCCTTTATTTCCTAAAAACAATAAAAATAAAAACATTAATAAAATTAATCTTATTTCCTAATAATTAATAATAAATAATAATAAAACTGAAAATAAAAATTAGGTTAAATTAGGGATTCCAGGTGGGGCATCTCCTAAGGTAACCACTTCTTGTATTCCTGGGGCTTCAATCCCATGATAATGCTTCAAGCGCTGTCCGTTGACTTTGAATTGGTGGCCATCTTTTAACGATCTGATTGTGATGGCACCATGGGGAAAAACCTGTACAACTTGGAACGGGCCAGACCATCTAGATTTCAGCTTCCCTGGGAAGAGTTTCAATCTAGAGTTGAATAGTGATACAAGTTGCCCTGGGCAGAACTGTCGTGGCAGCAACTTTTTATCATGCCACTTCTTAGTTTTGTCCTTGTAGATTCTTGCATTGTCATAGGCCATTGTCCGAATTTCTTCAATTTCGTTCAAATCCAGTAGCCTTTTCTGCCCTGCCTTTTCCAAGTCCATATTAATTGCCTTTATTGCCCAGTATGCTCTGTGCTCTATCTCGACGGGTAGATGACATGTTTTTCCATAAATCAATCGGTAAGGAGACATTCCCAATGGAGTTTTGAAAGCTGTCCTATAAGCCCATAACGCATCATTCAGGTGTAAAGACCAATCTTTTCTAGTTGGCTTAACCATCTTCTCAAGAATGTTCTTGACTTCCCTGTTGGATATTTCAGCTTGTCCATTGGTCTGTGGGTGATATGCTGTTGCGATCCTATGCTTGACCCCATACTTCTTCAGAGCGGCAGCAATAACCCTGTTGTCGAAATGCCTCCATTCATCACTGATGATCGCCTTAGGGATGCCAAACCGAGAAAAGATGTTTTTGTGTAAAAACCTTTGAACTGTCTTGGCATCATTCTTTTGAGTGGCGATGGCTTCAACCCACTTAGATACATAATCTACTGCCAGGAGTATGTATAGATTCCCACATGAAGATGGGAAAGGTCCCATAAAATCAATCCCCCAAACGTCGAAGATTTCGACTTCAAGAATGTTCTGCATCGGCATCTCGTGTCTCCTTGCAATGTTTCTTGTCCGATGGCACTTGTCACAGCTCTTGTAGAAGATTTGAGCATCTTTATATAGTGACGGCCAATAAAATCCTTACTGCAGAACCTTGACAGCAGTTTTATTGCCTCCTAAGTGTCCTCCATACTGTGAGGCATGGCAGTGATGAAGTATGTCTCCTTATAACCTGATCTGCACAGACTTTGAAAAGAAGTGGTTCGTCCCAATAATAATGTTTAACATCATTTTGAAACCTCTTCCTAGCTTGATAATTAAGGTCAGGGGGAATTATTCTGCTAACTATGAAATTAACGAAATCAGCATACCATGGGAGTTCGAATGACTTACCTGCCGCCATGGCTGTCGCGGCAGTGACTGCGGCAACAAAGAGCTGCTCATCTGGGAAGGTCTCTAATATTTTTGTCTCGTCTCTTGGTAGACTCTGTCCCGTCTTGTAACGCCCCGGTTTTGGGCTTAGAAGTCTTGGGCGTTGACCGGTCGGTCAAAGTGCTGTTCGAATCGTAAGAGGTTAAATTAGGAAAGCCTAGTTCGGGTTGCATTAAAAATATGGAAAAATGTTCTAAAATCATCTTTTAATATAATTAAGTGAACTGTGAAATCAATTTTGGAAAATGAGTTTTGGAAGGGTGACATTTTGGCTAGTGACCAAAATGTAATTTTTGAAAGTTTGGTGGCTGTTTTATAAAGGGTTGAAACTTTGAATCTTTAAGGAGCTATTTACCCAAAGGGAGTTTCTCCAGATTTTTCTAAGATATTTTGAGTTATAATTCTGATTTTAAAGATTTCATAAAGGAGGGAAAAGCTCATTTTGCTATTTTCTCAACTAACTCTCTATTTTCTTTCTCTCTTTTTTCTCTCAACCCAAACACTCCATTTCCAGAGTTTTGTTTCTGATTTTCTCACCTAAAATCCTCCTTTCAATTCTCATTTGATTCCTAATCATTGTTTCTTCAAAACCTCTTCAATTGCTACAAGTTTCATTAAGGTTTTTCATTCCAAAAAGAGGAGAAACTCAAGTTTGGAGGTAAGAACGTCCTTCTCCTCTGAATTTCAAGTTCTTTACTGAAATTCCTAAGTTTTCAATCCTAAATTGATGTTTAATTAAAGGCTTTTAAGTTGATTTATGGATCTTGGCTAATTATGCAAGATTTTGATGATTTTTGATGATTTTCGTTAGATCTGATTGATCTGTGATTTGAGAGGTGTTTTTGATGTTAAATGATCTCTAAATTGATAAGGAATTGAGTTTTGATTGATGCAATCCCGGATAGGTTGAGTTTCCTAAGTTTAGCTTGTGTTTCAAGGTAGTTTTTGTGGTGATCTTGTGGATCTGATGTTGCTGGAGGTATAAGGATGTTAGTAGATTGTTTTTAGATGTTATATGATGTTAATGAAAGTGAGGTTTTGCTGGTTTATTGCTGGGCTTTGTTTAGAAGTGTTTTGGATGCATTTTCGGTTGTGTTTGGTGGCCGAAAATGGAGGTTATGTGAGAGCAACGAGTTTAGGTGCTTTCATTGAAGCAATTAATGAATGATGATGCATTAATCCTCTGCTTTAATGTGTTGAAACAGGGGAGGCATCCTTGGATCCAAGAGTTGTTGATCCGGAGGCTTGATTTGGTGCTTTGGCTTGAAGCAAAGTGGAAATTGGTGAGTGCATTTGTGAAAATGGATTTTCAGCTTTAAAACCAAGGTTTGAAGGTTTTGGGAGCTTAGTTTAAGTCTAAACAACTTTGCTAAGCTCAAGTGTAAGTTTTCGGATTTACTCTCTAGTGGTGGCCATGATTTGATGTGATGCAAAATGTTGATTTGCATGTTTTAATTACTGTTTTGAAAGCATGTTTTAGCATGATATTTGCTGATGTTATAAGCCATATGTTGAAGGTAACTCTAGGTAGGAGTTCTTTGATTTTATACATTGAAATGATGTGGTTTAATGCTTTGAAATGCATGATGAATATTGCTTGGTTTAATGCTTTAAAACAGTGGATTATATGATGTAAAAGATGTATATTGGCAAGTGATGATTTTTAAAAGTGAAGGTCACTAAGGTGGTTAAAAGTCCTTGAGTGAGCCTTGTTACTTAAGAACATCAAGGTGGTTAAAAGTCCTTGGATGGTTCTTGTTGTGGACACTAAGGTGGTTAAAAGTCCTTAGGTGCTCCTTTCCATGGTGGTTAAAAGTCCATGGGGCCAAGGTGTTTAAAAGTCCTTGGGGCCAAGGTGTTTAAAAGTCCTTGGGGTGATTCAAGCATTGGACACAAAGGTGGTTAAAAGTCCTTGTGTGGTCCTCATTCATGGTGTTTAAAAGTCCATGGCCAAGGTGTTTAAAAGTCCTTGGGGGTTTAAAAGTTGTTGAACTTGTTTTAATAAATGAAATGTATCACTTGAGCCAATATGACATGTAAAGTATATTGTGAAGCATGAGATGCTTGTTTTAATGATTATGTTGAAGCATGAGATGCTTGTTTAAATGTATTTTGAAGCATGGAATTGCTTGTCTTAAAGTATGCTTTTGAGCATGTGCAAAGGTTGATTACAAGCATGTTTTGTAAATGTTACATTGCATTATTGAATAGTTTTTAAAGAGCACTCCTCACTAAGCTTTTTCTTACGCTCTCTCGTTTTCTTAATTCAATAATGGAGAGCATTAGAGTACCTTGAGGGGCAGCAAGAAAGGGCAAGCAATCAAGTTCAAGTAAAGCTCAATGTATGAAGGTTTTATAAGTACTTTTAGCTTTTGGGGTGATTTGGCAATGGGGGACCTATGAGTGTGTTTTTGGGAGATGTTGGAACTCCCTAAGTATGTTGAATGTTGATTTGAATTGCTGGTTTTTGGATTGGATTCTTATATGCTTGGCTATGAAGTTTTATGCATGAATGGTTAGCTTAAGTAGGAAGCATGCCATTAAAATTGGGGCTTTTCTTATGTGATGGTTATATGTTGAATTGGTAATGCAATTATGGTCCCTGCATGTTGATTGACTATGTGGTATGATTTGGTGATGTTTAATTGAAGTTTGAAGCATGTATATCGTTGATTTTGAGTCGATTTCAGGCAGGGGTATCGGTACTCGGGCTTGCGTATCGATACGCCTGAGCCAAATATGCTCATTTCTGCCCAGGCGTATCGGTACGGTTGTGTGGGTATCGATACTCGTCTGGGTTAAGTATGAATGCAGTATCGAAATGCGGGATCTCGTATCGATACCGTCTCTGGAGTTGGTTACTGCCTTCCCCGCGTATCGATACGACACCAGGCGTATCGATACCTGACCGTTAATTCGGTTGGAAGTATCTTTATATGTTTTGTTTTGTTTACGTTTTGGTCCTGAATCTTGTTTGTTCAATTGAATGAGTTTGAGAAGTCCTTTTGAGCTGAAATTTGGCAGAGAGGCATGAAACCTGACTAATTTCAAGATGGTAACTTTAATTTGGACTAAGTTCTCATATTTATCAGAAATTACAATTTGGTCCCTAAAATTGTAATTTGTTCAATTGGGTCCCTGTTTGATCTCTGATGTTTGTGATCTTTGAGTATGTTGTTTGAGTGATCACAATTAGGGTTAATGTGCATCTAGATAAGATTAGAAAGAAAAAAAAAGGGTTGTTAATCAAGGTTGACTTTCGGGTTGACTTTGGTTTTCCCCGTGTGACTTTCTTAATTCGGGTCAACCGTCTAGGCCGGGTTAAGGGGGTTACATTTGGTGGTATCAGAGCTGAGTTCTCGAGTAATTGGGAATGTTTGTATGCATGATTGAAGTATGTTTAGCTTGTATGCTTGTTGTTTGAAAGCATGTTCAGTGGCTTGAGATGTTGATGCTTTTGAGATGTATGTTGTGATGATGCATGATGAGGGTACCCATTGCCAAACAAAAGCTAAAGAAATGATGTTGATTTTGAAAGAAATTGAGCTTGAATACTTGAAATTGCTTACCTTGCTGGTCCTGACTTTGTTTATTTTTGTATTGTTATGCATGGTAAAAGTATGGCACCACGTAGAGAGTTAAGGAGTAGCGTGAGAGCTACGACCCCTGATGGGAATGATGAGAATGCGGGTAGCGCTGTGTTACCTCCTCCTCCGCCTGGTGGTGGTGGTGCTGAGGGAGGGAGAGCTGGAGCTGAGGCAGCTGGTGCTAGAGCTGCAGGACCTGAGGTTGGTCAGGGGCAAGCGATGCCTGACATGTCGATGCTGGTGCAAGCTATTGCGGGTGCTTTTCGAGCAGCAGTAGCTGGAGCTCAAGGAGCTGGGCATCAGGGAGATGCTGGAGCTAGATTACCCTTAGAGCGTCTGTGCAGTCTTGGTGGGACTGAGTTTAGGGGTATGTCAGCCGAGAGGTCGGAAGCTTGGCTGGAAAGTACCAAGCGTGTCTTGGGGCAGATGAGCTGCACGGATGTGCAAAAGCTGGGATGTGTTGTGTCTTTGCTACAAGGCGATGCTTATACGTGGTGGACGACCACAACCTCTGGGATGGCTGATGCTGACATCACTTGGACATTCTTTCAGAATGCGTTCAAGAGGAGATATCTGGGAGTGAGATATCTGGATGAGAAAAAGCGTGAATTCATGTCTCTTACCCAAGGGAGCATGAGTGTGGCTGAGTATGAAGTACAGTTCGTACGCCTCAGTCAGTATGCACCGGAGCTGATACCTGATGAGCGAGAGAGGTGCGAAAGGTTCCGTTATGGCTTGGTGACGGAAGTAAAGACCTACATGTTGGCTGCTGAGTACAATGATTTTGATGTGCTAGTGGGCCGAGCAAAGGACATTGAGATGAATCTGAGTTTGTCTGCGAAGGGTGCTGGAGCGAGTTCTGGGAAGAGAGCTGCTGAGTATAGTTCCGGAGGTGGACGGAACAAGAGGGGACGTGATCAGAGGTTTCAGTCCTCAGCTAAGAGAGGTGGAGGTGCACCTGCTAGGGGTGGCAATGCTAGAGCTGACCCTAGTGCTTGTTGGATTTGCGGTTCACGTGGTCACTTGAAGCGTGACTGTCCTCGTGCTGGGAGGGAGGTGCAAGCTCCTGTTGCGGCAGCTGGTTATGAGTGCTGGAATTGTGGTTCTGCTAACCACTTGAGGCGAGATTGTCCGAGGATGGCTGGTGGTCAAGAGCGTGCTCCTGTTGTTGCAGCACCGCAGAGAGGTCGTGGGCGCGGCCGTGGTAATTTTCAGAGGCGAGAGGAAGGTGGTCGAGGAGTAGCTCATGTTGTAGCTATTCAGCCTGAGGGTGGAGGCCAGGCGAGAGTGTATGCTCAGCGCGAGGGAAGGAATGATGCAGATGTGATTGCAGGTACCTTTACTTTGCAATCCTTGTCATTGCTTTCTTTGATTGATTCTGGATCTACGCATTCATACATTCTGCGTGAGCATGCTGAATTGCTTGGTTTGCCTGTTGAGTCTTTGGATGTTGGTGTTAGAGTCACTAGTTCTTTTGGTGAAACTGTTGTGACTCGTAAGCTTTATAGAAGGTGTCCTTTGGTTGTTCAAGAGCATGTCTTTCATGTTGATCTTATGGAGTTGCCCTTCTATGGTTTTGATGTGATCCTTGGTATGGATTGGCTTGCTGAGCATCATGCTGTTGTGGATTGCGAGAATAAGCGGGTTTCGCTTAAGCTTGCGGATGATTATGAAGTGGTGGTGGTTGGTGAGAATGTGAAGTTTCTTGCCAATGTTGTTTCTACCTTGGAGGCGAGCAGGATGCTGAGCCAAGGTTGTGAAGCTTATCTAGCTTTTGTGATGAATCCTTGTTCTAAGGAGTTGAGGGTGCAAGATATCAGGGTTGTGAAGGAGTTTCCTGGTGTTTTTCCTGAGGAGTTGCCTGGTTTACCTCCTAATCGCGAGGTGGAGTTTGGAATTGAGCTGTATGAGAATACCACTCCTGTGTCCATTACTCCCTATAGAATGGCACCTAAGGAGCTGAAGGAGTTGAAGACGCAGTTGCAAGAGCTGCTTGATCGTGGTTTCATCCGGCCGAGTGTGTCGCCTTGGGGTGCTCCTGTCTTGTTTGTGAAGAAGAAAGATGACACTATGAGGATGTGCATTGATTACCGTCAGCTGAATAAGTTGACTATCAAGAATCGGTATCCTTTGCCGAGGATTGATGATCTCTTTGATCAATTTCGGGGAGCTGCTGTGTTCTCTAAGATTGACTTGAGGTCAGGGTATTATCAGTTGAAGGTGAAAGATGTGGATGTGCCTAAGACAGCTTTCAGGACAAGGTATGGGCATTATGAGTTTCTTGTGATGCCGTTTGGTTTGGCAAATGCTCTTGCTGCTTTCATGGACATGATGAATCGTGTTTTTCACGAATACCTGGACAAGTTCGTTGTGGTGTTCATTGATGATATCCTCGTGTACTCGCGTACTGAGGAGGAGCACGAAGAGCATTTGAGGATTGTGCTGCAAGCTTTGTTGGAGAATCAGCTTTATGCTAAGCTGAGCAAGTGTGAGTTTTGGCTTAGGGAGGTGGTGTTTCTTGGACATGTGGTCTCAGTTGAGGGGATTCGTGTTGATCCTCAGAAGATTGAAGCGGTGATGAGTTGGAAAGTTCCTAAGTCTGTTCAGGAGGTTCGTAGTTTCCTTGGTTTGGCAGGATACTACCGAAGGTTTGTGGATGGTTTTTCCAAGATTGCTGCTCCTTTGACGAAGTTGTTGCAGAAAGATGTTAAGTATGAGTGGACAGAAGCGAGACAACAGGCTTTTGAGAAGCTGAAGGTGGCTTTGACTCAAGCTCCTATCTTGATTCAGCCTGAATCAGGGAAAGAGTTTGTGGTCTACAGTGATGCATCCTATGTTGGTTTGGGGTGTGTGCTGATGCAAGAGGGTAAGGTTGTGGCTTATGCGTCGCGGCAGTTGAAGGTGCATGAGCGCAATTATCCTACGCATGATATTGAGCTGGCTGCAGTGGTTTTTGCTCTGAAGATCTGGAGGCATTATCTGTATGGTGAGAAGTGTACTGTGTACACGGATCACAAGAGTTTGAGGTATCTGATGTCTCAGAAGGAGTTGAATCTTAGGCAGCGGCGTTGGTTGGAGTTGCTCAAGGATTATGATTTGACGATAGAGTATCATCCTGGAAAGGCTAATGTTGTTGCGGATGCCTTGAGTAGGAAGGTAGCTGTTGAGCTGAGAGCTATGTTTGCTAGCTTGAGTATATCGTGGGATGGTGGTCTTGTTGCTGAGTTGCAGGTGAAACCATCGTTGGTTCAGTTGATCAAGGATAAGCAGTTGTTGGATGATTCCTTGGTGTCTCATGTTCAGGATATCGCGGAGGGTAGACCTTCGGATTTCTGCTTTAATGAGGATGGAGTGTTGTGTTTTGGGAGTCGAATAGTAGTGCCTGCTGATGCTGAGTTGAGGCGTGCTATTCTGACTGAAGGTCATAGTAGTCCTTTTGCTATGCACCCTGGTAGTACTAAGATGTATCGTGATCTTCGTGATGAGTACTATTGGGTGGGCTTGAAGAAGGATGTTGCAGAATTTGTGAGTAAGTGTTTGGTGTGTCAGCGAGTTAAGGCTGAACATCAGGTTCCTTCTGGTTTGTTGCAACCGTTGAAAATCCCTGAATGGAAGCGGGAGAGGGTTACCATGGATTTTGTATCTGGTTTACCTTTGTCTCCGTCGAAGAAGAATTCTGTTTGGGTGATTGTGGATCGCCTGACGAAGTGTGCGCATTTCTTGCCTGTGCATACTACGTTTTCTTTGGATAAGCTGGCAGAGCTGTACATTGCTGAGATTGTGAGGCTGCATGGTGTGCCTAAGTCGATCGTGTCGGATAGGGATCCGAGGTTCACATCGCGTTTTTGGCAGTGTTTGCATCAAGCTTTGGGTACAAGGTTGCATTTCAGTACATCCTATCATCCTCAGTCGGATGGTCAGTCTGAGCGAGTTATTCAGATCTTGGAGGATATGTTGAGATGCTGCGTGATAGAGTTCCAAGGTTCTTGGGAGAAGCATCTGCCTTTGGTTGAGTTCGCTTATAACAACAGTTTTAAGGCGAGTATACAGATGGCACCTTATGAGGCTCTGTATGGGAGGAAGTGTAGGACTCCTCTTTGTTGGGCTGAAACTGGTCAAAAGTTGGTTTCGATGCCGGCTTTGTTGAAAGGAACCACCGAGAAGGTGAAGCTCATTTGTGAGCGGTTGAAGACTGCTTCTGATCGGCAGAAATCTTACGCAGATTTGAAGCGTAAGGAGATAGAGTATACGGTGGGTGATCGTGTGTTCTTGAAGGTTTCGCCTTGGAAGAAGGTGATGAGGTTTGGTCCGAAGGGTAAGCTGAGCCCTAGATACATTGGACCGTATGAGGTTGTTGAGCGAGTGGGTCCTGTTGCGTATCGGTTGAGGTTACCTCAGGAGCTGGAGAAGATTCATGATGTGTTCCATGTTTCTATGCTCCGGAAGTATAGATCTGATCCTTCGCATGTGATGCCTGTGGAGGAAGTGGTATTGAATCCAGATTTGACCTACGATGAGGAACCGATGAAGGTTCTGGATTCAGATAGCAAGGTTCTTCGTGGCAAGACCATTGAGTTGGTGAAGGTGCTGTGGAAGCATCGAGGTGTTGAGGAAGCCACGTGGGAGCGGAAGGAAGACATGCTGAAGCAGTTTCCTTATCTCTTTCCTTCAGGTAAATTTCGAGGACGAAATTTCTTAAGGGGGGGAGAGTTGTAACGCCCCGGTTTTGGGCTTAGAAGTCTTGGGCGTTGACCGGTCGGTCAAAGTGTTGTTCGAATCGTAAGAGGTTAAATTAGGAAAGCCTAGTTCGGGTTGCATTAAAAATATGGAAAAATGTTCTAAAATCATCTTTTAATATAATTAAGTGAACTGTGAAATCAATTTTGGAAAATGAGTTTTGGAAGGGTGACATTTTGGCTAGTGACCAAAATGTAATTTTTGAAAGTTTGGTGGCTGTTTTATAAAGGGTTGAAACTTTGAATCTTTAAGGAGCTATTTACCCAAAGGGAGTTTCTCCAGATTTTTCTAAGATATTTTGAGTTATAATTCTGATTTTAAAGATTTCATAAAGGAGGGAAAAGCTCATTTTGCTATTTTCTCAACTAACTCTCTATTTTCTTTCTCTCTTTTTTCTCTCAACCCAAACACTCCATTTCCAGAGTTTTGTTTCTGATTTTCTCACCTAAAATCCTCCTTTCAATTCTCATTTGATTCCTAATCATTGTTTCTTCAAAACCTCTTCAATTGCTACAAGTTTCATTAAGGTTTTTCATTCCAAAAAGAGGAGAAACTCAAGTTTGGAGGTAAGAACGTCCTTCTCCTCTGAATTTCAAGTTCTTTACTGAAATTCCTAAGTTTTCAATCCTAAATTGATGTTTAATTAAAGGCTTTTAATTTGATTTATGGATCTTTGCTAATTATGCAAGATTTTGATGATTTTTGATGATTTTCGTTAGATCTGATTGATCTGTGATTTGAGAGGTGTTTTTGATGTTAAATGATCTCTAAATTGATAAGGAATTGAGTTTTGATTGATGCAATCCCGGATAGGTTGAGTTTCCTAAGTTTAGCTTGTGTTTCAAGGTAGTTTTTGTGGTGATCTTGTGGATCTGATGTTGCTGGAGGTATAAGGATGTTAGTAGATTGTTTTTAGATGTTATATGATGTTAATGGAAGTGAGGTTTTGCTGGTTTATGGCTGGCCTTTGTTTAGAAGTGTTTTGGATGCATTTTCGGTTGTGTTTGGTGGCCGAAAATGGAGGTTATGTGAGAGCAACGAGTTTAGGTGCTTTCATTGAAGCAATTAATGCATGATGATGCATTAATCCTCTGCTTTAATGTGTTGAAACAGGGGAGGCATCCTTGGATCCAAGAGTTGTTGATCCGGAGGCTTGATTTGGTGCTTTGGCTTGAAGCAAAGTGGAAATTGGTGAGTGCATTTGTGAAAATGGATTTTCAGCTTTAAAACCAAGGTTTGAAGGTTTTGGGAGCTTAGTTTAAGTCTAAACAACTTTGCTAAGCTCAAGTGTAAGTTTTCGGATTTACTCTCTAGTGGTGGCCATGATTTGATGTGATGCAAAATGTTGATTTGCATGTTTTAATTACTGTTTTGAAAGCATGTTTTAGCATGATATTTGCTGATGTTATAAGCCATATGTTGAAGGTAACTCTAGGTAGGAGTTCTTTGATTTTATACATTGAAATGATGTGGTTTAATGCTTTGAAATGCATGATGAATATGGCTTGGTTTAATGCTTTAAAACAGTGGATTATATGATGTAAAAGATGTATATTGGCAAGTGATGATTTTTAAAAGTGAAGGTCACTAAGGTGGTTAAAAGTCCTTGAGTGAGCCTTGTTACTTAAGAACATCAAGGTGGTTAAAAGTCCTTGGATGGTTCTTGTTGCGGACACTAAGGTGGTTAAAAGTCCTTAGGTGCTCCTTTCCATGGTGGTTAAAAGTCCATGGGGCCAAGGTGTTTAAAAGTCCTTGGGGCCAAGGTGTTTAAAAGTCCTTGGGGTGATTCAAGCATTGGACACAAAGGTGGTTAAAAGTCCTTGTGTGGTCCTCATTCATGGTGTTTAAAAGTCCATGGCCAAGGTGTTTAAAAGTCCTTGGGGCCAAGGTGTTTAAAAGTCCTTGGGGAAAGTTGTTGAACTTGTTTTAATAAATGAAATGTATCACTTGAGCCAATATGACATGTAAAGTATATTGTGAAGCATGAGATGCTTGTTTTAATGATTATGTTGAAGCATGAGATGCTTGTTTAAATGTATTTTGAAGCATGGAATTGCTTGTCTTAAAGTATGCTTTTGAGCATGTGCAAAGGTTGATTACAAGCATGTTTTGTAAATGTTACATTGCATTATTGAATGGTTTCTAAAGAGCACTCCTCACTAAGCTTTTTCTTACGCTCTCTCGTTTTCTTAATTCAATAATGGAGAGCATTAGAGTACCTTGAGGGGCAGCAAGAAAGGGCAAGCAATCAAGTTCAAGTAAAGCTCAATGTATGAAGGTTTTATAAGTACTTTTAGCTTTTGGGGTGATTTGGCAATGGGGGACCTATGAGTGTGTTTTTGGGAGATGTTGGAACTCCCTAAGTATGTTGAATGTTGATTTGAATTGCTGGTTTTTGGATTGGATTCTTATATGCTTGGCTATGAAGGTTTATGCATGAATGGTTAGCTTAAGTAGGAAGCATGCCATTAAAATTGGGGCTTTTCTTATGTGATGGTTATATGTTGAATTGGTAATGCAATTATGGTCCCTGCATGTTGATTGACTATGTGGTATGATTTGGTGATGTTTAATTGAAGTTTGAAGCATGTATATCGTTGATTTTGAGTCGATTTCAGGCAGGGGTATCGGTACTCGGGCTTGCGTATCGATACGCCTGAGCCAAATATGCTCATTTCTGCCCAGGCGTATCGGTACGGTTGTGTGGGTATCGATACTCGTCTGGGTTAAGTATGAATGCAGTATCGAAACGCGGGATCTCGTATCGATACCGTCTCTGGAGTTGGTTACTACCTTCCCCGCGTATCGATACGACACCAGGCGTATCGATACCTGACCGTTAATTCGGTTGAAAGTATCTTTATATGTTTTGTTTTGTTTACGTTTTGGTCCTGAATCTTGTTTGTTCAATTGAATGAGTTTGAGAAGTCCTTTTGAGCTAAAATTTGGCAGAGAGGCATGAAACCTGACTAATTTCAAGATGGTAACTTTAATTTGGACTAAGTCCTCATATTTATCAGAAATTACAATTTGGTCCCTAAAATTGTAATTTGTTCAATTGGGTCCCTGTTTGATCTCTGATGTTTGTGATCTTTGAGTATGTTGTTTGAGTGATCACAATTAGGGTTAATGTGCATCTAGATAAGATTAGAAAGAAAAAAAAAGGGTTGTTAATCAAGGTTGACTTTCGGGTTGACTTTGGTTTTCCCCGTGTGACTTTCTTAATTCGGGTCAACCGTCTAGGCCGGGTTAAGGGGGTTACACGTCTCCAACCTTGACAAGTGATCTGCTACCTGATTTGCTGTCCCTTTTTTGTCCTTGATTTCAAGGTCGAATTCTTGCAATAGCAGAATCCAACATATCAGTCGAGGCTTTGCATCATTTTTCGCGAACAAATATTTTAGTGCAGAGTGGTATGTGTTCACTATGACTTTCGTTCCATGTATGTAAGAACGAAACTTGTCAATGGAGAATACCACAGCTAATAACTCCTTCTTTTTGGTGGTGTAGTTCACTTGGGCGTCATTCAGCGTCTTGCTGTCATAGTATATGACATGAAAAAGTTTTATCTCTCCGCTGCCCAAGTGCTGCCCCGACAGCATAGTCACTAGCATCACACATAATCTCAAATGGCTGTGTCCAGACTGGTGGCTGTACTACTGGGGCTTTTTCCAGTTTTTCCTTCAGAACCTTGAATGCTTCAGTACATTCACTGTTAAAGCCGAATGGTCGGTTCTGCTCCAGAAGATGGCATAGGGGCTTGGTGATTTTTGAAAAATTCGCAATGAACCTTCAATAAAAACCATCATGTCCTAAGAAACATATGATTCCCTTTACTGTGGTGGGCGGCGGCAGCTTTTAGATCACTTCTATCTTGGCTCTGTCGACTTCTATGCCACGGCAGCTAATCTTATGGCCAAGGATTATCCCTTCATCTACCATGAAGTGACATTTTCCCAGTTCAACACTAAGTTACCCTTTTCACATCTTTCGAGTACCTTTTGTAGGTTGCCTAGGCAGCTTTCAAAATTGTCTCCAAAAACTGAAAAGTCATTCATAAAAATCTCTAGGAAATCCTCCACCATATCAGAGAATATGGCCATCATGCACCTTTGGAAGGTGGCTGGTGCATTGCATAATCCAAATGGCATCCTCCTAAAAGCGTATGTTCCGTAGGGGCATGTGAATGTCGTCTTTTCTTGATCTTCCAGTGTGATAGATATTTGATTGTAACCTGAATAACCATCAAGAAAACAATAGTAAGGTTTACCCACTAATCTATCGAGCATTTGATCAATAAAGGGTAAAGGGAAGTGGTCCTTTCGGGCAGCTTTGTTAAGCTTCCGGTAGTCCATACAAACCCTCCAACCGGTCACAGTCCTGGTTGGGATTAACTCATTGTTTTCATTGGTCACTACGGTCATTCCTCCTTTATTGGGAACACATTGCACCGGGCTCACCCATTTGCTGTCCGAGATGGCATAGATGATTCCAGCATCAAGTCATTTAATTATCTCCTTTCGCACCACCTCTTTCATTGCATGGTTCAGCCGCCTTTGAGCATCTATAGTCGGCTTATGATCATCCTCTAGGAGGATTTTATGCATACATAATGCCGGACTAATTCCTTGAATATAAGCTATCGTCCATCCAATAGCCTTTTTATGATGCTGTAGCATCCCTATTAACTGTTGTTCATGTTCCTGCATCAACTTGGAAGAGATGATTACGGGCAACGTATCATTTGAACCAAGAAAAGCATATTTTAGCTGCCCTGGCAGCGGCTTAAGATCTAAAACAGAGGGTTCAACAGTTGATGGCTTTAGAATTGCATGGTTATCCGAGGTATAATTTAAAGGTTCGAATAACTTACCTGGACGATCGCCTATATAGTTTACCTTCTCCTGATCTTCAGTATCAGATGTAGCAGATTCTAAGGAGTTGCTGTCGTCGGTGTTGTCGTGACAGTCTTCTAAGTGGTTACCGAGGCAGTGACCAATGTTGATGTTGTGACAGCCCGACCTGATGCAGGGTTGGTCAAGGGTAACTTCAGTGATAACCTTGCATTCTTCTTCTGCATCAGCGTGCTTCATAGCTTGGAGAACATTCAACTTTATTTCTTGATCGTTCACTCTCATGGTGAGTTCTCCTTTTTCCACATCAATCAGTGATCTTCCCGTGGCTAAGAAGGGTCGCCCCATGATGATTGGTGCGTTTTCATCTGTTTCACAATCTAAAACAAGAAAGTCAGCAGGAAAAATAAACTTATCCACTCTTACCAGAATATCTTCAATTTTTCATTCCGGATGAACGTAAGAGCGGTCTGCCAGCTGCAGAATTACTGTCGTGGGTCGAGCTTTTCCAATACCTAATTTCTGAAAAACTGATTTTGGCATTAAATTTATACTAGCACCAAGATCACATAGTGCCTTACCCACATATTTATCTCCGATTACACAAGGTATGATGAAGCTCCCCGGATCCTTCTTTTTCTGGGGTGGATGCCTGTGCAGAATGCTCATACATCTTTCTGTCATCTTAACCGTTTCAAATTCCCCAAGTCTAGATTTCTTCGACATAGCTTCCTTGAGAAATTTGGCATAACCGGGCATCTACCTAACGGCATCTAACAACGGGATGTTAATATGAACCTACTTAAAAATATCATAAATCTTTTTAAGCTAAGATTCTTGCTTCAGTTCATGTAACCGTTGAGGAAAAGGGGGTGGGGGATGATAATCAGCAATACGTCTTTCCCACTGCATACGAATCTGAGGAGGTTTGGGTTCATCATCTTTCTCCTTTGTCGCTTCTACTGTCGTGACAGGCTCATCGGCAGCAGGCTGTATATCACCTATCGGGGCAGCTTCCTCGGCAGGTATGTCCAAGGCTGGTTTCTTCACTGTTTCTGTTTCCTTCTCTGGCCCTGGTAGTTTCTTCCCACTCCTAGTAGTAAAGGCTTTACACTGCTCTTGTGTGGGCTGCCTAGCATTTTCAGTATTGCTAGGAAATCCGCCAGTCTGCCTTGGGTTGATATGCTGGGAAACCTGACCCATCTGTGTCTCCAAAGACTTCAGAGTAGCTTCATGATTTGTCATCCGCATCTCTGTTTTATCCATGAATGTCTCCGTATTCTTGACAAATTGATTCATGTTTTCAATGTAAGTTCCCGTCTGAGACATAAACGTAGCCAGAGTCTATTCCAGTATATTGTTTGAGGCAGCTGGTGGTTGTTGCTGCTGCTGCTACGGCTGCTGTCGAGTAAGCAATCTAGGTCCTCCCTGATTTTGATTATTGTGTGCTTGAGGATTCAGAGCATTATTAGGATTACTCCAAGAGAACTTGGGATCCTTTCTCCAGCTGGGATTGTAGTTGTTGGAGTTGTAATTCTGCTTATTGTAATTTCCAACATACTTTCCCTCTTCTAACTGTATAGGACATTCAATCGAATTGTGATTTCCTTCACAAATTTCACATACCTCTTCGACAGCAAATACCGGCTGGGAATCATCGTTCAAAAGCTTTTTCATTGCCTTAGTAAGGTATGCCACCTGTGATTTCATCGTGCTGTCGGCCTCATAATCCTTAACAGCTAGGACCCGTTTACCCCCTCTTCTTGCTGTCGGGAACTGCTCCTCATTCTTAGCTAGATTTTTCAATACTTGCATTGCCTCATCTGGGTCTTTGTCCAGTAGTAATCCGTTTGCTGCTGAATCAATTCGAATACGAGTTTGTAAATTGGCAGCATTATAAAACTTAGTTACCTGGTTCCAGACAGGGAATCCATGCATTGGGCAGTTCCGTAGAAGTGTGGTAAATCTGTCACAGGCCTCGTGCATTGGCTCATCATCTTCATGTTGAAAAGTAGCAATCTCGTTACGTAATCGCTCAGATAAATGTGAAGGATTAAAACGAGATAAAAATTCACGAGACAAATCTGCCCAAGTTCTAATTGAACCCGGCGTTAGTTTATTCCACCAAGTTTTTGCTATGTCCATCAATGAATGGGGAAATAACCGAAACCTCAGTATCTCCGCATTAACTCCTGGTAGTCTAAACGAACCACAGATTTCCTGGAACGTTTTTAGATGCTCCCTAGCATCCTCTGTAGCAGCACCACTGAATTGACCGACATTGTTGATCATGCTAAACATAACAGGTTTCAGCTCGAAGTTGTCAACATCTATATCTGGCAGTGTGGTTTCTAATTCTACATGATCATTCAACATGTAGTCTCGACAGGACCGTCGTGCGGCAGCGCCTGGCGGGTCACTGACAGGAGGAATAATCTCTCCATCTCTAGCTGGATTATCAACCTGGGGGTTCCCTTGGTTCTGCATCGTCTCTAACTATTCCTCAAGGTACTCGTTCCTGGCTAATACGTGACGAAGTCGGTTCCTAAGATTGAACGAACGTTCGATTTCAGGATCTAATGGATACTCAGGTTCTTCTCCTCGTCTCGATCTGCGCATAAACAAGCAACCTTGTGAAAAGCAAAAGTTGAGCGAACCAAATTAAAACAGAAAAATAAAAATAAAAAGAAAAGGTAGAGTTATGTTGCCAGTCCCCGGCAACGGCGCCAAAAACTTGTTGTGTGTAAAAGAGTCTATCGCAATTGTAGTGCAAGTGTACACAACGCAAGTAGTAAAGTGATACGGAAGTATCGGATATCGTCTCCACAGGGACTGGGCTAATAGCTTCACCTTGAATTACTGCACGAAAGTAAAAAGAATGATTTAAGAAGTCGTCACGAGAATAATAAAGAATACTGTAAAATAAATGTAGATAAATCAAGATAGAGAGAATGGGCTGGTATTGAATTGCTCAGTAGTGCATGTATTGCTAAGTCTAGGAAGATCAGATCTGTCGTCGTCCCCGTCGCGGCAGCACCTGTCGCGGCGACAGTCTGTTGCTTGTCGCGGCAGCGAACACTCAACTCCGTACTTCAAGTTTGGCAAGAATCCCTGCTATGCCTTGGCCTATCCCTAGGTCCAAGTTTGTCGATGAACACGTCTTTGATGATACCTCCCGGCGTGAATCGAAGGATGAACACCGATGTTGTTGAATTCTTCTTTAGCCACTTACCTCGTCCTATCCCTAGGTCCGAGATAGTTCGACTATAAATTAGAGAACTCCCACTTATTCCTTTCGTATACTTAACTCTCCCGATATTAAGTAAATAGATAACCTCACAATGCTCTCCCGATGCTCTTGCAAGATATTAATAACCAGAATAAGAGAACTTGAAGTTTATTTTATTGAACTGAAAATTCCTAAAGCAAAAGCAACTCTTGTAACTACTTTACAAAACAACCCGTGGCCCTAAGGGTGATTTAGAACATGTTGAGAGGATGAAAACGGCTAGGGTTTTTGGAAGAAGGCTAGAGATAGGTTATGATGCCTCCTAGGTCGAATTACATGCCCTTATATAGGCTTTGGGTCCAAGTTTTCTAAAATAGCAAGAATACAAATTTAAATTAAAGTACAACTCTAATAAAGACTAAATCTTCCGAGAATCTAACTTTAACTCTTCCTCCTTCTTGCTTGGGATTTTCACTCCTTGAACTTTGGGCTTGGCATTCCTTCTGACCTAGGGCTTGGAAAAATATAGTGGTTTTACACGACAGACGGGCTGAATTTTCTCTTTCTGTCGAGGTCCACTTTGCTTCTTCTCCTTAAAATTGTTGTCGTCCTCTGCTGTCATGGCGGCAACCATGGCAGCATCGTCCTCCTAGACTACTCGTCCAGTTCCAGCTCTTCTGCTTCACTGCCCAGCGCCTGCCTCTTCGTCTGCTACAGCAGCAACCTGCAAAAGCAACCAACTTCAGTAGAAACTGTGCCATTTAATATATTTGTGATGTCTAACTGTAAACTAACCTAAATGCAATGAATTATGCTTGCATGCAGCAGAAATATGGGTTAAATAAGGTGCAAATAATAGAACTTTTACACACTCAACAAGAATCACACCTTGTAGCCATTAAGAGAATCATTAGATACCTTAGAGACACACCTTGTTTAGGTCTTTGGTATCCTAGAGACTCTTCCTTTAACTTACATGCCTATTATGATGCAGATTATGGGGATTGTAAGATAGATGGAAAAAGTACCTCCGAAACTTTCCAATTCCTAGGTAATATGCTCATATCTTGGTTCTCTAGGAAACAAAATAGTGTAACCTTATCTACAACCGAAGCGGAATACATATCGGCCGAGAGTTGTTCTGCTCAAGTCCTTTGGATGAAACAACAACTTCTAGACTATAGAATTGATATAGGTACAATACCCCTTAAGTGTGACAACACTAGTGCAATATGTCTCACTAAGAATCCCATCCAACATTCTAGAACCTAGCACATAGAGATAAGACAACATTTCATTAGGGATCATGTCCTAAAGAATGATGTTGTTCTAGAATATATTGATACCTCAAACCAACTAGCTGATATATTTACAAAGCTATTAGAAAAAGAGCGTTTTTTACTCTTAGGAGAGAGTTAGGTCTAACTATCCTATCTTGACCTTTTAGAGCCCTTAAATGTCAAAAAATTTGCTTGAATTTGAATGATGATCATGTTTATGTGTTTTTGCTTCTTGATGCATCTATGCTTGTTACTAGGGGGAGTATGTATATGTTTTGGTCCATAAATGTTGCTCATTCATCATACACATGCATTTAGGATCGATTAAAATCCAATTTTTGAACTCAAGTCAGTTCAAAAAAGCATTTTTGGTAAAAGGGTGTCGATACAGGTAATAGCATATCAATACGGGTTGCTCAATGGGGGTCGATACAGTCATAACTGTATCGATACAGTCACGCGTATCGATACAGTATGAAAACTGTACCGATATGGTGGATTGATACTCCACGTTAGCGTTTCGATACGGTAAGCCGCTGGAGTCTAAATGGGGCTTTAAATGGGTGTTTTGCTTTAATTAAAACACTAACCCTTTTTCTCTAAAAACCGTAGCCAGTTTTCATCTATAAAAACCTCCTCAAACCCTTAATTTTTCACACCACACTCAAAATTCTTTTAGGGTTTTTCATCAACACATCAAGGCTAAGCTTCGCTATCAACTTGGTGTATTCATCATCCTTCATTCATCCAAATCCATTACTCAATGTATAAAAACTCTTCTCTTTATTTTTAATTTTTGTTTAATTTTTGTTATTGTTTTCAACTAATTTTTGTATACATAGTATATTTATAATATGGGTTTTGAAGTTTTTGCAAAAATTCTTTAAAATCTGAAAATTTGGTTTCGAATATATAAATATAATGTAAATTTTAGTATACTATTTTTCAAAACTATTTTTACCAAAATTAATATTTATACTTGTATATATTTTTAACATATAAAATATAGTGTTTTCATAATACCTTGAATTGTTGGAATGATTATTGGATCGAATGTGATGATAATTGCATACAATGTTTTTGAATGGTTTTGATGTTTTTTAGGTTATTATGCGGCTGAAAAAGAGACCAGGGAAAGAATTGTCTTCTAGTTCATCCAATCTTAATTCGAAAATGAGGGCATTACTAAACCGAACCTTGGTTTTATTATTCAAAATAGTTTTCAATCCTCTTCGGCTATGACCCATTATAAACAATACCAAACTGTAGAATGTCCTTGAATCGATAAATGCCAAGATGGGTGAATTGGATTTTTAATTTGGTTGGTAGTGAAGTGGTGAAATAAAACTGAGGACAAAGGCAATTATAGTGGTTCAAGTTCCAAATGAACTCTACATCCACTATCTTAGCTCCCACTAAGGATTTTCCAAAGAACTTCACTAGTTGATCTTCCCCTTTTCTAGGCTTAGAAGGAAACTTTTACACAAATGGTCAATTTTCTACCCAAAATTGACCAAACCCTCTTCCCAAATTACAAGCACGCAACCCAATTGAATCTGAAAAATAGGAAATTGCAAGGATTGACAATTGGGGTTTTACAAGGATATTGGAATTTAAGCACTTGAGCTTGGATTTGATGTAGGATTGTTTCTCTTACGATCAATAGTTGTTGCTGGTTGTTTTTAGACTCCTTTTTATACCTTCTCATTCAATTTTAACCGTTGGGGTGGTTCTCATCATCAATATAGCCGTTGGGAAGCAATCTTCCCACTATAAATGCACTTCTGCAACTACCCGTTTCGAAACACATGTACTTGTTTCGAAACAGACCAAAATAAATATAGTCGTTGGGGTGTAATTAAAAGACCGTATCGAAACGGATACAATCGTTTCGATAGGCTAAGAGCCCGTTTCGAAACAGCTTGATATCATTTCGAAACAATTTGAAACTGTCAAAACCCGTATTGAAACGTGCTTAAATCGTTTTGATACATCTTAACCGTTTTGTAAAAATTAGTTATAAAATTGCAACAGTCATGAATTTTAAATCCAAGTTCAAATCTCGTTTCGAAACAGATCTGCCCGTTATGTTGTTCTTCATCTGTTTCGAAACATAGTGTCTTGTTTTGATACTATCATATCAAAACGGGAAGACTCGTTCCGAAACCAATTTTAACAGTTTCAACACGTTGCGAAACACCTAAGGCATGTTTCGAAACGGTGACTCGAAAATCATTGTTTTGACTTGGAAAACACTTAGAAAATTTTGTATAACCATTTGGTTTTGACTTGACCACTTTTCTTTAAAGTTTTGGGAAGTTTTGAGGACTTAAAAATTTATTTTCTATTTTTAATTTAGTCCTTAAATCCTCTGTTATATCAAAATCATTTCTTTGGTTTTACAATCTCCCCTTTTTTGATATAACAAAATCAAGTATAAATTTTTAAGTGTTTTGAAATCTTTGATAAACTTTTAACTCCCCCTCAATTTAAGATAGGTTTTAAAGTTTTGAAAAGTTGAAATTTAAAGCACTTGAAACTTAAAAACACTTAGGCTCTTAGGAATTACTTCTCCCCCTTTTTGTTAGATCAAACATATAATCAAGGCTAAATGAGAATAAAAGAGGCATAAATCATAAACTAAACAACATAATAGCATAGATAGCATTAAGTGAAGAAAACAAATTCAAACATAAAATCAAACTCAATCCTAAAAACATGAAATCAAAGCATATGTCTTAAAACAAAAAAAATAGAGATAGGTGCATAAACTCAATCCTAATATGACAAAATAAAATGATATGCAATAAAACTAAGGTGCCTTATCGTCTTCATCGCCTCCAAAGTCATCCAAGAAATCATCCTTGTCCTTCTCTTGATCCTTGCAAAAAACGCCTCCAATCACCATAGAAGTTGGTGAAGGAGAGATCCATGGATGATTGTTGGGTTTCAAGGGAGGTAAGGTGATTCTCTATGCCAAGAACACAATCCTCCAATGATGTGAATCGAATGTCGATTGCTGCAAACCCGGAAGCCATGTTTTTGTCCATAGTGTTGAACTTCTCGGTGAGGAAGGCCATCAGAGCAGCATTGTTAGGAGCCACAACGGGAACTTGAACTTGTTGTTGAGGATCTTCTTGAGGTGCTTGAGCTCTACGATCAACTCGAGTCCATTCACCATTAGTGTATTGAAATCCGGACCTTACGAGAGAAGACTCACCAAGCTTTTGCTTGTGTTGTTCCGGAAAATCGTATGAGACGTCATGGTCAAGACGAACAAAAATGTAACTCAAAGTTGCCCATAGGTGAAGGAGGTGATGGAGTTGGGTTCACAATGCCTTACGAGATGGACCATCTCAGCAAACATTATCTTCACCAAGTTAGGTTGTTGTTTTTGTCGGAAACACTCGAGACAAAAGGTGTCAACTTGACGGATATGGGCAAATTTTCCTCCGGATGGGCGAAAGAACCAAGGTATGATTAAGTGCATGAAATGGTCTTGGGCATCCAAAGTGAGAACCTATCCAGTTCGAGATCCAAAGGTGGATTCATCCTCAATACCCTCATCAACAAGCCCAAGAACGATCACTAAGGTGGATGGTTCAACGCAAAACTTCTTTCCTAAGATGTAAGACTCGATATCAATAACTTCGGAACGATCGGCATTGCTAATAAGATGAGCATTGAAGTAGAAAAGCAATACCATGTTTTTGTAAACAACGTCAGGAATATTCATGAAGATTAGGAAACCCCAACGTTGCAAAAGAGATAGGTACTTAAATTAGAAACAGTCAGAATCAAGGAATGCCATGTCTACAACTCTCTCTCGTCGAACAACAGCATCTTGAAGAATTTTAAACTGATTCCTAGCCTCTTGGTTTCTAACACTTTTGGCATAAAGAACAGTAAGGTTTGGACGAACATCATCATCGGGGTTCGAACCTTCACCCCCTCCGGTCTTTCTTTTCTTTTGCAAAGCCATTAAAAACAACTAAAAACAAAGCAAGCAATAAAATTTAAGTGTATGCATTAAATCCTAATTCGGTCCAATAAGAATCCCATTAAGGTTTTTTTTAATAAAACACTTTGAAAGCATATACATAAAAATAAAATTTTGATGTAAACAGATTTGAAAAATAGTGTTAAAAATATGATTAAAATAAAATATATTCGAACCAAAAAAAATTAGATTTGAAAAAAAAAATTACAAGATTTTGAAAACTCATAATGTAAAACAAGTATTCTATACAAAACTTTAATTTTTTATCATAATATTCGAACGAAATAAAAATAAAAAGATAGAAATTACCTCAAAGATGGGATTTTCGAGGAATTTGTGGATGAAATTGCATAAAATTGATGAAGCTTGCTTAGATTGATGTTTAGGAGTAAAAGCATTCAAGTTTTGATGGAAAAAAAAGATTTGAAGGGTTTTTATAGATGAAATTGGTCTAGGGTTTTGAGGGTTTGTGGGTTTAATTAAAAGAATCTTTAAGCATTTAAAACCCTTTAAATTTGGCTTTTCTGGATATATGTTTCGAAACAGGATAGATCATTTCAAAACAGGCGTACAAAAACGCATAAAAACGTTCCGAAACTTATTGACTATTTCGATACAAATTTGACTGTATCGAAGCCCAAGAGTTTCTCGTATTGAAATGAAGAGGGGTCGTTTCGATACAAGTTTTAACAGGACCAAAACGTTTCGAAACCCTTGGGAGCGTTTTGAAACAGCTTGGTCCATATGTGTTCTTTACAGGCAGTCCGTATCGAAACAGGGTGAACCGTTTCGATACTAATAGCCCTAGAAGATTAGATAAGGCTCTAAAATGTAGAAGAAAAATTGAGATGTGTGAGCAAGTTTAACATATCAAAACATAAAGGGGTTTGAATTTTAATTCTCTTATTCAATATATATTTCACTAAGGGGGAGAATCCCAAAAAAGTTAAGATTGGTTTTATTATATAAAAAGGGGGAGATTGTAGAAATATGTGTTTTGATATAATAAATTAAAAAATTAGTTTGGGACTAAATTGAAAAGATTTCAAAATTCTTTTAAGTCCAAACAACTAGAAAATATGTTTGAGGAATTCTTAAAGGGGTTTTAATGCGTTTTCTAAACCCAAATTTTAGAAAACCACTCAGGTGTTCTAAATTGCAGCTCAACTGTCACTCGTACCGAAACGATTTGTAATCGTTTCAATACAGCTCAATACTGTTTCGATACGGCCAGAGGCATTTCAATACAGCTTGCTGCATCAGGCTTCAACGACTAGTTCTGAAGAAGGTCGTTCCGATACGGACTCGCTTGTTCTGATACGGACAACTCCAGTACTACAATTAATGAGGGAAATAAAGTCTCCAACGGCTCCAATTCAATCCCAACGGTCCTTAATGGCTACAAACTCATTTGGGACTATAAAAGAGACCTCCAAGCATCAAGGGAAGACTAATGATTCAATTGTCAACAACATTATAATGCCAAATTGTATTTAGGGTCTAAATTGTATATTTCTTGTATAGACAACACTTGTGAGCTTAATTGTCAAATTTCCTCAAGTGTATAGGTTTTGGGTGAGTGCTTAGATTTGCAAACATACACCTATTAGAGGGATTTCTAGTTTGCTTTAAATTTCTCTTGTAAGAGAGTGCTTGATTAAGCTTTGGGTAGAAAGCTTGATCATTGTAACGGTTTCCTCCTAATCCGAGAAAAGGGGACGAAATTCTTAGTGAATTTGGTTGAAATCCTTAGTAGAAAGCTAAGGTAGTGGATGTAGAGCTTAGTTAATAGCTCAAACCACTCTAAATCTCTTGTCAATTTTCTTTATCTTTTAGCTTCCACAAAAACACCCAAAATTCAATATTCTCCACACTTGGCAAGCATCTCGGTTGTGATCATCAAGCTCAACACAAGCTTTTTCAATCCGGGATGAAAGAGTTGTTTCAATCCCTTTTCTAACTGAGTGTGCCCCCAATTTTATATCAAAATCTCGTTTTGATTTTCTTTGCTAATGCCCGATTTATTCATGATCAAGCTAGGGAAAGTGTAATTTCCATTGAATCATATCTTATGGGTAAGAAATTTCGAATTGACCAAAGTGTTTTATGTAACCTTTTTGGTTTTGAAAATTTGGGAAATGATGATGAACACTCATTGGGGCATTCTCAACTTGGCTCCGGAACCGTGTTGATGCCCATGACTGTATCCTCCATCTTATCTTCTCTTGGTGGATTATTCCTTCTGGTGGAAATTCTCTACCATGCGCCAAGTTGATGCTTTTTGGCTTCGTTGTTTCTGAGAGGGTAAGCGCCCAAACCTTTGCCAAATTATGTTTGTCGACTTGGTTTATCTTGTTCAACACCGTCACACCGATCAAGCAAAGTCTGTTTTCTATGGCACGGCTTTGAGCTTCTTGTTCCATTCCTTGGAGATTGATTTTTCTCATGATGTCGTCGAGCCTCTAGAAAAGCTGATCGATGAACAATCCCTAACTCATGCTCACTTTGAGTATATTGATCATGAATGGGTTCATGTTAATCGACCTCCTCCTCAAAACGATCAACATCCTACGTTCGCTCCACAAGGTCCACAAGTCCAACAAGCTCAATCTTCCATAGATGGACTCATGGCGTATCTAAATGAGCAATTCACATCCTTAGGGACTAATATTACTTCTTTAGATATGAACATGAATGCTTGATTTGCGGCCATTGATACTCCCTTTAAATCATTGGGGAATCGAGTCAAGGCCTTTGAACAACAACAAACTTCTATGGATGTGTCTCTCACCGCCTTTCATGGTGCTTGGCTCAATCATACTCGAAAGTCTCAAACCAACCATGATGATGATGAAAAGGACGAGGACGAAGACGATGGGGACAAGTAGTCTTTGAGCATATCATTACATATCATATCATTTAGGATTTATCTTTTATTATGCACCTTTGTCTTTAGGAACCCTATGTTTTTATTTTGTTTTTAGGATTAAGTTTAGATTTAAGTTTGAAGTAATTTTGAACTATTTTTGCTTTGGATTTTCATTCGAACTTTAATGATATTAAGTTGCTTAATTATGCTTTATCTTGTGCTTTATTGTTATATCTTGTCTATATCCTTGAGTTGTTGCATTGATTTTGATCTAACAAAAAGGGGGAGAAGTGTAAAAATATAATTTTTTTACAAATTTTTGAAAACCAATCTTAAATTAAAGGGAGTAAACTTTTCAAAGTTTTATAGCCCAAAACCTACTTGTACGCTAAGGCATATCGATACGCTATAGCTGCATCAATACGGTTTTGAAGTTCTGGAATTTCAATCGGCAAAAGTGTACCGATACGGTTATACATGTATTGATACGGTATTTTATTTGAGCTTAACTATAAGGCATAGCGTACCGAAACGATTGTACCCGTATCGATGCGGTTTGATCTAATTTGATAAATCTTTGCATTTATAGTTTTTAACTGTTGCTTGTCAGTTATGATTTCAACAAAATTTCAAACGGTCATTGGACCGTATCGATATGCCCATATAGCGTATCGATGCACTTTTTGCTAAAGTTTTACTAATGATTCCAGTGAGCAAAATTCGTATCGATACGGTCCTAGAGTATCGATACACCCCTCTTTTTACATTGTACCTGTACCGATACACCCTTATAGCGTATCGATATGCCCTTTAAATGTGCACAACAACTTTTTCTATTTTGAGACAGGTATCGATGCCCTTGTTCGGGTACCGATACGGTAGGTTGCATAAGTGCATTTATTGCGGGGGAAAATGAAGCCCAACGGCTCTATTGATGGTCTCAACCACCATAACGGCTAGAAATCAATGCAAGGGCATAAAAACGAGCCTCAAAAGCTACAGCAACAACTATTGAACTAAATTGCAACAATCCAAGCACAAATCCAAACCTTTAAGCTATTAGAGTCAAACCCTTGTACCCAATGGAGTAATTTTTTAATTGTATTCATCTTTTATCAATTTGGGTTGAGAGTACTTCTAATTTGGAGCAAATATTCCACCTTGTGATGTTTATCTTTCATTTGCCAACAATCTTTGTATTTGAGAGAGTCTTGGTTAATCTTTGGGTAGAAAGATTAACCAGTAGAAGGTAAAGATGATGATGAGGAGAAGTGGGGAAAAATATTAGGTTTGGAAGCATTCAAAGAACCACTAACAGACTTTGGATTGTAAAAAACAGGAGGATGAACAAGGGAAGAAGAAGAACTAGTGGTAATAGAATCAACAGGATATAAAAAATTGAAAAAATCTAAATTAGTGACAGAAGATAGAACTTTAGTCCATACAGAACTATTAGTCAAGTAAGGAAACACATTTTCATCAAACCGAACATGTCTAGAAATATAAACACGACCAGAAGAAGCCATACACCTATAACCCTTATAAACAGGGGAATATCCAAGAAAGACACAGGGTGTAGACCTAAATTGTAACATGTTTTTATTATATGGTCTAAGATATGGATAGCAAAGACAGCCAAAAGTTCTAAGAAAATTATAATCAGGCTTTTGGTGAAATAATTTTTCATAAGGAGAGATACCTGACAAGGATGTGGTAGGAAGCCTATTGATGAGAAAGATGGCACTAGAGAAAGCATCATTCTAGTAGGTTGGGGGCATTGTAGCTTGAGCTAGAAGGGTCAGACCAACCTCAACCACTTGACTATGCTTTCGTTCAACAAGGCCATTCTGCTCAGAGGTGTGAGGGCAGGAGAGTCGATGAACAATTCCTTGGCTGAGAAGATAAGGAGCCAGAGCAGCAAACTCACCCCTCCATCTGTCTGCAGAACCTTTAACTTCAACCCCAACTGTAGTTTTACTTGCTTATGAAAATGTGGAAACACATCCTTTACTTGAGACTTCTGTTTCAGAAAATAGATCCAAGAATATCGAGAGCATTCATCAGTGAAGGCAACATAATATTTAAAATTATTGGATGCAACAGGGACAGGACCTTATACATCAGCAACCACTAAAGCAAGAGGAGTCGAATGTTCAGTAAAAGAAGTGGGAAAAGCGAGTTTGTGAGCCTTACCAAGTTCACAAGCATTACACAAATCAGAACTTTTGAATTTATTAATGCAAGAAATATTACAATGACGCACGGCTTTATCCAAAACCTGAACAAATGGATGTACTAACCTATTGTGCCAAGTGTGCATGGACACATTATTAGCAATTACAGACTCAAAAGAAAGAACAGAATCAACACTTGATGAGGAAGAAAATGATCAGAAGAAACAGATTTATTAAATAGTAAATGTAACTTGTATAAACCACCAAACTCGGAACCAGTGAGAAGCACCTCCTTAGTGGCAATGTCTCGAACACAGCAATGCTTGGGATAAAACTCAAAAAAGACTTGGTTATCCTGTGTAAGCTTGGACACAGACAATAAATTTTTAGTAATATTAGGAACAAAAAGAAGATTATGCATAAGTAAAGCCTTAGACTTAGATAACAAAGCAGATTGACCAAGAGAGTGTATTGGTAAGGAGTGACCATTACCAACTTGAACCTTACCTACACCAGGAAAAACAGTAGCAGACTGTAAATTGCTGGAATTGTTGGTGAGGTGATGAGAAGCACCTGAGTTCGGGTACCAAGCATTGTCATCTAAGACATCAGAAGTAGCCAAATGAACTTGAGGATGAGAAGTCTGAGAACTGGACTACAACACCCCAGGATGAGAAGTGTAGTAAGATGACACTTGTGGAAAAACAGTGTGAGGCAAAACATTAGTAGCATTATGAACAAGAGAGTGAGTCAATGGTTGAGAAGCATGCACAAAAGCAGGAGACGATGGTTGTGATGCAACACTATTTGCAGCCAGATGAGGAGAGACAGTTGAAAAGGGGGATGAAGGAAAGGAAGGAGAAGAGTAAATGACAGTGTGAGGAGTAGGAGCAACAGCATAAGGAGAAGCATAAGTGGACACATGAGCTTGAGCAGGAGTAACATGAGACTGAGCATAACCCCTACCACTTGGACCAGACTTGGATGACTCATTCTTGAAACCAGTATCAAATCTGAAATAACATCTTTCAACCAAATGTCCTAGTCTACAACACAACTGACACTGTGGTCGATTCCTTCCACCATTATAAAAGCCACGACCTCTACCTCTGTTATAGCTAGAAGTATTATTCTGAAAATCTGAACCAGAATTAAACTCATTGGAAGTATTGGTATAAGATCCTTGTTCTAAATTAGCCACATTAGCATGTGCAGTTTCAACAGGATCAGGTGAGGGCTGAGTATGAGTAGTAAAATGAGCCACAACATTAACATGAGACACAACAGAGCTAGTTTGTCTACTCTCAGCATCAAGAAGAATAGTGCTAACATATGACAAGTCAGAGGAACTAGGACTAGCAGTTACCACAGTAATGACTGAGTCATAGTCAGAAGAAATACCATTAAGGACAGCTGTGACATGCTCCTACTCAGAGATAACCTCACCAAAATTAGCAATATTATCACACACAGACTTAACTTTCATCAAAAATTCCTTCATAGACAGATCTCCTTTTTCTGTGAGTGTAACATACGCCTGTAGGACATGAGCTTAGAGTTAGTTTTTTTCACTATACAGCCTATGCAAAGAATTACAAATGTCAGAAGCAGTACTCAATCCTATTAAGTTGGGTAAAACATTTTCACTCACTGTGGACAACAACCAGGTAGCCAACGCCCC
Source organism: Hibiscus tridactylites (assembly GCA_958450335.1). NCBI lineage: Eukaryota > Viridiplantae > Streptophyta > Magnoliopsida > Malvales > Malvaceae > Hibiscus > Hibiscus tridactylites. Next base: position 79,447,213 of record OY288267.1, read on the forward strand.
ATCTTGTTCCTCAAAAATCTCAAAATCAGGATTTATACTAACAACACCCTCTTTTGTAACATATTGAGGAGGAGCAGTGACATTTCTATCTATAAATCTCAGTAACCTATGTGTCTTAATTGTTAAAAACACTTGTTGATGCCACAGCAAGTAATTGTGATCATCTAACGTGACATTAATCTTTTTAAATGAGAAGACCTTATTAGAAGCCGATGAGGCATTAGACAAAGATGAATCAGGGGCAGTAGGAGTATTAGTAGAAGTTGTAGCATTATCAGAAGTCAGATTGGTAGTACCAGTGGTGACATTACCAGAGGCATCAATCGGAATCTCATGAGCCATAACAACACAGCTCAATCCAAACAGAAACTCAATATTCACAAAACTGAGTACAAAACGGAACAGAACCACAATCCAAACAGCAGAACTCAGATGAACAGCACAACTCACAAAACTAGAGAAGATACGAGAAAGAAAAATGGAGCATAAAACGAGAAAGAACGCAGACAATAGAGAGCAACCAGCAACAAAAGCAGCAACGAAACAATTAATCGAACCAATTAAAGTAATCGAACGAAGTACAACAACTACTTAACAGAAAATAGGAAGGATCTCGCCGGAACAACAACGAGCAAAGCCGAATCGAAAACCCTAGAATCATCTGCAACTGCTGCAACGCAAAGAATCAACACCTAGCCCGGAAAAGAAAGATCGAATAGGCTCTGATACCATGTTAGATTCACTGTGATATGCTTGAAACGTGACGAAATAGAATCGGGGAAGAAGAATTGGAGAATGTGAGAGTACGAAAAGAGAGAGAAAAGAAAGGAAAATCAGGAAATAAGAAAAGATAAATAGATTTCATCAAACAATAAGAAAATGGATTACAAAAATTGACTGATCCAATTCTGTGAAGCCCAAGACCCATTTATAGTCTTAGCCCAACAGATCTAACAACCCAACAGACTCTTTAACAATCTAACCATAATCGGTTTACAACCTAACCGATTGAAAAACGATTCAATCTATATTACTCTATTACAACATACATACGCCTTAATGTTATGCTAACAAATAATTCAATAAAAGTTTGTAAATTTTGGCAAATGAGGAAATAGTATTTATCTTGTGGTTGACAGATTTTGACAATCTTCAAATCGTGTGTTTCAATGGTTCAAGTAAGATGAGCTTAGCTGGAGAGAGTATATTGTCGCTTTATTGGTGATATGAGATTGTTGTTACTTGAGTTAATTGATAAATGCATTCGTAATTGAGATATCCCTCAAAAGAAAGGTTGACGGGCAGCAAGTTTTGACAATCTTTCGATCGTACAACTAAGACGTTGGTTTTCTAATGTCTATTGTTGGTTTTTGAGGGAATTGATATGGTGTTCCTGTTATGAATATTATGGATTGATTGTTGAGTGTTGTTCTGTATTGGTGATGGGGATAATCGTATTGTGGATTTTGTATCACCCTTTCTGGGGTTTTCAATCTGGCTAGAATGTCGGATAATAATATTAATTGATTCTGATCCATTTGATTTTATTATTAATATTATTAAGTCAGCATCTTTTGTTTCCTTGTGTGTGTAGTTCACCAACTTGGTGCATCAGCTGTGTATTGTTTTATCAGTTGTTTTTTTATGGAGATTTGGGCATTACACTTGAAGCAATATAATGGGACTGTCTGGTGCACTGGAAACTCTAAATGGACAAGCCTATGGAGCAAGGCAACACCATAAACTAGGAAGCTACACTTATTGTGCCCTTCCAATTTGCCTCCATGTGTGTCTTTTCTAGATGCGCATGGAGAAACTATTGGTGCAGATCGGCCAAGACCCTCAAGTTGCTGAGATCGCTTATCATTACGCAATATGGCTCATACCTGCACTCTTTGCCTACGCCATTCTTCAATAACAAATCCGTTTCCTCCAATCCCAAAGCTTGGTCCTTCCCATTTTGTACATCTCGCTCGCAACTCTGTGTTTCCATGTGTCCGTTTGTTGGGTTTTGGTATTCAAATCCGGGCTCGGATACACTGGGGCGGCCTTGGCTATCAGTTTCACATATTGGTACAACATGATCTTTCTCGGATTGTACATTAGATACTCATCCTCATGTGAGAAAACCCGAGCCCTCCACTTGAAGGATGTTTTCACGAGTGTAAAGGAGTTTTTTCGATTTGTCGTACCTTCTGCAGTAATGGCTTGGTAAATGATAGAATATAGACTGGACAGAGAATGAATGAATGAAGAAGAAGTAGTGCAGACGAATGAAGAAGAAGAAGTGCAGAGAGAGAAAATAAAGTAGCAAGGCTTTTCTTATTATTGAGAATTAATATCGAATACAACATGAACTTTACATAATACAAGTGTTTGATTATATACACATTAGGAATAACTGATTCTATAACAGATTCTTGATCTTCATCTTTCTTTGAATGATGACAGATGATGACAGCTCAATACCAAACTGTTACAACAGTTATAACTGCTAACATTCTTCCTATCTTCCTTCCTTTGTTAAAAGATAAAATCAACCAGGCTGAGAAGAAACGTCATTAACACAACTCTTCAGAACAGAAAAAGTTATTAACTTGTAACTGAAGCTCTGCAGGTGAGAAAACTCTAAGCTTCTATCGAAGATGTAAAAAGAAGGCTGCTGACAAGGGTTTGGTGAAGACATCTGCTATTTGTTCTGAAGCAGGAACATAGTTGACTTGGAATGATCCTTCAGAGACCTTTTCTCTAACAAAGCTGAGGTCAAGCTCAACATGCTTGAGCTTTGCATGGTGAACTGGGTTAGCTGAGTGTGCAATAGCACTGGTGTTATCACACCACATAGCATCACATATGGAGTCTGCCAAACTCCTGAATTCAGCTTCAGTGGATGATCTGGAAACAACTGACTGTTTCTTTGAACACCAAGAGATTAAATTTCCTCCTAAAAACAGACAATGACCACTTGTTGATCGCTTATCATCTATATTTGTTCCCCAGTCAGAATCAGTATAACCAACTAAAACATTAGTCAACGAATTATTGCTGAAGAATAGTCCATGTTCTATGGTACCCTTAAGATACCTAACAATTCTCTTAACAGCTTTCCAGTGCTTGTCACGAGGGGCTTGTATAAATTGACTAACTTTATTAACAGAAAACTGAATATCTGGCCTAGTTGTACATATATGTTACAATGTCCCTACAACTTGTCTGTAAAGAGTACAATCTTTAAAAGGGTCTCCATCATTCAGAGAAAGAGAAGGAGAAGTTACCATAGGAGTAGGTGTAGGTACAGCTTCAAGCATCTTTGTTTTATCCAACAACTCCAGGATGTGTTTCTTCTGATTGAGCACTATGCCTTGATCCATAGGAACAACATTCATGCCAAGAAAAAAGGTTAGTTTTCCAAGGTCTTTAAGAGAAAAGGTACTATTGATTTGCTGAACAACAGAATCAATTTCTTCAGTGTTGTTGCCAGTTACTGCTATGTCATCAACATAGACCATTATGTACACTATGTTGCCTTTTGACTCTCTAAAATACAAAGAAGGATCAGCTAGAGAGGAGGTGAAGTTTAACTGAGAAATCAAATGTCCTTTGAATTTTTCAAACCAAGCTCGAGGAGCTTGCTTGAGTCCATACAAAGATTTCTGAAGCTTACACACTAGCTGTTGACCAGTAGCATCCTTTTGTTCAAATCTAGGTGGCTGCTGCATGTAAACTTCCTCTGAAATGTCACCATTCAGAAAGGCACTATCTACATCAATTTACCTTAAAGCCCATCCATTGTTCAAGGCTACACTCAGAAGAATTCTCACTGTGACAGGTTTAACAACAGGGCTAAAGGTTTCAGAGTAATCAAATCCAGCTTGTTGAGAGAATCCTTTTGCAACAAGCCTGGCTTTATATCTTGAAATACTCCCATCAGCATTTCTTTTGATTTTAAACAGCCACTTACATCCTATAGGTACTCTATCAGGGGGTAAAGGAACAACCTTCCAAGTATCCTTAGAAACCAAAGCATTGAACTCCTTCATAACTGCATCTTTCCACTCATCAGAAGAAAAAGCTTGATACACATCAACAGGAGTAGGAACCTCCACTTCAGACAAAAACACCTTAGGTTTGAAAACACCAGCTTTAGATCTGGTTACCATAGGGTGAGTAGGATTTTGTTGCAAAGATTGAGATGAGGAAGGAGAAATTTGATTAGAAGTTCGAGAAGAAGTAGGCTCTACACCATCTTGATTTTCAGCTTCAACAGACTGACCTTCAACCACCACATGAAGAGGAGTAGTAGAAGAAACAGGTGAAACTTGCTCTGAAGTAGAAGGAACATATGACACAAAGGGATCTGAAGGAATGGAATCACAAGAACCAGGGGAAGAGATAGAATGAGCAGTAGAAAAATCCTGAGAAGAGTGAAACCCAGATATGCTAGAACTGGATTGAAAACTTGAACTTGAACTGGAATAGTCCTGAGAAGTAGAAGGATTGGAAGACCTGGGAGAAATATACTTGACTTTAACAGTCTTAAAATTAGAGTGATTAGACTGAGATTGCTTCTTCTGCAAGCAAGGGAAATAATTTTCATTAAATTGAACATGCCTAGACACATAAAGTTTACCTTCATTATCTAAGCATTTATAACCATGCTGAGCATAACTATAACCTAGAAAAAGACAAGGTTTTGATCGAAGCTGAAGCTTATGCTGATTAAAGGGTCTGGTTAAAGGAAAACATTGACAACCAAACACTTTTAAAAAACCATAGTCAGGAATCTTGCCAAAAAAAATTTCATAAGGTGATAAGCCTCTTAAGACCCTAGTAGGCAACCTATTAATAAGATAGACAGAAGTATAGAAGGCATCAGACCAGTGTTTAAAGGGTACACCACTTTGAGCTAACAGAGTTAAACCAAGTTCAACTATATGCCTATGCTTCCTTTCAACTCTACCATTCTGCTCAGAAGTATAAGGGCATGTATTAACAAACTGAATTCCTTTTTGCAAGAAATACTGACCTAAAGGTTTAAACTCAGAGCCACAATCAGATTGAATAACTTTTAATTTACAACCAGTATGTCTCTCAACCATACTATGAAAATTAATAACAACATTAGGCACATCAGATTTCCTAGCTACAAAGTAAATCCAGGTATACCTGGTAGCAGCATCAAGAAAACTAATGTAATAAGCATAGTTATTACACAAAAGAGGAGCAGGGCCCCAGACATCCATTTGAACATGCTCTAAGGGTTTACTGTAAACAGAGATAGATTTCTGAAACGGAAGCTTATGACTCCTACCAAGTTTACAGGCTTCACAAAAAAATTCCTCTTTATTTATATTAGAAAAGTTACAAACTTTAGACAACTTAGCTAGGGTATCAACAGAAGGATGCCCAAGCCTTCTGTGCCATACATGATAACCAACAGAGGAATTACAAGCAAAAGTATCAGCAGAATTTTTACAAACAGAAAAAGAATTATCAACCAAAGAACCTGAACCACTAAGAGCAGTCCCACAGAAACCAGCAGAAGAACCAGAAGAACCACCAAGAACAACAGACTCATCAAATACAAACTTGTACAAACCTTCATTTTGAAAACCTCGAAGTATCTGTTGACGAGTTGTCAAATCCTTAACAACACACAAGTCAGGAAAGAATTCAATCGAAACATTATTATCTCTAGTGAATTTGGACACAGACAACAGATTCTTTTTTATAGAAGGAACATGTAGCAAATTAGTAAGAATTAAGGGCCTAACAGATGAATTAATAGTCGAATTACCTATACTCGATATAGAAACAGTAGACCCATCTACTACACTAACCCTACCAGAACCAAAATAAGGTAAAGACGAATAGATATTACCTGCATCGGGTGTGAGGTGAGAAGTCGCACCGGAATCTGGGTACCAGGCTGCATCTCCAAACACGAACTCATCGGACACCGCAGCAACTGAAGCAACTACAGGCTCTGCGGCAGTCTGAGCAACTGAACCAGACTGATCTGTCTGATTCGAACCTTGAAAGACATTACCCTGACTTTGAAAGATGTTCGCCTGATACGCCGTCGATGGTGCTTGACCAAACGAGCCTTGAAAGGACTGATCCTCACCAGAATCTTCGGAATAGGTGACTTGATTAATGGAGCCACCAATACCTTCAAACGCCTGATCGAAATGAATGTAGCATCTGCCAGTAAGATGTCCTATCTTGCCGCAGATTTGACACTGCAGAAGAGACCGACCACCGCTAAAGAACCGTCCTCCACGGCCTCTGAACGGCATCCCTCGACTAGGGTTTGGCGGACGAAAAACAGGTGCGGTTGGCCGTTGAGGAGTCGAGTAAGCAAAAGAATTAGAGTAACCCATGTTAGGGTTATTATTAGAACTTGGGCCATTAAACGGGCTTTGCTGATTAACCTGATAAGCACTTGCGGACCCAGACGAACTATGAACATAATTCACCAAAGACCCATGAGACAGGAACTCGAGTTGCCTGGACTCAGTGTCCAGTAAAAACTAGCAACACCGTCGAGTTTATACGGTTGTTGACTCGACGTAATCACGACAACCACCGGCTAATACTCCGGCGGCAACCCTGTAAGTATAGCCGAAATATGCATCGTCTCTGTAAGAGGATTTCCACACGCAGCAAGACTGTCACAGACACTTTGGATTTGAGCCAAATACTCACGCATCGATTGATCACGCTTGCGGATATTCTTGAGAGAGCAGTGCAGATGCATTATACGAGTTGTAGAAGTAACAGAGAATACCTGATGAATCTTGGTCCAAATCTGAAGAGCACTCTTACAGTTCACCAAAGAAGGAAGAATGGACGGCCCGATGGATGACAGCAACCCAAAACAGAGAGCATTGTCTTCTTGCTTGAATCTGGCATACTCCGGGCTGATTGAACGATGACCACCATCTCCAGTGACATATTGCTCAGGAACAGAGAAAGATTCATCAAGATGATCTTGAAGAGCCAGGCTCTCAAGGGCGAATTGAATCTGCTGACGCCAGAGGAGATAGTTTGTGTCATCCAACCGAATGGAAATGGACTTGTTGGTGAAGGGCTTCGAACTGTTAGATACCTCTTAAACCATGATAGAATATAGACTGGACAAAGAATGAATGAATGAAGAAGAAGAAGTAGTGCAGACGAATGAAGAAGAAGTAGTGCAGAGAGAGAAAAGAAAGTAGCAGGGCTTTTCTTATTATTGAGAATTAATATCGAATACAACATGAACTTTACATAATACAAGTGTTTGATTATATACACATTAGGAATAACTGATTCTATAACAGATTCTTGATCTTCATCTTTCTTTGAATGATGACAGATGATGACAACTCAATACCAAACTGTTACAACAGTTATAACTGCTAACAGTAAACAACCGGCATCATCCTCAGGGACTCTCTGTTGTCATGTTTATTGTTTATTCTTAATAATGTTAGGTCGTTTTTGCAGCCTCGAATGGTGGTCTTTTGAGATTCTTGTACCAAATTCAAAGCTCGAAACTTCAGTTCTCTCGATATGGTATGAGTTTATTTCGAAACCTGTAAACGAAAAGATGTGTTCTCGCAATAACTCCAATTATATCTGCAGCCTTTCAAGCGACTCGTTGCATTATAACATACCAGTTGGGATCAGTCATCAGTGTAGCTGCCAGGTTTGATCTTTTCCATTTCAATTACCAAGTAACTGTAGTTGTTGATGTACTGATAATTTCTCCAAAAATGGGGCCACCATCTTTACAGTACAAGAATTTCAAATGAATTAGGAGCTGGGAATCCGCAGGCAGCTCAAGTAACCACCTTGGCTTCGGTGCTTCTTAAACTTGTAGAAACAGTCATTGCAACTACGATTCTTTTCTGTTGTCGCCATGTTTTCGGGTATGCTTACAGCAGTGAAAGCCAAGTCGTACTCAAAGTCACACAAATACTTCCTCTCGTCTGTCTCTCACTTATGTCCGGGCCATAACTATTTATTTTTCACTCAAATACATTATTTTATATCATAAAGAAAATGAAAAAAAAAAAGTAAAAAAGAAAAAAAGGAAAAGTAAAATAAGGAAATTACGTGGGTGACATGCAAGCAACCACGTCCCTAATTGCATGATTCATCTCCCCACCCCAATTGCTATAAAAGAGGAGGGGGAGGTCTTGCAAAAGACACACACAGACGGCAAAGCCAAGAATGGCTTAAGGCCATAGAGTAAATGGCGCAAAGCCATTGAAATGTCCAAGTTTTTTAGTTCGAGATCAGTGCTCTCTCCGGGAATTTTTTTTTGGACAGTTGGTTCGATTGGAGGCCCTGATGAGGTTTGTTCGAATCAATTTTTTAGTTATGAAGTGATGATGTGGAGATCTTGCTAGGGGTCAGGCGAAGTTCTTATTTCGAGCTTCTAGTAAAGTAAATTTTGATTCTCATCTTTGTATTTATTTTAATGTTGTCTTTTTGTAATACATATCTTTGTATGAAATATAAAATGTTCTTACATTTGTTGGTATGTTTTTTTTTAATTTTATATGTCATGTTTGTATATTTTAATTTTATTTTGTATGCAATGTTTGAATAAAATATATTCATTTGTATTGTTTAATTAAATTTTAAATTAAAACATTTTAGGGATTATTGTAAAAAACGTACCCTGAGCGTGAGGGTGCCACTTTTCGATAGTCTCTATTAAAAATATTTTTATTCTAAATCATAATTTTAAAAATAGACTCCATTCAGTCGGGAATCTAACAAGAATTATGCCCCAAGCATAGAGGTGTAAATTTTCAATTTTAAAAATAATTTCTTCTCTTTATTAAAAATAATTTCAATTTTAAACCACAATTTTCAAAATAGACTCCCTTTAGTCGGGAATCTAACAAAATTTATGCCCGAGCATAAGGGTGTAAATTTCTTCTCTTTAAATATAAAATACCATTTTTTTCTAAATTATAATTTTTAAAATAGATTTTTCCTATTCGAGAATCTAACGGAAATTATGCTCCAAGCGTTGGAGTGTACCTTTCCTTTCATAAACATACATTTTCAAATATTATGTTAAATCAAGGGATCATAAATTAAATTCGAATTCATAATTTCCATCATTAAAACACTACCTAATCGACTATGTATCACTTTTGGGCGTTGTGAGGGTGCTCACCCTTCCCCACACGTAACTGACTCCCGAACCTGTTTTTCTGGTTGCGCAGACCAAAGCTCGTTGTTTTAAAAAAATGATAAAAAAAACAAGTTTTATTAAAATAACTGAGTTTTTCAGGTGATCCAATCGCACCTAAAGTAGAATAAAAGATTGGTGGCGACTCCCCGTTGTTACAGCTTGGCGACTCTGTTGGGGACCTTTTTTAGAGAGTCAAGCCACATGTCGATTACTTTTTGTCTATATGTGGAAATTATGACTTCGATTTAATTAATTTGTGATCTTTTTTTCTAAATTTTTACAAATTTTTTATAATTTTTTTTGAGTTATCATATCATGAGCTCCATACCCGAGCTCCGTCCCTTAAGTGGGAGCGAGAAACCACGCCTTCGTGAGGTACTCCCTCTGTGTAGGATGGTGAAATGCTTCCAGGATATAGGCCTTTTTGTCTTCGTGAGACCTCTATCTCCGTGCAGACCTAGGAAAATGTATCCTCCCGAATCGATGTCCTAGTGACAATTCGGGTACCGTTATTTTAGAACCAAAACACATATAGTAAACCCTAAGAGCTTACCCCTTAAAGCCAAACCAAAACACTGTCCGTTAGCAGTCACCCCTTTTAGGTTTTGATGCCTTTATTTGCTATACATGTTCAATTTTTTTCCTGCTAATTTTTGTCTTATTATTATTCAATTTATCTATTTGACTCTTTTATTATGAACTAACCTGTTTCTTCTCTTTGGTGATCATGTTGCATTAAGTCATTCATTCCACATTAATTACATGACACCACTATAACATTTTAATTTTTGCATTTCATCAGCATGAAGTATTGATTCACGCTTGGTTCCCTATTTGAAAAATTATCATTGGGAGAAAATCTAGTTCCCTAGATATCGATGCAAAATTCAAAAGTTTCGAATAAATCTCGTAAATTCAGAAGTTGAACCACGATAACCATTTTTGAATCAGTGTTTTCTCATCTAGGACATGCATTTTCCATTTACATGCATACATTCTATTTTGAATCGGTACCTTCACATCTAGAACTTGTACCTTGCATTTACATGCATTCTTTTCGGAACTTTGAAACCGATCTTGGGATGCCCCATGTTAGTAAATACCGAATAAAGCAAAGTTGACCAATCTAACATGATGCAAGAGCCCGGTCCAGGGGCATTTTCAAATAACCTTTGCACTCATACATACATCATACCTCTACAAGGCCCCAAGCTGAGAACATTCCTCGACAAGTTTAGGAAGCGAGCTTCCGATGCCGAGTTAGACTTCTGCACCCTAGACGACTACATCAATTATTGTCTGTAGCACTTTGCCAGAGCCAAAAAGTGATGAGTTACCATGAACCAAAAAACAAATTTATGGACTCGACCGGGGGGCAACATAACGCGTCTACGAGAACAATGAAAGCTCTTTGGGAAAAGGCGAAAACATACTTCAAGCCTTGCATTCGCTTCAAGAGCAGTCGCGGACAAAAATGTTGGGACTCGAGGGAGTAATCCCAAAGATGATCGAACCAAGGAAGGTTGAGGGCATCCTTATCAACAAGGCATCGAGCAATATTTATCAGCAGCAAATATCTGACTACCATAAAGTCGGGGGCACCCTTTTAAGAGGCAAATCAGAATCTCTCATTCACACATCCATCATTCGACATTAACTGCATGCATCGTACAAGTCATCATGCATTTAGGCTAGACACATGCATCAAACACAAAGTTAAGTGCACCAATAGAACATTTTTTCTTTTACATACAAACATGTCCAGAAAAGAGAAACCAAAAGACCTCAACTATGAGGGCAACAACATGATGACCGACCCTTAACCCTAAAGGAGGCCAAATACGCAAAAAAAGCTTGAACATTCAGGTAAAAACGGTAAATTTTTTTGAACAGATTACTAACTAATATTCTATTTTCAGGTCATAACTCCATGCCATGAAATTCAAGAATCAACCTTTCTCCAATATCGCCTCCGTCGAAGGTGGTGAGCCAAGTAAATCTCTCTGGAAAAAAGAAAAAATGAGATGACATCGAGATCATTCAGCTTAGAGGTTCAAGTCCAAAAAAAGAATAAGGACAATGAAGCTTGGGGGGCAAACTTCTGCTGAGACAAATTTTAAACAAAGATCAGAAGATCAAATTAAGTCAGAAGAAAGGAACTTCTATAAGAATTTCATGCATCTCTACATCATCACTAATGCATGCACATACATGTCATTTGCATAAATACATTCCCGTAAGCTAACCTTGCATTGGTTACTCAAATAATTTTTTTTGAAACCAATCTTTTCATAAGGACCCATTTTCCTCAAAAACATGTGTTTCTTAAATCTGTCCTTTCTTAAGGACATTTCCTCAAAAACATGAGTTTCTTAACTATGTCCTTTCTTAAGGACATTTTCTCAAAACATGAGTTTCTTAATTCTGTTCATTCTTAAGGACATTTCCTTTGAAACATGAGTTTCTTAACTCTGTCCTTTCTTAAGGACATTTTCTTCAAAAGCAGAAGTTTCTTAACTCTATCCTTCCTTAAGAACATTTTCTTAAACTCAGAATTTCTTAACCATCCTTTCATAAGGACATTTTTTCTCATACTCGGAATTTATTAATTTCATCCTTTTATAAGGATACTCCTTCTCAAAACCAGAATTTTTTAATCCCATCCTTTCACAAGGACTTTTTCTGAAAGCATGAATTCCTTAGTTCAATCCTTCCACAAGTATATTTTTCTGAATTTGTTTTGGATATTTCCTCAAAGATCTTTTCTTAAATCAACTATACCTTTTCTTACAAATATTTGACCATTTCTTAAAGAATGAAAATTTGTAGGTCTAATATCCTCAAACAGGAAGGAGCAGACCGTTATCAATAAATTCCAACATCCTTGACATGAAGGACTAGAGCAAATATGAAAATGTTGTTTGGCGCCTTCAACTAAAGAAAGCACAGACAATCGTTAACAAGAACCAACATCATTGACATGAAAGAGTCCTATCTCACACATAACATGGTGTAACGGATCAACCTTTTCCGATTCTACCTCCCCGTTAGAGGTGCAACAGATCACCCATAAAGTTACAGATTCTACTTCTTCAAGATAGGTGAAATTATGTTTCTCCAACAAATGGTGGAACATATCAACTCAACAACAAGTTTATCTCCCTGAATTTGCAGCGGAATAAGCACGACAACAATTTCATCTCCCTAAACATGCAATGGAATGAGCACGACAACATTTTCATCTCCCTAAGTTTGTAGCGGAATGAGCACAGACAACAAGTTTAGCTCCTTGGAATTACGATGGAATGAACACAACAACAAATCTGTCTCCTTGAATTTGCAACAGAACAAGCTTCAATAATTTCATCTACTTGAATTTGCGGCAGGATAAACACGATAACAATTTCATCTCCTTGAATTTGCAGTGAAAGAAGAACACCATACAACAACCTTATCTCCCTGAATTGGCAGCAAAACAAAATACGAAAAAGTCGTCTCCCTGAACATACAATAGGTCATATTTTCCAGGTCTAATTTCACCATAGTAGGTGCAATTAGACCAAAATCCAAATCATGCTACGTCGTTAGAGCCGTAGTAGATCAAATCTCATATCATGTTACTTCATGGAAGTTGCAGCATGTCATATCTTCCAGGTCTAGATTCGTCGTAGTAGGTGCAACTAGACCAAAATCCAAATCATGCTACGTCGTCAGGGCCGTAGTATATCAAATCTCAAATCATGCTGCTTCGTGGGAGTTGCAGCATGTCATATCTTCCAGCTCTAGTTTCGTCGTAGTAGGTGCGACTAGACCAAAATCCAAATCACACTATGTTGTTAGGGCCGTAGCAGATCAAACCTCAGCTCATGTCGCTTCGTCAGAGTTGCAGCAGATCATATTTCCCAGGTCTAGTTTTGCCGCCATAGGTGCGACTAGATCAAAGCCCAGATCATGCTACGACGATAGAGTTGTAGCATATTAAACCTCAGATCATGCTACTTCGTCGGAGTTGCAGCAGATCATATTTCCCAGGTCTAATTTTGCCGCAATAGGTACGACTAGATCAAAGCCCAGATCATGCTACGACGACAGAGCCGTAGCAGATCAAACCTAAGATCATGCTTCTTCGTCAGAGTTGCAGAAGATCATATTTCCCAAGTCTAGTTTCGCCGCAATAGGTGCGACTAGATCAAAGCCCAGATCATGCTACAACGACAAAGCCGTAGCAGATCAAACCTTAGATCATGCTACGACGACAAAGCCGTAGCATATCAAACCTCAGATCATGCAAGTTCGTCAGAATTACAGCAGATCATATTTCCCATGTCTAGTTTCGCCGCAATAGGTGCGACTAGATCAAAGCCCAGATCATGCTACCACGATAGATCCGTAGCAGATCAAACCTTAGATCATGCCGCTTCGTCAGAGTTACAGCAAATCATATTTCCCAGATCTAGTTTCGCTGCAATAGGTGCGACTAGATCAAAGCCCAGACCATGCTACGACGATAGTGTCGTAGCTGATCAAACCTCAGATCATGCTACTTTTTCAGAGTTGTAGCAGGTCAATTATTTTTTAGGTCTATTTTCGCCGTAGTAGGTGCAAATAGATCAAAATCCAGATCGTGCTACGTCGCTAGAGCCATAGCAGATCAAACCTCAGATCATGTCGCTTTATCAGAATCGCGACAGGCCAATTGTTTTTCAAGGTCTAGTTTCACCGCAATAGGTGCGACTAGATCAAGATCTAGATCTCACTACGATGACAGAGTCGTAGCAGATCGAACCTAAGATCATGCCTCTTCCTCATGGATGTAGCTTGACCAAACTTGAACTCTCGATCCTGCCTCCTCGTCGATGTTGTAGTTGGATCAAAACAACTTCAGACCGTGCCTCTTCGTCAGGTGTCATAGCTCGGTGAACTGATGGTCTTGCCTTTTCGTCAGGGTTGTAGCTTGACCAAACTTGAACTCTCGGTCATGCCTTCTCGTCGGTGTTGTAGCTGGATCAAAACAACTTCAGACCGTGCCTCTTCGTCAGGTGTCGTAGCTCGGTCAACTCTTGGTCTTGCCTCTTCGTAAGGGTTGTAGCTTGACCAAACTTAAACTCTCGATCCTGCCTCCTCGTTGGTGTTGTAGCTGGATCGAAACAACTTCAGACCGTGCCTCTTCGTCAAGTGTCGTAGCTCGGTCAACTCCTTGTCATGCCTCTTTGTCAGGGGATGTAGCTTGACCAAACTTGAACTCTCAATCCTGCCTCCTCGTCAGTGTTGTAGCTGGATCATAGCAACTTCAGACCGTACCTCTTCATCAGGTGTTGTAGCTCAGTCAACTTCTGGTCATGTCTCTTCGTCAGTGATGTAGCTTGACCAAACTTGAACTTTCAATCCTGCCTACTCGTTGGTGTTGTAGCTGGATCAACACAACTTCAGACCGTGTCTCTTCGCCAGGTGTTGTAGGTCAGTCAACTTTCTGGTCATGCCTCTTCGTTAGGGTTGTAGCTTGACCAAACTTAACCTCTCGATCCTGCCTCCTCGTCGGTGTTGTGGCTGGATCGAAACAACTTCGGACCATGCCTCTTCGTCAGGCGTCGTAGCTCGGTCAACTCCTGGTCATGCCTCTTCGTCAGGGATGTAGCTTAACCAAACTTGAACTCTCAATCCTGCCTCCTCGCTGGTGTTGTAGCTAGATCGAAACATACTTTAGACCATGCCTCATCGTCGGTGTTGTAGCTTGGTCAAAGAAAAATACTAATTTTCTTCACCCATGTTGTATATGTAAACAAACCAAAAAACGGAAAAATAAACTTGTTCGACATATTTTGTTCCTTCTGTAGAGTTGCTACTAGATCGAAGCTATTTTTGACAAGTCCGATAGAAATATCGGCACAACGTGCTTAAACACGGTTAAGTTTAAGACAATGTATAATTCAAATGTCCATCGAAAATCCATTGTCACAAATGATCGAAGGGAAATAAATCCTTTCGAAAAATCCAATCTCATGATTGGTTGAAACTGATTGTACCCAGGGGAATGGTACAACTAGCCCGGAGCAAACAACTACTGGTAAAGGCAAGTCAAATCCATTGATCCCTGTGCATTTGAAAAAAATGCAAATCTGAAAGCCGACAGAAATGTCGGTATAACGTGCTTAAACACGGTTAAGTTTAAGACAATGGACAATTCAGATGTCCATCGAAAATCCATTTTAACGAATGGTCCAAGGAAAATAAATCTTTGGGAAAAATTCAATCTCATGATTGGTAGAAACTGATTGTACCCAGGGGAATGGTACAACTAGCCCGGAGAAAACGACTACTGGTAAAGGCAAGTCAAATTCGTTGATCCCTGTGCATTTGGGAAATATGAAAATCCGAAAGCCGACAGAAATGTCGGCATAACGTGCTTAAACACGGTTAAGTTTAAGACAATGGACAATTCAAATGTCCATCGAAAATCCATTTTAACGAATGGTATAAGGAAAATAAATCTTTGGGAAAAATCCAATCTCATGATTGGTAGAAACTGATTGTACCCAGAAGAATGGTACAACTAGCCCGGAGCAAACAGCTACTAGTAAAGGCAAGTCAAATCTGTTGATCTCTGTGCATTTGGGAAAAATGCAAATCCGAAAGCCGACAGAAATGTCGGCATAATAACGTGCTTAAACACGGTTAAGTTTAAGACAATGGACAATTCAGATGTCCATCGAAAATTCATTTTAATGAATGGTCCAAGGAAAATAAATCTTTGGGAAAAATACAATCTCATGATTGGTACAAACTGATTGTACCCAGGGGAATGGTACAACTAGCCCGGAGTAAACGGCTACCGATAAAGGCAAGTCAAATCCGTTGATCTCTGTACATTTGGGAAAAATGCAAAAGAAATCTAGGAGTCGAGCTGGAGGTATTTTCTGAATCCAAGATCAAAGCCTTCGTCATCCGATCATGTCTCCTCAGACCAACTGCCAAAACCATCATCCTCCGATCTTGTTTCTTCGTCAGTGTTGCAGCCGGATCAAGTTTTGCAGACCTTGCTTCTTCATCAGTGTCGTAGTTAGGTCAAGTTTTCTCCAAGTATTCGTCAATGTCAGAATCGTAGCAAGCCGTACTTATTTTGCTTCTCCCACGGGTCTCCGTAGTTTAATGATTATCTCCCCATCGGATCGTTCCATTTTGAAGATTTTGCCTACAAAGAGCGGTCAAGCAGATCAAATGAAGATTAGAAGAAGTTGTGGTCAAAGGAAAGAATCCAGACCCGAACGGACATAAAATGGTTATCCTTTTATCTTTGCTCTATTTATGTTACACAACAATGAGCAAAGGGGGCAGCTGTAATACTCATTTTATGTCCGGGCTATAACTATTTATTTTTCACTCAAATGTATTATTTTATATCATAAAAATGAAAAAAATGAAAAAAAAGAAAAAGTAAAAAAAAAAGGGAAATTACGTGGGCGACATGCAAGCCACCACGTCCCTAATTGCATGATTCATCTTCCCTCCCCAATTGCTATAATAGGGGAGGGGGAGGTCTTGCAAAAGACACACACAGACGGCAAAGCCAAGAATGGCTTAAGGCCATAGAGTAAATGGCGCAAAGCCATTGAAAATGGCCATGTTTTTTTAGTTCGAGAGTAGTGCTCTCTTCGGAAATTTTTTTCCTGGACAGTTAGTTAGATTGGAGGCCCTGCTGAGGTTCGTTCGAATCAATTTTTGAGTTATGGTTTGATGATGTGAAGATCTTACTAAGGGTCAGGCGAAGTTCTTATTTCGAACTTCTAGTAGGGTAAATTTTGATCCTCACCTTTGTATTTATTTTAATGTTGTCTTTTTGTAATAAATATCTTTGTATGAAATATAAAATATTCATACATTTGTTGGTTTGTTTTTTATTTTATTTTATATGTCATGTTTGTATATTTAATTTTATTTTGTATGCAATGTTTGAATAAAATATATTCATTTGTATTGTTTAATTAAATTTTAAATTAAAATATTTTAGGGATTATTGTGAAAAACGTACCCTGAGCGTAAGGGTACCACTTTTCGATAGTCTCTATTACAAATATTTTTATTTTAAATCATAATTTTTAAAACAGACTCCATTCAGTTGGGAATCTAACAGGAATTATGCCCCGAGCATAGGAGTGTAAATTTCTTCTCTTTATTAAAAATATTTTCAATTTTTAAAATTGACTCACTTCAGTCGGGAATCTAACAAAATTTATGCCTTGAGCATAAGGGTGTAAATTTCTTTTCTTTAAATATAAAATATCATTTTTTTCTAAATTATAATTTTTAAAATAGATTTTCCCCATTCGAGAATCTAACGGAAATTATGCTCCAGGCGTTGGAGTGTACCTTTCCTTTCATAAACATACATTTTCAAATATTATGTTAAATTAAGGGATCATAAGTTAAATTAGAATTCATAATTTCCATCATTAAAACACTACGTAATCGACTAGGTACTACTTTTGGGCGTTGTGGGGGTGCTCACCCTTCCCCACACGTAACCGACTCCCAAACCTGTTTTTCTGGTTACACAGACCAAAGCTCGTTGTTTTAATAAAAACGATAAAAAAAACAAGTTTTATTAAAATTACTGGGTTTTTCAGGTGATCCAATCGCACCTAAAATAAAACAAAAGATTGGTGGTTACCTCCCCGTTGTTACAGCTTGCATGCAGTTGCTTCCGGTCAGTAACCCAAACAATATTACGTTTCCCTTGAAAGCAAACATGCTCCAGTCTTGTTAACAAACAAATGAGTGTTTTTCCCCGACACATTTAATAATTGGCGAAATCATGTCATGTGTTTGGTTTTTATTGGATAATCGGAAAAAAATTAACGGCTATCACAGAAAAACTTTAAATGGGTCACGGAATAAAACGTTAGGCACTTATTTGGCTCAATATATATATATATATATATATATATATATATATTATTAAAATGCTGGTCGATTTATTAGAGCTTTTTTAAAAAAACAAAACCATGATAGCTGTCCATCACTACCACAGCAACAAAACTGAAAAGCAAGAAAATGAAAAGACACTCACAGTCTTTGAGAATACAACCGACACACTCAACACCTCCACAAAACAAAAATAAACACCCGGTTCCAAGCGTAGAGAGGCGTAGAGAAGAAGAATTAGGAATATTGAGCCTAAAATCACCAAAAAAGAAGGGGCTAAGTCCGGTGATGGGTCTGACGTTCCGCCTCCACCAAGCTCGTAATCGACGGGGGAACCTCCTCTACCCAGAAACAGTCCTCCAGGTCCCACGATGAATCCGCTGCCAACGAGTGGGCAACTTGATTTTCGGCCCTAGAAACGTGAGAGAAGCGGGTTGCATGTAACGATCGGCTCAATTGCTTCGCTTCCCGGATCAGTGCGCTTACCACCGACATGTCCGGAGCAGGGAGTTCATCTTTCGGACCACCTTCAGCGAGTCACCCTCGAAGATAACCTGTGAAAGACCCAGATCGATTACAAAGAGTATCGCATGGACCAATGCCATGGCCTCTGCTGCGAACGCCGTCGGTGACCGGTAAGCTTTCCTACGACATGCCCCTAACACTTGTCCATTTGAATCTCGAACCACCACCCATGACCAAGATTATTTTGTTCTGGAATCAAATTTGGCATCAAAATTCGCTTTGGCATACAGATCCTGCGGCAGAGACCAACGCCGTGACTGTACCGGAGACAAAGCATGGAGACGGGTCGGTAAAACTCTTAACTCATTTAAATAGGATTTAACATGCGATACAATATCCCCTGGTCTCTTATCGATTCTTTCATGTATACATTTATTTCGTGAGTACCATAGCGCCCATAGTGATATTATAAATTCTACATGCTTTGTACGCGTAGTAGTATCAAACACCCAAGAAAGCCATTCCTTAAAATCCAATTGAGCTACTGCAATAGACCAAGAGTAACCTAGAGCGTTCCAAACTAACCGAGCTTTTGGGCAATCCCTTAGAACATGGAGGACGTCTTCAGGAGCGTTAATACACACCGGACACATAGGATCTGGTAGGAGCCTTTTGAAAAAAAGGTTAGCTTTCGTAGGAACATAATTCCTAAGAAACTTCCAATTCTGTAATTTAATTTTAGAGGGACAATCAACTAACCAAAGCTTGCGATATAGACTCTTGTCTTGCTGCGAAATAGATATTGGCTTCAGCAAGAGTCGATAGCCACTACGGACCGAATATATTCTCGATTGCTCTTCGTTCCAAACCCGACAATCCTCTTGATAAAACCTAGATAAGGGAATAGATAGAATCATATTTGCCTCCTCTGCAGAAAAAACTCCCATCACCAATTCTTCATTCCAAACCCCCCCCCATTAAGTAGCATTAGATCAGCTACCAGCATTACTCCAGCAATTGGGGCGGACGAGATTCATTGAAGTGGAGAGCAAGGGAGCCAATAATCATTCCATATGTTGATAGAAGTCCCCGCCCCAACTTTCCATCGCAGACCCTGTTCAAGCAACCCTTGTGCGCTCCATATACTCTTCCATATGTAGATGGCTGCGACCCAAGATTCGAAGCAAGAAAAGAGGATCCCAGATAGTATTTAGCTCGAAAACCTTCCCCACTAATGATGCAAGTTGCATCAGTAAACGCCAACCCTACTTGGCAAGTAATGCCACATTAAACTTCATAAGATCTCGAAAACCAAGCCCACCATCCTCCTTCAATTGACACAATTCGGCCCAAACACACCAATGGATACCCCTTTTATCTTGACCTTTTTGCCACCAATACATGGCCATAATAGACTCAAGGGATTTGCCTAACAATTTAGGCAAAAGGAAAACACTCATAGCATATACCGGAATTTCTTGAAGGAACGACTTGATGAAGACTTCTTTCCCACCTTGTGACAGAGGCCGAATACTCCAAGAGCTTACTTTCACCTTCATCCTCTCCCCAAGCCCACAAAAAACAAGTCGTTTATTCCGACCCACTAAAGGAGGTAGGCCCAAATATTTCTCTATACTCGATGCATTCTCCACCCCCATCATCTGCTTTATCTTTAAACGAACATGGTCAGCAACATTTGACGAAAAGAACAAACCCGACTTATCAAAATTGATAAGTTGCCCCGATTTCGCAGCATAAATTTGGAGAAGGTCCTTAACATGTTGAGCTCCTATAGGCGATGCCTTGCCAAAGATAAGGCACTCATCTGCGAATAAGAGATGTGTTACCGAGGGTGCATATCTATTCAACCGAAACCCGCTAAGACTACCATTAGTAAGATCCTGGCGAACTAAAACTGATAATCCCTCAGAACAGAAAAGGAACAAATAAGGGCTTAAAGGATCCCCTTGTCTCAAATCCTCTATAATGAGAAAAAGGCTCACCCACAATCCCATTAATGACCACCGAGTAAGTCACAGAAGAGAGACAACGCTGAATTATGGAAAGCCAGCCATCGGCAAATCCCATTTTCCTCATAACAGTCAGCACAAAATCCCATTCTACACGATCATATGCCTTACTCATATCAAGTTTCAATGCAAAATGACCTTCCCGACCCATCCGATTTCTAGTAAACGAGTGCAATATTTCATAAGCTATCATTACAATATCAGTAATCGCACGACTCGAGATAAATGCACTCTGACTTTCATCAATACAAACGTCTAAAAAATTTTGTAGACGATTTGCTAACATCTTTGATGCAAGTTAAAAAATCACATTACAAACACTAATCAGGCGATAATGGGTCATATTAGATGGGTTACTCACCTTCGGGATAAGCACAATATGAGTCTGATTAATTAACTGCATGTCATAAACACCATTCAGCAAGCCAATGCAATAATCCGCAACCTCATCTCCTAAAATATGCCAGAATCGTTGATAAAACACTGCCCCCAAACCATCCGCACCCGTAGCCTTAAGAGGACCCATAGACTGTAACGCTGCATAAACTTCTTTCTTATCAAAAGGGGACAACAAAATATCATTGTCTTCTGCCGAAATACACGGACTAATATCCACTAAAATATGCTCAAAATTATCCGGGTGAATGGAGGAAAATATGCCCATGAAGTAATCCCTTGCAACTGATGAATATCCATCTCCGATTCCATACGAATGCCTTGCTCCGAATTCAGAAACAAAATTCTATTTCTTCGCTTTCGTTGGGATGCAAAACGGTGAAAGAAAGTTGAATTCTGATCACCATGGCACAGCCAATTCGTACGAGCACGCTGCTCCCAATACAACTCAGCCTTGTCCAGTTCTAAATTCAAGGCAAGTTTGGTCTCCATAATCTCCTCCAATGTCTCATCTGTCGGTAGGAGATTAGCCAGCATCTCTAACCGCTTTTTAAGTGCTGTAGTAGTAACCTTGCGAGAACATCGAAGCTTACGAAACCAACAATCCAGTCCCTTGCTAACATCATATAACCGATCGGTAACAAGTCCTGTTGACCCAGTCCATAGCCTGTAGACCTCTTGCTCACAACTTTCTTCAACAAGCCATGCCGCCTCAAATTTAAAGTGGCAATGTCGCAACCCCCTAGGGTCGACACCATTGTCCAACAGAAGGGGGCAATGATCCGACAGTAAATCTACCAAATGCTGCAACGAAAATAATGGAAATAAATTCCACCATGCACCATTAGTAGCCCCTCGATCTAAACATTCACGAATATTTGTGGTCGAGAATTTGTCTTTCTCCCATGTGTACCACCGACCAGTGTAGCCCAAATTAGTAAGGCCACAGTCATCTAACACAGCTTGAAAAGCATCCATCTGCCGCTGACTTCTAACCCGTCCACCCACCTTTTCATTAGTGTACAATATCTCATTAAAATCGTGCATCACCACCCATGGTATATCTGGAGTACCATCTAGGTGGCGAAGTAAATTCCAAGACTCAGCTCGGAGTTGCTCCTCCGGTGCTCCATAAAAGCCAGTAAAGCGCCAACAATTATCATCCGAATCCCTCGATATCATAGCATCAATATGACGATCCGAAAACGATCGTAATGTAACATCATAATTCGTTTTCCAAGCAAGACAAAGCCCTCTGCTTCTCCCTCTAGAACTAACCTCCACACCACATTGAAAACCCCATATGCGACGAACATTAAGCATTTCCGCCGCCTGCAATTTAGTCTCAATGAGAAAAATAACAGACGGATTCACGTCTCTCAAAGTTGCTTGGAGATGCTTTCTCGCCCGAGACTTACCTAAGCCTCGGACGTTCCAATTGAGGAGCTTCATTGTTCCCGGCTAGCCTGCTTATCCAGGCCTGTCGATCTAGAAGATGTTGACTCATTGGAATCCTTCTTATCGAAAACCGTCGAGAGTGATCGATGACGTTTAAGTCCATCTGATGTTGTAATTGGTGTGCCCTCTTCCCCCATATCAATAGTCGTATCAAAGTTAGAGGATATGGGTCCAAAAGGCCAACCCAGACCTGGGCCCCGAACTTGAGCCTGGTTAAGAGCTAACTTTCCTTTGGATTGCATCCCCGTAAATCCCGGATTTTGATTACTCTGGACCCCCGTGTTTACCGGTGGTGATTGATTCTCAATCCCTTGATTTCCGCCTGGCGTATTCCACCACTGAGACGTTCGACCACCATCCTCCTCGCGTAACCATGTGCTAGATTGTACATTCCAACGGTATGTCGGAGCTTTCAACGATGCATCCCACTGAAAAGTTACTTCAGACTGGTCCTGAAGCACTCGAAGAGGGCAAAAACCCTCCCCATGACCTAATCATCCACATCTATAACAAAACAACCTCAATTTCTCATACTGAAAAGAAACGAATCCACTCGGCCCATTTGGTAAAAGAAGCTTCTTCTGTCTTTTAAGGGGATTTAGAACCGACGAACACACTCGGATATGCATAGAGCCACGTATACCCAAAGTAAGGGCCCTAGAATCATACTTCAGGAAGACACCAATGAAATTGCCCAACTGTTTTGCCACAGTCTCCTTCACAAAGCCTGGAGGTAAATCATTCACAAGCACCCAGAAGTTGACCATTTGAAGTGACACTCCCATCGGATCATCGCCGCCGTTGAGTTTATGTAAGACCAGTAGATGTGAATTAAAGTACCAAGGCACATCCTGCTCAATCCGCTCTACATCCACCACATGATACAACCTAAACAGGTAACGTCCAGATCTGATATCGCAATCCCTCTGATTGGGTGCCAGACATTAGCAAGCGTGTTACGCATCGATTGAAAGTTCACCATACTTGTAGTAAAAAAAGAACCCACAAAACAATTGGCAAAAGAAATCTGACTCTCAGCCGGGTCCGGATCAGAAGCAACGACAATCACTTCCTCCTCATCCAACGAGAGATCCGCCAATCCATCCGTCACATCCGCCATTATCGAAATAGTTACAAGGAATCAACCAAGAAACTGGCAAAAACCAGAAGGAGAAGATCTAGAAAACTGGCAGAACTAGAGAGAGAAAACTGGCAGAACCATAGAGAGAGAAAACTACATATAACAGGATATTAGCATGGCTCAAAATATAATTTAAGTACATATTTAGAGGAAAAATTATAGTTTGAACACTTATTTACTGTTAAGCCAAAAAAAAGTAATAGGGTCATTGTTGGAACCGTGCATCGATAATTTATTGTAGTCATGGCCAAAATAAATTATACTACATTTAATCCAAAAATAAAATAAATTATTATGCATCGATTTTTCAAAAGAGAAGTTCAAATTTGGGATAATATTTTAATCGGAATAAAATTGATGTACCAATTTTCTAAGAATATGCGTGAATATTCTTTTTTCAGGTATTATCTAAAAAACAATCATATCAAAGAATATGTAGAAAAATATATGTTTAAGTTCATATAAGATAAACTCACGTTTAGTTAAAAGCGAGTTATATAAAAAATTAGTAAATTAAATTTTGTATTTCTTATCTATCCACTCAATACGAAACTCACGTTTAGTTAAAAACGAGTTTAAAATTCGTATTTAGCTAAACACGAATTTTATCCTACGTGAGCTGGAAGTGGTCCCCTGACTTAAAAAAAAATAACAAATTGATCCAGTGCCGTTAAAAATTTAACGGCTGGTGACATGACAGTTAACAAAAATTGGCATAATAACACATTTAGTCCTCAACTTTTACACTTTGTTTAACTTTGCCCTAATTCTAAAAAAATGACCCTTAACATTTCAAAATTCTATCAATTTAATCCATTTTTTCTCTCCACATAAACATATGCATTCTCATTTTTAAGAAAAAAGTTAAAAATATAATTCAATTTGTAAAAAATCTTATATTTCATACTCATTTATAAATAAAAATGTATTAAAATTTTAGACCCATTTTTAAGATTTTGAATTCGTTAATGTAAAAAGATGTCTAGCAATTTTCCTGTCAAGCCATTTACAACCCCCTTTCTCCTTCACTACTCGCACGAACTTATTCAAAAATTCTACGTGAACTGTAATCCCATATTTAAAATAGAGACTCGTCCCGACCAGACCCGATCCGACAACAAACATACCGACTCAAAACAATAACCCTGAAACAAATTAAAATATAGAGAAACATCTGAAAATACATCAAAGTTTCGATCTGGAAATATATGAAAGTTAAGATCTTGAAATATATCTAAAAAATTAAAAAAAAGTATCAGATTATATGGAAATAAGAAAAAATATCAGATTTGAAAATAAAAAATTTATATCACATTTTAGATCTAATTAACGAAGAAATAAAGAAACGAAAGGGTGTTTATTAAAAAAAATTAGATCTGGAATGAAAATCAAACAAACACTAAAACATTAATAAAATTAACAAGAACTTAAAAAATAAACAAGAAAATAAATGAAAAATCAATTAAGAATAAAATAAATTGACATCAATGCATAGTCGATATGGTAGGCTGCGAGGTGAAACATGATGATAAATGGGGATGACGGTTTTCAGAACTAATGAAGATAAAGGAGCCATGCATATCATTTATATTTGTGCAAATGAAACAAAAGAAAGAGAAATGAAACATGGGGGAGGAGTATCAAAATTTTATCCCGGTTATTTAGTGTGATAGTGATCAGCAACTCCAGGCAGAAAACTGCAGTGTCTTCATCTTCCATGACCCTGGTTCTCTTGCTGAATCGACCTGCAGCTAAGATAATGGCATCAAGGAGTTGCAATAAAGACTCCACTTGGAGAAATTTACTCTCCATGAATATATTATCAATATGGCATTCCTGTACCATCTCACGGAGATGCTGTTGAGCAGCGAGCTCTTCCTCAGTTGGGTACAATTTCGGCTCTTCCATATTAAAGGATAGGAATTGACTGAACCTTCCAATCAGGCTCGAAGGTTTCTGGGGAACGGTTGCAGGTGTTGTCTGCGATCTTTGTAAAGAACTTGTAGCAGGCTTACCCCGCTCGTGGTCAGACGAGCACTCGGTTTCATCAGCTCCATCACTAGCCAAATGGGCAGGCAGAAGGTCGAGCTTGTGCAAGGTTAAGACGCAATCCAATATGTTTTTCCAGCCACTTTGAATACAATCACCATCAGCTCCATAGGATTGTGTGGAGAGAAAAAATGGATTAAATTGATAGAATTTTAAAATGTTAATGGTCATTTTTTAAGAATTAGGGCAAAGTTAAACAAAATGTAAAAGTTGAGGACTAAATGTGTTATTATGCCAATTTTTGTTAACTGCCACGTCACCAGCCGTTAAATTTTTAACGACATTGGATTAGTTTGTTATTTTTTTTAAGTCAAGGGACCAGTTTGTAACTTCTGATAGTCGGGGGATGCAAAAGATAATTGGAGCATAGTCGGGGGACTATTTATGTAGTTTACCCAAAAACAATCATATCAAAGAATATGTAAAAAAATATATGTTTAAGTTCATATAAGATAAACTCACGTTTAGTTAAAAGCGAGTTATATAAAAAATTAGTAAATTAAATTTTGTATTTCTTATCTATCCACTCAATACGAAACTCACGTTTAGTTAAAACGAGTTTAAAATTCGTATTTAGCTAAACACAAATTTTATCCTACGTGAGCTGGAAGTGGTATTTTTCTATATAATTGTTTTTTAGATAAAAAATAATATTCATTTAATTTTTCTAGATATGCGGGATGATTTAATTATTTAGCCGTAACTTAATCTATACATTTCAGGGACATAAAAAATAAATCGGGATAATAAATGGTATTGAATAAGGAAGTTGCTGACACCAACAATCCAGTGAACAATCAGCGGTCTGGTATATGATAAGACGCGATTTCAATTACGGGCGTTCATTGTGGGGTATTAGGTCAGATTTTATTCAGTTATTTAAATATTTAATTTTTTGGATTGGCGATATAGTGATCCGCATCTGATCTAAAAAATTAAATATCTGGTTATTATGATATCGGATATTTGGATCGAATATTCGAATATCCGATTATTTGAAACTATAATTTAATTTAACTATTTTTTTGAATTTGAAGGTCGTATTTATGAAATTTTCAGAATTTCGAATGTAACAAACAACAAATTACTAAATGTAACAAAATTCTCATCTATTAAAATTTCAATTTTTTTAACTTTTAGATATAACAAGCATCAAATTGTTAAATCGGATCAACGAAAAATCGGATATCCGATTATTCGAAAATATAATTTAATTTTTTGGATATTTTAATTTGTTAAAATTGCGATCCGTATTTGATCCAGAAAATTTAAAATCGGATCGGATATACGATCCGAAAAAAATCAGATCAGATATCTGAATTTTTAGATCGGGTCAACGAAAAATCGGATCGGTCTGAATATCAAGATTTAAAAGGGCAAACTACTGAAATAGTCAATTACTTTTAGTGAATGTACACTTTTGACCACCAATTTTTAAAATTGAGCGTTATGGTCACCCAACTTTAAAATTTATTAATGTTGCTTTCTAACCCAACTTTTTCTCATATCAAAATCATTCTCTTCTAACCAGCTACTTCTCTCTTTGAGATTTTTCTAGATTATTTTTCTCTGTCAATCTATAGTCTTTACTCAGACTATTTTTTTTATTTATAAATTACCTTGTTTAATACTTGTGTCCGACACTTGGATATAAAGATATCACATCTAAAAGCCCTCTATATGCATAGAAAAACTTAAAAAAATCTAATCATACCCGTGTAAGATATGTACCAATGTTCAACACTTGCGCACCCATGAATTATCCTTCTTTGTCATTTGTGTCCGACACTTGGATACGGGAATATCAACCTCCAAGGATTCTCTAGGTGTAAAAAGCTGACATGACCTGCAAAACTGACTGAAACCGACTTGAGTCAGAATTGTTTGTGATATGAGATAGTAGTGATTCGAAATCGATTCAAGTCCAAATTGGTGTAGACCTGAACCCGAATTCAACATGATAATGTGATAATTGAACCCGACCTGCATCCGACCTGATATGAACCAAAACCCGAGATTAACCTGGTAAATAACTAATATTACATGACATGTTATCAACATGACATGTTATGAACTTGATCTGTAATTAACTCAACATGTAAATGATCTAACTTGATCCGACATGTTATGAAATTTACCTGACTTTTAATAATTAATAAGCTACAATTGATGAAGTTGTGAGATTATAAATTTATTGCATTATAATATAACAAAATACATCTTTACAATTTGAAATACATAATTAACTATGAATATTAATTAATATGTTTATTTTTATATTTATAAATTATAGTATATAAAAATATTCTATTATGATTATTAAATTGAAGTATATTTACACCTAAGTTAAGGCGCACAGGTTGCCTTTAATTAAGGCGTTGAGGGAATCAGCCTGCCCATTTTAACTTAGGGTATATTTACGCTTTAGGTCCTTTTGTGCTTAGGTAACATTTCATTTAAGTTCTTTAATTTTCATTCAATTGAATTCTATATCCAATCTCCGTGTCTTAAATTTAGATCATTATTTCTAGAATTAATTTAATTTTCATTCTATTTAGGTCTCGATTTTGATACTTGACGTGTGAATTCGATTTTGTATGAATTGATATTCCTAATATGCCATATAAACATACACACTTTGGGTTAAATTTGGAGTTTTAAATAACTTGCCTAAAGTGAAAGATGAGATAAGGATTAGAGTATATTTTGGGGGTAAATGATTAAATTGTAATAGACAAATAAGGTTTATGCACTGCACATGGTGAGATTTCATATTTATTTGTGGTCAAATTTAAATAATTTAAATTAGTTAAAATTTAGTTTTAGGTTATATTATATGGTTAATTTGTTAAATTGTCACTACACCCTCAAATTTATCCACTTTTAAATTGTCAAATTAGTCCCTAATTTTATATTTATGCTATATTTTTATGGTAAATTTGTCAACTCGGTCCCTAATATAGGTTTTGTGTTATATTTTTATGTTAGAATTGTCAAATTGGTCCCTAATTTTAGTTTGTGGTTTATGGTTTAGACCTTAGTGTTAATGGTTTAGGGTATATGTTGTAGCTTAGGGTTATTGGTTTATGAGATTAATTTTTATGGCTTAAGATTTTTGGTTTAGGTTTTAGGCCTTAGTGATAATGGTTTAGGGTATATGTTGTAGTTTAGGAATATCAAAAACCAAAATTTTTGACTCGACTCGAGGCGAGGTGAATTTATAAAATTTTGAGTTGAGTTAAGACGAGTCGAGTTTTTCCCCTCGAGTCGAGTCAAAAATTTTGGTTTATGATATTGGTTTATGAGATGAATTTCTATGGATTAAGGTTTATGGTTTATGATTTAGGGGCTAGTGTTAATGCTTTTAGGGGTGAGCAAAACTCGACTCGAAAAAACCAAAATTTTTGACTTGACTCGAGGCGAAAAACTCGACTCGTCTTAACTCAACTCAAAATTTTATAAATTCGACTCGACCTGAAAAAATTTCAAATAAAGTTTGAGTTGTAAAATAGAAATTCGAATAACTCGAATAACTCGAAATTTTTAGTAATTAATGGGTTGGCTTTTAAGTTTGAGTCGAGTCCCTCAATTTTTCCTAATATATATATTTCTTAATATTTTTCATATCTAGCATATATTTCTTCAAAGTTATATATATATGCATATCTTATATGGTTAGAGAAAGTCGTTTGAATTAGAATCAAACTGTACTATAACATGATAAATAATTACAATTAAATTTTTATAGGAACTCGAAAACTCGACTCGACTCGAATCGAAAAAAAATTCAAATAAAGTTTGAGTTGTAAAATATTACGCGTCAACTTGAATAACTCAAATTTTTTTGACTCGACTCGATCGAACTCTCATCCCTAAATGCTTTAGTGTAGTTTAGGATATATGTTGTAGTTTATGGTTTATGGTTTAGAGGTTAGTCTTAATGCTTTAGAGTTGATGGTGTAGTTTAGTGTTCAATTAATTGCCTACAAATCTTTATTTAACCGAAATTAATCTTTATTTATTTTTAATTTGTGTAATTTAGTCCAATATTTTTAATATGACGATATTTTTGTTCATTTTACTCATTAAATGTTTTAACTAAAATTTAACCATTTTTATTTCTAATTTTTATAATTTAGTCTAATAAAGTAAAGATGATGTTATTGGTTTATGTGATTAATTTGGATTCCTTAAGGTTTACGGTTTAGTATCAATGGTTTATGATTTAGCTTATGGTTATTGGTTTATGAGATTAATTTTGATTTCTTAAGGTTGATGGTTTTTAGTTTAGTATTAACGGTTTATAGTTTAGTTTAGGGTTATTGATTTATGAGATTAATTCCGACTCAACTAGCTAATTTATGCATTTAAATTTGATAAAATATTTAAATCAAAGCTTTATGTGTACAATTGAACTAAATTAAAGTTTCAATTTTCATGTGTACAATTACATGTTTGCATCCAAATAAAAAAAATTTTGATCAGCAAAGCGAAGTATATTATTAAGATAAATATACAACGCAAGTCAAACATGCGCCTCATCAAAAACCTCCCTAAGCCTACCGGAGGAAAAGAGTACGACATGTCGACTTTAAAACGGATCCAAAGACCCCTCCCCTTACGAACCATCAAATCGATGCCTGAAATAAAGAGACTCGAGACACCATTTCCTTCGCTAGCGCGTTAGCTAGCCCATTCGCCTCCCGTAAAATGTGAGAAAAGCAAACAGAACCCAGCGTCAAACAAGCACGGTCGATCACTCGAAAGAACTCCCATAAGTGCCATGGACGACGCTCCACCTGCAGCACCCACCCAATTGCCACTTTGGAATCCGACTCAATAATAAGAGGACGATCAGCCCATTTAGACGCAGCAAAATAATCCAAAGCAAAAGCTATCGCCCGAACCTCAGCAACATTGGAATCAAGAGAACCAAGTGGCCCCGAGAACAGCGCAAGGATACGACTCTGGGCATCACACAACACCCCCCGAAGCCCGCAGGCCCCGGCTTCCCACGAGCAGAACCATCCACCGAAAATTTTAAGGTTACCCCGAGAGGGGGCTCCCAACACACTCCCAACCGGCCTACATGTTTGTCAACCCCTTCTCGAAACAAACTCGGACAATCCCACCATAGAGATTCACTGAGGGACAGCCCCTCTTTAAGGGTCTTCACCCAATAAAAAGACCGCAATTTCACCAAGAATCCTATCTCCGATGTCGGTACAAATTTTCCGTTAAAAACAAAGTCGTTGCGCGCAAGCCACAACGACCATAATAATGCAGCAATGCTCGACACCCAGAGCTTCCTCAATGTTTCTTTAAACGAACAGTGCATATCTGGTATGAGAAAATCCGACAACGTTTTAGGCAGAGGCAATGAAATCGCCCACCACCCTTGAAACCAATTCCACAAGCCTTGAGCAAACGGGCACAAGTAAAACAAATGTTCAATATCTTCCTCCCTCTCTCGACACCACCTACACAAACCTTGATGTTCGCCCAAATCGATCCCACGTATCCGCAAAAACGCAAAGGTAGGCAAGCGGCGCAACCAAGCAAACAACAAAAACGCCTGGACCTTAGGAGGAACCAAGACTTTCCACGCAAAACAGTCCCCAAACTCGCTCTCACCCACCTTGTCTATCATAAGCAAACGAGATAACCCTTTGACTGAAAAAATCCCATGCTTATCCGGTGTCCAAACAAGCATATCCAACTCCCCTTGCCGCAAATGTACATGACACACCAACGAACGAAGTTCCTGCAATTGCCGAGCCTCAAAAGAACGCAAGCTACGACGGAACAAATCCCCCCACCGATCATGTTGAAAACTCCCCTCAACAGCATTGTCCACTACGAATGCTAAACGATTAACCGCAATTGAGAACAGGCGAGGAAAAATATCTTTTAGCGGCTGCTCAACACACCATGCATCAAACCAAAACAACACTCGTTCCCCCGAGCCGACCTTCCAAACAAACTGAGACTCGCCCATGTGCTTTTGGACACCCTCCGAACTAACAGTCTGCACTATCTGCTTCCAAATTACCGACATCGGTCCCCTAACAGAAGCATTAAATCGCCACCACTGAGCCGCCTCACCATACTTGGATACAATAATAGCACGCCATAAAGAGGTTACATCCCTAGCATATCTCCACGACCATTTCACCAATAACGCCTTGTTTCGAACCTCCAAATCAGCCACCCCCAAGCCGCCAAGATGGCGAGGCCTGCACACCAAACTCCAACTCACTCTACTCATTTTTCGCTGTAAATTAACCCTACCCCATAGGAATGCTCGCCTCAACTCATCAATACAAGCAATCACCCCTTTCGGCACGCGAAACAAACCCATATAGTATACTGGGAGGGAAGATAAAACAGAGTTTACCAGAGTGACGCGAGCCGCAAACGATAGCGATGTCCTCTTCCAACCCGCGAGCTTCTGACGGACAGATGCAATAACTGGCTCCCATACTGCAATATTCCACGGATTTACCCCCAGCGGTAACCCCAAATAGACAAACAGTAAATCCCCCCGACGACAACACAACACATCCGCCATGGATGCAACCACATCCCCATCCACACCAATCGAATAAAGGGAAGACTTTGTGAAATTAATTCGCAAACCTGAGCACACCTGGAAACAACACAATAGCCTGCAGATATTCAACGCCGCTTCTACCGACGCTTCAAAAAATAAAATGGTGTCGTCGGCAAACTGAAGGTGTGTTAACATCACCCCCGGAGCCACTACTACCCCTCGAATCAGCCCCAAAACCTCAGCTTGTACTAACAACCGATGCAAAGCTTCAGCCACAATAACGAATAATAAAGGCGACAATGGGCAGCCCTGACGCAGCCCACGTCCCATGCACAACTCTTTCGTTGCGCTACCATTTAGAAGAACAGATAAACGAACTGTACTAATACACTCCATCACCCATCCCCGCCAAGTCTCGCTAAAACCCATCGAGCACATAATTTGATCCAGAAGTTCCCATCGGACGCAATCATAGGCCTTCGAAAAATCAAGCTTCAGCACACACCCACCCAACCGACTATGTCGCATAGAGTGAATCGTTTCATTGGCCAATAAAATCCCATCCACTATCTGACGTCCGCGAATAAAAGCTGACTGATGGTCACTGATCAAACCGCCCAACACCACTTGTAACCTTCTAGCTAAAATTTTAGCTAAAATCTTATATATAGAATTTAGCAGGCTAATCGGGCGATACTCATGCAAAGAAACCGGTGAATCCACCTTAGGTAGCAGCACGAGAAACGTGTTATTTACTCCCAAAGGTAGCTTTCTCGTGGAGAAAAAATCAGCCAAGAACCGCCCCACATCTGCGCTTATAACCTCCCAACATCTCTTCAAAAATTCCATACTATAACCATCTGGACCCGGAGACTTCGAACCCTCACTTCCTCGCACGACAACTCATGCCTCGTCAATAGAAAAAGGCACAATCAAAGCCAAATTCTCAGCTGCATTCACCCTGTTAAATGATCCCTCGAAACGCCAAGTACAAGACCTCTCTTCCGCAGCGAAATGATTAGAGAAAAAGCTCACAATATGTTTGCGCAATCTGATCGGATCAGTTACCCAAGTGCCACCAATAGTCAGCCCAACAATAGCATTTCGTATCGCACGCAACTTCGCTGCCCTATGAAAGAACGCAATATTCCTGTCACCCAATTTAAGCCAATCGCTCTCGACTTTTGGCGCCACAACGATTCTTTTCTGCGGATCGCTCGCCACAAAGCTTGCATCCAAGCCCTCTTCCGATCACACAACTCACTACCCTCCCCCACGGCCAGCTCCTCCTCACCACTATCCAAACAATCGATACGGCTTTGAATGTGTGAAATTTCTTTCTCAATATCCCCAAAGTCCGTTTTATTCCATTATCAAAGAAAGAGCTTCAAATGCCTAAGCTTAACCGAGATGTTGGAATTTCCAATGCCCATACCCGTCAAACGGCACCACTCCTCAGCCATGCGACTAACATTACGCCTCTCTTCCAACAAAACATTAATGAAACGGAATGGCCTTGGACCCCAATCAATATCATCACACAACAAAAGAATTGGGGCATGGTCTGATATGCCTCTCGGCAATGACAACTGTTCAATCCTAGAAAAACAATCCAACCAACGCAATGATACAAGGAATATATCGATACGACTCTTTTGACTGTCCCTACCAAACCATGTAAACTGTTTTCCCCGCAACGGTAGATCAATTAAGCTCGCATAATTCACAAAGGAAACAAAAGAACTCATACCTCTGGAAGTCGAGCTACAGCCTGCTCTCTCCGACGGACGCATCACCGAATTAAAGTCGCCCGCGACACACCATGGTCCCGAAAAGCCTTCGATCGCTGTCAACATCCGGTGCCATAAACTTTCTTGCTCTGACACATCGCAAGAGGCATACACAGCCATAACACATCAAACAATATCCTCGGGCTTCCATCGCCCTTGAAGAACAATATAGTGTCTATCTTTTTCAACCGATTCCAGCACAAAACGATCTCCTTCCCAAATCACTAGCAATCCACCCGAAGCTCCCACGGATGGCGAAATAGAAAACTCAAAACCATCACTGTACCACATTCCAGCAACAACCGACGGCACCAGCTCCTCCAATTTCGATTCCTGCAGCAAAACCATATCAAATCGCTGCCTCCGAATTACATCCCCCACCTGCCTCCTCTTCAACAAAGAACCCAACCCCCTAACGTTCCAGCTCATTAGACGTATTGCTACAGAGTTCGGATGTCGTCCTGCAGCACCCGTGACAAATCGTGTAAAATCTCTTCCTCACGGCCCAGTGATGTCACCCCCACCAAGTTCCCCAACGCCGCTGTTGCTGTAGCTTCACGGTATAGAATTTGCTACCTGCGATTGAGGTCCGAATCTGTTATCGAAGCGTCGACAACTATGGTTTGAGATTCTCGACAATCACTAAACCTCGTCTTTTCCAACACCCCCGCCATTATTTTTGCATCCTTAAACATCAGTAAAATTGCCGGTCCAGCGATTCGCAAGATGGACAAGCCTTGATGATTAGGAAGATTCATCCTTGATGCTAATTCTTTTAAGCTCCAATGGCGATTGCACCAGCCCACCATACAATGTTGTAAAATAGCCACTTTCTCCTCATCGACATGCCCTTGAATCACCTTAGTCGTGACATGTATCCTCTTCGAATTCACACTATTTATTTCAGATTGCCCCTTTCCATCCCCACCTAACTTTCGCTTAGGATCATCGACCCCCCTATTTCTCTGATTCCAGGACGATCCGCGGTCGACAAATCTTGCCATACTCACCATCAAGCGAGACCCATAAATCCAATTGTTGTGTAGACGTTCGATTGCTCGATCGGCATCGACTTGACTAGCCATCCTGACAAAGCCAAACCTCCCTCCATCCTTTGCCCTTTTCTGAGGGATGATAGCGTCGAGCACCACACCATGCCTATTGAACACTTGCCATAGACCTTTCCAATGCAGCATTTCCGATATCCTTCCCACGTACACTGTCCAAGATTGCCGGCGGCCAGCCTCCTCTGCTCCGTCCTTGGTCATCTCTCGCATCCTACCAAACGCTTTGTTAGATCACAATACAAAGAATCATAATCGAAATATTCAAGTCTTTCAATGACTCATCCAAATAAAAATTTTGTGTATAGTTATATTAAATCAAAATTTATATGGTATAATAATAATAATAATAATAATAATAATAATAATAATAATAATAATAATAATAATAATAATAATGATAATGAAATTGTAACACCCAAAAATCTGGTCTAGTAAAAATTGGGTTCCGATGGTTAGAAATTTTACATCGATAAAGTCAAAATATTGTGTTGGTGTTGACCGCGAGGTCAATTACTTAGACATTGAACTCTAACTGAGTCAATTTACTGTGCATGGACCTTATTGAATACATTAGAAATCTTATAATGACCAAATTATAATAATTTAAAATTTTGGGAAAAAATTGTAGAGCTTAGAGGATAAAGGGACTAACCTTGTGATTAGCCCTTCTTTAAGTTTAATCACCCACTACGTGAGGTTCTCTGGTGGGATTCCTTCAATTGAAGGAAAGCTTGTAATTAAAAAATAATAGAGAATGGAAAGGAAGCTTACCGATTAGGAAATTAAGCAACCACCTCCTTTTATCTTCATCTTCTTCCTTTTGCAAAGTAAGCAAGCACCTCCATTGGAGCTTCGACCTAAGCTTAGTTTTTTTTCAAGTCATTGTTGTCAAAATGTTGCTTTTGATCAAGTAAGCCTATCTCCTCAAGCGATTGTTGAATTTCATGGACGTATCAAGCTCAATTATAAGCTAGGGTTTGGCTATCCATGGAATTTACTAGCCAATAGCTATTTCGAGCTTCGATGTTGATTTTGATATTGTTATATTGATCTCGATATCTTATTATTGAATCTAATCAAATTCTATTGTTGTTATCTAGCTCAAGAAGTTGGTACAGATCATTCTCCATCGCCAACAAAAGCTAGGAACAAGGGGATTGTCATCCGAGAGCCTTGAAAGCTTCGGAGTATCAAGATGAGTGTAGTCGGAGTCTCGAGATTAGGCGAGGAGCCTTCCCGAATTAATTATTGTTGATTTCGATCAAATATGTGAAACAAATATTTTAATTTTGATATAACTAAAAACCTAAGGACTAAATTGAAAAAGTCAAAACGAATTTTAAGTCCTTAAAATATCCCCATATATTTTTAGTATTATGCCCAAGTTAAAAACATACATTTTCAAATACTTTTTCTAAGTGTTTCAAGCCAAAGCAGTGTTTTTCAAGCACCCGTTTCGAAACGGCCCTAAGGCGTTTCGAAACATTTTCACCACTGTCGACCACTGTTCCGAAACGTGTATCGAAACACTTAAGATCGTTTCGAAACGGCACAACTCGTTTAGAAACCGTTCCTCAGGTAGGGTTTAAAAAGGGTCTATTTATTTCAAATATTTCATATTTTCAAATATATAAGGGGTGTTTCGAAACGGATCAAGCCCGTTCCGAAACGACCCTTTGACAGTAGCCATTCCGTTTCGAAATGGGTCACTCCCGTTCCGAAACAAGGGCTAGGTTTTATTTTGAATAAAATGACCGTTGTATGTTTTAACTGATTTTCTTAAAACCGTTAAGGCGTTTCGTAACGGGCTAGGACCGTTCCGAAACGACCCTTTTACAGTGGCAAAACCGTTCCGAAACGGCCCTAAGGCGTTTCGAAACGGGCTCTTAAATGCACCCCAACGGCTCTTTCTATTTTAGTCCGTTCCGAAACAGGTTTCCCGTGTTCCGAAACGGGTTGGTGCAGACAGCATTAATGGTGGCAAGAGAGGGTTCCAACGGCTCCATTTATGTTCCCAACCACCCAAACGGCTAGAAATCAATGAGAAGGTATAAAAGGGACATCCAAAAGCATCAGCATAAACTATTGAACTTCAAGCAAACATCCAAACATCAAATTCAAGCATTAGAGCAAAAATCCCAACTTGTGTAAAATCCCAATTTGTGTTCTTCATTCTTACTTTGTAAAATTGGGTTGAGTGCTTGTATTGGGGCTATCATTTGTATTGAGAGATACCTAATTAGCCTACAAATTCCTTTGTTCTCTTGTGTGAGGGTTGGGTTGATTTTTGGGTAGAAAAATCAACCGATATTGTAAAGGGTTGCCTCCTTGTCCTAGAAAAGGGGAAGATCAATTTAGTGAAATTGTTGCAAATCCTTAGTGAGACTAAGGTAGTGGATGTAGAGTTCATTTGGAACTTGAACCACTTTAAATTCCTTGTTCTTCAATTTTAATTTGCCAATTTCCACTACAATCCTTCAAATTTCCAATTCACCCCCTCTTGGTAAATATCGATCTTTCGATCCACTCAACAATTGGTATCAGAGCTTAACTCTTTGAGGATTAACAACCACAAGAGGAGATCCTTGGAAGAGTGTGATCATCAAATTATCAAGAGATGGCTTCAACCTCCGGTTCCGGCATGTATGAGTCACAATCAACCACCAAGCCTCCTTTCTTCAATGGTGACAACTACTCCTTTTGGAAGAACAAAATGAGGCTATTCATCAAATCAAGTGACTACCTTGTATGGGATGTCATTGAGGATGGGCCATACATTCCATTGAAGCAAGATGGTGAAGGCAAGATGGTGTTGAAGAAGAAAGCCGAAATGAGTGAAGAAGAGAGGAAGAAAATTCAAGTCAACGATAAAGCTCTCCACATGTTATTTTGTGCTTTCGGTCCGGACATCTACTCAAAGGTCTCATCCATTGAAAGTGCCAAGGAAGTGTGGGACACTCTTGAGACCACTTATGAAGGCACCAACGATGTCAAAGAAACTAAGATTGGAGCCCGATGAGACGGTGTCAAAGATGTTTGATCGATTCTCCACAATCGTCAACGGTTTAAAGGGATATGGAGAAATCATACCGGAAGACAAGCTTGTCCGGAAGCTACTCTATTCACTTCCCGAAGCTTGAGATGGGAAGAGAACCGCCATCATCGAAGCAAAGAACTTGAAGACATTAAAGCTTGATGAGCTTGTGGGTTCTCTCCTTACTCATGAGATCATGAAGCAAGGAAGGGAAGATGAGAAAAAGAAGGAAGAGAAAAGAGTAGAGAAGCCCGAGGTTGAAAAGAAGAAGAAGATGGGAATAGCTCTCAAGGCTAAAGCTTCACAACTTGATGAGAGCTCATCTAGTGATGAGGACGAACTTGAATAATTGGCTATGATAGCCAAACGGTTCTCACGATTCATGAGGTCCAACCGGGGTAGAAAAATCCAAAGAAAAATGGACTTCAAGAGCAAGAGCAAAGAAGAAGGAAAGGATCCCATCATTTGCTATGAGTGCAAACAACCCGGCCACATCCGTTCGGAGAGCCCTCAACTCAAGAAGAAGAGCTTTGAGAAGAAGAAGAAACTCAAAGCCAAACTTGCTACTTGGAGTGATGAGGAGTCATCGGAGGATGACGAACAAGAAGTGGCTAACCTTTGTCTCATGGCACTTGAGGAAGATTCCTCCTTGGTAACCTCTAACTCATCTACTTTAGATTTTTCATATGAAGAGTTAAATGATGCATATGATGAGTTACAAGAGGTATATGATGAATTAGTTGAGAAGTTTAAGGAGTCGGTCATTAAAAACAAGAAAATCATTTTAGAGCTAAATGAGAAAAATGACTCACTCACTCTAGCTAATTCTAAATTTGAGAAAAAGATTTTAGGATTAAAAGATGAACTTAAATTCTTTCAAGATGAAAATGTTGATCTTAATAATCTTTTATCTCAATGCAATAGTGAACACCAAAAGGTGTTAGGTGAGCTAAATGAGCTCAAAAAGTCCTTAAAAATGTTGGAAGTGTCAAGCATGAAGTAGG
Source organism: Hibiscus tridactylites (assembly GCA_958450335.1). Classification (NCBI taxonomy): domain Eukaryota; kingdom Viridiplantae; phylum Streptophyta; class Magnoliopsida; order Malvales; family Malvaceae; genus Hibiscus; species Hibiscus tridactylites. The sequence goes on from OY288267.1 coordinate 79,486,318, forward strand.
AGAATCATCTAGAACACACCAACCTAAGAAAAGGACTAATTACTACAAACAAGGTAGCTACCCTAGACATAGTAAAGCTAAAAGGATTAGAAGTGTATGGGTTCCTAAGGAACTTGTAAAATCTAATAATATTATTGCTATGTCATCTTGGATTCCTAAGGGAACCAAGGTTTTGGGAGCTAACACTCATGGACCCAAAATGATTTGGGTACCAAAAACCAAGGTTTAATATCTTTGTTTGTAGGGGGAGCATTGCTTCAAGGCCAAAGCACAAAGTCAAAACTCATGGTACCTTGATAGTGGATGCTCGAGACACATGACCGGAGACAAGAGTCGATTCATGGATTTAAAGCCAAAAAGTGGAGGAGTAGTAACATTTGGTGACAACTCCAAAGGCCACATTAAAGGTATTGGCTCCATAGGTAATCACTCTACCATTCTCATTGAAAATGTCTTATATGTCGATGGTCTTAAACACAATTTATTGAGCATAAGTCAATTATGTGATAAGGGATTTAATATTCTTTTTGATAAAAATGGATGCAAAATTGTAGACATTAAATCTAATAGTATTATGCTCATAGGTCATCGCATAGGAAACATATACATGGTGCATTTAGATGACATTCATACATCTCATGCATGTTTAGTTGCTCAAAATGAAAATGATGCATGGTTGTGGCATAGGAAGCTAGGACATGCTAGCATTAGTGTTTTGGAAAAACTAGTCTCTCTAAATCTAGTTAGAGGTTTGCCAAAAATAAAATTTTCAAATGATAAAATTTGTGATGCATGCTCAAAGGGTAAACAACATAAGTCTTCCTTTAAATCCATTAATGATGTTTCTACTAGTAGATGCTTACAATTAATTCACATGGATTTATTTGGGCCAATTAGGACTATGAGCTTGGGTGGTAAATCATATGCTTTTGTGCTAGTTGATGATTTTTCTAGATTTACTTGGGTTCTCTTTTTAAGTACTAAAGATGAGGCTTTGGAAAAATTCATCACATTTTCAAAATTAACCCAAAATGATCTTGAACTTAGAATTTCACACATTAGAAGTGATCATGGAACCGAGTTTCAAAATTTAGGGTTTGAAGAATTTTTAAATGAAAATTGTATTAGCCATAATTTTTCGGCTCCTCGAACTCCTCAACAAAATGGGGTAGTTGAGAGGAAAAATAGAACTTTACAAGAAATGGCTAGAACTATGCTTTGTGAAAATAATTTACCTAAATATTTTTGGGCGGAAGCCACAAACACCGCTTGTTATATTGTAAATCGAGTTATGATTAGGCCAATTTTAAAGAAAACACCTTATGAGATTTTAAAATCTAAAAGGCCTAACATTAGCTATTTTCACCCTTTTGGGTGCAAGTGTTTTGTTTTAAATAATGGAAAAGATAACTTAGGTAAATTTGATGCAAAAAGTGATGAAGCCATTTTTATAGGTTACTCTTTAACCTCTAAAGCCTATCGAGTATTTAACAAAAGAACTTTAGTAGTAGAAGAATCTATTCATGTTGTATTCGATGATAACCTCCTTCCTAGGAAGGATTCTTGTGATGATGATGATGTAGGAATCATAAATGCCTTTGATGGAGGTCAAACTTCAAAGGTGGATGAGATTCAACCAAAAGAAGAAGATACACAAGATCCACCTCTTGAAGCCTTGAAGGACTTGGCTATTGAGGAAAAGGAAGTGAGCTACCCAAGGGAGTTGAACTATGTCAAAGATGGTGAAATCTTGGGTGATCCATCCAAGGGGGTAACCACTCGTTCTTCTCTTAAATTAATGAACCATGTTGCATTTATCTCATGCATAGAGCCTAAGAATATAAAAGAAGCTTTGAAAGATGACTTTTGGATTATGGCTATGCAAGAAGAGTTAAATCAATTTGAGAGAAGCAATGTATGGACATTAGTTGATAGGCCTAGTAATCAATCTACAATAGCAACTAAATGGGTCTTTAGGAACAAACTAGATGAGAGTGGTAACATTGTGAGAAATAAAGCTAGACTTGTAGCACAAGGTTACACTCAAGAAGAGGGAATAGATTTTGATGAAACCTATGCACCTGTAGCTAGAATGGAAGCCATTAGGATGTTGCTTGCATATGCATGTTATCATGATTTCAAGCTTTTTCAAATGGATGTTAAAAGCTCATTTTTAAATGGTTTTATAAATGAAGAAGTGTATGTGGAACAACCACCGAGTTTTGAAGATACAAAATTTCCAAATCATGTTTTTAAACTTACCAAAGCCCTTTATGGTTTAAAACAAGCTCCTAGAGCTTGGTATGAAAGGCTTTCAAACTTTTTGATTGAAAAAGGATTTGAAAAAGGAAAGGTGGACACTACACTCTTTATAAAAATGTATAAAAATGACATCTTAGTAGTTCAAATTTATGTTGATGACATTATTTTTGGTTCTACTAATGAATGTCATTGTCAAGAGTTTGCTAAGTTAATTCAAGGTGAATTTGAGATGAGCATGATGGGGGAGCTCTCATTCTTTTTGGGACTCCAAATCAAGCAAAAGAAGGATGGCACCTTCATCAACCAAGCAAAATACATAAAGGATATGCTCAAGAAGTTTGGCTTGGAGAATGCAAAGCCTCAAGCCACTCCTATGAGCTCATCTACAAAGCTTGACAAAGATGAAGGAGGTAAGTGTGTTGACTCTAAGCTTTATCGTTCTATGATTGGATCTTTGCTTTACCTTACCGCAAGTAGACCGGATATCTTGTTTAGTGTTTGCTTGTGTGCTAGGTTTCAAGCTAGTCCTAGAGAGTCTCACCTTATAGCCGTTAAGAGAATCTTTAGATACCTTAGAGACACTCCTTGTTTAGGCCTTTGGTATCCTAGAGACTCTACCTTCAACCTACATGCTTACTCGGATGCGGATTATGGGGGTTGTAAAATTGATAGGAAAAGTACTTCGAGAACTTGCCAATTCTTAGGTAGTATGCTCATATCTTGGTTCTCTAAGAAACAAAATAGTGTAGCCTTATCTACCACCGAAGCCGAGTACATACCCTTAGGGAGTTGTTGTGCTCAAGTCCTTTGGATGAAACAACAACTCTTAGATTATGGAATTAAAGTTGGAACCATACCCCTAAAATGTGACAACACTAGTGCAATATGCTTAACTAAAAATCCCGTCCAACACTCTAGAACCAAACATATAGAAATAAGGCATCATTTCATTAGAGATCATGTCCTTAAGGAAGATGTGGTTATAGAGTATGTAGACACCTTGAATCAATTAGCGGACATTTTTACAAAACCCTTAGACAAAGAGCGTTTTTGGTCTCTTAGGAGAGAGTTAGGTCTAGCTAGCCTATCTTGACCTTTTAGGACCTCTTTTGTGCTTAAATATGCTTGATTTTGTGAAATGCCATGTTGATGTGTTTAAACTCCTAATTTCATCCATGCTTATAGTTAGGGGGAGTATGTTTATGCCTAAATATGTTTTGCCTGCTCATTCATGACATTTATGCATGTTAGGCCTCTTAAAAGATCATTTTTCTGCATTTTTAGAGCCTCATATGCACTTCCAGGCCCAGGTGTATCGAAACGGGTGAACCTGTTTTGATACGGATACCTTAAATCCAGCTCTGAGAGAAGGGCGTTTCGAAACGCCTTAAAAGCGTTCCGAAACGTTTTTGATTCTGCCAAGGGGTGTATCGGAACGCGTTCCGATACGGGTCAAAGGGAGTTTTGATACGGTCAACAGCGTATCGAAACGTTCTGTTTATGGTTTTAAAATGGTCAAAACCCTAGCCGCCTGTTCCGAAACGGTCTTGACCGTTCCAAAACGGCATCATGGAATGCTTTATTTAGGGCTTTTAATGACACAAATTCACTTTTTATCAAACCCTTAAAACCCTAAACCGCCTCCCTCTCTATAAATACCCTCTAAAACTCTTTGATTTTCACAAAATTGTGAGGGGTTTTACTCTACAACTCAAGTCTAAGCAAGTTTCATCAATCTTGTGCAAGAATTTTTCTCAAATCATCCAAAATCCCAAACTAAGGTAATTTTTCTATTTTTCTTTTTCTTTCAATTCATGTTCGAATCTTAGGTTAGAAAATTTTATTTTTGTATAAATTATATGTTTTTGTTGTGGGTTTTCAAAATCTTGTGAAAATTTTTTCAAATCTCAAAATTTTTTATTCGAATATAAAACTTTTCAATCGTATTTTTTTAAACTGTTTTTATTTTAATTTTGTTTTCAAAAACCTAAGTGGGATTTATTATTGGATTGATTATAATTATCAATGCATACACTCATTTTTAAAACACTTGCTTAATGTTTTTAGATGGCGGATCAATCGAACAAAAAGCGCAAGGCCGTTCAATCTGGTGAATCGAGCATTCGTCCGAATCTCACTTTGCTTTTTCAGAAATCCTTCAAAACTTCGGAGGCCCGTGCTCGCTTTGCTTATGTCAAGGATTTCGGGGTTCGTAAGGAACGTGTTATCGATCTTGAATTCCTCAATTCCGAGCGATTCCTTTTTCGTTATCTTTCTCGTTTGGATGAGTGGAATCTCATGGATTTCTTGAGCCTTCCGGATGTTTGCTACAAAAATATGGTACTCATCTTTTACTCTAATGCTCACTTTCTTTATGATGAGTCCAAAACCGAGATCATAGGGATTGAGTCATCCTTACTAGGCAAGAAGATTGTTATTAATGTTGCTCTCTTGGAATCTGCTCTTAAACTTAAAAATGAGGGTCTTGAAGATGAACGTCACTTTGGCACTTTCACCGGTAAAGCACTTAATTTGGATGTGCATGATCGTGTTCTACACTTGATAGTCTCTTGGTTTATTCGCCCTTCCGGCGATAAATATTCCCATATCCGTCAAAGAGATCATTTTTGGTTAGAGTGTTTCCGTAGGGGTGAGCGCCCAAATGTGCCTAAGATAATCTTTGCCGAGATAGTCAATAATATCAAGCTTATTGACACAAATGAGTTGACGTCCTTTACTTATGGCATTGTCTTGAGCGCCCTATTTCATCATCTTGGAATTGATTGTACCTACGACTCTCCGATCCCTCGCAAGACCAAGATTGGTGAGTCATCCCTTCGAAAGTCCGAGTTCCAATATGTGAATGGTATTTGGGAAAGAGTTGATAGAGAAGCGGATCCTGCTCCCGTTGCTCCTCCACCGCAAGCTCCAGTTGCAAACAATGAAGCCCTCACGGCTTTCCTCACCGAGCTGTTCAATGCTTTGGACACTCGAATGAATGCTTTGGACACTAGCATTGCTTCGGGCTTTGAAACAATGGGAAATCGTTTGAAGAATGTCGAGGATCGCCTTCTTTCTCTTGAAACTTCTCATTCCAACTTGGATCTTTCTTTCTCCACTCTTTATGGGCAATAGACGAAGTTTCACCGTTCTCAAGCCAAGGACGATGATGATGAGGATGACGAGGATGATGATGACGAGGCTTAGGATCTTCATATCATATCATATTATTTATGCTTTTTAGGATTAAGATTGCATCTTTTGTTTTCTCATGCTTTTAGGAACCTATGCTTATGACTTTTTATTTGGGATTTTATTGTTTGAGTTATGTTGAACTTAATGTTTTAATTTATGCTTTGGATATTTTTATTAATTCTATGGTTGCTTATTATTGCTTATTGGTACTAATCTTTTATCTTCTTTATGAGCTTATGTTGTTCTTTTTGATCTAACAAAAAAGGGGAGAAGATATTTAAGAGCCACAACACTAAAATTCGTTTTTAAAATTTTAAAAGGTTTTTAAACTTAAACTTCAAATCAAATTTTTTAAAACCTATCTTAAATTAAGGGGGAGTTAGAATATTTTCAAAACTTTCAAATTTCCCAAAAATTCTAACTTTGGTTTTGTTATATCAAAAAGGGGGAGATTGTGAAACAAATATTTTAATTTTGATATAACTAAAAACCTAAGGACTAAATTGAAAAAGTCAAAACGAATTTTAAGTCCTTAAAATATCCCCATATATTTTTAGTATTATGCCCAAGTTAAAAACATACATTTTCAAATACTTTTTCTAAGTGTTTCAAGCCAAAGCAGTGTTTTTCAAGCACCCGTTTCGAAACGGCCCTAAGGCGTTTCGAAACATTTTCACCACTGTCGACCACCGTTCCGAAACGTGTATCGAAACACTTAAGATTGTTTCGAAACGGCACAACTCGTTTCGAAACTGTTCCTCAGGTAGGGTTTAAAAAGGGTCTATTTATTTCAAATATGTCATATTTTCAAATATATAAGGGGTGTTTCGAAACGGATCAAGCCCGTTCCGAAACGACCCTTTGACAGTAGCCATTCCGTTTCGAAATGGGTCACTCCCGTTCCAAAACAAGGGCTAGGTTTTATTTTGAATAAAATGACCGTTGTATGTTTTAACTGATTTTCTTAAAACCGTTAAGGCGTTTCGAAACGGGCTAGGACCGTTCCGAAACGACCCTTTTACAGTGGCAAAACCGTTCCGAAACGGCCCTAAGGCATTTCGAAACGGGCTCTTAAATGCACCCCAACGGCTCTTTCTATTTTAGTCCGTTCCGAAACAGGTTTCCCGTGTTCCGAAACGGGTTGGTGCAGACAACCTTAATGGTGGCAAGAGAGGGTTCCAACGGCTCCATTTATGTTCCCAACCACCCAAACGGCTAGAAATCAATGAGAAGGTATAAAAGGGACATCCAAAAGCATCAGCATAAACTATTGAACTTCAAGCAAACATCCAAACATCAAATTCAAGCATTAGAGCAAAAATCCCAACTTGTGTAAAATCCCAATTTGTGTTCTTCATTCTTACTTTGTAAAATTGGGTTGAGTGCTTGTACTGGGGCTATCATTTGTATTGAGAGATACCTAATTAGCCTACAAATTCCTTTGTTCTCTTGTGTGAGGGTTGGGTTGATTTTTGGGTAGAAAAATCAACCGATATTGTAAAGGGTTGCCTCCTTGTCCTAGAAAAGGGGAAGATCAATTTAGTGAAATTGTTGCAAATCCTTAGTGAGACTAAGGTAGTGGATGTAGAGTTCATTTGGAACTTGAACCACTCTAAATTCCTTGTTCTTCAATTTTAATTTGCCAATTTCCACTACAATCCTTCAAATTTCCAATTCACCCCCCCTCTTGGTAAATATCGATCTTTCGATCCACTCAACAAAATAGCTAACATTTCTTTTAAGGATATTGCTTCAGATTGATAAACTGACTTATTGGTAAGTTTCGGTAAATTTGGTAAGTACATCAAACATGGATATTGTCTTTGTCATTGTGTATCGGAATTGATATAGAAATTGCTATCGAAATATGGTAAATGAAACATTGGTCATCGAAGCTGTCATTGAGGTTGTAGACATTGATATTATTACATTGCTTATAGATGAAACCATTGAAATATTGATCATTAAATTTATCATTGAATATTGATGTTGACATTGAAACCTTAGATTCAGAAGGACATTGGATACAATTGGAATGCCATATAATTCATGAGCTCAATGTACAGGTGGACTACGGTCCTAAGGCTACGACCTATATTGGTTTGATGAGGCGGAGGGATGTTTTTGTATTGGTCATTAGCGAGGCGGAAGGATCAGACCATTCATTGATTTGCCGAGCCGTAAGAATTTGAGTATCCATTACCTTGACTCAATCCAAGGCTTAATAAAGAAATAAAAGAAAGTTTGATATTGAATATGAGCATTGCATTGCTAATATAGATTTATTGCATTGATGTGGTTTAATGCTTAGTTAGAATTGCAAACCATTATTTTAATGTTGCTTAAGACTACCTCGCTTATATTTTACAAGTCTAATGTATTTAATTTCCATGTATCGCAGGCTAAAGGACTATCGTTGTTGAAGATCGGAGAAGTTGGTGTTAAATGAGTCACTGCAAGTCGCAAGTAATGTATTGTGCCCCTATGAACTCCTAGGATGGTGGCATTGTAGTTGAACTAGTCACTTGAATCCTTTTTGGCATGTTTGTGCTATTTATAGTTTGTAATATGGCTAAGGCTTAAAAGTGACCTATGTGTGGTGTTTAAAAATGACCAAAATGGTATATGTGGCGCAAAAAGGTAAAAGCCTAGTAAATGGCTTCAAATGACCCTTAAATTTTGCATGATAGTAGTTTATGGCATTGAAATGATGTGCGTAAAGTTTCATTGCATTTGGACATCATTCGATAGGTTAACTCGGATAAAAACTAGCAAAATTTTGTCATTACAGGTCAGGTCGTACCGATACGGGGTCATGGCGTATCGGTACGGATATGCATAATTTGGCTTATGAAATAGAGTGTATCGATACAGTTAGGTGTATCGATACGAAATTAGCTACTGGAACTTGGTTGTAAAAACGGTATCGGTACGGGGCTAAGGCGTATCGATACGAAGTCAACGTGGTCAACCAGTAACGGTACAACCCTAAACCGTACCGATACAAGCTTGTTACCTTGTCTCTGAAATTTGAACTTCAGGCATAGCATACCAATACATCATTAAAGGAGTATCGGTATGGTGTTAATTAATTTTGTTAAAAGACATATATTGAAGTTTTACATTGGTTACAAAATGATCACTAAATTTAGGATGGTTTATTGAATTGGTAAATGAACTCCGAATAACTTGAAAATTTACAGGCTGGCTGTGTAACCCCCTCGACCCGGCCTAGCCGATAGACCGAACCGAATGGGTCACACGGGGAATATTGAAGTACACCGGGAAGGTTCACCTCAATAAACAACCTTATTTTTTTCTTTCTATCTTCTCTAGATGCAGGTTAGGTTTCTATATGTTCAATCAAAGCAGCAGATCAAATGAAAACTCACACCCACATCGATTATTACCAAATCAATTTTAGGGACCATTTTGTAAACTTAACAAATTACAAGGGTTTATCCCATTTTCGTTTTACCAACCATTAATCAAACTCATTTCGTGCATTTAGGTAAAACACAACCAAATTAATCATTATAACTCGTTTAATTGCATGCATGACAAACAGGGACCAAAACACAAAGAAACAGAACTTCAAAATATTCCAATAAATGTCATAACAGCCTGCCGTTTCGGAACTACAAGCCCCGTGTCAGAATGGGTGTATCGAAATAGAGGCTCTTGTTTCGAAACGTGGGTTCGTACTGAAAGTACTTGTGACTCGTTTCGAAACAACTTTTCACAGTGACAAAACGGACCTCCCTGTTTCGATACCCCAAGGTATTTTCAAACACCCATTTCGAAATGGACAAGGGTGTTTCAAAACACATGGGGTCCGCAAAGTATGATTTTGCTGGTTTAACACTTCAAAAACCATCTCAAACCATTCCTACATACATTCAAACATGCTTACAACCAAAATGCACTTCAACTACCAAGTTCACATGACAATAATATCATCAAAGCAACTATAACATCATTAATGGATTCTAGATGCATGCTTCCTAGGAAATTCAAGCATCAAAAGCCAAATATCAAATACAAGCATAATCCAACATTTAATGGGCACTTATATACCAAAATATGCATACCAAACTTGAGCCAAACCAGAAAATACAAAAACAACTAACATTCATAGCATTGGACACCTCCATTGCCTTTATTACACTAGTTCAAAACCAAGACATACATTCAATGAAGTCTCTTGGAAATCCTTGGAAAGTTGTTGCCTCCAATCACTTAATTATCTACATTGATGAGAAAAAGAGAGCATAAGCATACAAGCTTAGCGATGGATGCTCAAAACCAAAAACACCATCAATGCTCAAAACCATTTTCACTCTTTTGAAAACCACCATGCCTTCTTTAAAAATCCATGCACTTCATCATTAAAACTAGTATGCTAAACATCATGCAACAAGTATCACATTTTTCACAGCAATTAAACCATTGTTAAACAAAAATCAAGCCTTCCAAGCATATTCACCAATATGCAAAGCTTAAAGTAAAACATGCATTTCCACAATATGCATCATTAACATTTCCATAACATTTCAATCCATTAAATTGGCTTACAAGTGATTAACAACATTCTCATTTCTCAAAAAGCATATCGGATACACGGATTACCAAGTGTTGTCCCAAACACTTCATACACTCTACCGGCATTTCAAGGCTCACACACGGGAGCAACCCTCCATCGTTGTGACATCCGTGGTGGAGTATTCGGTACAATTACAACCCCTCAACACCATTCATCAGTAGATGTAAAGCCCACTAACGAGAGACGGGACACATACAAGGTTCGCATCTGGGAGCTACCCTCTACCGTTGCAACCTTAAACATTCCTCAATCGTTAGGGTACTTGGATGGAGTTTTCGGTACAATCACAACCCCTCAACATCCAAGGCGACTTGTTTATAGTGCACTCAATCCTATAGCCGACTAACTATATCCGATTTCATTTACAAAATACTTTACACAACATCACTTGCCAATATAATCCACATTTCATGCATACCTCATTGTTTTCCCAAAGCATTCAATATAAGCCATATCTTAAGCATTAAACCATGCTTCAAAAACTCATGCATCAACACATGCATACAAGGATCACTTACCTAGTGCATCCTTAAACCATATGGCATCATCAACCACATTTTTATAAAGTCAAAACACTCTTTAAAATAGTAGGTTAACAAAAATAAAACAAGTGCATCCAAAGGCTCATAATAGCGCAATCCGAGGGAGAAATTTGCTTTACTTACTTCCGAACTTACTAAAGCGTCTCAAGCTCTTACTAAGTTCCCCCAAACCTTTTCTAAAAACGTTTCCATGCTGGAAAACCAGTTTCCACTCACCGACTTGCGCATCTACACTCGCCGACGCAACAATCAACCTTCTGAAGCCTCCAAATCCACTTCGATCGATTCAGGAACACTATCCCTTAATTTCAACACATTAAAAACAGAGATTCAATGCATCATAATGCATCCAAACACCAGCACTCAAAAGAAAACACGCTGCCCTGCTCTAAAGCATCAAATTACCCATCCAAAACAACTGAAATCTCATTCGATTGATCTCTAAACTTAGCCCAGCCAGAAATCAACACTTCCAACACATTTTAAGAATAAATCAACATCCAATAACAACCTAAAACCATCCTTATATCTCAAGCAACTCAGATCTCACATAACACCCCAAAAACCCAACCATAAACAACTTTAAAAACAAAGAACTTAAGGATTTCGGGATTAAAATGGTTAAGACTCTATTTCAACATCATTAACCCTCTAAAACTTAATTACAAACCATCTTAAACAAATCAAATCAAAACAACTCTGAAAATTGCATTAAATCATCTTTTCCAACAAGATTTCATCATTTTATCAAAACCACAATGAAACTTCAATAAAAAACATAAATAAAGAGTCAAATATCTTTGGAATTTCATTAAAGAACCTTGATTAGAGGGTTAGCACGAAATTTACCTGCAATCATTGCTTCTCCTCTAATTTGGCAAGTTTTGCTTTCAAGAATCTTGAAGAGATTTGAGAGAAATCACAAGAAAGATGTTGAAAATCAAAAGAGAAAATGAAAGTGAAAGAAATCTAGAAAATAAGAGAATGGGAGAGTGTTTGGCTGATGTGAAAATGAAATGATCGACAATTTTTTTAACCAAAATAACAACCTTTTTTAATTAAATCAATAAAAGCCACTTTTAATATTAAATAAACAATTTAAAACACATGAAAAAATAGGAAAAAGGCTTAATTTCCATTAAGCTCCCTAAAGATTCTAAGATTTTGACTCTTTTTGAAAAACACCATTTTCCACAATTTTAAAATCTTACACTTTGGTCACTACCCTAAATGTACACTTCCCAAAACTTGTTTTGCAAAATTGATTTAACCAACCTCTTAAACATCATTTTAGAGGATTTTAGAAAAATTTACCACATTTTTATTCCATCCCAAACCTTGATTTCCATGAACCACCTTTTAATGTCTCGGACAACCGATTACCGGTTCCACTAGCCTAACCCGACACGCAAAACACCTAGGCCCAAAACCAGGGCGTTACATGCTGATATTGAGTTTAATTGCATTGCGGTATGGTCTATTGTAATAAAGGACCTTTAATTTACTAAAATTGCAATTTAGTCCCTAAAGTTTATAAAAGATAGAATTTGATCCTATTTAAGTAATCATCATTACGAATTGAATAATTTGAGCTGAGACATATGTTTGGCAATGTTTAATATGCATAACATTGATTGTGAGTGGTTTGATTGAAATTTTATCGTATCGTTCATCGTATTATTCATCGGTAGCACTTTCCGACCCGGTTCTTGATCAGGCCGGGAAGGGATGTTACATTTGTGGTATCAAAGCTAGAGTTTAGTCGATTCTAGGACTAAACTGAAGCTTATTGTATTGTTATTGTGTTACTTTGACACTTAGGAGTTATATATTGTGTATATTGTGACTTGTCGACTAATTCGATCTCTTTGTAATATAGATATGTCTGAAACTAACAAAACTCATATTGACGAGCTTGCCACCGGCTCTTCGACTCATGGCGAGGAGTAAGAGGAGGAGACCCTCTTAATCCTCCGAATCCTTCGAACCCTCCGATTCAGAATGCTGAGCCTGTAGCACCTATCGCTCAGGCTGAATGTTCAAGCAGTTTATGACTGCTATGAAGGTTGAGCAAGTTATGCAACTCATCGCTCCTGTTGTCCAACATACTCGAGCTCCTATCGACAAGCTATCTCAATATCGAGCCTCCTCTTTTACCGGTTAGGATGATGATAACCCTGAAATTGATGAGTATTGGTTGGATAACACTCTTTGGATCCTAAACAAACAGTTGTAGTGCTCGAATGAGCATAAACTCGAGTGTACCCTTGCGTTGCTGGCTGACGAGGCACTCCATTGGTGGGAAACTACTACCTTGACGGTCTACGAGAATGATGTAACCTAGAAGTTCTTTCTTAAATAATTCTGTAAGAAGTACATCAGCGAGTTCTGTCTCGCTTAAAGGCGAAGTATCTTTCTCCACCTCAAGCAAGGCGGACGACCGATCGAGCAGTACATCTATGACTTCTGTAAGTACTATAGATTTAATGCTGAATATATCAAGGAGGAGAAGAAATGTCGAACGTTCATTGTAGGGCTCAATGATGAGTTACGCCCTATGTTTACTGCATTGAGTATTGTTGGTTTTCATGACCCGGTGAACCGAGTAAAGGCTACTGAAGCTGCACAGAAAGCTTAACGAGCCGGTGGGTCTGGTAAAATGGAGAAGAGGTTTAGAGATTTTTCTCGACCTCCTAAGTGGAACAAGAAAGGAAAATATCAAGGAAAATAACAAGAAATGAATATGAGTCAATTTGGAATAATTTTTTTAAGGACTATAATGAACAAAGATATTAAATTAAAATTATAAACATTGGACTAAATAAAAAAAAAGAATAGGGGTCAATTAGGACTAAAAATAATATATATGTATGTAGATAAGTTTTATTATATGTATGTATATATTAATATATATATATATATATATATATATATATGTGTGTGTGTGTGTGTGTGTGTGAGAGAGAGAGAGAGAGAGAGAGAGAGAGAGAGAGAGAGTGTATGTACGTATATATCATGTATGTATACATATAATGTAATATATATGCACACATAAATATGTGTGTGTGTGTGTTCATCGGCGCCTGTTCATCGGCGACGCTCCCTCGTCGGAGTGCTACTTTCAATGTCGAAAGACTCCAGCAACCCACGACCTTTCCTCTTGTCGAATCCTGTTTCTACACAAATTGATTCACCCCTTTTCCTGAGAGAATCCGGGGCTTATCACCGTCGAGCTAGAGGCCAGGCGTCCACGAAGGGAAAACCGCCCCCTCACAAAGGTAAACCCTAAGCCTTTTTTAATCTTTCAAAAAAATGCAAAAAAATGGAACTAAGAGTTTCTCTTTTACCTCTGAGAAAATGCTTGAGATTGTCTTTTTTTTCTTTTTTATTTGATATCCCCAAAAAAATTTCTCCTCCCTTTTACAACTGTGTTAGGATTTCTTTTATAGCCCTCATGTTACATGCGAGATTCAAAAATAAAAAGTACATGAAAAAGCTACTAGTTGCCTTTGTCGGATTTTTGTTTGTATTCCGTCTGAGGTCTCTAATCTCTCTTTGCTGTTGCTTTTTGTCTTGTTCATTTTTTTTGCTATTTTGAGTTTTCTCTGGATTCTGACTTCTGGTCTGGTGTTGTCGGTGCACTCGAACGAGAGAGGCGTGGAGAGGCTGGAGCGTCAGGCGCGTGGTCCTTGCACGTGCGTGTGTAGCAGCTGACGAGTCGAGTGTGGGCACGTGAAGCTTTGGGAACTCTCTTCGTCCTTCATCTGGACCGTTAGATCGTATCACGATCGGGCGATTGTGGCTCGAGCATGGATCAATCTCTTAGGGTTTCATCTCAGGATAATCTGGACCGTCGATTGGCCTCTCAGATCCAACGGTCCATATTGGGATGCTGCTAAAAGAAGAGACGCAATTAGGGTTTCATCTATTTGGGCCTTCTGGGGCAATACATGTAATTAGTGTTTTTGAATTTTGTTATGCAGTGTAAAATGGAATATATTTTTAAATGATTTGGGTTGTTATTTATTTTAATTCAAGCGCAATTTTGAGTTCTAATTTTCCTAATTGATACCGAGACCGATAATAAGGCATAATAAAATAGATAACAACAACAAAAACAACAACAACAATAATAATAATAATAATACTAATAATATTAACAATAATAATAATAGTTACAATAATCATAATTATGCTAATAACTATAATAATAAGAAGAATAACAATAAAATTAATAATAAGAACATCAATAATAATAATAATAATAATAATAATAATAATAATAATACATATACATATATACACACGTATATTGGGTGCTAACGAGCCGAGCCCGAGTCAGACCAGGCTCAGAAACAATATTACTAGGCTAAGCTCGAGCTCAAGGTTCGTCGAGCTCAAAATTGTAGGCTCGAGCCTGGCTCAAAAATAATATTATTAAACTCGGTTCGAGCTCGAAGCTCATCAAGCTCAGTTCGGCTCAACTAAAAAAACCATGCTAAATTCAAGGATTATTAAAATAATCCGAACTTTGAAAGCTCAACTAAAAATCCATGGACACAAAAAAACCCATGTTTACTTGATCTCAACCAAAAAGCCAAGAGTGAATTAGCTTATTGTTTAAAGTTTAAGCACCTATTTATAGGATGCTTGCTCTCCTTGCTTTATGTATGTTAAAGATGTGGGATATTGAGTGTGTATTCTAAGTGTAAGTCGTTTTCTTCCCCTTCAAGCTTTATAGGGATAGGTAAATACACATTTCAGCCATGTTACTTTTTAGTTTTATTATTTTAGACCTTTATTTTTTTAATTTAGAGTGTAAAGTTTACTTTAATTTAATTCAGTCATTAAATTTTAGTAATCTACTAATATAAGTGTTAGAAAATAATCTAAAATTTATTAGAAGTGAATATAAATAATTACAACTATAATTTTTGTTTAATACAACTATAATTTAGAAGTGATTTTTTTTCTTAATTGTTGTATATTTGCTAAACATATTACTTTTAGTGCATATATATATAATTATATGTATATATATATATATATATAATTATTTCGAGCCTATTCACGAGCTTTTTTAGCTGAGCTTGGGTTGACTCGACTCGGCTTGTTAAGGTCTCGAGCCCGAGCCTAAGTCGAGCTCACTCGAGCCGAGCTTTGACCGAGCTGAGCCCGAGTAGCTCGTGAGCCGGTCAGGCTCATTATCACCCCTAGTATACATTTTCTTTTGCCTTCTTTTTTCTTTCTTTTTTCTTCTCTTTTTTCTTTTAAAATTTTCTTTTAAATTACCCAACAGCCCACTGTAAGCCCACTAATAAAAGGGAAAACTAAATTGGGTTTACCCCGAACAAAATTAATGATTACAGACGCCCCTCTTTGTTTATACTTGTAGAACAAGAATAAAGCAAAGACCACAGGCACTAATTTTGTCCTACTTCCCTGTCCGACGATTTACTCCCTGAAGTGGCCACGAGCAAATCCAAGTAGCATGCTTTCCCGAACTCGATGGCGCCGATATGAAATCCTTTGTCTTAAGCGGTGAACTTGAAAGGCTTCACCTGAAATCTTTGAACGACGAACTTGAAAGGCTTTATCTGAAATCTCTGGGCGGCGAACTTGAAAGGCTTCATCTGAAATATCTGGGCGGCAAACATGAAAGACTTCACCTTAGATCTTTGAGCAGCGAACATGAAAGGCTTCACTTGAAATCCTTGAGCGACGAACACGAAAGGCTTCACCTGCAATCCTTGAGCGGCGAACATGAAAGGCTTCACCTGAAATCCTTGAGCGGAGAACATGAAAGGCTTCACCTGAAATCTCTGAGCGACGAACATGAAAGGCTTCACCTGGAATCCTTGAGCGGCGAACATGAAAGGCTTCACCTGAAATCCCTGAGCGGCGAACTTGAAAGGCTTCACCTAAAATACCTAAGTGGCGAACTTGAAAGGCATCACCTGAAATCCTTGAGCGGGGAACTTGAAAGGATTCACCTAAAATCCTTGAGCGGCGAACATAAAAGTCTTCACCTGAAATCCTTGAGCGGCGAACATGAAAGGCTTCACCTAAAATCCTTGAGCGGGGAACTTGAAAGACTTCACCTAAAATCCTTGAGTGGTGAACTTGAAAGGTTTCATCTTAAACCTTTTTCAGTCTTTGCTCTTGTCGTTTGTTCCTCATCTTGGGAGTTACTCGATTTGTCTTTTAAATATTTGCAAAAAGGAATAAATTGCTATGATGGTATGATTTAGCATGCTCCTAACTTAAGGGTGCCTAATATGATGCATGAATGAAGTCATTTTAAAGCTGTTGGGGGAAATCCTCGCTTTCTGGTTGATCACCCTTAACTTCCACGTGCTTTCTGTCTTTGTTAAGTCTTCATTTGTATCTTGTCCTTAAGGGATATGGTTTATACCGAATTGACTAAAATATGTCACCTCGTGAAATTCCCCTTCATTGCCCCATTCAACCCGGTCTTAGTCACTGCCTCTTCATTGACCCTTCATGACGAGGCTTCTTCAATCTCAAAATGGGGGTGAACGCATGCCCCTAAGTCTTTTGAGCCTCTCTTATTTCCATAAAGTCTCATCTCTATTCGCCTTTACTGAATCTCCCCCTTTCATTTCTTCTTGAAAGGAGATGCTGAATTATGTCAGTCAGAATATCATTACCCCCACATAACTTGGGTTTAAGTGCTGCTTCTTCATGGACCCTTCCTGGTGAACTGTCGCCTTGTACCATTTGGTTGACTTTCGGTCGGTGTCGGGCGGTTTAAATGGTGTCTTCCATCTAAACATGCCACATTTTTCTGCTCTCGTTCTTCTGAATTTGTGATCTAAGGCGCCTTTTCTGACTTTCGCTTTATTCCCTCAAAGCGCTTTTTTGGGTTTTCACTATGGCTCTTCTTATTTTCTTCTTCTTTTTTCTCTTTCTTATTTTTCTTCTTTTTTCTTTTCTCTTTAGGCACTTTTTAGGGTTTTCATCTTGAAATACTTCGGTCTTCATTGCCTTTTTGTCGAGTTTGAGTTTAGATGACACTTACTATCTCATTTCGGTGCGTGCCTACAACGCGGCGCATGAGGTCTTTCTTGGAATATTCCTTCCAACAAGATGCTTTGACATCGAGGTAAATCTTTGTCCTCGACCCTTAACATCAATATTTCTTCCTTCAAGTTCTATTTTGACTTCAACAATACTTCTTAGCGAAGATCAATTTCATAACCTATCACTTCACTGACAGGTAGTCTTGTCATCCCATATGTGGTATTCATTGTCTAATCTTCCAAAGATGTCCCTTTATGGTTGTTACTTGCCTTCCTTCAAGTCATAGGTGCTAGTAGTACAAAAGGTCAATCCACTTGTTCATTCCAATACAAGAAACTTATGAGGATGATATTGATAAAATAATTTTATTGTTTAAAACATGGCAAGAAATGTTTATTGAAATCAAGCTTAGGTTTTGAAAAAAAAATCAACCCAAGCAAAACTTTTGTTTAAACGACCACGAATGCTGGGGTGATACATGCACATGTGGAATCCTTACTGAGCTACTAAGATTCCGAGAGGAACAACTCCCATACTTAATTTCTACCCAATTCAAGGTGGCTTTCTTTAACCCACTAACTCACCATTCCCCATCTTTCCCTCTTTTTCGATCTCGATCAACCATTAGAAGCGTGGCAATCCTTGAAGAAAGGTTAACCCTGATAGGTAGGATGTAATCTTAAGACAAACCCAACTAACTCAGATATCCATATATGATCCAAATGGTCTTCCAATTGAAAGGCCCATTTTTGGGTTTTCACCCTAGAGTTCATTTTCTAGTGTAGCTTCGGATCAACTTGCATCTTCACATTGTATTGATGCATATTCCCATTCAAAGGTGATCAATCTTTCAAGGTCCTTCTAGATAGAGATTTATTTGGATATAGAACTCATGTAGACCTTTTATTTGTTTACCTCTCTCTCTCTCTTTACAAAACTGCACTTTTCAATTTAGTGCTTTCACTTTTGATTTCTTCAATCTTTCATGTTGGTAACTTTCGACTTGATTTGGGTAGCTCTTTGAGCACCGGATTTCCTTTCATCATTTCCTTTTGATGTTTCTGTTGCTCAAACTGAAAATTGTATTCAATGCATATATTCTTCTTTATTGCCCTCTAATTCATAAAGCATCATATAGCATAATCAGAATCCAATGTCATTTACTTGTTCCACAAACTTCTATTTCCTTTGCCCTTGGTGTAGAGGTGATCCTTGGTTTGGGTTCAATCGAAAGAAAATCTTCAGGGTCAAAAAGAGACTTCAATGGATATTTTTCTTATTTTCCTACTTTGTAAAGGGAATTGAAGGAATGACAAATGTCCTCCCATACATGGATGTCAAAAATAGTCTTCAGGTGGTTGATGTTTTAGGGTTATCACTTCAATCAAGGACCTTGAACAACAATGCATGAGAGGAAAATTCACTCAATGGGAGTGGCACATTATTCTTGAACACTCATTGTTGTTCCTCCCTTGGCATAAATACCACAGAAGGTGTTCACATTTGCAGGTACCCTCACAACATTCGATTTTTAAATTTTGAATTTAAGTCTTTCTTAAAAAAAGTATATACATATATGTTTGGGAAAGCAAAAATAAGCTCATAATACTAAAGAATAAATGAAATGCACATGAAGGTCTCTTTCATTGAAATTGGAACAAGTAAACATTACATAAACCCTTACAAAGATGTTTGTTGCCCCGGGCGAACACTAGAAAAGTTAGCTTAAAAAATACAACAAGGAAAGACCTAACAACATGGGTAGGATGCAACAAAAGTCCACGACTATCATTCATCGCGACTTTTCAAACTTTCCCAAAAACTCGGCCCTTTTCGAACTTAGGTCTTCCATTCTCAAAAGAGAGCACTACATTCTTAACAAGTTCAGAGATCTTGCCCTTCAGAAAGACGCACTCGTCCATTATATGGCCAAAGTCTCCGAGGTGATATTCGTATGGAACCTTGGCACCAAACACATTGGTATTGAAATAGGTGTATCGTTTCGGGTGTGGTGGCCTCAATAATTTGTTCTGAATCAGTAGAGGTAACAACTCCAAATTTGTCATTGAGAAACACACCTTCGTCTTCTTGTCAATCCCTCTTACATCGTGCATTTCAACTTTCTTTTTCCCTTCTTTCCGTAGGTAGGGTTTCCCTCCTTTGAAGACATTACTATTATTAGGACCTACCACTTTTGTGGGCTCTTTCAAAAATGATTTGGACTTTTTAAGTCGGTTCAGAACCAAAAATTCCGTAGGACGGTTGAGATCATGATTGCTACTAACGCTTTCATTTTTGTTGATGTCGGGAACTTCGCCTTATCCTACTCTTTCACCACGACGACTGGATATTCTTCTAGCTTCACAGTACTATCCACAACCAAGAACTTAACTATTATACTCGGACTCCTTGTCTCAAATTCTAATACCCCGAGATTTAGGAGATGTTGAACCTTGCGCTTAAAACTCACACATTTCTCGATGGAATGCCCTTGAGTTCCAGCATGGTAATCGCAATGCTCTTTCTCGCAGAACCAACTCAGGTATGGAGGTGATAGGGTTTTAACAAAGCAAGGAGCCACTATTCAAGCGTGTAGCAGCTTGGAGTACAAATCTCAACAAGTGAAAGGACTGTGAGTGAATTGGACGTATTTCGATTCGTCCTTCTTGGAAGCCTGTCTAACCGGCAGATGATGAGGTTCTAGAATCGCAGACTCCAAAGGCTGATCATGTGTTCGCAGGGATGACAATTCGGAAGATAGTGCAATTGGCACTTTCATCTTCTCGTTGCATTTATGTGGTTTTAACTTTTTTAGTTTTTCGTTTGCTGGCGAGGGTAAATTTTTCCAGGGAGAATCTTCAGCCTTATCGAACACTACATCGACTGGGCACTCGAAGGCAATACATGCTATCTCATACCGGATAAGGATAGCTTGGTCTTTATTAAATAGAATATGCTCCGTCCTGAAGTCACAACCCCACTTTTCACTTTCCTCTTGCACGAAAGAGTCTTCTTTCATACCCCCTTCTTTAGTCAGAGTGGCCATCATTTGATCGATTTTCTCCTTTGCTTCCTCTTGACACTTCTTCACATATGATATTATCCCTTTTTGATTCCAAACCATCTGTTCATAGAGCTGTTCGAGCCTGTCCACCCTTGCTAATAGATCTTTCATACTTCAGAAGCTGTAACGGCTAGAAACCGTTCCCTTGTCCATTCTTCCCCCTCTCTCTGAGATGAGTATTCTCCCCAATTACTAATGAGCGTGATGTAATGAATGCATCGAGAAATTTTAATTAGCAATGGTATGGTTTAATGAATGTATGACCAAAATTCTAAACATCTTTAATGTTATGGATAATTATGTTATGAAGTGCACAAGCATTAATAATGTCACAATATGATGATGAATGCAAATAAAGGTGTTGATTCAAGAACAATCCTTAGAAATACATTCTTTTAACGAGGATAATGTCTGATCGTAAAAAGCTGAAATAATGAATTACATATAATCGTCGGCTTCTTATCTTGACATCGTCGTTCTTCTTCTTCTACCGCTCGAGAGGTTCACGACAGTGTAACCTACCTGTACACATCAAATTTTTATTTCATTGAATAATAAAACAAACCCAAAGCCCAAAAAAATTGAACCCAACTTTAACCCTAAATTTCTTGAACTATAACTGCTACTAAAATGGGTTATCCTTTTTCGATTAGGACTCTACCACTCCATGGTTAATCCCTAAAATCCAGCCACAATACACCATATTAAAAAAACAGTCAAAAAATTATGAATATTATCTTTTGAAGTTTGTATTCAACTAAAACACTACCCACATCCCTAAAAATCCGGTCATTCCCTCACATCCATAACCAAATCTGAACCCTATATAAACCCCATTCACCATCGTTTGGAAGGGAGGAACCCTAAAAAATTGAAAAGCCAACAATAAGTAAAGGGTCAATGTTGAAGTTTGAAGAAAAAGCTAGAAACGAAACGTCACCTACTCTTTTCTGGTGACCGAAATTTCATTATCCAAATCTGAACGGTGAAAGAGCCTACAACGACCCCGGGACCAATATACTCCAAGAACCATACGATCCAATGTCGAATTTCGGAGTTTGGGCAAGGTATATTTTGGGCTTCTTCTTTTTTTTTGTGAAATTTCAAACTCAAAGATAAGAAAAGGGTGTTTTAGAGCTTTCGTTTTTTGGTTTGGCCGTCGCCAGGGTGAGTGTGTGATACAAAATTTTGGTTTCATTCGAAACTAAACGAGGAAGAAAATTTTGTTTATGTTTGATACAAATGACCAAAACTTTTTTGGTTTCATTCGAAACTAAACGAGGAAGAAAAAGTAATAAAATGGGTACTCAACCCATTTCTCTTTTTGTTGCGTAGTCGTGTAGATTAAGAAAGTGGGGGTCCCACATTCTAATAAGGTTTTCTGTAGGCAATTCACACATGCATTAGGCTTAGAGGTTATTTGCATCTTTGACAATTCTTCTTTTAAGAGCTTTGCATTTAGTTTTTTTTCCTTTAGATGTTAATTTATTTCATTTTAGTCATGGTTTTTCCTTTAGATTCTTTAGATGTTAGCCTTTAGGTATAGGTTATCTTTTAATTAGACCCCCTTCATTAAATTGGGTAATTATTAAGCCTAATGATTTGGTCCTTAAATTAATATTTGGTTTTTTTTCTTTGGCTTTATTAAATTAATTAATGTGTGAATTGGATTTCAATAAAATTTGTTTCAGTTTAATTAGGTGAATAATTTGAGCTTGATTAATAACTTTTTTTAGTTGATCGATTTTGATTTTGTTCTTTCTGTTTTGCTTCTTTTATAGCATGCCCCGTTTTTCATACATTTAACAACATCATTAAATTCTATTAGTAATGTTATTAACCTTGTTTTGAGTTTCCTTTTAGACAACCATAACCCTTAGGTACCAACCTTGGGTGTAGTGGGGGTGCTATAACCTTCCTCACTCGTAACCGACTCCTGAACCCGACGACGATCTCGGTGTTGACGCAGACTAGTCTTACATGTTTTTTTGGTCGTACCCAACCTAAAACGACCGATGGTGACTCCAACAGATTGACAGGCTTTTGAAGGCCCAACCAATTTTGACCCGGACAAAAACAGTGTCGATAGCTTGGCGACTCCACCGGGGACAATGATGAGAGTCAAGCCGCAAAGGGTATAGGTTGTCTAAAAAGGAATAGAAATTTGAATTATTGGTGATCACAAAAATTGAAGGTTTTCGTATTTTACGGAGATTGTTCAATAGTGGTCATGTTGTGTTCAATGTTCTTTTGCGCACAAGCATATCATAAGCTATCATCCCGAGCTTCGTCCCGCTTAAGTGGTTGCAATCACTACCCTTCGAAGGGTTAATCCTCTGTACAAGAATTCGTGTTGCTTCCGGGGTTCACATACTTTTTTCTTTGAGAGGTTAATCCTTCGTACAAGCTTAAAGAAGTGCCCCCCCTAAACTGAGCTTGGTCCATAGGAGCCTATAATTGGTTAGGATCGAGGTTCTTACTAGCCTTAGTAGGTTAGTAAGGACAATTTGGGTACCCATCTTTAGAACCATGAACAACATGTAGTAAGCCGTAGGAGCCAACCCTAGTAGAGCTATGACGAACCCAATTTGTTAGTGGTCACCTACATATGTACATGCACACACATTTTTTTTATCATGCTTTTAATTTACGCATTTTTTTGTTTATATATATTGTGCTGACAATGTTTCTTCCTTTTGGTTTTTATTTTTATACAATGTATTGACCAATGTTTTGTTTTGTCATGTTTCTTTTTCATCCATTGCATATGCATCACACTCATAACATGTGTTGGTCTAAACAAATTGTTCGTAAATAAAAGGTTTCCACAATGTCGAAGAGGTCTATCAACCAAGTCGAAGATAACGCAAAGGTCCGCAAGTGGTCTGAAGACGCACAGAAGCAAAAAAGAAAATTATAGCCACATATCATGAATCAATTTTATGTGATGATGTTCACATTCACCTGCAAAAGAACAACCTGCAAGAAATAAAAGAGATTTGGGACCAGTTGGATACTGATATGAAGCTAAAATTCCAGAGCATGTATGGTGATATAGCATGTTTGTTGAGTGTGGGACTTGATCTGGGGTTGATTCAAGCTCTCACGCAGTTCTGGTGTCCATCATACAATTGTTTTACTTTCAACCAAGAGGACATGACTCCCACCGTCGAGGATTACACTGCTTTGCTGCATCTAACCGGGGTCAACTCTGATAAAGTGTATATAAAGCCTCATAAACCTGACCCATTCGTGGATAAGCTGATGAAACTTACTGGTATGAGTTTATCATGGGCTAAAAACAAACAAAAAAAAGAGGTAATAGTGAGGGTGCTACCTGGAATAGCCTTCGTGGTTTACTTCGATCTCATCCAGATTCAGATAAGAGTCTAGACATTCTTGATGTTGGCATTTACGGTCTATTTATCTTTCCAGCATATCTTAGCTACATTGAGGCATCTGCTGTTGATTTGTTTGGTCAGTTGAGAAAGGTTAATCCAGCGCCAGCCATGTTGGCGGAGACTTTCAGATCTTTGAGTGCTTGCCGGAAAAAGGGATGAGGGCACTTTATCGGTTGCACTCAACGACTCATAATATGGTTTCACTGTCACTAGGGAGAGAAGCCAAAGCCCACCATACGCTCACTCACAAATGAGTATTGACTATTAAAAGAATTCTTGACAAGGAAATTGTCTGCCTTTACGAAAGACAAGTTGATTTTGATTCTTCGTAACCTTAGAGATGAAGATGTCAAGTGGTACGTTCCTTGGCTACTGTGCTTGGACATGCTCTACAGGGGCGGGGATTATGAATGGGTGCCTTTATCTGGGATTTGGGGTGGTACTGGTTATGCACCTTTGATGGTCCAACGACAGTATGGATCTATGCAATTTATCCCAGTAACTGCAGGTTTAGCTTATGCCAACTTCTCGTAAAAGGTAAAATTTTGGGCGCAACTCAAAAAGATCCAAAAGGCTTGGACTCAACCCCAAAGAATGAAAATAGAGAAAGCTCGACACCTGCTCACCCTAGATTATGAGGCTTGGAGAACTAGACGTGGGTTTGATAATATCCCTTTACCTGACCAAAAGAATGTCCTGTCCTTCGAAGAACACTTGAAGGTAGTCCCAACTGAAGTTGAGATAGTACGCCACGAATGTGAAGTTGAGAAAAAAGAGTTGCAAAAGAAGATTATGAAGTTAGAGGCGCAAAATCATGATTTAGATTTGGATGCTACATGTTACAAAGGCCTGTTAGAAAATGTGAAAAAAAGAGAAAGGGATCAACCAACTAAAGGCCTAACGGGTTTACAAGCCTCTTACCAAAAAATACAAGGGAAGCTGAAAGTTACTGGATTGCGGAAAACCTCCGAAGAATGGGAGCGTGAGCTTAGAGAACAAGAAATGGAAGCTGGGCAATACAAGAAACTTTTTCTAGCAAGGGATAAAGATTTCAAGTCTCTTTCGCAAGATATGCAAATATTGCAGCAACGTTCCAATTCTATATGGGATGACCTTGTGAAAAGCCATGTAGAGAATCAAGAACTAAGGGATGTCGTGTCAGAGTTAGAGGACTCATTGCAAAGTACGTCTAAGAAACTGAAAGTCTTTCAAGAAGAGAATCAAAACTACAAGAACTTAGTAGTGGCACTTAAGAATTCCCTTCAAGAATACAAGCAACTTGTCGCTGATTTTCGTGAGGCTTTCAAAACTGATAGGGATCGGTGGGACTTCAAATTGAAGATCATGAGAGGTGAAGTCAAGAAGAGAGATGACTTAATGACTAACGCCCGTAGTCGAGTTCGAAAGGTAGCTGAGAAGATTTTTGGTCTGGCCAATGAAGCTCAGAGTTGGTTCCACATCGCATTATGGGAAGGAACTAACTCAGTTCCTGGATGAGATCGAGAAGCTAGGAGTCAGAGTGGGCCTTTATCTTTATTCTTTTGCTTTGATGTGATGGACTTTTTTCTTTTTAGGTGGAGATTGTTTTAGGAGACAATTTGATAGACCAACACATTTACATTCATTTTTTTTGTTTATTTTACTTTTTTATTTTCCTTTTATTAAATAATTTAAGTATTCAGTTTATTTTCTGCCATTGAATCTTGTTTACTTTATTTTTTGTTTATTTTATCATCGCTATTCATTTATTTATCAATTGCATACATGTCATGTGCATTAATAAAATAAAATAATTTTTAACATGGGGGGTTCACTATCAGCAATTTAGCAATCAAGAAAGGATAAACAAATTGAGCATCTGCATTTCACACGTTTCAAAGCTAAAAGAATGGAAGACAGACTTAAGCATGTTGAATTATCTCAAGAAAAAGTCACTCAAGACATATAGAACTTGAGAGACGACATGGCCAGGAATCAGCAAGATCTCTTGAGCAAGATGGACGACAAATTGTCACAATTATTTGCCAAGTTGATAGGTGTTGTAAAAGGAAAGGCGCACGAGACTCACGAAGTAGATTCATCACATATACCTCGAGGACCACAAGAAGGGAAACCACGAGTGACCTTCTCTGCCACTGGATTGCAGGGTCCATTGAACTTTTATGGAATAGCCAGTTCCAACATAGGGGTGAATCCTACCATTTCTCACATGGTGCCTGATCTGGACGATCCAAAAGAGCTGGAAAAACTAAGGTTGGGACAACCCAAATACTCAGACATAGCTGATGACAAGTTCAAATACTTATAAGAAAATATTAAAAGCGTGGAAGGTATTGATGCCTTCAATGCCTTCAATGGAACCAATGTGTTCGAGAAGTTTGATGGCAGAAGTTGCCCCAACACTCACATCACCATGTTCTGTCGCAAAATGACGGGGTATAGAAATGATGACAAGTTACTGATTCATATCTTTCAAGACAGCCTAACTGGGTCTGCCATAAAGTGGTATAATCAGCTAAGTAGGATGCAAGTTAGCACATGGAGAGATTTGGCACGCGCTTTTAAAGAATAGTACAAACATGTCCAAGACATGATGCATGATCGTTTGTCGCTTCAAGGTATAGAAAAGAGGGATAAAGAATCATTTCACGAATATGCCCAAAGATTGAGGAACATGGCTGCACAGGTCCAACCACCATTACTTGAGAAAGAAACGACGACCCTTTTCATCAAATCTTTGGAGAATGAACGCATATTTTATGCCAAGCTTATTTGTAGCACCACTAGAGACTTTTCTGATCTGGTTGCAGTAGGTGAAGTGATTGAGCGTGCCATTAAAAGTGGGAAGCTTAATGATCCTGAAGCTTCCAAGAAACATATGTTATGAAAAGGGAAAATGAAGTTCACATGATGGGGCACAACATGCATTCAAACTCCAACTATCAATCTTCTCCACAAGTAACATATTCCATAGGGTATTCGAAACCTGTCACGACGTCTTCAGGCTCACGAAGTCGACAGCGAGGGCCTAAGTCATCAAAAACCAACACGGAGAAGGAATCTTTTATACACATCTCAGTCTCTTACAAAGAACTATATGATAACCTGTTGGAAGAACGATTGGTGTCTCCTGTTTTTCTCACACCATTTCAACCACCGTACCCATCATGGTACGATCCTTCTACGCATTGCGATTACCAGGCTGGACTCCGAGGGCACTCGATTGAAAATTGTATAGCTTTCAAGAGAAGAGTTCAACATTTAATAAATCAAAATGGGTTTGGAAGAAAATGGCAGAAAGAGGATTAGTGGATCCTAAGCCTGAAGTTTCCATGGGCGGTGAAGAGATTTTCTGTGAGTATCATGGAGAAGTAGGCCATGAAATTCAATGTTGTGAACAGTTTAGAATGTTTGTCCAGAATTTGATGGACAATAAAGAAATAGAATTCTTTGAACAAAGTCAAGAAATGAAAGACGTTTTTGTATTGGAAGAACAATCGTCCAAGAAGAGTCAAGCACAACCTTTCGTCATTAATTGGCCACAAGTGAAGGAAGAAAGGCCAAAGCAACCCCCGCCTCAAATTGTGATTGAGGCTCCATCTTTTCCATATTAGAGCAATCATCAAGTGTCGTGGGTTTATGGTTCTAGCATGAATACTCCAAAGAAGGAGAATTCTGATCTTGCAGGAATTAGTAGGGCAGGAAACTTCACTCACAGCGGGAGATATTACTCCCCTGACGCTTCAAAACCAGGGGAAGTAAAGGATGTTGAGAAAAAAAAACAAGTTCCCATTAAATGGAGGAACACCAGAGATCAATGAACCCGTGAAAGAGGAAGAAGCACGTGACTTCCTGAAGTTTATTAAACACAATGAGTGCAATGTAATCGAACAGCTACATAGACAACCACCTCGCATTTTGTTGCGTGTAAAAGTGTCTATCGCAATGTAGTGCAAGTGTACACGACGCAAGTAGTAAAGTGATACGTAAGTATCGGATATCGTCTCCACAGGGACTGGGCTAATAGCTTTACCTTGGATTACTGCACGTGAGGAAAAAGAAATAGTTTTAAATGTTTTTCACGAGAATAAAAAGAATACTGATAATAAAAGAGTAAAGGATTCAGGATAGAGAGAATGGGCCGGTATTGAATTTCTCAGTAGTGTAGGTGTTGCAAAGTCTAGGAATATATGTTCTGCCGTCGTGCCTGTCGCGGCAGCACCTGTCGCGGTAGTAGTCTGTTGTTAGTCGTGGCAGCGATCACACAACTCCCTAGGTCCAAGTCTGTCGATGAACACGTCTTTGATGATACCTCCCGGTGTGAATCGAAGGATGAACACCGATGTTGTTGAATTCTTCCTTAGCCACTTAACCTCGTCCTATCCCTAGGTCCGAGATAGTTCAACCATAGTCTGGAGAACCCGTACTTATTCCTTTCGTATACTTAACTCTCCTGATATTAAGTAAATAGATAATCTCACAATGCTCTCCCGATACTCTTGCAAGATGTTTGAAAACCAGAATAAGCAAACTTGAAGTTTATTTTATTGAACAGAAAAATTCCTAAAACAAATGCAATCCTTGCAACTACTTTACAAATCAACCCGTAGCCCTAGGGGAAGTTTAGAACATGATGAGGAAGGAAAACGGCTATGGTTTTGGGAAGAAGGCTAGAGAGTAAGATATCCTTCCCTAGGTCGAATTACATGCCTTTATATAGGCCTTGGGTTCAAGATTTCTAATATGGCAAGAATACAAGTTTAAACTAAAGTACAACTCTATTAAAGACTAAATCTTCAGAGCATATATCTTTAATTCGTGCTTCCTTCTTGCTTACAATTCCTTCCTTGAACTTTGGGCTTGGCCTTCATTTTGATCTAGGGTTTTGAAAAATATAAAGGTGCTCCACGATAGACGAACTTAATTTTTTTTTTCGGTCGAGGCCCACTTTGCTTCTTCTCTTCACCTTTGTTGTCGTTCTTGGCTGCCACGACATCCGCTATGGCAGCATCGTCCTCCTCGTCTGCACCTCCAGTTCCAGTTCTGCTTCTTCACTGCCCAGCGTCTACTTCTCCACTACCCTTCATCTGCTACAGCAGCTACCTGCAAAAGCAACCAATTTCAGTAGAAACTGTGCCATTTGATATATTCGTGATGTATAAAAGAAATCTAACCTAAATGCAATGAATTATGCTTGAATGCAACATAAATATGGGTTAAAGAGGGGGTAAAATATAGAACTTTTACACACTCAACACACCCCCAAACTCAAGTTTTTGCTTGCCCTCAAGCAATTCAGACCTAAAAATAAATAAACAGATTTTTTTGTTTGGCTTAAAACAATGAACTTTCCCTTACCTACCATTCATTCCCTATTGTGAGCAACACCTTGTTGGATAATTCAGGATTCATTCGGAACCTAGCTATAGTTCTCGTGTAGTGTGTGCATGTTTTGTGAGCAATTATATGCCTAGACTCTCTTAGTTTACTAGAATAGCTTAAGCTTCTAACTTGAATTTTTATGCCAACTTTCATCCTTTTTTTTGGAAGCAATTCTTATGCTCCTTTAGTTTTTTATTTGACTCGATTCTCTTTTCTTAAGTTTGACTAGAGCTGGTTTTGAGCACCTCTAGCTAACTTCCTAAAGCCGGTTTCGGGCACCTCTAGGTTTGAGTCTACTTTAACCTCTTTTCCTAGAGCCAGTGTTAGGCACCTCTAGGGCCAGCTCAAGTGTTAAGCTTTTTCCTATTCTAGTTTACCAATAGAGTTCTAGACAGTATAAAAGTCACAAAGGGTTTTTAAGTTTCAGAACTATAGTAAGGCTCTAAACTGCTCCTAAAACTATCCTAAAGGCACTGCCACGACAGAGGCTGTCACGACAGGTAAGTTCAGTTCAAAGACTTAAGCCAAATATTCATCATTTTTTTAGCAAAAATAAACTAAGTAAAAGACACAATTTTTAAACTTAAAAAGACTCCATTAATGGAGGGATGCCACCCCCAAACTCGAGGGTTGCATTGCCCTCAATGCAAATGACATAGATGAAAAAGAAAAATAAAAATAACATCACAAAATATGACAAAAAAGCATACAACAATATAAGATAAGAAACTTAAAATTTTCAAGCGTTGTCGTCGCCGTTGTTGCTGCTGACACGAATCTGCTGGCGGGCAGTGACTTTCTTGGCTTGTGCTGGTAGGCGGATGGGAGAGGCGGAAGTATTCTTGGTTTTGGCCTCCCGTGGAGGTTGAATACGGGTAGGGGAGATATGAAGTGGTTTCTCCACTACCTGAACCTCGGAGCTGCTGCTGCTTTCGCTACCGCTATTGCTGCTACTGCTACTATTGTTGCCGCTATTAGATATTTCTTTATCGGCTCATGTTTTCTGTCGTTTTTCTGAGGTGAACTCCTTTGACAAGTTCCTCTTGACAAAGGGCTCGTTGTCGGATGCCGCCCAGATTTCAGAGGAAGAGAAACCAGCAATATACCTATCGAGGTCGAACTCAGGCTCCTTTCTCTTGGTTCCCCAGGCAGACGTGTCGGCTGTGCGGCTTCCGCCTGCAGCTGTTGTGCTAGGGTTTGGAGTGGACGCGGCAGATGGCGTTTTTGGTGTGGCAGCAGGGGTAGGGGTATGGGCAGGAGTGGGTGCAGCAAAGTAATGATTGGGGAAAGTAGGGAATAGTACATCGGGGAAATTAAGAGAAGTGTGGATGAAATTTATCGTGGCGGTGGTGAAGTCTCAGATGAAACTCATGAGGCCGAGCTGCCGTTCCTCCATTTTTTTATGGCAACAAGTATTTGTGAGGAGGTGTCGGCTGGAGAAGCTGCTGCAGTAGGCTGCCAGGGTTCTGTGGCAGCAGGCTCGGTGTCGGTGGGCTCTGTCAACTCAGCTACCGTAGCAGTAGGGTCAAAAGATGTCAGGGGCGTGGCAGCTTTGAGTTCCATCAGGCTGAGTATGTTCCTGTCAGTCCAGCCTTTCCCTCGAACTCTTAAATCTTCGGCAGCTTCCGGTACGTTATGGCCGCGACAGAGGGCAGTGATGAGATAAGGGTAGAATAGTGGTCCTGACGGCCAGTAAGCACAGTCCAGTATACCCTCCCGGACGTATCTGCCAACGTTAATTGGCCTCTCATTTAAAATAGAATGGATGAGGGATAACCTTGGTTGGTCGACGGTTGTGTTGTCGAGGAGGGCATAATTCGTTTCTTGATAAACGTATTCCAAAGTTTTTCCTTCGGCGTTAGTTGAACTCTTTTCACCGTCCTCAGATTTTTCGGATCGGTATTCCACTCGGTGCCCTCATCTGTGAGTTCTACCATCACAACATCGTAGTCGGCAGGCTCTAAACTATCGAGAAATATTTGGTGGCCATCTTCTTTTCTTCCCACGTAGAACCCTTAGAGTGTATTGATGTATTCGGGCTCGAAAGGTACCTCTTTCCCTCGGACTGTGACTGTTGTCGTGTTCCTGCTGCTGATGGCAGCATAAAATTCCCGGACGAGAGTCACGTTCATTTCCTTTGGCTGCTCTGCGAATATCTGCCACTGCAGGGCTCTGATTTTGCGGGCTATGAACGGGTGCAGCCCCAAGTTCCCCGTTTTGGAAGTGTAGATGAAACCTCTCTCCTCCCACATATCACGGATCTGGAAAGAGTTTGGAGTGGATGCTGCTGGGGAAGATCCTGAGGCAGAGCTTCGGCGGGTATTTTTAGTGCTCATGTTGCAAGGACTGTGGAAGAAAATGAAAACATGTAAAATTCTAGAGGAAACAAGTGGAGAGAGTAAAAGTGAGTGAAAAATGAATAGTAAAACGGGGTTTATATAGAGGGGGAGTTTGCTGCCCGTTGGAGCTGTAACGGTAGGCGCGAATAACGAGGTCAGCTGTTATGCGGTTTTTGACGCGTCTATCACGCGTTTCCGTGTCTGCTGCGCGTTTGTTATGCGTTTGCGTGTCTGCCGCGACAGCGTGTTGACAGGCTGGATTTTCCGCGTCTGTCGCGGCAGCTGTAACGGCATGTTCCAAAGTTGGGCTTTTTTGGGCTGATGGAAAGATGGTGGGTTGAATTCACTTCTCCTCTTCTCCTTGTCTCCTTGGGCTGATAAAAATAAAAACGTTAGTTCCTAAAAATAAAATAAAATAATTCTAATTACCTAATATATATAAATAATAATAAAAATAAAAATTGGGTTAGATTAGATTAGGGATGCCAGGAGGGGCATCTCCTAAAGTAACCACTTCCTTCATTCTTGGGGCTTCAGTCCCCTGATAATGCTTCAATCTTTGTCCATTGACTTTGAATTGGTGCCCGTCTTTTAAAGATCTGATTGTGATGGCACCATGGGGAAAAATCTGCACCACTCTGAATGGGCCAGACCATCTAGATTTCAGCTTCCCTGGGAAGAGTTTCAACTTAGAGTTCAACAACAACACAAGCTGCCCTGGGCAGAACTGTCGTGGCATCAACTTCTTCTCATGCCACTTCTTGGTCTTGTCTTTGTATATTCTTGCGTTGTCATAGGCCATTGTTCGAATTTCTTCAATTTCATTCAGATCAAGTAGCCTTTTATGTCCTGCTTTTTCCAAGTCCATATTCACTGCTTTGATGGCACAGTATGCTCTGTGCTCAATCTCGACAGGTAAATAACATGTTTTCCCATAAATCAGCCGGTAAGGTGACATTCCCAATGGAGTTTTGAATGCTGTTCTGTAGGCCCATAATACATCATTGAGGTGTAGAGACCAGTCCTTCTGAGTTGGCTTAACCATCATTTCAAGGATGTTCTTAACCTCTCTGTTGGATATTTCAGCTTGTCCATTGGTCTGAGGGTGGTATGCTGTTGTGATCCGATGTCTGACACCATACTTTTTCAAGGCATCAGCTATAACCCTATTGTCGAAATGCCTCCCTTCATCACGGATGATCGCCTTAGGGATGCCAAATCTAGAAAATATGTTTCTATGTAAAAACCTCTGAACCGTCTTGGCATCGTTTTTCTGAGTAGCGATCGCTTCAACCCATTTGGACACATAGTCCACTGCCAGGAGGATATATAAGTTCCCACGCAAAGTCAGGAATGGTCCCATAAAATCTATCCCCCAAACGTCAAAGATCTCGACTTCAAGAATGTTTTGCAGCGGCATCTCATGTCTCCTTGAGATGTTTCTAGTCCGTTGACACTTGTCACAGTTTTTGTAGAATGTTTGGGCATCCTTGAACAATGACGGCCAATAGAATCCTGACTGCAAAACCTTGGCAGCAGTTTTGTTACCACCTAAGTGTCCTCCATATTGTGAAGCATGGCAGTTATGTAGTATAGCTTCATGTTCATACTGTGGTACGCATCTCCTGATAACCTGATCTGCACAATATTTGAAAAGAAGAGGTTCGTCCCAATAATAATGCTTAACATCATTTTGGAACCTCTTCCTAGCTTGATAATTAAGGCCAGGAGGAGTTATTCCGCTAACTAAATAATTAACGAAATCAGCATACCAGGGGAGTTTAGAAAACTTACCTGCCGCCATGGTTGTCGCGGCAGTGCTTGTGGCAGCGAACAGCTGCTCGTCAGGGAAGGTCTCCAGTATTTGTGTCTCGTTTGTTGGGAGACTCTTTCCCTTCTCTAGTCTTGACAAGTGATCTGCAACTTGATTCTCTGTCCCTTTTTGTCCTTGATCTCAAGGTCGAACTCTTGCAGTAGCAGAATCCAACGTATCAGCCTAGGCTTTGCATCCTTTTTGGTGAACAGATACTTCAATGCAGAGTGGTCTGTGTGGACTATGACCTTCGTTCCAAGTATATATGAACTGAACTTGTCAATAGAGAACACCACAGCTAACAATTCCTTCTCTGTTGTGGTGTAATTTACTTGGGCGTCATTTAGTGTTTTGCTGGCATAGTATATGACATGAAAGAGTCTGTCTTTCCTCCGCCCAAGTGGTGCCCCGACAGCATAGTCACTAGCATCACACATAATCTCAAATGGCAGTTTCCAATCTGGTGGTTGTACTATTGGAGTTGTTACCAGCTTTTCTTTCAGAACCTTGAATGCCTCAATACATTCAGCGTTGAAGTCGAAGGGACGGTTCTGCTCCAGAAGATGGCATAAGGGTTTGGTGATCTTCGAAAAGTTCGCAATAAACCTCCGATAAAAACCAGCATGCCCTAAGAAACTCCTGATTCCCTTGACTATGGTGGGTGGCGGCAGCTTTTCGATTACCTCGATCTTAGCTCTGTCGACTTCTATGTCGCGGCAGCTTATTTTAAGGCCTAGGATTATCCCTTCATCCACCATGAAGTGACATTTCTCCCAGTTCAATACAAAGTTTTCTTTCTCACATCTATCGAGCACTTTCTGTAGGTTGCCTAGGCAGCTTTCAAAATTGTCTCCAAAGACAGAGAAATCATCCATCATTATCTCTAGGAAATCCTCCACCATATCGGAGAATATTGTCATCATACACCTTTGAAAGGTTGTTGGTGCA
The DNA here is from genome assembly GCA_958450335.1 of Hibiscus tridactylites. Classification (NCBI taxonomy): domain Eukaryota; kingdom Viridiplantae; phylum Streptophyta; class Magnoliopsida; order Malvales; family Malvaceae; genus Hibiscus; species Hibiscus tridactylites. The sequence continues at coordinate 79,520,911 of OY288267.1, forward strand.
TTACATAGTCCAAATGGCATCCTCCGAAAAGCATAAGTACCGTATGGGCATGTGAAGGTCGTTTTCTCTTGATCTTCCGGTGCGATGGCTATTTGATTATAACTTGAGTATCCATCAAGAAAACAATAGTAAGGCTTTCCCGCTAATCTATCAAGCATTTTATCAATAAAGGGCAGGGGAAAGTGGTCCTTCCGGGTAGCTTTGTTAAGATTCCGGTAGTCCATACAAACCCTCCAACTGGTCACAGTCCTGGTTGGGATTAACTCGTTTTCTTCGTTGGTTACAACGGTTAATCCTCATTTCTTGGGAACGCACTGCACCGGGCTCACCCACTTGCTATCCGAGATGGCATAGATTATTCCAGCATCTAGCCATTTTATGATCTCCTTACGCACCACCTCTCACATAGCATCGTTTAGACGTCTCTGTGAATCAATGGTCAGCTTATGATCATCCTCTAAGAGGATTTTAAGCATGCATAGTGCCGGACTGATGCCTTGGATATCAGCTATCGTCTACCCAATAGCCTTTTTGTGCTGCTGCAGCATCCCTATCAGTTGCTGCTCCTATTCCTGCATCAACTTGGAAGAGATGATTACGAGCAACGTATCATTTAAACCAAGGAAAACATATTTTAACTGCCCTGGCAGGGGCTTAAGATCTAGAACAGGTGGCTCTAGAGTTGATGGCTTTTGGACTATATGTTCATCCGAGGTATAGTTTAAGGGCTCAAATAACTTACCTGGACGATTGCCTATCCAATTTACCTCCTCTTGATCTTCAGTATCAGATGTATCAGATTCTGAGGAGCTGCTGTCGTCGTCGATGCCGTGACAGTCTTCTAAATGGTTGCTGGGGTAGTGGCCAATTTTGATGTCGTGGCAGCCCAACCTGATGCAGGGTTGGTCAAGGGTAACATCAGTGATAGCCTTGCATTCTTCTTCTGCATCAGCATGTTTTATTGCCTGGAGAACATTCAACTTTATCTCTTGATCGTTCACTCTCATAGTGAGTTCTCCTTTTTCCACATCAATCAGTGATCTTCCTGTGGCTAAGAAGGGTCGCCCCAGGATGATTGGTGCATTCTCATCTGCTTCACAATCTAAAACAAGAAAGTCAGCAGGAAAAATAAATTTATCCACTCTTACCAGAATATCTTCAATTTTTCCTTCTGGGTGAACGTAAGAGCGGTCTGCCAGCTGCAACACTATTGTTGTGGGCCGAGCTTTTCCAATACCTAATTTCTGAAAAACAGATTTTGGCATTAAGTTTATACTAGCACCAAGATCACAAAGTGCCTTGAGAAATTCCCCAAGTCTGGATGCTTGTGCAGAATACTCATGCATCCCTCTATCATTTTGAGCGTTTTAAATTCCCCAAGTCTGGATTTCTTTGACATGGCATCCTTGAGAAATTCAGCATAACCAGGCCTCTCCTTTATAGCATCTAACAATGGAATATTGATATGACCTGCTTAAAAATATCGTAGATCTTCTTAAGCTGGGATTCCTGTTTCAATTTCTGTAACCGCTGAGGAAAAGGAGGTGGAGGACGGTAATCAACAATACTTCCTTCCCACTGCATTCGGATCTGAGGAGGTTTAGGTTCTTCATCTTTCTCCTCTGTCCCTTCCGCTGTCGTGACAGGTTCATTGGCAGCATGTTGTTTTTTGTCTACCGGGGTAGCATTCTCGGCAGTTGACTCCAGGGTTGGTTCCTTAACTGATTCAACTTTCTTCTCTGGCCCTGGTAATTTCTTCCCACTCCTAGTAGTGATGGCTTTACACTGCTCATGTGTAGGTTTAGCGTTTTCAGTATCGCTAGGGAATCCTCCATTCTGCCTCGGTTTAATATGCTGGGAAACCTGACCAATCTGTGTCTCCAATGATTTCAGAGTAGCTTCATGGTTGGTCATCCGCATCTCTGTTTTATCCATGAATGACTCAGTTTTCTTGACAAAGTGATTCATGTTCTCAATGTAGGTTCCTGTTTGAGACATAAACGTAGCCAAGGTCTGCTCCAGTATACTAGTCGTGGCAGATGGTGGCTGTTGCTGATGCTGCTGTGGTTGCTGCCGAGTCAGTAACCTAGGTCCCCCTGATTCGAGTGTTCTGTGCTTGGGGATTCAGGGCATTATTAGGGTTGCTCCAAGAGAACTTGGGATCCTTTCTCCAGTTGGGATTGTAGTTGTTTGAATTGTAGTTCAGTTTATTGTAGTTCCCAACATACATCCTTTCCTCTAACTGTATAGGACAATCTTCCGAACTGTGATTCCCATCGCAAGTTTCGCATACCTCTTCAGCAGAGTAGGCAGGTTGTGAATCTTCTTTCTAGAGCTTTTTCATTGCCTTAGTGATATATGCCACATGTGTTTTTAGAGAACCGTCAGCCTCATAATCTTTCACAGCTAGTACTCTTTTACCCCCTCTTCTTGCTGTAGGAAACCGTTCCTCGTTCTTCGCCAGATTTTTCAATACTGGCATTGCCTCATCTGGATCTTTGTCCAACAGCAATCCATTCGCTGCTGAATCAATTCTCATACGCGTCTGTAAGTTGGCAGCATTATAAAATTTAGTTACCTGGTTCCAAACGGGGAATCCATGCATAGGGCAGTTTCTCATAAGAGTGGTAAATCTCTCCTAGGCCTCGTGCATCGACTCGTCATCTTCATGTTGAAAAGTAGCAATTTCGTTACGTAATCGCTCAGATAAATGTGAAGGATTAAAACGAGACAAGAATTCACGAGTCAAATCTGCCCAAGTTCGTATTGAACCCGATGTTAGTTTATTCCACCAAGTTTTCGCCCTGTCCCTCAATGAATGAGGAAATAACCGAAGCCTCAGTATCTACTGATTAACTCCTAGTAGTCTAAACGAACCACAAATTTCCTGGAACGTTTTTAGATGTTCCCTAGCATCCTCTGTAGCAGCACCACTAAATTGGCCAGCGTTGTTAATCATGCTGAACATAACAAGTATCAGCTCAAAGTTGTCAACTTCTACATCTGGCAGGGTTGTTTCTAGTTCCACATGATCATTGAGCATGTAGTCTCGGCATGACCGGCGTGCGGCAGCGACAGGAGGATCGGTAGGTGGACCGTTCCTTCCATCTCCGGCAGGATCTTTAGCATCCTGGGGATTCCTTTGGTTGTTCATGGCCTCTAATTGTTCTTCAAGGTATTCGTTTCTGGCTAACACGAAGCGAAGTCGGTTCCTAAGATTGTATGAGTGTTCGATTTCAGGGTCTAGTGGATACTCAGGTTCCTCTCCTCGTTTCAATCTGCGCATAAACAGAAAACCTTGTGAAAAGCACAAGTTGAACAATCCAAGTAAAACAAAACAAAAAAGAAATAAAAGAAGTGCATTAAAAGGTAGGGTAAAGAAATTTTGTCAGTCCCCGGCAACGGCGCCAAAAACTTGTTGCGTGTAAAAGTGTCTATCGCAATGTAGTGCAAGTGTACACGACGCAAGTAGTAAAGTGATACGTAAGTATCATATATCGTCTCCACAGGGACTGGGCTAATAGCTTTATCTTGGATTACTGCACGAGAGGAAAAAGAAATAGTTTTAAGTGTTTGTCACGAGAATAAAAAGAATACTGATAATAAAAGAGAAAAGGATTCAGGATAGAGAGAATGGGTCGGTATTGAATTGCTCAGTAGTGTAGGCATTGCAAAGTCTAGGAATATATATTCTGTCGTCGCGGCAGCAGTCTGTTGTTAGTCGCGGCAGCGATCACACAACTTTGTACTTCAAGCTTGGCAAGAATCTCTGTTGTGCCTTGGCCTATCCCTAGGTCCAAGTCTGTCGATGAACACGTCTTTGATGATACCTCCCGGCGTGAATTGAAGGATGAACATCCAGGTTGTTGAATTCTTCCTTAGCCACTTAACCTCGTCCTATCCCTAGGTCCGAGATAGTTCAACCATAAACTGGAGAACCCGTACTTATTCCTTTCGTATACTTAACTCTCCCGATATTAAGTAAATAGATAATCTCACAATGCTCTCCCGATACTCTTGCAGGATGTTTGAGAACCAGAATAAGCAAACTTGAAGTCTATTTTATTGAACAGAAAAATTCCTAAAACAAATGCAATCCTTGCAACTACTTTACAAATCAACCCGTAGCCCTATGGGAAGTTTAGAACATGATGAGGAAGGAAAACGGCAAGGGTTTTGAGAAGAAGGCTAGAGAGTAAGATATCCTTCCATAGGTCGAATTACATGCCTTTATATAGGCCTTGGGTTCAACATTTCTAATATGGCAAGAATACAAGTTTAAACTAAAGTACAACTCTATTAAAGACTAAATCTTCAGAGCATATATCTTTAATTCGTCCTTCCTTCTTGCTTGGAATTCCTTCCTTGAACTTTGGGCTTGGCCTTCATTCTGATCTAGGGTTTGAAAAAATATAAGGGTGCTCCACGACAGACCGGCTTAATTTCTCTTTCTGTCGAGGCCAACTTTGCTTCTTCTCTTCACCTTTGTTGTCGTCCTTGGCTGCCACGGCAGCGGCAATGGCAGCATCGTTCTCCTCGTCTGCACCTCCAGTTCCAGTTTTGCTTCTTCACTGCCTAGCGTCTGCTTCTCCACTACCCTCCATCTGCTACAGCAGCTACCTGCAAAAGCAACCAATTTCAGTAGAAACTGTGCCATTTGATATATTCGTGATGTATAAATGAAATCTAACCTAAATGCAATGAATTATGCTTGAATGCAGCAGAAATATGGGTTAAATAAGGGGTAAAATATAGAACTTTTACACACTCAACATATTTCTGTGTTGACTTTGCTGCTAAGTTCAGAGCTCCACAGAAATGCCCTACTAAAGGTGCTAAATCAAACTTTTGTCCCAAGTGATGTATCAGTGGAAAAGTTGGATAGATTGGTGAACAATTTACACGCCGATAATTTCATCTCTTTTAGCGAAGATGAGATACCCCCTGATGGGATGGGATCCGTCAAGGCTTTGCACATAACAACTTATTGCAATGGATATATACTACCACATGTCCTAGTTGACAATGTGTCTACCTTAAATGTCATGCCCATGACCACATTGAATCGACTTCCAGTGGACGAGAGTCACATGAGGCCTTGCCATACTTCATTGAGGGCATTTGACGGAACTAGAAGAGAGGTGGATGGGAAAATTGATGTCCCGCTCTTAATCGGACCAGCTACAAACAATGTGGAATTTATAATTATAGACATCACGCCTACCTACATTTGTTTATTGGGACGTTCGTGGATTCACGCTGCTGGAGCAGCACCTTCTACACTACATCAGAAGGTGATTGATGGGCGCCTCGTGAGTGTGGGCACCGAAGAAGACATTATCGCATCCACATCAACTGATGCCCCTTACATTGATGTGAATGAGAATGCAATTGAGTGTACATTTCGATAACTTGAGTTTATAAATGCACCTTCTACACTACACTACATCAGAATGATGTGGTGGATTTGCATTATGTGTATGCATGTGAATCATTGAGCTAATGATGTGATGACCTTGCATTGTGTTTATGCATGTGGAACATTGGATATTATGGTAAGATGGTTATGTTGGCAAGAGATGTGAATGGTTCTTGGTTCGTTGATCGGGTATAATTAGCCGGCTATAGGATTGGGTGCACCGTGAATTAAGTCGCCTTGAAGGCGGAGTGGTCAAGTGTGGACCGGTTAGACTCCCCTCAAGTATTCCTAACGAGAAGAGGTCATAGTGGAGGTTGTTGCCCACTCGAGGACCTAAGTTGTTAAGGTCATAATGGAGGTTGTTGCCCATTCGAGGACCTTGGTTAAGTAAAGGTTATAAGGTGGTTAAAAGTCCTTATGTGAGAACCTTGTACTTGTTAAGATCACAATGGCTATGGTTAAGTCCATGTGTGGATCTTGTGTGTGATGTCCCGTTCCTCGTTAGATGATGTCTACAACTACCAATCGGTTATGCAAAGGTTGTATGGTGGTTGAAAGTCCATACGGAAAAGACCTTGTGCATGTCAAGGGTGTATGGCGGTTGGAAGTCCATACATGGTAACCTTGAGGAAAAGCTAAGGTTGTATGGTGTTTAAAAGTCCATGCATGGGAACCTTAGGTTGTTAAGGTCAAATGGAGGTTGATGCCCATTTGGAAGACCTTGGATTGGGTAGGGTGTAGGAAGCGTTGGGACACGCTTGTAATCCGCGTATCCGATCGGGTTGAAAAGTGGAAAGTGATTATGGTTGATCTCTTGGAAGCCAATATAATGTTCTTGATCATGTTGAGCATGGGATTGCTTGAAATGATGCATGGTTGCATGTGAAGCATGGGATTGCTTGAAATGATGCATGGTTGCATGTGAAGCATGAGATGCTTGAATTGATGCATGTTTGCATGAGAAGCATGGGATGCTTGGTAAGATGCATTGTTGCATGAGATGTGTATAATGCTAGTGGAAGCATGTTACTTGTATGTTGAACAAGTATTGGATATCATTTGATAAATGATGCATGTGAGCTTGGATTATCTATGTTGCATTGAAGTCATGTATGACTTGTCGTTAAAGGCATGTGAATATGATGTTATGGTTTTATAGTGCATTGATTAAATGCATGAAATGGTTTAATTGAACTATGGTTTTAAATGGTTTCTTGCTTGATGTGGTTTTCAAGTTAAAGAAAGGTATGTTGTGGAAAGGATGTGTTTTCCATGGTTTTGTTTAAGCTTGGCATATGGTGTTTATGCATGTTTTGAGCTTGATGTTGAAAAGAGTTTTCGAACATGGTTTTGGAAAGCAAATCGGGTTGGTTTTAAAGTGTTTTAAAGACCCGCTGCATTGATGGTGTTTTGGTTTTGAGCATTCCTCACTAAGCTTTATGTGCTTACGCTCCTTTTTGTCCATCAATGCAGATTCTTGAGGTTTGGGCAGCAAGGAGCAAGGGATTCAAGGTGGACTCCAATGGAGATGTATGTCTCGGTGAATAGCTATAGTTAATAAGGGCAATGGGGTAGAATCTCTCGGATTGTTGTTATTGTGATTGTATGTGTTGATCAAGAATGTTTATGTACTGTTGTTAATGATGTTGAATCATGAATTGGTTTGATTGTGTTTGAATTGAAAGGTTTGTGCTTAAATGGTTGCTTGAGTAGGAAGCATGCCTATAGAATTGGGGCTTTTCATATGTGTTGATCATATGTTGAATTGTTGATGCAAGTATGTCTCTTTTATGTTGAATTGCATGTTGGCAAAGTTTGGTGGCTTTTGGAGCATGCTTGAATGATCAATTGTGTGTTTGAGTGAGCAAAATGCAACATTCTGGGCTAGGTGTTTCGGAACAGGCAACACCGTTTCAACACAATCAAACAGGCCAAGGCCGTTCCGAAACACGGGCCGTTCCGCAACGCGTTCCGCAACGGGGGTCTGGCAGAATGCCTTCCGTTTCGGAACGGTGACACCCGTTTCGGACGCCTGGGTTTATGCAGGGCACCCGTTCCGAAACGGTGTTGCCTGTTCCGAAACACCTAGCCCAGAATGTTGCATTTTGCTCACTCAAACACACAATTGATCATTCAAGCATGCTCCAAAAGCCACCAAACTTTGCCAACATGCAATTCAACATAAAAGAGACATACTTGCATCAACAATTCAACATATGATCAACACATATGAAAAGCCCCAATTCTATAGGCATGCTTCCTACTCAAGCAACCATTTAAGCACAAACCTTTCAATTCAAACACAATCAAACCAATTCATGATTCAACATCATTAACAACAGTACATAAACATTCTTGATCAACACATACGATCACAATAACAACAATCCGAGAGATTCTACCCCATTGCCCTTATTAACTATAGCTATTCACCGAGACATACATCTCCATTGGAGTCCACCTTGAATCCCTTGCTCCTTGCTGCCCAAACCTCAAGAATCTGCATTGATGGACAAAAAGGAGCGTAAGCACATAAAGCTTAGTGAGGAATGCTCAAAACCAAAACACCATCAATGCAGCGGGTCTTTAAAACACTTTAAAACCAACCCGATTTGCTTTCCAAAACCATGTTCGAAAACTCTTTTCAACATCAAGCTCAAAACATGCATAAACACCATATGCCAAGCTTAAACAAAACCATGGAAAACACATCCTTTCCACAACATACCTTTCTTTAACTTGAAAACCACATCAAGCAAGAAACCATTTAAAACCATAGTTCAATTAAACCATTTCATGCATTTAATCAATGCACTATAAAACCATAACATCATATTCACATGCCTTTAACGACAAGTCATACATGACTTCAATGCAACATAGATAATCCAAGCTCACATGCATCATTTATCAAATGATATCCAATACTTGTTCAACATACAAGTAACATGCTTCCACTAGCATTATACACATCTCATGCAACAATGCATCTTACCAAGCATCCCATGCTTCTCATGCAAACATGCATCAATTCAAGCATCTCATGCTTCACATGCAACCATGCATCATTTCAAGCAATCCCATGCTTCACATGCAACCATGCATCATTTCAAGCAATCCCATGCTCAACATGATCAAGAACATTATATTGGCTTCCAAGAGATCAACCATAATCACTTTCCACTTTTCAACCCGATCGGATACGCGGATTACAAGCGTGTCCCAACGCTTCCTACACCCTACCCAATCCAAGGTCTTCCAAATGGGCATCAACCTCCATTTGACCTTAACAACCTAAGGTTCCCATGCATGGACTTTTAAACACCATACAACCTTAGCTTTTCCTCAAGGTTACCATGTATGGACTTCCAACCGCCATACACCCTTGACATGCACAAGGTCTTTTCCGTATGGACTTTCAACCACCATACAACCTTTGCATAACCGATTGGTAGTTGTAGACATCATCTAACGAGGAACGGGACATCACACACAAGATCCACACATGGACTTAACCATAGCCATTGTGATCTTAACAAGTACAAGGTTCTCACATAAGGACTTTTAACCACCTTATAACCTTTACTTAACCAAGGTCCTCGAATGGGCAACAACCTCCATTATGACCTTAACAACTTAGGTCCTCGAGTGGGCAACAACCTCCACTATGACCTCTTCTCGTTAGGAATACTTGAGGGGAGTCTAACCGGTCCACACTTGACCACTCCGCCTTCAAGGCGACTTAATTCACGGTGCACCCAATCCTATAGCCGGCTAATTATACCCGATCAACGAACCAAGAACCATTCACATCTCTTGCCAACATAACCATCTTACCATAATATCCAATGTTCCACATGCATAAACACAATGCAAGGTCATCACATCATTAGCTCAATGATTCACATGCATACACATAATGCAAATCCACCACATCATTAGCTCAATGATTCACATGCATAAACAATATGCAAAAGGTACAATTATCATCATTAATCATCATCAACTCACTGTTTTTAAGCATCATACAAAGCCAATGAACAACATGCATCACTATGCATCAAAATCACAATTTCCATAAACATAACCAAGGATCTCTTACCTTGAGCATCCTTTTCAATTGACTTTCAAAACCAGCATTAAACCATGCTAAAACATGCTTACAAAACAGAATTAAACCATGCAATAACACATGCACATCAATCATCAACCACAATTGATTTTAAAACCAAATCATACACAATCCAAAAGCAAAAACCTCTTCACTTACTCTTGAGCTTAGCAAAGTTGTTTAGACTTAAACTAAGCTCCCAAAAACCTTCAAACCATGTTTCAAAAGCTGAAATCCCAACTTCACTCACCGATTACCAAACAAGCTAGCCAACAAGCTTTCCAAGCTTCCGAAACCTTCCGAAAACACCTCCAAAGCTCGAGGATCAACCTCCCCTGTTTCAAGCACATAAAAACAGAACATTAATGCATCCTTATGCATTAAAACACCAGCAACATCAACACAACTCGCTGCTCATCACAAATCTAACAATTTGGCTACCAAACACAACCGAAATCATCTCCAAACACTTCCAAAACTTAACCCAGCCAAGATCCATCACTTCTAACCATTTTTATACATCAAATAACATGCAAAATGATCACAACCACGTCCTTATACCTCCAGGTATAACAGGTCACCAAAAACACTCCAAAAACAACCAAAAACTCAAGCCAAACTTAGGAAATTCAACCTATCCGGAATTGCATTGATTAAACCTCAACTTCTAATCATTTTAGCATTCATTTAACATCAATTTAACACCTCAAAACCCTGCTTAAACAGATCACACGAAATTTTCACCAAAATCACCAAATCTTGCATTTTAGCCAAAAATCAAGATCTCAATTGAAAAGCCTTTAATAAAACATGAATCAAGGATTGAGAACTTAGGAATTTCAGTAAAGAACTGATAGTTTAGAGGAGAAGGACGTTCTTACCTCCAAACTTGAATTTCTCCATTTTAGAGCCAAAATGCTTGATGAATCAACTTGTAAATTGTGAGGTTTTGATGATGAGATGATTAGAAATCAAATGAGAGTTGAAATGAGAGATTAAGAAGTCAAAATCAGAGAAAGAAATCTGAGGAAATCTTGTTTGGGTAGAGAGAAAATGAGAGAAAAGAGAATTTGAGAGAAAATAGAAAAATTAGTTAAGAATTGGTTAAAATGATTTCCCTCTCTTTTCTTAATCTTTAAAATCAGATTTTAGACTTAAAATATCTTAGAAAAATCTGGAGAAATCCTTTTTGGAATAATAGCTCCTTAAAGATTCAAAGTTTCAATCCTTTATAAAACTGTCCCGCAACTTTCAAAAATTACATTTTGGTCACTAGCCAAAATGTCAACCTTCCGAACCTCATTTTCCAAAATTGATTTCACAGTTCACTTTTATATATTAAAAGATGATTTTAGAATATTTTTCCATATTTTTAATGCAACCCGAACTAGGTTTTCCTAAATTCACTCTTATATATTCGATCAGCACTTTGACCGAACCGGTCAACGCCAAAACTTCTGAGCCCAAAACCGGGGCGTTACAGGACCAGCTACATACAATGTGGAATTTATAATTATAGACATCACGCCTACCTACATTTGTTTATTGGGACGTTCGTGGATTCACGCTGCTGGAGCAGCACCTTCTACACTACATCAGAAGGTGATTGATGGGCGCCTCGTGAGTGTGGGCACCGAAGAAGACATTATCGCATCCACATCAACTGATGCCCCTTACATTGATGTGAATGAGAATGCAATTGAGTGTACATTTCGATAACTTGAGTTTATAAATGCAACTTTTGTCGTTGAACAGAGGAGGATCCTGAAGCCCAGGCTCTCAAGGAATACTATGATGGGAGTAAAGCTCACGGTAGAAAAGATAGCTAGATCAGGAAAGGGCATTGGGAAATTTTTATAGGGAATGCATGCAGCACTCTAGCCAGTTATGAAGTACGATAGAAGTAGTGTGGGATACAAGCATGACCCGCACCAAAATATGAAGCAGATTCTGAAGAAGGGAGAAGAAAGAATGGCTAGGTTGATTGGACAGAGTATTCTGAGAAGAAGGAAGCTTTAACGATGCCGTTGGAAAGGATCCAAGAGTTGAGCATCAACACAGTCGGTGATGAAGATGAAATCGTAGTGAACCGGTCAAAGATTCGCCCATGCCCACTAGAGTGTGTCTTGAATAATTGGACAGCTGAAGAACTCCCAGTTGTTTTTAAAACCTTAACAGAGTAATGCTCAGAACTTTACAAATTTTCTTGAGCCCGAAAGCATTGGGATTTATTGTAAGGGCCCCATTTAGGAATCAATTGCTTTTCAATAAATGAATGCACATTTCCCTTCCATTGCGGGTTCCACCATTTGTTTTTCCCCTTTTATTCTTCTTTCCTCTCTTAGTCATAAAGCATTCTACATTTTCTTTTCTTTTTGGTTCCAAATATATATTTCCTCTTACACATACGCAGGTCCTCAAATATCAATTTCATGAATGACATAGCCACAAGTTCAAGAGTCGATTTTGAGTGGGGTGTATGCCCAAGAGAGCATGAATTTAACGATAACTATAAAAAGTGTGAGTTGTCTCCGGATTTACTCAGACTGATGGAAAACGAGGATAAGCAGATTCTTCCCCATCAAGAAGTGACAAAAATAATGAATCTGGGAACTAAGGATAAAAAAAGAGAAGTGAATATTGACACTTTCATCTTCTCAATCGCTAAGAATAATCTTGTTTCTTTACTGCAAGAGTACAAGGATATGTTTGCTTAGACCTATGAAGATATGCCTGGACTAGATGTAAACATTGTGACACACAAGCTTTCGTTAAAGCCAGAATGCAAACCCATACAACAAAAGCTCAGAAGAATGAGGACGGAGATGTTACTCCAAATAAGAGAGGAAGTTCGAAAATAATATGATGTTGGATTCATACAAGTGGCCAAGTATCCAGAATGGGTAGCTAACGTGATTCTAGTACTAAAGAAAAATGGAAAGGTGTGAATGTGTGTCGATTATCGTGACCTCAATTGGGCCAGCCCTAAAGATAACTTCCCTCTACCACACATAGACACATTGGTAGACAACACCGCTAAGAATTACTTGTTTTCATTCATGGATGGCTTCTCAGGCTATAATCAGATCAAGATGGCTCACAAAGATATGGAAAAGACCACAATTTCACAGAGTGTGGCACGTTTTGCTACAAAGTGATGCCTTTTGGCCTGAAAAATGCAGGGGCAACGTATCAAAGGGCCATGGTGACATTGTTCCATGATATGATGCACAAAGAAATCGAAGTTTATGTGGATGATTTGATTGCCAAGTCTCGCACTGAAGAAGAGCAAATCACAAACCTTAGGAAACTCTTTGAATGCTTGAGGAAATTTTAATTGAAACTCAATCCCACAAAATGCACCTTTGGAGTTCCTTCAGGTAAATTATTGGGTTTTATTGTCAACAAGCGAGACATTGAAGTAGACCCCGATAAAATCAAGGCCATTAAAGATCTTCCGCCTCCTCTCACACAAAAGGAAGTTTGTGGTTTCTTATGAAGACTAAACTACATTTCTTGGTTCATCTCTCAATTAACCGATAAATGTGATCCCATATTCTATCTCCTAAGAAAGCATAATACAAGTGAGTGAGATTTAGCGTGCCAAGAAGCCTTTGATAAGAACAAACAATACTTAACAAATCCTCATGTATTGGTTCCTCCTATATCAGGCAAACTCTTGATTTTGTATTTAGCTGTATTTGAGAACTCTATGGGTTGTGCATTGGGCCAACATGACGAAACCGGAAGAAAAGAGCAGGCTATCTAATACCTCAGCAAAAAGTTTACCGATTGTGAATCAAAGTACTCTTCCATCAAAAAGTTATGTTGCGCTTTGGTCTAGACTACTCGTAGGCTTCGTCAGTACATGTTATACCATATAACATAGCTTATTGCAAAGTTAGATCCCATAAAATACATGATGGAATTACCAGCCCTATCAGCGAGAATGGCTCGATGGCAAATCCTACTTTCTGAATATAACATTGAATACGTAAGTCAGAAAGCCGTCAAAGGTAGTGCCATCGCAGACTTTCTAGCAAGCCGCACTTTAGCAGAGTATGAACCCTAGAGGTTTGGCCTTCCACTAAAAAATTCATGGAGAATGAATTTCGATTGAGCTTCAAATGCACTCGGACGCGGTGTTGGTGCAATCCTGATTTCTCCAAAAGGGAATCATTACCGCTTTACTGGTCGATTAAACTTTGAATGTACCAATAACATGGCAGAATATGAAGCATGTATCATGCGACTACGTGCATCCATCCATCAAAAGATCAAAGATCTTGAAGTGTATGGAGATTCAGCATTGGTGATCTATCAACTCCGTGGAGAGTGGGAAACAAAAGATGAAAAATTGGTCAAGTATCGCAAACTCATTCTTAAATTAATGAAGGGGTTTGAGAAAATATCTTTCCATTACTTCCCCCGAGAAGATAATCAAATGGCTGACGCATTGGCAACTCTAGCAGTATCATTCAAGGCAAATAGAGAAGTCGATATAATGCCAATCCAAATGAGCATTTATGATTCACCCGCCAGTTGCTATGCCATTGAAGATGGGTTGGATGATCGCTCATGGTATTATGACATTCTACAGTACATTAAGTATCAGAAATACCCTGAAGGGGCAATTGAAAATGACAAAAGGACTATCCAAAGAGCGGCTACATGATAGGTTTTAGATGGAAGAATTCTATACAAAAGAGCGAGCGATCAAAAATTGCTCAGATGTGTAGAAAGTCTTGAGGCAAAAAAGATAATAAAGGAGGTCCACGAGGGAATTTCTGGAGTTCATGCAAACGGTCTCACTATGTCTCGACAGATTATGAGGTTGGGATATTTTTAGGTATCTGTGGCAGAAGATTGCATCAATTTTGCTCAGAAATGCTAGAAATGTCAAATCTACATAAATAAAATCAACGCAACCCCATCTCCTCTTCAGGTTATGAAAGCTCCATGGCCATTCTCAATGTGGGTCATGGATGTGATTAGACCAATTACACCGAAGGCATCAAACGGACACCGCTTCATTTCTATGATGATTGATTATTTCACAAAATGGGTGGAAGTTGCTTCGTACGCAAATGTAACAAGATCGACAGTGTGCAAGTTCTTAAAAAAAGAAATCATTTGTCGATATGGTATACCAGAAATGATTATCTCTGATAATGCCCTAAATTTGAACAACAAAATGATGGCAGAGGTATGTGAACAATTTAAGATCAAACATCACAAGTCAGCACCCTATCGCCCAAAAATGAATGGGGTCGTCGAAGCAGCTAACAAAAATATCGAAAGAATTATCAAGAATATGGCAGTAACTTGCAAAGATTAGCATGAAAAGTTTCCCTTCGCTTTTCTTGCATATCACACGTCAATACGCACCTCTATAGGGGCAACTCCATTTTCCTTGGTTTACGGAATGGAAGCAATTTTACCTGTTGAAATAGAGATTCCATCACTCCATGTCTTAATAGAACTCGAATTGGATGAAGCCGAATGGGCCCAAGTTAGAAACGATCAGTTAAATCTAATTTAGGAAAAGAGATGAAAAGCTAAATGCCATGGGCAGATGTACCAAAAGCGAATGATTTGGGCTCATGACAAAAAGGTCCGACCTAGGGAGTTCCGTAAAAGAGATTTGGCATTAAAGAATATATTACCCATGCAAATAGATTTTCGAGGGAAATGGATACCAAATTGGGAAGACCCGTTTGTTATGAAAAAGGTTTTCTCTATAGGGGCATTGATCTTAACCGAGATGAATGGAAGTGAGCTACCAAACCCTGTGAATTCTGACTCAGTGAAAAAATATTATGCCTGAGGTTTTGAAAAAAAAGAAAAAACTAAGAGGTGAAAATCTGAAAAAGCCCTCTTGGTGAAAAAAAGAAAAAAGAAAAACTAAGAGCTGAAAACCCGAAAGAGCCCTCTCGGTAAAAAAAGAAAGAAAAGAAAAACTAAGAGGTGAAAACCCGAAAGGGCCCTCTTGGTTAAAAAAAGAGAGAAAAAAACTAAGAGGTAAAAACCCGAAAGGCCCTCTTGGTAAAAAAGGGAAACGGTTCAGAACGAATGATGCGAGGTAAAATATAGTCGACGAGTTATCTTTGAAGTCTTGTTTGGTACGAAAACAATTCATATTTTTAGATGTTGGTCGAAGAATTCAAGCTCTACTTAGTAGAAGCCACAATCAAATGAGATTCTTGAACGAATTGACAGTGAAATCACAGAATTTGATATCTGAGGGCATTTTTTCCCTCCTTTGATTTTTTCTCTTCTTTTTTAGCACATGTTTGTTCTTGGGGCCTAGGTCATTTTCATTAAATAAGAGGAAATCTTTAATTATCTTGTGTTTCATATTGCTTATCGTTAAATATTGGTGTATTTTATGGATATTTGACGGGGTTCGTAATATCTCTATATGACATTCATTGTGCTACTCAAATGATGAAAGGTTTAAAAAACACATCGATCACATGCAAGATGTCACTAAGAATCTTTCCATGATGATGAAAATCTCGAAATGTAAGAAGCTTGATAACGAAGTAGAAGGGGCAGGATCGCACAAAGATTGACTGTGATAAAGATGAGAACCCAAAATTAAAAATATATTTTGCAAAAAGGTTCCACGCATTTAAGAATAGGAGCATGTATGCATTTTGCATGAAAGATAGGTAAATTAGTAACATGTGTATCCTTACAATTTCACCAAGGCAGGTGTATAAAATAAGTCAAAACACAGTGCCCTTGAGATGAGCGGGGTACATTTCACAGTGCCCTTGAGATGAGCGGGGTGCATTTTACATCGAGAAATGAATTCTCGAATCCCAGTGCCCTTGAGACAAGCGGGGTACACCTTACAGTGCCCTTGAGACGAGCGAGGTGCATTTTACATCGAGAAATAAATTCTTGAATCCCAATACCCTTGAGACGAGCGGGGTACACCTTACAGCGCCCTTGAGACGAGCGGGGTACATTTTACATCAAGAAATGAGTTCTTGAATCCCAGTGCCCTTGAGACGAGCGAGGTACACCTTACAACACCCTTGAGACGAGCGTGGTGCATTTTATGTCGAGAAATGAATTCTTGAATCCCAGTGCCCTTGAGACGAGTGGGGTACACCTTAAAGCGCCCTTGAGACGAGTGTGGTGCATTTTACATCGAGAAATGAATTCTTGAGTCCCAATGCCCTTGAGATGAGCGGGGTACCTAATATAGCGCCATTAAGATGAGCGAGGTGCATATTTTTATCAGTAGGATGAACGGGGGTGTCCTCTTTGCAAGTTTAATGTTCAATGGAAAAATTTGTTGCTCTAGTCTTTGCTCCATTCCTCTTACCCGAGAAATGAGCAAAGAGGGGCAGTTGTACACATCAATTTTTTATTTCTATGAATATTGAAACAAACCCAAAGCCCAAACAAATTGAACCCAACTTTAACCCTAAATTTCTTGAACTATAACTTCTACTAAAACAGGTTGCCCTTTTTCGATTAGGACTCTACCACTCCATGGTTAATCCCTGAAATCCAGCCACAATACACCATATTAAAAAATAGTAAAAAAATCTAAATATTATCTTTTGAAGTTTGTATTCAACTAAAACACTACCTACATCCCCATATCCCTAAAACTCCAGCCATTCCCTCACATCCATAACCAAATCTGAACCCTATATAAACTCCAATCCACCATCGTTTGGAAGGGAGGACCCCTAAAAAATAAAAAGGCAACAGTAAGTAAAGTATCAGTGTTGAAGTTGGAAGAAAAAGCTAGAGACAAAACGTCACCTACTCTTTTCTGGTGACCGGAACTTCATTATCCAAATTCGAACGATGGAAGAGCCGACAACGACCCCGGGACCAATATACTCCAAGAACAATACGATCCAATGACGAATTTCGGAGTTTGAGCAAGGTATTTTTCGGGCTTCTTCTTTTTGTTGTGAAATTTCAAACTCAAAGATAAGAAAATGTTGTTTTAGAGCTTTCGTTTTCTGGTTTGGCCATCGGCAGTGTAAGTGTGTAGCGACGGTCGATGTGTGCTTGTGTGAGAGATGAGATGAGAAAATTTTGTTTATGTTTGATGCAAAGGACCAACACTTTTTTTGGTTTCATTCGAAACTAAACGAGGAGGACAAAGTAATAAA
Source organism: Hibiscus tridactylites (assembly GCA_958450335.1). Classification (NCBI taxonomy): domain Eukaryota; kingdom Viridiplantae; phylum Streptophyta; class Magnoliopsida; order Malvales; family Malvaceae; genus Hibiscus; species Hibiscus tridactylites. The sequence goes on from OY288267.1 coordinate 79,538,588, forward strand.
AGGGGTACTCGACCCATTTCTCTTTCTGTTGCGTAGTCGTGTAGATTAAGCAAGTGGGGGTCCCACATTCTAATAAGGTTTTCTGCAGGCAATTCACGCATGCATTAGGCTTAGGGGTTATTTGCATCTTAGGCCATTCTTCTTTTAGGAGCTTTGCATTTAGTTTTTTTCTCCCTTTAGATGTTAATTTATTTCATTTTAGTCATGGTTTTTCCTTTAGATTCTATACATGTTAGCCTTTAAGTCTAGGTTATCTTTTAATTAGATCCTCCTTCATAAAATTGGGTAATTATTAAGCCTAATGATTCGGTCCTTAAATTAATATTTGGTTTTTTTCTTTGGCTTTATTAAATTAGTTAATGTGTGAATTGGATTTCAATTAAAATTGTTTCAGTTTAATTAGGTGAATAATTTGAGCTTGATTAATAATTTTTTTAGTTGAACAAGTTTGATTTTTTTTCTTTCTGTTTTGCTTCTTTTATAACATGCCACATTTTTCATACATTTAACATCATCATTAAATTTTGGGAAAACTACACTGGTGGTCCCCTAACTATTACCGTCTTCCTATTTTGGTCACACAACTATGTTTTTCGGCAAAAGCGTCCCTTCTGTTACATAGTTCTCCTGTTTTGGTCCCCCGACGTTAAATAGCTAACGGTTTTGCTGACTTGGCTTATTTTATATTTTCCCTAATTTCCACGTCATTTATTAATTATATAATATAATCACATGTGTGACTTGGCTTTATAAAAGGATGTGGTTCAAAATTAAAGGGCCATAACCCTAATTTTCTATTTTCTCTCTTTTCCTTTCTTCACTTTGAAAGAGACGACTTGAAGAAGGGCTATTACAGATTGAAGCTGATTGAAGATGGAAGGATCAGGAGTGAATCGAGTTTGTTATTGTGATTGCCCATGCGAGTTAAAAAGAGCTGGATAGTAGATAATCCTTGCAGAAGATTTCTTGGCTGCCCAAATTTCGGCAAAAAAGTAAGAAATGTCGTTTTTTGAGTGGATTGATGCTGAAATTCCTGAACGCCCAAAAATTATCATAGCTGGTTTGTTAAAAAAAAGAAGGGCCATGGAGCATGCTAGGAATAGAGAGCGATTGTTTTGGATTATATGTGTTGTTTTTCTTGCCTATATGGCATTTTTAGGGTAATTTGTGATTTAGAGATTCAGTTTTAATTTCTGGGTTATTGATGTTTCAATGGATGACATGAATGAAATTATGGCTTCGTAGGTTTTTGATGTATTTAGAATTTAGTAGGTTTGTGATGTAATGGGTTATTGATGTTTATGGGTTAAGATTTCTATTCTTGTTTAGGGTTTAGTAGGTTTGTGATGTATTGGGGTTTAGGGTTTATTGAGGGTTGATGTTCAACTATGGTTCATGTATGTTTCTATAAGTTTTTGAAGTTAAAATCAATGAAATGAAGCCATTTTGCTTTCTGAAATTTTTTAAAGTGATTGTAAATGTAACATTCTTTCTCTATTAATACCATTCACTATAACACAAAGATATGATCTCTATTCCATTCACAAGGACACCAAGAATAATAACATTGAATTTTACTGAAATTTGAGAATAAATTGCTACTCAAAATAGCTTCATACACCCTTTCAAAATAACTGTTAATTAATGTTTAAAATAGCAGTTGTTAATGTCATCAAATGACACAAAAAATAGGTATACACCCTTCAACATAACACAAAATAGAGCAGCTATTGTCATTTTCAGTTTCATCATCAATTTTTTACCTAAATAGTTTAAAGCAAAAAACAAAATAGATTCAGCAACAACTTCTTCACTAAATTCAAAGGTATCTTCAAGGTTGAGTTGTTGAACTTTCTTGGTTGTTGTTGAGCATCCATATAACAACTTGAATTGGGGGTGGTTGTGTTGAAGCTTGCTGGGCAGGAACACTTGTCCTTGTGGTTGTTTGAGCCTGTTGGGTAGGGGCACTTCTGGCTGGTGCAGGTTGTTTCCAAGTGCCATGAGAAGACCTTTTTATCTATATAAGAAAAAAAATAGTTAGTCTTCAAGATCATATTAAATTACAAGTGTGTTGTTGGAAAATACATAAATAATACGCACCGGGAGTTTAGGTCTTATTGTAGGTGGTGGTTGTCCTGAAGGTGGTTGGAGCCTGGTGGAAGTTGTTGGCTGTTGATGAGGAACACTGGTGGAAGATGTTGGAGCCTGCTGGGGATGTGCACTTCTGGTGCGAGGAATTCTTGAACTTGATGCTTGAGAAGAAGATCGAATAGAACAATTTCCACCAACAATGCCTTTGCATGTCTTGACATTGTGGCAAGTTTTCTTACACTTAGAACAGGTCATGGTTACACCTTTCTTAGTAACTCTAACACCTTGAATAATGGGTTCATCAGCTTCTTTTTTCCTTTTTTTGTGAGGTCTGCCTGGTGGTCTTCTAATGGTTGGAGGTAAGATGGGTTCACAGTATGTTTGTCTAGCCCATTGATCAGGACCTCTGACTGGGTTCATCAAATGAGAGTATATTGCTTGTTGAGTGGTCTTTTTGTAACAGTCATCCACATACGACTCAGGTCTCTCCTCTTTCATCAGTATGGCTGAGATTGCATGGTGACATGGAATTCCTACCAAAATATATTAAACATATTAAACATAGTATAAACATAAATAAAAGCAAATATATTAATTATCTGTCAAGTCCCACTTTCTGCATGAACACGTGTGCTCTGTCAAGTTCACAACATGTTGGGAATGTGGTCCATATGAAACTTGGTATTTATTGCCACCAGCATTGGTAGGCCAACACCTACATTATTTATGCATGTAATAGTTACTGCATTTAATCATGTAACATTATGGGATTTAACAACTTAATCTAACAACTTAATCATATAACAACTACTATATTTAACCATGTAAGAACTACTACATAGACAAATTAAAGAAGGGAAAACTAATATTTTCTCATTCTAATTTACTCTATTCTCATTCTAAAACTATTTAATCATATAACAACTACTACATTTAACAACATAGTTTTGGGACCAAAATAGGAAGACTGTAATAGTTAGGGGACCAAAATAGGAGGACTGTAATAGTTAGGGGACCAAAATAGGAAGACTATAATAGTTAGGGGACCAAAATAGGAAGACTGTAATAGTTAGGGGACCAAAATAGGAAGACTGTAACAGTCACTGCTGTTAAACATTTAACACTATTTGCAATCCTTGATAAGGTAAATTTCAACAGACTTGAATTTTAAAAGTTAAACAACTACTACATAGACAGATTTGAATTGCTAAAAGTAAAAAAGTTAAATTACCTTGCTGACATTTGCATTGATGTTTCTAACTTCTTCTGAATCTTTGGACATAAAGGTCCAATCCACTTATCAACTTCATCAGACTTTTTTGCAATCCTTTGCATAATTTTTGTCTTAATTGCCTCCAACATGGTTATGATTGGTTTTGTTCTTGTTTCAAGAATAAACTACAAAAAAAGTTAAATATAACTAACTTTGGACAAACAAATATGCACCCAATTAAAATACATAGTACCTTATTAAAAGACTCGCATAAGTTATTCAGTAGGATGTCACATTTGGTTTTTGTTGGAAAAAATGCCTTGCTCCAGTTTCTAGGATCCTTCTCAATCAACCAGTCATAAGCATCTGTTGATAGAGATTTCACTTCATACATGGCATCTTCATATTCTCTATCATAAGTTGCTCTGGTAGCTTTCCACAAGCCATCCTTAAGTGCTTTTTCACTTTGTTGTTTCTTGAAATTATTGTACAAGTGTCTCACACATGTTCTGTGATTAGAATGTAGAAACAATTCTCTCAATACATCACCCAGTCCCTACATTTAAGACAAAAACAAATAATCAGGTAAATTTCAAGTAAATCATATAAAACATGTAATAAAACAAAATTTAAGTGATGATATTTTCCTTCTGTCTATCAGACATGAATGATATGTTGTGTGAGTTGTTCAACTCCAAATCTAGGGCCAGAAGTTCAAGAAATCAGAACCATGATTCATGACATTCACTTTCAACAGCTACAAAAGCTATTGGATATAGGCAGTCATTTGCATCAATACCAATAGCAGCTAGCAAATGACCTTTATGATATCCCTTTAGGTGACATCCATCAAGGCAAATAATAGGCCTACAACCAGCTTTAAACCCATCTTTGCATGCTTGCATGCAGATATACACCCTTTCAAATACTCTCCCATCTAACTTACAGATAGTGGTGGTCCCAGGATTGGTCAACCTAAGTTCCCCAAGATAATCATAAAGAAAACCATATTGTTCTTTGTGTTTGCCCTCAATAAGTTCAATGGCAAAGTCCCTTTCCCTATACAACTTAGAGTGATGCACAAGATGCACATAATCTTTCTTAACAGCTTCATGTAGGGAAGTTATAGAAAATTTTCTGTCAGCCAGAAAAAAATGCTGGTACTTCCTAGCTATAAACTTGGATGACACCCTACTATTTTTGAACTCTTTACTGCAACAATGTTCATTTTTAATTAACTTCATTTGCCAAGTTTTATCCTGGGGGTCTTTAGGATTTTGTCTTCCTCCCATTAGTACCCATGGGCATCCAGGATTGCAAATCACCTTCACCCTTGTATTGTCATTTTTTTTAACTTTAGACATAGTTTATTCTACAAACGAAAATTCATAACTACTTCCTTTAACACCTCTCTATTGGTAAAACGCATACCAACTATTAGCTCAGGATTCTCCATGTCCAACTCAACATTAAAGTCTGGAAATCTTTTCTTCCTAACACCACTAGTTGAATTAGAATCCGACTCATCTGCACTATGTAGTGAGTCAGAATATTCAGTTTCTTCATCATTCTCTACCCTTTTTTCACTTGCAGCCCTTTCTTCCTCGAAATGAACCCTAAACTGATTTTTAAAACTATTATCACTAAATAAAGGCTCCACAACCTCTTCAACATCTTCAACATCTTCAATAGAATAATCATTATCCTCAAAAGCAGATTCAGATTCACTAGCTAAGTACTCAGAATATGATGAGTCAGAATCAGTTTGGGATTCAGTTTGGTGTGCAAAAACAGGTTCAGTTGGGTGTGAAAAAATAGGTTTAGTTTGGGGTTCAAATTATTCATCTTGGGATGCAACAACAGGTTCAGTTTGTGGTTCAAATTATTCATCTTGGGATGCAACAACAGGTTCAGTTTGTGGTATAAATGAGGTTCAATTTGGGGTACAAATGGTTCATCTTGGAATGTAACATTAGATTCAGTTTGGGTTTGGGGTTCAAATGGAAATTCATCTTGCGGTACAAATGGTTCATCTTGGAATTCAACATTAGGTTTAGTTTGGGGTTCAACTGGAAGTTCATCTTGGGGTCCAACAAAAGGTTCAGTTTGTGGTTCAAATGGAGGTTCAACTGGGGGTGTAACAACAGATTCAGCTTGGGTTTCAAATGGTGTATCTTGGGATGCAACAAAAGTTTCAGTTTGGGGTTCAACTGGAAGTTCATCATGGGGTGCAACAAAAGGTTCAGTTTGTGGTTCAAATGGAGGTTCAACTGAGGGTGTAACAACAGATTCAACTTGGGTTTCAAATGGTGTATCTTGGGATGCAACAAAAGTTTCAGTTTGGGATTCAAATGGAGGTTCAACTTGGGGTGTAAAAACAGATTCAGTTTGGGGTTCAAATGGTGTATCTTAGGATGCAACAAAAGTTTCAGTTTGGGGTTCAAATGGAGGTTCAGCTTGGGGTACAAATGGTTCGGCTTGGGGTTTAAATTCAGGATCAATTTCATTATAACTATAAGGGTTAGGTTCCTCATACTCAAACTCAGTTTCATCTTTTGACCCTAAACGCACACTTTCATCCATTTCAACCAAGTAAATATGCACATCATGGTTCTTAGGTAAGTCAACTACCATGTTCAAACAATCAATATCAGTTTTCAAAGGTACAACCTTAAATGACACTCCTGGTACTACTCTAAAGGCTTTCACTGTTTTAGTTATCCCTAGAGTCTCAATCATGTGAGCTACTTCAAACATAGAAACTTCATCAACATCACAGAAATCAAAATAAGATACCAGGTTACTGTTATACTTCAATTTACGTGAATTGACAAAAGTTCCACCATGGTGTATAACTGCTGTGAATAATTGAGAATTGGGGGCTGCAAATAACACAATAAAATATAGTAATTCATCTACATAAACCACTGTAAACATAAAAAAACATAAAGAATCATAAACGATGTAATTCAATACAATAAACATAAAGATATTTACATTCAATACAATAAACACTGTAATGTAAAGGTAGATTCCACCAACCACTGTAATTTGCATTCAATACAACAAATAACATGCATATGAATAAATTAATAATTGTATGACTCACTACCCATAAAACATAAAGAATCATAAAAAGTTATAGTGGTCCACCAGTAAGGACAAAAACATGACTTCTTTCGATAAAAGGTAAACACCAGAAAATAAAAAGATCAGTAAAGACACTTCTTGGGTTCAAAATCGGTGGATTGTTTCTCAAATATTAAAGAAACTACTATTCAAGAAAAAGAAACATCATAACTTAATTTTACAACATTTTACATAAATTCAAGAGAAAGGTAGAAACTATAAACGTATCGTATAGAGGGCTTAGTTTCCCTTTGATTCTCAGTTTCCAAACCATTTCGCGTTGCTAGAATATATCTTGATTTACATTCGATTCGATTAAACATTATTTGGTGTTTGATTTTGGGTGTGATTTCTCTGGAGAAGAAGAACCCTAGGAATACGATTAGATTGATTTTTTGAAAAAGTTATCTGATTAGAATGGGTTAGGATGGGTTTAGGCTTAGTGTCGTTTGAACTTTTTTTTTACACGTGTGATTATATTATAACACTTATAAATGACGTGGAAATTAGGGAAAATATAAAATAAGCCAAGTCAGCAAAACCGTTAGCTATTTAACGTTGGGGGACCAAAACAGGAGAACTATGTAACAGAAGGGACGCTTTTGCCGAAAAACATAGTTGTGGGACCAAAATAGGAAGACGGTAATAGTTAGGGGACCACCGGTGTAGTTTTCCCTTAAATTTTATTAGTAATGCTATTAACCTCGTTTTGAGTTTCCTTTTAGACAACCATAACCCTTAGCTACCAATTTTGGGCGTAGTGGGAGTGCTATAACCTTCCTCACTCGTAATCGACTCCCGAACCCTACGACGATCTCGGTGCTAACACAGACCAGTCTTATATGTTTTTCGATTGTACCCAACCTAAAATGACCGATGGCGACTCCAACATATTGACAGGCTTTTGAAGGCCTAACCAATTTTGGCCTAGACAAAAACGGCGTCGGCACTACCTACCCAGGACTTTTTGGGAAGATCGTTAGCCCGTGAAGACGAAGCTATCTTTTAAAGACTAATCTCGGCAATTTAGTTCGACGGTGCCCTTTTTGAGAATTTTGTAAGCTCAAATTAAAGTTTCCGACGATTTTGAAGGATTAAACTTAAAATTGTTATAAAACGTAGGGGTTCACCCTAAAAACATTGAAAAGAAAAGAAGGAAGCGAAACTTGTCAAGGCCCCCCTTAACAGAAGAGTTCGATTGAAATCATTTTAAAACTTTGAGATACAAGAATAATTTTTTCTTTTTCTTCAAAAAAATGGGGGGCTAAATTTATATTTCCAAAATTTTAGAGGGGAAGTGTGAGATTATCAAATGTCGGCTTCAATGAGGGTCCACCCATATATCCAAGACATGCCGTCTATGTTTCCGACATGTGCCCCCTTGTCAATTTTCTCTCTCTCCTCGGCTGGTCTTCGTCGGCAAAACTCGATACTGTAGCATTATCGCTCTTGGCATCACAGACTTCCCTTCCATCTCAAATGCCCTCTAAATTGGACCGTTCTTGAATCAACCATACGATATGATGTGGTATGCACAAATGAATGCGGAAAAAGACATGGAAGAAGAAAAGAACAAGCATCGGCAAAAACCAAGTTAGTGCAGTGATATAGTCAAATTAATGAATTAGATATTGAATGATAAATAAAGCAATAAAACAACACACAGATGACATACATGAAGCAAACAAAGACATAAATAGATCAAACGAAACCTAAAAGGGTTATTGCTAAACGGATAATATTCTAACATGGCTCTAAAAGATTGTCTCTTACGGGCCACTATATGTGGTTCAGTTCTAGAGTACTAAGGGTACCCGAACTGTCGTTATTACCTACTAATATAATAGGACATCGATTATGGAGGATTCAGGTCCTTATACCATACGAGGACGTAGGTCCCACGAAATATAAGAATCGAATCTCGAAAGTGGATCACAATCCCATATGAGGGCGTCGACCCCATGAAAGATTGTGACCACTTCCCCTTATAGGTGCTTAGAACAAATGTATGATGACAATTTATATCAAACACCATGCAAAATAAACCGATAAGCGAACAAGGTTTAGGGGATGAAAATTAAATTAAGTCGAATTCAATTTTTTTCTTAGAAATGTGATATGAACCCACATCTAAGGCTTGACTCTCCTTTTATTTTTGAAAACAAAACATCTGATCCCAGCGAAGTCGCCATGCTGATGCGACTAATTTTAAAATAAATAGGTAAAGGGCGGAGGTGGTGTATATGAATTCCTTTTTTGAAAATGAAATCCCCCCTTTAAAGAGTCTTTGAAATGAAAATAATTATTTTTTGGTTTTCTAGAAATAAAAATGGAGTCGTCACCGATCATTTAAAAAGAGGTAGACCAAACACCACAAAAAATAAAATCAAAGATTCTTTCTAAAAAAGTGGGTCCAAGAGTCGGTTACACGCGAGGAAGGGTTAGCACCCTCGTCGTGCCCAAAACTTGGTACATAAGGGTTCGAATCGCATTTAACAAGAAAAAAATATAATTTCGACTTAATTTAATTTAAAACCTCTAAATGCGTGAATGCATGGTCATACAAATTCGCAACCTAACTCGCAACCCACGATACATAGGAGACGACACCCAAAAGCTCGAGATGACGCTCCCACGAGGATATCGAGACCCCGAGTACTAAACAAAAGTAACACGATAAATAAATATGACAACTAAACGTATGAGCAAGTATGAACGTAAAAAGGGAAGAAATGAACAAATAGGGTTCGAACATCATGTATTATGATATTATAACATATGGAAAATATATTGTATACATGTAATAGGATACTATAAATATACCTATATACGTACAAGTATGTATGAGAAAGATGGTCTCAACCTTGGCAAGAGTCACGCCTTTATGTATATATATACTGCATGTTGTACAAATATATATATATATATTTAAAACATATAATATATGGAACCTTACATCGCATACATCACAAACATGTATTATAAAAAGAAAAGATAAGACCGATGTTATATGCTGATGTGACGTATATGTATGCCTTAAAACCACACCATGCACTAACAAATCACGGCACTCAAAGCATACATTAGATCATGACTATCCATACATGCACAGCCTTTGAGAAAATGCAAAAATATGGAACTAAGAGTTTCTCTTTTTACTCTTTCAAAAAAATGCAAAAAATGGAACTAAGAGTTTCTCTTTTAATTTTGAGAAAATGATTGAGATTGTCTTTTTTTTCTTCTTTATTCGATATCCTCAAAAAAATTTCTCCTCCCCTTTACAACTGTGTTAGCCCTCATATTAAACGCGAGATTCAAAAATAAATAGTACATGAAAAAGCTACTGGTTGCTTTTGTCGAATTTTTGTTTGTATTCCGTCTGAGGTCTCTGATCTCTCTTTGCTGTTGCTTTTTGTCTTGTTTGTTTTTTTGCTATTTTGAGTTTTCTCTAGGTTCTTACTTTTGGTCTGGTGTTGTCGGTGCACTCGAACGGGAAAGGCGTGGAGATGCTGGAGCGTCAAGCGTGTAGTTCTTGCACGTGCGCGTGTAGCAGTCGAGGAGTCGAGCGTGGGCGCGTGAAGCTTCTGAAACTCTCTCTGTCCTTCATCTTGACCGTTAGAACGTATCACGATCGGACGGTTGCGTCTCGAGCATGGATCAGTCTCTTAAAGTTTCATCTCAGGATAATCTGGACCTTTGATTGGCCTCTCAAATCCAACTGTCCATATTAGACTGCTGCCAAAAGAAGAGAAGCAATTAAGGTTTCATCTATTTGGGCCTTATTGGGCAATACTTGTAATTAGTGTTTTTGGGTTTTGTTATGAAGTTTAAAATGGAATCTATTTGGGCCTTGATGATGATGATGATGATGATGATGATGATGATGATGATGATGATGATGATGATGATGATGATGATGATGATGATGATGATGATGATGATGATGATGATGATGATGATGATAATAATAATAATTATTATAATAATAATAATAATAATAATAATAATAATAATAATAATAATAATAATAATAATAAGAGTAAACTTCACTAAAGGTCCCTTATGTTTAGGGTGTGTTCTATTTTGGTCACCAAATTTGAAAAAGATTATTCTTGTAACGCCCCGGTTTTGGGCTTAGTAGTTTTGGGCGTTGACCGGTTTGGTCAAAGTGTTGTTCGAATCTAAAGAGGTGAAATTAGGAAAGCCTAGTTCGGGTTGCATTAAAAATATGGAAAAATGTTCTAAAATCATCTTTTAATATAATTAAGGGAACTGTGAAATCAATTTTGGAAAATGAGTTTTGGAAGGGTGACATTTTGGCTAGTGACCAAAATGTAATTTTTGAAAGTTTGGTGACTGTTTTCTAAAGGGTTGAAACTTTGAATCTTTAAGGAGCTATTAATCCAAAAGTAGTTTCTATAGATTTTTCTAAGATATTTTGAGATTTATTCTGATTTTAAAATATGTCAAAAGAGGAGGGAAAGCCATTTTGGCTATTTTGTTAACTAACTTTCCAATTTTCTTTCTCTCATTTTCTCTCAACCCAAACACCTTTTTTCCAGAGAATTGTTTCTGATTTTCTCTCCTAAATCTCTCCTTTCAACTCTCTTTTGATTCCTAATCATCATATCTAAAAAACCTCATCATTTGCTACTTGATTCATCAAGGTTTTTTATTCCAAAAAGAGGAGAAACTCAAGTTTGGAGGTAAGAACGTCCTTCTCCTCTAAACTATCAGTTCTTTACTGAAATTCCTAAGTTTTCAATCCTTAATTGATGTTTTATTAAAGGCTTTTAAGATGTGAATTGGATCTTGGCTTATAATGCAAGATTTGGTGATTTTTGGTGATTTTCGTTTGATCTGTTGAATCTGTGTTTTGAGATGTGTTTTTGATGTTAAATGAACACTAAATTGATAAGGAATTGAGTTTTGATTAATGCAATCCCGGATAGGTTGAGTTTCCTAAGTTTAGCTTGTGATTCTTGTATGTTTTTGAGGTGATCTTGTGGATCTGTTGTTGCTGGAGGTATAAGGATGTTAATAGGCTCTTTTTAGATGTTAAATGATGTTAAAGGATGTTAGGTTTTGATGTTTTATGGCTGGGCTTTGTTGAGAAGTAGTTTGGATGCATTTTCGGTTGTGTTTGGTGGCCGAAAATGGAGTGTGGATGAGAGCAGCAAGTTTAGGTGCCTTCATTGAAGCAATTAATGCATGATGATGCATTAATCCTCTGCTTTGATGTGTTAAAACAGGGGAGGCATCTTTGGATCCAAGAGTTGTTGATCCGGAAGCTTGTTTTGGTGCTTCGGCAAGAGGCGAAGTGGAATCGGTGAGTGAAATTGGGTTTTCGACTTTGAAACCAATGTCTTGGGAGCTTAGTTTAAGTCTAAACAACTTTGCTAAGCTCAAGTGTAAGTTTTCGAAAAGTACTCTCTAGTGGTGGCCATGATTTTGTTGTGATGCAATGTGGTTTATTGCATGATTTAAATACTGTTTTGAAAGCATGATTTAGCATGGTAATTGCTGTTTTTGTAAGCCATATGTTGAAGGAAGCTCAAGGTAAGAGTTCCTTGTTTTTGTACATTGATTAAATGTGGTTTGATGCTTTTAAATGCATGATGTATATGGCTTGGTTTAATGCTTTAAAACAGTGGATAAATTGATGAAAATGATGAATATTGGCAAGTGATGTTTTGAAAAGGTTAAGGTCACTAAGGTGGTTAAAAGTCCTTGAGTGAGCCTTGTTTACTTAAGAACATCAAGGTGGTTAAAAGTCCTTGGATGATTCTTGCTATGGACACAAAGGTGGTTAAAAGTCCTTGTGTGATCCTTTCCATGGTGTTTAAAAGTCCATGGGGCCAAGGTGTTTAAAAGTCCTTGGGGCCAAGGTGTTTAAAAGTCCTTGGGGTGAAACTTGATGTGGACACAAAGGTGGTTAAAAGTCCTTGTGTGGTCCTCTTCCATGGTGTTTAAAAGTCCATGGGCCAAGGTGTTTAAAAGTCCTTGGGGCCAAGGTGTTTAAAAGTCCTTGGGGTGAAAGTTGATGAACTTGTTTTTTTAAAGAAATGGAACTTATCACTTGTGGCCAATATGACATGTTATGATATGAAGCATGAGTTGCTTGTTTTAAGTATGCTTTTGAGCATGTGCAATTGTTGATTTGAAGCATGATTTATAAATGTTTTATAAATGCATTATTGAATGGTTTTATGAGCATTCCTCACTAAGCTTTTGCTTACGCTCTCTTCCGTTTTCTTAATTCAATAATGCAGAACATTAGAGTACTTTGAGGGCAGCAAGAAGGGCAAGCATTCAAGTGAAAGTAAAGCTCAAAGTATGGAAGGTTTCTTAAGTACATTTCTAGCTTTTTGTAATTTGGCAATGAGGGACCTATGTGTATGTTTTGGGAGAGGTTTTGAACTCCCTAAGTTTGTTGAATGTTGATGAGAATGCTGGTTTTAGTGTTTGGCCTTTATATGCTTGAATTGGAAGTTTATGCTTGTATGACTTGCTTGTGTAGGAAGCATGCCTATAGATTTGGGGCTTTTCGTATATGATGTTGTTTTGATGAATTGTTGATGCAAGTATGTCTTATATATGTTGAATTGCATGCTGGTAAAGTTTGGTGGCAATTGGAGCATGATTGGATGTTTAATTGCATGTTTAAGAATGCATTTTGGAGCAATCTGTGCAAGGTGTTTCGGAACAGTATCACCCGTTTCGGAACAGGTGCCTTAAACAAGCCCAGGCGTCCGAAACGGGAGGGACCGTTCCGAAACGGTTTGGCTACTGCCAGCCCGTGTTGCGGTACGCGTTGCGGAACGGCCCCGCGTTTCGAAACGGGCTCTGCCTGTTTCGGAACGGGTGACCGTTGGGGGCTGACATTGGCAGTTAAATGTTTTGAATTGTTTGCGTTTTGGTCCTGAATCTTGTTTGTGCAATTGTATGAGTTTGGGAAGTCCGTTTGAGCTGAAATTTCACAGTGAAGCATGAAACCTGACTAATTACAAGCTGGTAACTTTCATTTGGGTTAAGTCCTCATATTTATCAGAAATTGCAATTTGGTCCCTAAAGTTGTAATTTGTTCAATTGGGTCCCTGTTTGATCTCTGATGATTATGATCTTTGAGTATGCTGTTGTATGATCATATCTAAGGTTTAAAATGCATCTAGACAAGATTAAAAAAAAGGGTCGTTAATCAAGGTTGACTTTCGGGTTGACTTTGGTTTTCCCCGTGTGACTTTCTTAATTCGGGTCAACCGTCTAGGCCGGGTTAAGGGGGTTACATTTGGTGGTATCAGAGCTGAGTTCTCGAGTAATTGGGAATGAATGTGTGCATGAATGAAGTATGTATGCCTTGTATGCTTGTCGTTTGAAAGCATGTTTAGTGGCTTGTGATTTGGATGCAAGTGAGTTGTATGTTGTGATGTAGCATGTTGTGGGTACCCATTGCCAAATCAAAGCTAATGAAATGATGATTGATTTTGAATGAAATTGAGCTTGAATACTTGGATTGCTTACCTTGCTGGGCCTGGCTTTGTTTTATTTGCATTGTGATTGGATGGTAAAAGTATGGCACCACGTAGAGAGTTATGAGGTAGTGTGCGAGCTACGGCTCCTAATGAGAATGAAAACGAAGAGAACGCGGGTACTGCGGTGTTACCTCCTCCTCCACCTGGTGGTGGTGGTGCTGAGGGAGGAAGAGCTGAAGCTGCAGCTGGTGTTGGAGCTGCTGGACCAGAGGTTGGTCAGGGGCAAGCTATGCCTGATATGTCTATGTTGGTACAAGCTATTGCGGGTGCTTTTCGAGCAGCAGTAGCTGGAGCTCACGGAGCTGGGCAGCAGGGAGATGCTGGAGTTAGACTACCTTTGGAGCGTCTGCGCAGTCTTGGTGGGACTGAGTTCAGGGGTATGTCTGCTGAGAGTTCAGAAGCTTGGCTAGAGAGTACCAAGCGAATCTTGGGTCAGATGAGCTGCACGGATGTGCAAAAGCTGGGTTGTGTTGTGTCCTTGCTGCAGGACGATGCGTATACGTGGTGGACAACCACCACAGCTGGGATGGCTGAAGCTGACATCACTTGGACATTCTTTCAGAATGTGTTCAAGAGGAGATATCTTGGAGTGAGATATCTTGATGAGAAGAAACGTGAGTTCATGACTCTTACCCAGGGGAGTATGTCAGTGGCTGAGTATGAGGTGCAGTTTGTGCGACTCAGTCAGTATGCACCTGAGCTTATTCCTGATGAACGGGAAAGGTGCGAAAGGTTTCGTTATGGTCTTGTAACGGAGGTGAAGATGTATGTGCTGGCCACCGAGTATGATGATTTTGATGTGTTGGTGGGCCGAGCCAAGGACATAGAGATGAACTTGGGTTTATCTGCGAAAGGTGCTGGAGCAAGTTCTGGTAAGAGAGCTGCTGAGTATAGTTCCGGAGGTGGACGGAGCAAGAGGGGACGTGATCAGAAGTATCAGTCCTCAGCTAAGAGAGGTGGTGGTGCACCTGCTAGAGGAGGCAATGCTAGAGCTGACCCTAGTGCTTGTTGGATCTGTGGTTCACGTGGTCACATGAAGCGTGACTGTCCTCGTGCTGTGAGGGAGGTGCAAGCTCCTGTTGCGGCAGCTGGTTATGGGTGCTGGAATTGTGGTTCTGCAGACCACTTGAGGCGAGATTGTCCGAGGTTGGCTGGTGATCAAGTGCGTGCTCCTGTTGTTGCTGCACCACAGAGAGGTCGTGGGCGCGGCCGTGGTAATTTCCAGAGGCGTGAGGAAGGTGGTCGTGGAGTAACCCATGTTGTGGCTATTCAGCCTGAAGGTGGAGGCCAAGCGAGGGTGTATGCTCAGCGTGAAGGGAGGAATGATGCAGATGTGATTGCATGTACCTTTACTTTGCAATCCTTGTCATTGCTTTCTTTGATTGATTCTGGATCTACGCATTCATACATTTTGCGTGAGCATGCTGAACTGCTTGGTTTGTCTGTTGAGTCTTTTGATGTTGGTGTTCGCGTCACTAGTTCTTTTGGTGAAACTGTTGTGACTCGAAAGCTTTATAGAAGGTGTCCCTTGGTTGTTCAAGAACATGTTTTTCATGTTGATCTTATGGAGTTGCCCTTTTATGGTTTTGATGTGATCCTTGGTATGGATTGGCTTGCTGAGCATCGTGCTGTTGTGGATTGTGAAAATAAGCGAGTTTCGCTTAAGCTTGCGGATGATTATGAAGTTGTTGTGGTTGGTGAGAATGTGAAGTTTCTTGCCAATGTGGTGTCTACCTTGGAGGCGAGTAGGATGCTGAGGCAAGGTTGCGAAGCTTATCTAGCTTTTGTGATGAATCCTAGTTCTAAGGAGTTGAGGGTGCAAGATATCAGAGTTGTGAAGGAGTTTCCTGGTGTTTTTCCTGAGGAGTTGCCTGGTTTACCTCCTAATCGCGAGGTGGAGTTTGGAATTGAGCTGTATGAGAATACAACTCCTGTGTCCATTACTCCCTATAGAATGGCACCTAAGGAGCTGAAGGAGCTGAAGACGCAGTTGCAAGAGCTGCTTGATCGTGGTTTCATCCGGCCGAGTGTGTCACCTTGGGGAGCACCGGTCTTGTTTGTGAAGAAGAAAGATGGCACTATGAGAATGTGCATTGATTACCGTCAGCTGAACAAGTTGACTATCAAGAATCGGTATCCTTTGCCGAGGATTGATGATCTCTTTGATCAATTTCGGGGAGCTGCTGTGTTCTCTAAGATTGACTTGAGGTCAGGGTATTACCAGTTGAAGGTGAAGGATGTGGATGTGCCTAAGACAGCTTTCAGGACAAGGTATGGGCATTATGAGTTCCTTGTGATGCCGTTTGGTTTGACAAATGCTCCTGCTGCTTTCATGGACATGATGAACCGTGTGTTTCATGAATACCTGGACAAGTTCGTTGTGGTGTTCATTGATGATATCCTTGTGTACTCGCGTACTGAGGAGGAGCATGAAGAGCATTTGAGGGTTGTGCTGCAAGCTTTGTTGGAGAATCAGCTTTATGCTAAGCTGAGCAAGTGTGAGTTCTGGCTTAAGGAGGTGGTGTTTCTTGGGCATGTGGTCTCAGCTGAGGGGATTCGTGTTGATCCTCAGAAGATCGAGGCGATGATGAACTGGAAAGTTCCTAAGTCTGTTCATGAGGTCCGTAGTTTCCTTGGTTTGGCGGGATACTACCGGAGGTTTGTGGATGGTTTTTCCAAGATTTCTGCTCCTTTGACGAAGCTGTTACAAAAAGATGTTAAGTATGAGTGGACGGAAGCGAGACAGCAGGCTTTTGAGAAGCTGAAGGTGGCTTTGACGCAAGCTCCTATCTTGGTTCAGCCTGAATCAGGGAAAGAGTTTGTGGTCTATAGTGATGCATCCTATGTTGGTTTGGGATGTGTGCTGATGCAAGAGGGTAAGGTGGTGGCTTATGCATCGCGGCAGTTGAAAGTGCATGAGCGCAATTACCCTACGCATGATATTGAGCTGGCTGCAGTGGTTTTTGCTCTGAAGATCTGGAGGCATTATCTGTATGGTGAGAAGTGTACGGTGTACACGGATCACAAGAGCTTGAGGTATTTGATGTCACAGAAGGAGTTGAATCTTAGGCAGCGGCGTTGGTTGGAGTTGCTCAAGGATTATGATCTGACGATTGAATATCATCCTGGAAAGGCTAATGTTGTTGCGAATGCCTTGAGTAGGAAAGTAGTTGTTGAGCTGAGGGCTATGTTTGCTAGCTTGAGCATATCGCGAGATGGTGGTCTTGTTGCTGAGTTGCAGGTGAAACCATCGTTGGTTCAGTTGATCAAGGATAAGCAGTTGTTAGATGATTCTTTGGTGTCTCATGTTCAGGATATCGCGGAGGGTAGACCTTCGGATTTCTGTTTTAATGATGATGGTGTGTTGTGTTTTGGGAGTCGGATAGTAGTGCCTGCTGATGCTGAGTTGAGGCGTGCTATTCTGACTGAAGGCCATAGTAGTCCTTTTGCTATGCACCCTGGTAGTACTAAGATGTATCGTGATCTTCGTGATGAGTACTATTGGGTGGGTTTGAAGAAGGATGTTGCAGAGTTTGTGAGTAAGTGTTTGGTGTGTCAGCGAGTTAAGGCTGAACATCAGGTTCCTTCTGGGTTGTTGCAACCGTTGAAAATCCCTGAATGGAAGTGGGAAAGGGTTACCATGGATTTTGTATCTGGTTTACCTTTGTCTCCTTCGAAGAATAATTCGGTTTGGGTGATTGTGGATCGCCTAACGAAGTGTGCGCATTTCTTGCCTGTGCATACTACGTTTTCTTTGGATAAGTTGGCAGAGCTGTACATTGCTGAGATTGTGAGGCTGCATGGTGTGCCTAAGTCGATTGTGTCGGATAGGGATCCGAGGTTCACATCGCGTTTCTGGCAATGTTTGCATCAAGCTTTGGGTACAAGGTTGCATTTCAGTACATCCTATCATCCTCAGTCGGATGGTCAGTCTGAGCGAGTTATTCAGATTTTGGAGGATATGTTGAGATGTTGCGTGATTGAGTTTCAAGGTTCTTGGGAGAAGCATCTGCCTTTGGTTGAGTTCGCTTATAACAATAGTTATCAGGCGAGTATACAGATGGCACCTTATGAGGCTTTGTACGGGAGG
The DNA here is from genome assembly GCA_958450335.1 of Hibiscus tridactylites. Classification (NCBI taxonomy): domain Eukaryota; kingdom Viridiplantae; phylum Streptophyta; class Magnoliopsida; order Malvales; family Malvaceae; genus Hibiscus; species Hibiscus tridactylites. Next base: position 79,556,643 of record OY288267.1, read on the forward strand.
AAGTGTAGGACTCCTCTTTGTTGGGCTGAAACTGGTCAAAAGTTGGTTTCGATGCCGGCTTTGTTGAAAGGAACCACCGAGAAGGTGAAGCTCATCTGTGAGCGGTTGAAGGCTGCCTCTGATCGGCAAAAGTCTTACGCGGATTTGAAGCGTAAGGAGATAGAGTATGCGGTGGGTGACCGTGTGTTCTTGAAGGTTTCGCCTTGGAAGAAGGTGATGAGGTTTGGCCGGAAGGGTAAGTTGAGCCCTAGGTACATTGGACCATATGAGGTTGTTGAGCGTGTGGGTCCTGTTGCGTATCGGTTGAGGTTACCTCAGGAGTTGGAGAAGATTCATGAAGTGTTCCATGTTTCTATGCTCCGGAAGTATAGATCTGATCCTTCGCATGTGATGCCTGTGGAGGAAGTGGTTTTGAATCCGGATTTGACCTACGATGAGGAACCGGTGAAGGTTCTGGATTCGGATAGCAAGGTTCTTCGTGGCAAGACCATTGAGTTGGTGAAGGTGCTGTGGAAGCATCGAGGTGTTGAGGAAGCCACGTGGGAGCGGAAGGAAGACAAGCTGAAGCAGTTTCCTTATCTCTTTCCTTCAGGTAAATTTTAAGGACGAAATTTCTTAAGGGGGGGAGAGTTGTAACGCCCCGGTTTTGGGCTTAGTAGTTTTGGGCGTTGACCGGTTTGGTCAAAGTGCTGTTCGAATCTAAAGAGGTGAAATTAGGAAAGCCTAGTTCGGGTTGCATTAAAAATATGGAAAAATGTTCTAAAATCATCTTTTAATATAATTAAGTGAACTGTGAAATCAATTTTGGAAAATGAGTTTTGGAAGGGTGACATTTTGGCTAGTGACCAAAATGTAATTTTTGAAAGTTTGGTGACTGTTTTCGAAAGGGTTGAAACTTTGAATCTTTAAGGAGCTATTAATCCAAAAGTAGTTTCTCCAGATTTTTCTAAGATATTTTGAGATTTATTCTGATTTTAAAATATGTCAAAAGAGGAGGGAAAGCCATTTTGGATATTTTGTTAACTAACTTTCCAATTTTCTTTCTCTCATTTTCTCTCAACCCAAACACCTTCTTTCCAGAGAATTGTTTCTGATTTTCTCTCCTAAATCTCTCCTTTCAACTCTCTTTTGATTCCTAATCATCATATCTACAAAACCTCATCATTTGCTACTTGATTCATCAAGGTTTTTGATTCCAAAAAGAGGAGAAACTCAAGTTTGGAGGTAAGAAAGTTTAGGTGCTTTCATTGAAGCAATTAATGCATGATGATGCATGAATCCTCTGCTTTGATGTGTTAAAACAGGGGAGGCATCTTTGGATCCAAGAGTTGTTGATCCGGAAGCTTGTTTTGGTGCTTCGGCAAGAGGCGAAGTGGAATCGGTGAGTGAAATTGGGTTTTCGGCTTTGAAACCAATGTCTTGGGAGCTTAGTTTAAGTCTAAACAACTTTGCTAAGCTCAAGTGTAAGTTTTCGGAAAGTACTCTCTAGTGGTGGCCATGATTTTGTTGTGATGCAATGTGGTTTATTGCATGATTTAAATACTGTTTTGAAAGCATGATTTAGCATGGTAATTGCTGTTTTTGTAAGCCATATGTTGAAGGAAGCTCAAGGTAAGAGTTCCTTGTTTTTGTACATTGATTAAATGTGGTTTGATGCTTTTAAATGCATGATGTATATGGCTTGGTTTAATGCTTTAAAACAGTGGATAAATTGATGAAAATGATGAATATTGGCAAGTGATGTTTTGAAAAGGTTAAGGTCACTAAGGTGGTTAAAAGTCCTTGAGTGAGCCTTGTTTACTTAAGAACATCAAGGTGGTTAAAAGTCCTTGGATGATTCTTGCTATGGACACAAAGGTGGTTAAAAGTCCTTGTGTGATCCTTTCCATGGTGTTTAAAAGTCCATGGGGCCAAGGTGTTTAAAAGTCCTTGGGGCCAAGGTGTTTAAAAGTCCTTGGGGTGAAACTTGATGTGGACACAAAGGTGGTTAAAAGTCCTTGTGTGATCCTTTCCATGGTGTTTAAAAGTCCATGGGGCCAAGGTGTTTAAAAGTCCTTGGGGCCAAGGTGTTTAAAAGTCCTTGGGGTGAAACTTGATGTGGACACAAAGGTGGTTAAAAGTCCTTGTGTGGTCCTCTTCCATGGTGTTTAAAAGTCCATGGGCCAAGGTGTTTAAAAGTCCTTGGGGCCAAGGTGTTTAAAAGTCCTTGGGGTGAAAGTTGATGAACTTGTTTTTTTAAAGAAATGGAACTTATCACTTGTGGCCAATATGACATGTTATGATATGAAGCATGAGTTGCTTGTTTTAAGTATGCTTTTGAGCATGTGCAATTGTTGATTTGAAGCATGATTTATAAATGTTTTATAAATGCATTATTGAATGGTTTTATGAGCATTCCTCACTAAGCTTTTGCTTACGCTCTCTTCCGTTTTCTTAATTCAATAATGCAGAACATTAGAGTACTTTGAGGGCAGCAAGAAGGGCAAGCATTCAAGTGAAAGTAAAGCTCAAAGTATGGAAGGTTTCTTAAGTACATTTCTAGCTTTTGGTAATTTGGCAATGGGGGACCTATGTGTATGTTTTGGGAGAGGTTTTGAACTCCCTAAGTTTGTTGAATGTTGATGAGAATGCTGGTTTTAGTGTCTGGCCTTTATATGATTGAATTGGAAGTTTATGCTTGTATGGCTTGCTTGTGTAGGAAGCATGCCTATAGATTTGGGGCTTTTCGTATATGATGTTGTTTTGATGAATTGTTGATGCAAGTATGTCTTATATATGTTGAATTGCATGCTGGTAAAGTTTGGTGGCAATTGGAGCATGATTGGATGTTTAATTGCATGTTTAAGAATGCATTTTGGAGCAATCTGTGCAAGGTGTTTCGGAACAGTATCACCCGTTTCGGAACAAGTGCCTTAAACAAGCCCAGGCGTCCGAAACGGGAGGGACCATTCCGAAACGGTTTGGCTACTGCCAGCCCGTGTTGCGGTACGCGTTGCGGAACGGCCCCGCGTTTCGAAACGGGCTCTGCCTGTTTCGGAACGGGTGACCGTTGGGGGCTGACATTGGCAGTTAAATATTTTGAATTGTTTGCGTTTTGGTCCTGAATCTTGTTTGTGCAATTGTATGAGTTTGGGAAGTCCGTTTGAGCTGAAATTTCACAGTGAAGCATGAAACCTGACTAATTACAAGCTGGTAACTTTCATTTGGGTTAAGTCCTCATATTTATCAGAAATTGCAATTTGGTCCCTAAAGTTGTAATTTGTTCAATTGGGTCCCTGTTTGATCTCTGATGATTATGATCTTTGAGTATGCTGTTGTATGATCATATCTAAGGTTTAAAATGCATCTAGACAAGATTAAAAAAAAGGGTCGTTAATCAAGGTTGACTTTCGGGTTGACTTTGGTTTTCCCCGTGTGACTTTCTTAATTCGGGTCAACCGTCTATGCCGGGTTAAGGGGGTTACAATTCTTGTCAATTATGTTTTCGATCGTTACCGCTTTGGTCACCCAACTGTCAGCCTCTGTTAACCCCTGTTAGTTTGATGATGTCGCACGCTAAAAAATGAATAATTTCTAAGTTAACCCTTAAAATTTTAAAATTTTATTTTTAACCGTTGGCGGCATCAAATTCAAATCTCCTCCTGTTTAGAAGATCAAAGCAACGGTTGTCCATCCCAAAGCCAATGCTCTTATTATCTTCTGCACGCTCTCGATAGTCTATGATTCACTTTGCAATTTTTTATCCATTTACACAAAATTATAGTCTTAAAACTGTAAATATAATTAGTATTGCAGCTACCTTCATCGTGTTAGTGTATATATGATGTGATTCACCAATTTTGTGTTCTTTTAAATCTAATTATTTGACATCAGAATTTTTTTTCTAGTGTTTAAAAGGATCTAGGCCCATCGGTACTTTTTTTAACCAATTGCTCAAGTTTTAACTTTATCAGCAGTACGCCACTCAAACGCACTAAAATAAGATCAACTCTCCATTTTGAGCCGTAATAAGATTCTAAATGTGAGGTTCATTGGCAAAATATTAAACAACAGTTGCTAACTTACGTTGGTGTAGCTAGTCTAAATTTTCATATATGAAATTTTGTAAAATTCCAAACATATTGAAATGTGAAAAAAAATGGAGAGGCAGAGCAGGTGGTTGAAGATGGTGCTAACTTACAACCTACTTGGCTTATAAATTATAAGTTATATCGGTTGAAAATAGTGCTAAATTTTAGATATGGTTATTGATGCCAAACAGTTGCTAACTTACGCACTTAAAAGTTTTATCATTTGTAAATTTGAGCAATAATTTAACTATCTATTTGTACTTATTCTTGCTCTTACTCTTGCTTGGAGCAGGTGCAGTCGCAACAAAAGGAGGAGTTGTGGGTGCAGCTGCAGGGAAGATTTGGCTGGAGGAGAGCTCACAAGGATTGCAGCTGGTGGAGAAGAAGTCGGAGTAGATTGGAGATTGAAGTGGGGGTTAGGATTGGAGAAGAAATTTTGAGAGATTTTTTTAGGTTTTTTTTGTTTGAAGAGGATGAAAAATAAAATTTTAAAGGTTTAAGGGTTAACTTAGAAGTTATTCATTTTTATTAGCATGCCACATCATTAAATTAACATGAATTAACGGAGACTAAAGGTTGGGTGACCAAAACGGTAACGGTAGAAAATATAAGTGACAAGATTTTTTTTTCAAATTTGATGATCAAAATAGAACACACCCTAAACATAAGGAACCTCCGGTGAAGCTTACCTTAATAATAATAATAAGGCATAATAACATAGATAACAACAACAACAACAATAATAATAATAGAGATAATGATAATAACAATAATAATAATAATAATAATAATAATAATAATAATAATAATAATAATAATAATAATAATAATAATAATAATAATAATAATAATAATAATAATAATAATAATAATAATAATAATAATAATAATAATAATAATAATAATAATAATAATAATAATAATAATAATAATAATAATAATAATAATAATAATAATAATAATAATAATAATAATAGTAATAATACTTATATATATGTATATACATTTTATTTTGCCTTCTTTTTTCTTTTTTCTTATTTTCTTCTCTTTTTTATTTTTTCTTTCCTTTTTTCTTTTAAATTTATCTTTTAAATTACCCAACAACCCATTATAAGCCCACTAATAAAATTACAATTAAAACGAGTTTATCCCAAACAAAATTAGTGATTACAGTCGCCCCTATTTGCATATACTTGTGAAACAAGAATAAAGAAAATACCATAGGCATTAATTATTTCCTACTTTCCTGTCGGAAGATTTACTCCTCGAAGTGGCCATGAGCAAATCCTTGAGCATCATAATTTTGAGTTTTAATTTTCCTAATCGATACCAATACCAATACCAATACCAATAATAATAACAACAACAATAATAATAATAATAATAATAATGGAAATAATGGAAATAATAATAATAATAATAATAATAATAATAATAATAATAATAATAATAATAATAATAATAATGATGATGATATTAATAATACTAATAATATTAACAATAATAATAATAATAGTTAAAATAATCATAATAATGCTAATAAATATAATAATAATAATAACAATAAGATTAATAATAACAACATCAATAATAATAATAATAATAATAATAATAATAATAATAATAATAATAATAATAATAATAATAATAATAATAATAATAATAAATGATTGTGGTAATAATACTAATATATAAACGTGTATACATTTTCTTTTGCCTTCTTTTTTTCTTTTCTTCTTCTTTTTTTTTTATTTTTTCTTTTTAATTTTTCTTTTAAATTACCCAACAGCCCACTGTAAGCCCACTAATCAAAGCTAAAATTAAAACAGGTTTACCCCGGATAAAATTAGTGATTACAGCTGCCCCTCTTTGCTTATACTTGTAGAACAAGAATAAAGCAAAAACCATATGCACTAATTTTGTCCTACTTCCCTGTCGGACGATTTACTCCCCGAAGTGGCCACGAGCAAATCCATGTAGCTTGCTTCCTGAACTAGATGGCACCGGTATGAAATCCTTTGCCTTAAGCGGTGAACTTGAAAGGCTTCACTTGAAATCTTTGAACGGCGAACTTGAAAGGCTTCACCTGAAATCTCTGAGCGGCGGACATGAAAGGCTTCACCTGAGATCCTTGAGCGGCAAACATAAAAGGCTTCACTTGAAATCTTTGAGCGGCGAACATGAAAGGCTTCACTTGGAATCCTTGAGCGGCGAACATGAAAGGCTTCGTCTAAAATCCTTGAGCGGAAAATATGAAAGGCTTCACCTAGAATCCTTGAACGACGAACATGAAAGGCTTCACCTAGAATCCTTCAGCGGCGAACATGAAAGGCTTCACCTAGAATCCTTGAGCGGCGAACATGAAAGGCTTCACCTGAAATCCTTGAGCGGGCGAATATGAAAGGCTTCACCTGAAATCCTTGAGCGGCGAACATGAAAGGCTTCACCTGAAACCCTTGAGCGGTGAACTTGAAAGGCTTCAGCTGAAATCCTTGAGCGGCGAACTTGAAAGGATTCACCTGAAATCCTTGAGCGGTGAACTTGAAAGCCTTCACATGAAATCCTTGAGTGGTGAACTTGATAGACTTCACTTGAAATCCTTGTGCGGTGAACTTGAAAGGCTTCACCTGAAATCCTTTTCGGTCTTTGCTCTTGTCGTTTGTCCCTCATCTTGGGAGGTACCCGATATGTCTTTTAAATATTTTCAAAAAGGAATAAATTTTTATGATGGTATGATTTAGCATGCTCCAAACTTAGGGGTGCCTAATATGATGCATGAATGAAGTCATTTTTAGAGCTGGTGGAGGAACCCTCGCTTTCTGGTTGATCACCCTTAACTTCCATAGGCGTTCTGTCTTTGTTAAGTATTCATTCTTGTCCTTAAGGGATATTGTTTATAGCAAATTGACTAAAATCTGTCACCTCGTGAAATTCCCCTTCATTGCCCCATTCAACCCGGGCTTAGTTACTGCCTCTTCATTGACCCTTCATGACGAGCCTTCTTCAATCTCAAAGTTGGGGTGAAAGCATGCCCCCAAGTCTTCTGAGCCTCTCTTATTTCTATAAAGTCCCATCTTTATTCGCCTTTACTAAATCTCCCACTTTTGTTTCTTCTTGAAAGGAGATGCTGAATTGTGTCGGTTAGAATATCATTAACCTCACTCAACTTGGGCTTAATTGCTCCTTCTTCATGGACCCTTCCCAGTGAACTATCGCCTTGTACCCTTTGGTTGACTTTCGGTCGATGTTGGACGGTTTAAATGGCGTCTTCCATCTAAGACGTCTTTTCTGACTTTCGCTTTATTCCCTCAAAGCGCTTTTTTGGGTTTTCACTATGACTCTTCTTCTTTATCTTCTTTTTTCTCTTTTGGCACCCTTTAGGATTTTCACCTTGAAATACTTCGGCCTTCATCGCCTTTTCTTTGAGTTTGAGTTTAGATGACACTCACTATCTCATTTCGGTGCATGCCCACAACGCGGGGCATGAGGTTTTTCTTGGAATATTCCTTCCAACAAGATGCTTTGACATCGAGGTAAATCTTTGTCCTCGACCCTTAACATCAAATTTTCTTCCTTCAAGTTCTATTTTAAGTTTAACAATACTTCTTAGCGAAGATCCATTTCATAACCTATCACTTCACTAACAAGTAGTCTTGTCATCCCATAGGTGGTATTCATCGTCTAATCTTCCAAAGATGTCCCTTATGGGTGTTACTTGCCTTCCTTCAAGTCATAGGAACTAGCAGTACAAAAGGTCAGTCCACTTGTTCATTCCAATGCAAGAGACTTATGAGGATGATATTAATAAAATAATTTTATTCTTTAAAACATGGCAAGCAATGTTTATTGAAATCAAGCTTAGGTTTTGAAAAAAAATCAACACATGCAAAAGTTTTGTTTAAATGACCACGAATGCTGAGGTGATACATGCACTTGTGGAATCCTTACTGGGCTACTAAGCTTCCGAGAGGAACAACTCCCATACTTAATTTCTACCCAATTTAAGGTGGCTCTCTTTAACTCACTAACTCATGCAGGAGTAAGAGAGGTTCAGAGCTTGAGTACAAATAAAGGTGTTGATTCACGAACAATTCTTAGAAAGACATCGTTTAACGAGGATAATGTCTGATCGCAAGAAGCTGAAATAATGAATTATAGATAATCGTCGGCTTCTTATCTTGACATCTTGGCTTCGTCGTTTTCAGAATGGGGAACGACATCGCCGTCCTTCTTCTTACCGCTCGAGAAGTTCATGACAGTGCAACCTACCTACCTAGGAGTTTTTGGGATGATTGTTAGCCCGTGAAGACGAAGGTCTCTTTTAAAGACGAATCTTGACAATTTAGTTTGACGATGCCCTTTTTGAGAATTTTAAAAGTTCAAATTAAAGTTCCCGACGATTTTGAAGGATTAAACTTAAAATTTTCATAAAATGTAGGGGTTCCCCTAAAAACTTTGAAAAGAAAAGAAGGAAGCGAAACTTGTCAAGGCCCCCTTAACAGAAGAGTTCGATTGAAATCATTTTAAAACTTTGAGATACAAGAATAATTTTTTTTCTTTTTATTCAAAAAAGTGGGGGTCTAAATTTATATTTCCAAAATTTTAGAGGGTAACTGTGAGATTTTCAAATGTCGGCTTCAATGAGGGTCCACCCATATATCCAAGACATGCAATCTATGTTTCCGACATGTGCCCCCTTGTCAATTTTCTCTCTCTCCTCGGCTGGTCTTCGTCGGCCTAACTCGATACTGTAGCATTATTGCTCTTGGCATCACAGACTTCCCTTCCATCTCAAATGCCCTCTAATTTGGACCGTTCTTGAATCAACCATACGATATGATGTGGTATGCACAAATGAATGCGGAAAAGACATAGAAGAAGAAAAGAACAAGCATCGTCAAAAACCAAGTTAGTGCAGTGATATAGTCAAATTAATGAATTAGATATTGAATAATAAATAAAGCAATAAAACAGCACACATATGACATACATGAAGCAAACAAAGACATAAATAGATCAAGCGAAACCTAAAAGGGTTATTGCTAAACGGATAATATTCCGACATGGCTCTAAAAGATTGTCTCCTACGGGCCACTATATGTGGTTCGGTTCTAGAGTACTAAGGGTACCCGAACTGTCGTTATTACCTACTAATATAATAGGACATCGATTCGGGAGGATTCGGGTCCTTATACCATACAATGACGTAGGTTCCACGAAATATAAGAATCGAATCCCGAAAGTGGATCACAATCCTATATGAGGGCGTCGACCCCATGAAAGATAGTGACACTTCCCCTTATAGGTGCTTAGAACTAATGTATGATGACAATTTATATCAAGCACCATGCAAAATAAAGCGATAAGCGAACAAGATTTAGGGGCTGAAAATTAAATTAAGTCGAATTCAATTTTTTTCTTGGAAATGTGATACGAACCCAAAACTAAGGCTTGACTCTCCTTTTATTTTTGAAAACAAAACATCCGATCCCCAGCGAAGTCGCCATGTTGATGCGACTAATTTTAAAATAAATAGGTAAAGGGCGGAGGTGGTGTATATGAATTCCTTTTTGAAAATGAAAATCCCCCCTTTTTAAAGAGTCTTTGAAATAAAAATAATTATTTTTTGGTTTTCTAGAAATAAAAATGGAGTCGTCACCGATCATTTAAAAAGAGGTAGACCAAACACCACAAAAAACAAAATCAAAGATTCTTTCTAAAAAAAAGTGGGTCCAAGAGTCGGTTACACGCGAGGAAGGGTTAGCACCCTCGTCGTGCCCAAAACTTGGTACCAAAGGGTTCGAATCGCATTTAACAAGAAAAATATAATTTTGACTTAATTTAATTTAAAACCTCTAAATGCGTGAATGCATGGTCATACTAATTCGCAACCTAACTCGTAACCCACGATATATAGGAGACGTCACCCAAAAGCTCGAGATGACGCTCCCACGAGGATATCGAGACCCCGAGTACTAAACAAAAGTAACACGATAAATAAATATGACAACTAAACGTATGAGCAAGTATGAACGTAAAAAGGGAAGAAATGAACAAATAGGGTTCGAACATCATGTATTATGATATTATAACATATGGAAAATATACTGTATACATGTAACAGGATACTATAAATATACCTATATACGTACAAGTATGTATGAGAAAGATGGTCTCAACCTTGGCAATAGTCATGCCTTTATGTATATATATACTGCATGTTGTACAAAATATATATATATATATATATATATATATATATATATATATATATATATATATAACATATAATATATGGAAACCTTACATCGCATACATCACAAACAAGTATTATGTAAAGAAACGATAAGACCGATGTTATATGCTGATATGACGTATATGTATGCCTTAAAACCACACCATGCACTAACATATCACGGCACTCAAATCATACATTAGATCATGACTATGCATACATGCACAGCCTTTGAGAAAATGCAAAAATATGGAACTAAGAGTTTCTCTTCTTACTCTTTCAAAAAAACACTGCAAAAAAATGGAACTAAGAGTTTCTCTTTTACTTTTGAGAAAATGATTGAGATTGTTTTTTTTTTCTTTTTTATTCGATATCCTCAAAAAAAATTCTCCTCCCCTTTACAACTGTGTTAGGCTTTCTTTTATAGCCCTCATATTACACGCGAGATTCAAAAATAAATAGTACATGAAAAAGCTACTAGTTGCTTTTGTCGAATTTTTGTTTGTTTTTTTTTGAAAAGCGATATGATTTTATTAAAGCAAAATCATACAAAGCACTACTAATGGCCTCGTTAAAAACCCCCCTAATCCTAAATGGGGGAAAAGAGTACCATTAGTAGTGGCACAATAAAGGACAGACACGCATACAACTCACGCCGTTACCCAAAGCCACGATCTCCGATCTACACCCCCCTTGGCAAGGGCATCCGCCAATTGATTACCTTCCCGGAACACATGCGCGAAACACACATTTGGCAAAACCTCACAAGCGTCGTCAAATTTTTGTTTGTATTCCGTCTGAGGTCTCTGATCTCTCTTTGCCGTTGCTTTTTGTCTTGTTAGTTTTTTTGCTATTTTAAGTTTTCTCTAAATTCTGACTTATGGTCTGTTGTTGTCAGTGCACTCAAACGGGAAAGGCGTGGAGAGGCTAAAGCGTCAGGCGCGTGGTCCTTGCACGTGCGCGTGTAGCAGCAGAGGAGTCGAGCGTGGGCGCGTGAAGCTTCTGGAACTCTCTCCGTCCTTCATCTCAGGATAATCTGGACCCTCGATTGGCCTCCCAGATCCAACTGTCCAGGTTGGGCTGCTGCCAAAAGAAGAGAAGCAATTAGGGTTTCATCTATTTGGGCCTTATTGGGCAATACATGTAATTAGTGTTTTGGTTTCATTATGAAGTGTAAAATGGACTATATTTTTAAATGAATTGGGTTGTTATTTATTTTAATTCTAGCGTAATTTTGAGTTTTAATTTTTCTAATGGATACCAACAACAGCAACAACAATAGAGATAATAGTAATAATAATAATATTATTAATAATGCTAATAATATTAACAATAATAATAATAGTTACAATAATCATAATAATGCTAATAAATATAATAATAATAATAATAATAATAATAATAATAATAAGATTAATAATAACAACATCAATAACAATAATAATAATAATAATAATAATGATGATGATGATGATGATGATGATGATGATAGTAATAATACTTATATATATATATGTATACACACACGTATATACATTTTCTTTTGCCTTTTTTTTCTTTTTTCTTTCATTTTTTTCTTTTTTTTCTTTTAAATTACCTAGCAGCCCACTGTAAGCCCACTAATCAAAGGTAAAACTAAAACGGGTTTACCCCAAACAAAATTAATGATTACAGAGAAGCAATTGTATGCAAAATTCTCTAAGTGTGAGTTCTGGCTCACCGAAGTTGCATTCTTTGGACATATTGTGTCGGTTTCGGGTATTCAAGTGGACCCGAAGAAAATTCAAGCTATTGTAGATTGGCATCCACCGAAGAATATTGGAGAAGTCAAAAGCTTTCTTGGACTCGCTGGCTATTATAGAAGATTCGTAAAAAGGTTTCTATGATAGTCGCTCTATTAACTAAGTTGTTGAGGAAAGAAGCTCCATTTGTTTGGACCGGGGAACAACAACAAAATTTCGATAATTTGAAACAAGTTTTAATTCACGCACCTGTCCTAACCCAACCCGAGTCTGGAAAAGACAATACAGTTTACAGTGATGCATCGCATCTCGGGTTAGGATGTGTATTGATACAGGAAGGCAGAGTTATCGCTTATGCATCGAGACAACTTAAGCCACACGATATGAATTATCCTACTCATGATCTAGAATTTGTTGCGGTTGTCTTTGCATTGAAATATGGAGACATTATCTCTACGGAGAAAAATGTTATCTCTTCACCGATCACAAAAGCCTCCAGTACCTTTTGACTCAAAAAGAGTTAAATCTTCGGCAACGAAGATGGATGGAACTATTTAAAGATTACGATCTTGTCATCGATTATCATCCGGGCAAGGCCAACGTTGTAGCTGATGCACTCAGCCGAAAACATTTGCTTGGTAAGTATTGATAATGACTATTGGGTTTCATAAATTACATAGTATATCACCTCATGGTAATACCACTATAATGTAGCTCATCGAGCAATTATTGCTCACTTTCGGCTACAGAAGCATCATTGTCTCGTGGCTGAACTTCAAGTCCATTCTACCATAGTTTCGAGAATCAAGGTCTTGCAGAATCAAGATCCCGAACTTCAATCCATTGTTTCCAAGTTGTTAGATAATCCTAATTTCAAAATTAATTCCGATGGACTCCTATGTTTCCATAATCGGGTCTGTATACCTAATGGTGAATCTCTTCGTGCTGACATCCTTACAGAAGCTCATTCAAGTTCTTTTTCCATTCACCCCGGGTCCGTGAAGATGTATAAGGACCTTTGTGAACTCTATCGGTGGTCGGGCATGAAGCAGACCATTGTCGATTACACATCTAAGTGTCTCACGTGTCAATGTGTTAAAGCAATACATCGTGTTCCTATTAGATTGTTGCAACCTATTGACCTACCGCAATGGAAGTGGGAGAAAATCACTATGGACTTTGTTAGTGGTCTACCTTCAACTCCTGCTAAACATGATGTTATATGGGTCATAGTAGATCGTTTTACCAAGTTAGCACATTTCATACCAGTTAGAATGGACTGTGGTCTTCCTAAATTAGTTGACTTGTACATCAAGGAAGTAATCCGACTTCATGGAGTACCCAAGTCTATTATCTCTAATCGAGATCCTCATTTTGCATCTCGGTTCTAGAGAACCTTTCAAGGAGCTCTAGGTACTAGGGTTAATCTTTGTATCGCCTTTCACCCTCAGTCTGACGGCCAATTAGAAAGGGTAATTCAGGTAATTATTGAAAGACTCTTCCATTGAACCCTTAAAAATCTGTGTTGTTATTGAACTCTCATATACAGATCTTAGAAGATATGCTTCAAGCGTGCATCATCGACTTTGGTGGAACTTAGGAGAAATCCTTACCCCTTGTTGAGTTTGCCTACAATAACAACTACTAGGTTTCAATTTAGATAGCTCCGTATGAGGCACTATATATCAGACGATGTCGAACTCTATTGTGTTGGTCTGAACTCGATGAAGGGAAAACGTTGGGCCCTGACTTACTTCAGGAAACTGAAGAACAGGTTATTGTCATTCATGAGCGCTTGAAAGCTGTCTTTGACCGGTAGAAGGCCTATGCTGATTTCAAGAGAAGAGACATTGAGTATGAAGTTGGTGAAGAAACATTTCTTAAAGTTTCACCATGTAAGAAAGTTTTAAGATTTGGCAAGAAGGGAAAATTGAGTCTCCGATTCATTGGACCCTTTGAAGTTATTGAAAGAGTTGTCCATGTAGCATATCGATTACAGATGCTCTCAGAACTGAGTAAAATCCATGATGTCTTCCACGTATCGATGCTTCGAAAGTACCAATCTGATCTCTCGCACATTATCGAACCAGAATCTGTTGAAAATCAACCAAATTTGTCCTAGGAAGAGGAACCGATTCAGATAGAGGACAAATTTTTCTTAAGGGGGAGAGTTGTAACACCCAAAAAATCTGGTCTAGTCAAAATTGGGTTCCAGTGATCGGAAATCTTACATTGATAAAGTCCAAATATTGTGCTGGTGTTGACCGCGAGGTCAATTACTTAAACATTAGACTCTAACTGAGTCAATTTACTGTGCATGGACCTTATTGAATACATTGGAAATCTTATAGTGACCAAATTATAATAATTTGAAACTTTGGGAGGGAATTATAGAGCTTCAAGGATAGAAGGACTAACCTAGCGATTAGCCCCTCCTCAAGTTTAATCACCCACTACATGGGGTTCTCTAGTGGGATTCATTCAATTGACATTACAACAAAACAAGTCTTTCGCGGCGTTTTTTTAGTCTTATAGCGGCATATTTTAGTGTCGCTAAAAACTTTCTCGGCGCTTAAAATCTCCATAAGAAGTGCCACTTAAATCAGCGCCGCAGCAGTTCGTGGCGGCGTTTGATTTTGCAAATGTCATGAAAAACTATTCTGTGGTGGCATTTGATTTTGCAAACGCCGCAAAAAAATTGTTTTGTAATGGCGTTTGATTTTGCAAACGCCGCAAAAAGCTAATTTATAGTGGCGTTTGTAAAAACAAATGTCGTGAATAACACTATGTATAAAAAAAACACAAATAAAAATAATATTGTTATTATATAATAATCGATTGGTGTTGTTAAGTTAACAAATGTTGCACCAAGTTATTTAAACATTTAAATAAAAGAAATTGAAATGTTGCACCAAGTTATTTGAACATTTAAAGAAAAGAAATTGAAATGTGAAAGGGGTACAACATGGTTCCTTGCTTTCCATCTACTAGTGTAAATATCACGAATTCATGGAATTGGCACACCTTGGTTTCCATTATAGAGAGAACTTCAACCCATATCATTCACGGTTTCCATCTCATTAAACCCTGCAAGGAGTCTTTTCTTCATAAGTAAATGCCTTCACCACATGGAGATTTCCTTGTGGTGATGTGAAGAACCTTGGTGGGCATTCTTACTGGCCCCTTAACTCTCAATCTCTTATCCTTGGCACCATGAACCAAGTCAGCACAAACTATCAGTCAAAGAGGAAAATGTTATGCTCGGACCAATGCTTATCGTGTAACAATTGAATCCATAACATTAATCAAACAAAAACACTATCTTTATCGCGAAACCTCTGTATGATATTGCAGCAAGGAAAAGCAAATTGAATCAATAAATAACAAAATGATCGGGGAAGTAATCATAAAAAAGTGTGACATAATCAGTTCTGCATACAAAATATTGTACCTTTCTCAAGGTTCTTCACATTCTTAGAGGAGAGAGTGATCCTAATCTTGTGAATCTGCTCATGAGGATGGAAATTGCTTGAGCATGATAATGCACATGGCTGTAAGTTCAACAACCATAAGGATTTTCCCAACAATATTGCTCTTCTTTCTAGGATCAGGTTCCATAACTACATGCAAATAACAACAATATCATTAGAATTGCATTCGGGTTTCGAACACAAGCACGCATAAATTAACAGATTGCAGATAGCACTCAGACACGAATTGCTACTTTGAAAAGGAAATATTACCGACAAACGGCATTGGTCGAGCTGACCTTGTCTGGCTTCTTCCTCTTGATGAATTTAACATTTTGAAAAAAGAGAGAGCTTGAAATGAATGTATGGTATGCAAAGCAAGAAACACCAATTTTCGTCTCGATTTCAATCAAATCAGAGACCCTTCCTTGCAAATGCTTTTCTGGAAAAATAGGCTACAACACAGAAACATATATGAAGAAAATCAACGAAGAACAACACCGAATCTATTATCAGGTGTGTTGCCAAGTCGATTAAGGCTTAATTCCCCCAAATTATTGAAAAAAAAATCACATTTACAAGCACCAGTTAGCGAAAAGTGTTGGGCAAAACTAATTTTTGCTGCTATTCTCAAATCTAATCTTAAAAAATCTAAAAAAATCAAATTATTTTATGTTCCATAAAAACTTTACCGTTTGGCTGGCTTGCTTGTTGGTGCAGCCGAGTGGCCTTAGAAACGGTCGACGGCGAAGCGAACGACAAGGAGCATGGTGAGGCGAACGACCATGAACGATTTCAGATTTGCAGCATGGCGAGGAGAGCTTAGGAGAAGTTAGGGATTTTAAGCACGATAGATTTGGGGAATATGAATAAAACTCTAAGTTTGAGACTCAAAACGGTGAGTTTTTTAATTTTACCTATAGCGGCGTTTTTAAAAAACACCGCTAAAAGAGATTTATTGCGGCATTTTCAAAAAATCGCCACTAAGAGTACATTTATTGCGGCGTTTTTCATTTCAAATGGCGCTATAACAAATTTTATTGCGGCATTTTATACAAAACACCACTAATTGTTTTTCTACGGTGACGTTTATGAAACAAACGCCGCTAAAACCATACTTATTGCAGCTTTTTCTTCAAAAATGCCAGTAGTTATTTTTCTACGACGGTGTTTGCCTTCAAAACGCCGCGAAATTTTCCTTTTGTGGTGATTGTCATTTAAACGCCGGCATAGGTAAAATATTAGCGACGTTTTTTTGTAAAAACGCCACGAAATGCGTCGCTATATACCAAGTTTGGTGTAGTGTGCAGGAAAGCTTGTAATTAAAAATAATAGAGAATGAAAAGGAAGATTACCGATTAGGAAATTAAGGAACCACCTCCTTTTATCTCCATCTTCTTCCTCTTGAAAAGTAAGCAAGCACCTCCATTGGAGCTTGGACCTAAGCTTAATTTTCTTCAAATTATTGTTGTTAAAACGTTGCTTTTGATCGGGTAAGCCTATCTCCTCAAACGATCATTGAATTTCATGGACGTATCAAGCTCAATCATAAGCTAGGGTTTGGTTATCCATGGAATTTACTAGCTAATAGATATTTCGAGCTTTGATGTTGATTTTATATCATTAAATTGATCTCGGTATATTATTATTGAATCTAATCAAATCCTATTGTTGCTATCTAGCTCAAGAAGTTGGTAGAGATCATTCTTCATCACCAACAAAAGCTAGGAACAAGGGGATTTTCATCCAAGAGCCTTGAAAGCTTCGTAGTATCAAGGTGAGTGTAGTCGGAGTCTCGAGATTAGGCGAGGAGCCTTCCCGAATGCATTATTGTTGATTTCGATAACATAGCTAACATTTCTTTTAAGGATATTGTTTCGGATTGATAAACGGACATATTGGTAAGTTTCGTAAATTTGGTAAGTACATAAAACATGGGTATTGTCTTTGTCATCGTGTATCGAAATTGACATAGAAATTGCTATCGAAATATGGTAAATGAAACATTGGTCATCGAAATTGTCATTAAGGTCATAGACATTGATATTATTACATTGCTTATAGATGAAACCATTGAAATATTAATCATTGACTATTGATTTTGACATTGAAACCTTGGATTCGAAAGGACATTGGATACAATTGGCATGCCATAGAATTAATGAGCTCAGTGTACGGGTGGACTACGGTCCTAAGGCTACGACCTATATTGATTTGGCGAGGCGGAGGAATGTTTTGGTATTGGTCATTGGCGAGGCGGAGGGATCAGGCCATTCGTTAATTTGGCTAGGCGTAGGAATTCGCGTATCCATTATCTTGACTCGATCCAAGGCTTAATAAAGAAATAAAAGAAAGTTTGATATTGAATATGAGCATTGCATTGATAATATAGATTCATTGCATTGATGTGCTTTAATGCTTAGTTAGAATTGCAAACCATTGTTTTAATGTTGCTTAAGACAACCTCACTTAGACTTTGCAAGTCTAATGTATTTAATTTCCATGTACTGCATGCTAAAGGACTATCGTTGTTGAAGATCAGAGAAGTCGGTGTTAAACGAATCACTACAAGTTGCAAGTAATGTACTGTGCCCCTATGAACTCCTAGGATGGTGGCATTGTAGTTGAACTAGTCACTTGAGTCCCTTTTGACATGTTTGTGCTATGCATAGTTTGTAATATGGCTAAGGCTTAAAATTGACCTATGTGTTGTGTTTAAAAATGACCAAAATGGTATATGTGGCGTAAAAAGGTAAAAACCTAGTAAATGGATTCAAATGACCCTAAAATTTTGCATGATAGTAGTTTATGGTATTGAAATGTTGTGCCTAAAGTTTCATTGCATTTGGACATCATTCGATAGTTTAATTCGAATAAAAACTAGCAAAATTTTGTCATTACATGCCAGGTGTATCGATACAGCTAGGTGTACCGATACAAAAATTTGGTTTATGAAACAAAGTGTATCGATACGGCTAGGTGTATCGATACAAAAATTGGCTACTGGAATTTGGTTGTAAAATGGTATCGGTACGGGGCTAAGGTGTATCGATACGAAATTAACGTGGTCAACCAGTATCGGTACAACCCTAAATCGTACCGATACAGGCTTGTTACCTTGTTTCTAGAATTTTAACTTTAGTCGTAGCATACCGATACGGCCCTAAAAGAGTATCGGTACGGTGTTAGTTAATTCTGTTAAAAGACATAAATTGAAATTTTATATTGGTTACAGAATGATCACTAAATTTAGAATGGTTTAAATGAATGAGTAAATGAACTCTGAATAACATGAAAATTTACAAGCTTGCTGATATTGAGTTTAATTGCATTGTGGTGTGGTCTATTGTAATAAAGGACCTTTAATTTACTGAAATTGCAATTTAGTCCTTAAAGTTTATAAATGATAGAATTTGATCCTATTTAAGTAATCATCGTTACGAAATGAATAATTTGAGCTGAGACATATGTTTTGTAATGTTTAATATGTATAACATTGATTGTGTGTGGTTTGATTGAAATTTTATCGTATCGTTCAACGTATTATTCATCAGTATCACTTTCCGACCCGATTCTCGATCAGGCCAGGAAGAGGATATTACAAAAATTGTTTCTTGTCCTTTGTGTAATCTGGAAAAATGAAACTATTTCTCATCTTCTATGTCATTGTAAGGTTGCTTGGGGTTTATGGACAAAGTGGTGTGATTTGTGGGGGTTGAATATTGTCATGCCTATTTATTTTAGATCATGTGTATCTCAATGGAGTGAATTTGATCATATGTTCAAATCCAAGTTTATTTGGATGATGAGTCTTTTAAGTATTGTTTGTTCTATTTGGCTACATAGGAATGATGTTGTTTTCAAAGAGGCATTGGTTAATTCGAACTAATTATTTGATATTTTTGTTCTACGGCTAAGCTTGTGGTGCAAAGCAAAATGGCCAATCACGATATCATCTTCTAATGAGCTTACAATGTGGCCTAATTTGTTCCAAGTTGTTTCTACTTATATGTCGAGCTTACAATCATGTGAATGGTCTAATCCCCCTTTGGGCTATGCTAAATTTAATGTTGATAGAGTTGCACGCGGAGGTTATGACAAAGCTGCTATCAGAGGTATTCTTCGTGATTCGTCAAATAGAACTCTTATGACTTTTTCGAAGTCTGTAACCCCCTTAACCCGGCCTAGACGCCTGACCCGAAATAAGAAGATTAAATGAGGAAAACCGAAGTCAACTCGTGAAAGTCAACCTCGTTTAGCGACCCTTTTTTCTTTTATCTTTTCTAGATGCACATTATTATCCTATGTAATCAGTAAAGCGGTTAGGCGAAAACGGCACAACGATTGGAGTTCGATTAGGGCGTTCCGAGACACCATGGTAATTACAGGCCTCCGTTCCGAAACGGACAAGGGCGTTCCAGAACGCCTGGGCCTGCAACTTTCCCAAATTGCTGGTTTTAATCAAGTTTTCATCTCCATAACCATTCTGACACTTGTTCCAACACACATACAACATGAATAAACAACAAAGACTACCTATGCGAAACACAAGCTAAAACATAGCATCAATCTTGTAAGCTATAGGACTATAGGCATGCTTCATAGATGTCAAAATAGCAAAAGGCTAAAAACTGCATTCAAGCTCAAACCAGCACTCAAAGGCCGTTTACAAATCCAAATAAGCAAACTAAACATGCTCAAGGTGTTTGACATCACCAAATGACCAAGAGTAGAAATCCCACCCATTGCCTCTTATTTCACTAAGGTTAAACCACATACATTGCTTAATAAAAAATACTTGGATTCCACTTGCTTTCTTTCTGCCTCGAATGCTTAATTCTCTGCATTGATGGAACAAATGAGCTTAAGCATAAAGCTTAGTGAGGGTTGCTAAAACCAAACATTCATCAATGCATTTTATAAAAATTAAGATAACATCATTTGCAAACTCATGCCTTCCTTTAAAACATGCTCTCTAACGCATCAATGCACTTTTAAACCACGTGCTCATAGCATCATTAAAACCACAACAAAATCCTTTGCTCATGTTTAAACCAAGCATTACATGCATTCAAGCATAATTTCCAAGCATCTCATGCTTAATCATTAAACATCAACATTATATTGGCTCGCAAGTGATCAATATCAAACCATGTCATAATAACAACAAAAGACACAATCGGATATGCAAATTACAAGCGTTGTCCCACATGCTTCATGCACACTACCGGACTACACAAGGCTCACACACGAGATTAGACCATCAACCGTTGTGACACCCGTGGTGGAGATTAATGGTACAATCACAACCCCTCAACACCACTCATCGGTAGTTGTATAATTCAACTAACGAGAGTACAGGACTCAAAACACAAGATCCACCCACGGGATTAAACCATCTACCGTTGTGATCTTAGCCTCAATTGTTAGGGTACTTGGATGGAGTTTACGGTACAATCACAACCCCTCGACATCCAAGGCGACTTTATTCACGGTGAACCTAATCCTATAGTTGGCTAACTATATCCGATTAAAGTAACCACAAACAATTTCCATCACTTGCCAATATAATAATTTAGAATCATTATTATTTTACAAGCATAACTCACAATGCCATTTTCACAAGCATAAACATGCTTAAACTGAAATGCATATATTTCATAAATCCAAGGGTCACCTACCAAGTGCATCCCTAACAAAATGGCATTAAACTCCGGCATTATCAATGCTCAAAACATGCTTTAAAACAGTAAATAAAACCACATTTAATTCAAGTGCATTTTCCAACAAAAGCATAACACATTCCGAGAGACTTTCGAATCACGTACTCTTGAGCTTAGCTAAGTGTTTCAAACTTACACTAAACTTCCAAGACCACGCTCAAAGCGTTACAAAGCTAGAAATCCATTTCCACTCACCGATACGCGAAACTTTGCTCGCCGACGTAAAAATCACCCTTTTGAAGCCTCCAAAAATGCTTCGTTTGCTTCCGGATCAAGATCCCCTATTTTTAGATCACCAAAATAGAGATCCAAGTACATTAAAATGCATTTCAACACTAGCAATTAAACACAAACTCGTTGCTCACCAAAACTACACCAGTTTACCCATCCGAAACAACCGAAAACTCAATCGATTGCTTTTTAAACCAAGCCCAACCAACATACATCACTTTCAACCATTATTAAACATCAAAACACATCTAAAGACAACCTAAACCCATCCTTATACATCCAACAAGCATAACTTCATCATTTCACCTCAAAACCCCAACTAAAACCATCAAGAAACTCAAGGATATCAAGTATTTGGGGATCTATATTATCAAAACCCTTTCTCAACATTTTAATCAACTCAAAACTCAATTAAAACCAATCCAAAACAGAGCTCATCAATACCTATCTGAAAATCAAGATTTACAACATAATTTTGCAAGATTTTGATCTCTAATCAAAACTATAATAAAAACACAACAAAAAACAAAATTTAGAAGCCAAAGATCTTGGGAATTTCATTAAAGAACCTAGATTGAAGGCTGAGAATGGGATTTACCTCCAATCCTTGCATTCCTCAATGATTGACAAGTTTTTCCTTAACAAATCTTGAAGAATTTGAAGAGAACTCTTGCAATTTGTTTAGAAATTAAAGAGAGAGTGTTTGGGAGAAAAGAAATTTGGAGAAAAGAGTTGAGAAAATGGTTTTGCTGAAATGAAAGTTAGTTACGTGAAATGAAATCTCAATTTCCCAACTAACTCATTTTAATTAAATAAAATCATTTCTATTTTAATTATCTAAAACCCCTTTTAAAACACATGTCAATTTAAGGAAGGTGTAATTGAACCATAGCTCCCTAAAGATTCTAAGATTTTGACTCCTTTTTGAAATTTTGCAATTTTCCACAGTCTTAAAACTTTACATTTTGGTCACTACCCAAAATGTACCACTTCCGAAGCTCTTTTTGTAAAATTGATTTGACCAATCTCTGAAACATGATTTTAGAGGATTTTAGCAATTTTTACCATATTTTTATCCTTTCCCGATCCTTTATTTCCCTAAACCTCCTAATACGATTCGAAATGTTTCCGACCGGTCCGATCCGATGTTAAAAACATCTAGGTCCAAAACCAGGGCGTTACAACTCTCCCCCACTTAGGAAATTTCGTCCTCGAAATTTTACCTAAAGGAAAAAGGTGTGGAAACTGTTTCAGCATGTCCGCCTTGCTTTCCCAAGTGGCCTCCTCAACTCCTCGGTGTCGCCACAACACCTTCACAAGCTCTATCGTCTTGTCACGAATAACTTTGCTGCTCACATCCAAAATCCTCGCCGGTTCCTCATCATAAGATAGATCCAGATTCAACTCTATCTCCTCAACAGGCATCACATACGAAGGATCTGATCTGTACCTCCGCAACATCGAGACATGAAACACATCATGAATCTTTTCCAACTCGGGAGGCAACCTCAACTGATATGCCACAGGACCAATACATTCCACAACCTCATATGGTCCTATAAACCTCAGGCTAAGCTTACCCTTACGCCCAAATCTCATCACCTTCTTCCAAGGCGATACTTTCAAGAACACATGTTCGCCAACCACGAACTCAATCTCCTTACGCTTCAGATCCGCGTAAGATTTTTGATGATCTGATGCTACCTTCAAACGCTCACAAATGAACTCCACCTTCTCGGTGGTTCCTTTCAACATAGCCGACATCGAAATCAACTTTTGCGCTGTCTCTTCGCAACAAAGAGGCATTCTGCACTTTCTCCCATACAAAGCCTCGTATGGAGCCATTTGAATGCTTGCCTAGTAACTATTGTTGTAAGCAAACTCAAACAAAGCCAAGTGCTTCTCCCAAGAACCTTGAAACTCTATAATGCAGCATCTCAACATGTCCTCAAGCACCTGGATCACACGTTCCGACTTTCCATCCGTCTGAGGATGATAAGAAGTACTGAAATTCAACCGTGTACCCAAGGCTTGATGAAAAACATTTCCAAAATTGCGATGTAAACCTCGGATCCCTATCCGACACTATGGACTTTTGGCACCCCGTGCAACCGCACAATCTTAGCAATATACAGCTCTGCCAACTTATCCAAGGTATACATGGTATGCACAGGCAAGAAATGTGCACACTTCGTAAGGCGATCAACAATCACCCAAACTGAATTCTTCTTCGATGGTGACAAAGGCAAACTAGACACAAAATCCATTGTAATCCTTTCCCACTTCAACTCCGAGATTCTCAAAGGTTGCAACAACCCCAAAGGTACCTAAGGTTCAACCTTCACTCGCTGACACACCATACACTTACTAACGAACTCGGCAACTTTCTTTTTCAACCCCACCCAGTAGTACTCATCCTTCAAATCACGATACATCTTTGTACTACCATGGTGCATAGCGAAAGGACTACTATGAGCTTCAGTCAGAATACTGCGCCTCAACTCAGCATCATCTGACACCACTATTAGACTCCCAAAACACAGAACACCATCACCACTAAAACTGAAATCCGAAGGTTCACCCTCCGCAATATCTGAACATGAGAGACAAGAGAATCATCAAGCAACTGCTTATCCTTGATCAACTGGATCAGAGATGGTTTCACTTGCAATTCAGCAACAAGACCACCATCTCGCGATATGCTCAAGCGAGCAAACATCACCCTCAACTCCACAGCCACTTTCCTGCTCAAAGCATCGGCCACAACATTAGCCTTCCCTGGGTGATACTCGATCGACAGATAATAATCATTAAGCAACTCCACCCAATGACGTTGCCTAAGATTCAACTCTTTCTGAGACATATGATACTTTAAGCTCTTATGATCCATGAACACCACACACTTCTCACCATACAGATAATGCCTCAAAATCTTTAAGGAAAACACAACAGTCGCAAACTCAAGATTGTGAGTAGGGTAGTTACGCTCATGCACCTTCAATTGCCTAGATGCATAGGCTACTACCTTACCATCCTGCATCAACACACAGCCCAAACCAACAATGGACACATCACTATAGACCACAAACTCCTTACCAGACTCAGGTTGAATCAAGACTGGAGCTTGCGTCAAAGCTTCCTTCAGCTTCTCAAAAGCTTGTTGCCTCGCATCCGTCCACTCAAAGCGAACATTCTTCTTCAACAACTTGGTCAAAGGTGCAACAATCTTCGAGAAACCTTCAAAAAAACCTACGACAATATCCAGCCAACCAAGAAAACTTCGCACCTCCGTCACCGACTTAGGCACCTTCCAGCTCATCATTGCCTCAACCTTATACGGATCAACGCGAATACCCTCAGCTGATACAACATGCCCAAGGAAGACCACTTCCTTAAGCCAAAACTCACACTTACTTAGTTTGGCATACAACTTGTTCTCCAACAATGCTTGCAAAACTATCCTTAGATGTCTATCATGATCCTCCTCGGTATGAGAGTACACAAGGATATCATCGATGAACACTACCACAAATTGGTCCAAGAACTCATAGAACACATGGTTCATCATGTCCATGAAAGCAGCAGGTGTGTTGATCAAACCAAACGTCATTACTAAGAACTTGTAATGCCCGTACCTTGTCCGAAAAGCTGTCTTAGGTACGTCTATATCCTTTACCTTCAACTGATAATGCCCTGACCTTAAGTCAATCTTAGAAAACACGGAAGCTCCTCAA
This sequence comes from Hibiscus tridactylites, assembly GCA_958450335.1. Classification (NCBI taxonomy): domain Eukaryota; kingdom Viridiplantae; phylum Streptophyta; class Magnoliopsida; order Malvales; family Malvaceae; genus Hibiscus; species Hibiscus tridactylites. The sequence goes on from OY288267.1 coordinate 79,581,848, forward strand.
AACTGATCAAAGAGATCATCAATCCTTCGCAAAGGATACATGTTCTTAATCGTCAACTTGTTCAGTTGCCGATAATTTATACACATCCGCATGGTCCCATCTTTCTTCTTTAGGTGATACACTCGGCCGGATGAACCCTCGATCCAACAACTCCTGAAGCTGTGTTTTCAACTCTTTTAGCTCTTTAGGTGTCATGCGATAGGGAGCAATGGACACCAGAGTCGTATTCTCATACAACTCGATACCAAACTCAACTTCTCTGTTTGGCGGCAACCCAGACAATTCTTCTAGAAAGACACCCAGAAAATCGCAAACGGTTCTGATGTCCTTCACACGTACATCCTTTGTACCAGGATTCATCACGTATGCAAGATAAGCCTCACACCCCATCCTTAGCATACGACTTGCTTCCATAGCCGAAACAACATTAGACAAGAATTTCACATTCTCACCTACTACTACCACTTCATAATCATCAGCAAGCTTTAAAGTGACTTGCTTAACATCAAAGTCTACCGCCGCTCTATGCTCGGACAACCAATCCATGCCAAGGATCACATCAAAACCATAAAGGGTAACCCTATCAAATCCATAAGAAAAACATAACCCTGAACAGATAAGGGACACCTCCGATACAACTTCCTAGTGACTACAGTCTTACCAAAAGAACTAGTCACTTGCATTCCTACTTTAAGCAACTCAACATGTATATCAAGCAAATGTGCATGCTCACTCAAGATATAAGAATGCGTGGATCCAGAATCAATCAAAGCCAACAATGATAAAGACTGAAAAACAAAGGTACCTGCAATGACGTCGGTATCATTGTGCTCTTTGCGTTGAGCATAGACCCTCGCAGGAGGACCGCCTCCCTCAGGCTGAACTGCTACAACATGAGCAATGCATCGTTGACCCTCATCTCTCCTCTGGAAATTCCCTCGGCCGCGCCCACAGCCTCTTTGAGGAGCAGCCACAGCAGGTGCACGTCCCTGGCCTCCACCAGCCAACAGAGGACACTCGCGCCTCATATGATTTGTTGAACCACAGTTCTAGCACGAATTCCCTGTTACCACAACAAGAGCTTATGCCTCCCTACCCGCACGAGGACAATCTCGATGTAGATGACCTCGAGAACCACACGTCTAGCACGTGTTTTGTTCCGCCCTCATCCGGTCTCCCTGAGCCAGTGCACCATGTCCAACATTACCTCGCCTAGCAGCAGACTGATATCTCCTATCTCGACCTCTCTTGTTCCGTCCACCACCGGAACTAGACTCGGTTGCTCTCTTTTCAAAGCTAGAACCACCTCCACGAGATGATAGACCCAAATTCTTCTCGATGTTTTTAGCTCGACATACAAGCACGTCAAAATCTATGTAGTCCGCAGCCAACATATAAGTCTTTACTTCCTGCAACAGCCCATACTGGAAGCGATCACAATGATGCCTCTCACTCGGCATCAACTCAAGGGTGTATTAGCTCAGACGTACGAACTGGACCTCGTACTCCGCCACAGAAAGATTTCCCTAAACAAGTGACATAAACTCGCGCTTCTTTTCATCCAAGTATCTCGCTCCCAAATAATTTCTCTTGAAGGCACCTCTGAAAAACTCCCAATCTACCTCATTGGGTTCCATTCCAGCCGTGATGGCCGTCCATCAACTATAAGCATCACCCTGGAGCAAAGAAACATCGCATCCCAGCTTGCGCACATCATTACATCCCATCTGATCCATGATACGGATCGTGCTAGCAAACCAGGCTTCCGAAGTCGCAGGAGACATTCCATAGAACTCAACAGCTCCTAAACTCCTCAGCCTTTCCAAAGGCAAACCCACCTGCCCAGCGGCAGGGGCCTGAACATGCACTCCAGGTATCACAGTCTGAAATTCTCCGGTGATCGCCTGAACTAATGGCGTTAGATCACCCAATCCTGGACCAGGTTGTCCTTGTTGCTCCGGATCTCAACTCCAGGTGGTGGCGGAGGAGGTAAGTTTCCACCAGGAGGAACATCAGCCCCTTGGTTACCCTGGTCGACCTGCTCAGCCGCAGGCACTACTGTGTTCGACCTAAGCTATCTCCTCGGACCCATAGTGCTATTTTTAACAAGGCATAATAACAAAACAAATCAAACCATGATTTAGGCCAGCCTCAGCAAGGATCCAAGTTCACGAAAACATTTAACTAGTGTAATAAGGCAATGGGCACCCCGATTCCCCTCAAGCATAACATAGCATACAATAGCATTTCATAATCAGCATGCTTTACACCATCCAAAATCATCACATATCCTTATCACATCATCATCATACAATCATATCTAGCTCACATATGATTCATAACAATCAAGCATGGCATAAGCTCCAACATTTCATCAAAAACATGCTTTTTCAAACAACATACCTCAAATCATACCAATTTCACTTATCACCATCCCCAATTCTTTCGTAACCTGTCTCTGATACCAAAAAATGTAACCCCATTAGCATAGCCTAAACGCCTGACCCGAGCTAAAAAGATTACACGGGGAAAACTGAAGTCAACTCATGAAAGTCAACCTCGATTAGCGACCCTTTTTTCTTTTATCTTTTCAAGATGCACATTATTATCATATGTGATTAGTAAAGCGATTAAGCGAAAACGGTACAACGATCGGAGTTCAATTAGGGGTTCAATTGCATTTATTTGAATTTTAGGGACTAATTTGTAAATTTCTGGAATTACAAGGACTATCTAGTTTTTAAGATTACCAATCCAAAATTAATCATATAACATGCCAGTGTGTCAAATCACATCTCAAACGGATCATCCAATCTCAACCAAGTGAACAAACATCATTTAGGGACCAAAATGTAAGTAACAGGAACTTAACACAATTCAAAATTCATCATCCAATGGTCAAGTGTTTCGGAACATAGAACCCTGTATCGGAATGGCCGTTTCGGAACAAGAGTGACTGTTTCGATACACGGGGGCGTTCCGAAACCTCAAGAAACTCGTTTCGATACGTTGGTCCACAGTGGCGAAATGTTTCGGAACGTGCCTTCTTGTTCCAAGACACCATGGTCATTACACGCCTCCGTTCCGAAATGAACAAGGGCGTTTTGGAACGCCTGGGCCTGCAACTTTCCGAAATTGCTGGTTTTAATCAAGTTTTCATCTCCGGAACCATTCCGACACTTGTTCCAACACACATACAACATGAATAAACAACAAAGACTACCTATGTGAAACACAAGCTAAACCATACCATCAATCTTGTAAGCTATAGGACTATAGGCATGCTTCCTAGATGTCAAAATAGCAAAAGGCTAAAAACCGCATTCAAGCTCAAACCAACACTCAAAGGTCGTTTACAAATCCAAATAAGCAAACTAAACATGCTCAAGGTGTTTGACATCACCAAATGACCAAGAGTAGAAATCTCTCCCATTGCCTCTTATTACACTAAGGTAAAACCACATACATTGCTTAATAAAAAATACTTGGATTCCACTTGCTTTCTTGATGCCTCGAATGCTTAATTCTCTGCATTGATGGACCAAATGAGCGTAAGCATAAAGCTTAGTGAGGGTCGCTAAAACCAAACATTCATCAATACATTTTATAAAATCAAGATAACATCATTTGCAAACTCATGCCTTCCTTTAAAACATGCTCTCTAACGCATCAATGCACTTTTAAACCACATGCTCATAGCATCATTAAAACCACAACAAAATCCTTTGCTCATGTTTAAACCAAGCATTACATGAATTCAAGCATAATTTCCAAGTATCTCATGCTTAATCATTAAACATCAACATTATATTGGCTCGCAAGTGATCAATCTCAAACCATGTCATAATCACAACAAAAGACACAATCGAATATGCAAATTACAAGCGTTGTCCCACACACTTTATACACAATATCGGACTACACAAGGCTCACACACAAGATTAGACCATCAACCATTATGACACCCGTGGTGGAATTTAACGGTACAATCACAACCCCTCGACACCACTCATCGGTAGTTGTATAATTCCACTAACGAGAGTACGGGACTGAAAACCCAAGATCCACCCACGGGATTAAACTATCTACCGTTGTGATCTTAGCCTCAATCGTTAGGGTACTTGGATGGAGTTTACGGTACAATCAAAACCCCTCGACATCCTAGGCGACTTTATTCACGGTGCACCCAATCCTATAGCCAGCTAACTATATCCGATTAAAGTAACTACAAACCATTTCCATCACTTGCCAATATAATCATTTAGAATCATTATTCCAATGTTTTACAAGCATAACTCACAATGCCATTTTCACAAGCATAAACATGCTTAAACTCAAATGCATATATTTCATAAATCCAAGGGTCACCTACCAAGTGCATCCCTAACAAAATGGCATTAAACTCCAGCAATATCAATGTTCAAAACATGCTTTAAAACAGTAAATCAAACCACATTTAATTCAAGTGCATTTTTCAACAAAAGCATAGCACATTCCGAGAGAGACTTTCGAATCACTTACTCTTGAGCTTAGCTAAGTGTTTCAAACTTACAATAAGCTCCCAAGACCACGCTCAAAGCGTTACAAAGCTCGAAAATCCATTTCCACTCACCGATACGCGAAACCTTGCTCGCCGACGCGAAAATCACCCTTCCGAAGCCTCCAAAAATGCTTCGTTTGCTTCAGGATCAAGATCCCCTGTTTTTGATCACCAAAATAGAGATCCAAATGCATTAAAATGCATTTCAACACCAACAACTAAACACAAACTCGTTGCTCACCAAAACTACACCAATTTACCCATCCGAAACAACCGAAAACTCAATCGATTGCTTTTTAATCCAAGCCCAACCAACATACATCACTTTCAACCGTTATTAAACATCAAAACACATCTAAAGACAACCTAAACCCATCCTTATACCTCCTGCAAGCTTAACTTCATCATTTCACCTCAAAAACCCAACTAAAACCATCAATAAACTCAAGGATATCAAGGATTGGGGGATCTATATTATCAAAACCCTTTCTCAACATTTTAATCAACTCAAAACTCAATTAAAACAAATCCAAAACAGAGCTCATCAATACCTATCCGAAAATCAAGATTTACAACATAATCTTGAAGAATTTGAAGAGAACTCTTGAAATTTGTTTAGAAATTAAAGAGATAGTGTTTGGGAGAAAATAAATCTGGAGAAAAGAGTTGGGAAATGGTTTTGCTTAAATGAAAGTTAGTTACGTGAAATGAAATCTCAATTTCCCAATTAACTCATTTTAATTAAATAAAATCATTTCTATTTTAATTATCTAAAAACCCTTTTAAAACACATGTCAATTTCAGGAAGGTGTAATTGCACCATAGCTCCCTAAAGATTCTAATATTTTGACTCCTTTTTGAAGTTTTGCAATTTTCCACAGTCTTGAAACTTTACATTTTGTCACTACCCAAAATGTACCACTTCCGAAGCTCTTTTTGTAAAATTGATTTGACCAATCTCTTAAACATGATTTTAGAGGATTTTAGCAATTTTTACCATATTTTTATCCTTTCCCGATCCTTAATTTCTCTAAACCTCCTAATATGATTCGAACCATTTTCGACCGGTCCGATCAATTGTCAAAAACATCTAGGCCCAAAACCAAAGCGTTATAAAGTCGGTGGGATGTTTGGATGCTACGTCCGTTGAATAATTGCCAATTAAAGAGGCATGTTTATTATTTCAATCTTCTTCGTGGCTCAATATTCTCCATCTCATTATTGAATCTGATTGTTCTTTGGTGGTCGAGTGGTTTAATTATCCCAACATAGCACCGACTATCTTTAAACAATACATTCTTGAGTGCTTGCGATAAGTCTAAATGGAGCATTCAATTGGTTTCTCGCAACAGCATCTTAATTGTCGGCCTATTGGCTAAACAAGGGATATCCAGAAGTAAAGATCACGTGTTCTATGCGACACTTCATTATTCTTCTTCAGTGGGTCTAGAAAAAGGGTAGTAGCCATTCTGGTTAAGTCTAGCAGTGTCTTGTTCTAAGTTGCTAGTGTTGTTTCTTTGTGGCCTTGATGACAATGTGCTTTCAATTTGTTAGTTGGATTACTGCTCCTGTCTATCCAGCGAGTTTTGTTGGTATTGCATGTTCTATTTTGGCTATGATATTTAGTACTCTTTTCCTTCCATCTAGGATTTAAGGAGGTTTTTTAACGAGGCTTGTATCTGTGCGTATCAATAATAATAAATTATCATTTCAATAATAATAATAATAATAATAATAATAATAATAATAATAATAATAATAATAATAATAATAATAATAATAATAATAATAATAATGTCCGAATTGAATTAACTTAATAAACTTAGGTCTAATTGAGCACAAATAAAACCTAAAAGCATAAATCACTAACATAATTAAAAGAATTCTAAAACTAAATGTGGAATTTCAATTAAATTAATTTAAATTTAGACTCAATTGAATTAAATTAAAACTTACAAATAAAAATTTGAGACTTAAATAAAAAACATCTAAAGTTAGAAGGCTAAAAAATATTTTCTCCTAACCTAAAAAACATTCTCCCCTCATTTTAATTAAAAAAAGAAATAGGTAATTGGTAGAAAAAGGGGGGAAATGACAATTTTAGAGGGAAATAAGTAGTCTATTATTTAGGTTAGAGATTAACTATCCCTTAGGTCTTGACGCATTTAAAATGTTGCATTTTAGTTCTAATATTCACTTTTAAGTTTTAGTTTAATTCAATTTAGTCACAAGTATCCCCACAGTTTGGACTTCGGATATAGCAATCCCGAAATTGACCCCTATTTATTTTTAATTTTTGTAATTTAGTCTAATAATTTCAATATGCTGATATTTTTGTTCATTTTAGTTCCTATGAATTAAATTTTAACCGAAATTGACCCTTATTTTTTTCTATGATAATATTGTGAAATTAGTCACTAGACTCTCAAATTTCTCCACTTTCAAATTGTCAAATTAGTCCTTAATTTCGGTTTTATGCTATATTTTATGGTAAAATTGTGAAATAGGTCACTTGACTCTCAAATTTCCCCACTTTCAAATTGTCAAATTGGTCCCTAATTTTGGTTTTAGGCTATATTTTATGGTGAAATTGTGAAATTGGTCCCTAATCTTGATTTATGGCTTAGGGTTTTACGCCTTAGTGTTAATGGTTTAGGGTTTATGGTGTAGTTTAGGATTATTAGTTTATGAGATTAATTTCCATGGCTTAGGTTTATGGTTTAGGATTTAGTGTTTCTCGGTGCACCCTGGCGGGTGTGCCCCTCGGTTGGCTGGGTCGCGACCTGGTGGGGCGTGACATCCTCCCCCACCCGATCTCGCGACGCCCTCGTCGCGTCTTGGTTGAGCTGCTGAGGTGGTGCTGGTGTGCCTCCCTCGGATCTTAGCTTTCCTCGTCGTCACCCTCGGCTTAGCAGCACGATCATGGGCTATCGAATCAGGTTGTGCCTTGCTATCAACCCCTTTGATGAAGGCAACAAGTCGTTTTCGTATCGGGCACGACCTCATCAAATGAAGCCCTTCACATAGGTAGCACTTCACCCTTGTGCTAGCCTTTGGTGTGGACTTAGCCTTTGCGTGGCTACGATTCCCTCTCGTGGACTTGACCTTAGTGACGCCACCTTGCTTACCCCATGCAAGCTTGGTCGGTGACTCGGCCTTACCCTTGGCCTTTGGAGATGATGGGTCGCCCTTGCGCTCCACGTCGAGCTTTGACCCTGGCCTAAGTCCCTCGTCGCATTGTCCCTTGGGGATGGAACTTCCCTTGTTCCTCTTGGTGTCCCCTACTGATTGAAGTGCTAAAAATAGTTGCATGGATCCCATTTGTGCACCCTCGTCGCCACTGTCGGTGTCACTACCTTCTCGGTGCTTGGCTAGGAGTGAGTTAAGGGCTTGGCGTTGTGGGCATTCACGAGTCCAATGGTCACCATCACAAATGAAGCAACTTCTCGGTGGTGACTTTCTCGCACCTTGGAACTCCTTGGACTTACCCTTGTCCTTGCTCTTCCAAGGGGACGAGTCTCGGTGCTTTGGTGAATGGCCTTCCTGGTGACCCTCCTTGGAATAGCCCTTATCTCCCCCACCTTTGGCATGACTGCCCTTCTCATCCCTTGGCTTAGGGGTGGTCTCCTTGTGGCTCGAGTAGTCGATAAGGCTCTCGGCCACGAAAATTGCGTCGTCAAGGCTTTGGACTCCCCTTCGCCTTAGCTAGGTTTTGGCCCAACTTTGGAGACCATCTAAGAAGTAGAAGAGCGAGTCTTTCTCGGACAGATCGGGGATCTTGAGCACCAAACTAGTGAACTCCCTCACGTAGTCTTGGATGCTCCCCGACTGCTTCAACCTTCGTAGGCGAGCTCTTGCCTCATCCTCGGCATTCTCCGGATAGAATTGCCTTTTGAGCTCCCTTTTGAAATCGGAAAAGGTAGAGAAGGTGCACGTACCTCTCTCAATGTCAAGACGCCTCCTCCTCCATCAAAGCATGGCGGTGTCGGTGAGGTATAAGGTCGCGGTCTGGACCTTTGAGGCATCTTCCCTGATGCCAACGGCTTCTAAGTATTGCTCCAAGCCATACAAGAAGTTGTCTACTTCTTTTGCGTTGCGTACTCCCGAAAACGATTGAGGCTTGGGCACCTCGACCCTCCTAGCCTCCATGGTGGTGCTTGGCCCGTCTGCCATAGCACGTTTACACAAGGCAAGGTCGCCTTGCACCGACTCTAGTTGGGAATGCATGTTGTCAAGTTCATGTTGAAACGACTCACGTACCTTTGTGAGCTCTCCCATGAGTGTGTCGCGTACTTCACCCATTTCCGCGCGCAGGGTCTCCTCTAGCTTGGTCTTCATGGCCCTCACGACCATGTGGATCTCGTCATCCTCCGCCTCAAGGCCTTCAATCCGCTCCTAAAGGTCGTCCACGTGGGCACCCATGCCCGAGATGCTTTCCTCCACGCGAGTCAAGCGCGACTCAAAGCTAGAGATCATGTCTTTAGACTTGGCACGAGGCCTTCCCTCCGCAAGGTCGGCCTTTACTTCAAGCCCTCCTTGGTGATGCGTGACCTCGGTCTTCGACGAGCTAGTGACTTGGTTCTTGACGGTCTTGGCCATGCTCCCGAGCGATCAGAACTTGCTCTGATACCAATTGTCACATACATATTCTTTCAAGCTCAATCCGTGCGGCGCTAACACTCTCGGCACAATGTTAGCAAGCCTTAATCGCGCAACGCTATGGCAAAACACAAGGAGCAAAAGAGTTTACAAGGAAAGAACCTTGTATTAAGTAACGGAAGCTTACAAGTATGCTTTACAAGATGACTTCTTGAGTGATTTACAAATGAGGGAGGTAGCCCTATTTATAGGCACCAACCTCTTCAACGGACGGTTAGGATCGATTTGATCCAACGGCTAGGAGTTTGCCTCCCAAAATATCTAAGGTGCCTAGATTTCTCTAGATAAGTCCCTACTTACCTATATACATCTATAGCATTCTAAGGTATTCTAGAATGTTCTAGAGTTTCTCCTATAGATCTACACTTATCTATAGCCTTCTAGATTGTTCCGGAGATGTCCAGAGTTGTCTCGAGCCTTCCGGACTTGTCCCGAGCCTTCTCGTGTCTCCCGGGTCTTCTAGGTCCCTCCGGATGAGCCTAGATGGTCGTGGAACCTTCTAGAACCCCTCGGACTTGTGTGGAAACGTTTGGAGCTCACTAGGCCGTTCTAGATCCTTCCTTGGATCATCCTTGGCCTTAAAATGCTCAAGGCCTCTCATTTTGCCTTTGTTGGTTCGTGAGCACCTGGGTGGGGCTCCTTGATCGCGCGTAGAGCACCTAGGTGGGGCACCTCGGTGCTTCTCGATGCACCCTGGCGGGTGTGCCCCTCGGTTGGCTTGGTCGCGACCTGGTGGGGCGTGACATTATGGTCATATGCTTCAATCCCTTAATTACTCTATAGCCTATGTCGAGGTCTTGATCATTCGTTGCTTAATGGATAATGGTGTATTTTATTAGGAAGCATGTCTCTAGATTACTTGTATAGATATGAATTGTATTGATTAATTGGTAAGTAACTATTTGTGCATATGTGTTTCAACGGTGATTTATTATTAGAAGCATGTCCATGTTGTTTGTAAGTTTTTGGATAAGTTGTGTTGAAATTAAAATTCCCAAAAATGCATAGGGTGCATCCCGTGTATTGTAATGGCTGACGGTTCATTCGATTAATTGATTTTACTGAGTTTGGTTTCTTTGTAATTTGGTCACCGTATGATGTTGCATCAATTGAGTAGGTAAATGATGTATGATTGATTTGAGATTTTGCAAGAATGTTTTAAATGTATCTAATTGCTGTATTAAGCTTTGAAAAACATGTTAGTCCTTTTTATTTGGCTTTTTTGCATTTTAGTCATTACTTTCGCATTTTGTTAAATTGGGTGCCTATTTGTTGTCCGTTGAAGCTGCAATTTTACATGCTTCCATGAAACATGATTAATTAAGTATTGGTGACTTGAAACTTAAATAAATCCATGTAATTATTCAGATTTACATTTTGGTCCCTAAAGTACTTGTTTTGCAATTGAGTGCCTTATCGATGTTCGAATCGAATGAAAATTGAACCAATGCTTATATACACACATTAGGTCTTAATAATTCATCTAGACAAGTTAATGAAAAAATGGACCGTAATTCGAATAAAAATGTTTGGGTTTGCTTCAGCAAACCTTGTGTGATCTTCTTGGTTTGGGTCTAATGACTAGGCCGAGTCAAGGGGGTTTCATGATTGATCATGTAACATCCCAAAAATAGGTTTATAAGGATTAGGGGTTTGGTCGGGTTGGATTCAAACCGGTTGAACATGATTAATCGGTTCAATAGGTTTCGGGTAAAATAATATTTTAAAAATAGGATTTTGTTAAATTGATTATGATTTGGAATTCTAATTTTTTTTTAAATATTTTATTAAGAATTTCAATATTTAAATTGATGGCTAATTAAATTAATTAAATTGACATTTTAGGTTTAGTGACTAAAATGTAAGATTTGAAAAAATATTTTTATAGTGACTAAATTATAAAAGGGCCAATACTAAGAATATATAGAGATCTATATTTTCTAAATGTATTAATTGAGTTTACCACCTTAATTGAATAAAGATTTGACGGTTAATTGGTTTCTCAAAATCATTTTTTTATTTTCCCAATTTCCTAAGATTTTCTCTCCATATTTTCTTTCATTTTCTTTCTCATAATTTTCAGATTTCTTGTTGGTTTAAAATGGAAACTATCTCATTTTATTAATCTTTTATTGCTTTACAAAATCCCATAAAGAATTTCTAAAAGATCTCTTTAATTCTCATTTTCTTTTTTCAAAGAAAAGTTACGTTAGTTTTTGCTGGAAAGCTTCAAAAGGTAAATTTCTTGTTATCTCTTAAAACTAAGGTTCTTTATTAATATTCCCTACTAATTGGCTCTTGTTTATTATTTTATAACTTGATTTTGCAATTTAATTCAAGAAATGGATGTTAAATGGTGATTTTGGTGTTTTGCATAAATTCTTGATTGAGATGATTAATGCAGTGACTTCAATTGGATTAAATTATATTTTAGTTTTGTAATCATAATATGAAATGATATTTTTTATTTAAATCCCGGAACTATTTAATTGCTTGAATTTTAGGTTGATGTTTGGTTAGTTTTGGGGTTGTTATTGATGATTAATGGTTGCTGGAGGTATAAAGATGACTCAATTGTGTTTATAGATGGTAATTGATGAGGTTTAGTTGATAGAATCATAGGTTTGTGGCTTATAGTTGATTGGACAAAGTTAGATGATGTTTCTGATGCTTTTGGATAGATTGCATAAGTGTTTTGTTAAGGATGCATGGGAATGATTATGGCTGGTTTTTGAATGCATTTCGATGCATTATTCCTCTGGTTTTATGTAGTAGAAGAAAGGCGAAGTTGCCTTATAAGCGTCGGACCATTTCGGAAGCTCGTAACGTGTCGAAAAGTGAGGAAATTGCGTATCGGTGAGTGAAAAGGATATAAAAAGATTACAAAGATTTAAAGCTCTATTTTGGGGACTTAGGAAAAGTGTGAAAAGCTTTCCTAAGTCCAAGAGTAAGTTGAAATGGCTTATTTTGAATTATCTTGTAAATTTTGATATTATGATGCATACAAATGATTTGGCATTGATTTGAATAAATGCACGAGTATGAATCTTGTTGTTACAATGCATCTTAATCATGATTTGTCATTTTTATAAACATGAGATTTGGTTTAAATGAGTAAGCATGATATGCTACCATTGATTTAAAATGCTATGAGCATGAGTTTGAATAAAGAGATGTTACGAATATGCGTAACATTGAAAAACAGTAAGTTCACATGCATGTATCATCTATATTGGTCATGCCACACACTAAAAAGGTATCAGATATAATTGACATGCCATAGGATGTAAAGTGCACTATAAACAGTAAAGGGCTTAGAGCCTAATCGATTAATCGTTTCGCAACTTTAAGGTTATTGAAAGACATTATCCAGGCTGGAGGCAAGTATCCGCAGGTTTGAGGTAATTGAAAGACATTACCCAAGCTGGAGGCAAGTATTCATGACTTTAAGGTAATTGAAAGACATTACCTGGGCTGAAGGTAAGAAAAAGATGATTGAAAGATATCACCAACGAGTTCTGTGTATTCGATGAAAATTAAGAATGAATTATGGTTTTAATCTAGTCATATTGATTTCCAATATATGAGTATATGATGGAAAGCAAGAATTTAAGCATGATGCATATGTTTTAAACAAACATGATTTGTTAAATGCCTTGAGAATGAAAAGATTGGAATAAAATCATGGTTTTACAAATGCTCTACATATCATGCATATTCACGTCATTAGCATACTTTATACTATGCATCTTATATTAGGATATATGTTTTTATACCTTAGTCCTTATATTATGCATATTACATGATTGACATGAATATTCTATGATCCACATCTTTATTTATGCTTATATTTAAATATGATATGCATCCTTTAATGTTACACATCTTTTGCAGAAGTTTAGATTGCATTCACATACTTTAATTAGGCAAGCATTATGTATTCCTTATGTTATTAGCTTCATTCTAGCTAACTTGATTATTTTCATGCTTTTCATAGGTGCAAGGCTAAGGTATGAAAGCTAAGGCATCTCATTGACAAAGAATCGCAGCTCATTTAGCTTAAGGATAGCTCAAATCATATGGAAGGTAGCTCAAAGCTAAGCTTGGGAGCTGAAACTAGCTGAAAGGGAGCTGAAGACCAAGTAGCTGATCGGTGGAGTATAGCTAGCTACAAGTGAGCTGAAGTGTGAGCTGAGGAGCTGGAAAGACACTAGGCACTTAGCTAAGGACCTATCTCATCACCAAGCATCATGTGCCTTCATGTTTGAAGCCAATCTAGCTGAACCATCACAAGCATTCGGCCAAGCCTCTCATACTTTAACTTTGGCGCCATCTTGAACTAACACCATCACTATTTGGCCATTAAGAGTCCTTTGTAGTTAATTAATTCAGTATCTTCAAAGGGGTACCACCCTTAGCCGAAACATCATCTTACCATTCGGCCATGCCCCTTTGTTTCCTATATAAAGCCAATGCCTTGGCATTTGTAAGGCATATCATTACTATCAATTAAAATTTGTTTGTGAGAATTTTCTCTCTTCAAATTTTTCACTGAACTGTAACACCCTCGACACGGATGTCACAACTGGGCCTCAAGCCCAACCCAAAAACTATAAAATTCTCAAACTGGGTTTATCCCAAATAAGTTATTTTCCAAAACATTTAGATCCATAGTTGAAAACACACTAACCAATTTAAATTGTTACAAAGGAGCTCCAATTTAATTTAAAGCATTTAGACATTTGACTTGATTAAATACAATTTCAAAACTAAGAATTACAGACTCGACCACGTAAGGTCCTATGAATACATAGCCCACTAAACACAAGTACCGTACTCTGAAAACCTCCACATGCTGAAATCTCATACTGATAGTGCTCCTCGAACCCACGATCCAACGGTCAACCTACACACGAAAACAACGATTCTGAGCGTCGAGCTTACAAATCTCAGTGGTACATATCTACTCTAATATACTTCATGTTAATCATAAACATAAGCAAGCAAGCTAGTACGAGCAAAAAGGAGAGATGAACAAACACATGGCGCTACCACTAGTCGCCTAAACACATGCTCTCTGTAACGCCCCAATTTTGGGCCTAGCAGTTTATGGGCTAGATTAGACGGTCTGGTGGATTGGGTTAAAGATTCGAGTCAGATTCAGGATCGAATATTTTTATGAAAGATAAAAATATGGAAAATGGTTAAAAATCTTTATTTAATTTGTTAATGATTTTGGTGAAATCAATTTTGGAAAATGAGTTTTAGAAATTTGACATTTTGGGACTAGTGACCAAAAAGCGAAAGTGAAAAACAATTTTAGTGACTATTTTGTAAAAGGGTCAAAACTTTGAATCTTTAAGGAGCTAATATACCTAAGTGTTTTATCGGATTTTTCTCTCAATTGGAATAGTTTTAAATGTTTTAATTGAAATATTAAAAAAAATTAGTTAATAGAAGGTAGTTTTTTCACAAAAACAAATTTGACGTGATTTCTATTCTCCAAACTTTTCTCGCAAAGTATTTTCAGCCAAACATCTATTTTCCAGCAAAGATTTGAGGTAATGGTCTTGTTTTCTTAAATTAAAGATTCCTAACATATTTCCTAACTTGTTTCTACAAAATCACATTGATTTCCTTGTCTTTTCAAGAAGAAAAATCATTCAATTGAGAGGGATTTCAATCATTGAAGGCGAGGTTCATTCTTTTCTTTTAATGAATGCTTCATTACTGAAATTCCCAAATTCTTGATCCTTTATATATGTTTTCTAATGAGTTTTGATGATTTAATTGTGGAAATTTGGTTTAATTGAGATTTAATTTGTGAAATTTATTGAGATTCATTTTGAATATGTTTTTCTGGTTTCTTGATCAGATTAGAACATGAATATGATGTTTTATAATGTTAATAAGTTGGTTTTAACATTGGAATCCCGAAACTATAAGAATCTCTAATTGTTTAGGTTGTTAGTTATGTGTTTTTGGGAAGTTATGGTGGTGTAATGGTTGCTGGAGGTATAATGATGTTATGAGATGATTTTTGGATGTTAATTGATGTTTGTAAGTGATAGGTTTTTGCTGGGTTAAGTATAGAGGTCAATTGATGTTGTTTTTGGTTGTTTCGGATAGACGATTGATAGCTTTCAGCAAGGCAATGTTGTGGAATTACTTGCTGAGATTTTGAATGCATTGATATGCATTAATCTTCTGTTATTGTGTGGTTAAAAATGATAGTTTAAAAGAAGAAGTCATGACATATGCAAGGAAAGGCTTAAACTGGGGATTTTAAGAAAATAGTCATGGAAAACATGGAAAAAAGGAAAATCAGATGCCCCAAAATTCATAGTATGAATGATTCATGAATCCATCAACCGGATAGTACCCCACTTTTAGGTGGCTCTCTTTTACTCACACACTCCCAAAATTTAAAATTTCCCACTTTTCTAATCTCGATCAGACATTAGAAGTTTTGAGGTTCCTGAAAAAAGGTTAACTCAATAAGGCAAAATGTGTTCTAAAGACAAACTCCTTTTCTCAGATATTCATGCGTAATCCAAATGGTCTTTTAAGGCTTGTAATGTAGGCTAGGATCGGGTTGCCAACAAAGGATATATAGGCTCAAATACATGTTTTAAGGGTGATTAAACCAAGGATCAATCTTTCTTGATAAATCTTCATTCGTTTCTTCTTTGGATCACTCTAGACCGCCCACTTTGATTTTTCACCCTAGAGTTCATTTCCGTTTCTAGCATATGTCTCATTTGAAGGATTTATTTTAAATTTTCCTCAACACTCCAACTGTAACCCCCTTAGCCCGGCCTAGACGCCCGACCCGAACTAAGAAGATTACACGGGGAAAATCAAAGTAAACTCGTTAAAGTCAACCTCGAATGACAACCCTTTTTTCTTTTTATCTTTTCTAGATGCACATTATTATCCTATAAGATTAGCATTTTGTTTTGGTGAAAGCGACACGGCAAGCAGAGTTCAATTAGGGGTTCAATTGCATACAAACGTCTTTTAGGGACTAAATTGTAAATTTCCAAAAATATAATGACTAAACAGATTTTAAAGTTACCAATTCAAAATTAATCATATAACATACCAACATGTCAAGTTTCATCTCAAACGGATCATCCAAACTCATTTAATTAGGTATTCAACATTCAGGGACCAAAACGGAAGAAATAGAATCCTGAAACAATTCAAATTCAACATCCAACAGTCAAGTGTTTCAAAACACAAGACCCCGTATTGGAATGGTCGTTTCAAAACCAAGTTGACTATTTCGATGCGCGGGTGCGTTCCGAAACCCGTTTCGAAACAATGCATTACAGTGGCAAAATTTTCCGGAACATGCCTACCCGTTTCGAAACACCATGACCATTACAGGCCACCGTTCTGAAACAGGTAAGGGCGTTCCGAAACGCCTTGCCCTGCAATCTCCCAAGTTGCAGGTTTTAGTCAATTATTCACCTCCGAAATCATCCCAATACATGCCACATCACACATACAATATGAATAAGCATCAAAGATCACCAGAACAAAGCACAAGCTATAGCATGGCATCATTATTGCAAACATTAGAACTATAGGCATGCTTCCTAGATGTCAAAATCACAAATAGGATAAAATCCACGTTCAAGCTTAAACCAACATCCCAAGGCCATTTACAATATCAAATAAGCAAACCAAAAATGCTTAAGATGTTTACATCACCAAAATGTAACCAAGAGTAGAAATCCCACCCATTCCCTCTTATTACACCAAGGTAAAACCACATACATTGTTTAGTCAAGACACTTGGAATCCCCTTGCTTTCTTGCTGCCTCTAAAGCTCAATTCTCTGCATTGATGAAACAAATTAGCGTAACCATAAAGCTTAGCGAGGATCGCTAAAACCAACATTCATCAATGCATTTTATAAAATCAAGATAACCTCATTTGTAAACTCACGCCTTCCTTTAAAACATGCTCTCTAAAGCATCAATGCACTTTTAAACCATATGCTCATAGCATCGTTAAAACCACTACAAAAAATCCTTTTCTCATGCTTAAACCAAGCATTACATGCATTCTAGCATAAGTTCCAAGCATTACATGCTTAATCATTATTCATCAACATTATATTGGCTCGCAAGTGATCAATTCTCAATCCATACCAAAACCAACACAAATGACACAATCGGATACGCGGATTACAAGCGTTGTCCCATACGGTTCATACACACTATCGGACTAAGCAAGGCTCACACACGAAACTAGACCATCAACTGTTGTGACACCCAAGGTGGAGTCTACGGTACAATCACAACCCCTCAACACCCGTGATGGAGTTTAACGGTACAATCCCAACCCCTCAACATCACTCATCAGTAGTTGTATAACCCACTAGCGAGAGTCGGGACACAAAACAAGGCTTACACAAGAGAGCTACCTCAACCATTGTAATCACCTTAACCAAGCTCACACACGGGAGCAATCCTCCACCGTTGTGACGCTTAACTAACTCCACCCATGAGAGCCATCCTTCATCGTGGTGACGTCAATTCCTCAATCGCTAGGGGTACTTGGATGGAGTTTACAATACAATTACAACCCCTCGACATCCAAGACGACTTTATTCACGATGCATCCAATCTTATAGCCGGCTAACTGTATCCGATTAAAGTAACCAAAAACCAATTCCATAACTTGCCAATATAATCATTTAACATCAATTTTTCACTGTTTTACAAGCATAGACATGTTTAATATCAAATGCACTAATCACATAAACCCAAGGATCACTTACCATGTGCATCCTTAACAAAAGGGCATTAAAAACCAGCATCATCAATGGTCAAAACATGCTTAAAAACAGTAATTAAAACCACATTCAATTCAATTACATTTTCCACAAAAGCATAGCACATTCCGAGAGAGACTTTTGAATCGCTTACTCTTGAGCTTAGCTAAGTGTTTCAAACTTACACTAAGTTCCCAAGACCACGCTCAAAGCGTAACAAAGCTGGAAAATCCATTTCCACTCACCGATACGCGAAGCCTTGCTCGCCGCCACGAAAATCACCCTTTCGAAGCCTCCAAAATCGTCTCGTTTACTCCCGGATCAAGATCCCCTATTTTTGATCATCAAAACAGAGATCCAAATGCATTAAAATGCATTTCAACACCAGCAACTAAACATAAACTCGTTGCTCACCCAAACTACACCAATTTACCCATCCAAACAACCGAAAACTCAATCGATTGCTTCCTAAACCAAGCCCAGCCAACATACATCACTTTCAACCATTTATAAACATCAAAACACATATAAAAACAACATAAACCCATCTTTGTACCTCCAGCAAGCATTACTACACCATTTCACCATTTAGAAACCCAAGGATCTCAAGTATTTCGTGTTGAGTTGATCACACAATTGCAAATGGCCAAGAGGGGGTGAATTGGCAATAAAAATTTTGGTGGGAAGAATGAGTGAAAAATAAAAATTGACACAAGTAGTTAGAGTGGTTCAAGTTCTCCAAATGAACTCTACATCCACTACCTTAGTTCCCACTAAGGATTTTCAACCAATTCACTACTTGAATTCTTCCCCTTTTCTTGGATGAGGAGGTAACCTTACAAATTCGATTAAGCTTTCTACCCAAAGCTTAATCCACTCAATTTACAAAGAGAAGTTTTGGTAAACTCAAATAATTCCTCACAAAGGATAAATGTCTACCCAATTACAATTTCAATCACCCCAAACTCACAATACAAAATAGCAATTAAAAACACTAGAGTTGGGTACAAGAATTTGACTTTTAAGAGCACAAGGGTTTGTATTTTTTCTTTGATGATGCTTGTCGGTTGAATAGTTGTTGCTGACCTTTAAAAGACTTCAATTTATATCTCCTCTATTAATTCTAGCCGTTTGGGTGGTTGGGAATTTGAATAGAGCCGTTGGTGATGTTATCTCACCTCCATAAATGCAGTATGCAACCACCCATTTCGGAACACGGGAACCTGTTTCGAAACAGACCAAAATAGAAAGAGCCCTTGGGGTGCATTTAAGAGCCTGTTTCGAAACGGATTGAACACGTTTCGAAACACTTTTGCCACTGTCAAGGGTCGTTTCGAAACAGCTTGAGCCCGTTTCGAAACACCCTAACGGTTTCTGAAAAGTCAGTTAAAAACTTTGCAACGGTCATATTTTTCAAATCAAAATGAAGAACCGTTTCGAAAGACTTGAAGTCGTTTCGATACGGGTTCTTATGTTCTAAAGCCGTTTTGATACCCGTTTCAGAATAGGGGTTGGTAGTGGTGAAATCGTTTCGAAACGCCTTAGGCTGTTTCGAAACAGGGATTTGAAAAACATTGTTTCGGCTTTAAGAATACTTAGAAAATATTTGGAAATCTTAGTTTTTAACTTTGACATATTCTTAAAATCATATGGGGATGTTTGAGGACTTAAAAATTTGTTTTGACATTTTCAATTTAGTCCTTAGGTTCTTTAGTTATATCAAAATTAAAATATCGGTTTCACAATCTCCCCCTTTTTGATATAACAAAACCAAAGTTAGAATTTTTAAGAGTTTTGAAAATTTTGAACACATTCTAACTCCCCCTTAATTTAAGATAGGTTTTTAAAGTTTTAAAAAGGTTTTAACTTTGAAATTCAAGTTTTAAAACTTAAAACACTTTAAACATTTAAAAACGAATTTTTGGCTCTCTTAAATTTCTTCTCCCACTTTTTGTTAGATCAAAAATAATAAATAAGGCTCATAGAGAAGAGAAAAGATTAGTACCAATAATCAATAAGAAACAATAATATTAATTCATAAAATTAAAATATCCAAAGCATAAATCAACATTAAGTTCAAAGCATAATCCAAAATAAAACTAATAGCATAGGTTCATAATGAAACATAAAGATGCAAACTCAATCCTAAAATGCATGGATAATATGAAAATCCTAAGCCTCGTCATCACCATCATCATTCGAAGTCTCATCATCGCTCTTGACTTGAGAACGACGAAACTTCATCCATTGGCCATAGAAGGTAGAGAAGGACATGTCCATGGCTGAGTGTGAGTTCTCAAGTGATAGGAGGCGATCCTCTACATTTTGCAAGCGAGTGTTGATGGCACCAAAACCCGAAGCCATGTTAGTATCCATGGCATTGAACCGCTTGGTAATGAGAGCCGTAAGAGCTTCATTGTTTCCAACTTGAGCTTGCAGTTGAGGTTCAACGGGAGGAGGAGGAGGAGGTGTGGCTCTATCAACACGTTCCCAAACATTGTTCACATAGTGAAAATCGGACTTGCGAAGAGAAGACTCACCAATTTTGGACTTGCGAGGTTCCGGAGAGTCGTAGGTGCAATCGAGACCAATCGTGCTGAAGATGTGACTTAAGATCGTGCCATAAGTAAAGGACTTCAAAGCATCAGTGTCAATAAGCTTAAAATTATTAACCATCTCGGCAAATATGATCTTAGCAACATTAGGGCGCTCACCACGACGGAAACACTCAAGCCAAAAGTAGTCAACTTGACGGATATGAGAGTATTTACCTCCGGAGGGGCGAAGGAACCATGAAACCATCAAGTGGAGAAAACGGTCGTGCGCATCCAAAGTAAGCACTTGACCTGTGTTAGAACCAAAGTGCCGCTCATTCTCAATTCCTTCATCCTTAAGGGAAAAAGTAGACTCCAAGAGAGGAACATTAACAACAAACTTTTTCCCTAAAATATAAGATTCAATCCCTACAACCTCGGTATTTGTTTCATCATTAATAAGGTGAGCATTGGAGTAAAAGATGAGTACCATGTGTTTGTAGCAAATGTCCGGGATGCTCAACAAAGGAAGAAGATCTCATTCGCTCAAACGCTCGAGGTATCGGAAAAGAACTCGAGATCAATCACACGCTCCCGACGAACTTCGTAGTCTTTGACATATTTGAGATGAGCTCGCATCTCTGGAGTGCGAAGAGATTTTTGAAAGAGCTGAGCGAGATTCGGATGCATACTCGATTCACCGGATTGAACGGACTTGCGTTTTTTGCTAATATTTTCCGAAGCCATCCTAAAAACATTAAGCAAGTTTTAAAATAATTAAGTGTATGCATAGATTTCTAAATTCAATCCAATGATAAATCCCACTTAGGTTTTAAAAAAATTTAAAAACAAAAAAAACAGTAAAAGAAAATACGAGTAAAAAAAATTATATTCGAATCAGAAATTTTAAGATTTTGAAATTTTTTTTACAAGATATGAAAAACCCAAGCATAAAAACATATAAACTATACAAAAATAAAATTTTCTAACCTAAGATTCGAACATAAATTGAAGGAAAAGGAAAAAAAAAAGAAAAATACCTTAGTTTGAGATTTTGGATGAATGGATGAAAATCCTTGCACAATATTGATGAATCTTGCTTAGACTAGTGTTTTAGAGAAAAACCCCTCAAGATTTTGTGAAAAACAAAGAGGTTTAGAGGGTTTTTATAGGGAAAATTCGGTTTAGGGTTTTTAGGGTTTTGGAGAGTTTTAATAAAAGTGAATTTTATCATTAAAAGCCCTACTTAAAGCTGTCCGTGAAACCGTTTCGGAACGGTCCTGACCGTTTCGAAACGCGAGCACGAGAGTTTGACCGTTTTTAGAATCTCAGCAGACCGTTTCGATACAGGGTTGACCGTATCGAAGCCCCGTTGACTCGTATCAAAACTCGTTTCGATACCCCCCTTGGCAGTAGCCAAAACGTTTCGAAACCCTTTTAAGGCATTTCGAAACGCCCTTCTCTCAGACATGATTTTGAAGCATCCGTATCAAAACAGGTTGACCCGTTTGGATACACCTGGGCCTGGAAGTGCAGATGAGGCTCTAAAAGTGCAGAAAATTGAATTTTTCTAAGGCCTAACTTGCATGAATGACATGAATGATGAAGAAAAAACATATGCAAACATAAACATACTCCCCCTAGCTATAGGTATGGATGAAATTAGGAGTAAAAACACATAAACATGGCATTTCACAAGATCAAGCAATTTTAAGCACAAAAGAGGTCCTAAAAGGTCAAGATAGGCTAGCTAGACCTAACTCTCTCCTAAGGGAACAAAAACGCTCTTTATCTAAAGGTTTTGTAAATATATCCGCTAATTGGTCCAAGGTGTCAACAAATTCTATAACAACATCATTTTTCAAAACATGATCTCTAATAAAATGATGTCGAATTTCTATGTGTTTAGTTCTAGAGTGTTGGATGAGATTCTTAGTGAGACAAATGGCACTAGTGTTGTCACACCTAAGGGGTATGATTTCTATTTCAACACCATAATCTAAGAGTTGTTGCTTCATCCAAAGGACTTGAGCACAACAACTCCCTAAGGATATGTACTCCGCTTCGGTGGTAGATAAGGCTACGCTATTTTGTTTCTTAAAGAACCAAGATACGAGCATACTACCTAAGAATTGGCATGTCCCGGAAGTACTTTTCCTATCTATTTTACACCCCCATAATTCGCATCCGAATAAGCATGAAGGCTAAAGGAAGAATCTTTAGGATACCAAAGGCCTAAGGTAGGTGTGTCTCTAAGGTATCTAAAAATTCTCTTAATGGCAACTAAGTGTGATTCTCTAGGACTAGCTTGAAACCTAGCACACAAGCAAACACTAAACATAATATCCGGTCTACTTGCGGTAAGGTAAAGCAAAGAACCTATCATGGATCTATAAAGCTTAGAATCAACACACTTACCTCCTTCATCTTTGTCAAGCTTTATGGAAGAACTCATAGGTGTGGCTTGAGGTTTTGCATTCTCCAAGCCAAACTTTTTGAGCATATCATTCACGTACTTAGCTTGATTTATGAAGGTGCCATCTTTCCTTTGTTTAATTTGGAGTCCCAAAAAGAATGAGAGCTCCCCCATCATGCTCATCTCGAGCTCATCTTGCATTAGCTTAGAAAATTCTTTACAATAACACTCATTAGTAGAACCAAAAATGATATCATCAACATAGATTTGTACTACTAAGATGTCATTGTTATATCTTTTTATGAAGAGTGTAGTATCCACCTTTCCTTTTTCAAAACCCTTTTCAATTAAGAAATTTGAAAGTCTCTCATACCAAGCTCTAGGAGCTTGTTTTAAACCGTAGAGAGCTTTTGTATGTTTAAACACATGATTTGGAAATTTTGAATCCTCAAAACCCGGTGGTTGTTCAACATACACTTCTTCATTTATAAAACCATTTAAAAAGGCACTTTTCACATCCATTTGAAAAAAGCTTGAAATTATGATAACATGCAAATGCAAGCAACATCCTAATGACTTCCTTTCTAGCTACGAGTGCATATGTCTCATCAAAATCAATTCCCTCTTCTTGGGTATAGCTTTGAGCAACAAGCCTAGCCTTGATTCTCACTATATTACCATTTTCATCTAATTTATTCCTAAATACCCATTTTGTTCCTATAGTAGATTGATTATTATGCCTTTCAACTAATATCCAAACTTTACTTCTCTCAAATTGATTTAATTCTTCTTGAATGGCCAAAATCAAAAAATCATCTTTTAAAGCTTCTTTAATATTTTTAGGCTCAATGCATGAAAGAAATGCAACATAGTTCATTAATTTGAGAGAGGATTTAGTAGTTACCCCCTTGGATGGATCACCCAAGATTTCACCACCTTTGACATAGTTGAACTCCCTTGGGTAAGACACATCCTTTTCCTCAAGAGCCAAGTCCTTCAAGGCTTCAAGAGGTGGATCTTGTGTATCCTCATCTTTAGTTGGAACCTCATCCACCTTTGACGTTTGTCCTTCATCAATGGCATCAAGGATTCCTACATCATTATCATCACAAGATTCCTTCCTCGAAAGGAGGTTATCATCGAAAACAACATGTATAGACTCTTCAACTACTAGAGTTCTTTTATTAAATACACGATAGGCTTTAGAGCTTAAAGAGTACCCTAAGAAAATAGCTTCATCACTTTTAGCATCAAATTTACCTAAGTTTTCTTTACCATTATTCAAAACAAAACACTTGCAACCAAAAGGATGAAAATAGCTAATGTTAGGCTTCTTAGATTTTAAAATCTCATAAGTTGTTTTCTTCAAAATTGGCCTAATCATTACTCGATTTATAATATAGCAAGCGGTATTTGTGGCTTTCGCCCAAAAATATTTAGGTAAATTATTTTCGCAAAGCATGGTTCTAGCCATTTCTTCTAAAGTTCGATTTTTCCTCTCAACTACCCCATTTTGTTGAGGAGTGCGAGGTGCGGAAAAATTGTGGCAAATCCCATTTTCATTTAAAAACTCATCGAAACCTAGATTTTGAAATTTGGTTCCATGATCACTTATAATGTGAGAAATTTTAAGTTCAAGATCATTTTGACTTATTTTAGAAAATATGATGAATTTTTCTAAAGCCTCATCCTTTGTACTTAAGAATAGAACCCAAGTAAACCTAGAATAGTCATCTACAAGCACAAAAGCATATGATTTTCCACCCAAGCTCATTCTTCTAATAGGCCCAAAAAGATCCATATGAATCAATTGTAAACATCTACTAGTAGAGACATCATTAATGGATTTAAATGAAGTTCGATGTTGTTTACCCTTTGAACATGCATCACAAATTTTATCATTAGAAAATTTAAGTTTGGGTAAACCTCTAACTAGATTAAGGGAAATTAATTTCTCTAAGACACTCATGCTAGCATGTCCTAATTTTCTATGCCAAAGCCATGAGTCATGTTCATCATGTGCAACTAAGCATGTATGAGATGAATGAATGTCATCTAGATGCACCATGTATATGTTCCCTATGCGATGACCAATGAGCATTAGTTGATTTGTTTTAATGTTTACAATTTTACAACCACTTTTATCAAATAAAAATTAAAACCCTTGTCACATAATTGAATAATGCTCAGTAAATTGTGTTTAAGACCGTTGACATACAAAACATTTTCAATGAAAATAGAAGAGTGATTACCAATGGAGCCTATTCCTTCAATGTGGCCTTTGGAGTTGTCACCGAAAGTTACCACTCCACCACTCTTTGGCTTTAGTTCCACAAATCTACTCTCGTCACCGGTCATATGTCTTGAGCATCCACTATCAAGGTACCAAGAATTTTTTCTTGAAGCTTTAGCCTTGTAGCAATGCTCCCCCTACAAACAAAGAAATTAGGCCTTGATTTTTGGTACCCAAATCATTTTGGGTCCATGAGTGTTACCCTTCAAAATTTTGGTTCCCTTAGGAATCCAATAAGCAATAGCATTCATATTATTAGAAATAATGAGTTCCTTAGGAACCCAAACACTCCTAACTCTTTGACCTCTAGATTGCTTATTAAAATTTCTTTGTTTAGGAATAAAAGGTTTTCTTTTTACATATTGGGATTTAGAATGATTTCCTTTTTCAAAATTGTTTTTCCCAATAGCAATGGATGTTTTAAGATTATCCACTTCCTTTGTGTGATAATCTTGAAAATCGGAAATAAGTTTTTCAAGTTCAAGATTTTTTGTTTTAAGATCATTTGAAAGATTTACTAAAAACAAAACCTTCTTTTCCAATTCGGAGTTAGCTTTTGAAAATGTCTCATTTTGATTTTTCAAATCGGAAATGGTTTTCTTATTTTTCAAAATGGATTCTTTATATTTTCCTACTAACTCATCGTAAACCTCTTGCAATTCATCATAAGCATCTTGAAGTTCATCAAAAGTAAAATCAAAATTGGATAAGTTAGAATTTACCTTTGGTTCATCATCAATGGCCATGAGACATAGATTGTCCACTTCCTCCTCTTCCTCGGATGACTCATCGTCACTCCAAGTTGCTATTTGAGCTTTGAGCTTGTTCTTCTTACCAAAGCTCTTCTTCTTCAATTGAGGACATTCGGAACGGATGTGACCCGGCTTCTTGCATTCATGGCAAGTGATTTGGTCCTTCTCCTCTTCCTTACTCTTACTCTTGAAGTCTCCCTTTCTAATAAATTTTCTTCCACGATTTGACTTCATGAACCGAGTAAACCATTTGGCCAACATGACCATCTCCTCATCTTCATATTCACTTGAATCGCTTTCTTGATGTGAAGCTTTAAGAGCGATTCCCAATTTCTTCTTCTCAACATCCTTCTTCTCAACTATTTTCTTCTCTTCTTCTCTTCTTCTCTTCCCTTCCTCATGATCTCATGGGTGAGTAGAGATCCAACAAGAGCATCAAGCTTGAGAGTCTTCAAATCTCTAGCTTCAATAATAGCCGTTCTCTTGCCATCCCATGACTCCGGAAGAGAGTACAACAATTTCCTCACTAGTTTTTCTTCGGGGATGATCTCGCCGAACCCCTTCAATCCATTGACAATGACCGAGAATCGATCAAACATCTTGGAGTCACTTTCATCGGGATCCATCTTGAAATTTTCATAGCTTAGATTGAGTAGCCCAATCTTTGTCTCCTTCACATCACTAGTTCCCTCATATGTTGTCTCGATGGTGTCCCAAACCTTCTTGGCATTTTCGATCGAAGACACCTTGGAGTAGATATCCGGACCAAGTGCACAAAATATCACATGGAGAGCTTTGTCATTCACTTGCATCCTTCTTCTTTCATCATCCGGCATCTCGGCTTTTACCTTTGGACAAGTCTTTCTCCATCTCTCTTCATAGGAATGTATGGACCTTCTTCAACCACATCCCACACCATGTAGTCGGTAGACTTGATGAAGAGCCTCATCCTATTCTTCCAATATGGGTAGTTATCCCTATTGAAGAATGGTGGCTTGGTGGTAGATTGGGACTCATAGTTGGAGGTGGATGCCATTGCTTGACTAGTTGTTGATCAAACTCTCCTAGAATCGACTAAGAGGGTTGTAATCCTTCCAATGAGTGTAGATCTGATACCAATTGTTGAGTTGATCACACAATTGCAAATGTCCAAGAGGGGGATGAATTGGCAATAAAAATTTTGGTGGGAAGAATGAGTGAAAAATAAAAATTGACACAAGTAGTTAGAGTGGTTCAAGTTCTCCAAATGAACTCTACATCCACTACCTTAGTTCCCACTAAGGATTTTCAACCAATTCACTACTTGAATTCTTTCCCTTTTCTTGGATGGGGAGGTAACCTTACAAATTCGATTAAGCTTTCTACCCAAAGCTTAATCCATTCAATTTACAAAGAGAAGTTTTGGTAAACTCAAATAATTCCTCACAAAGGATAAATGTCTACCCAATTACAATTTCAATCACCCCAAACTCACAATACAAAATAGCAATTGAAAACACTAGAGTTGGGTACAAGAATTTGACTTTTAAGAGCACAAGGGTTTGGATTTTTGCTTTGACGATGCTTGTAGGTTGAATAGTTGTTGCTGACCTTCAAAGGACTTCAATTTATATCTCCTCTATTAATTCTAGCCGTTTAGGTGGTTGGGAATTTGAATAGAGTCGTTGGTGATGTTATCTCACCTTCATAAATGCAGTCTGCAACCACCCGTTTCAGAACGCGGGAACCTGTTTCGAAATGGACCAAAATAGAAAGAGCCGTTGGGGTGCATTTAAGAGCCTGTTTCGAAACGGATTGAACTCGTTTCGAAACACTTTTTCCACTGTCAAGGGTCGTTTCGAAACAGCTTGATCCCGTTTCGAAACACCCTAACGGTTTCTGAAAAACCAGTTAAAAACTTTGCAACGGTCATATTTTTCAAATCAAAATGAAGAACCGTTTCGAAACACTTGAAGTCGTTTCGATACGGGTTCTTATGTTCTAAAGCCGTTTCGATACCTGTTTCAGAACAGGGGTTGGCAGTGGTGAAATCGTTTCGAAACGCCTTAGGCCGTTTCGAAACAGGGACTTGAAAAACACTGTTTCGGCTTTAAGAACACTTAGAAAATATTTGGAAATCTTAGTTTTTAACTTTGGCATATTCTTAAAATCATATGGGGATGTTTGAGGACTTAAAAATTCGTTTTGACATTTTCAATTTAGTCCTTAGGTTCTTTTGTTATATCAAAATTAAAATATCGGTTTAACATTTCGGGATCTATATCTTCAAATCCCTCTTCCAACATAATAATCAACTTAAAACCAAATTAAAATCAATCCTAAACAGAGCCTATCAAAACAAATCCAAAAATCAAGATTTTAATCATATTTTTTGTAATATTTTGATCTCAAATCAAAACTATAATGAAAACTCAACCAAAAACATTAATTAGAAGCCAAAGATCTTGGGAATTTCAATAAAGAACCTAGATTGAAGGTTGAGAACGAGATTTACCTCTAATCCTTGCTTTCCTCAATGAATGACAAGTTTTAGCTTCACAAAACTTGAAAATCTTGAAATCGATTTGGAAATTAATGAGAGAGTGTTTGGGAGAAAAGAATTTTGGAGAAAATGATTTAGAATGGTGTTTGGCTGAAAATGAGAAGAGAAAGGTAGTTACGTCAAATGAAATCTCAATTTTCTTATTTTTATTAATTTTAATTAAATAAAACCCTTTTATTTAATCACTTAAAATCCTTTTAAAACACATGTCATATTAAGGAAAGGCTAAATTGCCATAAAGCTCCCTAAAGATTCTAATATTTTTGGCTCCTCTTTTAAAATTACATTTTCCATAGTTTTGAAACTTTACATTTTGGTCACTACCCAAAATGTACCACTTCCGAAACTCTTTCTGTAAAATTGATTTTACCAACCTCTTAAACATGATTTTAGAGGATTTTAGCAATTTTTACCATATTTTATCCTTTCCCGATCCTTGATTTCCCTAATCCACCTAACGTGATTCAAACCGTTTCCGACCGATCCGATCCGATGTCCAAAACATATAGGCCCAAAATCAGGGTGTTACACCAACTTTAATTTCTTCTTTTTTCCCTTTTTCTTTTTTCTCTTTCTCTTTTTTCGTGTCCTTTTCACTTTTAGTTTAGGACATTAAACTTGATCTGACATGTTTTCCTTTGTTTGCAAATAGCTTTTTATCCTCTTTGCCCCCCTAGTGTGGGGAGTGATCCTTGGTTAGGGGTAAATCAAAAGAAAATTATCAGACTCAAAGGGGGACAACAATGGATTTTATTTTTTATTCGTAAAGGGAAATAAAGGAATGCCAAATGTCATTTCACACACAAATATTATCGAGGAGAAGTAGTCTTCAGTTGGTAGATGTTTTAGAGTTATCACTTCATTCAAAGATCCTAACAACAATGTCTGAGAGGAAAATTCACTCATAATCTGTATATGAGATCTCCCAATTAATCCTGAACACACTTTTGCACTGCTATCTCGGGATTCAATTCAAGAATCATTCATACAATCAACAATAAGGACTCTACTGTAAAAGTGTATTTTGGAAGAGAAATAGATGAAAAATGAAATAAAATAAAAATGTAACAATGATGAAACATGAATAAAAACGAGAAATGTTTGCCACTTGAGAAAATAAAGAAAAATGCATCTTTAAACAAGTAGATTAACATGGAAGCCCTTACAAAAGATCCCTAATGCTCACGAGAAAAAGCAAGAGGGTTAATTCTAGGTATGATCCCAACAATGTTCGGGAAAGTCCTCTATTATCCAATCGTGAAGCATTATTTCAGGAAGGCGTGTATGAACTTCATCAAGCTCGACTGTCTTCTTTGCAACAAGATTCTATAAGAGTTCATCATATTCCCCTTCTTCGAGTCTTCTACTTTTTAAGGTTGCCAATATCAATCCTCCATTCATGACCATGTCTGCAAAAACCTTCGGTGGCATGGTTTAACATATAGTCATAGAAGGGACCATTTAAAGTCTCCACAAACATTGAAGTAACCTCATTTTCCAACAGTGGATGTTGAACTTGGGCTGCCATATCCCGCCATCTCTGGGCATACTAGCGAAAGCTCTTGTTGGGCTTTTGTTCCATATCCTACAATACGATCCTTCTTGGGGCCATATATGTCACATACTCGTACTGTTTGAGGAAAGCTTTCAACAGATCTCTCCAAGTTTGTATGTTGACCCGGCTTAATTGGGTATACCATCAGATAGCAGACCCAGATAGACTATCTTGGAAGCAGTGAATCAGTAGTTTCTCATTTTCCAAGTGCAGTGACATTTTTCGGAAGTACATGGTCAAGTGCGCCGAAGAGCAAGTGGTCCTGTCATACTTCTCGAAGTCAAGAGCTTTGAATTTTGAAGGAACTACCAAGTCAGACACTAGAATTAGATCTCTAGCATCTACGCTACCATAAACATTTCCCCCTTGCAGGGCTCTAATGATCTCTTCGAGCTTGTCACATTGATCTTCTAGCTTCTTGTTCATTTTGGATACATCGGCTGCCTTTTGGAGATCCCGCACCTCAATGCCTTGATTTCCTTCATGATTTATCCTCGACCTTGCCAGAGTATGAGCTGAGGTTTCTGCTATACAGATCTGAAACCTCTTATTCGGTGGAAATGTATGACTAGTCATCTCGGGCTAGGGCGACGAAATATCAACGGCTTCAACTGACTTTCCTCTTTCCAGGTCTTTGAAACCCAACATGGCCGCTATTTGGCTGATAGTGTTTTTTGGGGCTCGTGCAATTTCTTCCCTCAATTCTTTCTCCATTTTATCGAATCTGTCTTGGGTACCCTTGTGGCTATTCTCCAAAGTTGTCAATCTGTCTTCCATGACCATTGCTCTGGACTGAGAACGAGTACCGTATTTGTGAGATGTTTTTTTTTTCTATTTTTAAAATTTTGTCATGTAATTGGTTTCTTATCATGTGCGAATGTATGCAATGATCACAACATAAATGTAGGAAACAATAAAAAATGCAAATGCATGAATGCAAGCGAAGGGCCATCGGTTCCATTAATGTATTGCTCTTGGAGTAGCCTTCATTGGATGACAAAGGTCCTACGAACACATCTCAGTCTGAGCACCCAGTTCCTCTATTTCTTCAACCAGTCTTTGAAGCCTTGGTCTCACTTTACCTATTGGTCTAACGTGGGGGGCGAAGTAATGTAGCTTCTCTGACTATCATCGTCACATACCTATCTACGTCTTCAATTTAGGTTGTGATACTTTTGTCAGACTTGTCTCGCTCCTAGGTTCTTTTGACACTGTCCCTAAGCCGAGTGGACCAATGACCATCTTCAAATTCTTCATTTTGCAATAACTGTTGGGTTGCACAATCAAAGTAGTCCCATAGCACTTGCAGCTTATGCACGATATTCTGCTTGGTACTGATGTGAGCATACTTTGGTATT
Organism: Hibiscus tridactylites; assembly: GCA_958450335.1. NCBI lineage: Eukaryota > Viridiplantae > Streptophyta > Magnoliopsida > Malvales > Malvaceae > Hibiscus > Hibiscus tridactylites. The sequence goes on from OY288267.1 coordinate 79,613,285, forward strand.
TTGTCCACGTGATCACTGTACATCCGCACTATCTTTCTCTTTCTTTAGGTACCTTCCATCCATGACAAAATGTTTTTCTGTTTGAGCAACATGCTTCATAATCGACCCCTTCTAAATATGAGATGCAAATGCAAAGGAAAGAAAAGCAGAACAAAATTAAGACAAGAAAAGGAAATGATTAGTATTTTTAAAAAAACAAAAATAAAACATAAAAGGTCCAAAATAATTTCATTGTATGAATAATTCTGGGCAGCGCATTCCAACACTCCAGGACATATCTCTGCGGATTATCCTTACGAAATAATTTTGACAAGACTAAAAGCCTATGGTTTTCCACACGGCTCTATTGGGGTAGGTTTTCTAGATTCTCACACAAAAGTTTGGTTCTAAAAAGATTCCCAAGTTGTCCTCACCGTCCCCCGCTAAAGGTAGCGAGCCCCCTAATTGTCACCCATTATAGGCTACAAACGAATCAAGTTCAACTTAGGGGGACTCATTTCCTACGCCTTTACGAAGGATCAATATCCTTACAAAGACATAGGGCAAATGAGTCTCGAAGGTACTTGCTAGGCTCATACGGAGAATCAATATTCTGACATGAGCAAAGTGTTTCCCCCATTTAAACGAACGAGACAAAGCTCAGGTATAGAGCTTAACCAATTTAAAAATGCGTAAAATATAATCATATTCATAGATGGAAAATTGAATTGAATTTTATGTGAGCTTTCCAAATTCCAACATTAAAACAAAATGTAATCGGCTTGTGGCCTCACTCTTTTTTTTGTAATAAACAAAAATTCCCAGCAGAGTCGCCAAGCTGTCGCAACCCTTTTTCAAGTGGCCGAACTTTTGAAAACTAAAACACAAAGTCGCCACCAATTTTTTTTAAAAAGTGTTATTGGATCAGTTTAAAGCAACGTTATTTTAATAAAGTGTTTTGTTTATTAAAACAACATTTTTGGTCTACGAAAATAAAAAAACAGGTCGGTTACACATGGGGAAGGATTAGCACCCCCACAACTCCCAAACATTTGCACCTTATTGATTTCAAAATAGAATTTTTTAAAATTGGAATTTACAAGTTCACAACGATTCAATTTACTTATCCATTTAATGAATATAAATATATTTTAACGATCTTATCGCCTGAAAAATGAAGTCCAATCACTGCCGACACTCCTGGCGCTAATCGTCATATCCGTTTGGTAAGACACTACATTAGTTACATTTCCACTTTTAAAACAAGCCAACAAAGATTATTTAGTGCGTTTTAGTTTTTTAAAACCCTAATTAATGATTAAGTCCTAAAAATTCTACATTCATTTTATCTATTATGGTTTAAATAAAATTAAGTGTGTTTTATTTAAATTGCGAGGAAATGTTTCTACACACGTCTCTAATCTAAGTTTTCAAGTACCTATTCCTAAGGTTTAAAACGTAAACACATATATACATAGAAGCAAAGAAATAAATAAATTGTATAAATTAAATGACTAAAAATAAATTTATAATAAAGAAAGGGGTAATTTATCTTTTTAAAATAGTTCGGCTAGGGGTCAAATTGAAAGAAAAAACGAAATTTGAGGGCTAATTTGAAAATAATAAAAAAATTTACTGTTGTAATTGTGAGGGGAAGGACGAAATTGAAAGAAAGATGAAATATGAGGACCAATTTGAAGTCAATTAAAAATCTAATGCTCAATTTAAAAGAAAAATGGATGAAATTGAAAAGTTCCAAAATTAGGGTGCTTGCGGCGCAAAACCCGTGTGAGTTTCCGGGTCAACACATGGACCTTGGGTCAAGTTAGCGGGTTATATAAAAGCCAAAATAAAATGAATTTTCATTTGTTTTCTAAATCGGTTGAAAGGCTCTCCCCTTCCCCCATGAAAATGCCCTATTCTTCTCTTCTACGCCACATCGTTCACGGTAGCCGTAGGGCTTATCCGAGGCGTCAACCGCCATTGTTGGACGCCGGCCGTCATTATCGGCCATAAATACATCTTTCCTTTATTTTAAACTAATCTCTTTTAAAAAATAATTTTAAAATTCGAAAACTAACCCTTTTTTCTTTTAAATTCCAGATTCTGGCGAGCCTCAAATCAAATATTGGTCATCGGAACTTCACCAGAGCTGCCATGCACAATGAAAAACAGAGGTAAAATATCACTTACTCTATTTTAAAATTAAAAAAGAAAATGAAAAGAATATTACCCGTAAAACTCTGTTTTTATTCCTTTGTAAATGCTTGATTACAACTCCTAAAATCCGAATGCTAACTGCTGTGTATTGTGTTAATTGGTGTGTGATTCGTATAAAAAATTGTCTTTTTTTACAAAGAATTACAATGCTATTTATAGTACAAGAATTTCTTAAATCCTAAGATCAAATCCCTTATTTCTTCCCCTCTAATTGCTTGATTTTTGCCATGGCACCGATTTGGGGATTCTGCTCTTCTGCTTCGGTTGACTTTGCCTCTAATTTGGCTCCAAATTTTATGTAGTTTCTTTGATTTTTTTGATAGAGCTTTAAATTAGGGATTTCTGCTTTGCTGATCATGCTTTATGGATTTGACACTTTTTCTTTCCCTTTTTCATGTTGATGATCGGGAATGACCACAAATTTGCCGGTGGGAGCAAATCAGAGTAAAAGTGGCACCAGAGAAGACGAACCACTCGATGGAAGTTGTAAAGTCGAGCGCATGGTCATTGCGTGCGTGTGGTAATCTGTGTGCCTTGCTTTTGATCAATTTGGACTGTTCGATTATCTCTCTATAACACCCCTAGCCTGAGTTAGGAGCGAGGAATGTCGATACAAGGATTCAATCAAGAAACATGAAAATCCGTGCAATTTTAAAACATCATTTTAAACTCACCACCAAACAATGGATTTCTTAGCTATCAAGTTAGCATTGAGCCCATTAGAATTACTACTTATCCATGATGTCCTTCAAATTAATGTAAACAAGATATCTATCCCAGATTCATTCGAACACCATTATGATATTAGGAACCAATTCCTTTTCGGATTTAAACAAGGTAGTGATATAGGATCTTTAATTAATTTCATCAAGTCTAAACTTCTAATTCATTTTAGATTGAATTAAACTAGTCATTTGGGATCCTAGAGCCATTCGAATGGTTACCTGCCAAGCAAGAAACATTGCAAACATTCAAATAGTGCACAGACAAGGCAAGACTCCATCTTATTGAGTTCCTAGTTTTGATTATCCAAGAAGTTCATTCAAGCAAGTACCATTCTTGTAACTCTAGACAATTATACTAGCGCGTACCATTCGAATAGTGGTCTAAATTCAAGACTCCTAATAATTCATTTAGATACAAGATTAGCAAGCAATACTCAAGCTCAATAATACCAAGTTTACATTCAAGTTCATTTAGCATACAAGTCTATTATCAATTACTCATTATTCAATCCATGACAAGATTTTACTCAAGAACTTTAGTCACACACACACACACACACACGCACACACGCACACACACACACACGTACACACGCACACACGCACACACGCATATGCACACGCACACGCACACGCACACATACATGCACACGCACACGCACACGCGCACACACACGCACGCACACACACACGCGCGCGCGCGCACACACACACACACACACACACACACCAAAAGTTTTCATTAAGCCTTACAAGTCTTTACATTCAAGCTTTAGATACATAGATACACCAAAAGTGCCATTACTTATATACATGAAGTGCCATTAAGATCTTTACAACCATGATACCATGATCAAGTTCTACATACGTAAATAAAACTTAAAATGCATGAACTAACAAGTCTAGACACATATATAATGCCACCATCTAGGAGTTTTACAAAAAGTACTAAGTCATACATTAGGCTTTTCTTGTGTTCTGCTCCGAGCTCAAGGGAAAGGTAGCTTTCGATTAAACTATACCTGTGATTTGGGATGAAGGAAAACGAGAGTGATAAGTACATAGTGTACTTAGTGAGGTAGCAACTACCTAGCAAGTTATAAAGATTATTAGCTTTAGGGGGTTGCATGTTCATTTTAAACAAGATTTACCTAACTAGGTTTCATTTAAGCAAAGTCAAGTCTTATATGCTTCATCATGTACCATTCGAATGCATAGGTTTAAGAAATCAAGGATTTATTTCAAGACTCACAACGTACAAGTCAAGCAAGTAGTCAAATACAAGTTCTAGTAATCAATCAAGCAATGTTTGGCAAGAATCAATCATTTCAAGCATAGAGATTAATTATTCCAAATCGAATAGGGCATTCTTCCTTATGACTTATCTTCCAAATAATAAGCAATTCAAGAGGATAGGTTTATCTTTTTAATCATATATAATCATTATTTTACAAGTTCAATAGCAAGTGTCAAATTTGCTCATTCTTGATTCATGTTCACAAGTCTTTGTTTCAAGTTTAATTTATCTTGTTTTGCCTTGGTAGTAAGTTAGGACTAGGTAATCAAGTCACAAGACGATAGACAAGGTACCTAGTAAGATGATACACAAGGTACCTAGTAAGATGATACACAATGTATCTAACAAGAAGGTGCCCAAGACACCACTCAAGAGGGTACACAAAGTACCTAGCAAGACGATACCCAAGGTATCTAACAAGAAGGTGCCCAAAACACCAAACAAGATGGTACACAAAGTACCTAACAAGATGAGCTCCTTACTCTAATGCATGCCATTCTACCTAGGACCAACTAGCAACCAAGGGCTTGTTGATTCTTTTATTATCAAGCATTCATACATCAAGTGTTTAAGCATCAACATATCAAGATCATGTTCTTATTAAACCCTTAGGCCATTTACACATTGGTTCATCAATCAAGTAATCAAGAGTTTTAAGCATCAAACAACTTCATTTAGTCATCAAGCAATTTGAATAGGCCATTCAAGACATAGGAGCACATTTCATTCATTTTCATTATCAAGCTACATTACCAACTTATTAGATTATCAAGTCCTTGTTACCTCCATTCTTCCCTTATTATCAAGTTACCAATATAGTTTAGATTCATTTCAAGTATAGAGCACAAGAAAGAATTTAGACATGCTATTTTGGTTAGGACCTAAGTCCCAATCCTAAATAAAACTACACTCACAAAACTCCAAGCATGCTTAGTCGTGTATAGCTATCCCCTTTTTCCTGTCCTTTGATTCTCCAACTCTATCGTCTCCACCAATTTCCTCAATTCTTTGCTCTAGCAAGCCATTCACAAAAGTATGAAAACATCATTAGAATCAATTCATCAATATACTCATACAATCAAGCACATTTTTGCACTACATTACTAAACTATTTCTATTTCTGGAAGTTTGCACATCCTTCACAAAACTCCAAGAAAGCTTAGTCTTGTATAGATAATTCAATTATCTTTCCAACCATATAAGCCATGCAATTTAACTCTTTTTCGGTTAATACAATTTTTAACTTAAAGACAAGGTATTTGCATTTCTGGGCAGTTTGCACTGTCCATGTGTTTTCATTTCCAAATTTCACTACATAATTCAGAATTCAACTCCATTTGTTCCTAATGAAAATAAACATATTAAAGTTCATTCCATAAAAATGTCAGCTCTAAATTCAATTCCTACAATTTATAACAAATTTTCAAAGTTACTGCCCAGAATAGAGTTTTCTGGGCAGATTTCATTAGGTCAAGTTTACTAGTTCATATTCCTACATGCTTAATTCAATCCATTTCATTCTAGTACTTTAAATCCCTAATTTTCCTATATTCCCTGTTCTAATATATTGATTTTTAGTCCCCGATACATTCATTTCAGTCCATTAACTATCAAATATTCCAACTCCAGTCCCAATTGTTCATACATGTTAACAAGTTCATTAAAACAATCCATTACTCTTTAATATAGCAATTCAATCTAGCAATCTTTCAATTTAGCTTCTCCTTTGTTTTTAGTCCAATTTTCTAGCCTTTAATTCTGTCCAAATCAATCCTAGATTTACTAATTTATTCCAAACAATCCCTATTATTCAAAACAGTCCTCTGTTTCATTTCTAGTTCCATTTTCAACAATTAAACACTATTTCCAATTGTTCAATGACCCAATTCATTTCACAAACATGATTTCCAGCATATTAATCATTCAATTCCAGACCTAAATTACCATAAATTTCAGTTTATATCACTAATTTCATGAACTTCCAATCAATTGATCACATGCATGGTTACATACCATTCGATCAAGCTAGATTTCATCCTATTTCACTATCAATTTCACGATCTAACATGATTATATTAATGGATCATCCTAGCATGATTCAAACACAACAATTCATGGATTTACAAGCATCAAACACATGAATTAAGACAACAATCAATTCGGCTAAGGGAGATTTACTTACCAAGCTTCCTAGATTTTGATTTCCAAGTTAAATCTCCTAACATGCAAGCAATCCAAGCTCATCTATGGTGTTTTCTCTCAAAATCTCTCTCTCTCCCTATATTATTTTCTATCTAGCCGACCATTTGAGAAAGGTTGGAGATGATAATGCATCTTAATTATTCATGTGAAATTTCTAATTTAACCCTTTGATTATCCCTTAACTAAAGATGTTGGCAAGGGAAAAATAGGAATTGAGGTTTTTAGCATGCAATCTCTTAATTTGTTCTTTAATTTGGTTTAGTCACCTTAATTTAAACCTTAATTTTACACATTCTTTAAGTTAGGTCCTTAATTATCATAATTAAATTAGGATCAAGCTTAATTAAATTAGAAACTTAGATTAATAATCCCAATAATTCTATGCTACGATTTAGGGTATTGCACTCTCGATCTAACGGATGGGAAGTGTGGCTCTTGGTATTCTGTGTGTATGCCGCGTGCAATACCGTGCCATTCCCAATAATTCTATGCTACGATTTAAGGTATTGCACTCTATGTGTTTTTTCTATGGAGCATACTCTTTTTGTTCAATGAATTTCAATAAAATAAACTCTATTTGTTTTCTAAAATAGCCTATTTATTTTAGTTTGATATAATGAACTCTAACCAACTAACTGTATACGAAACAAAAGGCAAACTATCTAGCTATAATGTTATACCATGCTACACATATGAATCATGCTATTAAACCAAAGACTATACTAAGATATTAATACAACAAAACAAGAATAAAAACTTAGTGAAAAATCAGTGACAACATAACATTGTAATCCCGAAACTATGTGAATCTCTAATTGTTTAGGGTGCTAGATTTGGGTTTTTGTGGAGTTTTGGTGGTTTTATGAATGCTGGAGGTATAAGGATGATAATTTGATGATTTTTGATGTTAATCAATTATTATTGGTGGTTTGAAACGTTAGTTTGTGGCTGGGTTAAGTTTAGAAGTGTTTTGGTGATGATTACGGATGATTTCGGTTGGTGATTGATAGTCGTTAGCAAGGTGATGTTGAGGTTCTGTTTCTCTTGAATTTAGGATGCAATTCAATGCATTAATCTTCTGTTGTTATGTGGTTAAAAGAAGGGAGGTTGATCCGAAAGAGATCGATGAAGCTTTGGAGGCTTTAGATGCTTGAATTCGCGTCAGCGAATTGCAGTTTCACGTGTTGGTGAGTTAGAACGTGGATTTCAGCTTTGAAATGTTTTAAAGGTGGTTTGAGAAGTTAGATTTGAGCTTGAAATGGTTGTCTAAGTTTAGAAGTAAGTATAAAGTGGTTTTCTCTCTCAGTCGTGCTTTTACGAAATGGTTTATGCACTTGATTTTGATTACATAGATTTACCTACTGTTTATGCATGTTTTAAGTATGTGATATATGTTGGAGTATGCCCAAAGACCAATCATATGATGATTGAATAGACATACTATTTTACTAGATTTATCAAGTAATGGCATTGCCGTTATTATCATTTGGTATGTTTCTGTGCATCAAACTAACCATTGGATAATAATGTCCATACAATAATACAATTATTGTTAAATAGGATCCTTAGTCGAATATTATTACGGGTATGAACAATGATAATATATAAAGACTAATATGTGGTTGATTGATAACAAGTGTTGTCATTGACCCGCTATAAGCATGTTTCTTGGGTAATTATGTGACAGTCACAACAATCCTCATGATAAACATATGTATAATCCTCAGACTTGAGATCAACATGATTTCAACATAAAGATTTACGTATTTTGACATAGTCAAACGTGTGTCGTAACTGACTACATTATAAAGACTGATGATTGGATACGTGACGACCTATGTAGTGAAATATGGTTGATCAAGAAAGGATTTGTCCCTCCTACATAATGGGAGAAATATCTTCGGCCACTTGATTGAGTGAGATTAGAAAATGCATGGTCATGCTCGAATATTATGATATGAGATATCATAGAGATTCGTTTATAATAATCTACTCAAGACATCAAGAAACACTAGATGGACAACGCAAGTGTGACTAGCCCATGACTTGTGTTCATCTAAGATATAAAAGGACAAAAGGATAAAATACATAAAGAAAGTTTATTTAGGAATTAGGAAAGTCAAACCATGACTTCATGCAACTTAGGTTGCAATGATGTATTGCTAGATGCCACTCATTGTTTGTAAAATTAGGACAGTTCTAATTTTGCTGCTAATGTTGCATGAACCTACAAGGGTCACACCCTTCGAATAAAACGAACAAAAATGGAAACCATACTCCCTATTTTAGGGAGGTTGCTGAAAATCCCCTATGAGATAGGGGAAATCGGCAACTCCCTTAAAAGGGATAACATTCAATAAATAATGTATTTATCAGATATTATTTAGAGCACGGAAAATATTTAGAGACTTAAATATTATAGAATAAGATTCTAGAAATTTAAATATATATTTGGAATTTATATAATGTATAATTAATTCCAAGTTTATGTAGAATTAGATTCTACATAATTAAAAATATATATTTAAATATATTTAAATCCAAGTAAAAATAGAATGAGATTCTATATAATAAAATATATATATTTGGATTAAATATAATGTATATTTAAATCCATATTTTATGTAGAATAAGATTCTACATAATTAAATATATATATTTCATTTAATATTATTAAATATAATGTATATTTAATATAAACCAATTTCAAGTAGAATTAGATTCTATGAATTTTGGTTGAACTTGGATTTAAGGAATTCAACTAGAATTAACTCTCTGAATACTATTTAAAGGGACAAGGGCTAGCAACCAAATCTTCCCTATTCCTCCCTACAAATTTCGACATATCCCTGGGAATTCCCCTCTGGAATTTTCGACAAGTCCTAGATTCCTTCTGAGAAGTTGTTCGATATTTTTCTGGTGTTCCTCTTGCCCCTTGGAAAATTCCTGGCGATTCCCTAGTTCGAATCCAAGTCCCGGTAGAACCCCTGGTCGATTTCAGACTCCCTCAGGAATCCCTGGAGGGATTTCGACTTCTCCCTGGAAGGTGTTCAAACCTGTCGAAATTTATCCCTAAGTGTTAGGGAGGCGGAAACTTTGTTCGTTTTGTTCGGGTGGACTCCGTAGAGGTCGTTGCGAACCTGTGACGATTCCGGTTTTACTTGACGTGGTTATTCCGACATACCGTCGGTTTTCTAGTTTCCAGAGTTTTAAAAGGTAACTCTACATCTTTTCACCCCAGATTTGTTCCTTTACATCGATCCTGGTTGGATTACTTCGGATTAATTTTTCCGCTGCGCCACGGGGCGTGCCGACGTGACCCAACAATGGTATGAGAGCCACTTGTATCATACGAATTCGGACTTAAATTATTGGGTGATGTTTATGTATGAGATGCATGCTGTTTGATTCGATTTATATTTTTATCGTTTATCGTATCACACTTAATAAAGACTTATTTCGATTATCACTGAATGATTAAGAGTTAATCATAACCATGTTAGGTTGCTTCAATGTTAAATGTTAACATGTTGAGACTAATAGTTAGTCTAGAGAACAAGTAGTTGTTCGTAGTTTCATAAATTTATGAAATCTCTGAAAGGGCTTCTAATTTGATAAAAGTTATCAAACTATCTTTCACAGTGAATCCATAAGAGTTATGGTTAGACGTTATGAAAAATGCATGTCTAGGATTGGCATCATCAAAGACCTGGTACTTAAGTGTGCCTAGTGCGCCACCTCTCTTTCATGTTGACCTACCTGGTGCATTTGTTTGTTAACGCAAATGGTTTATGAAACCTCGTGATCCTTCTTTGGCCCATTAACCGCAACATAGGGATAATCAGTTTAAAACTCCGTAAACACGTCGTTACTTTGTTCGCACGATGTTTGAAATGCATGTTAGATTCCACGGTGTTTGTTTTGCATGGTTATAGCCCATAGCCTTTATAGTTTTGGTTTTTATAAATACGGCATGCGTGTCGTGCCTTTCTCTATCTTCTATTGTACTTCTCTTCTCATCTCACTCCCTCCCATGTAACGCGAGTTTATGAAAATTGTAAATACTCATGGAGATAAAGCAAGGACCAAGGTAGCAGCGTGGTGGGCCTTCCCTAGTGGGCCGGGCATAATCATTGCATATTTATTTACCGCTTATATTTACCTTGTATGTGATGCAATGGATGTTTTATAAGCATGATTAAACATAGTTCTATTGATAGGATCAATGTTAAAATGATGAGATAATTAAGTAAATCCCTCACTATAATTCTAAGTATGTTTTAACCATCCAATATTTACCCTCGTTAAAGCTTCGATCGATATAATGCGAGCTTTGCCAAAGCAATGTCACATTTATCTATCTTAGTTAAACGCGAAGAATAAGCTAGTGATATTCGCCAGTTGAGATATTGGTATTGACTTAGCTGGGTTGTTCTAATAGGATTAGAAAACCTAGTGGTTAAAAGTTTTGGTTAATCATAAGATGATTTAAAGAACAAGAGTTGTTCGCCAAAAGATGAGGAATTATATGAGATGTAATTAGTAAGGTGTTACTTACCTAAATAACCATTTCCTAAAAGACTGGCCAAAGCTGATTTAGGAATGGTGAAATACGCATCCTCACTCACTAGAAAAACTCTCGAAACATTTTCCCGAAATTAAAACTAGAGGGTTTTTAATTTTGAAGAAAATAGTGGGAGTAAATTTATAGTAAAGACCTATCTATAAATTATAAAATTTAGTAAAACTTATGTAGCATATTTTCTTTGTTGTAGAATTAATGGCAAATAATACTCTATCTCTGCGATCTATCCTTGAGAAAGATAAGCTCAATGGCATAAACTTCCTTGACTGGTTCCACAATTTGAGAATTGTTCTCAAACAGGAAAAGAAGGAATATGTCATTGAAGAACCTATTCCTGATGAACCGGTTGCCACTGCTTCCAGAGCTAACAAAGACAAGTTTAAGAAACACATGGACGACATGCTGGATGTCGGTTGTCTTATGCTTGCCTCCATGACCCTTGAACTTCAGAAGCAACATGAGGACATGTTAGCTTATGAAATGATTCAAAATCTCAAGGGGATTTATGAAGGGCAAGCTCGTCAAGAGAGGTACGATACCTCTAAAGCTCCATTTCAATGCAAGAAGAGTGAGGGATCTCCCGTAGGAGCTCACGTCATCAAAATGATGGGCTACATCCAAACGTTGGAGAAGCTTGGCTTTCCGCTAAAAGACGAATTAGCTACTGATGTCATCCTGCAATCGTTGCCGGGTAGTTTCAATAAGTTCGTCCTTAATTTCAATATGAATGAAATTAACAAGACGCTGCAACATTTGCTCGACATGTTGAGAACTGCTGAAATCAACTTGAAGAAGGTAGGACCTAAACCTGTTCTGATGGTCCGCAAGGGCAAGAAGAAAGGTAAATTGGCAGCAAAGTCTAAAGGTGATGGTAAGACCAAAACCGATGGAAAGGAGGCATTGAAACTTAAGAAGAGAATCAAGAAGGATGGAAAATGTTTCCATTGCGGCAAGACCGGACATTGGAAGAGAAACTGCCCCACACACCTACAAGAAGTCAAGAAAGCAAAAATGAGTGAGGCATCAACCTCAGAGGCTTCTAAAGAGAAGGCATCAGAATAGACATGGACCTGCAAATGGAAATAAAGCAAAAGTTGCTACATCATCCATTAGGACATGTGTTTTTGCTTAAATAGATTTGTTTTAGTTTTTAAGATTATTATTTTGTGCCTAAGTTTTAGTTATCTTGTAAGGATAAGATATCTTAATTTTGAGATTATTTAAACAAATGTTATTCTTTTAATCTCTTATGGCGCAACGAATCAATGATCTTTAAACTAATCAAATCAATAATATTTGTAAGATAAATAAAACAAATGACTAATCTCAAACTCGTAAAAAGTATTAAGGTAATTTGATGAGATCAAATTCAAGAATACTTAAAGTTTGATGAACTTTCAAAGAATATGGAATTGTCCCATAATTAAATCCCACAAGTGGAACGAAAAGTCTTTGAAAGAGAATCAAATATGTTAGACATGTTTTGATTCAGAACAAGTCATTTTCGACTTCTTTACACACTAGAAAAATAACTCTCATACTTAATCGTGTTTTTCAAAACTTGGTTCAAAAATGCCATATAAGATATGGACTAAGAATTGTTCTAGAATACCTTTGAAGTTTTAAGGTTACAAAACTTACATGTTAAAATGTTTACAAAGTTCGAACCTTAAAAACCTCATTTGTTGTTTATCCTAACGAGAACAAAGCGTTTGTTTCTCAAACGAGAGTTTATCTTGAAAGAGATTAATTCTCACAGAAGGGATATTATTTCTTCAACTTTAACAAGAACAAAATATTTGTTGCTCAAACGATAGTTTATCTTGAAAGAGAATACTTATCACTAAGGGATTTCATTTTTCAACGAGAACAAAATGTTTGTTGCTCAAATGAGAGTTTCTCTTGAAAGATATTACCTCTCACAAAAGGAAAAAAATGGAATTTTGATTTTGAAGAAATTTTAGACAACAAATTTATGAACCAAAGATTGAGAATGTTCCACAAATGATCAAGGAACATTGGAACAAAACACAACCATTGTGTTGATCCTTAAGAGAATACCATATACTTGAGAAATATGGATTTCTCACAATCCGTACATGGAAACACTCTTCTTTTCGGATCAAGATAAAGACTAGGTCTTATCAGAAAGCAATGGTGAGCCCAAAATTTGAGAAATGGCTAAGAGCCATGAGATATGAGATGGAATCCATGTCTAAATCCAGGTATAGACTTTGGTTACCTAAAAGGGTAAAACCTAAGAGGTATGGATGAGTTTTTCAAAAAGGAAAAACCGACATGGATGATAAAACATACAAAGGATGATTCGTCGCTAAAAGTTTTCGACAAACTTCATAGTATAGACTATGATAAAGCATCTTCCTTGTAGCAATGTTTAATCCATCTTAATCTCACTTGCAAGTAGTTACATACCATGATTATGGAATGTCAAAACCGTTTTCCTAAGGGAAAACTTGAAACAGATGTGTACATGACACATTCAGAAGGTTTTGTCACTCCAATAAACACTTGGAAGGTATGTAAGCTACAAAGGTCTATCCGTAGACTAAGGAAAACTTCTCGAAGTTGGGATATTCGTTTCAGAAGATACAATCAAAAGGTTTGGTTTATCTAGAAACAAAGAGGAGTCTTGTTTTCAAAAGAGCTAGTGGGATCATTGTTACTTTCCTAAGTATTATATGTAGATGACATACTCATCAAAAGGAACTAAAGATCGCAATCCGTTTTGCATTAATAAAAGATACTGCAAACATGAGACAATATCTAACTCTACAACATAGGCTGAATGTATTACAGTCGGCATAGCAATAAAGAAGGATATTTGGATCTAAAGGGTTCACTTCTGTACTAAGGGTTGTTCCCAACATATTAGATGCTACAAAACTCTATTATAATGGAACCTTTGCGTAAGCAAATAAAACCCAGATCTCATCAATAAATCCAAACATATTCTAAAGTACTTACATCTTGGAGATGTGAAAGTATGAAACTTAAGCACAAAGTTGATAACTTTGTCAACTCCCTGACAAAGCTTTTGACACAGCATAAGCATGTCAGTTACACTAAGCCATATCGTATTAGATACGAGAATGATTGGTCTTAGTGTCAGTGGGAGATTGTTGGAGTATGCCCAAAGACAAATCATATGATGATTGAATAGACATACTATTTTACTAGATTTATCAAGTAATGGCATTGCAGTTATTATCATTTGGTATGTTTCTGTGCATCAAACTAACCATTGGATAATAATGTCCATACAATAATACGATTATTGCTAAATATGATCCTTAGTCGAATACTATTACTGGTATGGACAATGATAATATATAAAGACTAATATGTGGTTGATTGATAACAAGTGTTGTCATCGACATAGAGATGTCAAAATCAACACATAAGTATTTGTTAGAGAACAACATACTAGATTGACCCGCTATGAGCATGTTTATTGGGTAATTATGTGACAGTCACAACATTGCTCATGATAAACATATGTATAATCCTCAGACTTGAGATCAACATGATTTCAACATAAAGATTTATGTATTTTGACATAGTCAAACGTGTGTCGTAACTGACTACATTATAAAGACTGATGATTGGATACGTGATGACCTATGTAGTGAAATATGGTTGATCAAGAAAGGATTTGTCCCTCCTACATAATGGGAGAAATATATTCGGCCACTTGATTGAGTGAGATTAGAAAATGTATGGCCATGCTCGAATATTATGATATGAGATATCATAGAGATTCGTTTATCATAATCTACTCAAGACATCAAGAAACACTAGATGGACAACGCAACTGTGACTAACCCATGACTTGTGTTCATCTAAGATATAAAACAATAAAAGGATAAAATACATAAAGAAAGTTTATTCAGGAATTAGGAAAGTCAAATCATGACTTCATGCAACTTAGGTAGCAATGATGTATTGCTAGATGCCACTCATTGTTTGTAAAATTAGAACATTTCTAATTTTGCTGCTAACGTTGCATGAACCTACAAGGGTCACACCCTTCGAATAAAACGAACAAAAATGGAAACCATACTCTCTATTTTAGGGAGGTTGCCGAAAATCCCCTATGAGATAGGGGAAATCGGCAACTCCCTTAAAAGGGATAATATTCGATAAATAATGTATTTATCAGATATTATTTACAATATAGAAAATATTTAGAGACTTAAATATTATAGAATAAGATTCTAGAAATTTAAATATATATTTGGAATTTATATAATGTATATTTAATTCCAAGTTTATGTAGAATTAGATTCTACATAATTAAAAATATATATTTAAATATATTTAAATCCAAGTAAAAATAGAAGGAGATTCTATATAATAAAATATATATATATTTGGATTAAATATAATATATATTTAAATCCATGTTTTATGTAGAATAAGATTCTACATAATTAAATATATATATATATATATATTTCATTTAATATTATTAAATATAATGTATATTTAATACAAACCAATTTCAAGTAGAATTAGATTCTATGAATTTTGGTTGAACTTGGATTTAAGAAATTCAACTAGAATTAAGTCTTTAAATACTATTTAAAGGGACAAGGGCTAGCAACCAAATCATCCCTATTCCTCCTTGCAAATTTCGACATATCCATGGGAACTCCCCTCTGGAATTTTTGACAAGTCCCAGATTCCTTTTGAGAAGTTGTTCGATATTTTTTTGGTGTTCCTCTTGCCCCCTGGCAAATTCCTGGCGATTCCCTACTTCGAATCCAAGTCCCGGTAGAACCCCTGGTCGATTTCAGACTCCCTCAGGAATCTCTAAAGGGATTTCCACTTTTCCCTGGAAGGTGTTCAAACCTGTCGAAATTTATCCCTAAGTGTTAAAGAGGCGGAAACTTTGTTCGTTTTGTTCGGGTGGACTCTATAGAGGTCGTTGCGAACCTGTAACGATTCCGATTTTACTTGACGTGGTTATTCCGACATACTGTCGATTTTCCAGTTTCCAGAGTTTTAAAAGGTATCTCTTCATCTTTTCACCCCGGATTCGTTCCTGTACGTAGATCCTGGCTGGATTACGTCGGATTAATTTTTCCGATGCGCCACGGGGCATGCTGACGTGACCCAACAATATACTATTTTTAATTATGAGGTGACGATGGATGCACGTGGTAAGTGATCCATGTAAGTATGTGTTTTATACTTGTGTTTAAAGCATGATTTGATGCTTTGGAAAATGGTTTTATATTGACGCATATGTAAACAATGAGGTATGTGGTTATAGTGAATTATATTGGCAAGTGATGTGGTTTTAAAGAAATTTTATCGGATGTAATTGGCCGACCATAAGATTGAGTGCACTATAAATAAGTTTCCTTGGATGTCGAGGAGGTTGGAGTCTCGTCTCCATCCAAGTACCCTAGCGATCGAGGAGTTTGGTGTCCCGTCTCTCATTAGTGGGTTAAGCGTCCAACCGATGATTGGGGTTGTTGTCCACGAGGGGTTGGTGTCCCCGTGGGTTGTTAATGTATTGTATCACTATTCTGATTGAGATAGCTTGAAGTGTTGTGTGAACACTTGTTGAATCTGTGTATCTGATGAACTATTCTGGAAATGGAACTTGGTTATTGATCACTTGTAAGCCAATATATTTGTTGATGTATCATGAAAAGGTTTAAATTGTATAATGTGATTTATACATGTTTACTCTTCAAGCTTTGCATATGGTTGTTATGCATGGGAAGGCTTAAATTGAGGTTTAGTAATTGTATTTGTTGTTGATTAATAATACATGGGGCATATGGTTTAATATGCTGGTTTTGGAAAGGTTTAAGTGCATGATTTTCAAGGCATGATGTTTTATAAATGGATTGAAATGATGATTTTAATGGTTTTGAGAAAATGTTTTTAAACTGCGTTGATGGTGTTTTGTTTTTTAGCACTCCTCACTAAGCCTAGTGTGCTTACACTCTCTTTTTCCATCAATGCAGAGAATTAAAGGAGTTGAGGTGGCAAGTGAGCAAGGAGGATCCAAGGGCTTCGTTCTTTGAAAGTATGGTTTCAAGCTGACTTTTAGTAATATAGGCAATGAAATTCATTGATGTTTTGGGAGTGTGTTTGTTAAATTCCCTATTTTGAGCAAGTTTATATTGTTCTTTTGAACTTGTAAATGGCCTCTACTTGCTGGTATTTAGTTCGGTTTGTGTTTTAGTGTTCAAATAGTCTTTTTGCATAGGAAGCATGCCTATAGTTTGATAATCTTGATGAGTTGATGTTGGAAGCATGCTTTGGTGTTTAATGTAATACTCCGAACTAGAGTCTAGTGTCACGGGGCTAGGTTTTGACTCGCTAATCCGTGCGGCCTTAGTCGTCGATCTTATGTCGAGGACTAAGTCACCCTTCGAATATCTAAGCTAGAGCGCTTAGAACTTGACGCGGCGGAAACTTTGTGGGAAAAAGGTAATGATAGCTAGGTGTTGAGTGTGTAAAAGTTATATTATTTACACCCTTTTTAACCCATATTTCTGCTGCATTCAAGCATCATTGCATTGCATTTAGGTTAGTTTTCAATAAAACATCACAATTATATAAAAGGCACGGATTCTACTGAAAGATGGCTATTTTTGCAGGTATCTGCCACAGTAGATGTTGAAGGCAGGCGCAGGGCAGATAAGCAGGAAAGCTAAACTGGACAAGCAGCCGAAGAAGACGAACCTGTCATGGACCTGTCGTGACAGCATGGTGACAGCAGACTTATGAAGAGGAAAAGTAAAGTGGACCTCGATAGATAGAGAAAAATCTGCTCGTCTGTCGTGTGAAAGCCAAATATTTTTCCAAGCCCCGGATCGAAAGATATGTCAAGCCAAAGCTCACGGGGAGGAAATTCCCACAAAATAAGGATGCGGCTGGAAAGTAGGAGACTTTAGAGATTTAGTCTTTATTAGAATCTTACTTTTAATTAAAGTTGTAATCCTTGTTACCTTAGATAACTTGAGCCCAAAGCTTATATAAGGGCATAGATTTAACCTAGGGCAGAACCGATTACCCCATAACCGAAACCAAAAACCCCTGCCGTTTACCTGTCACCGACATGTTCTAAATTCCCCCTAGGGCTACGGGTTGTTTTGTAAAATAGTTGCAAGGGTTGCTTTATTTTAGGATTTTTCAAGTTCAATAAAATAAACTTCAAGTTCTTTTATCTTGGTTTTAATATCTTACAAGAGCATCGGGAGAGCATTGTGAGGTTATCCATTTACTTAGCATCGGGAGAGTTAAGTATACGAAAGAGATAAGAGCGCGTTCTCTAGTTTATAGTTGAACCATCTCGTGCCTAGGGATAGGGCGAGGTTAAGTGGCTAAAGAAGAATTCATACACATCGGTGTTCATCCTTCGATTTACGCCGGGAGGTATCATCAAAGACGTGATCATCGACAGACTTGTGCCTAGGGATAGGGCAAGGCAGATATGGGATTCTTGCCAAGCTTGAAGTACGGAGTTAGTGTTCGCTGCCGCGACAGCTAACGGACAGCCGCCGCGACAGGTGCTGTCGGCGACAGGCGCGACGACAGAACTGGAAATCTTCAGCAATTCAATACCTGCACTACTGAGCAATTCAATACCAGCTCATTCTCTCTATCTTGATAACTCAATTCTTTTATTTACGTTTTTTTTTACTTTATTATTCTCGTGACAACTCTTAATTATTTCCTTTACTTTCGTGCAGTAAACAAGGTGAAGTCATTAGCCCAATCCCTGTGGAGACGATATCCGATACTTCGTATCACTTTACTACTTGCGTCGTGTACACTTGCACTATAATTGCGATAGACTTTTTTACACGCAACACTAGGCAAGGCAAGAAAGCTAGGAAAGACAAAGTGAAGAGAAAATGTAAACTCTTACTCAAGAAAGCTCAAAGAATGTGGAATGAATACAATGGTTGGGGGAAGGCCCTATTTATAGCCTTGGCCCTCTCGATCTAATGGATAAGGGTGATTCGATCCAAGGACTATGGATGAATCCTCTCTCCAAATAAAAAAAAATTCGTAAGATACAATGGCTATGGCATCATATATTTGTTGGCAAGGAAGACTTTCCCCAAGTTGGCTCCATGGTGGATAGCTTTCCTTGTGTGTTGGTCAAAAGATGACAACTCAAAAAGGGTCTTGGTCTCTTGGGCGGATTGGGCTTGGCATGGCCCAATTCTTGTGTCCAAAACCCCCTCATTAGCATGCATGGTGCTAATTCGGGCCCTAGGGGTGTGGGCAACTCGGATGGGCTTCTCTTAGGCCCCTCGGTGTGCACGTCGGGTGCAGACTCGGCCTCCTTGGTGTGCATGTCGAGTGATGACTCAGGCTCCATGGCTTGTGCGGCATGGACGGTGCTTGGCATGGCCCCCTCGGGTGCGTGCAGCGTGCCCCCTCAGGTCCAACTCTCGTGGGCAGGACATGGGGTGCTAGACTTGGCCCCATGGTGAGCTGGAAGTGCTCCGACTTGGCTCTCTCGGATGCGGACACCACGTGGGGTGTTGTGCATGGCCCATTGGCGTGTGGTGTTGACATCTACTCGGGTCCCTCAGTCGGGTGAAGGACGTGGTGCGCTAAGGCAAGCCTCTATGGGTGCGGCTTGCTCGGTCGTGGGAAGTTGGTTTGTGACATTCTCCCCCACTGAATCTATCGACGCCCTCGTCGTTAGGCAATGATGAGTCTCAGTCGTCTCGTCCTCAAACGACCTCGGCTCCTTATTATGTTCCTGCTCGGCTAAGCGAACTCTTGTGCAAAGTGCAAGGCCTTCGTGCCTTGGCTCTCGGTCCGTCTCGATGGGTGGTGCCTCCTCGTCGAAGGAGACGTTCTCTTTGCTTTGTGCTTGGCTCGACTTGCTCCACTCTCGGCCATCAGCATCCTCGTCTGCAAGACAAGTGCATCAACCTGTTCAAGAAAAGATAAGCCCAAAACGAAATCGTAATCATCTGAATGAATTACGTTGATGAAAGCTTTACCGTGCCAATCTTCGACTCGAAGATCCACGCCATTTACAGCTCCCGCAATTGGCTCTTCCTCGGAATTGACGGTCTTGATCCACCCACTCGCCTTCTCAACTCGAAGGCCTAAGCGCTTGGTCGCTTGCTCAGACACGAACAGTTCGGATGCACCACTCTCCACAAGCGCACTTAGCTTTTTTCCGGCAACTATCATGTCCACGAACATAAGTCCCTTCTTCTTTCGGCCACTCTTGGCTTGAAGCGAACTCACGATGGAACCAAGTTGGGCAAACTCGTCCTCTTCTCCATCTCCTCCTCGGATGGTGAAAAGGTTCATCTTTTTCGGGCAATCTCGAATGTATTGTGGCCCCTCGCAATGATGGCACTTCACTGGACCTCGGTCCTTCCTCTCCCAAGGCCTCGTGAATCGATAAGACTTGTCATTCGATGGCTTACCACTACCACTCAATGACTCCTCCTTTTCACTTTCGTTGGATCTATCTCGGTTCCTCCAATCACTCGAACGTGGCTTGGACTTGGGTGATTTTTTTTGATCAATACTATGATCTTTCAATGACTCGGCAACGGCAATGGCCTTGGAGAGTTCTTTCACGTCTCTCCTCTCCAACTCAGTGTTTACCCACGGCTTTAATCTGTCCATGAAATGGAACAATGCATATTTCTCGCTTAAGTCGAAAATTTAGAGTTGTAGCTCGCTAAACTCCTGAACATAGTCTCAGATTGATCCCTCTTGCTTAAGATGTCTAAGCTTGGATCGTGCCTCTCGCTCGACATCTCCGGGGTAGAATTGGTTCTTAAACTCCATTTGGAACTCGTCCCACGTTCGAATACTGGTGCCTCCACGTTTCTCGTCGGAGCACCTGCGTCTCCACCAAAGTAAATCGTTATCAGTTAAATATATTGACGCGGTACTTACCTTGTCGGCATCCTTGATGATGCACGATGCTTTGAAGTACTGCTCGAGCCCCCACAAGAAATTCTCCACTTGTTGGGCTGATCTCGTCCCCTCGAAGTGCTTCGGCTTCGGGACATCGACTAGCACCCTCACTGGGCTAGCCACCACGCCATTTCTCACGACGGCTTTGTAAACAAGCACCTCACTCTTTAGATCCTCGATCTCCTTTCTGAGTGCGGCTACCTTAGCTTGTTTAGCAAGATCTTCCACGATCTTCTTGAGTGCTTTCACTTCATCTTTGAGGGATCCTTCTTGTAGATCGACGCGTTCATTGACATCGTGGATTATTCCTTGGAACTCCTCCTTGAGTTTGTCCTCCCGTTGGCCCAACTCCAATAGTCGGACATCAACCACATCGAGCCTCTCTCTTGCTCCGATCGTGGCATTCTCAAGGCGGATGACCTTGTCCTCAAGTGTCGTGATTCGGTCTTTGGAACTAGCCCTCTTGGACTTCTCGGTTTGTCGTGTCACACGTCGGCTCGTGTGCTTACTGTACTCAATAAGGGTCTTGGTCTCTTGGGCGGATTGGGCTTGGTATGGCCCGATTCTTGTGTTCAAAACCCCATCTTTAGCATGCTTGGTGCTAATTCGGGCCCTAGGGGTGTGGGCAACTCAGATGGGCTTCCCCTAGGCCCCTCGGTGTGCACGTCGTGTGCTGACTCGGCCTCCTTGGTGTGCACGTCGGGTGCTGACTCGAGCTCCATGGCTTGGGCGGCATGGAAAGTTCTCGGCAAGGCCCCCTCGGGTGCGTGCAGCGTGCCCCCTCGGGTCCAACTCTCGTGGGCAGCACATGTGGTTCTTGACTTGGCAGCATGGTGCGCTGGAAGTGCTCCGGCTCGGCTCTCTCGGATGCGGACACCACGTGGGGTGTTGTGTTGACATCTACTCGGGTCCCTCGGTCGGGTGAAGGACGTGGTGCGCTAAGGCAAGCCCCTATGGGTGCGGCTTGCTCGGTCGTGGAAAGTTGGTTCGTGACACTAGTAACAAGTTACAAGAATAATTAAAACCTAATAGTATCAATTGACTTGTTAATGAAAATAATTAATTGAATTAAGTACTTAAATTAAAGAAATGAAGAATTTAGTGACCAAATTATAAGGACTAAAATAAAATGAGAAGTAAAGTGAAGGAATGCATGCCAATTATCTTAATTCTTAGAATGCCCTTGATTAAGACATTGATTAGTGGCTAATCAAGGATAAAATGGTAATTTCTTAAATCCATTAAAAATGGATGTGCATCTTTATCATCTTCTCCTTGATTAAACCAAGAGGTTAAGAAATTAGAGAGAGAGAGAGAGAGCTTCCATTCAGCCATGGATATCAATTGAGACCTTGTTAGCTTGAATTTCTCAAATTCCATTCGAATTTCTAAGGGAAAATAGGTAAGATACTTGACTTTCTCCTAGTAATTTCCATATAAATTCTAAGAGGATTATGTGAAACTTGTTGTAATACATTCTTGTAATAGATGGAATTGCTAGGAAATCTTAGGATTGTTGGGTGCTAGCTTAAGTCGAAAGGGAATATTAACATGCATGAAAAGCTCTTGTTTATATGAACTTGTAATTGAATGTAAATCGAATTACCTAATAAAATTGAGACTTAATTTGTATAAAATCTTGCTGGAAATTTATATATAACATGATAGGGAATGAATTGGGTCATGGAATAATTAGAAATGGCGTCTAATTGCTGGAAATGGAAATAGTAGTGAAACTAGTCACCTAGCTAGCATAATTCCCTAATCTGGACCGTTTTAATTAAATTTGTAAAATTGGGACTAAATTAGATTAAATAAGGGGCTGGTAAAGTTAGCTTAAAATAGGGGATAACATAAAATTAATGTTGCATAACTTGAATTGCATGAATTGTAACTAAATGAATGGTCTTATAGTGTAATTGGCAGAATTAATTAAATCTGGACTATTCAGGAAAATTTGTTAAATTGAGGACTAAAATGAATTATTTAGGGACCAATCTTGGCTTTTAAAAACATGATAAAAAAGGAATAAAATGAATTAGTAAGAGTCGTAAACTAAATATTTCATTAAAGTGGATTTAAATGTAATATGGCAGAATTAACACTAAAAAATTGGCTTGACTTTAACTAAAAAACTGTATTTATCTTGGAAGGCTAAAAATATGAGCGATGCATGGTTAAATAGATAATTGAATTTCCTTTATAACGGTATAAACTAATTGAAATTCTGACATATAGATTAAAAGATATGAGCAAAATAGTAACTAGTGTGCAAACTGCTAGGTAGTGGTAGATTTGCTACTTGTAATGAATTGTGTGTCTTGACTAATTGGTATGATAGATTGCTTAGTCTTGACTCTAATACATGATTGTGTTATTCGACTGTTAGATTAATAAAATGGTAGAAAGGATAGATAAGTATTGGAATGTGAATGAGGATTCAGGTATCCACTAACTTCAGGATACAAAGTGAGTGTAGCCTTACTTAAGGTTAGAACTTAGGTCCTAACCAATTACATTTGTTTACATAGTTGATATGGATTTGACATGAAATGAACCTAATTTCTACTTGGTAAATGTATAAGGGAAGTATGCTTAGTTGGAAACTTGATGATGAATACATGTATGCTTGCTTTCTTGATAATCAATCAAATTATAGTGGAATGTACTTGCTTGGATTGTCTTGTTTAAAACTTGATATGTATACTCATGTGTGATTGAGTTGTCACTGCCTTGGGTGTAAATTGACACTTGTTTGTGTGTGATAACTATTTGAATAATACTACACTATAATGAACTTGCTTGCTAAGTGATAAACACTTGAAATGAATACACACTTGGAAATTATGAAGGCACGGTAATGAAACACTTGTTTGATGGTTTAATTGGTATTGCTTAATGCTTGAACCTTTGAATGCTTGATTGCTGATGGTTCGAATGAATTGGAGTCTATATAGCTTTGCTTGATAGCAAATAAACACTTGAATCGATTATATACCTGGAAATACACAAATACTTGATAATTGAACTATGGTTCAAAATGGCCTAAGTGCTTAAAATTGATCTTGATCTTCATATGCTTAACAATTGACCACTTGAATTCGAAAGCCTAATACTTACACGATCTTGACTTGAATATAAATTACTTAAAAGAGATAAGATACTTAAGTTGCCTACAATGGAAGTCCTTGGATACAATGGTATGATGCATGGTATACTTGGGACTAAGGTCCATGAGCCACAGCTCGGGGGGGGGGGGGGGGGGATGCCCATTACATGTAATATGTTATTGGTGACAGTTGGAGGTAACAGGGGAGTTGTACGGGTGGCGATAGTTGGTTGGATAGTGAGAAGTTTAGGATATCTCTTGGATCTTAATGGTCAAACACAGACCAATGTCATTCATAACCAACTGTGATCTAAGGCGAACTTGTTAAAAGATATGAACCTTATCTAGAAATTGAATAAGCAATTTAAAAGAAAATCTCGAATACATGAATTATATCTTGAAAATATATAAATATTTCGACAAGAATTCTTGAATACTCGAATCACTTGAGTTGAATTCTTGAAATGCCCAATTTGCTTGATGTGCAACCCCTTAGCCTAGTCTAGACGTTTGACCCGAATTAAGAGAATTACACGTGCAATGAACATATTTTTCTTTAAACCGAAGTCAACTTGTTAAAGTCAACCTCGATTAGCAACCCGTTTTTGTGAACTTGTCTAGATGCATAATTAAGTCCTAATATGATTACTCACGCAACGAACATATTTTCCTTTAAACCGAACCTTAACTATTTATTCATTTGCAAACAATCCGATATAAGGTCAAATTACAAATTATTGCTACCAACTTTAAATTAAGTTCATTACATGCTTGCAGGTGAAATATCATTAATCATAAGATCAATCAAAGTTCCAAAATTACAGTCATATAAATAGGGACTAAAATGTAAACAATCAAAATTGAGAAATCATGCCAAAATAACTAACTTAACTACCCTGTTTCAAAACAGATACCCCTTGTTTTGAAACCATGCATTCCAGTAGCAATTTGTATCGCAACGGCCCCTACTAGTTTTGAAACCAAGTGCCCAGATTGACCTCCCCTGCATTCAGACATAACAATGTCGTATCGAAACGGCCTCGTATTTCGATATGGGTACAAAATAATATAACTAAGGGTATCGAAACAGTCTACTAGTGTACCGAAACAATAATACCAAATATGCAAGTTGTATCAAAACAACTGCTATTGTTTCGAAACACACACCAGAATTGCACTAAAATAGCAACATTTAAGCACCCTTAAACATACAAAATGGCCATCAAACATTATATAGTCATAGGTAAACATCTACCATATATTTATGCAACACTTAGGCATCATCAAAGGTATCTAACATCATTAATTGACCTATAAGCAATCCATATAGAGTATCAAAATCCACAAAACAAAGCATATCAACATATAAAGGCCCATTACAAGTCTTAAAAGGCAAAACACACTTGCCAAACTAGGGAGTTTAAACAATCATCTCCCAACTACCGAGGTACCCTCCCCATTGCCATTTCTACCTTATTAAAAGTGTCAAAACCCATACTTGTAAATCAAGTGATGTCTTGGGTGAAATCCCTTGCTATTTTGCTGCCCAAATGCTCACTTATCTGCATTGTTGGAAAGGAGAGCGTAAGCACATTTACATAGGGAGAGAAAGCTCAATTTAAACAACAATAATGCACTTTTCAAAAAAATGTTTCCTTTAAAACTTATCCACATCATGCTCAACTTTCTCATGCTTTTGAAACCACAATAAAGTCATCTTTACAAACCACATGTATCATTATCTCATGCATATCTCAATGAAAAACCAAATCAAGCTTCTCATGCTTAAATCTCACAAAGCATAAACAACATGTATAAATGTTATACAAAGGCATTTTAAAACCATGATACATGTTCAATTCATATATTGGCATTTCAAGTGAACCGGATGGAATCTACCTTCATCAATAATGATAGGATATACGGACACACTTGACGAAATCAACCCCCGCCAAACCCTTGATAGAATCAACCCCTATCAAGTCACATAGTGAAATCAACTCTCATCATAATTCTCACTTCGATCGGGATGTCACTACCCACATTGCCCGCTGGTGATAGAATCTACCCCTATCACTCGCAACACAATAGAATCTACCCCTATTCTGTAACCGAAGAATTTATCACACACGCGAATTTTATATATTATAGTGCACTTTACATCCTATTGGTCGACCAATATATCCAATAATAAAAACCTCATCACTAAGCAAATATATCACTTAATTTCATGTTAACTCACTACTTTCAATGCATTATAAAATCATCACATATCCCATCTCAAAACATGCCATATATATAGCATAATATCTCATCAAGACTATAACCTCTTAAAACATAATCAAATCATTTCATAGGATATAATTAAGCAAAATCATGCTTATAAAACATGCATAACAACGAGTAACAAAATATAAATACAAAACATGAGCATGATAATCTACATGGACTTTAAACTGAAAACCGAGAGCTTTAGTAACCATACTTACTTTGGAGATTATCTAGGCATTTCAAGCTTGCGACAACCTCCCAAAAACCCTGTTTCCAAGCTTATGAAAACGTTCAAACCACATCCACTCACCGATACAATTTCTCCTCACTTGCCGAAGCTATTCCAAGCTTCCGAAACTCCAAATAAGCCTTTCAAACGATCAAGCAATGTCTTGCCCTGTTTCTAGTCAAGGAAAATAGAGGATTAATGCACACTCTTGCATCAAAACCTCCCGCAACAAAAAACCCCACTCAACTCCAACATTCTCCAAGCAATTAACCATCGATACAAACTGAAAACATCGACAAAACTACTCTAAACCATTACCAATCATTTCCCAACAAAATCAACCATCAATCTTCATCCATTTACAACCTAAAACACTTCCTCAGCCTCTATAAACCTCCAGCTATCAAGAAATCACAAGAACAACCCCTAAAACTCAAGATTTCATCACTAACTTCTAGCAATCTAACTAGTTTCGGGATTACTCAACAAAATCCATCAAGTTAACATTATTAGCCATTAACAACAAGTTAATAATCAATCATTAACTTAGCAATTAACATCAAATCCAAAGATTCACCATAAATCTTCAAGAAAACTCAATTAAACACAATTTCATCAATTAATACATAAAAAACCCATTAAAAACAATATGTAAAAGACTAAATACTTGGGAATTTCAATAAAGAATATGTCATCAGAGGAGAAGAACAATCCTACCTCTAATGATGAGCTCTTCCTCCATTTTTGAAAAGAAAACCAAAGAAAACTAAAGAGAAAACAAGAGATTTAAGAAAGGATCAATAGAAAATAGATAAATCCTTGAAATCCAAATCAAATCTAGAGTTTAACTTGAAAATATTGTTGTTAGGATGAAGGGATTTTGAGAGAAAAATGAGAGAAGAAAACTATCGTCAAAAGCCAATTTGTGAGAAAAATGAAAACCGTTTTAACTTCCCTCCATCTTTTTTTATTATAATTATTTAATTACAATTGTAAAATAAGAGGAAAAGTCTCTATTAGCCCTTAGTATTGTTCCTTAAAGATTCAAAGCATTAGCCTTTTACGTTTTTGCCATTAGATCAAACTTTACCATTTTTACCTTTTAGTCATTAAACCAAAATGTTCAATTTCCAAAATTGTTTTCTTCAAATTACCTTTACCAAAATTATTCATATATATAATTATGATTTTAGGTAATTTTCCCATATTTTTATCCGAACAAAAACCTTTCAATTTAATTGTTTCCCGAAACTAGACTAGGAAATTTCATCCTCGAAATTTACATGGTGGAAAGAGATAGGGAAACTATTTTTTTCATATCCTCCTTCCTTTCCTTTGTCTCTTCTTCGACACCTCGGTGTCTCCAAAGCACCTTCACCATTTCAATGGTCTTTCCGCGAAGCACCTTACTATCCGAATCTTAGATCTCTACTAGTTCCTCATCATAAGATAAATCCAGATTCAATTCCATTTCCTCAACTGGCAACACATGCAAAGGATCCGAACGATACCTCCAAAGCATGGATAAATGGAAAACATCATGTATCTTCTCCAACTTCGGCAGTAACCACAATCTATACGCAACATGGCCAATCCTCTCAAGCACCTCATAAGGTCCAATAAACCCCAGGCTCAACTTGCCCTTTCGTCCAAACCTCATCACCTTCTTCCAAGGTGAAACATTCAAGAAAACCTTCTCACCAACCTCAAACTCAATTTCCTTACGCTTCAAATCCGCGTAAGACTTCTGACAATTTGATGCCTCCCTTAGACGATCACATATGAGCTTCACCTTATCGGTTGTACCTTTGAGCATAACCGGCAAAGAAACCAACTTATGCCCCGCTTCTACCCAACACACGGGTGTACCACACTTCCTAACATACAAAGCCTCGTACAGTGCCATTTGCATGCTCGCCTGATAGCTATTATTGTAGGCGAATTATACCAATGGCAACATCTTATCCCACGAACCTTGGAAATAAATCACGCAACACCAGAGCATATCCTCCAACACCTGGATAACCCGCTCCGACTGACATCCGTTTGAGGATGGTAAGACGTACTCAAACTCAACCTCGTTCGCAAGGCTCGATACAAACACTCCCAGAACCTCGATGTGAACCCCGAATCCCTATCTGAAACTATAGACTTAGGAACACCATGCAACCGCACAATTTTCGCAATATAAAGCTCTGCCAACTTATCCAGGGTAAACGTAGTATGCACAAGAAAGAAATGTGAACACTTCGTCAACCGATCCACGATCACCCACACAAAATTATTCTTTGACGGTGTCAAAGGAAAACCCGACACAAAATCCATCTTGATCATCTCCCATTTCCACTCCGGAATCCTCAAAGGCTGCAACAAATCAGATCGAAACTTATGTCCAGCTTCCACATGTTGACACACCAAACACTTGCTAACAAACTCCGCCACATCCTACTTCAAGCCCACCCAATAGTACTCATCTCCCAACCCCCGATACATCTTAGTACTACCAGGATGCATGGAAAAAGGACTATTTTGTGCCTCCGTCAAGATAGTGCGCCTCAACTCAACATCCTCTGGCACAACTACCCGACCTTTAAAACACAAAACACCATCGACACTGAAACTGTAATCCGTAGGATTACCCTCCGCAATGTCCGTAACATGCAGAACCAAGGAATCATCAAGCGACTGATTTTTCTTGATCAACTCAACAAAAGATGGTTTCACCTGAAGCTTGGCTACTAAGCCAGCATCACGAGACAAACTCAAACGAGCAAACATCACTCTCAACTCCACTGCAACCTTTCAGCTCAAAGTATCGACCACCACATTGGCCTTTCCTTAGATGATACTCGACCGTAAGATCGTAATCCTTTAGCAATTCCACCCATCGACGTTGCTGAAGATTCAATTCCCTTTGAGACATAAGATACCCGAGACTCTTGTGATCTGTATACACGGTACATCTCTCGCCATAAAGATAATGCCTTAATATCTTTAGAGCAAACACCACAACCGCAAGCTCAAGATCTTAAGTAGGATAATTATGCTCATGCACCTTCAATTTCCTCGACGCATAAGCAACTACTCTACCCTTCTACATCAACACACACCCTAAACCCACATAGGAAGCATCATTATACACCACAAACTCTTTTCTCGATCAAGGTTGAATCAAGATCAGAGCTTGTACCAAAACTTCCTTCAACTTTTGAAAAGCTTTTTGCCTTGCCTCCGTCCACTCAAACTTAACATCTTTCTGAAGCAACTTCGTCAATAGAGCAGCTATCTTAGAAAACCCATCCATGAACCGACGATAATATCCAGCCAAGCCAGAAAACTACGGACCTCCATTACTGATTTCGGTTGTTTCCAACCCACAACTGCCTCAATCTTTTGAGGATCCACACGGATACCCTCGGCTGACACCACATGACCAAGAAACACCACTTCTCTAATCCGGAACTCATATTTACTCAACTTTGCATAAAGCTGATTATCCAATAAAGCCTTCAGCACTATCCTCAAATGCATATCGTGATCCTCCTCGGTACGAGAGTACACAAGGATATCATCGATAAACACCACCACAAACTGATCAAGAAACTCATGGAACACCCGATTCATCATGTCCATGAACGCAGCCAGTGCATTGGTCAAACCAAAAGGCATCACTAGGAACTCGTAATGCTCGTACCTCATACGAAAGGTCGTCTTCGGTACATCCTTATCCTTCACCTTAAGCTGATAATACCCCGACCTTAGATCAATCTTTGAAAACATAGTGGCACCACGAAACTGATAAAAAAGATCATCAATATGAGGTAATGGGTACTTGTTCTTTATCGTCAACTTATTCAGTTATTGATAATCAATACACATCCGCATTGTCCCATCTTTCTTCTTAACAAACAAAACTGGAGCTCCCCAAGCCGAGATACTTGGCCTAATTAAACCACAATCTAGCAACTCCTGAAGTTGCATCTTTAACTCCTTTAACTCCTTTGGTGCCATTTGATAAGGAACAATAGATACCAGAGCCATATCCGCATACGTCTCTATGCAAAACTCAACCTCCCTACCAGGTGGCAACCCAAGTAACTTTTCCGAAAATACCCCCAGAAAATCACAAATTGTCTGAATATCCTGCGGACATGCTTCCTTCATATTTGGGTTTATCACATACGCCAAATAAGCTAGGAAACCACCACTCATCATCTTGTGAGCTTCCACCGACAAAATAACATTGGACAAGAACTTTATGTTCTCACCCACCACCACAACTTCAAAATCACCGCAAGCTTCAACGAAACACGCTTGGTCTCACAATCAACCACAACTTTATATTCCAACAAACAATCTATCCTAAGGATAACAAAGAAACCATAGAAAGTAACTCCATTACATAAACAGGAAACACATGTCCTTGAACCATCAAAGGACACCTTCTATACAACTACGATTACACCAAACGAACTCGTAACTTGCATACCCACATCAATAAACTCTAAAGGCACATCAAGAAACCGAGCATGCTCATGCAAAATGTATGAATGCGTAGAACCAAAATCTATCAAAGCAAGCAAGGACAAGGATTGCAAGGAGAAGGTACCTGCGATCACATCTGTGTTATTTCGGCCCTCACGGTGAGCATAAACTCGAGCTGGTCCTCCACCCTATGGCTGTACCGTGACAACATGCGCCACATTCCTCTGATCATCCTCTCGTCACTGAAAAGTACCTCAGCCACGCCCACGGCCCCTCTAAGGCTCCATAGCAAGACCTGGTGCTTGCTTCGCCAACTGAGGATAGTCACGCTTCACGTGACCCTGAGCCCTACACTACCAACATGCACCAGGATTACTCCAACACTCCCCCATGTGATTCTTCCCACAATGGTTACATATAGGACCATGTGTAGCAACATTCTGACCATACTAGCCTCGGCCCAATCCACCACCACCGCCTCGATGATGGTCTCGCTGATAGCTCCTAAACCTTGATCTCTTACCTCGATCACGTCCACCATCATACTCATCAACTATTTTCCTGGATCTAGAACTCCTTGAGCATGAAGTCAATCACAGACTCTATTTGATGTCTTTGGCTCGAGTAACCAACACATCAAAATTGGTATACACAACCGCAAGCATATAGGTCTTCACCTCCTTCACCAGCCTATAGAGAAACCTATCACATCTCTTCCGTTCATCCGGTACCAGCTCAGGGGCGTACTAGCTCAATCAGACGAACTGGACCTCATACTCTACAACAATCATGTTCCCCTGCATCAATGCCATAAATTCCCTCTTCTTCTCATCCAAATAATGGACACCCAAGTACTTCTTCTTAAAAGCATTCACGAAGAATGCCCCGGTAATATCATCAGGTTCGATACTAGCTTTGATTGTCATCCACCACGTATACGTATCTCCGTGTAGCAAGGAGACCACACAACCCAACTTCTGTACGTTATTGCAATTCATATGCCCTAAAATCCTCCTGGTGCTTTCGAACCAAGACTCCAAACCCTCAGATGATAACCCTCTAAACTCTGTCCCGCCCACACTGCGCACTCTCTAAGGGTAAACCAGGATTGGCACCAGGCTGAGGTGCGGCCCCGTACATGCCTGCCATTGCTGCCTAAAAGGCTCCAATAATAGCCTAAATTAGAGGTGTCATGTCAGGAGCTGCTGACCCTTGCGCTAACTAAGGTCCACTACCTCGAGCGCCAGCTCCTATCTCAGATCCACCTCCACCAGAAGTAGGAGGAGGAAAATTCTCAACCTCCTTCTAAACTGTATTTCGGACATTACTTCTCAGCTCTATTCTCGGTACCATGATATGATAACAATTCTACTATGCAAATACAATAAATAAAATAGTTAGGTTCACAAATAGCAAGAACCCAAGTCACTCATTCCACCTTTTAAAACAAAACTCCTTTCTTTACCGGTAGTATTCGCAATGGGTACCCCAATCACACATATTAATTCATCGCATAATCATCATACACCACATACTATCTTTCAAAACATGATACAATCATTCACCATGCATAGCATCGAATACAACATGTTATCAATCATATTTCAACATTCAACATACATCCCAATCTTTCGAAACATGGCTCTGATACCAACAAATGTAACCCACTTAGCCCAGCCTAGACGTTTGACCCGAATTAAGAGAGTTACACGGGGAAAACCGAAGTCAACTCGTTAAAGTCAACCTCGATTAGCAACCCTTTTTTGTTAACTTGTCTAGATGCATAATTAAGTCCTAATATGATTACTCGCGCAACGAACATATTTTTCTTTAAACCAAACCTTAACTATTTGATCATTTGCAAACAATCCGATATAAGGTCAAATTACAAATTATTGTTTCCAACTTTAAATTAAGTTCATTACATGCTTGTAGGTGAAATATCATTAATCATAAGATCAATCAAACTTCCAAAATTACAATCATATAAATAGGGACAAAAATGTAAACAATCAAAACTGAGAAATCATGCCAAAATTAACTAACTTAACTACCCTGTTTCAAAACAGATACCCCATGTTTTGAAACCATGCATTTCAGTAGCAATTTGTATCGTAACGGCCCCTACCCGTTTTGAAACCAAGTGCCCAAATTGACCTCCCCTGCATTCAGACATAACGGAGCCGTATCGAAACGACCCCATATTTCGATATGGGTACAAAATATAACTAAGGGTATCGAAACAAACTACTAGTGTACCGAAACAACAAGACCAAATATGCAAGTTGTATCAAAACAACTGCCACTGTTTCAAAACACGCACCAGAACTGCACTAAAATAGCAACATTTAAGCACCCTTAAACATACAATATGGCCATCAAACATTATATAGTCATAGGTAAACATCTACCATATATTTATGCAACACTTAGGCATCATCAAAGGTATCTAACATCATGAATTGACCTATAAGCAATCCACATAGAGTATCAAAATCCACAAAACAAAGCATATCAACATATAAAGGCCCATTACAAGTCTTAAAAGGCAAAACACACTTGCCAAACTAGGGAGTTTAAACAATCATCTCCCAACTACCGAGGTACCCTCCCCATTGCCATTTCTACCTTATTAAAAGTGTCAAAACCCATATCTGTAAATCGAGTGATGTCTTGGGTGAAATCCCTTGCTATTTTGCTGCCCAAATGCTCACTTATCTGCATTGTTGGAAAGGAGAGCGTAAGCAAATTTGCTTAGTGAGAGAAAGCTCAATTTAAACAACAACAATGCACTTTTCAAAACAACGTTTCCTTTAAAACATATCCACATCATGCTCAGCTTTCTCATGCTTTTGAAACCACAATAAAAGCATCTTTACAAACTACATGTATCATTAAATGAATGGAATATGTAATTCGATGAACCTACTGGACTTTTGGCTGTGCATATTGGACTGAATTGTAATGAACGAATTTAAAATATGTTATGATTCGATTGTTTGGGTAAGCTTGTTAGTAACTAAGTCAATTGGCTAATCGTTATTAAATGCTAGTTATTCGTACGATAATGAATGACTTAAAGATTAAATCATGTCTATAGGCTTATATTCGACTAAGGTAATGAATCTTGATGAATGATCTAAGTTTAATCAAAGTAAATAAGATAAATGTAACCTTTTTTTCATGCTATTCAAAATGTATGCTAAATCCTTAATAGGAAGTAATCGCATCGAAATGAAATTTACCTTATAAGTCTAAGCTTGATAATATAGATGGTACAAGTTAGTTCTATGGTCTTGAAATGAAATAAATCCAAGCATGGTTTCTTGGATTAGAAGTTCCTAATTGAATTGAGAACATTGTGTATGGTTTAATATTAACAAGAGTAAATGATAACTTGTTAGATAGGCAACTCACCTAATATAGTTGAGTTTTAGATTAAGAGGATTTTTATAATTGACCCGTATTTTTGTGTTCCTTGTCCTGTTTTCTCATCGTAATGCTTCTCGCTCCTAACCTAGGAGAGGGGTGTTACATTTAATGTCTTTGGATATATGTCCTAAGTGGTTGATTATGTCTTGGTAGCATGTTGGAATGGTTTCGGATGACTTTAAGCATGAAAACCCAGCATTTTTGGGCATTTCAGGCTCAGGTGTTTCGATACAGTCAAAGG
This sequence comes from Hibiscus tridactylites, assembly GCA_958450335.1. Classification (NCBI taxonomy): domain Eukaryota; kingdom Viridiplantae; phylum Streptophyta; class Magnoliopsida; order Malvales; family Malvaceae; genus Hibiscus; species Hibiscus tridactylites. The sequence continues at coordinate 79,648,011 of OY288267.1, forward strand.
TGTATCAATACGGGTATGTGTATTTTTGGACCCCGTATCGATACAGGTGAAGGTGTATCGATACACCCCATTGGTTTAAACAGTTCTGGAAAATATCATATCTATACACTATCGAGAGTGTATCGATGCTCCTCCGTGTATCGATACACTTTGGAGCCGTTTCGATACGGCTGGTAGGTAAGTTGGTTATTTTGATTGTTAAATGTTTTTGATTTCTTCTGTTTTGGTTCTTGATTGCTATGCATGCCATTGAATGAGTTTGGATGACCTTTTAGAGCTAAAATTTGACATGTATGCATGAAACCTTACTAACTAAAGTGTGGTAACTTTAAATTGGCTAAAGTCCATTTAATTTGTAAAAATTACGATTTGGTCCCCGGAACATGTATGTTGTCAAACGAATGTCTAATCGATGTCTGATTCAGTTGAGGTTTCTTACTCTACGAGCTCAAATCACATAGGATGATAATGTGCATCTATATAAGATAAAAATGGGTCATTTATGGAGGTAAACTTTCCTGGTTTACTTCAATATTCCACGTATGACTCGCTCAATTCGGTCATGCGTCTAGACCGAGTCGAGAGGGTTACTTTTGTTGGTATTAGAGCCGAGTTTGTGATGGTTGGGAGGTAAGTTGTGATTGATTAATGTTGTTGTTGATTGTTTAAATCAAGTTTGTGATAAGTTCGAATGTTGATATTGGTTGAATGTTGTTGATTGTTATGCACGATGATTGTTATATGTGATTGTGATATATCATGTGGGGTTTATTTTGGGGAAACCATTGCCTTATTACTATAGTCTGAAATGTTCTGAATTATAATGGAAGTCTTGGATCCTTGCTTGAAGCTGATCTGATTGTTTTGTTTTGTTGAAATTATCATGCCTTAGATATGTGTTATGTTACGACCGATAGATGAAGTATGAACTAGCGAGGTTCTGTTTCCTTTGTGCAAGGAGTTGAGAAGAATATTATATATCCTGGGGGTTTTTCGCACGAAGTAAGTATAACCTGCGCTAGTTGGGAGGTAAGTTGTGATTGATTAATGTTGTTGTTGATTGTTTAAATCAAGTTTGTGATAAATTCGAATGTTGATATTGGTTGAATGTTGTTGATTGTTATGCACGATGATTGTTATATGTGATTGTGATATATCATGTGGGATTTATTTTGGGGAAACCATTGCCTTATTACTATAGTCTGAAATGGAAGTCTTGGATCCTTGCTTGAAGCCGACCTGATTGTTTTGTTTTGTTGAAATTATCATGCCTTAGAAATGTGTTATGTTACGACCGATAGATGAAGTATGAACTAGCGAGGTTCTGTTGCCTTTGTGCAAGGAGTTGAGAAGAATATTATATATCCTGGGGGTTTTTCGCATGAAGTAAGTATAACCTGCGCTAGTTAAGCCAATATTTGTTGACATGGTGCCTGAGATATAGGCGATGTCCGAAGCTTATGAAGTTGTCATTGCTAGAATGTATGGGACTACACTAGCTGTTGGATAACTGTGAGTTGCTATTAGGGCACTTTTGTAGTTTGGAAGAAGTTGCTTTTTGAGGGTTGGTACCCGAGGTATCCGTTGTAAACCCTTGGACCCATCCTAGACGCGAGGCCGAACCGAACGGGTCACACGAGGAATATTGAGGTAAACCTTCCAGGTTTACCTCAATAAACGACCCTATTTTTTTTTATCTTATCTAGATGCACATTATCATTCTATGTGTTTCCCACTTGCAACATAAGAAACTTCAAATCAAACATATAACGATTTGGCATTGACAATATACATGTTATGGGGACCAAATTGTAATTTTATTGAAGTAGAGAGACTTCAATCAAACTATTGTTACCATTCTTTAATTAGTCATATTCCATGCCACTCTGTCAAATCTCATCTCAATTCGATATTTTGAATTCATTTAATTGAATGCAAAGCATTCAGGTTCTAAAACATAAGAAAGCAGAAATTTTAAAGATTCCATTTAACCAATTTACCTGCCACTGTAACGATACACTTAGTATCGTATTGGTACGGTTTTGAGAGAATTTAAATCCCATATTCTAGTGGCTCAAAACTGTATCGATACGGTCCTGCGTACCGGTTCACCCAACTATCTTGCCTTAATACCGTACCGATACGAGTCTTCCGTACCGATACGCTAAGTCCATTTTGGTTTACCCGTACCGATACGCTACCCCGCGTACCAATACGCATGGGCCTGAAATTCCCATTTTTTGCTAATTTAACATACAATCAAGCTAAGCAATCCACTTACACATGCTTCTAAGACATACACAACATACCTAAGGATCGATCATCAATCAAACATAGCATATTCATCATCATCACATAAGAACATGCATCAATAGAAAATCTATAGGCATGCTTCCTAAAACCACTTCAAGTAAGATACCAAAAACCATAAAAAACATAAACCAAAACATTAAAGGTCATTTACAAGTCCAAAACAACAATAGAAACTTGCTCAAAATGGGAGTTTACACAAATCTCATTATAAAAATCATGATCCATCAACAATTATATTGGCTCACAAGTGATCATTAACCAAGTTCCGTTCTCAAAACACAACATTGAATACACGGATTATCAAGTGTTGCCTCAACACTTCATACATTCTCGTCGGCATCTCAAGGTTCACACACTAGAGCTACTCTGCACCGTTGTGACACCCGTGGTGGATTATTCAGTACACCAAATAAACCCCTCGAAACCACTCATCGGTAAATGTATATCCCCACTAACGAGAGACGAGATACTACACACAATCCTCAATCATTAGGGTACTTGGATGGAATATTCGGTACACCATATAAACCTCTCCACGTCCACGGCGACTTGTTTATAGAGCACTCAACCCTATAACCGGCTAACTATATCCGATAACATTTTCAAACCATTTTTCATACCATCACTTGCCAATATAATTCATATTTAACAATATACCTCACTATTTTCAAAGCATCAACATTAAATCATTTCCAAAGCATCAAACCATGTTTTAAACCACAAGTATAAAACATATACTTACAAGGATCACTTACCATTTGCATCCTTCAACATCGCATCATTAAAAACAATATATCACACACTTTAAACATGCTTTAACAATAGGTAACATGAAATCAAAACCAAGTGCATCAAAAACATTTCATAATAGCACGACCGAGAGAGAAAACCACTTTATACTTACTTCCAAACTTAGACAAGCATTTCAAGCTTACAACTAAGTTCCCAAAATCACCAATAAAACATTTAAAAGCTGAAATCCACGTTCTCACTCACTGACACGCGGATCCTCACTTTGCCGACGCGAAACTAAGCATCCAAAGCTCTCAAAGCTTCATCGGTTGCTTCCGAAACGTTCTCCCCTATTTTAACCACATAATAACAGAGGATTAGTGCATCTCAATGCATTCAAAACTCCAGCAAGCAATTCCACCATAATGTCATGCCAAAAACTACCAATCGTCTATCTGAAACAACCAAAAAACAACGTCGATTAACCTCCAAACTTAACCCAGCCAAAACCGAACACTTTCAACCATCTATTATCATTGATTAACATCCAAAATCATCACATGACTAACCTTATGCCTCCAGCATTCACAATACCACCACAACTCCACAAAAACCCAATTCTAGCAACTAGAGATTCACATAGTTTTGAGATTCCCATGCTTAATCTTTATCTTAACATTATTAGACTTCCAAATCATGATTAAAATCAACCTTAAACCCAGCAAAATAGATCCATTACAAAAATTACAATCTGAACCTAATGGACCAAAACCGATTTCACCCAAACCGAAAGTAACATGAACTGAAGGCAATCTAAAATAAAGAAAAGGTATTAAAAAAATAAAGAAAGATATGATGTGAACTTCCGTACAACTCGCCAAAAAGTCAAATATACTAACTTTATAAGCCATATAGGGGTGTAAAAAACTGACCCATCATGAAAACCCTATTAATCTTCTATTGACCCGAATCGAAATCAACCAACACGATATAATCTGATCCGATATCTGAAACGAATCACCACAGGCTCGAACTAAAACTGAATCAGACTCGTACCAAAAGTAATCAGAATCAAAACAACCTGAACCAAAATTGATAAACGACATGTTTGCCACCTCTAAAGAAAATGCAAGTTTTAAATGATTAAACTCAAAGTTATAAGGCTCAATAAGTCATTTTGCCTCAAATAAAATAAATAAAAGAATTAATTGAAACATGAAAATAAGAACTAAATTAGAATGACCTGCCATGTATGATAGATGTGACGTGGCTGACAATTTCTTCATAGGCCCAATTAATCAAACCTTAATATTATATATTAGATCCCAAATCCCCTGGGTCCCAGCAATCACGCATTCATATCGTCTCGCAACCACCCCTACTCCCTACAACCAGAAAGTATATTATAAGTCTTCTGGTCATGTTATTTAAAGTAAATTTTAAATTATTGTTCACTCTTTATTTATTTGAAGAAATGAGTGAAGGTTCACATAAGAAAAATATAAGATAAATAAATCTTATTAAACAGAAATGAATGACGTGGTGAACCAGATTCATCTAATATTTTTTTACTTTATTCTTACAATTTATCTCACATGTTTCCACGTGTCTAACCAAGTGGGGCCACTGTGGTATCCTGCTCACTCTGAAAAATTATTAGATGGATCTAGCTGACTACGATATCTGTGATTCTAGCCAATAAAGTCTATCCATCTCACTTTTTTAAAGTGAATCATCACATCTTTCCTACATGTTAATAAAACTGAGTAGTTATTAAGTAATTATTTTAAAATAGATGAACCTTATTGATTAATATCACTAATAATATGGTTAGCCGAATCCATCTAATAATTTCTCATTCTCTTTATATTTATATCTTCAAACTGATATCACTCATGAATATGATTTGGAAAATATGTATATTAACTTTTTTAAAATGTTATAATATAATTAATAAATTATTATAATATACAAATTAACGAAATGCACTTTTGCTGATCTGATAAGAAAATGATTAATGTCAAAATAAATGTTTGAATTATTTTGTTTTTTTCTTTTAAGGTACATAATTTTTTTGTTTCCTTTTAAATGTTTGAACTATTATTTTTGGTTATATTTTAATACACAAGTTGTGTAAAAAAATTATACAACCCTTTTATAAAATTTAAAACCTAAATTCTAAACCCTAGCACCCTAAAACCTAAACCCTAAATTTTAAACCCTAAAACTTAAACCCTAAGCTCTATATTCTAACCATAAACCTTAAATTCTATACCCTACACACTAAACCCTTAAATCCTAAAATTAAATGGCTTGTATCAAAGTATTTTCCATTATTTTTTGCCTCTTTTAAGGTCAATTGAGGTATCTACTTTGATCAGAAAATGATAGTTTTAGTACTTAAAAAGAATAAAAAATTAGACACCTATAAGATAAAAAAGTATAATTTAAATAAGCAGAAGATGAAAAATAGTCATCAACGTTTCACCTTTTGGTCATTTTAGCCATACCCTTTTTTGGAGCAAACAACCACCTAACGTTTCATTTTTCGTTCAAAATCACACCCTTGTTGGATGAAAATTGTTAGTCAACTAACAGTCAACGCCTGAGGCTGACGTGGCATGTCTGCATGGCATGTGGAAATGACCTGGCACTGCAACGTGGCACTTTGTTGATGTGACGATTGGTTAAAAATATTCTTTAAAAAATAATTAATTATTTTTTAATTTTTTTTAAATGTCACGTGAGCAAAAATGCCATGTGGTAGTGCCACGTCATCTCCTCATGCCCTGCAGACGTATCACGTCAGCCTTAGGCGTTGACCGTTAGTTGACTAACAGTTTTCATCCAATAAGTGTGAAATTTAAACGAAAAATAGAACGTTAGGTGGTTGTTTGAAACAAAAAATAGGATAAGGCTAAAATGACCAAAATGTCAAACGTTGGATTTCTACTAACTACCACATCACTCCCTCTGTTAGGTTCTAACGGCTATTGGTTACATTGCATTTAATTTAATAGTATGGTAGTTTGATTGTTTCAAAAAAGATAAGGTGGTCAAATCGCGACCTTAAACATAATATGGTGGTCATTTATATAGTTTACCGTAAAAATAAATATTCGGATAGAAAACCCTTCTTGTTGTTGGTTGCAGTGTAATCATCCCACCCCGTGATTTTAAAGGAAAAGTTAAATGTCAGTGTGAAAGAGCAAAATATGCATGTACTTTCGGATGTCATCTCACCATGCCATCTTATATTACGTGAGTGGTGAAATTCAAAAGTGATTCAAATCGAGAAAATAAGCGTTTATTTTAATAAATGTTTATTATTTTAATATTTTTTACTAACAAGATTTGTCTAAGTGGTAAGCAGGTTGGTATTGCTTAAGTAAGTCTCGAGTTTGATACTTTACGTATGCAGAAAATTTTCGTTAGGAGACTCTCCCACCAGAACCAGTTATGCGACGTGGGTCGGTCTATATTCGTCAGGGCAAAGCCTTGAAAATTAGGACAACCAAAAAATATTTTTATATTTTTTCATTTAATAATAATCGTTTATTTTGTTGAATAAAGAGAAAATAGAACAAAATTATAAGAAGAGTATACAAAAACTATTAGAATTATGATTAGAGTAAGCACATTTGGCCAGTTAGTCAAGCTGTTCATCTTTTTTCCTTCGTATTCCCTTAAGTCATAAGCTCTAGACGTACTAAGAACACCCTCTTCCCTCTTTTAGAGCTTCCCTTCTCCTTCCCTCCTGATAGTATTAGAATTATGATTTGTCAAAAAAATATATAATAGATTAATAATGTTAATTTCTCCTAAAACTATTAGAATGCATAATGTAACCGCTAAAGAATGAAAGTAAGATCATACAAAAAAAAGTTAATATTCAATTAAAAAACTTGAAAATTTTGTCTAGTTGCTTTGAGTCGTGGTGGCCCATTAGGTGATTCGGAGTTTGTAACACCCCTTCCCGGCCTGGTAGTGAACCGGGTCGAAGCGTGTTACCGGTGGACGATACGGTGATCAGTGTAATAAAATTTCATCTTAACAACATCACTTAATCGATATTAGACATAAAAAAAACGTTTTCAAGGTACTTACTAATCCAATTTAATCATGTGAGGACCACAAATAACAATTTAGGTCCATTTTGCAGCTTTTATAAATTTAGGGACTAATCTGTAAAAAGTGACAATAACGGGTTTCTTAAAGCAAACGGACATTAAAACAATGTAATTCAATGCATGAGTAACTAGTCTATAAATTTTCATACAATTTGGGGTTTATTAACACAATCGATTTATCTTTATCAAATTCAGTGACTAAACTGTAACATTAGTAATCTGTCCAATAAGCCTTTAACTAACTTAGCCAACCCCGTATCGAAACACCCTAGGCTGTTTCGAAACGGGTCCACGAGAGTCAACTCTCGTTGACCTTTCCCTTTTGACCGTTTCGATACAGGCTTGACCTGTATCGGAACAGCTTGACCAACTTGACTTTGACTCGTTTCGGTACGCTATGAACCCGTACCGAAACGTTGGTCTCCAGTGACAAAATGTTCCGAAACATCATTATTCTGTTTCGGTACACCCATATTCTTAGGTTCAATATTGTACACCCGTACCAAAATGTCATCACCCGTTTCGATACGGCATGGCATGTAGTGACAGATTCTTACTGGTTTTTATTCGATTTACCCTATCGAACGATGTCCAAATGCAACGAAACTTTACATACAACTTTTCAATGATATAAACTTCTAGCATGCCAAAATTCTTGGACTTACAAATATGTTTACTATGTTTTTAAGTTTTTAAGCTAAGCATGCATATTAAGGCTATTTCAAAAGAACTAGAAAGGCCATTTAGGGCCAAGGACCATATTACAAGTTAGGCAACACACCATCACAACAAAATAGGCATGTATGACTAGTTCAACTACTTTGCCACCTTCCTAGTAGTTCAAAAGTCATAATTACATTACTTGTAGCTTGGTAGTGACTTGTTTTGTTAGTCGATCCGATCTTCCGATGCACTAACCTTCTTAACCTGAAAATGCATGAGATGAGACACGTTAGGCATACTTTGCCTAGTGAGGTAGTCATAAACAATATAAGTAACAATAATGCCATGGTTATACTAAAATATAATCTCTTGCCAACAATGTCGATGTTATGCAACAATATACAACGTATATACATGTTCCATTTTCATTCTTAATCCTTGGATTGAATCAAGATCATGGATACGCGAATTCCTACGCCTCGCCAAATCAATAAATGGTCTAGTCCCTCCGCCTCGCCAATATGACAAATAACAATACACATCCCTCCGCCTCACCAAATCAATATAGGTCGTAGCCTTAGGACCGTAGTCCACCCGTACACTGAGCTCGTGAATTCTATGGCATGCCAATCGTGTCCCAAGTCCATCACAATCCAAGGTTGCGATATTCATATTTATTTCAATAATCAATGATATACCAATGCCTGGTGAATCCAATGTTGTCGATGACCAATATATGTATCTCATCATCAATAACTCATAGTTTGATATCAATATCAATGTCCGATGGTTTCAATGCAATAATCCAATGACAATGCCTATTTCAATGACAATACATAATGATAATATCAATGACAATAACCAATGTTCAATGGAAACTTACCGACACTTACCAAAGTGTCCGATTAACCATCCAATGCAATTTCTTCAACAACAATGTTAGCGATGTAATCTAAAATATCAAATAATGATTCGGGAAGGCCTTTCGCCTACACTCGAGACTCCGACTACACTCACCTTAACAATCCGAAGCTTCAAGGCTTTCGGATAGCAATCCCTTTGTTCCTAGCTTGTGATGGAGATGGTGAAACCTCTTTCTCCACTTCTTGAGCTAGAAAATCAATAGAAAACTATTAAGATCGATATTTCGATATCAAAATCAATATAACGATATCAAAATCGATAACCGATCTCAATAGAAATGACAACAATGAGATATCCATGGATAGTCAAAACCCTAGCTTAGATTATACTCAATATATCCATGGAATCCAACAATTGTTTGAGGATTATTGCTTACCCGAACGATAGCAAGGATTCGATATCGATAGAACGGAGAAATCAAAAAGCTTAAAATTCCTCCAATGGAGGTGTGTGCTTAAGGTTGAAGATGAAAAGATGGAGAGGTGTATGCTTCAATGTTTTTTTGGGTAAGCTTTTCATTCTTTTCTCAATTTCTCTATTTTACTAATTAAAGCTCATCAATTGAGCTTTCCTCATGGTGAAGCAACTTCACCAAAATTTCTCATGTAAGAGATTTTTAATTGTGGAGGGGCTAATCACAAGATTAGTCCCTTAACTCTCACCAATCTATGGTTTTGCCCTCCACTTTGCATTTCCTTTAATTTAGTCACAATATAGATTCAATAATATTCAATAAGGTCCGATGACGATGTTTTAAGCTCAATTGAGGTTCGATATCAATGATTAACTAGTCAATACAATATTTAGGCTTTATCAATATAGGATTTCCGATCATCGGAACTTAGTTCTGACTAGACCAAATTTCGGGGTGTTATAGAGTTCTTGGTTCCTCCAGCAAAAATTGGAGCTCTAGTACAACAAGAAAGTTGTGAATTAGCTAATTAACTTGCTATGTTTCAGTATTACAAAAAAAAACTCAAAAAATAATAGATATAAACAAACATAAATATCGACAATAAATTATAAACATCATCAACGCTAACATAAAAATGCATATAGCAATGTTGACACTTTGACAAACTGATTTTTATCACAACTCAACTGTGAGTTATTTTTGATAATTATTGATTGTATACAATAAATGTTGTGAGTAAAATGACAAAAAAAATATTAACAAGAATAAAGAACAATAATAAAGAACAAAAACGCGAGAGAAAGAGAAAATTTTGTATTTATTCTCAATATAGACTTGTAAATAAGGCTTTTTTCAAATATATATATATAAGCATTTTTATTTTGATTTGTATTTATTCTCAATATAGACTTGTATGCATTTTTATCAATTGTGAGTTATTTTTTTGCTAATTAAGGTTTTCATCTTATGCCTATAAATATAGATTTGAAAAAAAGCATTATATACAAATCTAAATTGAAAATAAATACGAGTAATTTACATTTTAGATCACTAAACTTAACGTCTATTTTTATCTACATCACAAACCTTTAATTTAATCAAACTACATCATTCAATTTTTATTATTTATAAATTGAGTCACTTATATTAAAATCATTAAATAATTTGAATGAAAAAACCAAAATTGACACTTTTATATAACATATTTTTTTACATAGCATCATCTTTTAATGTTCAATTGATAATTCTAACTTTTTTTGTAAGAATTTTCTTAAACATTTCTTTTTAATAAATTTAAAGAAAAATAACTAGATTTCTTATAAATCCTAACAAAAAAATATTTAAAAATGTGAATTGAACATTATTTATTGATGATATGCGAAAATATGTTAAATAAAAGTGTCAAATTCAATTTTTTTCATTAGAATTATTTAATAGCTTCAATATAAGTGACTTAATTTATAAATAATAAAAGTTGAATGATGTAATTTGATTAAATTAAAGGTTTGTGATGTAAATGAAAGTGAATATTAAGCTTAGTGATTTAAATTGTAAATTACTCAATAAATACAAATTATCCTCTTTCTCTCATTTCTTTGTTCTTTATTCTCGTTAATATTTTGTTATTTTATTCACAACAATTATTATATTTAAGTTTTTTTATTGATTAAGGTGTTTAAGAACGCAATAAACTCTAACTAGAGGTTAGGAGATTATAAATAGTTTGAACTAAATTATATATTAGTTAGTACGTCTGATTACGGAGTGGATGCTTACGTTGGTTGAAACAAAAAAAATTGTCTAAAATAAACACATCAAAATAAAAAAAATTAAACACCGATAAATTGTCGAAGCAGTTTAACACATCTCCATTTATAGCGTCTCGTTCGGAGAAAAATATGTGTGCAATAATTTAAGCTCAATTCATCTCAATCATCATATAATTCACTCATTAAATCGATCGAAAGAGTGTTAAGGCGGTCGCATCCTTAATAATTTCACATTCTTATATAGTTTAAATATTTTTTTTATAAATGATGCAATTCATATCTTTAAAATTTTATAATTTCAAATATTTAATTTCTAATAAAATTTTGTTAAAACTCACTCCTAACATATAATATTTTCCATCCCTCTCTCCCTAAAACCAAATAAAATAAATCTCCCTATCTCACCTTTTTTTCATCTAAAAATAAAAGGACGAAACACTAAAAGTGTAAGAAAACAATCCTTCAAAATAATATATCAAACCCTTGGAAAATATTTATCTCAACAATATAAAATTACACCATCCTTATCCACCACAAGTCGTGCATAATCAAGTGAATGCTAACTTTTCTTTTTACACTCATTAAATTCGGGGTGTGCATTACTTTTCAAAAATATTATTGAAGCTAAAAGTATTTTCAATATAAAGTAATATAAAAACATTTTTTATGTCAAAACATTTTTTATTTGGATTAAAAAATATTTCTAAAAACTAATTTTTTTAGTTTGACAATAATAATTTTAAGCAAAATTATCTAATTGTTATCATTTAAATCACTATTCATTTATATTTTTTAAAAATATTTTTTAAAATAGATATTTTATGTATTTAAAAGTGTTTTTATGGTAATGTTTTTCTTGAACATTTCTTAGTTAGGGAAGGAGATGAGAAATAAGCTCTTAATAGGTATTGAACCCACAACCTAGAGGAAGGGTCTCAACTGGGTAGCTTACCACTGAGCCAAAGCTTTGATGACCATTTTAAAGTAATGTTAAACATTTCAAAAATATTTTTTAAAAAATATTTTTTATTACACTTTTCAAAAATAATGTTAAACTAGTACTAAAACATAAATTAAGAAGAATCTAAGGGTTTTCTTCAATTTTGGCTAAGAAGCATCATATTTCGAACTATCTAGTGTAATTACAAGATGATATTTATTCATTAATCGTTTTTTTTAATAACATACATATATCGCACAAACAAACTACTCGAATCTCAGTTACTAAAAGAATAACAACATTTTCTTTTCCATTAGGACCAGTCGATAAATACAATTAACAAAGTAACACTTAACCGAAAATAAAAGTGGAACAATGACAGGTTGTCAAAGTCCTGTGAAATGAAAATTGATTTTTACTAATCTAATTTGTAGTAATAATGAGATCAGATCGAATCCCAAGAGAGCTAAAATTAGAATCTCATAGTTTCAACAATAAAAGTAAAATGGGGGGGGGGAGGTTGGTTTATCGAGCTTAAATTAAAGAAAATAAATAAAATCTGAAAATAAAAATAACGAAGAATAATCTTACCAAACTTCCAATTCAAAGGTGTGATTTTCATCCAATCGTAATTTTGATCATAGGCTTAAAGATAAATTTATAGTATCCAAGAAAATAGTCTACTTGGGGAATACCACAACAAGCAATTATTCTCTTTTTATAATCGATTAGTCTACTTGGGGAACACCACAACAAGCATTCAAACGGAAACATACCATTAAATGAAATCAATGATAGCATTAAGATTCATAAGAATGACAAAAAAATCTCTTGAGATATTTATTTTAATATAACTCAATGAAAAATGTTTTTGGACTTAATAAATATTGCAAAATTAAATTAAAATTCATTCATCTTGAAAAATATATTTGAAAGGTTTTTGAAAAGTGTTCTTCACTCAAAAAATATTTTTAAGTATTTTAAAATTTTCCAACGGCTAGTTTTTCAACAATGAGTTTTCTAACGGCTAGTTTTCCAACGGTTAATTTTTAACGGCTAGTTTTTCATTCCATTCTATATGCAAGCCAATGACACTTGAAGAATGGAGAGGATGGACATCCAAGCTTAAAGTTCAAGAGAGTAGAATTTTAATATCTATTTTTTGTAATCTCTTGTATTTCTTTAGTCCAATCCTAGTGAGCCAAAACTGTGTAAACACCCACCTAAAGAGGTAATTAGTTTACAATGTCAAGACCTCATTGTTGAGGGATAGGTTCTAGTTGATCCTTATAAAAATTAGGGAGAGGGTTCTATCTTAGCCCGTGAAAATATAGGGATGTAAAGGTTCCATCCTTAGCCTATAAAAGGGGAAGAATTCATTGTTAGTGAATTAGGAAATCCTTGGTGTGGATGCTAAGGTAGTGGATGTAGACCTTGGTTAGAAGGTTGAACCACTCTAAATTCGAATGTGTCAAAGTGTTATTTCTTTTTCCGTTTTGTTTTCCTAATTCAAAAGAAACCTCTACACCCTTTATCGGTGCTAATTTTTGTTGAAGACATCGAGCCTAAAAATTGGTATCAGAGCGGTACTCAAATCAACGGTCTAACAACCATTGAGAAGATCCTAGGAGTGCTCGATCTATTTCTACATTCAACCGACCTTGATGAGTTAATTTGTTCGACATCAAGCTCAAGGAATCAAGATGAACCATTTTTCATCTCATTTGAAAAGATGACATGCTCACACATTAAAGACAGGTAACCTCTAAGCTTAATAACTTTGATTATTTGGTTACTTATTTTTAATGATTTTTTAAAAGCTCGTGCATATTTTTAATTGATAATTTTTTATAAATGCATGACATCGAAAAAGTTTTTATGCGTAAGTGTGTTTAACATAATCATTCTTATTTTTGAATGAACTCTAAAAAGACTTGGATAAATTGAATTTCATGGATTTTAAAACTTAATATTTTTATTAAAATTCAATAATTTTCTTAAGTGTCAAAGTATTTTAAGCTAAAATTTAAAGTGGAATGCAATTATTTAGGGGGAGCTTTTGTTTTAAAAAATTACTTACTCTTCATTGTTATTTTGAACCTAAAATGATTTTGAATTATTTTTGATATAACAAAAATGGGAGAGATAAATTTGAAATTTTAAATTTCAAAAAGAAAAATGGGAGCTTTAATATTTTCTCAAAATATTTTCTTTTTCTAACATTATTTTTTTAAGGGGGAGAATTTTCAAAAACAATTTTTGCAAGTGGTTTCGTTATATCAAAAAGGGGGAGATTATTGAGATATTTATTTTGATATAACTCAATAAAAATATTTTTTGAACTTGAACAAATATTGTAAAATTAATTCAAAGTTCATTCATCTTGAAAAATATATTTGAAAGGTTTTTGAAAAGTGTTCTTCAGTCAAACAAATATTTTTAAGTATTTTAAAAGTTTTGAACGGCTAGTTTTCCAACGGCTAGTTTTTCATTCCACTCTATATACAAGCCAATGACACTTGAAGAATGGAGAGGATGAACATCCAAGCTTAAAGATTAAGAGAGTAGAATTTTAATGTCTATTTTCTTATAATCTCTTGTATTTCTTTAGTCCAATCCTAGTGAGCCAAAAATGTGTAAACACCCACCTAGAGAGATAATTAGTTTACAATGTCAAGACCTCATTGTTGAAGGATAAGTTCTAGTTGATCCTTATAAAAACTAGGGAGAGGGTTCTATCTTAGCTCGTGAAAAGATAGGGATGTAAATGTTGCCTCCTTAGCCTATAAAAGGGGAAGAATTCATTGTTAGTGAATTGGGAAATCCTTGGTGTGAATGCTAAGGTAGTGGATGTAGACCTTGGTTAGAAGGTTGAACCACTCTAAAATCGAATGTGTCAAAGTGTTATTTCTTTTTCGGTTTTTGTTTTGCTAATTTGAAAAGAAACCTCTACACCCTTCATCGGTGCTAATTTTGGTTGAAGACGGACTATTATGCGTGATTTGTAGTTTAACGAACACAAAACATGAGCCTTACCCTTTGCCACTTGCGTCATGGATAGCGATAAAACATTCAATATCGAATTAAGGCGTCAATTTAATCAATATCAAATATTCATAAAAATATGAACAATAAATAAAGATTACTTGGAAAAAAATGAGAAATACTAGTTTAGTACAAGCCTCACAAAATTATAGCGGAATCACTTCACCCCTTGAATCAAAAATAAAAGCTTATCCACGCATGGTGGAATAAGAATATAAGAGAGATGAGTGGTCTAAAGATTGATTCTCTTCTAGAGGGTTTAATAAACACTTTATATAGAGAACAAAAACTCTAAACCTAATAGTAAATATCCTATAATTGAGTTTTAATCTAATAAAGAAAGATATGATAAAGGGAAATCTAAGTAAATAAAGTCCTAATTAATGAAATAGATTGATTCTTAGTTCAATACTTCCAGAATAATAGAAATAACCATAAAATAGGGCTTCATCACAAATTTGGCTCCAAAAGCCCGAACATTTACATTAGAAACCAACCCCACATCATTCGCAAGGCGTGGTCATGCCTTATCGAAGGTGAGCTTCTTCCTCGTTCTACTTTCTTCCAAAGGACTTGATTTTTACATGGGAAGCTAAGAATATGATTTTGAGCTAGTTTTTACCATTGTATCCATATTTCACCTCCTATATCAAAACAAACATAATTTCTACAATTAAGCTTAAAATATAATTATAATATGAAGGAATTAATCACAACAAAGAGTGTATAATTATAACCTATCAAATTCCCACACCTAATTCATGCTTGTCCTCAAGCATATCTCAATTCAACATACAAACTCTCCCATGTACCTCATTTCATCTCGTTTAATATCCCACAATACCAATAAAGTTAAGCACACATCAAGGATTTGAATCATAATGACAATTAAGAGAATGAGCATTCACGTGATAAATTTTGCACAAAAAAAAATTAAACATCTCATCAATGTACCAATATCAAATGCAACAAGACTTAACACCCTCGCATGATTGCACTCAATACTCTCAAAGTGTGTAGGGTGCATTTAACTCTCATGATCTAAACATAGCACGATATTACCATAAGCTTGCAAATTAATAAAATCTCCACCATTGCATATGAATTAATGCAAAAACCAAAGGGTCTTTAGAAGGGTTGTAACGGGGCTTAGGTAAGGGTATGGTAAAAACAAAAATGAAGGTTTCACAATCAAGACAAGAGTTATTAATTCCACATAACAAGATAGAACATACTACAAACATTCTCAAAAATTTATTCTCACGTCTCATTTAAGCACTAATTTTTTTGGATAAATGACATTTATTTACTTTTACAAACATATCTCCAAATGTCTTCCTTCAAGAAACAAATATCAATTTTTTCTTTTTTTCACTATTGTGTTTTTCTTTTCTTCTTTTTTTTGGAACATCATTTTTCTCTTGTCTTGACATGGGTAGCAAAAAGAAGGGACAACAAACAAAAAAGACTTTGAGTTAAAATGTGGTAAAAAAAGAAAAATAGGCTCAAATTGGCTAACTAAGGGGGAAACATATGGTAGGCTTTTTGAAAGTCTAAGAAATGGGTTAAGCCTAATTTCCCTTATCATCTTAAAGCATTAATCCAAAAATGTGATCTCAAAATGCACACGTAATTAAGTTCTAGAATAAACACACTAAATTCGACACACTCAACAAAAAAATGAGCAAGATATGATGAATTGATCTTAGGCTCAAAGTCTCACCAAGTGTGTAATTTGCATCAAGTCATGTGCATTTTCAACTAACAAACCAATGAGGCGTCATCAAAATTTTAAGAAAACACTAGTCATGCTCATCACTTTCATGCATTATAATTCAAACCAAGATGTATCCAAAACTTACAAGGTATTCCAAGATATTAAAAAAGACTCAGGGTTTCAAAGGAAAAAAAATCAACATATACGAATTGAAGTACACCAAAATCTAAGCACAAAAACACAGTTTTAAAAAAGAAAGGGAAAAAATTTTGATTTTTTTAGAAACTTAAACGAAAACAATATAGAAAAATGAAATCATGTATGAAATATCTCCCCCAGGCCTAAACTCTACATTGTCCTCAATGCATGTCAAATAGATTGCTCACAAAGAAATTAAAAGAAGAAGTGAACTCCCTAATGCATGAGCAAGTCAGACTAAGATATTTTATAGTGACAGTGAACAAAGAGGGTGAACTACACTATTCTAAAAGTTATGAACCTGGATATCCTAAAAAAGTGAAAAAGTCAAAGTTTTAAAGGCAACTACAAAAACGAAATCAGAAGGTTGCTGGAAGTAAAGTGTGGCTACGTCTTACAAAAGTTAATCTCCCACAAAAAAATATTAAACTTCTTCATTAAAAACTAAAAAATGAAAATAAAATAAAATAAATGAAACAAAATAAAAAGCAGAATTAAAAATAAAAATAAAGCATTTGGATTGCCTCCCAATAGCGCAATTGTTTAACGTCGTTTTGCTCGACGTAACTGTAACACCCCAATTTTGGGCTTAGAAGTTTTGGGTTTGGACCGGGCCGGTCGGGTTGCGGTTCGAATATAAAAGGGTGAATTTAGGAAAGCCTAGTTCGGGTTGCATTAAAAATATGGAAAATGTCTTAAAATCCTCTTTTATTATATATAAGAGAATGGTGAAATCAATTTTACAAAATGAGGTTTGGAAGAGTGACATTTTGGGTTAGTGACCAAAATGTAATTTTTGAAAACTGTGTGACTGTTTTAAAAAGGATTGAAACTTTAAATCTTTAAGGAGCTATTTACCCAATAGGAGTTTCTCCAGATTTTTCTTAAATATTAAAGGATTAATTAATGGTTTAAAATAAAAGTAAAAGGGAGGGAAAGATATTTTTGGCATTTTAACTAACTTTTCCCAAATTTCCATTTTCCTTTTCTCTCAACTTTTCTCTCAACCCAAACACATTTCTCCAGCAAACTTCCCTCTGATTTTGACATCCAAATATGAGATTTCAATCCTCTTTTGATCTCTAATCATTTCTACAACAAAACCTTAGCATTTGCTTATTGGATTTTCAAGAATCTTGGTTCCAAAAAG
Source organism: Hibiscus tridactylites (assembly GCA_958450335.1). Classification (NCBI taxonomy): domain Eukaryota; kingdom Viridiplantae; phylum Streptophyta; class Magnoliopsida; order Malvales; family Malvaceae; genus Hibiscus; species Hibiscus tridactylites. Next base: position 79,666,007 of record OY288267.1, read on the forward strand.
GGAGAAACTCAAGTTTAGAGGTATGAACGTCCTTCTCCTCTAAATTCTCAGTTCTTTACTGAAATTCCCAAGTTCTCAATCCTTGATTTGTGTTTTATAAAAGGTTTTACAATTGTGTTCTTGATCTTGGCTTTAAAATGCAAGATTTGCTTTAATTTTGGTGAAATTCGTATGATCTGATTGGGCATTGTTTTGAGATGTCATTTTGATGAAAAATGAATGTATAATTGATGAGAAATTGAGGTTTAATCAATGCAATCCCGGATAGGTTAAATTTCCTAAGTTTTGCTTGAGTTTTTGGTTGTTTTTGGAGTGATCTTGATGATCTGTTATAGCTGGAGGTATAAGGAGGTGGTTAGATCCTTTTTGGATGTTAATTGATGTTTAAGGATGTTTAGAATTGATGGATCTTGGCTGGGTAGTGTTGTGGAGTTGTTTGGAGGTGATTTCGGTTGTGTTTGGTAGCCGAAATGTGAGTGTGAATGAGAGCAGCGAGTTTAGGTGCTTTCATTGAAGATATTAATGCATGATGATGCATTAATCCTCTGCTTTGATGTGTTTAAAACAGGGGAGTCATCTTTGGATCCTTGTGGTGGTGATCCGGAAGCTTGATTGGTGTTTCGGCAAGTAGCGAAACGGAATCGGTGAGTGGATTTTGGTTTTCAGCTTTGAAACCAATGTTTTGAAGGTTTGTGAGCTTAGTTTAAGTCTAAGCAACTTAGCTAAGCTCAAGAGTAAGTTTTCAGAAAAACTCTCTTGATGATGAACCATGAATTGGTTGAATGCAATGTGAAGTGTTTGCATGTTTTAAATTCTGTTTTGAAAGCATATTTTAGCATGATTATTGCTGATTTTATAAGCCATGTGTTGAAGGATGCTCAAGGTAAGAGATCCTTGTTTTTGAACATTGTTTAATGTGGTTTTGATGCTTAATGATGCATGATGATTATGGCTTTGTTAAATGCTTTAAAACAGTGGAATATTGTTGTTAATGATGCATATTGGCAAGTGATGATTTGAGAATGGCTAAGAACACTATGGTGGTTAAAAGTCCATAGGTGGTTCTTGTGTTAAGAACAACATGGTGGTAAAAAGTCCATGGTTGATTCTTGGTTAAGATCACAAAGGTGGTTAAAAGTCCTTGTGTGAATCTTGTGCATTTTAAGAACAACATGGTGGTTAAAAGTCCATGGTTGATTCTTGTTAAGGTCACAAAGGTGGTTAGAAGTCCTTGTGTGAGCCTTGTGAATTTAAGAACACCATGGTGGTTAAAAGTCCATGGGTGATTCTTGTTAAGGACACAAAGGTGGTTAAAAGTCCTTGTGTGGTCCTTGTGAAATGTAAGAACATCATGGTGGTTAAAAGTCCATGGATGATTCTTGTGCTAAGGACACAATGGTGGTTAAAAGTCCATGTGTGGTCCTTGTGAATTGTAAGATCACAATGGTGGTTAAAAGTCCATGTGTGGATCTTATGTTGATTGTATCACTTGTGGCCAATATGACATGTTATATACTTGAAGCTTGAAATGCTTGTTTTAAATGCTTATGTGCATGTGCAAATGATGTTTTGAACTAAGGTTTATAAAGGTGTTTTATAAATGCATTGTTGAGTTGTTTTAAATGAGCATTCCTCACTAAGCTATTTGCTTACGCTCTCTCTTTTCTTAAACCAATAATGCAGAGCATTGAAGTGCATTAGGGGCAGCAAGGAAGCCAAGCATCCAAGTGAAGGTTTAAGCTCATGTATGGTGAATGTTTTCTAACACTATTAGCTTTTGGGCATTTGGCAATGGGGAACCTACATTGTTTTTTTGGGAGAGGTTTTGGACTCCCTAAGTTGGTTTAATGTTGTTGATGATGTTGGAACATGTAATTGGCCTCTTGGTATTTGTTTTGGTGATTTGAGGATTGCATGGTTTGCTATATAGGATACATGCCTATAGAATTGGGGATTTGTTTAATTGATGCAATGTTTGAGTATGATTGATGCAATTATGTTCCTTATGCATGTAATGACTTGCTGGTATAATTTGGTGGCTTTTGGAGCATGTTTGATGGGTCAATTGTGTGTTAAACCAGCAAAATTCTGCAAATCTGGGCAGGCCGTATCGGAACGGGTGCTACCGTTTCGGAACAGGGGCCTGAAATGGCCTAGGCGTTTCGAAACGGGGGGAACCGTTCCGGAACGGAAATGCTACTGCCAAGCCCTGTTCCGGAACTCGTTTCGGAACGGTCCCGCGTTTCGAAACAGGCCCTCCCTGTTTCGGAACACTCGACCGTTGGGCACTGAAATTGACGGTTACATGTTTTGAAATCCTTGCGTTTTAGTCCTGAAACTTGTTTATGCAATTGAATGAGTTTGAGATGTCCGTTTGAGCTGAAATTTGGCAGAGAAGCATGAAAGATGATTAATTTCATATTGGTAACTTTTAATTGGGTTAAGTCCCTATAATTTTCAGAATTTACATTTTGGTCCCTAAAGTCATAATTTATGCATTTGAGTCCCTGAATGTTCTCTGATTGTTATGATCTTTGATATGCTGATCTTGTGAACATATCTAGGGTTAATGTGCATCTAGACAAGATTAAAAAGGAAAAAAAAGGGTCGTTAATCAAGGTTGACTTTCGGGTTGACTTTGGTTTTCCCCGTGTAAACTTCTTAATTCGGTTCAACCGTCTGGGCCGGGTTAAGGGGGTTACAGTAACCATGGAACGTTTCGGTCATCCAATTCCTACTAAATCGAATTTTGGTTCCTGCTCTTTCCTAACGCTTTCTTCTAGATAAACACCGAGAACCTTTCTCCTCTCTTTCAACATCATTAAGTTCATAAAAAATTCTTTAAAATTTGCATACTCGTGAAAATTCTTGATGGTATCTAACAATGGTACGTTAATCTCCACCTTTCTAAATGTGTTCAATACGTCATTGTGCTCATCTTCCTTTGGTTTAGCTAACCTGCTGGGAAAGGGAAGTAATGATACAGAAGATGAAAGAGGTTAGGGAGGATTTAACGTTACCCTTGGTGTCGGTCTAGATGGAACTTTGATTTCATCCTCATTTTTTCTCTTTTCGACTTCTTTAGGTGGAGTTGATTCCGAAGGAATTTCCTTTACGCTCATTAGTGAGATCTCACAAAAAATTTTCTTTTAGATTTACCTATGGTTGAGATGGTTGTTCTTCAGGACTTGGAGACTCCAATTTACTAATTGACATGGTCAATTGAGTAATTTGACTACCCAAATTTTGACAGCTTTCTCTCATTTCCTGTTGATGTACATGAGTCATTTTCCTCGTCTCCTTTGCTTCATGTCGAAGTTCATGAGTAGACTTAGCAAGGCTTTTAACAAGATCCTCTAAAGACATACCTAAATCTGAATATTGTTGTTGTGTTGGAGCATGTTGAAATTCTCTTGGTTCTTGTTACAGTTCATAAGTAGAGTTAGCAAGGCTTATAATGATATCTTCCAAAGACGGATCTGAATGTGAAGATTGTTGTTGTGTGGGAGCTTGAGTAAAATTTTGAGGGTAATATATATGTTGTGCTTCATGATTTTCATAGCTAAAATCCAAATAACCTCTATATCCAGAATTGTAATGATTAGAAAAGGGATCATAATTCCATTGTGGTTGGCCAAGAAATCCATTGTAAGCATAAATATCTTGCTCTGAATTATGGTGCAACGTTGGACACATATTCGTAGGATGACCTTGAGATAAACATATTATACAAGCGTTTGCTTTATGTACCTGTCCTATAGCAACTTGTCTAGTTAAGACCAATGGCAACACTAGCAAGAGGGTATGAGAATTGGAAATATAGTCAACAAATAAAATCCTTCACCTTGTTTGTTGACAATCTATCAAAGAAACTACACTGGCAAGGATTGTGGTTTGCTTTTGGAAGACATGGAGAAGTGATAGACGCTTTCACAGTGAGGAAACAAAATAGAGTGGGGAAAAGATTCGGCTTTGTAAGATATCAAAAAAGGATTGATGCAAAAAGAGCACTAGAAAGATTGAATGGTTTTGTGTTATTCGACAACTGCATCATGGTATTTATGGCAAGGTTCAACCCTAGGCAGTCTAATTGGAGGAAAGCTCGTCTGGTGAACTCAGAGAATAAAATTGGAGAAGATAAACAAACGGACAAGAAGCATGAAGAGGAAAGCCGAAGAGATGTAAACCAAAGAGTCGGGAGTAAAGTAACCAAAACTTCAAATGACAAAGAGATAGGCGAGTGCAGTTAAAAAAACGCAGGAATAGGTAAGAGAGTCTCTGCAGTTGTGGAGACGGAGGAACTGTGGAAACTCAAAAGGTGCATGGTTGGATTGATGTCTACAGTTTGCAGTGTGAGAAGTATAGTGTTGAGACTTCAAGAATGGAGATTAGGGGAGATTAAAGTGTAAAGAATGGGAGGGCAAACCTACCTATTGTTGTTTGACAGTGATGGTTTGTTTACGATGTTGGAGGACATTAACTGGTCCTACCTTAAGGAGATATTCACAGAGGTTTATCCATGGACAGAAAATGTATGTCACGGGGGAAGAGCAACATGGTTAGAGTTGCAAGGTCTGCCCCTTCACTGTTGGAACCATAGAACGATAAAAATGTGGCAGACCTATGGGGATCCTTTGAACCCTTGGCGAAAATACAAGTCGTTCAATGGATTGCGATAGGGTATTAGTCTTGATCACTGCAAACTACGAGAAGAAAATAGATGAGATAGTAGAGATTGAGGCTGGGAATTCAATCTATGTTGTCAGAGTTTGTGAAATTGGCTTTAAATATGATTCAACGGTCCTAATGAAGAACCAACAACATCCTGCTAATGTAGGAAAAAAGTTGGTGATTCTGATTCTTCATCGGAATTTAGTAGGAGTAAGTCACCGGAGAAGGAGTCAGAAGACAATCGTGGATTGGGAGACGAATCATTAAATGCATTTTGTATCGTGAATGAATACATTAAAAGGCATAGTTGGGAATCTTTGGATGTAAGCAAACACTTAGGGGAGTGTGATATGTTAGGAGAAGTAAAAGAAGCAACAAAACAACACATTAATCATAAATCGAGGTTAGATAATACCGTTAAGAGTCATAGGAGTAAAGAAGGAATTTCTGAAGATACTGGTTCAGGAAGTTGGCAGGATGGGATCTCAAACGTGCATAGAAATGAACCTAGACAAGTATTGGAGGTAGACTTTGGAGTCCCAGATAAATTGACTAGTCGGACCTCAAATGATATATGTTGTTTGGGTCTAAGCCCAATGGTAACTTGTGAAAGAAATTCGGACTAACTCGATTCATCTATGCAGAAATCTTCTTGGGAAGAAATGGTAGATAACCAGAATAATAAAAAGGAATTGGGTATATCTGGTAAGGTAAGCAATTCCGTGATAGTTGTTCTCTGGAAGACGGATAGGAGCCTAGGGCATTTTTTCCAGAGTTGGGTAAGAAGAAGCCTAAAGGAAAAAGATATAGCTCTTTGAGCGATTTTCAGGACAAAGGCTTTGTCGGATGTAGAGAGAAAGAAGAGGGATCGCGCGGTTAGAAGGGAACAAAAGAGAGCCAAGTCTCATGAAGATTCAGAAATTCGGGACGATCTTTGACTGATTTAGACTTGGTATCTATATGGGATTACTTAACTAGAGAAGCTTGAAAGACCCTAAAGTTAGGGAAACATTTGGGGATACAGATCGTAGGAGATGAAAGCCAAGCTATAAGGGATATTGCACTCCTAGAAGCAAGAAATTAATCCATAATCTAGTGATGGAAGAACTGATGGGTTAAGGATGCTTATTTGGAATATTCGTGGATGAGGATTTTTCTACAAAATCAATACGGTGAGAAAGTTTGTACGAGTTCATAAAGTTTTGTGTCTGTTACGAGAAACAAAAAACAGGGTATGAGATGAAGATGAGACGAATTTCAGATCAAAAAATGCGGATGGCAATTCTGACTAGGTCAGGACCTAAGTATTGACAATCGAAGGAGACTTCTATGTGGTAAGGAGTGGGGGGAACTAGTGTTTGTGTTAACCTTTTGTCTGGTGTAAACGAAAGATTGGTGGTGTGGCAATCTGCTAATTTACAAGACCTTTGGGAGATTATACAATTTAGTGTTTAATAAGGGAATGTTGGTTGCGGAATGGCTAGTGGATGTGGAGCTGATTGGATTCCATTGACAAGATGTTTGTTCGAGACAACTTATGGATAGTGAAAAAATTTAGATATGAAAAAAAAGATGTATGTTCCTGAAAAAAGTGCTTGGATGCAAGACAAGATGGGTCGTTTCTCGGTTATTGATGGTTAGTTTAGACATTGAAGTTCCAGAATTTAATTTCAGCAACATTGGAAAATGAAGGGTTTCCTCCAAAGATTGCAGATTTATTGGTTGTTTTTGGAGGAAATTTTGCAGCTGGTGGTCCACTAGATGGCCACACATAATTCATATTGAGGATCTGTTTGCCTTTTATTTCAACAACACATGGTTTGGATCAGCGAGAACCATTTGGTTAATCTCATTCGCAGTTGCACTTTGGAGCATATAGTTAGCACGAAATTAAAAAATGTTCAATGCAAAAGCCTACCGCAATGAAAGACCTCGTGTTCAATTCAAAGATGCAAGCATTTATATTGATTAGAGCTGCAATTGGTGGATTGTTGTTAATTGTGGAAAATTGGTGGGAGAATCCTCTCTTGTGCTTATTTACGAATTTGAAATTAATTGTTTGGATTCCACCACAAGAAGGAGTTCTATTATTCAACGTCAATGGGGCAGCAAATGCAAAATTAGCTTGTTGTGGCGGCATTCTTAAGAACTCTATTGGTGAGATTATCGCACTATTTTCTGGTCATGTTGAAGGTTCAAGCTCAAAATTTGCAGAAGCCTGGGCGATCAAAACAACCCTCTTGATTTTCTTTGAAGTAGGTTGGGCGGGCAAAGCAAGCCTTTTGATATCTGATTACCAAGTGGTATTGAACTGGATTAATGACCCGATGTTAAGACCATGGCGATGGTGGGAACTATTTGAGGAAATAGATCAGCTTGCAAGGGCAGTACGTACTTCAACTTTCTATCATGTCCCGAGAGAAAGAAATGCTTTGGCAGGTCATTTAGCAAAACAATGTTTGTTAAGGCAGATTATGTTCAAGGAATGGTGGTAATTGAGTGGAAAAGCGTGGTCAACCATGTTAGAAGATTCAAAAGCTTCATTTCACTTTTGAGGAAGTGAAAAAAAGATATTTTAATTGGCTGAAGAAGAATGATCTTTGGGTCTGGGTGTTTTGTTTTCCTTCATCTTGATAAGGGATCGCTCACTTCTTTGCACGAACTTGAGAACCTCATGAGGAAGTTAAGGCAGTGTAGAGTTATTGATTACTTGTTTTGGTTTTCTGTTTTATGCTTTAAATTTCTGTTTTTGTGTAGAAAATGTACTTAATTTTTTAGTATTGTGTCCGTTTGGAAATGAGGCAGTAGGAGTTAAGGGCACTATGAAAGGCGATGTTACTGTTTCTGTAATGCCTGGTTGTTGAGTACTCTTTTCTCCCATCTAGGTTTAGAGAGGTTTTTAATGAGGCTCGCAACCAGGTTAGGCTTGTATGATTCTAGTAATAATAAATCATATTTTGTCGTGAAAAGAAATTGTAAAGTCAGAAAGTTGATTTTTAATAGAATTTAATCTTACCACATCAACTAGAATAAATGATCCATATGTATTTATAGAAAACATGGCTAAAAATAAAAAATAACACAATGAGAAACTAAAATAGCTCCCCGACAACGACGACAATTCTGACAGGGTTGTCGAAGTCTTACAAAATAAAAATTGATTTTACTTAACTAATTTCTAGTAATAGTGAGATCATGTAGAATCCTAAGAGAGCTAAAATTAGAATCTCAAAGTTTAAACAATAAAAGTAAAATGGGGGGTTTTGATTTATCGAGCTTAAATTAGAGATAATAAATAAAATCTAAAAATAAAAATAACGAAGATCAATCTTACCAAACTTCCAATTCAAATGTGTGATTTTCATACAACCGTAACTTTGATCATAAGCTTAAGATGAATTTCTCATATCCAAGAAATTAGTCTACTCGAGGAATACCACAACAAGCAATTATTCTCCTTTTATGATCGATTAGTCTACTTGGAGAACACCACAAGAAGCATTCAAACCAAAATTTACCATTAAATGTAATCAATGATAGTATTGATATTCATGAGAATGACTAAAACAAAATCAATTAAATTAATTTTGTACCTTTATTTCCCTACGGACTATCATGTGTGATGTGTAGTTTAACGAACACAAAACATGAGCCTTACCCTTTGTTACTTGCGTCATGGAAAGCGATAGAACATTCAATATCGAAAAAAGGCGTCAATTTAATTAATATCAAACATTCATAAAAATAAGAACAACAAATAAAGAGTACTTAGATTAAAGGAGAAATACTAGTTAGTACAAGCCTCACAAAATTACAGCGGAATCATTTCACCTTTGAATCGGAAATAAAAGATTAACCACGCATGGTAGAATAAAAATACAAGAGAGATGAGTCGTCTAAAGATTGATTATCTTCTAAAGGCTTTCATGTGCTATTTATATAGAGAACAAAAACCTTAAACCTAAAAGTAAATCTCCTTTAATTGAGTTTTAATCCAATAAAAAAAGATACGATAAAGAGAAGTCTAAATAAATGAAACATGATTAATAAAAGAGATTGAATCTTAGTCCAATACTTTCAGAATATTGGAAATAACCATAAAATATGGCTTCATCAAGGATTTGGCTCCAAAAGCTTTGATTTTCACGTCAGACACCAATCCCGTTGTAGTCGCAAGGCGTGGTCACACCTTATAAAAGATGAGCTTTTGCCCCGTACTACTTTCTTCCAAAGGACTTGATTTTCACATGGGAAGCTAAGATTATGGCTTTTGAGCTGATTTTCACTTTTGCGTCCATATTTCACCTCCTATGTCAAAATAAACATAATTTCTACAATTAAGCTCAAAATATAATTAGAATATGAAGAAATTAATAAAAAAGAGTATATAATTATAACCTATCAAACAACTTTATCCACTTAATAGTTATGATGGATCTACCTATAATTTCATGCAAATGCATTATTCGGGAAACATGTGAATTTTTTCATTATGGCTTACTCATGAATGTTATATCAATTCAAAAACAACATAGATTTGTGAAAACCCAATAACTTCTATCATAGTAATAATGAATCTGCCTTCAATTTCGTCCAAATGCATAATTTTGAAAATATATGAATTCTTTCGTTATCGTTATTCATAAATTTTATATCAATTAAAGAACAGCATAGATGTATCCAAAAACCAATTTTAACTTTTCTTTTGAACGAAGAACTTTAACTGAATTCTATTAATCAAAAGGAAGAATTATAAAGGATCAACACACTCTAAATTATAAATATCCATAGAGATAAAAAAAAATATCAAAATCAAAGAGCGTGAAAGGATAAATTAAACATATTCCTTCTAGAGAAAACCTGTTTCATCATCCAAAAGAAAATTCAGCAAAGATATATTTTGACCAAAAAGCTCCATGAATCCAACATTTTTTTCGTTGCGAGTTCTTGGCAGATCGGCAAACTACCAATAGGGAATATGAAAAATAATATATTGTCGATCATCTTTGACTTGAAATGCTCTATAATACTTGTTATCCGAATGGTAAATTGTCATTAGGGATGCGCATAATTAACCGTAAACGTTAATTGTAACGAATAACTGATATAATTGTTTACATTTTACAGTTTAATTAACCGAACCGTTAAAGTTAAACGGTTTTGGTTAACCAAACCGCTAAAAATGAAAGTTAATGGTTACAGTTATGGTAATAAATTTTGACAAATGTTTAACCTATAGGTTAACCGTTATTAAATTATTTATATATTTTTTAAAAAATAAAATACCTTCATTTAAAAGTTCAACCCACATGCCTCATTTTCTAATTTCTAAACTCTATTTTGTAATTTAATTCATAATTATTTTTTATCTTCGATTTGCTAGTATTACATTATATTTCTTATACTAACTTGTTTCGTGTTTTGAAATATAGGAATGAATGATTTAACACTCAATCAACAAACAACTATGATTTATCAATCATTTTTTTTTATTTTAGAGGAATTAGATGAAGGACCTTAGGTGATTTGATCATAGAGTTAAATTTCTTCGCTTGCGGTATTAACTTGTGGAAGTTGCGTTTACCTTATGTTTGTTTTATGTTAGTTAAAGATTTGTCTTTAAAACTTTGATGGTGTATTGTTATGTTTTGAACACTGTTAAAACTTGAAACTTTAAATTAAGTATCGAGTTTATATATTTTGTGTTGTGTTAGAACTTTGTAGTATGTAGGTATTTTTATTTTTGAATTTAGTATGAAGTTATTGTTTATAATCTCTATTTATATATTTTTTGTGAACATTTTAATAAATATTTATAAAAAAATATAGTTCATTATTCTCAAAAGAAGTAGTGAACATGTGAAAAAAATTATAATAAGTTATAGGTTAGCCTATAATCTAATCGTTGATTAACCGTGTCTTAATGATTAATCGCTGTCGGTTAACTGATTTTTAACGGTTAGGTCACGTTTAGCTAAATACAATAACCGTTATAACGGTTAACAGACCGTTTAGGCTAAACGGTATGGTTAACCGACCATGAACACCCCTAATTGTCATAACATCAGACAATACTTTCAAGAAGACATGCAAATCCTGTAAAAAAAGCAGACAAACAAACTACCATACAAGCAGACAAAGAAGAATCAGAAAAGCAGATGTGAAATAACTTCTGGCAAAGCAAAACAAAGAAGAAACAAAAATAAAACGAAACAAATGATTCCTCATCAAAAGAGAAGAATCTTATATATATACAACCAACGTAAGTAAAAAAAACGGTTGACAACATAAGACCGTCGCTGAATACGACTTAGACGAAAAAGAAGATTTCAAGGAAATTTTTTAGAAAGTAACTATACCAAATAAAAAAATCAATTTTAACTTTTTATCATAATTTCAGTACCCGTCACACATGTCATCAAATTACATAAGAATGTGTAAAACTAATGAATTGATTTTGATATAACAAAGGCTTTAAGGACTAAATTAAAAAGAAGAAAATTAATTTTTAAGTCCTCAAAACTTCCCTCTGTCTCCAAGAAAATTGTCCAAGTCAAAACCTAAGATTATTCAAAATTTTCTAAGTGATTACCAAGTCAAAACCGTGATTTTTGTGTCACCTTTTCGGAACGACCCTTAGGCTTTTCGGAACGTTTTGAAACTGTTAACCTCTATGTCGAAACTAGCCTTCCCGTTTCGATACGGGTGTATCGAAATAGGTCTTCATGTTTCGAAACAGATGAAGAACAACAGAACGGTTTGAACTGTTTCGATATGGTAGTATCGAAACGACCTCAAATGTTTCGAAACGATTTTCAAACTTGGTTTCAAAATATGACCGTTGCACTTTTATAACTAATTTTTGGAGAAACGGTTAGATTGTATCGAAACGTTTTAAGCCGTTTCAATACAGGTTTTGACAGTGGAAAAATGTTTCAAAACAGGCTTTAGCACGTTTCGGAACAGACTCTTAGCGTATCGAAACGATCGTGCATGTTTTGGTACGGTCACTTAATTACACCCCAACGACTATTTCTATTTTGGTCTGTTTCGAAACAGGGTCAAGCGTTTCGGAACGGGTAGTTGCAGACTGCATTTCTGGTGGTAAGATTGCATCCCAATGGCTATTATTATGAAGGCAACAACCCCAACGTCTAGAATTTAATGAGAATATATAAAAGGGAGTTCTAAAAGCACCAACAACAACTATTGATCCAAAGAGAAACATCTAAACATCAAATTCAAGCTCTTGTGTAAAATTTCCATACTTCTTGTAAACCCCAATTCTGGTTCTTTGTATTTCCCATTTTATTTGAATCAATTGGGTAGAAAAATTGGTCATCGTGTAATGGTTTCCTCCTAAGCCTAGAAAAGAGGAAGATCAACTAGTGGAGTTGTTGGAAAATCCTTAGTGAAGCTAAGGTAGTGGATGTAGAGTTCATTTAAAACTTGAACAACTCTAAATCCCTTGTCTTGCAAATTTTATTTTCCCACTTCACCACCAAACTTTCTAAAAATCCAATTCACCCCCATCTTGGCTTAAATCGATTCAACGATCCACTCAACAATTTGTATCAGAGCCTACCTCTTTTGAAGGATTAACAACCACAAGAGGAGTTCCTAGGAGAGTGTGATCAAATTTAAAGACAAGCCGTGGCATCTACTTCAACCTCCAACCCTTACGAATCACAATCAACTACTAAACCACCTTTCTTCAATGGGGACAACTACACATATTGGAAGAATTGGATGCATCTCTTCATCAAGTCAATGAATTATATGATTTGGGATGTAGTGGAAGAAGGTACTTACATTCTGGTTAAAAGAATCGATGAAGGAAGACTAGTTTCGAAGGTGAAGTCGTATATGACTGAGGAAGATAGACGAAAGATGCTAGTCAACGACAAAGCTCTACATATCATATTTTGTGCACTTGGTCTGGATATCTTGTCGAAGGTTTCATCTATCGAAAGCGCGAAAGAAGTGTGAGACACTTTGGAGACAACTTATGAAGGCACTAGCGATGTTAAAGAGACGAAGGTCGGGTTGCTAAATTTGAGCTATGAAAATTTCAAGATAGACCCCGATGAGAGCGTCTCAAAGATGTTTGATCTCTTTTCGATCATCTTCAACGGTCTTAAGGGATTCGGTGAAGTAATTCCCGAAAATAAGCTAGTGAGGAAGCTTATATACTCTCTCCCGGAGTCTTGGGATGGTAAGAGGACGACCATCATTGAAGCAAAGAATTTGAAAACTTTGAAGCTTGATGAGCTTGTTGGGTCTCTGTAGAACTAAGTGTTTTGATATAATATTTGAAAAATGTTTTGGACTAAATTGAAAAAAAATTTAAAATATGGTTTTAGTCAAAAATAACTTGAAAATATGTTTAAGGGTTTTACAAGGCATTGGAATGATTCAAAGTGCATTCAAAGTAGTCAAAATAGAGCTTTTCAAGTACCCGTACCGATACGGTCTGGTACCGTACCGATACGCCCTAGGGTTTCAACTACAGAAATTTTCCAGTAGCCAAAACCCGTACCGATACGCTTAGCCGTATCGATACGGTGTGTTTTAAAATAGCCCAACGGCTAGTCCCGTACCGATACGGTTGTATCATGTACCAATACGCCTAACTACCCCCTAACGGTCAAATTTCCCAATAGTCTTTTAAACTGTAGGACCGTACCGATATGCTAGGTAAGCGTATCGATACACACCAGCTGAAGTGCACAATGGCTACTTCCTTATCGAAATCGTATCGATACAATTTGGAGGGTATCGATACGCCAAGCTGCAAAAATGCATTTATGGTGGGAAATAAAGTCTCTAACGGCTCCAAAATATCCTTAACAACTATTAACGGCCACAAACTCAATTGGTACTATAAATTGAAGGCTGAAACACTTGAAGAATGTTAGAGACTACATCCAAGAAACATGATCAAGAGAAATAGAGTCTAAATCTTTATTTTACCTTTCTCTTGTACATAGTCTTTAGAGAGTTCTTTATTGTCAATTCTTTGTACACTCTTGTGAGGTTAAATTGTTTAAACACCAACCTTGTGAGGTATTTAGTTTACCCAAACAAATTCATTGTAAAAGGAGAGGTTCTAGTTTAGCCTTGAGAGAAAAACTAGAGTTGGTTCTATCTTAGCCAAGTCCAAAAGATAGGGTTGTCACAATTTCCTCCTAAATCGAGAAAAAGGGACGAATTCATTGTGGAGTGAATTGAGAAATCCTTAGTGGTGTGCTAAGGTAGTGGATGTAGGTGCTTGTTAGAAGGTCGAACCACTCTAAAATCATTGTGTCACTTGTCTACCTTTATTTCGATTTTAGCCAATTCAACCACCAAACATTTACAACCCTCCTTGACGGTTTCGGTGATCGATTCGAGCGTGCTATAAACCCAACAATTGGTATCAGAGCCTTGTCTCCATCAAAGGACTAACATCTGGGAGTAAAGATCATTTGCTCGAAGTCCACTATTCAAGAAAATGGCAAGATTTGAAGAAGGCCACTCTCTCTCGTGCCCTCCACTCTTCGAAGGAGAAGCATACTTCCAATGGGCAAATACCATGAAATTCTTCATCAAGTCTCATGACTATGAGGTTTGGGACATCATTGAAGATGGGTATTTGGAAGCTCCAAAGAAGAACAAAAAGAAAAGGAGTGCCAACAACACGAAGGCAAAGCTAAACACTAAGGCGATGCACATTCTCTATTGTGGCCTTAAGGAAGAAGTTTCCAAGAAGATCTCCACATGCAAAAGTGCCAAAGATTTATGGGAGAAACTTGAGAAGCTTTATGGCAACAAGGGAGAAAAGAAAGATGATGATCAATCATGTGCAAACCTTCTCTCCAATCCAAAGGTGGATGGTGTTTTGGCTCTCGATGAGCCTAAGGTATCTTCTAACTCAAATGAATTAAATTCTTATACATTTTATGAGTTGCAAGATGCTTTCGATGAATTATTTTTAGAATTTGAGACCATGAATTCCAAATTTAAGAAAATGATTTCAAAACTCGAAATTGAAAATGATTTTCTTTTAAAAACAAAAGTGGATTTTGAGAACCAAAATGAAATTTTGAAAAATGATTTAGAGTTTTCAAAAACAAGCAAAAATGTTTTAGAAAAAGAAAATCTTGATTTAAAAGTTAAGCTTGAAAGCTTAACAAAAGAAAAAGAATTTATTTTCAATACTTCATCTTGTCACATAATGGCAAAATGCTCACATTGCCATTAACATGGTTATTCCTTACATACTTGTCCTATTAGGAAGAGAAAATCTTATAGAATTAGACAAGTATGGGTTCCCAAGGGAAATAAAGACATTGTGACTAACGTAAATGGATCCAAAGCAATTTGGATACCAAAAATCAAGTGAATGTATTTTGTAGGTGTGTTGGAGAAATGGCAAGCAAAGCAAAATCAAAGAATGCCCAAATCACACGTAAGAAGAAGATTAGGTAACCTCTAAGCTTAATGCTTTTATATTTTACATTTGGTTATCGAACTTTTGTTTAAAATCTTGGATTATTTGTTAAGCCTAATATTGATGCAATGAGTAAGGGGGAGCCAATTTTAAAACCAAGTTTTTAATTGTGTCAAATTCTTTAAAACCTCCTAAGTTATTTTGAGCCCAATGTCTTTTTAAATTCTTTTTTATATAACAAAAAGGGGGAGAAATGGTTTGAAAAATTGATTTTCAAGTTTTTCAAGAGAATAAGAGGGAGCTTTAATCTAATTCAAATTTTAAGTCTCTTATTCAAATTTTAAAATAACAAAAGGGGCGGGAGAATCCCAAACAAATTTTCAAGTTGGTTTTATTATATCAAAAATGGGGAGATTGTAGAACTAAGTGTTTTGATATAATATTTGAAAAATGTTTTGGACTAAATTGAAAAGAATTTAAAATATGTTTTTAGTCAAAAACAACTTGAAAATATGTTTAAGGGTTTTACAAGGCTTTGGAATGATTCAAAGTGCATTTAAAGTAGCCAAAACCGAGCTTTTCAAGTACCCGTACCGATACGGTCTGGTACCGTACCGATACGCCCTAGGGTTTCAACTATACAAATTTTCCAGTAGCCAAAACTCGTACCGATACGCTTAGCCGTATCGATATAGTGTGTTTTAAAATAGCCCAACGGCTAGTCGCGTACCGACACGGTTGTATCGCGTACCGATACGCCTAACTACCCCCAACGGTCAAATTTCCCAACGGTCTTTTAAACTGCAGGACCGTACCGATACGCTAGGTAAGCGTATCGATACGCACCAGCTGAAGTGCACAACGACTACTTTCTTATCGGAACTGTATCGATACGGTTTGGAGGGTATCGATATGCCAAGCTGCAGAACTGTATTTATAGTAGGAAATAAAGTCTCCAACGGCTCAAAAACATCCCTAACGACTAGTAACGGCCACAAACTCAATTGGGACTATAAATTGAAGGCTGGAACACTTAAAGAATGTTAGAGACTACATCCAAGCAACATGATCAAGAGAAATAGAGTCTAAATCTTTATTTTACATTTCTCTTGTACATAGTCTTTAGACAGTGCTTTATTGTAAATTCTTTGTAAACTCTTGTGATCTTAAATTGTGTAAAGACCAACCTTGTGAGGTATTTAGTTTACCCAAAAAAATTCCTTGTAAAAGGAGAGGTTCTAGTTTAGCCTTGAGAGAAAAAGTAGAGTTTGTTCTATCTTAGCCAAGTCCAAAGATAGGGTTGTAACGGTTTCCTCCTAAACCTAGAAAAGGGGACGAATTCATTGTTCAGTGAACTGGGAAATCCTTAGTGGTGTGCTAAGGTAGTTGATGTATGTGCTTGTTAGAAGGCTGAACCACTCTAAAATCATTGTGTCACTTGTCTACCTTTATTTCGATTTTAGCTAATTCAACCACCAAACATTTACAACCCTCCTTGACGATTTCGGTGATCGATTCCAGCGTGCTATAAACCTAACAATCTCTTCTTACACATGAGATCATGAAGCAAGGAAGAGAAAAAGAGAAGAAGAAGGAAGAAAGAAGAATAGAGAAGCATGAGGTAGAAAAGAAGAAGAAACTAGGAGTTGCTCTCAAAGCCTCTCTACAAGAGGAGAGCTCTTCTAGTGAAGAGGAAGACTTTGAGGAGTTGGCTATGATAGCCAAACGATTCTCACGGTTCATGAAGTCCAACCGAAGGAGAAAATTTCAAAGAAAGATGGACTTCAAGAACAAAGGTAAAGAAAAAGAAAGGGATATGATCATTTGCTTTGAGTGCAAGAAGTCGGGTCACATATGTTCCGATTGCCCTCAACTCAAGAAGAAGGGCTTTGAGAAGAAGAAGATGCTCAAAGCCAAGCTTGCTACTTGGAGTGATGAGGATTGATCCGAGGATGAGGAACATGAAGTAGGCAACCTTTGCCTCATGGCTCTTGAAGAGTATTCGATGGTAACCTCTAACTCATCTTGTGTTGATTTTACATATGATAAATTGCATGATGCATATGATGAGTTGCAAGAGGTATATGATGAGTTAGTTGAACCATATAAGGAGTCAATTTTGAGAAACAAGAAAAATATTTCCAATTTAAAAATTCAAAATAAGTCTTTTTCAAAAACTAACTCGGAATTGGAAAACAAGGTTTTGTACTTAATGAATCTTTCTAATGATCTTAAGAAGAAAATCTTGATCTTGAAAAACTTCTTTCTGATTTTCAAGATTATCACACAAAGGAAGTGGATAATCTTAAAACTTCTATTACTATTGGGAGAAACAATTTTGAAAAAGGAAACTCTTCTAAAACTCAATATGTAAAAAGAAAATCTTTTAATCCTAAACAAAGAAATTTTTCTAAGCAATCTAAAAATCAAAGAATTAGGAGTGTTTGGGTTACTAAGAAACTCATTGTTTCTAATAACATGAATGCTATTGCTTCTTGGATTCCTAAGGGAACCAAGGTTTTGAGGGCTAACACTCATGGACTCAAAATGATTTGGGTACCAAAAACCAAAGCCTAATTTCTTTGTTTGTAGGGGGAGCATTGCTACAAGGCCAAAGCACAAAGTCAAAATTCGTGGTACCTTGATAGTGGATGCTCGAGGTACATGACCGGAGACAAGAGTCGATTCATAGAATTAAAGCCAAAAAGTAGAGGAGTAGTAACATTTGGTGACAACTCCAAAGTCCATATTGAAGGTATTGGCTCCATAGGTAATCACTCTTCCACACTCATTGAAAATATTTTGTATGTCAATGGTCTAATACATCCCATGCATGTTTAGTTGCACAAAATGAAATGATGCATGGTTGTAGCATAGGAAACTAGGACATGCTAGCATTAGTGTTTTGGAAAAATTAGTTTCCCTTAATCTAGTTATAGGCATACCTAAGCTCAAGATCTCATTGGACAAAATTTGTGATGCATGTGCTAAAGGTAAACAACATAGAGCCTCATTTAAGTCCATTAATGATGTTTCTACAAGTAGTTGCTTGCAATTGATCCATATGGATCTCTTTGGGCCAATTAGGACTACTAGCTTGGGTGGAAAATCATATGCTTTTGTGCTTGTTGATGATTACTCTAGATATACTTGGGTTCTCTTTTTAAGCACCAAGGATGAGGCTTTAGAAAACTTCATCACATTTTCTAAAATAACCCAAAATGATCTTGAACTCAAAATTTCACATATTATAAGTGATCATGGAACCGAATTTCAAAATATGGGTTTTGATGACTTTTGTAATGAAAATGGGATTAGCCATAATTTTTTGACTCCTTGAACACCTCAACAAAATGGGGTAGTTGAGAGGGAAAATAGAACTTAGAAGAAATGGCTAGAACTATGCTTTGTGAAAATAATTTACCTAAGTATTTTTGGGCGGAAGCCACTAACACCGCTTGCTATATTATAAACTGAGTAATGATTAGGCCTATTTTAAAGAAAACTCCTTATGAGATTTTAAAATCTAAAAAGCCTAACATTAGCTATTTTCATCCTTTTGGTTGCAAGTGTTTTGTTCTAAATAATGGAAAAGACAATTTAGGTAAATTTGATGCAAAGAGTGATGAAGCTATTTTTCTAGGTTACACTTTAAACTCTAAAGCCTATCGTGCGTTTAACAAAAGAACTTTAGTTGTAGAGGAATCTATTCATGTGGTTTTCGATGATAACCTCCTTCCGAGGAAGGATTCTTGTAATGATGATGATGTAGGGATCATTGAAGCCAATGACGGTGGAGAATTATCAAAGGTGAATGAGATTCCAACAAAAGAGGAAGAAGCACAAGAACCACCTCTAGAAGCATTGCAAGACATGTTTCTTGAGGAAAAGGAAGTGAGCTACCCAATGGAGTACAACTATGTCAAGGGTGGTGAGATCTTGGGTGATCCATCTAAGGGGGTAACTACTCGCTCTTCTCTTAAAATGCTTAATCATGTTGCATTTATCTCATGCATTGAGCCTAAGAATGTTAAAGATTCATTAAAAGATGATTTTTGGATTATGGCCATGCAAGATGAGTTAAATCAATTTGAGAGAAGTAAAGTGTGAACATTAGTTGATAGGCCTAGAAATAAATCTACTATAGGAACTAAATGGGTCTTTAGAAACAAACTAGATGAGAGTGGTAACATAGTGAGAAACAAGGCTAGGCTTGTTGCTCAAGGTTACACTCAAGAAGACGGAATTGGTTTTGATGAAACCTATGCACCCGTAGCTAGAATGGAAGTCATTAGGATGCTACTTGCATTTGCATGTTTTTATGATTTCAAGCTTTGTCAAATTGATGTCAAAAGTGTGTTTTTAAACGGTTTTATAAACGAAGAAGTGTATGTGGAACAACCACCAGGTTTTGAAGATCCTATTTTTCCTAACCATGTCTTTAAATTGTCAAAAGCTTTGTATGGTTTAAAACAAGCTCCTAGAGCTTGGTATGAAAGACTTTCAAGTTTTCTGGTTGGAAAAGGTTTTGAGAAAGGAAAGATGGACACAACACTTTTTATTAAAAAGAATGGAAAAGATATCTTAGTAGTTCAAATTTATGTTGATGATATTATATTTGGTTCTGCTAATGAATTGCTTTGTCAAGATTTTTCTAAGTTGATGCAAGGTGAATTTGAAATGAGCATGATGGGGGAGCTCTCATTCTTTTTGGGACTCCAAATCAAACAAATGAAAGATGGCATCTTCATCAATCAAGCTAAGTACATCAAGGATATGCTCAAGAAGTTTGGCTTGGAGCAAGCAAAGCCTCAAGCTACACCAATGAGTTCATCTACAAAGCTTGACAAAGATGAAGGATGTAAGTGTGTTGACTCTAAGCTTTATCGCTCTATGATTGGATCTTTGCTTTACCTTACCGCAAGTAGACCAGATATATTGTTTAGTGTTTGCTTGTGTGCTAGGTTTCAAGCTAGTCCTAGAGAGTCTCACCCTATAGTTGTTAAAAGGATCTTTAGGTACCTTAGAGATACTCCTTGTTTAGGTCTTTGGTACCCTAGAGACTCAACCTTTAACCTGCATGCTTTTTTCGGATGAGGATTACGGGGGTTGCAAAATAGATAGGAAAAGTACTTTTGGCACTTGCCAATTCCTAGGTAGTATGCTCATATCTTGGTTCTCTAAGAAATAAAATAGTGTAGCTTTATCTACCATCGAAGCCGAGTACATATCCTTAGGGAGTTGTTGTGCTCAAGTACTTTGGATGAAACAACTCTTTGTCTATGGTATTAAGGTTGACACCATACCCCTTAAATGTGATAACACTAGTGCTATATGTCTTACAAAAAATCCCATCCAGCACTCTAGAACCAAACACATAGAAATAAGGCATCATTTCATTAGAGATCATGTCCTTAAGGAAGATGTTGTTTTAGAGTATGTAAACACCTTAAATCAATTAGCAGACATCTTTACCAAACCTCTAGATAAGGAGGGCTTTTTGTCCCTTATGAGAGAGTTAGGTCTAACTAGCCTATCTTGACCTTTTAGGACCTTTTTGTGCTTAAATTACTTGATTTCTTGCAAAATGCCATGCTTATGTGTTTTTGATCCTAATTTTATCCATGCTTATAGTTAGGGGGAGTATGCTTGTGTTTCAACATGTTTTACTTGCTCATTCATATCATTTATGCATCTAGGACCTATTAAAATTCAGTTTTTCTGCAATTTAGAGCCTTGTCTACACCTCTAGGCCTAGGCGTATCGAAACGGGTCTTTCTGTTTCGATACGGGTGCCTTAAAAGAATACAATGTGACTAGGGTGTTTCGAAATGCCCCAAAGGGTTTCGAAACATTTTGGCTCTGCCAAGACATCTATTGAAACGTCCCAAATGCGTTTTGATACGGTATATATCGTGGGATTCGATACGGTCAAATAAGTATCGGAACATTCAGTAGGTTTCGGAACGATAGTAGACGTTTCGATACGCCTGTTTCGAAACGGTCGTGACTGTTTCGAAACACGTATCCGGAAAGGCTTTTTAATAGGTTTTAAATGCTCAACTTCACTTTTTATTAAGTTCGTAAAAATCCTAACTCGATTTTCCTCTATAAAAACCCTCCAAACCTCATTGTTCTTCATCAAATGTTGAGGGCTTTTACTCCCAAACTAAAATCTAAGCAAGCTTTAACAACTTGGTGCAATTTCATCCATTCATTCTTCTAAAATCCCTTTTTAAGGTATTTTCTAACTTATTCTTTTTCCTTTGATTTCATACGAATCTTAGGTTAGAAAATATCAGTTTTGTATAGAATATGCATTTTACATCTTGGGTTTTCCAAAACTTGTAAAAAAATTCAAAATCTTAATTTTTTTATTTGAATACATTTGATTTTACTCGTATTTTTACACAATTTTTCAAATTTTGTTTTCTTTAAAAAATTATATGTATATATGTTTTAAAGTGTTTTTAAAACCTTAATGGGATTTTCATTGGATTGAATTAAGGATTTATGTGCATACACTCAAATTTTATTATTGCTTTCTTTGTGTTTTTTAGGAATTTCTAATGGAAAACATTAACAAGAAAAGAAAGACTCAGGCGGGTGAAGGTTCAAATCAAGAAAACATTCGTCCAAACCTTACCCTCCATTTTTAAAAAAAGTCTTAGGAATCAAGAAGCTAGGGACCGATTTGAAGAACTTGAGAAAATACCTTGGCTTAGATTCTTCTTAATGTCTCTGACTATTCTTAAATCTTCCTCAAGATGTGATTGTTTTGGTTGATGCATGAATTGACTTAGAAAATGTACTGCATGCATTATACCACTCCTAATATGAGTTAAGTAGGTCAATCTTCCTACTAGCCTTTAAAAAACAGTCTTATCTTGTAACACCTCACCATTGTTGCCTAAGTCTGCATCATACTCCACTGATATATTTCGTGTTTTGCTCTAATGGTATTAAAGCAAATTTAGCTCCTCTCATTCTTGTATCTTCAATCAACCCTAGAGCTTATTTTCGTTGATTCAAAATGATTCCATCTTTGTTCTTCAATACTTATATTACAAGAAAGTATTTTAACTCCCCAAGGTCTTTCATTTTGAAGTTCATATTCAAAATTTGTTTAAGCTCCTCAATGAGTATTCAATACTTCTAGTAATCAATAAGCCATCCACATATATAAGTAATATAGCAATGTTAGACCATTGTTTCTTAGTAAAAATGAGTAACCATATCTACTCTATTGATATCCAAAAGCAAGCAATGCTTCTGTCAGCTTTAAATTTCATTGTCTTGATGCTTGTTTTAACCCATAAAGAGATTTGTGTATCCTACACACCTTGGACTTCCCCTAGCTACTAAATCCCTCATGTAATGTCATAAAAACCTCTTCAAGTAAACCACCTTGCATGAAGGCACTGAAAACATCCATTTGAAACAACAGTCACCAAATTTGAAACAAGGGAGAAGGTATCAACATAGTTCATCCCCTCCTTTTGGGTGTAGCCTTTAGCAACAAGACGAGCCTTGAAACGCTCCAGTTCCCCATTTGATTTATATTTGACCTTATACACCCACTTGCAACCAATTGTGACCTCTTTTGGAGGTAAGGAAACAACAGACCGAGTTTTGTTAGATTCTAAAGTAGAGATCTCCTCATTCATTGCTTGAATTCAAAGTGGATCATTAAAAACTTCAGTATAAGTTGTAGGTTCAACAATATAGGAAGTAAAAGAAAGAAAAGTTTGTGTATGTAGAGGTAAATGATAATAGGAAACATGATTAGAAATAGGATGCTTACTTGAGGATGATGAAGAATGATAGGGGTGAATATAGTCCACAAGCCAATAAGGTGGTTTAGCAACTCTAGTAGACTTCCTAAGAATAGGAAAATGGGTAGGAATAAGACTACTAGTAGGACTAGGGTCACCAAGAATAGGACTGTTAGAAATTAAAGACTGGAGAGCGACAGAATGACCAGAAACCTGACAATGAGAAATACTAGGATTACTCGTTGAGATATCTGGTGAGACAAAAACGGGACAATGAAAATAATTAGAATTAGGTGAATCTAAAAAACCAAAAACTTGAGAACCAGAAGACTCACAAGCAGGTGAAGAAGAAGAAGAATTAAGGACAAGAAAATCCTCATCAGAAACTAAAGAATAGTGGGGGAAAACAATAGACTAAGAATCGAACAATTTTAAAGGGAAATTTTTTCATGAAATACAACATCCCTATTGACAAAAAAGTATGAGTTTCAAGGTTAAACAAAAATATAACCTTTCTAACTAGAAGAATATCTCATGAACACATAAGGGATAGCTTTAGGAGAAAACTTATTCGTATAATGGATTTTAGTTGCATAACATATACGTCCAAATATTTTCAGATGAGAAAGATTGGGAGGCTTTTTAAGTAAAATTCCAAAAGGAATTTGCCAATTCAAAAAAAGAAGAAGGAAGTTGATTCATTATGTAACAAGTTATCTAAACACATTCTCCTAGAATTTTATTGGAACATAAGAATTAAACCTAAGGGCTCTAGCAACTTCCAATAGATGTTTGTGCTTCCTCTTAGTAACCCTATTTTTCTGAGGAGTATGGACACATAAACTTTGGTGAACAATCCCAGAAGACAAAAAAACGGAAACAATATGAATTTAAGAATTTAGAACCATTGTCACTTCTAACACACTTAACGAAAGTAGAAAACTGAGTCTGAACAAAGTAAAAATTTGTTTAAGGGAAAGAACAACATCACTTTTGAGTCTTAACAAGTAAACTCAGGTTATCCTAGTATTATCATCAACAATAGTTAAAAAAAACGTATGACCACTATGAGTAGATATTCTATACACTACAACAAAACAAAACTTTAGCGGCATTTTTAAGCGCCGCTAAAAACTTTCATGGCGCTAGAAAAAATAAAAACGCCTCTAAAAACTTCATGGTGCTAGAAAAAATGTTGCAAGAAGTGTCGCTAGATCAAATGCCACTATAGTTAACGGCGTTTGTGAAAAAAATGGCTCAAAAGGTCGACTTATACAGCGGCGTTTGTTGGACAAAACGTCCCTAAAGACAAGGTCTGTAGTGGCGTTTGGCGGAAAAATGTCGTTAAAACCATGTCTTAAGTGGTGTTTGTTGGAACAAACACCGTTAAAGACCTTGTCTTTGGTGGCATTTTTTCCTCCAAACGCCGCTATTTACTATGTATCTTCCGCCTCCCTCAACTCATTACTTAGCTCGTCGATCTATACTTGCACTTCGCTTCTTTATAAAGTTTTAGCATGATAAATATGGATTTGAAGTGGGATATAAAGTTTAAATCATATTGCGGAGTTCATCTATCAAACACCGTTAAAGCTTGCATCTACAGCAGCGTTTGTTCGACAAACGCCGCTAAAGTACACGTCTATAGCGGTGTTTTCCCAAAAGCACTGCTAAAGTACGTGTCTATAGCAGCGTTTGCTCGAAAACGCCGATAAAAACCTATTTTGCTATAGCAATAAGGACCCCAAAAATCTACATGAAGTAACTCAAAAGGTGTATTAGACCTAGAAAAACTAATAGGAAAAGGTAAACGAGACTGTTTTGCTTAATGGCATACATCACATATGTAACACCCCGAAATCCGGTCTAGTCAAAATTAAATTCCGATGATCGGAAATCCTATATTGATGAAGCTTAAATATTGTATTGATTAGTTAATAATTGACATCGAACCCTAATTGAGCTAAAAAGATCGTCATCAGACTTTATTGAATGATATTGAACCTATATAGTGACTAAATTGAAGAAAGTGCGAGTGAGAGGTCAAAACTATAGTTGACTGAGAAATGAGGGACTAACCTTTCGATTAGCCCATTTTCCTTTATAATTTTCCATGTGGAGTCACTGGGAGAGCTTTCTTCAATTGAAGGAAAGCTACCTTAATTAAAGACTAAAGAAATAACAAGCATGGCTTACCCGATTTCAAGAGAAATCTAACACTTCTCTATCCTTATCATCTTCATCACTTACCTCCAAGCATACACCTCCATTGGAGGAATTTCAAGCTTTGCAATTTCTTCGTTTTATCGATATCAAATCGTTGCTATCGATCGGGTAAGCTATAATCTTCAATCGATTATTGAATTCTATGGATTAAATATGATTAATTTTAAGCTAGGGTTTGGACTATCCATTGATATCTCATCGTTGTCATCTCTATTGAGATCGGTTATCGATTTTGATATTGTTATATTGATTTTGATATTGTAATATCGATCCTAATAGTTTGATTTCCTAGCTCAAGACATTGATAAAGAGCATCCATCGTCTCCATCCAAAGCTAGGAACAAGGGGATTGTTATCCGAGATCCTTTAAAGCTTCGGATTATCAAGGTGAGTGTAGTCGGAGTCTCGGGTTTATGCGAAAGGCCTTCCCGGATCATTATTTGATAATTTAGATTACATCGCTAACATTTTTGTTGAGGAAAATTTCATTGGATGGCTAATCAGACACTTTGGTAAGTGTCAGTAAGTTGTTATTGAACATTGGACATAGTCGTTGTTATTATCGCGGTGCATTGTCATTGATATAGTCATTGTCATCGAATTATTGTATTGAGGTCATTGGACATTGTTATTGACATTGAATTATGAAATATTGATGATGAGATACATATATTTGTCATTGGTAATATTGAAATCATCGGACATCAAAATACTATTGATTATTAAAATGGATATGAATATTGCAACCTTGGATTGAAATGGACATTGGATACAATTGGCATGCCATAGAATTCATGAGCTCAGTGTACGGGTGGACTACGGTCTTAAGGCTACGGCCTATATTGATTTGGCGAGACGGAGGGATATGTATGGATATTGGTCATATTGGCGAGGCGGATGGACTAGACCATTCATTGACTTGGCGAGGCGTAGGAATTCGAGTATCCACGATCATTATTTAATCCAAGGATTAAGA
Organism: Hibiscus tridactylites; assembly: GCA_958450335.1. Classification (NCBI taxonomy): domain Eukaryota; kingdom Viridiplantae; phylum Streptophyta; class Magnoliopsida; order Malvales; family Malvaceae; genus Hibiscus; species Hibiscus tridactylites. Next base: position 79,692,087 of record OY288267.1, read on the forward strand.
ATGAAATGAACATGTTTAGGCGTTACATATTATTGTATAACATTGATGTTGTTGGCATGAGATATTGATTAAGAAGATTTATAGCATTGTTATTATTCATATTGTTTACGACTGCCTCACTAGGCAAAGTATGCCTAATGTGTCTCATCTCATGCATATTTCAGGTTATGTAACGCCCCGGTTTTGGGCTTAGGAGTTTTGGGCGTTGACCGGTTTGGTCAAAGTGCTGTTCGAATCTAAAAGGGTGAAATTAGGAAAGCCTAGTTCGGGTTGCATTAAAAATATGGAAAAATGTTCTAAAATCATCTTTTAATATATATAAGTGAACTGCGAAATCAATTTTACAAAATGAGTTTTGGAAGGGTGACATTTTGGCTAGTGACCAAAATGTAATTTTTGAAAGTTGCGTGACTGTTTTAGAAAGGATTGAAACTTTGAATCTTTAAGGAGCTATTTACCCAAAGGGAGTTTCTCCAGATTTTTCTAAGATATTTTAAGGTTTAATTCTGATTTTAAAACAAAAGAAAAGAGGAGGGAAAACATTTGGCTATTTTGTAACTAACTTTCTATTTTCTCAATTTTCCTTTCTCTCGTTTTCTCTCAACCCAAACACTTTCTCTCCAGAGAATTTCTTCTGATTTTGTCACCTAAATCTTCCCTTTCAACTCTCTTTTGATTCCTAATCAACATATCAACAAAACCTCACCATTTGCTACTTGATTCATCAAGGTTTTTGGTTCTAAAAGAGGAGGAACTCAAGTTTGGAGGTAAGAACGTCCTTCTCCTCTAAACTCTCAGTTCTTTACTGAAATTCCTAAGTTCTCAATCCTAAATTGATGTTTTATAAATGGCTTTTAAGTTGTATAAATGAATCTTGGCTTAAAATGCAAGATTTGGTGATTTTTGATGAATTTTCGTTGGATCTGTTAAAGCTGTGATTTGAGATGTGTTTTTGATGATTAATGAATGTTATTTTGATAAGGAATTGAGTTTTGATTAATGCAATCTCGGATAGGTTGAATTTCCTAAGTTTAGCTTCTGATTCTTGGTTGTTTTTGAGGTGATCTTGTGGATCTGATGTTGCTGGAGTTATAAGGATGTTATTAGGTTCTTTTTAGATGTTATAAGATGTTTAAGGATGTGTGGTTTTGATGGTTTATGGCTGGGCTTTGTTGAGAAGTGGTTTGGATGCATTTTCGGTTGTGTTTGGTGGCCGAAAATGGAGTGTGGATGAGAGCAGCGAGTTTAGGTGCTTTCATTGAAGCTATTAATGCATGATGATGCATTAATCCTCTGCTTTGATGTGTTTAAAACAGGGGAGTCATCTTTGGATCCAAGTGGTGGTGATCCGGTAGCTTGATTTGTGCTTCGGCAAGAGGCGAAGTGGAATCAGTGAGTGAAATTGGGTTTTCAGCTTTGAAACCAATGTCTTGGGAGCTTAGTTTAAGTCTAAACAACTTTACTAAGCTCAAGTGTAAGTTTTCGAAAGAACTCTCTAGTGGTGGCCATGGATTGATTGTTGTGCAATGTGGTTTATTGCATGTTTTAAATTCTGTTTTGAAAGCATGATTTAGCATGGTTATTGCTGATTTTGTAAGCCATATGTTGAAGGAAGCTCAAGGTAAGAGTTCCTTGTTTTTGAGCATTGTTAAAATGTGGATTGATGCTTATAAATGCATGATGTTTATGGCTTGGTTTAATGCTTTAAAACAGTGGATTATTTGATGATAATAATGTATATTGGCAAGTGATGTTTTGAAAAGGTTAAGGTCACTAAGGTGGTTAAAAGTCCTTGAGTGAGCCTTGTGGTTTCTATGAACTTCATGGTGGTTAAAAGTCCATGATGATTCTTGTTAAGGTCACTAAGGTGGTTAAAAGTCCTTGAGTGAGCCTTGTTACTTAAGAACATCAAGGTGGTTAAAAGTCCTTGAATGATTCTTGTTAAGGACACAAAGGTGGTTAAAATTCCTTGTGTGGTCCTTGCCATGGTGTTTAAAAGTCCATGGGCCAAGGTGTTTAAAAGTCCTTGGGGCCAAGGTGTTTAAAAGTCCTTGGGAAGAACACTAAGGTGGTTAAAAGTCCTTATGTGGTTCTTGAGAATTATAAGATCACAATGGTGTTTAAAAGTCCATGTGTGAGTCTTATGTTAATCTTGTTTTAAAAGATGAAACTTATCACTTGTGGCCAATATGACATGAAATGATATGGAAGCATGTATTGCTTGTTTAAGAATGCTAGTGAGCATGTATATATGATGCTTTGAAGTATGATTTATAAAGTGGTTCATAAATGCATTATTGAATGGTTTTAAAGAGCATTCCTCACTAAGCTTTTGCTTACGCTCTCTTTCGTTTTCTTAAACCAATAATGCAGATCATTAAGGTACTTTGAGGGCAGCAAGGAAGGCAAGCAATCAAGTGGAAGTTAAGCTCAAAGTATGGAAAGGTTTTCTTATACACTTTAGCTTTTGGCAATTTGGCAATGGGGGACTTATGTGTATGTTTTGGGAGATGTTATGAACTCCTTAAGTATGTTTAATGTTGTTGGAAATGCTGGATTTGTATTGGTTTATATGTGTTTGGTTTTGAAGGTTTTATGCTTGAATGGTTGCTTGTGTAGGAAGCATGCCTTAGATTTGGGGCTTTTCTTATATGAGGATATTATGTTGAATTGTTGATGCAAGCATGTCTGTTTTATGATGAATTTCATGCTGGTAAAGTTTGGTAGCTTTTGGAGCATGATTGGATGTTTAATTGCATGTTAAAGGAAGCCTTTTGCTGCATTCTGTGCAGGGTGTTTCGGAACAGGGGTTACCGTTTTGGAACGGGTGCCATAAACCAGCCCAGGCGTCCGAAACGGGAGACACTGTTCCGAAACGGAAAGGCCACTGCCAGCCCGCGTTCCGATACGCGTTGCGAAATGGCCCCGTGTTTCGAAATAGGCTCACCCTGTTTCGGAACAGCCAACCGTTGGGGGCTGACAAGGGCAGTTAAATGTTTTGGATTGTTTACATTTTGGTCCTGAATCTTGTTTGAGCAATTGTATGAGTTTGGGAAGTCCTTTTGAGCTGAAAATTTACAGTGAAGCATGAAACCTGATTAATTTCAAGATGGTAACTTTAATTTGGATTAAGTCCTTGTAATTTGCAAGAATTTACAATTTGGTCCCTAAAAGTTGTAAATTGTTCAATTGGGTCCCTGTTTGATCTCTGATGTTTATGATCTTTTAGTATGTTGTTTGTGTGATCATAACTAGGGTTAATGTGCATCTAGACAAGAGTAAAAAGAAAAAAAGGGTCGTTAATCAAGGTTGACTTTCGGGTTGACTTTGGTTTTCCCCGTGTGACTTTCTTAATTCGGGTCGACCGTCTAGGCCGGGTTAAGGGGGTTACAGGTTAAGAAGGTTTGTGTGTCGGACGATCGGATCGGCAAGCAAGACAAGTCACTACCAGCCCCAAGTAATGTGTTTATGTCTTAAAAACTCCTAGGAAGGTGGCAAAGTCGTCGAACTAGTCATTTGTGCCTATTTTGATATGTTGGTGTATTGCTTAAGTTGTAATAAGTTAAATATCTTAAAATGGCCTTTTGGTAAAGTCTAAAATGGTTGGAAATTGCATACATGGCTCAAAAAGGTAAAAACATAGTAAACGTATTCATATGGTCATGAAATATGGCATGATAGTAGTTCATACCATTGAAATGTTGTGTGTAAAGTTTCATTGCATTTGGACATCGTTCGATAGGTTAATTCGAATAAAAACCAACAAAAAACATGTCATTACAGGTCAGGCTGTATCGGAACGGGTAATGGCGTTACGATATGGGTGTGTAATAATAAACCTAAGGGTATGGGTGTATCGGAATGGAATTGATCCATTTTGGAACATTCTGTCTATGGAGACCAACGTTTCGATACGGGTTCATTGCGTGTCGAAACGAGTCAAAGTCAAAGTAAAAAATGGTCAATCTATTTCGATACAGGTCAAGCATGTATCGATACGGTCAAAAGGGAAAAGTCAATAAAAGATGATCAACGTCCACCCGTTTCGAACAGCTAAGGGTGTTTCGATACGGGGTTAGGTAAGTTAGTTAAGGACTCATTGAACAGATTACTAGTTTCACAATTTAGTCACTAAATATCGTAAGATTAAATTGGATGAGATAATGATCTCCAAATTGTATGAAAATTTACAGGCTAGTTATTAATGCATTAAATTACTTTGTGTTATTGTCTGTTGCATCAAGAGACCTTTTATTTGTCGATTTTGCAGATTAGTCCCTAAAACTTGTAAAAGTTATAAATTGGTCCTAAATGGTTTAATGTGGCCTTCTTGTGAATGAATTGGATTAAATGTATATATGTAATGTTTGTTTGTGTAATATTGATTATGTGTTGGAAATAAAAATTGAATTTATCGCACCGATCATTGTATTACTCATCGGTAACACGCTCCGACCCAATTCTCAACCAGGCCGGTAAAGGGGTGTTATATTTGTGGTATTAGAGCTAGAGTTTAGTCAATTCTAGGACTAAACCGAAGTTTATTGCTTTGCTATTGTGTTACTTTGCCACCTAGGAGGTTTATATTGTGTATATTGTGACTTGTCGACTAATCTGATCTTTCATATAGATATGTCTAAAATAAACGAAGCTCATATTGACGAGCTCGCTATTGGCTCCTCGACACATGACGATGAGATAAGAGGAGGAAATCCTTAGAATCCACCGCAACCACAAGACCCTCCTGTTCAGGGTACTGAGCCTGCAGCACCTACCGCTCAGGCTTAGTGCTATTAGAACATGGCTAACATGTTCAAACAGTTTATGGCTGCGATGCAAACAACACCATCAGTTCAGCCAACCCCTCTTGTTGTCCAGTATGTCTGAGCCCTTGTGGACAAGCTAGCTTCGCTCCAAGCCTATTCTTTCATCAGACATGATGATGATAATCCTGAAGTTGCCGAATATTGGCTGGATAACACGCTACGTATATTGAATAAACAGCTGCAGTGTTCGGATGAACACAAGTTGGAATGTGCTATTGCATTGTTGACCGATGAAGCCCTTATGTCATGGGAAACCACTATTCTCATAGCTACTGAAGAATCTGTTACCTTGGAGTTCTTTCTCCGAGAATTCTAAAATAAATACATCAGTGAGTATTATCTCGAAAAAGGCAAAACACCTTTCTTCACTTGAGACAAGGAGGGCGACCTATCGAGCAATATATCCATGATTTCTGTAAATATTGCTGATATTGAGCAGAGTTTATAAAGAAAGAGGAAGATAAGTGTAGAATGTTCATAGTTGGCCTTAGTGATGAATTACTACCTATGTTTACGGCCCTTGGTATCACCAACTCTCAGGATTTGGTGAACCAAGTCAAGGGCACTAAAGTTGACCAGAAAGCTCAACGAGACAGTGGGTCTAGAAAATTTGAGAAGAGATTCAGGGATGATTTGCGACCTCCGAGATGGAACAAGAAGGGGAAATATCAAGGCCCCAAGCATAATGTCTACCCACAGCCTTCCCGTTCCAAGAATATTGTGAGACCTCAGTATGTGACGCAGTCTTTTGCCAAAGCAGCGTCCGTTGATAGTACTGGAGGTTCAAACCGAGGCAGCCAACATTCATTATGTAATTATTGTCAGAACAAGAATCCGGTGGGACAATTTCATAAGCAGACTGAAGCTTGTTATTACTGTGCTGAGCAAGGTCACTTTATTCATGATTGTCCTATGAATGCAACCAAATCTGTGGTCACACCACTACTGCTGCTTCACCTGTTCAATCCTTCCGGGGTAAGTGATCGAAGCAGGGATCATCGGGGACTTTTGGACGATCGAGTGGTCCAAGTAAGCCCTCCAACAAACAAGATTCGAAGGCCCCTGCTCAAATGTACCATGTAAGGAGTAAGGAAGAAGAGGATGAACCCGATGTTATTGCAGATACCTTTGAGTTATATTCGCATCCTTTATATGCATTGATTGACCCTGGCTCTACTCATTCTTTCATAAGCACCAATGTAGTTAAAATGTATAACATGTCTTCTGAACCAATAGCATCGAGAATTTCTGTAACCAATCCCTTAGAAGATTGTGTCACCATAAGGGTAGTATGCAAGAATTGTCCCTTAATGATTCAAGGGATTCCTTTTCCGGCCAATTTGTTGGCTTTACCGATCCATGAATTTGACGATATGCTAGGTTTAGATTGGCTTAGTGAACATCAAGCCTGGGTAGATTGTTGTAAAAGAAAATTGTATCTTAGGGGTTTGGGTAAAGAAAGTGTTGTACTGATGAATGCGAGGAATCCATCGTTGTATGCTTTGTCATTGGAAACCAAAAGTGAGCCGCAACTATGAGACATTGACACTGTTTGTGAATTTCCTGATGGACTTTCGAGATTGCCCCCAACCCGTGAAGTGGAATTTGGCATTGAGGTGCAACCTGGAACTCCTCCAGTTTCTATTGCACCATATCGAATGGCAGTTGTGGAGTTGAAAGAATTAAATGCTCAGATTCAAGACTTGTTGAGCAAGGGTTTCATTCAACTGAGCTCTTCACCTTGGGGAGCTCAGGTTCTCTTTGTTAAAAAGAAGGATAGTTCTGTGCGTTTGTGCATTGACTACAGACAATTGAATAAAGTAACCATCAAGAATAAATATCCATTGCCTAGAATAGACGACATGTTCGATCAATTAAAGGATGCCTCTGTGTTTTCCAAGATCAACTTAAGGTTGGGCTACTATCAAATGAGATTTAAAGAGTGCGATGTTCCAAATACTGCTTTCCGTACAAGATATGGACACTACGAATTCTTGGTGATGCCCTTTGGGCTAACCAATGCACCTACAACATTTATGGATTTGATGAATCGGGTATTTAGACCCTATCTTGATAAATTTGTACTAGTGTTTATAGATGACATCTTGATCTATTCCAAGAATGATGCGGAACATCGAGATCATCTTCGTATTGTACTTCAGACCCTGAAAGAGAAGCAATTGTATGCGAAGTTCTCTAAGTGTGAGTTCTGGCTCAATGAAGTTGCCTTTCTAGGGCATATAGTGTCGGCTTTGGGTGTTCATGTGGACCCAAAGAAAATCCAAGCCATTGTAGAATGGCATCCACCGAAGAACATTTGTGAAGTCAGAAGCTTCCTTGGGCTTGCTGGCTATTACTACAGATTCGTGAAAGGATTTTCTATGATAGCTGCTCCTTTAACCAAATTGTTGAGGAAAGAAACTCCTTTTTTTGGACCGAGGCCCAACAACGAAGTTTTCATCAGTTGAAACAAGTTCTGGCCCATGCACCTGTCTTGACCCAACACGAGTTTAGAAAGGACTATACAGTATACATTGATGCATCGCATCTTGGGTTAGGATGTGTTTTGATGCAAGAAGGCAAAGTTATTGCTTATGCTTCGAGACAACTTTAGCCACACGAAATGAATTATCCCACCCACGACCTCGAATTGGCTACGGTTGTCTTTGCATTGAAAATCTGGAGGCATTATCTCTACGGGGAGAAATGCTATCTTTTCACCTTCCATAAAAGTCTCAAATATTTGTTGACCTAGAAGGAGTTAAACCTTCGGCAACGGAGGTGGATGGAACTCCTTAAAGATTACGACCTGATCATTGATTACCATCCGGGCAAGGCCAATGTAGTAGCTGATGCACTCAGCAGCAAACCTTCGCTTGGTAAGCATTTACAATAGACTTGAAGTTTTGTGTATTGTGAAGTATGTTGACTCATCGTAATGTTGTTATATTGTAGCCCCTCAAGCAATTAACGCCCACTTATGACTTCGAAAGCATCGTTGTCTTGTAGCTGAGCTCCAAGTTCAGTCTACCATCGTCTCACGAATCAAGGAATTGCAAGAGTAAGATTCTAAGCTTCAAGCCATTGCCTCTAAGCTATCGGACAACCCTGACTTTATAATTAATTCTAAAGGACTCTTATGTTTCCATGATCAAGTTTGTGTACCTAATGATGAATCTCTTCACACTAATATCCTTTCAGAAGCTCATTCGAGTTTTTTCTCTATTCACCCTCGATCTGTAAAGATGTATAAAGATCTACGTGAACTATATTGGTGGCCAGGCATGAAGCAGGCCATAGTTGATTACATTTCCAAGTGTCTCACATGCCAACGTGTTAAGGCATAACATTGTGCTCTTACTGGACTATTACAACCTATTGATCCACCGAAATGGAAATGGGAAAAGATAACTATGGACTTTGTTAGTGGTTTACCACTGACCCCTGCAAAGCATGATGATATATGGGTCATTGTAGATCGTTTCACAACGTCAACTCATTTTATACCGGTTAGAATGGACTATGGTCTTCCTAAACTAGCTGACTTGTATATCAAGGAAGTAATCCGACTCCACGGAGTACCTAAGTCTATTATCTCCGATCGAGATCCCCGATTTGCATCTCGGTTTTAGAGAACCTTACAAGGAGCTCTGGGCACCAAAGTTAATCTTAGCATAGCCTTTCACCCTCAAACTGACGGTCATTTAGAAAGGGTAATCCAGGTAAATCATTGAACAATCTGTCTTTTGAAATCATAGAAATATGCATTGTCACTTAATGTCTTTATACAGATCTTGGAAGACATGCTTCGGGCATGCATTATTGACTTCGGTGGAACTTGGGAGAAATCATTGCCTCTTGTTGAAATTGCCTACAATAACAGCTACCAAACATCCATCCAAATGGCTCTATATGAGGCATTGTATGGTAGACAATGTAGAACTCCATTGTGTTGGTCGGAGCTTGGCGAGAGCAAGATGTTAGGCCCTGACTTGCTTCAGGAGATTGAAGAACGGGTCAACATTATCCATGATTGTTTAAAGGATGCCTTTAATCGACAAAAATCTTACGTTGATCTTAAAAGAAGAGACATTGAATACGAAGTTGATGAGAAGGCCTTCCTCAAAGTGTCACCGTGGAAGAAAGTCTTAAGATTTGGCAAAAAGGGGAAGTTGAGTCCCCGATTCGTTGGACCCTTTGAAATCATTGAAAGGATTGGCCCAGTGGTATATCAGCTATTGATGCCCTCTAAATTGAGTAAAATCTACGATGTCTTTCATGTATCGATGCTTTGGAAGTATCGATCTGATCCATCACAAGTTGTGGAACCTGAATCTGTAGAACTTCGACCAAATTTATCCTACGAGGAAGAACCAGTTTAGATTCTTACAAGGGAAGTCAAGAGGCTTCGCAACAAAACAATATCGTTGGTTAAAGTGCTCTGGAGGAGCCACACCATTGAAGAAGCCACTTGGGAACCTGAAGAGACCATGAGACAGCAGTATCCGCATCTCTTCAGTTCAGGTAAAAATTTGAGGACGAATTTTTCTTAAGCGGGAGAGAGTTGTAACACCCAGAAATCCGGTCTAGTCAGAATTAAATTTCGATGATCGAAAATCCTATATTGATGAAGCTTAAATATTGTATCGATTAGTTAATTATTGATATCGAAGGAACTGTGAAGAGGATCAAGAGAAAACTACCTTCACATGCCCATACGACACTTATGCTTTTCGGAGAATGCCATTTGGACTCTGCAATCACCAATAACCTTCCAAAGGTGCATGATGGCAATATTCTCCAACATGGTGGAGGACTTCCTAGAAAATTTCATGGACGACTTTTCCGTCTTTGGAGACAGTTTTGAAGGTTGTTTAGGCAACCTACAGAAGGTGCTTGAAAGATGCAAAGAGGCGAACTTGGTTCTAAACTGGGAAAAATGCCACTTCATTGTGGATGAAGGGGATTCATCAATATAGGAGCATGATTACGAGCTATTTGGAATGCTTTAAAACTGGAGGATCAAGAGAAAACTACCTTCACATGCCCATACGACACTTATGCTTTTCGGAGAATGCCATTTGGACTCTGCAATCACCAACAACCTTCCAAAGGTGCATGATGGCAATATTCTCCAACATGGTGGAGGACTTCCTAGAAAATTTCATGGACGACTTTTCCGTCTTTGTTCCAAGTATGTTGTTTAATGCCTTGTTTCATTGGATGGCTAATCGGACACTTTGGTAAGTGTCGGTAAGTTGTTATTGAACATTGGACATAGTCATTGTTATTGTCACGGTGCATTTTCATTGATATAGTCATTGTCATCGGATTATTGTATTGAGATCATTGGACATTGTTATTGACATTGAATTATGAAATATTGATGATGAGATACATATATTTGTCATTGGTAATAATGAAATCATCCTACATCAGAATACTATTTGTTATTGAAATGGATATGAATATTGCAACCTTGGATTGGAATGGACATTGGATACAATTGGAATGTCAAAGAATTCATGAGCTCAATGTACGGGTGGACTACGGTCCTAAGGCTACGGCCTATATTGATTTGGCGAGGCGGAGGGATGTGTATGGATATTGGTCATATTGGCGAGGCGGAGGGACTAGACCATTCATTGACTTGACGACGTGTAGGAATTCGCGTATCCACGATCTTTATTCAATCCAAGGATTAAGAATGAAATGAACATGTTCATACGTTGCATATTATTGTATAGCATTGATGTTGTTGGCATGAGATATTGATTAAGAAGATTATGGCATTTTTGTTATTCATATTGTTTATGACTACCTCACTACGCAAAGTATGTCTAATGTGTCTCATCTCATGCATATTTCACGTTAAGAAGGTTTGTGTGTCAGAGGATCGAATTGACAAGCAAGACAAGTCACTACCAGCCCTAAGTAATGTGTTTTTGTCTTAAAAACTCCTAGGAAGGTGGCAAAGTAGTCGAACTAGTTATTTGTGCCAATTTTGATATGTCAGTGTATTGCTTAAGTTGTAATAAGTTAAATAACTTAAAATGGCCTTTTGATAAAGTCTAAAATGGATGGAAATTGCATACATGACTCAAAAAGGTAAAAACATAGTAAACGTATTCATATGGCTAGGAAACTTGGCATGCTAGTAGTTCATACCATTGAAATGTTGTGTGTAAAGTTTCATTGCATTTGGACATCGTTCGATAGGTTAATTCGAATAAAAACTAGTAAAATCTGTCATTACAGGTCAAGCCGTACCGGAACGGGTAATGGCATTTTGATACGGGTGTGTAATAATAAACCTAAGGGTATGGGTGTATCGGAACGGAATTGATCCGTTTCGGAACATTTTGTCTCTGGAGACCAACGTTTTGATACGGGTTCATAGTGTGTCGAAACGAGTCAAAGTCAAAGTAAAAAATGGTCAATCCGTTTCGATACAGGTCAAGCATGTATCGTTACGGTCAAAAGGGAAAAGTCAATAATAGATGATCAACATCCACCCGTTTCAAAACAACTAGGGGTGTTTCGATACAGGGTTAGGTAAGTTAGTTAATGACTCATTGAACAGATTATTAGTTTTACAATTTAGTCACTGAATCTCGTAAGATTGAATTGGATGGGATAATGATCTCCAAATTGTATGAAAATTTATAGGCTAGTTATTAATGCATTGAATTACATTGTGTTATTGTATGTTGCATCAAGAGACCTTTTATTTGCCAGTTTTGCAGATTAGTCCCTAAAACTTGTAAAAGTTATAAATTGGTCCTAAACGGTTTAATGTGGCCTTCTTGTGAATGAATTGGATTAAATGTATATAGGTAATGTTTTTTTGTGTAATATTGAGTATGTGTTGGAAATAAAATTGGAATTTATCGCACTGATCACCGTATTGCTCATCGGTAACACACTCCGACCCGGTTCTCGACCAGGCCGGTAAGGGGGTGTTACAACAAGAATTAATACAACCAGAATCAAAAGTGAAATAATGCAAAAAAGAGTTTTATGCAAAATAGGCTTAATGACTCCATTGCCCCCTAAACTATGCACTTTTTCCCGAGTTGGCCCCTAAATTATTTTTCAGGATGTTTTGCCCCCTAACTAAATATTGTGACCTCGTGTGCCCTCTCCGTCAACCTCCATTAAAAACAATTAATTCTCACGGGCCAATCAGAACGAACCACGTGTCATTTTATTAACAAAAAAATAAGCTGACTTAAATAAATAGGGTGAATTGCACATTAGGTATGCCATATTTTATTTTATTTTCATTTCAGTCTCTTATATGAATTGTTCATCTTCTTCCTCTATTTACACTCATCTGATAAAGCCCGAGGATCCTAGTGACCACTAAAAAATAGACAAACAGAAAGGAAACGATGATAACCTATTTCAAACATGTAGTAGAAGTTTCCTCTAAACTTTGCATTTGCAATGCTTACTATGTTCCGACCACACGTTTGTATCTCCTTCGGTTTGATCTCCTCCAAAAATTCTAGCCATGCCAAAATCCAAAAAATTAGGATTCATTGTAGCATCTAGTAAGACATTGCTCGCTTTCAAGTCTCTAAGAATGACTCTTAACCTGGAGTCTTGATGAAGATAAAACATTCCTCGTGCAATCCCATAGATAATTTCTACACTTTTTTTTTCAATCCAGCAATGATCTTTTTTATTCATCTAGATTCAAAAACAATATTATTTTTTCAACATGAATTATTGCAAGACTTAAAATTGTAGTAATTGGAATGATTATTAAAAAGAAGACATACCAAAAATGATAGAGTCGAAGCTTTTATTAGGTAAGAACTCGTAGATTAACATTTTCTCTTCACCCTCATTGAAACATCCCAGCATCCTTACGAGATTCATGTGCTGAACTTTTAGCATTATTTTATTCGTAAACTCTTATACTCTCTGACCTGAGTACTTTGGTAGTCTTTTCACTGCTATTTCTTTTCATTTAACAGAACACCCTGCAAACACAAAAGAATTTCCTTTAAGGAATAGAATGATAGGAGTTTCATTGTTCATCAACATGTTGTGAAGACAAACTACCTTGTAAACGGGGCCAAAGCCATCTTGTCCAAGTTTGTTATCAGAAGAGAAATTATTAGTGACTGTAGCTATGGTTCACTTTTTTAGATGAATGTAAACAAAGGAAGAAGATCAACAATTCATATATGGGACTACAATAAACAAAAAATAAAATCTGGCATAATTAATGTGCAATTCACGCCTTTTATTTAAGTCGGCTTATTTTTTGTTAATAAAATGACACGTGGCACGTTCTGATTGGCCTGTGAGAACTTTTTTTAACGAAAGGGCATATGAGATCATGATTTTTAGTTAAGGGGGAAAAATATCCCGAAAAATACTTTAGGGGTCAACTCGGGAAAAGTGCATAGTTTAGGGGGCAGTGGAGTAATTAAGCCCGCAAAATATTAAGAGGAGCATGACCTAAATGAGCATGTCAAACATTAGTTTTATTAATAGATGAAAAATACATACAATGTGAAGAAACAAAATTGGAAAGTAAAGAATTACAAGATGAAGTAAATGACACACTAGAAGCAAAATGCAAAAGTTAGGATAAAAAACAATACTGCAATGAAGGTCTTTAGTAAGGTTGGCAATAGATAAGAGGTTATGGGAGTTGTTTTACCATTCGACAATCAACAAAACCGTGATTTAAAAGCACATGAAGAAGGATATACTAAACTTTTGAAGTCAGACAACATGTGGTCCATAGCACCTGTATCTAATACCCAACATACAGAAGCTGGCAGAAACAATACATGCCAAGTCTACAGCCAACTCAGCTGAATAAGACTTGTTCAACAAGCTCAGGAGATGAGTGTAATGCTCATGAGTAAAAACAGGAGCAACAAGCGAACCATTATAAGAAGAATTAGATAAAGACACTAGTGTGGAATCAAGCACATGAGTTACTACCATGGTGGCCTGAGAAGACTTTTTTCGAGTAAAGTTGAAGTCATGTGGAAAACCATGAAGCCTATAACAATTCTCTTTTTTAGTCCTATGATTTTGTAGTGATCACAAGTCCCAGTGAAACGACGACCACCAGAATGAATAACAAAATTTGAGTAAGACAGAGAAGAAACACCACCAGAAAGTTGATGGTTGTTAGATACCTCCTACATGATCATCAAATACGCTTGATTTACAGTCGACGAGGGTTATTTCAGCAAGATATGACTCTGGACCACCGAGTAAGACTCGTTATGTCCCATGAGGAACTAAAACAACTGTTGTTGCACGAGATGTTCATAATTCTTACGACAAACATCATAATCACAAACCGAGAAAGGGACCAAAAGAATTATATTAATCCCATGACAACTCCATAAGAGAAAAGTAAGTCGAAATGGTAGAATCACCTTGACATATTGTCGCAATCGCACGATGCAAGAAAAAAACCCTAGAACCGTTAACCTTATCAAAACATTCCTTCAAATCCTTCCATACATGAGCAACACTAGAAGCGAATACGATTCCAGCAAAAAACCCGTGTCGAGGATCCAAGAGAGGATAAAAGCATTACATCGTTCCCACTGAGAATGCAGATAATCAACATAATCTTCTTTGCAGCAATCACCGTTGACAAATCCAAGCTTTTTTTTTTTTTTTGCCAAGAGAGCAATGCACATGGATCTGCTCCAAATGTTGTAGTTTTCGATTCCAACCAAATGATGCGACACCAAAACTCCTCCAAGCGCGTCAGATGGATGCAGAAACAAAGGATGATTGAATTCAATGATTTGAGAATCAGCCATAGCCATATCAACCAGAGAAAATAGAACCTAATCGATATGTGAATTTGGGGGGAAAATCGAATCAAAAGGCGAATATCTGGAAAAACAAATAGAGAAAAGATATTGGCTCATTTAATGGGAAGAACAAGAAAAATGACAAAGGCCAATTGAAAGAATGAAGAAAAAGGCCAATAGGAAAGAAACGAGGCCTAGACTACTAACACCACGTTCAAATCGGATATTGGAGATATTTCATCATTCTTTCATATATCAATATATTAACTTACATTCAATGTATTTATATTACAATAACTGCTCACATAATTATTGCAGCTATTAACAAAGCTAATGGTCAAAATTAGGGGTGTTCAAAATTACCCGACCCGAATTACCCGACCCGACTACTCGAACACAAATAACCGGGTATTTACCCGAATTTTTTTTTTTACCCGGGTCGGGCCCGGGTCAAAAAATATGATTTTTTCGGGTACCCGGTTACTTTCGGGTACCCGGTTCCTATTTTTTATATTTTTTATTTTATTAGATTACTTAATATTTTTACTTTAGAACTATATTTAAATCTCTAAATTCATTCTATATTTGTATTATATGCTTTCATGTTTTAAATTTTTCAAAAAAAAATTAATTTGTGAATATGTAAAATTCGATATGAAACAAACAAATTAAACACACTTGTAATCCTGTTTGAGCAATACAAATTAAACACACTTGTAATTGAAAGACTAAAGCAATGAATACATAGCACCACTGTCAAACCGAAAGGAAGAAAAATTCCAAGAGGCAGTAGTACTTGAATAACGCAATATACCTTACTGTACCATTCTCTAAATTGCACAGTTTCCTTGCTTCAATTCCCAGATGAAATCCTTTTCCCTTGTTATGCTTTTTTTAGCTAGTATATGAGCATCCCCATTAGCTTCCCTTCCTTCAAACACAAATTCCCAGCTGTATTTTTCTTTGAATCTGCAGATTTCCCGGATTATGTCTATGAAACATAGAGGAGCATTAGAAGGGCAATGTATCCAGTTGATTACCAACAGACTGTCCGAACCAATAATCAAGTTTGAAGATTTCATCCAATCAAATTTGGAGAAACTTTTACAAGCTTCCAATATTCCACAAAGTTCAGCAAACGATGGATCTGCTAAGCCTATTCTTTTCGAAAAAACCGCAAGTCTTTCTTATGGTTATAAACTTCAAATCATTATTATTCTTTTGTTTGGATCATGTGTTATAAACTTTTAAGTTTTTTTTTTAATTTTAAAATAAATAAAAAATAAAAAAATAAGAACCGGGTACCCGATAGGGTACCCGGTATTTACAGGTCGGGACACGGGCCGACAAATCTAATACCCGAAGGTCTGGGTACCCGGTTTTTCGGGTACCCGAAAACCCGGGTACCCGGATTTGAACACCCCTAGTCAAAATGGCAGCGCCACCTCAATTTCTAACAATTTTATTTTAATTTCTAAAATTTAAATGATATTATTTCCAAAACTTCAATTTTCTTTAAAAAAGAGATTAATAAACATGCCATTAATTAAATCATTTCATGCTACCAAATTATTATTCGTAAAGTACTAAAATGTCACTAAACTTTGTTAGAAAAAATAAAACGGTAACTTAATTTTTAATGTTATAAAACGGCAATTAAATTTTATGTTTTGTAACAAAATGGTAACTCGGCAGTTAATGTGATAACATTAAATTATGAAATTTTAGATAATAATACATTTAATCCTCTATATTTATAGATTCAATCAATTAAGTCTTAATTAAAAAAACAGTAAATTTACCGTTTTGAACGCAGCCAGCGACCACAACACTTCAAGAAACCCAATTCTTTCGGGCATATGATAAAAGAGCCTAATTGAATCATCTAACCTCCGACATTTTCCATACAAATCCACCAAAGCACTCACTGTAACGACATCTTTATCAAAAGCAACTTTAACCGCCACACCATGAACTTGTACCCCCCACATCAAACTCTTCCAAAAAAGCACAAGATTTCAAAACAACAGCAAAGGTTGTCCAATCAAACCCAACTCCTGCCTTCCTCATTTCCAGGAAAAACAAAATAGATTTCAAACACTCACCATTCTTTAGGGACCCTGAAATCAATGAATTTCACGAAATAACATCCTTTTCAGGCATATCATCTAAATATCTCCTCGCAATCCCCATCACCCCATTAATAGCATTCCCGAAAACTATTGCATCCCACGACACGACATATCGTTGAGACATTTCATCGAACACGTTATTAGCATATCCCAAATGTTTACATTTAATGTACAACTGGATCAAACTATTGGCCATAAAAGCTGTTGGGGCAAACCCCGATATTATCATTTGGCAATGACCTTGTTTGCCTGGGTCTAAGGATGTTTGGTTTGAACATTCTTGGAAAATGTAGGAAAATGTTTTCTTTTCTTCCTGGATATAGTTTGGGTTGCTGCTAGAGTTGAAATAGAGAGTTTTAAAGAGATGTGCTTTGCACAAGAGATGACAAAAAAGAAGCTTTGGGAAGTTGAAGTGAGAAATTTTATATGCCATGTAAAAACTTTCGTTGATGTCATACTTTGGCGGGTGTTTTCTTTGAGTTAGTGTTTCAACTATGGTGTTGAAGGCTGGGAATGACCGCTAGCAACTTCCATGTCTGCAACAAAGGCATAAGACATAACATTAATATCTAGAAACAGTCACAAATTCACATTGTGGCGCCATAGTTAAGACTTAAGAGGCTGAAAAGCAAATGCATAGATATGAAGCAAACAGAGGGAGAACTCTTACAAGTAATCAATTAGGTATATTTGATTCTAATCTATTAAAATATTATAAATTGGTTTCTATTTTTTTAAGAGATTAATTTTGTTAGGGTTTTAGGAGAATTGAGTATATTTGATTCTAACCTATTAAAAAATATATTATAAAGTAACTATTAAATTTGATTTTATTTTTTAAGAGATAATTTTAATTATAATTTTAGTCCTTTAGATTTTTAAAATTTTAAAAAAAATTAATGGTGTTCATCGATGTTCGTCGTTAGTGGTGTTCATTAATGTTCGTCGCCCGTTGTAAAATTTTCCTTATATTTATGTATAAATTAAAAATCTAATATCAATCTCTCATCCCCTTGTGTAATGGTGGCAAAAGTAGATATTCATCATCTCTTGGGACCCGGGTTCAAGCACCAGTAATGCATGTTGTGTGTGCCGTCTTTGAAAAGACTAAAAAAGTTAAATAGATGTTACCCTTACAACACACCAGCATATTCAAAAAAAATCTAGTATCAATCAATGCAATGCCAGTCACCAGTCACCATATCTGCTGCAAGGCATTCTGTTTTTAGTTGAAGTTTTTGTAATCAAAGGTTCAAAGTTTCTTCAAACAGTTATGTTAAAAACTAGTATTAATAAATTCAAAGCTTCTTCAAACAATTATGTTAAAAACTAGTCCCAATTACATTAACAAAACTAGTCTTAACAAATCCAAATATTTAATATTTTTATCTTATGATATAATTATAACTTCAATACAAATTATTAAACTTGTTTAGACACCGTAATTTATTACATGGAAATATAATTAAAAAACTTTAAATCTTTTGAGTGTTTGATTGATAAAGTGTAACTACATCTTAATTGCATGTGTTATATTTGATCGTACAAATTGTAATCACACATTTATATAAGTTTAAATTAAAAAATTAAATTAATTATAAAATTGAAGAGTGTAATAATGTGTGTAATTACGCCAGTTTTCATTCATAAAAATGAATAATTTATTTAGAGATCTCCAATTACACTCAATTTAACGAGACTGAGAAATTACAACGATTAACCAAATACGACATGTTTTTGTAACTACATATACCTACACCAAAAACCTATTATCATGTAGCTTTTCAAACATATCCTAAATGTATTAAATTATTAATACAAAAAGTTACGTAAATTATACTTAAATAAATCATATAAATATTAATTCAACCAATTTAAATATATTATATTTCACCAACAAAAATTGAGTGCAATGCTAAGACACGCTGCTCTTCAAAGCAGAGAAGAGAACTCAGGTTCAAATTTTAAATATGATATTGTTAAGAAAAAAAGTCACGATTCCTGACCATAAACTATAAAATGACTATGTATTATATGAAAATATATTATATTTAAGATTATTATGATGTACATTATTAAGGGAGTTATTTATCTCCCCATGGTTATAAGGTTACCATGTATCCTTATAACAAAATTAGAAAATAAAATTGATCAAAAGTAACGCATGTAACTTTTTTTGAATAGACGCGTGTAACTTATTAACTCTTATAAATTTAAAATCTCTACTAATATTATAGTATGTGCATTGTAAAAGAGTTATTTCAGGTTAGTTTTATTTTAGGTCGGGTTCATTTTAGGTCGACTAATTTCAGGTCGGTTTCATTTCAGGTCTGGTTAATTCGAGTTTCGAATTTGTATTAAGTTTGAGCTTAGTAGAAATAGTCGATAGACTTTGGGTTGGGTCATTTCGACTGAATTATTTAACGTCTTCCACGAACACGAATCACATTAAAAACAAATATTAGGGACTAGAATGAACAAAAATATCATCATATTTAAAATATTGGACTAAATTAAAAAATTAGAAATAAATAAGGGTCAATTTTTGCTAAAAATAAAATATTAGGGATTAGAGTGAATAAAAATATCGGTATATTAAAAATATTGGACTAAATTACAAAAATATAAAATAAATAAGGGTTAATTTTGGTTAAAAATAAAATTTTAGGGACTAGCATGGACAAAAATATCATCATATTAAAAATATTGGACTAAATTATAAAAAATGAATAGGGGTCAATTTCGACTAAAAATTAAATATTAGGTACTAGAATAAACAAAAATATTATTGGACTAAATTGCCAAAACCATAAATAAATACGAGGCAATTTTGACTAAAAATTAAATTGTAAACACTAGAATAAACAAAAATAGTATTCGATTAAATTATCAAAAATAAAAATATATAAGGGTCAATTTCAACTAAAAATAAAGTTTTAGGGATTAGAATGAAGAAAAATATCATCATATTAAATATATTGGACTATATTACAAAAATTTTAAAATAAATAGGAGTCCATTTCGATTAAAAAATATCTAATTGATCTAAATTAAAACCTAAAAGCATAAATTACAGACCTAATTAAAATAACTCTAACACTAAATGCCAAATCACAATTAATTAACCTAGATTAAGACTCAATTGAATTAAACTAAAATCTAAAAGTGGACATTAATGGCTTAAATGAAAAACATCTAAAGTCAAAAGAGTTAAAAAATAATTGCCCCTAACCTAAAAATCTGGGTGGGGTCTTTTCCTCCAACCCATTCATTTTAATTAAAAAGGGGTAAACTACATAAATGACCACCATACTATTGCAAAAGTCGCGATTTGACCACCTTACTTTTTTTCGAAGCAATTAAACCATCATACTATTAAATTGGGTGCAATTTGACCACCAGCCGTTAAAGGTTAACGGCAGGGTGACGTGTCAGTTAAAAAAATAAGGGTATAATTACACATTTGGTCTTTACTACTTATACATTCTTTCAATTTAGTCCTAATTTTAATTTAATAAAATAAATTAATTATTTAATTAGGTGATGACACGTGTCACTACCTAATTAAATAATTAATTTATTTTATTAAGTTAAAATTAGGACTAAAATAAAAAATGTATAAGTAGTAAAGACCAAATGTGTAATTATACCCTTATTTTTTTAACTGACACGTCACCCTGCCATTAACCTTTAACGGCTGGCGGTTAAATTGCACCCAGTTTAATAGTATGATGGTTTAATTGCTTCGAAAAAAAGTAAGGTGGTCAAATCGCGACTTTTGCAATAGTATGATGGTCATTTATGTAGTTTACCCTTAAAAAATTGGTTAGAGGGGATGACACAATTTTGGAGGGGAATAAGGCGGGCTCTTTCCCTCCCACCCATTCATTTTAAGTTCAATTGGTCACAAGTATCCTTACAGTTTGGACTTCGGATATATCAATCTCTTCTCCACTGTGATATTTAGTCCTTAAAATTTTACTTTTATTTGAAATTGATCTATATTTATTTCGAATTTTGTAATTTAGTCTAATAAATTTAATATGTTGATGTTTTTATTCATTTTAGTTCATAAAATTTAATTTTTAGCCAAAATTGACCCCTATTTAGTTCTATGGTAGAATTGTGAAATTGGTCACTAGAATCTCAAATTTCTCCACTTCCATTATGAAATCTTCAACGGCTGTAACAAACTTGAAGGAAACTGATGCTCGGCCTTAACTCGCTGACAAACCATACACTTACTCACAAACTCTACTATATCTTTCTTTAACCCAATCTAGAAGTACTCATCTTTCAATCCACGGTACATCTTCGTACTACCCGGATGCATAGAAAAAGGACTGTTATGAGCTTCATTCAAAATAATACGTCTCAACTCGGCATCTTCTAGAACAACTACCCTATTCTTAACATAAGATCACGTTCTCACCAAAGCATCAATCTGTGGGTTTACCCTCGGGTATATCTTGCACGTGAGGTGCCAAGGATCAATATTGCAACTGTTTCTCTCGAATCAACTGAACCAACGATAGGTTAATTGTGAGGTCATAGTCTTTAAGAAGCTCTAACCACCTACGCTGTCTAAGATTCAACTCTTCTTGAGTCATCAAATATTTCAACCTCTTGTGGCCGGTGTAAACTGTGCACTTCTCACCATAAAGGTGATGTCTCCAAATCTTCAAAGCAAAGACCACAGCCGCTAACTCTATGTCGTGGGTAGGGTAGTTCTTCTCGTGAACCTTCAACTGTATCGAGGAATAAGCTACAACCCTTCCCTCTTGCATAAGCACACAACCTAAACCTACATATGACGCATCACTGTAGGTTACGAACTCTTTCCCTGGTTCCGGCTGAATCAAGATAGGAGCTTCTGTCAATGCTTTCTTCAACTTTTCAAACGCTTGCTGCCTTGCATCCGTACACACACACGGAACATTTTTCTGTAACAACTTAGTCAAAGGGGCTACAATCTTTGAGAATCCCTCAACAAACCTTCTATAATATCCGGCCAAACTTAGGAAACTACGGATTTCGGTCACTGACTTTGGTTGTTTCCAACTCACTATTGCTTCTATCTTCTTGGGATTCATACTAATCTCGTCGGTTGAGATAACATAACCTAGGAAGACTACTTCCCTAATCCAAAACTCACATTTACTAAACTTGGCATACAACTGATTTTCAAGCAAAGTCCGTAGCACTAATCGTAAATGCTCATCATGTTCTTTCTTGGTCTTTGAGTACACCAAAATGTCATCTATGAACACTACTACAAACATATCCAAAAACTCGTGAAACACTCGGTTCATCATGTTCATAAATGTAGCTAGGCATTAGTCAAACCGAAAGGCATTACCAAGAACTCATAGTGCCCATATAGCGTACAAAAAGCTGTCTTCGGTATGTCCACATCCTTTACCTTCAACTGATAGTAGCCCGACCTCAAAACAATATTCGAAAACACTGAAGCACTTCTCAACTGATCAAGAAAATCATCAATCTGCGTCAAAGGATACTTGTTCTTCACCGTTACCTTGTTCAACTGCCTATAATCTATGCACATCCTCATACTGCCATCCTTCTTCTTTACAAACAAAACCGGAGCACCCCAAGGTGAACTGCTAGGCCTAATAAAACCTCTATCTAACAGTTCCTGAAGTTGTGTCTTCAACTCCTTCAGCTCTTTAGGCGCTATTCTATATGGAGCAATTGATACGGAAGCAGAATCTGAATACGTCTCAATAGCAAAACTCAACATCCCTATCTTGAGGCAACCCAGACAATTCTTATGAGAAAACACTTGGAAAGTCGCAAACTGTACCGATATCTTGTGGTCTAACCTCACTTGTATTCAGATTCATCACATAGGCTAAGTAAGGTTGACAACCCAAACCCATCATCCTCTGAGCCTCCAAGGCTGAAATAACATTGGACAAGAACTTAATTTTCTCGCCTACTACCACTACCTCGTAATCATCGAAAAGCCTCAAGGAAACTCTTTTAGTCTCAAAATCTATCCTAGCTCTTTTAGTCTCAAAATCTATCCTAGCTCTATACCCAAAATCACATTGAAACCATAGGCCGACAGTTCCATCATATCAACGGGAAACACGTGACCCTGAACCATCAAGGGACATCTCCTGAACACCTTCCTAACTACAATTGTCTCACCAAATGAACTCGTAACATTCATACCTATATCTAACAACTCAAAAGGCAAACCTAAAGATCTTGCATGCTCACCCAAAATATACGAATGTGTCGAGCCAGAATCAATCATCGAAAGCAAAGATAAGGTCTGTAACACAAAATTACCTGCGATCACATCTGTCTCATTCCCAGCCTCACCCTGTGCAGAAACACTAGTCGGTCCAACTCCCTCGGGTTGTACCGCGACAACATGAGCCACATTCCTCTGACCGTCATTTCTCGGCTGGAAGTTACCTCGGCCATGCCCACGACCTCTCTGATACTCAACAACTCTAGCAGGTGCCTGACCATCCCTAGCTGAATGAGGACACTCACGCCTCAAATACGCATGAGATCCACAGTTCCAACAAGCACGAAAAGTACCCCAACACTCTCTAGAATGGTTCCTCCCACATCTAGCACACTCGAGTGTGTGAGCAACAAAACTTCGACCTTGATGGCCTCGTCCCATGTTACCACTCCACGCCTAAAGTTCGGTTGGTGCCTTCTGTCCTTGTGCCTCTTGTTATGATCTTGCTCCCACTCGGCGGACCTTTTCCCTGAACTGAATCCACCCGATCGAGTAGCCAAACTTAGACTTTGCTCAATGTCCTTGTCCCTAGAGACCAGGACATCGAACTCAGTGTAATCAGAAGCAAGCATGTAGGTCTTCACCTCTGTAACCAAACCATAATGGAACCGTTCACACCTTTCCCTCTCAGTGGGAACCAACTCTGAAGCATACCGACTCAAGCACACAAACTGTACCTCATACTCGGATACAAACATACTACCTTGCACCAAGGCCATAAACTCCCTCTTCTTCTCATCCTGATAACGTACACCAAGGTACTTCTTGCGAAACGCACTACGGAAGAATTCCCATGTAACCTCGGCCTTTGGCATACCTGAGATAACTGTGGTCCACCAAGCATACGCATCTCCCTAAAGCAACAAGACAATACAACCCAACTTACGAGTGTCCGAGCACTCCATCTGACCCAAGATACGTGTAGTACTCTCAAGCCATGCCTCCGAACCCTCGAGAGACATACCACGAAACTCGACTCTGCCAAAACTACGAAGTCGCTCAAGGGAAAAACCCGTCCCCGCACCCTGAGGTGGTGCTGCAGCATGAAGACTAGCAATAACCGTCTGGAAAGCTCCGACTAAAGTCTGAAGCAACTGGGCTATATCCACACCGGCCTGATCCTAGCCAACCTGAGGTCCATTACCATCACCTCTAACATTCGCCCCATTACCATCGGCAGCAGGAGAAGCAGGAGGCACATCCCCGAGTGCCTGGTCACCCACTCTAGGCCGTCCTCTCGGTCTCACCATAACAATAAAATAATCTAAACCATTAAACACAAATCACGAGGTAAACATTGGGTTAGAAAAGGCAGGGATCCGCGTGTTAAGCTCTTTTAAATCAAAATCTCATTTCCATAATAACACCAAGCAATGGGAATGCTTAACCAACTTTCAAACATCAACAAGAACACAAGGTCATACTCACAAACACCGTGCAATTCAGTAAAAAAAAACACATAATCAACTTACCTGACTTACCTTCTCGAAAAAACCTCGTAAGTGAGGCTCTGATACCACCAAATGTAACCCCTCGGCTCGGTCTAGTCACAAGACCGAATCGAAAGAGTTATACGAGGATAACCAGAGAAAAATCCGAGAATTTCCCTCTGATTAACAACCCTAGATTAAAATGTATCTTGTCTAAATGCAATTTAACGATCCTATGGTGTTAAGGGTCACAGCGGAAGAACAAGGTCTCAATCGAACATCAATCGGATGACCAATTGAAGATAAATAGTCACGAAAGACTATTTTGCTAAAGCAATAAGGGGCAAAAAGGCAACTTAACCTTATCGAATAGTTTATTAATCAAGTTTCGAGCACACGGGACAAACCCAACTCAAAAACAATACATATAAACTCATTTAGGAAGCATACAAGCATTAGAGACTAAAGCGTAACGTTTGGAAACCTTCAAAGATGCCCTTTTAACCACTTCAACTACTTGTGTTTCGAAACAGGGTTGTCCGTTCTGAAACGCGAGTTCTCAGCAAAAATCAATATTTAGGCTGTTCCGAAATGACCCCTCATGGTTCCGAAACGGGATCCTCTAGTGGCAAAACATACCGAAACGACACCACCCTTGTTCCGATAAGGGTGCCCCAAAATCCTGGCCGTTCCGAAACCATACCAGATGCTCCGAAACGCCTAGGCAAAGATTGACCCGAAAATGCATTTTGGCATCCCAAAATATGCCCAAACTTACCCCGCAAGACCACAAACCACATGGCACCATATGAAGCAAACATTCTAGAGGCAAAACACTCTAAAAACAGGCTTCAAGAAAGCATACACACAAATAGGGATCCCAACCTTAAAAGCTCATAAGAACACTTAAACTCAAAAACACCAACAAGCCAAAACACATGTCAATTGACCAAAAGCCATAACAAGCCTCAACATAGCATGATATTAACATTTAAAACATGTAGCAACATAGTCTAACACATGGGAGTTTAGAACCACCTCCCTAACCACAAAAGCAAGTATTCCCATTGCTAAATCATTATTACAACTTTAAAACCATACTTGAGCTTAAGCTACGATCACTGGAGCCTTTCCCTCGCCTTCCTTTGCTTCCCGGATCACTAACGATCTGCATTGTTGGAAAGGAGTACGTAAGCATAAAGCTTAGTGAGTGGTGCTCAAAACCACAACAACAACAATGCAGTTTTTAGATAAAACCATTTATATATTAAAAACAAGGTCACAAGCATGAATTCCATCAACATGAATATCAACAATCTTACACATGATTGGCATCTTACATCAAGCAATGCAACAACATATAACAACATGATATAACCCTCAAATACCAACATGATAACATTCCACTTTCCAACACAAGAGTATTATGGCAATTATGGTTACATTACTCGGATACACGGATTGTACTCGATGGCATCTTACATCATCGAATCTAATAAGAACAACAAGACTCAGGATGGCATCTTACATTACCATACTCCTCCCTAATGGCATCTTACATCATTAGGGCCACACGCAAATTTTACAAGTGCACTCTAATCCTATGGTCGACTAATTATACCCGATAAGACCCTCATATTTTCCAATATTCAACATCATATAAGCCAAACTAACAATACCACACTCATAAATCAATTTCACACAACCATCTCATATCGACAAAGTATAACAAGCTTAAAAAAATTTCCGGAAAGGTAAAACGTAAATATTTAAATACTTACTCACGAGCT
Source organism: Hibiscus tridactylites (assembly GCA_958450335.1). Taxonomy (NCBI): domain Eukaryota; kingdom Viridiplantae; phylum Streptophyta; class Magnoliopsida; order Malvales; family Malvaceae; genus Hibiscus; species Hibiscus tridactylites. The sequence continues at coordinate 79,718,354 of OY288267.1, forward strand.
TAGGTTGGCCTTTCAAGCTCAACCTAAACTCTCAAAAACATTTCCACTCACTGATAGGACCCAAACGATAGCCGAAACACCGATTCAAGCCTCTGAACTACCCAATCTCGCGTCCAAAGAACCCAAACTTGTATCCCATATTTCTAGTCAATTCAAAAATGATGCATTAGACCCAAAATAAACCCCCAAACTTGCAGCAACACATAAACTCATCATTCATCATCAAAACAAATCGAATCACACCCATAAACACCATCAAAGCCTCCCAAACCAACTAGCAGCCAAAACCCAACAAATTTACCATCAAAATCACTTCTTTAAACATCCAAAACACTTACCCAAGGTTTAGAAAGCATCAGCCCAAGGTTCCACACAAGAACAACCCAAAACCCCACATTTTCATCTCTAAAAACCCCTCATTTTTACCAGTTTCGGGTTTCCTACTTTTAGCCACTATTTTAACACTTTTAGAACACCAAGACAAGATTAAAAACACCCTTAAACATTGCATCAAACTACCCAAACAAAATTCCTTTCATTTCCCCAATTTTCAAAACCAAGGCATTTTCAAATAACTTTAAACAATGGGTTTTAAGGAAAATTTAACCAATAACAAGTTTGAGGAAAGAAAAATAAAAAAAAGGAGGGCTTACCTTGAAAACTTGTGTGGGTGATGAGCTTACTCCAATGAAATAGTTGAAAATGGTGTATTTGGGAAAAATGACGTGAAAAGGAGGAAGAAGAAGATGATGATTTTCTTTTTGAATAAAAAACCCTTTTTTTAAAAAAAAATTACAAAATCCCCCTTTTGCCCTTAATTATTAAAAACCTCTTTTTAGTGCTCATTGAAATGTTATCTCCCAACTAAATTAACCCGAACCAGTTTAACCAAACCTGATTATCTCCCGGGTCCTAAACCCGAGGCGTTTATGTGATTTAGTTAAAAAATATAATATGTTTTTTATTTCTTTCCTTCCTTTTTGATGTTTTTTATTCAAGATGAATTTACCCGGTTGTTTAGAAAAACGACACAAATATAATTTATATTTTTCAACACTTTAAATTAATTATACATGTATATATATATATATATATATTCTTATTTATAATTTAATAAATTAATAATCAATAACTAAATTATTTAAAAAAAAGAATTTAAATAAAAAATGAATAATTAATAATTTAAATGGTGAAAAGGTAGTTTCTCACACTTTTTAATAGGTAGTTTCTCACATTATATATAATAAATTCAAAATTTCTCAAATACATCATTTTTCTCTTGAGAATCATCAAATCATAAACTTCTTCAATTACAGGTCAGGTAAATATCAAGTCTGGTCAATATCAGCTCATGTCAACAACAGGTCGGGTCAATTAACAAGTTGAGTTCAGAATAGGTCGGGTAAAATCGAATATCGGGTCATTTCAGTCGGGTTATATCGGTTATTTGTCGGGTTAGTCTCGAGTTCCGGTTCATATCAGTCGAGTGCAGGTTGGGTTCTGTTACAACAATAACATGTTCAATTCGGGTTCATGTCGTTCTCGGACGGATGTAGGTCGAGTTCGGTTACTATAATATCAGGTCCAACTCGGGTTCGGGTCAACAATAGTCAGTTACCGATCGGTTTCAGGTCATCACTATATCGGGTCAAAACAAGTTCTTACTCGAGCAGGTTTTAGACGGGTTTTCAGGTCGATTCAACTTTTTACATCCCTACATGGGGCACCGAAAGAACATATAATTTAATTTTTTAGTGTTGAGTAATATAAAGAGACACCGAAAAGAGAGAAGATTCCCCTAAATATAATAGGTTTAAAATTAGATGGCTCATATTTTATGGCAAGAAGAGGAAGTAGATAAAGAATTTTCCAGAACTTTAGAATTACATGTATAATATGGATGGAAATCGTCTGTCCCAAACTATGCTCCTTTTATTATCACACTTTAAAAAATAGAGGTAGGGCTTAGAGTTTAGGGTTTAAAGTTAGGGTTTATAGTTAGAGTTTATGGAATTAGGGGTAGGATGTATATTTTAGGGTGTAAAGTTTAAGGTTTAGGATGTAGAATTTAAGGTTAAAGTTTAGAATTTAAGTTCTTTAATATTTTTTAATGTGGGGCATAGAAAGGGGCATGATTAGGGACATAGGATTTTTGTTCGTATAATATATCGAAGTTAGATAGATTTGATGATTGGGTACCAAACAAAAACATATCAAGTGCTACTAGTAGCAGGAACGGAATCATAATTAAGAGTTGAGAGGTAAACAAAAATATTTGAAAAGGTTATATATATATATATATATATATAAGGCAAAAAAAATGTGTGGGGTAGGAGCCCTTTCCAGTCCTCAAAAACTTTGTCCCCAGTCCAAAAGAGAATGTTGTTGTTATTATTATTATTGTTGTTGTTGTTGTTGTTGTTGTTGTTGTTGTTGTTGTTGTTATTATTATTATGTAGTATTTGTTTCTACATATTCTTAATCATTTGACAATGTACACACATTGTAGAGAAATCGATTGAAATTCGAGTCTCGTAGGATGAATATAATTTTTTCTACTTGGACCACGTGTTGGGTTCGAATATTATTATTCTTAAGACTTGAGTTCGAACAGGTTGCGTGCCTACTATGTGTGCGTTATTAAAATACCAAAATTAATAAACATATATTATCTTGTAATCACGTTAAGATATAAAACAAAAAATATTTAAATTTTGATGAAATAAATAAATCACAACAAAATATATACATATAAATGGAGAACAAATCATAGGTTCTCATGGGATTTAAATTGATATTGGTATCAAATGAAATTTTGAACAAATAAATTATCGTTTCACGTGTATTTTAATGGATAAAATACATTAATTAAAATATCATATATATATATATATATATATATATGAATTTTGATTTTAAATTTTGATACACAAAAATTTAATATGGATTCACTTTTTTTTATCAATTATTTGTATTATTATCAGCCTGTCATCATTTTATATTCACTTATTTAGTTCACAAAAATGCATATTGATCTAACTTGAAATTAATCATATTTATTTTTAATTGTACAAATAATTTTATTAAAATAAAAAAATTAATTGTGCAATTAAATAAAAAGTCAAAGTTCCACACACATAACTTTACCATATCAAAATTGGTATATTACATTATATGTTAAAGTAAACAACAATATTAAACACTCAACTATTAATGTATTTTTATTTTGATTATTCAACTACAAATTTTTCAATTTTGTTGCCATCGGTATCAAAATTACTTGTTCCTTTAGTAACTTCTTCTTTCACTCATTAACAAAAGTATGTTGTGAACACTTTATATTTGACCTAATGATCCATTAAAAAAATGACCTTTGAAAATAATAAAAATATATATAATTAAAAAACTGCATAAATATTTTTAAAAAAATAAAAGTAGATATTTTTAAAATTAAAAAGAAACTATTGTTCACTATTTCCATTTAATAAACTTATATTGTTTTTCTAAGTACAATTGTGATCCCAAAAGTAAAATTATTGAAAGTAACTTTGAGCTATCAAATGTTAGTGGTGGCTAAATTGGTATTTGAGGGGAGAAATTGTAACGCCCCGAAAACCGAGCTAGTAGTATGTAGCTAATTTTGAATGTTTTCTGGTTTAAACTGAAATTCTTAGATTGGATAATTAAAAGCATTGGGGCTAAATTAGAATAGAAAGGAATTGTGGTAACTAATAGTTAAGGACTTGTTTATAAAATTGCAATGTAGGGAAGCTTGATTAAAAATGGACTAAAATGATAACTGGTTGTAAAGTCGTGATTTGCATGTAACTATAGTATAAATTAAAGGATTTAAATGCTAATTAAGTGGGGGAGAGACATGTGGAGGAAGACTTGACACATGGTTATGAACTAAAACACTAAGGAAGCAAGGTGTCATCTTCTTCCATTACTTTTCTAACTCTCCCTAAAAACTGATTACTCTCATGAATGCTAAAAGGGAAGAAAAGCTGGAATCGAGTCTAAAGATTTCATAGTGAGGATGTTGGTTTGGCTTAATTCTTTGAGATTCTTCGAATATTCTTGGAGTAAGGTGAAATAATCCTTCTTTTCTCTCTTGCAAACTAGAATTTTGTTGGAGGCTTGAGAAATTTTACTCTTTATGATTTTGTGTTTTGGTTGCTCTGGTAAAATGTTACAATTGAAATGGGATTACACGGTTTAACAAGATTAAAGGGATGCTATAGGATGTTGAACTAATTTTTTTTAGAAAGCTAGAAACAATTTTGAATTGTTCATTGAAAAGATAGGGGAAATGTTTAGCATATACGAAATTTTAAAGATGGTCTAAACTGTTTTAAATGGACTTAGGTTTGAATTAAGGGCTTTGGTACAATTGGAGGTGGAACACATTTGGTAATGGGACTGTTTTAAATATTGATTGTATGTATCAATAAAGAGGGGGTGTCCTGCATGTAAGCACGTTAAGGATTAATAAAAATGCATGATTAGTGTGGCTATTGAATGATCAATATGTAAAGAAAATTTCCCTACTTCAAATAAGCTTAAAAATGGAGTTATAGATAAAATAGGAACCGTTTATAATCATGGCAGTCTTGAATGATGAATAAATGCAGTTTTGTAAGATCGGCTAACAAGATATCATGTTTAGGTGGATTATTAAACTGGAATATGTGTGAAGCAGTTTATAAGTGCAAAACTGTGCAGAATCGTATTCGAATCTATGAAGAATCATAATCGAAACTGTGCAAACTGTTTGTAAAACTAGTGCAGAAAATCAGTTATAAAAATGCAGTTTTGTAGATAGTTTAAGGTGCAGTTTTGCAAACAGATTGTGGAAGTTGTAAGTGTAGATTTCTATAGCTTAAAACTGAGCAAAGTTTGGCTAAAAACAGTGCAATTTGTATTAAAATTGTGCATTTTTGTTTAGTACACTTTAGGTAATAATAGAACGATTTTGAATACGCGGTTTTATGCAATTATGTGTACTGATTAATTATATACATAATTTTCTAATCTAATTTGATTATTGTTAGAATTAATAGACAGTTTTGATAATAACTACAAATATAGAGACAGTTCAAACTTAGGGTAGTTTGATTATATTTTAGGTATTAAAGGACTGTTTTCAATGTGTTTAATAATAACAACAAATATAGAGATTGTTTGTTACATAGGGAAGTAATTGGATTGTTTTAAATAAGTATCTAAATGTAAAGATTGTTCGCGCATTCATCGGATGTATATGATTACATTTATGAGGTTGTTGCAATATTGATAGAATGTAGATAGATAGTAATGGCTTGCTACTTGTGTTTTGAGGTACTTTTTTGAGCAAAGAAAGCTAGGATGGGGAATTGTGTGAAAAGGAAAACATGATTGTGGATTCAGGTATTCCATAACTTTAGAATAACATGTAAGTGTAGTTGTTTGTCTCAGGTGACACAGTGTCAATCCGAAATTTGTTTTATGATATGTTATGATTTAACTTTAAAGCACATGCATAAGGCTCATTTAGAACACCTCTTGAGAAAGCATTGGAATAACATATGTGTGTGTGATGATTTTGAACACTTTGTTATCAAGCTTGAAGTTGAGTACTTATAACTCAAGCTTGAAGTTATGTAACACCCGAGTTTGGGGGTCGAGTGAAAATAATAATAAAATAATGTTTTAGAGTTTCGGTTTTATAATTAAAATAATAAAATATTATTTTGGGCTTCACATATTCAAAGCAAATAATTTATGTTGGACCAAATTGATTTGAAACTCATTTCCCATGGATTTTAGAATAAATGAAATTGCCATCTCATTAATGGCAAAAGGGTAAATAAATGGACTTTTAATAAAAATCTCCTTTTTGTTAAAATAGACAGGTGCTCATCTTCTTCCCCACTCCCATTTCAAAACCCACGACCAAAGAGAGCTCTCACCTCCATTTCTCTATTCCGTCCCCTTCCACCTTCATCTTTAGAGCTTTTTGAAAGGTAAATATATTTTTGACTTGGCCTTGTCTTCCTCTACATTTTAGTACCATTAGTTTCCAATAAAGCTATGTATTTTATATTTTTGGGTTTTCAAAGTTTTTATCAAAGGTTGAAGCTTTATGATTTATTATGGTTAGATAAGTTGTGTATGAACCATAAGGTCCAACATATGTGAATTTTAAAGTGTTTTACCATGATTTTCAGATTTGGGTTTTGTTGACTTGTGAGGGGCTCGATTCGTTCAACCGATATGGCTCACCAAGTGGTGGAGAGGTGAATTTTTAGGTGGAAGGGTTGTGGAAGCTAAAAAGATAATTGACACAATGATTTATAGTGGTTCAACCTTCTAACCAAGGTCTACATCCACTACCTTAGCTCCCCACTAAGAATTTCCAATCAATCCACTATTGATTCGTTTCCTTTTCTAGGCTTAGGAGGAAACCCTTATACACGATCAAGCTTTCTACCCAAAGCCTTGATCAAAACCCTCTTTTACAAAGAGAAACAATAAGCAAATTTAAATTCCTCTAATAGGTATTTGTTTGCACAATTTAGCACTCACCCAAAACCTAAAACACTTGAGCAAATTTGACAATTTTGGCTCACTAGTGTTTGTCTATTCAATAAATGACAATTTAAGCTCTAAGAGAATTCTTGATCATTTGTTGATTGACAATTGAAGCATTAACCATATCTTGATGCTTGGAGGTCCCTTTTATACTCCTTGATGAGTTTGTAGCCGTTACTAGCCGTTGAGATTGAATTGGAGCCGCTGAAGACTTTAATTCCCACCATAAATGCAGTTCTGCAGCTCACCGTTTCGAAACGCTCGAACCCGTTTCGAAACACCCTTTAAGTAGAAAGAGTCGTTGCAGTCTGACAAGGCACCCGTTTTGGAACGCCCCTGGCCGTTTCGAAACATGTATCGAAACACCTACACTCATATCGAAACGCCCTGCATTTAAATGTTAGTTGGGAAATAGCAGTTGGGGTTTATGACCGTTGTGGTCGAAGTCACGTAGTCGTATCGAAACGGCATAGCCCGTTTCGAAACGCTGGGCAAAAATCTCATCCAGGGAATGCTCGTTTCGATACTCGTATCGAAACATTTTTGCTACTGGAATCCCCCGTATCGAAACACATAAGGGTGTTTCGAAACACCTGGACGGTTTTGTGAGTTTGGCCTTTGAAAACATGTAAAATTCTTTTAAAAACTTCCCTAAACATAGTTTCAAGTTATTTGGACTTTGGAAATTGTTTTAAATACTTTTTAAATCAGTCCAAAACATTTTTCAATTATTATATCAAAACATTAGTTCTACAATCTCCCCTTTTTGAAATAATAAAACTAACTTGAAAAATTGTTTGGAATTCTCCCCCTTTAACTTTAAAAATGTGAATAAGAAATTAAAGATATGAAATCAAATAAAGCTCCCCCTTATTCATTTGAAAATTCAATTTTTCAAACCATTTCTCCCCCTTTTTGTTATATCAAAAAGAATTTAAAACATTAAGCTCAAAATAACTATAGAGGAAAAATTTGACAAAAATAAGAATTTGGTTTTAAAATGACTCCCCCTTACTCAAAGCATCATTAAAGATGCCAGTCTAACATATATGATCATTTAGTTGAAATAAAAAGAAATAAATCAAATAAAATAAGAAAAAACAACTAGATTTTACCACACTTGAACTCAAGGGAGGATGTGAAGCCTTCCTTCTTTAAGTGTTCTTCCTTTGTGTGCATGGAGCTCCCCCTCATTAATTGGACTTTTTGATCACTCTCCATCATACCTAGCAAAAGACAATCAAGTGATTTTTGGTATCCAAATTGCTTTGGATCCATGAACATTAGTAGCACAAATTTTAGTCCCCTTAAGAATTTATTTTTCAATGTCATCCTTTTTAATTGAAGTACTAAGTCCTTTTGGGACCCAAATACTTCTAAAACATTTTCCTTTTACAAATCTAGGGGGCACTAGATTGTCTTACATAGAAATTTGATTTTCCAAAATTATTTTTCTTTTCTAGCTCTTTGGAAATCAAATCCTTTTCTTCTTGAACTTTTTGAAGCAAATTTTGTAAATCAAAATATTTTTGTTCAAACTCTTCGAGTCTTGCTTCAAGTTCAAGTTTGATTTTAGAAATCAAGTCATTTTGAATTTTTAACTTTGAAATCAATTTATTGTTTTTCAAAATGTGATTTTTAAAGTCTAAAATCAATCATCATAGGCATCTTGTAATTCATCAAAAGAGTAAGAACATGAAGTAGATGAATTAGAAGTTACCCTTGAATCTTCTTCGATGGTCATAAGATAAAGGTTGGCTTGTTCATCGTTGGTGGAGTCCTCATCACTCCAAGTAGCCACATGTGCCTTCTTCTTATTGCTTGAAGTGCTTGCCCTCTCCTTTTTCTTGGATTCTCGTTCAAGCTCTCTCAAAGCTTTCTTCATGAACGGGGCACACTTCTTGAAGAGATGAACTATCTTTTCTTCTTCATCCTCCTCTTCACTTGAATAAACATGATTGCAAGTGGAGGACTTGAGAGCCATGGCATTGGTGTTGATGCCAAGCCCCTTGAGCTTCTTCATAGCTCTAATTTCTTCCCTCTTCTTCTCATCCTTTTTGTTCTTATTCATGATTTGATGAGTAAGGAGTGACCCCATGAGTTCATCAAGCTTCAAAGTCTTCAAATTCTTTGCTTCGATGATGACGATCCTCTTTGAGTCCCAAGACTCAAGAAGAGAGTAGATGAGCTTTCGGACAAGTTTCTCCTCCGAAATGGCTTCTCAATAGCCCTTGAGACCATTTGTGATAGTGGAGAACCTATCAAACATCTTCTCGATGTTTTCTTCCGAATCCATATTGAAGTTCTCATACTCCAAAGTGAGGAGCCCAATCTTGGTCTCCTTAACTTCATCGGTTCCCTCGTATGTGACTTCAAGCTTGTCCCATACCTCCTTGGCACTCTCACAAGAAGACATCTTCTCATAGATGGATGGGCCAAATGCACAAAAGAGAACGTGCAAGGCTTTGCAATTTAGCTTCATTTTCTTGCGATCGTCGGCACTCCACTCCGCTTTGCTTCGTTATGGCACGAACGGACCATCTTCAACTATGTCCCAAAGCTTGTAATCTCTAGATTTGATGAAGAACTTCATCTTTGTCTTCCAATGGGCATAGTGGGTTTCGTCAAAGAAGGGCGGTTTGTCGATAGATTGCGCCATTGAGCCGCTTGTGTGAAATGATGATCGAGCTTGCCGGATCTTCTCAATAGGATGTAAATCCTCTTCGATTGAGCCAAGCTCTGATACCAATTGTTGAGTTGTGAGGGGCTCGATTCGTTCAACCGATATGGCTCACCAAGTGGTGGAGAGGTGGATTTTTGGGTGGAAGGGTTGCAGAAGCTAAAAAGATAATTGACACAATGATTTATAGTGGTTCAACCTTCTAACCAAGGTCTACATCCACTACCTTAGCTCCCCACTAAGGATTTCCAATCAATCCACTATTGATTCGTCCCCTTTTCTAGGCTTAGAAGGAAACCCTTATACATGATCATGCTTTCTACCCAAAGCCTTGATCAAAACCCTCTTTTACAAAGAGAAACAATAAGCAAACTTAAATTCCTCTAATAGGTATTTGTTTGCACAATTTAGCACTCACCCAAAACCTAAAACACTTGAGCAAATTTGACAATTTTGGCTCACTAGTGTTTGTCTATACAATAAATGACAATTTAAGCTCTAAGACAATTCTTGATCATTTGTTGATTGACAATTGAAGCATTAACCATATCTTGATGCTTGGAGGTCCCTTTTATACTTCTTGATGAGTTTGTAGCCGTTACAAGCTGTTGAGATTGAATTGGAGCCATTGAGGACTTTAATTCCTACCATAAATGTAGTTATGTAGCTCACCGTTTCGAAACACCATTTAAGTAGAAAGAGCCATTGCAGTCTGATAAGGCACCCGTTTCAGAACGCCCCTGGCCGTTTCGGAACACGTATCGTAACGCCTAGACCCGTATCGAAATGCCCTGCATTTAAATGTTAGTTGGGAAATAGCCGTTGAGGTTTATGACCATTGTGGTCGAAGCCACGTAGTCGTATCAAAACGGCATAGCCCGTTTCGAAACGCTGGTCAAAAATCTCATCTAGGGAATGCTCGTTTCGATACTCGTATCGAAACGTTTTTGCTACTGGAATCCCCCGTACCGAAACACCTGGACGGTTTTGTGAGTTTGGCATTTGAAAACATATAAAATCCTTTTAAAAACTTCCCTAAACATAGTTTCAAGTTATTTGGACTTTGGAAATTGTTTTAAATACTTTTTAAATCATTCCAAAACATTTTCAATTATTATATCAAAACATTAGTTCTACAAGTTTTGATGGGGTTATTGAAGGGTTTTAAGGTGAGTTTTGGGTGTGTTTAATGTTGGAAATTGAGGGCTGAGGTTAGTATGATAGTTGGGGGTTGTTTTGGAATCATTTAAGAGTGTTAAAGAGGTTGAAATCATGAATTTTGGATTGAGTTTGAGGGCTGCTCGGGTTTAGAAATTTTGTGGTTGTTCTTGGCTTGAAAATCATGTGTTCATTGCTTGATTAGTGTTCAGGGTTGCTACATTGTTTTGTGGAGTAATTCGAGGTTGTTTTGTTTGTGTTGAGATGATTAGAAGCAAGAGATTGTGTTGGTGAAGCATCGGGAGTGAATCGAAAGCTTGAAGGTCTTGGTTGCTTAGTTGTATAGCTTGGATGTGAAGGTGAGTGGTTAAATGTTTTTAAATGGTCTTTGCGTATTTGGTTCAAGCATGTGGACTAGGTCGAGCTTGGTAGACCCACCTAGAGTTGGGATTAGAGTGGTAGCCTAATCCCAAGATATAGTTAGAGACTATGGTTGATATTTGAATGTGTTTATGCCTCATGTTTAATTGTGATTGTGTTGGCTATGTATATGGTGTTATACATGTATGTTGAGGCTTGGATTGTTGCATTTGTATATGCATGTGTTTTGAGCATGATGTTAATCATGGTGAGTACGTGCTAAGCACGGAAGTGGATATGAAATGATGTTGTGAAAAGTTGTGGTTTGTTTTTAATATTGGCACTAGTATGCTTTGGTACAAATGATCGATCATTAGGATGTTTAGTGTGCACACGTGAGTCAAATGCGCGCGTGGTCTTGGTGATGGTAGTCATCAAGATGGAGTACGGGTTCGCCCGAAAAACCTTCTTATTTATATGATAGTCGATGATGAGTGTAATCCCATCGACGGGGCGTGAGGATGAGTGGAATCCCCTCCGCGTGAACGATGATGAGTGTAATCCCACCGTAAGGTAATGGTTGTGTTGGATGTGAGTTCCAACGTGTTTTTCGCGTATTCGAGTCATAGCTAGGTGCCCATATGATATGAAATGTGATTCCTATATAGATTGATATATGTGCTTACATATGATGTGGTTATGGCTTGTTGAGCATGGCATGAGGTTGATTTTATGTTCATGCATCATGTACATTTTGGCTCATGTGGATCGAAGGTAAGATCATGCATTCTACCTTGGTTGTGCTCGTGTTTGGACCCTACATTGTTGAGGTTTGTTTTACGATCTTACCCTCACTAAGCTTTATGCTTACACTCTCTTTTGTTCGACAATGCAGATCCGTATTTCGTGAGTTGCTAGTGGAAGAAGGGGCCTCCGAGTGTGCTTTGTGGTGCTATCTTAGCTATCAAGTATGGATATTTTAGTTAAAGGATGTAATAGTCAAGCAATGAGATATGTATTTGTTGCTTTGATGCTTTTGAATTATGTTGGTGTTGGTTGTTTAGGAGCATGTTAGACTCATTTAAATGCTTATGTTGTTTTGGCTTTTGGATGCCATGTTTGGATTGTAAACCATGTTGAATTGCCTACCTTGAATGCCTAAGTGCATTCCTTGTTGAAGCATGTTAACTTAATTGCCATGTATGAACCTTATGTTTGATATGTTGTTGGTTCCTTTAATGTATGGTTCTTATATGCTTGAAGTGTGTTAACCATGTTTGTAGAAGTTTGGTCTTGCCTTAGGGTTGTGCTTGTGTGTTGTGTATGGTTTTAGTGGTGTTCTTGGGTCAGCCTTATACCAAAAATTAGCTAAAACCAATCTTCAGACAGAGGGCGTTTCGAAACGGTTGGTCCCGTTTCGATACGGTCCCTTTGTTTTGGGCCAGGCGTTTCGGTACGATAGGGAGCTGTTTCGATACGATTTTGCTACTGGAAATCTGATATTTTGACGATAAATTAACGTATTGAAACGGACTTTAGCATTTCGGATGACCTTCATCTCGTTGACCACGAGAAGTTTACAATTGAGGTCGTTTCGATACGGGTCACCCCTGTTTCGAAACGGTCTCCTCAGGTTGATTTTGGCCAGTTGACCTAGTCAAGGCGTATCGAAACACCCCATTGGCGTTCCGATACAGCCTGCTGTAAAAGATTAAAATGGACTGTTTTAAGTGGGCTGTTTGTCTGTTTACTTCAATGTTTCTTCCGCTGTTGCTTTTCTCACCTAGGGTTTAATAATACATGTAGAAAAGATAATTAAATTGAAAAGTTTTTCTCGAGTCACTAACCGAAGTGGAGCCTTAACGTGTTTCGCCTCGGTTATCCCCGTGTAGCCCACTCGGATCGGTCAAGCGTCCAGACCGAGACTAGAGGGTTACACTTGTTGGTATCAGAGCCTAAGGTTTCTGAGACCTTGGGCAGGTAAGTGAGGTATGTTGTGTTTTTTATGTTGAAAATGCACGGTGTTTGCTTGCCACGTAAGTATGTTTGCTTGTTTATCAAGTTGGCCTTGTTGTAGGATTGTTTGAGCATGTATGAGTGTTGTTTTATTTGAAGCATGTTGTGTGGAGTCCCATTGCTACTATTACATCGGAAAAAGGATTTTTAAAGTGAGGGAACATACTTGAGCCACTTGGAACCCTTGCCTTGCTAACCCTATCTTTTGTGCTTTTGTAACCCCCTTAACCCGGCCCAGACGGTTGACCCGGATTAAGAAAGTCACACGGGGAAAACCAAAGTCAACCCGAAAGTCAACCTTGATTAACAACCCTTTTTTTCTTTTTAATCTTGTCTAGATGCACATTAGCCCTAATTGTGATCACACAAACATCATACTCAAAGATCACAAACATCAGAGATCAAACAGGGACCCAATTGAACAAAATACAACTTTAGGGACCAAAATGTAAATTCTGAAAACTTTAAGGACTTAACAAGATTTTAAGTTACCAACTTAAAATTAATCATGTTTCATGCTTCTCTGCCAAATTTCAGCTCAAACGGACATCCCAAACTCATACAATTGCACAAACAAGATTCAGGACCAAAATGCAAACATTTCAAAACATTTAACCGCCAATGTCAGCCCCCAACGGTCACCCGTTCCGAAACAGGCAGAGCCCGTTTCGAAACACGGGGCCGTTCCGCAACGCGTACCGCAACGGGGGTCTGGCAGTAGCCATTCCGTTTCGGAACGGTGTCACCCGTTTTGGACGCCTGGGTTGGTTCAGGGCACCCGTTCCGAAACGGTGTCAACTGTTCCGAAACACCCTGCACAGATTGCAGCATAAAGCATACTTAAACATGCAATTGATCAACCAAACATGCTTCAAAAGCCACCAAACTTTACCAACATGCAATTCAACATATATGAGACATTCTTGCATCAGCAAATCGACAAAATATCAACATATACGAAAAGCCCCAAATCTATAGGCATGCTTCCTACACAAGCAACCATTCAAGCATAAACCTCCAAATCAATCTCATAAAAGCCAAATACATGTTTCAACAACATCAACAACATAAAACCAATCTTGACCGAACATATTTGAACACATCAACATCAACCCAAGAGATTCTACCCCCATTGCCTTTATTAACTATAGCTATTCACCGAGACATACATCTCAAATGGAGTCCTCCTTGAATCCCTTGCTTCTCGCTGTCCAAACTTCAAGAATCTGCATTGATGGACAAAAAGGAGCGTAAGCACATAATGCTTAGTGAGGAATGCTCAAAACCAAAACACCATCAATGCAGCGGGTCATAAAGACACATTTAAAACAAACCCGATTTGTTAACCAAGCAAAGCTTGAAAACCCTTTTTCAACATCATGCTTAAAACCATGCATTGCACATACATGAAAACCAACCCTTAGCTTAGCAAGCTAAGAAAGCCTTTTCAAAGCACAACTTGCAAAGTCATCCATTTAACCATTACATGCATAAACACCATATGCAAAGTTAAATTTCTAAACCTTGGAAAGCACTTCCATTTCATATTATACCTTTCATATACTTGAACATCATTTCAAGCAAGAAACCCTTTAAAACCATTACTCAAACATTCCAACACATGCATTAAACCAAGGCAATATATGAACCACAACATTATCATCACATGCCTTTTAAAACAAGTCTTAACAAGACTCCAATGCATTTAAGAGATTCCATGCACACATGCATCATTTACCAAATGATAATCAACACTTGTTCAACTTAACAAGCAACCATGCATTCACAAGCATTAACCACATTTCATGCAACCATGCATCTTTTCAAGCATTAAACACTTTTCATGCAACCATGCATCTTTTCAAGCATCTCATGCTTCTTTATAATCAAGAACATTACATTGGCTTCCAAGTGATCATCCACATCCACTTTTCAACTCAACACCCGATCGGATACGCGGATCACAAGCGTTGTCCCCCACGCTTCATACACACTACCAATCCAAGGTCTCCAAATGGACTTTTAAACACCATTTGACCTCAACATCCTAAGGTTCCCATGTATGGACTTTTAAACACCATACAACCTTAGCTTTTCCCGAGGTTCCCATGTATGGAATTTTAAACACCATACAACCTCAACCTTTCCCAAGGTTCCCATGTATGGACTTTCAAACACCATACAACCTTGACATGCACAAGGTTCCCATGTATGGACTTTCAAACACCATACAACCTTTGCATCACCGATTGGTAGTTGTATAACATCACTAACGAGATCCGGGACACCCTACACAAGATCCACACATGGACTTACACCTCCATTGTGATCTTAACAAGCACAAGGTTCCCATATATGGACTTTTAACCACCATATAACCTTTGCTTAACCAAGGTCCTCGAATGGGCATTCCACCTCCATTATGACCTTAACCATCTCGTTAGGATACTTGAAGGGAGTTTACCGGTTCACACTTAACCACTCCACCTCCAAGGCGACTTAATTCACGGTGCACCCAATCCTATAGCCGGCTAACTATATCCGATCAAAGAAACCAAGAACCACTTACATCACTTGCCAATATAACCAACTTACCATCATTAGTCCAATGATTCACATGCATAACCACAATGCAAAAACCATCATTTACCATCATTAATCCACTGTTTTAAAGCATTACACAAAGCCATTAAACATCATGCAACACCATGCATCAAAACCACAATTTCCATGTACAAAACCAAGAATCTCTTACCTTGAGCATCCTTCACATATGGCTTTCAAAACCAGCATTAAACCATGCTAAAAATATGCTTTCAAAACAGAATATAAATCATGCAAAACACATGCATTTCAATCTTCAACCACAATTGCTTTAAAAGCCAATTCACAACACAATTCAAGAGCGAAAACCATTTACTTACTCTTGAGCTTAGCAAAGTTGTTTAGACTTAAACTAAGCTCCCAAAACCTTCAAACCTTGGTTTAAAAGTTGAAAACCCAACTTCACTCACCGATACACAAAACAAGGCTAACCAACAAGCCTTCCAAGCACCCGAAACCTTCCGCAACACCTCCAAAGCTCACGGATCAATCTCCCCTGTTTCAAGCACACAATAATAGAGGATTAATGCATCATTATGCATTAAAAACACCAGCAACACAATCAAACTCGCTGCTCATCACAAATCCAACATTTCGGCTACCAAACACAACCGAAATCACCTCCAAACACTTCCAAAACTTAACCCAGCCAAGATCCATCACCTCTAACCATTTTTAAACATCAATTAACATCCAAAATGACCACAAACACATCCTTATACCTCCAGGTATAACAGATCACCAAAAACACTCCAAAAACAACCAAAAACTCAAGCAAAACTTAGGAAATTCAACCTATCCGGGATTGCATTAATTAAACCTCAACTTCTAATCAATTTAGCATTCATTTAACATCAATTTTACACCTCAAAACACTGCCCAAACAGATCACACGAAAATTTCACCAAAATCACCAAATCTTGCATTTTAAGCTAAAATCAAGATTTCAATTGAAAAGCCTTTAACAAATCACAAATCAAGGATTGAGAACTTAGGAATTTCAGTAAAGAACTGATAGTTTAGAGGAGAAGGACGTTCTTACCTCCAAACTTGAATTTCTCCATTTTAGAACCAAGAAGCTTGATGAAACAACTTGCAAATGGTGAGGTTTTGTTGTAGAGATGATTAGAAATCCAAAGAGAATTGAAAAGGAAGATTTGAGTGACAAAATCAGAGGAGAAAATCTGGAGAGATGTGTTTGGGTTGAGAGAAAATGAGAGAAAAGGAGAATTGGAAGAAAAATGGAAAGTTAGTTATAAAATAGTCAAAATGACTTTCCCTCCTTTTTCATATGCTTTAAAATCAGAATAAAGCCTTAAAATATCTTAGAAAAATCTGGAGAAACTCTTTTTGGAATAATAGCTCCTTAAAGATTCAAAGTTTCAATCCTTTATAAAACAGTCACCAAACTTTCAAAAATTACATTTTGGTCACTAGCCAAAATGTCAACCTTCCGAACCTCATTTTCCAAAATTGATTTCACAGTTCACTTTTACATATTAAAATATGATTTTAGAACATTTTTCCATATTTTTAATGCAACCCGAACTAGGCTTTCCTAATTTCACCTTTATATATTCGATCAGCACTTTGACCGAACCAGTCAACGCCCAAGACTTCTAAGCCCAAAACCGGGGCGTTACAGCTTTCTTCTTGTTGTTGTAGTTGTTTTTTGTGAGCACGTATGTCGAGGTCGAGGGGTAGACCGAGAGTGGTTCGTCAGGAACCACGTGTTGCTGCTCCTGTTAATGAGCCGATGGCTGGAGTAGAGGCTCATGTGGTAGAGCCTGTTGCTGGAGTTGGAGCTCCTCCACCACCTCCACCACCACCACCTCTTCAGCATGAAGTGGGAGGCGAGGCTGGAGCTGAGGGAGAGGAACCTCAGGTTGGCCAAGGTGGCCAAGGTCCAGCTGGAATAGATATGGCTCCGCTGGTGCAAGCTATAGCGAGAGCATTTCAGGCCGCAGTTGCCGGGGCTTAGGCTGCAGCTCAGCCTAAAGGTGATGATGCTAGTTTACCGTTGGAAAGGCTCCGTAGCCTAGGAGCAGAAGAGTTCAGAGGGTCTACACCTGAGAGATCCGAGTTGTGGTTGGAGAAGACAGTCCGCATCTTAGCTCAGATGGGTTGTGTGTGTGATTTCCTTGCTACAAGGTGATTCCTACACCTGGTGGGTCACCATTACTACTGGGGTTTCTGAGGCTGAGATTGGTTGGGATTTCTTTAAGTCTGCTTTCCGGAAGAGGTACTTGGGGCCGAGATATCTTGATGAGAAGAAGCGAGAGTTTATGGCTATTGTTCAGGGAGAGGCTTCTATGACTGACTACGAGATCCGTTTTGTTCGTTTGAGTCAGTATGCTCCAGAGTTGGTTCCTTCTAAGAGGGACCATTGTAACCGTTTCAGATATGGGCTCCATGAGGAAGTTAAGAGGTATACCTTAGCTTCAGATTACTCAGATTTTGATGTCTTGGTTGCTAGGGCTAAGGACATTGAGCATAGCTTAGGGCTGACCAAGCGTTATAGAGGATCTAGTTCTGGTAAGAGATAATAACTTCGACCGTGGTGATGCCAAGAGGCACAGAGGCGGTGGACAATAGTTTGACCATAGGCGTAGCGGTGGACACCATGGTAGAGGCCACCAAGGCCATAGAGCTGGAGGGTGTTTGCCCGAGTGTACACGTTGTGGGAGACAACATTCTGGTGAGTGTTGGGGTAACTTTCATGCTTGTTGGAACTGTGGTTCGAGGGACCACTTTAGGAGGGAGTGTTCGCATCAGGCGGCACATGCACCGAACATAGCACAGGCTCCTGCGAGAGCGATTGATTATCAAAGAGGCCGCGGGCGCGGTCGTGGCTACTTCCAGCCTAGGGCTGATGCACCTAGGGTAGATGCTCAGAGGAACCTTGCTCATGTTGTGGCAGTGCAGCCAGAGGCGGGTGGACCAGCGAGAGTCTATGCTTAGAGAGAGGCCGAGAACGACACATATGCTATAGCAGGTAATTTTGAGTTACAGTCTATGTCTTTGCTTTCTTTGGTTGATTCGGGTTCTACGCTTTCCTACATTTTGAGTGAGCATGCACAGAAGTTAGATATACCTGTTGAGATCTTAGATGTAGGTATGCATGTGACTAATTCCTTTGGTGAGACAGTTGTGGTTAGACGAATGTATAGGAGGTGTCTGCTGAAGATTCATGGTCATGTGTTTCCTGTTGATATGATGGAACTTCCATTTTATGGTTTTGATATTATCTTGGGTATGGACTGGTTAGTTGAGCACAGAGATAATGTAGACTTTGAGACGAAGAGAATCGCTTTGAAGCTTTTTGATGACTACGAGGTAGTAGTAGTAGGCGAGAACATTAAGTTCTTGTCTAATGTTGTGTCAGCTTTAGAGGCTCATAGGTTGATGGATTCCGGTTGTGGGGCTTACTTAGCTTACGTGATGAATCCGAATATGAGTGAGGCTAGACCGAAGGACATTAGAACAGTTTGTGACTTTCCGGATGTGTTTCCTGAAGAGTTACCAGGGTTGCCTCCTGACAGAGATGTTGAGTTTGTGATTGAGACTGTTTTAGGGTCTACTTCAGTTTCTATAGCTCCGTATCGTATGGCTCCGAAAGAATTGAAACAGTTGAAGAGTCAGCTTCAGGAGTTGTTAGACCGTGGTTTCATTAGGGCTAGTAGTTCTCCTTGGGGTGCTCATGTGTTGTTCGTAAAGAAGAAAGATGGTAGCATGCGAATGTGTATTGACTACAGGCAGTTGAATCAGTTGACCATGAAGAACAAGTATTCGTTGCCTCGTATAGATGACTTGTTTGATCAGTTAAGAGGCGCTTCAGTGTTCTCGAAGATAGATTTGAGATCAGGGTACTATCAGTTGAAAGTAAAAGAGTGTAATGTTCCGAAGATGACTTTTAGGACTAGATATGGTCACTATGAGTTCCTTGTGATGTCGTTTGGGCTCACGAATACACCTGCAGTATTCATGGATATGATGAACAGAATTTTCAAAGACTATCTAGATCGTTTTGTAGTTGTTTTCATAGATGACATCCTTGTATACTCGAGATCAGAAGAAGAGCGTGATGAGCATCTGAGACTTGTTTTACAGAGATTGTTGAGCAATCAGTTGTATGCGAAGCTTAGCAAATGTGAGTTCTGGATTCGAGAGGTTGTATTTCTTGGCCATGTTGTTTCAGCTGAAGGTATCCGTGTTGATCCGACAAAGATTGAGGCTATTGTTGAGTGGAAACAACCTAAGTCTGTGACTGAGATTAGGAGTTTCCTAGGATTAGCCGATTACTATAGGAGATTCGTAGATGGTTTCTCTAGAGTAGCTGCTCCTTTAACTAAATTGTTGCAAAAAGGAGTTAAGTTTGAGTGGTCAGATGCAAGACAGAAGGCCTTTGAGAAATTGAAAGAAGCTTTGACAAATGCTCCAGTGTTAGTGCAACCAGCTTCAGGTAAAGAATTTGTGATCTATAGTGATACCTCTTACATAGGTTTAGGGCGTGTCCTAATGCAAGAGAGAAGAGTTGTTGCCTATGCTTCGAGACAGTTGAAGGTTCATGAGAAGAACTATCCTACTCACGATAAAGAGTTAGCCGGGGTTGTGTTTGCTTTGAAGATTTGGCGTCATTACTTGTATGGTGAGAAGTGCATAGTTTACACCGATCATAAGAGCTTGAAGTATTTGATGACACAAAGAGAGTTGAACTTGAGACAGAGAAGATGGCTTGAACTGTTGAAAGATTATAATTTGACCATTGAGTACCATCCGGGTAAGGCAAATGTAGTAGCCGATGCTTTGAGCAGAAAAGTTGCAGTTGAGTTGCGAGCTATGTTTGCTAGATTGAGTGTATTCGGTGATGGTGGTTTGATCACATAGTTGCAAGTGAAGCATTCTTTGATTCAGTTGATTAGAGAGAAATAGTTGCAAGATGTGTCTTTAGTTCCTCATGTTCAGGACATAGCCGAAGGTAGACCGACCGAGTATAGTTTCAGTGGTGAGAATGTGTTGTGCTTTAGAGATAGAGTTGTAGTACCGGAAGATGTTGAGTTGAGACGTCCGATTCTGAGTGAAGCACATTCGAGTCCTTTTTCTATGCATCCGGGTAGTACCAAGATAAACCGTGACTTGAAGAATGATTACTTCTGGGTTTGTTTGAAGAAGGATGTAGCCGAGTATGTGAGCCGTTGTATGGTTTGTCAGAGAGTAAAGGCATAACATCAGGTTCCTTCAGGTTTGTTACAGCCTTTGAAGATTTCGGAATGGAAATGGGAGAGGATCACCATGGATTTTGTGTCGGGGTTACCGTTGTCTCCTTCGAAGAAGAATTCTGTTTGGGTAATAGTTGATAGATTCACTAAGTGTGCTAATTTCTTAGCAGTGAACACCACCGATTCTTTAGACAAGTTGGTGAATTTGTATATCCGTGAGATTGTGAGACTTCATGGAGTTCCAAAGTTTATCGTATCAGACAGAGATCCGAGATTCACATCGAGGTTATGGAGTTGTTTGCATAGTGCTTTAGGTAGCCGTTTGCATTTCAGTACTTCTTATCATCCGCAGTCCGATGGACAGTCAGAGCGAGTGATACAGATTTTAGAGGATATGCTTCGTTGTTGTGTGATTGACTTCCAGGGTTCTTGGGAGAAGCACTTGCCCTTAGTTGAGTTTGCTTACAACAACAGTTACCAGGCTAGTATACAGATGGCTCCCTATGAGGCTTTGTATGGTAGACGATGTAGGACTCCGATCTGTTGGGCTGAAACAGGTCAGAGATTGTTACCTATGCCGGACTTGCTTAAGGGGACTACTGAGAAGGTGAAGTTGATTTGCGATCGTTTGAAAGCAGCTTCCGATCGTCAGAAATCTTATGCAGATTTGAAGAGAAAAGAGATTGAGTTCTCTGTGGGTGAGAAAGTGTTTCTGAAAGTATCTTCGTGGAAGAAGGTAATGAGATTTGGCCGAAAAGGCAAGTTGAGTCCGAGGTTTATTGGTCTGTATGAGATTGTTGAGCAGATTGGGCCTGTAGCTTACCGTTTGAGATTGCCTTCTGAGTTAGAGAAGATCCATGATGTTTTTCATGTGTCGATGCTTAGAAGATATAAATCAGATCCTTCTCATGTTATGCCTGTTGAGGAGATAGAGTTGAATCTAGACTTGTCTTATAATGAAGAACCAGTTGAGATACTTGATTCTGATAGCAAGGTGTTGCGTGGTAAGACCATAGAGTTGGTCAAGGTGTTGTGGAGACATAGAGGTGTGGAAGAGGCCACGTGAGAGAGGAGAGCTGATATGCTTGAGCAGTTTCCGTACTTGTTTTCGTCAGGTAATTTCGGGGACGAAATTCCTTAAGTGGGGGAGAGTTGTAACACCCGAGTTTGGGGGTCGGGTGAAAATAATAATAAAATAATGTTTTGGAGTTTCAGTTTTATAATTAAAATAATAAAATATTATTTTGGGCTTCACATATTCAAAGCAAACAATTTATGTTGGACCAAATTGATTTGAAACTCATTTTCCCATCGATTTTAGAATAAATGAAATTGCCATCTCATTAATGGCAAAAGGGTAAATAAATGGACTTTCAATAAAAATCTCCTTTTTGTTAAAATAGACATGTGCTCATATTCTTCTCCACTCCCATTTCAAAACCAACGACCAAAGAGAGCTCTCACCTCCATTTCACTATTCCATCCCCTTCCACCTTCATCTTTAGAGCTTTTTGAAAGGTAAATAAATTTTTGACTCGGCCTTGTCTTCCTCTACATTTTGGTACCATTAGTTTCCAATAAAGCTATGTATTTTATATTTTTGGGTTTTCAAAGATTTTATCAAAGGTTGAAGCTTTATGATTCTTTATCAAAGCTTTTGATTTATTATGGTTAGATAAGTTGTGTATGAAACATAAGGTCAAACATATGTGAATTTTAAAGCGTTTTACCATGATTTTCGGATTTGGGTTTTGATGGGGGTTTTTAAAGGGTTTTAAGGTGAGTTTTGGGTGTGTTTAATGTTGGAAATTGAGGGTTGAGGTTAGTATGATAGTTGGGGGTTGTTTTGGAATCATTTAAGAGTGTTAAAGAGGTTGAAATCATGAGTTTTGGATTGAGTTTGAGGGTTGCTCGGGTTTAGAAATTTTGGGGTTGTTCTTGGCTTGAAAATCATGTGTTCATTGCTTGATTAGTGTTCCGAGTTTCTACATTGTTGTGTGGACTGATTCGAGGTTGTTTTGTTTGTGTTGAGATGATTAGAAGCAAGAGATTGTGTTGGTGAAGCATCGGGAGTGAACCAGAAGCTTGAAGGTCTTGGTTGCTTAGTTGTTGAGCTTGGAAGTGAAAGTGAGTGGTTAAATGTTTTTAAATGGTCTTTGCGTATTTGGTTCAAGCATGTGGACTAGGTCGGGCTTGGTAGACCCACCTAGAGTTGGGATTAGAGTGGTAGCCTAATCCCAAGCTATAGTTAGAGACTATGGTAGATCTTTGAATGTGTTTATGCCTCATGTTTAATTGTGATTGTGTTGGCTATGTATATGGTGTTATACATGTATGTTCAGGCTTGGATTGTTGCATTGTTATATGCATGTGGTTTGAGTATGATGTTAATCATGGTGAGTACGTGCTAAGCACGAAAGTGAATATGAAATGATGTTGTGAAAAGTTGTGGTTTGTGTTTAATATTGGCACTACTATGCTTGGGTACAAATGATCGATCATTAGGATGTTTAGTGTGCACACGTGAGTCAAATGCGCGCGTGGTCTTGGTGATGGTAGTCATCAAGATGGAGTACGGGTTCACCCAGAAAACCTTCTTATTTATATGATAGTCGATGATGAGTGTAATCCCGTCGACGGGGCGTGAGGATGAGTGGAATCCCCTTCGTTGGATGTGAGTTCCAACGTGTTATCCGCATATTCGAGTTATAGCTAGGTGCCAATATGATATGAAATGTGATTCCTATATGGATTGATATATGTGCTTACATATGATGTGGTTATGGCTTGTTGAGCATGGCATGAGGTTGATTTTATGTTCATGCATCATGTACATTTTGGCTCATGTGGATCGAAGGTAAGATCATGCATTCTACCTTGGTTGTGCTCGTGCTTGGACACTGCATTGTCGAGGTTTGTTTTACGAGCTTACCCTCACTAAGCTTTATGCTTACGCTCTCTTTTGTTCAACAATGCAGATCCGTAGTTCGTGGGTTGCTAGTGCAAGAAGGGGCCTCCAAGTATGCTTTGTGGTGCTATCTTAGCTATCAAGTATGGATATTTTAGTTAAAGGATGTAATAGTCAAGCAATGGGATATGTATTTGTTGCTTTGATGCTTTTGAAGTATGTTGGTGTTGGTTGTTTAGGAGCATGTTAGACTCCTTTAAATGCTTATGTTGTTTTGGCTTTTGGATGCCATGTTTCGATTGTAAACCATGTTGAATTACCTACCTTGAATGCCTAAGTGTATGCCTTGTTGAAGCATGTTAACTTAATTGCCATGTATGAACCTTATGTTTGATTTGTTGTTGGTTCCTTTAATGTATGGTTCTTATATGCTTGAAGTGTGTTAACCATGTTTGTAGAAGTTTTGTCTTGCCTTAGGGTTGTGCTTGTGTGTGGTTCTAGTGGTGTTTTTGGGTCAGCCTTATACCAAAAACCAGCTAAAACCAATCTGCAGACAGAGTGCGTTTCGAAACGGTTGGTCCTGTTTCGATACGGTCCCTTTGTTTCAGGCCAGGCGTTTCGGTACGATAGGGAGCTATTTCGATACGGTTTTGCTAATAGAAATCTGAGATTTTGACGATAAATTATCGTATCGGAATGGGCTTTAGCATTTCGAAACGACCTTCATCTCGTTGACCACGAGAAGTTGACTGTTGAGGTTGTTTCGATACGGGTCACCCCTGTTTCGAAATGGTATCCTCAGGTTGACTTTGGCCAGTTGACCTAGTCAAGGAGTATCGAAACACCCCATGGGCGTTCTGATACGGCCTGCTGTAAAAGATTAAAATGGACTGTTTTAAGTGGGCTATTTGTCTGTTTACTTCAATGTTTCTTCCGTTGTTGCTTTTCTCACATAGGGTTTAATAATACATCTAGAAAAGATAATTAAATTGAAAAGTTTTCCTCGGGTCGGTAATCGAAGTGGAGCCTTAACGGGTTTCTCCTCGGTTATCCCCGTGTAGCCCACTCGGATTGGTCAAGCGTCCGGACCGGGACGAGGGGGTTACAAGTTAGATCCCTTTTTTATTAATAGATCAAATTGTTTTAAATTATGGCTTCATTTTCATTGATTGAGTCCTAACTTGTGAGACAAGTTATTCTTTGTAACGCCCTGGTTTTGGGCTTAGAAGTCTTGGGCGTTGACCGGTTGGTCAAAGTGCTGTTCGAATCGTAAGAGGTTAAATTAGGAAAGCCTAGTTCGGGTTGCATTAAAAATATGGGAAAATGTTCTAAAATCATCTTTTAATATAATTAAGTGAACTGTGAAATCAATTTTGGAAAATGAGTTTTGGAAGGGTGACATTTTGACTAGTGACCAAAATGTAATTTTTGAAAGTTTGGTGGCTGTTTTATAAAGGGTTGAAACTTTGAATCTTTAAGGAGCTATTTACCCAAAGGGAGTTTCTCCAGATTTTTCTAAGATATTTTGACTCATAATTCTGATATTAAAGATAACAAAAAGGAGGGAAATCTCATTTTAGTCATTTTCTCAACTAACTTCTCATTTTCTTTCTCTCTTTTTTCTCTGAACCCAAACACTCCATTTCCAGAGTTTTGATTCTGATTTTCTCACCTAAAATCCTCCTTTCAACTCTCAATTGATTGCAAATCAACATATCTTCAAAACCTCTTCAATTGCTTCAAGTTTCATCAAGGTTTTTCATTCCAAAAAGAGGAGAAACTCAAGTTTGGAGGTAAGAACGTCCTTCTCCTCTGAACTTCAAGTTCTTTAATGAAATTCCTAAGTTTTCAATCCTAAATTGATGTTTAATTAAAGGCTTTTAAGTTGATTTATGGATCTTGGCTAATTATGCAAGATTTTGATGATTTCACATGATTTTCGTTAGATCTGTGATTTGAGAGGTGTTTTTGATGTTAAATGATCTCTAAATTGATAAGGAAATGAGTTTTGATTGATGCAATCCCGGATAGGTTGAGTTTCCTAAGTTTAGCTTGTGTTTTAAGGTAGTTTTTGAGGTGATCTTGGTGATCTGGTGTTGCTGGAGGTATAAGGATGTTAATAGGTTGTTTTTAGATGTGTTATGATGTTAATGGAAGTGTGGATTTGCTGGTTTGTGGCTGGGCTTTGTTTAGAAGTGTTCCGGATGCATTTTCGGTTGTGTTTGGTGGCCGAAAATGGAGGTTGAGTGAGAGCAGCGAGTTTAGATGCTTTCATTGAAGCAATTAATGCATGATGATGCATTAATCCTCTGCTTTAATGTGTTGAAACAGGGGAGGCATCCTTGGATCCAAGAGTTGTTGATCCGGAGGCTTGATTTGGTGCTTTGGCTTGAAGCAAAGTGGAAATCGGTGAGTGCATTTGTGAAAATGGTTTTCGGCTTTGAAACCAAGGTTTTGGGGGCTTAGTTTAAGTCTAAACAACTTTGCTAAGCTCAAGTGTAAGTTTTCGGATTTCTCTCTAAGTGGTGGCCATGTTTTGGTGTGATGCAAAATGATGATTTGCATGTTTTGATTACTGTTTTGAAAGCATGTTTTAGCATGATAATTGCTGATGTTTTAGCATGATATTTGCTGATGTTTTAAGCCATGTGTTGAAGGTAACTCTAGGTAGGAGTACCTTGCTTTTATGCATTGATAAAATGTGGATTTGATGCTTTGAAATGCATGATGAAATGGCTTGGTTTAATGCTTTAAAACAGTGAATTATATGATGTATAAGATGTATATTGGCAAGTGATGTTTTGTAAAAGTGAAGGTCACTAAGGTGGTTAAAAGTCCTTGAGTGAGCCTTGTTTCTTAAGAACATCAAGGTGGTTAAAAGTCCTTGGATGGTTCTTGTTGCGGACACTAAGGTGGTTAAAAGTCCTTAGGTGCTCCTTTCCATGGTGTTTAAAAGTCCATGGGGCCAAGGTGTTTAAAAGTCCTTGGGGCCAAGGTGTTTAAAAGTCCTTGGGGTGATTCAAGCATTGGACACAAAGGTGGTTAAAAGTCCTTGTGTGGTCCTCATTCATGGTGTTTAAAAGTCCATGGCCAAGGTGTTTAAAAGTCCTTGGGGCCAAGGTGTTTAAAAGTCCTTGGGGAAAGTTGTTGAACTTGTTTTATAAATGAAATGTATCACTTGAGCCAATATGACATGTAAAGTACATTGAGATGCATGAGATGCATGTTTTAATGTTTATGTGGAAGCATGAGATGCTTGTTTTATTGAGATGTTGAAGCATGGGATTGCTTGATTTAAAGTATGCTTTGAGCATGTGCAAAGGTTGATTGTAAGCATGTTTTATAAATGGTTTTAATTGCATTATTGAATTGTTTTAAAGAGCATTCCTCACTAAGCTTTTGCTTACGCTCTCTCGTTTTCTTAATTCAATAATGCAGAGCATTAGAGTACCTTGAGGGGCAGCAAGAAAGGGCAAGCAAACAAGTTCAAGTAAAGCTCAATGTATGAGGTTTTATAAGTGCTTTTAGCTTTTGGGGTGATTTGGCAATGGGGGACCAATGTGTATGTTTTGGGAGGTGTTTGAGACTCCCTAAGTATGTTAAATGTTGTTGTGGTTGCTGGTTTTTGGATTGAATTCTCATTGCTTGATTATGAAGGTTCATGCATGAATGGTTAGCTTAAGTAGGAAGCATGCCATTTAAATTGGGGCTTTTCATATGTGATGGTTATGTGTTGAATTGATGATGCAATTGTGGTCCTTGCATGTTGTATGAATAAGTGATATGGTTTGGTGATGTTAATTTGAAGTTTAAAGCATGTTTGATGTTGGTATTGAGTCGATTTCAGGCAGGGGTATCGGTACTCGGGCTTGCGTATCGATACGCCTGAGCCAAATATGCTCTTTCCTGCCCAGGCGTATCGGTACGGTTGAACATGTACCGATACCGTATGAAGACCGTATCGATACGGGGGAACTCGTATCGATACCGTTGCTGAAGTTTGGTTACTGCCTTCCCCGCGTATCGATACGACACCTAGGCGTATCGATACCAGACCGTTAAATTCAGTTAAAAGTATCTTTATATGTTTTGCTTTGTTTACGTTTTGGTCCTGAATCTTGTTTGTTCAATTGAATGAGTTTGAGATGTCCTTTTGAGGTGAAATTTCACAGGGAAGCATGAAACCTGACTAATTTCAAGATGGTAACCTTAATTTGGACTAAGTCCTCATATTTATCAGAACTTACAATTTGGTCCCTAAAGTTGCAATTTGTTCAATTGGGTCCCTGTTTGATCTCTGATGTTTGTGATATTTTAGTATGTTGTTTGTATAATCACAATTAAGGCTAATGTGCATCTAGACAAGATTAAAAAGAAAAAAAAAGGGTCGTTAATCAAGGTTGACTTTCGGGTTGACTTTGGTTTTCCCCGTGTGACTTTCTTAATTCGGGTCAACCGTCTAGACCGGGTTAAGGGGGTTACATTTGGTGGTATCAGAGCCAGGTTCTCGAGTAATTGGGAATGTTGTTATGCATGATTGAAGCATGGTTTGGCTTGTATGCTTGTTGAATGAAAGCATGTTCAGTGATTTGAGATGATGATGCTTTTGTGATGTATGTTGTGATGATGCATGATGAGGGTACCCATTGCCAAACAAAAGCTAAAGAAATGATGTTGTTTTTGAAAGAAATTGAGCTTGAATACTTGGAATTGCTTACCTTGCTGGTCCTGACTTGTTTTATTTTGTATTGTTATGCATGGTAAAAGTATGGCACCACTTAGAGAGTTAAGGAGTAGCGTGAGAGCTACGACCCCGGAGGGGAATGTGAATGAAGAGAATACGGGTAGTGCTGTGTTACCTCCTCCTCCACCTGGTGGTGGTGGTGCGGAGAGGGAAAGAGCTGGAGCTGAGGCAGCTGGTGCTGGAGCTGCAGGACCTGAGGTTGGTCAGGGGCAAGCGATGCCTGACATGTCTGTGCTGGTGCAAGCTATTGCGGGTGCTTTTCGAGCAGCAGTAGCTGGAGCTCAAGGAGCTGGGCATCAGGGTGATGCTGGAGCTAGATTACCCTTAGAGCGTCTACGCAGTCTTGGTGGGACTGAGTTTAGGGGTATGTCAGCTGAGAGGTCGGAAGCTTGGCTGGAAAGTACCAAGCGTGTCTTGGGACAGATGAGCTGCACTGATGTGCAAAAGTTGGGATGTGTGGTGTCTTTGCTGCAAGGCGATGCTTATACGTGGTGGACGACCACAATCTCTGGAATGGCTGAAGCCGATGTTACTTGGACGTTCTTTCAGAATGCGTTCAAGAGGAGATATCTGGGAGTGAGATATCTGGATGAGAAAAAGCGTGAATTCATGTCTCTGACCCAAGGGAACATGAGTGTGGCTGAGTATGAGGTACAGTTCGTACGCCTTAGTCAGTATGCACCGGAGCTGATACCTGATGAGCGAGAGAGGTGCGAAAGGTTCCGTTATGGTTTGGTGACGGAAGTAAAGACCTATATGTTGGCTGCTGAGTACAATGATTTTGATGTGTTGGTTAGTCGATCCAAGGACATAGAGATGAATCTGGGTTTGTCTGCGAAGGGTGCTGGAGCGAGTTCTGGGAAGAGAGCTGCTGAGTATAGTTCCGGAGGTGGACAGAACAAGAGGGGACGTGATCAGAGGTTTCAGTCCTCAGTTAAGAGAGGTGGAGGTGCACCTGCTAGGGGTGGCAATGCTAGAGCTGACCCTAGTGCTTGTTGGATTTGTGGTTCCCGTGGTCACTTGAAGCGTGACTGTCCTCGTGCTGGGAGGGAGGTGCAAGCTCCTGTTGTGGCAGCTGGTTATGAGTGCTGGAATTGTGGTTCTGCTGACCACTTGAGGCGAGATTGTCCGAGGATGGCTGGTGGCCAAGAGCGTGCTCCTGTTGTTGCTGCACCGCAGAGAGGTCGTGGGCGCGGCCGTGGTAATTTTCAGAGGCGTGAGGAAGGTGGTCGCGGGGTAGCTCATGTTGTAGCTATTCAACCTGAGGGTGGAGGCCAAGCGAGGGTGTATGCTCAGCGCGAGGGAAGGAATGATGCTGATGTGATTGCAGGTACCTTTACTTTGCAATCCTTGTCATTGCTTTCTTTGATTGATTCTGGATCTACGCATTCATACATTCTTCGTGAGCATGCTGAGTTGCTTGGTTTGCCTGTTGAGTCTTTGGATGTTGGTGTTAGAGTCACTAGTTCTTTTGGTGAAACTGTTGTGACTCGTAAGCTTTATAGAAGGTGTCCTTTGGTTGTTCAAGAGCATGTCTTTCATGTTGATCTTATGGAGTTGCCCTTTTATGGTTTTGATGTGATCCTTGGTATGGATTGGCTTGCTGAGCATCGTGCTGTTGTGGATTGTGAGAGTAAGCGGGTTTCGCTTAAGCTTGCGGATGATTATGAAGTGGTGGTGGTCGGTGAGAATATGAAGTTTCTTGCCAATGTTGTTTCTACCTTGGAGGCGAGTAGGATGTTGAGGCAAGGCTGTGAAGCGTATCTGGCTTTTGTGATGAATCCTTGTTCTAAGGAGTTGAGGGTGCAGGATATCAGGGTTGTGAAGGAGTTTCCTGATGTTTTTCCTGAGGAGTTGCCTGGTTTACCTCCTAATCGCGAGGTGGAGTTTGGTATTGAGCTGTATGAGAATACCACTCCTGTGTCCATTACTCCCTATAGAATGGCACCTAAGGAGCTGAAGGAGCTGAAGACGCAGTTGCAAGAGCTGCTTGATCGTGGTTTCATCCGGCCGAGTGTGTCGCCTTGGGGTGCTCCTGTCTTGTTTGTTAAGAAGAAAGATGGCACTATGAGGATGTGCATTGATTACCGTCAGCTGAACAAGTTGACTATCAAGAATCGGTATCCTTTGCCGAGGATTGATGATCTCTTTGATCAATTTCGGGGAGCTGCTGTGTTCTCTAAGATTGACTTGAGGTCAGGGTATTATCAGTTGAAGGTGAAGGATGTGGATGTGCCTAAGACAGCTTTCAGGACAAGGTATGGGCATTATGAGTTCCTTGTGATGCCGTTTGGGTTGACAAATGCTCCTGCTGCTTTCATGGACATGATGAATCGTGTTTTTCATGAATACCTGGACAAGTTCGTTGTGGTGTTCATTGATGATATCCTTGTGTACTCGCGTACTGAGGAAGAGCACGAAGAGCATTTGAGGATTGTGCTGCAAGCTTTGTTGGAGAATCAGCTTTATGCTAAGCTGAGCAAGTGTGAGTTTTGGCTTAGAGAGGTAGTGTTTCTTGGGCATGTGGTTTCAGCTGAGGGGATTCGTGTGGATCCTCAGAAGATTGAAGCGGTGATGAACTGGAAAGTTCCTAAGTCTGTTCAGGAGGTTCGTAGTTTCCTTGGTTTGGCAGGATACTACCGAAGGTTTGTGGATGGTTTTTCCAAGATTGCTGCTCCTTTGACGAAGTTGTTGCAGAAAGATGTTAAGTATGAGTGGACAGAAGCGAGACAGCAGGCTTTTGAGAAGCTGAAGATGGCTTTGACGCAAGCTCCTATCTTGATTCAGCCTGAATCAGGGAAAGAGTTTGTAGTCTACAGTGATGCATCCTATGTTGGTTTGGGGTGTGTGCTGATGCAAGAGGGTAAGGTTGTGGCTTATGCGTCGCGGCAGTTGAAGGTGCATGAGCGCAATTATCCTACGCATGATATTGAGCTGGCTGCGGTGGTTTTTGCTTTGAAGATCTAGAGGCATTATCTGTATGGTGAGAAGTGTACTGTGTACACGGATCACAAGAGTTTGAGGTATCTGATGTCTCAGAAGGAGTTGAATCTTAGGCAGCGGCGTTGGTTGGAGTTGCTCAAGGATTATGATCTGACGATAGAGTATCATCCTGGAAAGGCTAATGTTGTTGCGGATGCCTTGAGTAGAAAGGTAGCTGTTGAGCTGAGAGCTATGTTTGCTAGCTTGAGTATATCGTGGGATGGTGGTCTTGTTGCTGAGTTGCAAGTGAAACCATCTTTGGTTCAGTTGATCAAGGATAAGCAGTTGTTGGATGATTCCTTGGTGTCTCATGTTCAGGATATCGCGGAGGGTAGACCTTCGGATTTCTGCTTTAATGAGGATGGAGTGTTGTGTTTTGGGAGTCGGATAGTAGTGCCTGCTGATGCTGAGTTGAGGCGTGCTATTCTGACTGAAGGTCATAGTAGTCCTTTTGCTATGCACCCTGGTAGTACTAAGATGTACCGTGATCTTCGTGATGAGTACTATTGGGTAGGTTTGAAGAAGGATGTTGCAGAGTTCGTGAGCAAGTGTTTGGTGTGTCAGCGGGTTAAGGCTGAACATCAGGTTCCTTCTGGTTTGTTGCAACCGTTGAAAATCCCTGAATGGAAGTGGGAGAGGGTTACCATGGATTTTGTATCTGGTTTACCTTTGTCTCCATCGAAGAAGAATTCTGTTTGGGTGATTGTGGATCGCCTGACGAAGTGTGCGCATTTCTTGCCTGTGCATACTACGTTTTCTTTGGATAAGCTGGCAGAGCTGTACATTGCTGAGGTTTTGAGGCTGCATGGTGTGCCTAAGTCGATTGTGTCGGATAGGGATCCGAGGTTCGCATCGCGTTTCTGGCAGTGTTTGCATCAAGCTCTGGGTACAAGGTTGCATTTCAGTACATCCTATCATCCTCAGTCGGATGGTCAGTCTGAGCGAGTTATTCAGATCTTGGAGGATATGTTGAGATGCTGCGTGATAGAGTTCCAGGGTTCTTGGGAGAAACATCTGCCTTTGGTTGAGTTCGCTTACAACAACAGTTTTCAGGCGAGTATACAGATGGCACCTTATGAGGCTCTGTATGGGAGGAAGTGTAGGACTCCTCTTTGTTGGGCTGAAACTGGTCAAAAGTTGGTTTCGATGCCGGCTTTGTTGAAAGGAACCACCGAGAAGGTGAAGCTCATTTGTGAGCGGTTGAAGGCTGCTTCTGACCGGCAGAAATCTTACGCGGATTTGAAGCGTAAGGAGATAGAGTTTGCGGTGGGTGATCGTGTGTTCTTGAAGGTTTCGCCTTGGAAGAAGGTGATGAGGTTTGGTCGGAAGGGTAAGCTGAGCCCTAGATACATTGGACCGTATGAGGTTGTTGAGCGAGTGGGTCCTGTTGCGTATCGGTTGAGGTTACCTCAAGAGCTGGAGAAGATTCATGATGTGTTCCATGTTTCTATGCTCCGGAAGTATAGATCTGATCCTTCGCATGTGATGCCTGTGGAGGAAGTGGAATTGAATCCGGATTTGACCTATGATGAGGAACCGGTGAAGGTTCTGGATTCAGATAGCAAGGTTCTTCGTGGCAAGACCATTGAGTTGGTGAAGGTGCTGTGGAAGCATCGCGGTGTTGAGGAAGCCACGTGGGAGCGGAAGGAAGACATGCTGAAGCAGTTTCCTTATCTCTTTCCTTCAGGTAAAATTCGAGGACGAAATTTCTTAAGGGGGGGAGAGTTGTAACGCCCCGGTTTTGGGCTTAGAAGTCTTGGGCGTTGACCGGTTGGTCAAAGTGCTGTTCGAATCGTAAGAGGTTAAATTAGGAAAGCCTAGTTTGGGTTGCATTAAAAATATGGAAAAATGTTCTAAAATCATCTTTTAATATAATTAAGTGAACTGTGAAATCAATTTTGGAAAATGAGTTTTGGAAGGGTGACATTTTGACTAGTGACCAAAATGTAATTTTTGAAAGTTTGGTGGCTGTTTTATAAAGGGTTGAAACTTTGAATCTTTAAGGAGCTATTTACCCAAAGGGAGTTTCTCCAGATTTTTCTAAGATATTTTGACTCATAATTCTGATTTTAAAGATAACAAAAAGGAGGGAAATCTCATTTTAGTCATTTTCTCAACTAACTTCTCATTTTCTTTCTCTCTTTTTTCTCTCAACCCAAACACTCCATTTCCAGAGTTTTGATTCTGATTTTCTCACCTAAAATCCTCCTTTCAACTCTCAATTGATTGCAAATCAACATATCTTCAAAACCTCTTCAATTGCTTCAAGTTTCATCAAGGTTTTTCATTCCAAAAAGAGGAGAAACTCAAGTTTGGAGGTAAGAATGTCCTTCTCCTCTGAACTTCAAGTTCTTTAATGAAATTCCTAAGTTTTCAATCCTAAATTGATGTTTAATTAAAGGCTTTTAAGTTGATTTATGGATCTTGGCTAATTATGCAAGATTTTGATGATTTCACATGATTTTCGTTAGATCTGTTAGATCTGTGATTTGAGAGGTGTTTTTGATGTTAAATGATCTCTAAATTGATAAGGAAATGAGTTTTGATTGATGCAATCCCGGATAGGTTGAGTTTCCTAAGTTTAGCTTGTGTTTTAAGGTAGTTTTTGAGGTGATCTTGGTGATCTGGTGTTGCTGGAGGTATAAGGATGTTAATAGGTTGTTTTTAGATGTGTTATGATGTTAATGGAAGTGTGGATTTGCTGGTTTGTGGCTGGGCTTTGTTTAGAAGTGTTCCGGATGCATTTTCGGTTGTGTTTGGTGGCCGAAAATGGAGGTTGAGTGAGAGCAGCGAGTTTAGATGCTTTCATTGAAGCAATTAATGCATGATGATGCATTAATCCTCTGCTTTAATGTGTTGAAACAGGGGAGGCATCCTTGGATCCAAGAGTTGTTGATCCGGAGGCTTGATTTGGTGCTTTGGCTTGAAGCAAAGTGGAAATCGGTGAGTGCATTTGTGAAAATGGTTTTCGGCTTTGAAACCAAGGTTTTGGGGGCTTAGTTTAAGTCTAAACAACTTTGCTAAGCTCAAGTGTAAGTTTTCGGATTTCTCTCTAAGTGGTGGCCATGTTTTGGTGTGATGCAAAATGATGATTTGCATGTTTTGATTACTGTTTTGAAAGCATGTTTTAGCATGATAATTGCTGATGTTTTAGCATGATATTTGCTGATGTTTTAAGCCATGTGTTGAAGGTAACTCTAGGTAGGAGTACCTTGCTTTTATGCATTGATAAAATGTGGATTTGATGCTTTGAAATGCATGATGAAATGGCTTGGTTTAATGCTTTAAAACAGTGAATTATATGATGTATAAGATGTATATTGGCAAGTGATGTTTTGTAAAAGTGAAGGTCACTAAGGTGGTTAAAAGTCCTTGAGTGAGCCTTGTTTCTTAAGAACATCAAGGTGGTTAAAAGTCCTTGGATGGTTCTTGTTGCGGACACTAAGGTGGTTAAAAGTCCTTAGGTGCTCCTTTCCATGGTGTTTAAAAGTCCATGGGGCCAAGGTGTTTAAAAGTCCTTGGGGCCAAGGTGTTTAAAAGTCCTTGGGGTGATTCAAGCATTGGACACAAAGGTGGTTAAAAGTCCTTGTGTGGTCCTCATTCATGGTGTTTAAAAGTCCATGGCCAAGGTGTTTAAAAGTCCTTGGGGCCAAGGTGTTTAAAAGTCCTTGGGGAAAGTTGTTGAACTTGTTTTATAAATGAAATGTATCACTTGAGCCAATATGACATGTAAAGTACATTGAGATGCATGAGATGCATGTTTTAATGTTTATGTGGAAGCATGAGATGCTTGTTTTATTGAGATGTTGAAGCATGGGATTGCTTGATTTAAAGTATGCTTTGAGCATGTGCAAAGGTTGATTGTAAGCATGTTTTATAAATGGTTTTAATTGCATTATTGAATTGTTTTAAGGAGCATTCCTCGCTAAGCTTTTGCTTACGCTCTCTCGTTTTCTTAATTCAATAATGCAGAGCATTAGAGTACCTTGAGGGGCAGCAAGAAAGGGCAAGCAAACAAGTTCAAGTAAAGCTCAATGTATGAGGTTTTATAAGTGCTTTTAGCTTTTGGGGTGATTTGGCAATGGGGGACCAATGTGTATGTTTTGGGAGGTGTTTGAGACTCCCTAAGTATGTTAAATGTTGTTGTGGTTGCTGGTTTTTGGATTGAATTCTCATTGCTTGATTATGAAGGTTCATGCATGAATGGTTAGCTTAAGTAGAAAGCATGCCATTTAAATTGGGGCTTTTCATATGTGATGGTTATGTGTTGAATTGATGATGCAATTGTGGTCCTTGCATGTTGTATGAATAAGTGATATGGTTTGGTGATGTTAATTTGAAGTTTAAAGAATGTTTGATGTTGGTATTGAGTCGATTTCAGGCAGGGGTATCGGTACTCGGGCTTGCGTATCGATACGCCTGAGCCAAATATGCTCTTTCCTGCCCAGGCGTATCGGTACGGTTGAACAGGTACCGATACCGTATGAAGACCGTATCGATACGGGGGAACTCGTATCGATACCGTTGCTGAAGTTTGGTTACTGCCTTCCCCGCGTATCGATATGACACCTAGGCGTATCGATACCAGACCGTTAAATTCAGTTAAAAGTATCTTTATATGTTTTGCTTTGTTTACGTTTTGGTCCTGAATCTTGTTTGTTCAATTGAATGAGTTTGAGATGTCCTTTTGAGGTGAAATTTCACAGGGAAGCATGAAACCTGAGTAATTTCAAGATGGTAACCTTAATTTGGACTAAGTCCTCATATTTATCAGAACTTACAATTTGGTCCCTAAAGTTGCAATTTGTTCAATTGGGTCCCTGTTTGATCTCTGATGTTTGTGATCTTTTAGTATGTTGTTTGTATGATCACAATTAAGGCTAATGTGCATCTAGACAAGATTAAAAAGAAAAAAAAAAGGGTCGTTAATCAAGGTTGACTTTCGGGTTGACTTTGGTTTTCCCCGTGTGACTTTCTTAATTCGGGTCAACCGTCTAGACCGGGTTAAGGGGGTTACATTCTTGGATGTGTGTTTTTTTCCTTTCGTTTTTTTTTCACTTGTTGAGTTTAAAGCTCGGGAGGTTTGCTTGGTAACACGTTCTACGCCAGTATTTCTTCTAAGCCAGGTAGAGGGTGTTACATCATTCGCATATTTGCACTTGCGGAGACGGTTATTTTCTTGGAAAAGGTTATGCAAATACTTTTTTTTCTCATAAATCGTGTATCGCTTAACGACGGTTATGCTTTCTGACTTTCAATTTAGGATGAGGTTCGTTGGTACTTTTAAATATTATGCACACTCATTTGGGAGTGGTGAACGCTTAGATGATTCATTTTTCTTTGAGCTTGCTTAACTTGAGAGTGTCAAACGTTTTGGTGATCCGTTTTATACTCACTTACTTTTAGAGTGTTGTGTTTTCTTACTCATCTTTTTCTTTAAAATGGCAATACATAAATATAAACTCTTGATATTTGTAAATTCGTATGGTCAATAGGTAACGAACACTTGCTCCCTATTTCAGAAATAATTCGCAGGAGAGCTTGCTTTTACATCATTTCTCATGGAATGACATATATCTTTTAGAGTGGATTATGTAGTTATCCTAAGTTGGGAGGATTCCTGCCCCTTGTGTGTGATAATTTTGATCATTATGGAATTGCTCGCATGTTTTATCGCGCACTTAGAAATGGCTTGCGAACATGATGTTTTTCGGTCGCCTTACTATGTACACTGACCGTGGAAGTGGCTAGCGAACCTTTGTCTTTAATTCACGCGTTTACATTGGAAGTGAGATTGGTAACATTCATTTTTAATTCACGCGCTTACTTTGGAAGCGGTATTGGTAACCTATTTGTATATTTATTCGCTAACATGTAGCGGCATTGCTTGTAACCCCCTTGACCCGGTTTAAACGTTATACCGACTCGAGCGAGTTATACGAGAATTATCGAAGAAAACCCATGAAGGTTTCCCTCAATAACCGACCCTTTTTTTCTTTTATCTTATCTAGATGCATTTAATATTACCTAAGGTGATCATACATACAACGGAAGAAGATACGATGAAAACCAACTTCGATTCGATTCACGAAAGCTTGATAACTAGGATTAGGAACCATTTTACAAATTTTTAGAAATTATAATCCAACTTCCCAATTGACTGTACCAATCTTTAATTAAGTTCATTTTAAACATACATGTGAAATTTCGTCACAAACCAAGTTCATTTGCAACATCAATTAAGCATTACCAATATTTGGGACCAAAATGTAAAACTGTAAAAATATAATGACTTACTTAAAATTAGATTTACAAATCCTCAATAAGTCAGGTTCCATGCATACATGTCAAATTTCAGCTTAAAAAGATCATCCAAACTCATTCAATTGCATACATAACAACCAAGGACCAAAATATCACTTTAGAAACCAGTGCTCCGGTAGCAAAATTTGGCCTCCTGGTTTAAAAACATGGGGCTTGGTTTCGAAACCTGTCTATAGGTTTACAAAATCTGCACATTCAAAACACCACGATACCTTCCTAAACACATTGGAACTAACCCAAAAAATCATATAAGACTCAAGCATCAATACCACATCAGTCATACAACGTCTTATCAAACAACGACCACCTCAATATAAAAGTGTAAGCATTGCGACAACAAAAAAAAACGTATAGGCATGATTTCTACCCAACATGCTTGTATTTCCCAACAACCCCTAAATCAAACATAGTCTAAACATCAAAGGCCATTTACAAGTCTTATAAACCAACATAGTCTTGCATCAAACTAGGAAGTTCAAAAGACATACTCCCAAACCATTATTAAACCCTCATTGCCTTATTACGTATTAGTCTAATTTTGGAAACCAATCTTGAGCAAACACGCGTCTTGAAACTCTTTATCGTTCCCTCTTGTTGCCTCTGGAAAGCTATTTCTCTGCATTATTGAAAAGAGAGAGCGTAAGCATAAATTTTTAGTGAGGGTCGCTCAAATAAAACAATCAATAATGCATTTAAAAACCATTTGTGTGAACCATTCTTCTATCATCATGCTTAAAACAACTTATGTTTTATTTCCTTCCAAAACAAGTTTAATAAATCACTTCCAAAACATGTACCATAAATCTCATGCATAATGCATATTATACAAAATCTATTTACAAACCATGGTACACTTAAATAACATACATTGGCTTTAAAAGTAGCCAGGATAGACTTACTTCTATCCTTACATGTTTAGATACACAGATTCCCTTGAAGGCACTACCCCATCAAGTCTCGTGGCGGAACTATCCCTACCATAGTCTCACTTCAGTTGGGAACAGAATCTACCACTATCTCGTATGTGATAGCGCTACCCCTACAACTTCATAATAGAACTACTACTATTGTTTAACCGAAGAATTTCTCATGGTAGATTTTACAATTTATAGCGCACTTTAGTCCTATGGTCTACCAATCATATCATATAGCATTTAAACCATTTGTCATTTGACAATATATTCATTTATAACAAGATACCCCATTGTTTTCATATGCATCATTCAAACCAAATTTTATCAAAGTATCTCAAATACATCAACCCATGTATTTAGGCATTTTCTCAAACATGTTGCATACTACTTTCTAAACACACGTCTCATCATAATGTAAACATATGCATCATTTCTCATTTCTAAAACATGCATATAACAGTAAGTAAAACAAATCTATTTTCAAGACATGAGCATGAATTTAATAAAACAATAGAAAACAGAAACCGATAGCGAAATCCTCCATACTTACTTCCGAGCTTAGATTACCATTTCAAGCTCAATCTAAACATCTAAATAGTGTTTTCAAACCTTTGAAAAAGCTTTTAAAAACCATTTCCACTCACCAACAATGCTTCGCTTGCTTTGCCGAAGCGATCTCAAGCATCCAATAATATCGAATCTTCTTCTAAAGATGTCGGATCCAACTCCCAAATTTCATGCACAATATAACAGAGGATTAATGCAGTTTTATGTATCTAAAATCCCAGCAACACAACTTCTCAACTTCTTCTATCATAAATCCAACGAATTAAGCATATAATCATCATCATTTTACATCTAAAATCATCATCCAAATAACATTATTACACCAGTATTCAATTAACAACAAAAACAACCCAAAACTCAACTATTTCCAACCTAAAAATATAGCAATTTACCAAATTTCGGGATTCCATTTACAAATCTCTTTCCATAACAATTTAACACACTTTACACATGATTTTTGTCAATCAAAATACCATCAATTAAAATATATTAACAAGATTAATTAATTCTCCTTAATTAAACCCATTTAAATCAAGATATTACCAAGTAATCATTAAAACAAGTTTGAAATCAAAACAAAAGAGCGAAGAACTTGTGAATTTCAATAAAGAACCTTTGATTAGAGAATAATTAAGAAGATCACCTCTAACAAGTTGCTTTTCTCTTGTTTTGCATATCTTGATTGAAATCTTCAAGAAATCCAATGATATTTGTTGTAGAAAACCAATGATCAATGTAGAAACTCAAAAGCGAAATCAAATCAATTGATTCCCCATCATTTTTGTGAAAGAAATCTAGTTTGGTAAGTGAGAAAGTTTATAGAAAAGATGAGAAAAAAGAGAAGTTACGTAAGAAAATGATTTGGCTTTTTAAGAAATCTTTTTTACTAAATCTCTTTAATTGTAATTAATAAAACATTTTAAAATCATTATAAAATAACTAAAAGTAATGGAAAGGCTGATAAAACACTTTGGTGTAATATCTCCTTCAAGATTCAAAGTTTTGATTCCTTTTTAATTTAGTCACCAAAACAACTTTATAAACTTTGCAATTTAGTCACCACTTTTAAAATGTCAATTAACCCAATTTATTTTTCCAAATTGTAACGCCAAATTGAGATTATAATATTTTCCCACATTTGAATTTTTCCCAGACCGTTTAATTTGAATTAATTCCCAAATATAGACTTAACCGCCTAATCTTGTTCGCCCGAACCGTCTAACTATCTAGCTAACTCCTCGGCCAAAAATCGGGGCGTTACAACTCTCCCCCACTTAAGAAATTTAATCCTCGAAAATTACCTGGCGGAACAACTTAAGGAAACTATTTCTTCATGTCATCCTTTCTTTCCCACGTGGCTTCCTCAACACCCCACTGTCGCCATAACACATTGACCATCTCTATGGTCTTACCATGACGAACCTTATTATCGGAATCCAAGATCTCGATCGGTTCCTCATCATAAGATAAATCAGAATTCAATTCAATCTCCTCAATAGGCATAACATGTGATGGATCTGATCTATACTTCCGAAGCATGGACACATGGAAAACATCATGTATCTTCCCTAACTCAGGTGGCAACCTCAATCTATAAGCTACCGGATCAAAGCGCTCCAACACCTCATAAGGTCCAATAAATCTCTGACTTAACTTGCCTTTACAACCAATTCTCATCACCTTTTTCAATGGCGAAACTTTCAAAAACACTTTATCACCAGCTACATACTCAATTTCTCTATGCTTCAAATTCGCGTAAGACTTTTGCCGATCCTAAGCCGCTTCCAACCCCTCACAGATAAATTTTACCTTCTCATTAGTCTCCTTTAGCACATGAGACAACGAAACATACTTCTCACCTACCTCCGCCCAACAAAGAGGCGTACGACACCACCTACTATACAAAGCTTCATAAGGTGTCATTTGAATGCTCTCTTGATAACTGTTATTATAGGAAAACTCTACCAAAGGCAAGTGCTTCTCCCAATATCCTTGAAAATAAATAATGCAACATCTCAACATGTCCACCAACACTTGAATAACACGTTCAGACTGACCATCCTTCAGCTTCTCAAAAGCTTGTTTCCTAGCCTATGTCCACTCAAACCGAACATCCTTTTGCAACAATTCATCAAAGGAGTATTAACATTTGAGAAACCATCCATGAAACGAAAATAATATCCTGCCAAGCCCAAGAAGCTACGAACCTCGGTGATCGACTTAGGCTGCATCCAATTTACAACTGCCTCAATCTTTTGCGGATCAACACGAATTTCTTTGGCCAATAAAACATGACCAATGAAAACAACTTTCTTATTCCAAAACTCACACTTTCTCAACTTTAGGGCTGTTCAAAATTACACGGTCTGAACTACCCATCTTGCCGACCCACATACCCAAAACAAAATTACCGGGTACTTGAAAAGAAAATATTTGATTTTTCGGGTTGGTACCTGACCCACTATTTTTTAGGGTATCCGGGTCAGGCCCGGGTCACAAAATGTCCCTTAACCGGGTACCCGAATACCTAGTACCCAGTTTGTATATATAAATATATATATATATATATTTATTTAATTTCATTATTTGACTCTTAAGTTTATATTTTAGTGCTTTTTTGTTTTACTCTGATATCTAAATTATTATGGTCCGTGTCATATCGTGCATTTTTTTACTGTATGCCAAGAATTAGTGGTAGTGGACAGTGGCACCATCAAACTAGAATAATTTAATTTGTGTTATTAAAATAAGAAAAAAGTTATATGTTATAGTTTATATGAATAAATTTTATGCTTAATTTTCGTATAGTTATACTTAGAAGAGAATGAGAATACCAATAGTTTTAATTATTTCATGTAAAACACAAAGGTATTAAAAATTAAAAAAAAACATAATTTCTGGGTACCCTATTACTCGAATTAACGAGTACCTGCGTTTTTTAGGTACTCGGTTTGTATGGGCCACGTAACAGGCCGAGGTTTCACTACCCAAAAATTTTGGGTACCCGGTTTTGAACACCCCTACTAAACTTAGAATAAAGTTGATTATCTAAAAAGGCTTGCAACACATTCCGCAAATGTTTATCATGATCCTCCTCGGTACGAGAGTACACTAGGATATCATTAATAAACACTACCACAAATTGATCCAAGAATTTGTGGAACACCCGATTCATCATATCCATGAAAGCTCCAGGCGCATTCATCAACCCAAACGACATCACCAAGAACTCATAATGCCTGTAACGGGTGTGAAAAAGCTATCTTCGATACATCCCTATCCTTTACCTTCAATTGATAGTATCCTAATCTCAAATTAATCTTGGAAAACATCGTAGCACCTCGGAACTGATCAAATAGATCGTCAATCCATGGCAATGGATACTTATTCTTAATTGTCAACTTGTTTAGTTACCGATAATCAATACACATCCTCATAGTGCCATCCTTCTTTTTAAAGAACAACGCCGATGCTCCCCAAGGCAAAACACTAGGTCTAATGAATCCACGATCCAGGAACTCCTGAAGTTGTGTCTTTAACTCCAACTCTTTTAGTGCCATGTGATAAAGAGAAATAGACATCGGAGCCGTATCCGCGTACATCTCGATACAAATCTCTACCTCTTTATCTAGTGGCAATGTAACAACATGGTTTTCGGGCCTAGGAGTTTGTAGGTTGGGTTTAGGGTTCGCTAGACCGAGCCTAGAGATCCGAGTTAGTTCTGGATTGGTTCAGGGAAAACCTAGTTCGGGAAGTGATAAAAGATATGAGGAAATTTTCTAAAATCCTTTTTAAATATATATATGGGAGTGGAAGTTAATTTTGGAAAATTATAATTGGAAGGTAGACATTTTGATGTAGTGACTAAATTGTAAAATTTGAAAAGTATTTTTAATGGCTAATTTGCAAAGAGCTAAAACTTAGAATCTTTAGGGAGCTAAAGTAATTGTAATCGGCCATTCCTTTAATTTGACATGTTTTAATTGTATTTTAATTAGAAAGATTAAAAAGGTTTTGATTAAAAAGAGAATTAAGCTTTACAAACTTATTTTGACGTCACTTTCATTCTCTCTATTTTCTCTTCAACCAGCTACCTATTTTCTTTCAAAACTTCTAGAGATCTTTTCCTTTCCATTATACTTGATTTCCAAATGATTTTCATGGAGTTTCCTCAATTAGTTTCAATGGTTTATTGAAGAATTTCAATCAAATCTTGTCAATTGGAGGAATAGCAAGGGATTAGAAGTAGTTTTCGTGCTTCTCGATTAATCAAGGTTCTTTAATGAAATTACCAAGTATTTGACTCTTTAATTATGTTTCTTAACAAGATTTCATGATTCATTTGAAGAAAATGGCTAAATCAAGCTTTAAAAGATGATTTTGTGTAATTTTCGTAATGGATCTATTTTTGGCTAGTTTATGATTGATTTTAAGCATGTTTTGGAGGTTTATTTTCGTAATGGATCTCTAATTGATTAGGTTGTTAGAATTGGGTTTGTGTGGTGTTAATGTGCTTTTGTGAATGCTGGAGGTATAAGGGTGATAATAGGATGATTTTGGATGTTAATCAATGTTAATAAATGGATGGAAGTGTTAGGTTTTGGCTGGGTTGAGTTTGTAGAGTAATCGATGGTGTTTTCGGTTCTTTCATATGGGCGTTTTGGTGGTTTTTAGTAGAGCAATGTGGTAGGATTGCTTTCTAGAGTTTTTAATGAATTGAGATTCATTAATCCTCTATTCTTATGTGGTTAAAATATGGGAGAACGTTTCGGAAGCAATCGATGAGGTTTGGGGAGCTTTGGCTATCCAGGTTTCACGTGTTGGTGAGTGAGAATATGGATTTCAGCTTTGAAATGTTATAAATGTGGTTTTGGGAATTTAGATGTAAGCTTGAAACGCTTGTCTAAGTTCAGAAGTAAGTATAAGGAATTTCTCTCTCGGTTGTGCTATTTACGAAATGGTTTTTCTTGCACTTGGTTTTGAATACATGTTTACCTACTGTTAAAGCATGATTATAGCATGTGGTTTGCTGTTTTTAATGTTGAAATGATGAAGGATGCACATGGTAAGTGATCCTTGTAAGTAAATGTTTTATACTTGTGATTTAAAGCAT
The DNA here is from genome assembly GCA_958450335.1 of Hibiscus tridactylites. NCBI lineage: Eukaryota > Viridiplantae > Streptophyta > Magnoliopsida > Malvales > Malvaceae > Hibiscus > Hibiscus tridactylites. The sequence continues at coordinate 79,762,516 of OY288267.1, forward strand.
GGTTTAATGCTTTGGAAAATGATTTATTGATGATGCTTTGAAAATAGTGAGGTATGTGGTTAAATGTGAATTATATTGGAAAGTGATGTTGTAAAAATGGTTTATAAATGAAATCGAATATAGTTAGTCAGCTATATGATTGAGTGCACTATAAACAAGTTGCCTTGGATGTCGAGGGGGTTATACAGTGTACTGAATACTCCATCCAAGTACCCTAACGATTGAGGTATGTGTATGTAGTGTCCCGTCTCTCGTTAGTGGGTTTTTACATCTACCGGTGAGTGGTATTGAGGGGTTTATATGGTGTACCGAATACTCCACCACGGGTGTCACAACGGTGGAGGGTAGCTCCCGTGTGTGAACCTTGAGATGCCAGTGAGAATGTATGAAGTGTTGGGACAACACTTGTGAATCCATGTATCCGATATGTTGTTTTGAGAAATGAACTTGCCTATAGATCACTTGTAACCCAATACAATTGATGATGTATCATGAGATGGTTTATGTTGAATATTGTGATTTATACATATTTTACTCTTTTAGCTTTGCATATGGTAGTTATGCATGGGAAGGATTAAATTGAGTGTTAGCAATGGGATTTGCTATTGATTCATGATATATGTTGCATAAGGTTTATTATGCTGATTTTTTTAAGGAAAGTGCATGGTTTTAAAGTCATGATGGATTTCAAAATGACGATTTAAGTTATTTGAAATGAGATTTCAATGTGTACTTGGAAAATGGTTTTAATGCATTGATGGTGTATTGTTTTTGAGAACTCCTCACTAAGCCTTGTGTGCTTACGCTATAATTTGTCCATCAATATAGAGAATTAAGGTTTTGGAGGCAGTGTGGAGCAAGGGATCACAAGAGACTTCATTTGAGAATGTATGTTTCGGTTTAAACTATAAGTAATAAGGACAACAGGGGATCCGTTGTGTTTTGGGAGATTTGTGTAAACTCCCTATTTGAGCAAGTGTTCATTGTTGTTTTAGACTTGTAAATGGCCTTTGGTTATTGGTTTGTACTTTGCTATGCATTTTGGTATCTTTCTTGGTTTGTGTACTAGGTTGCATGCCTATAGTTTACCTTTGATGCAAATTGCCATGATATGATGTTGAATATGCCGTGAATGACTGAGATTTGATGTTTAGATGTGTTATATATATATTGGAAGCATGCTTGAGTGGTTATGTGTGCATTAAAATGTGAAAAACCAGCAAAATGTGACATTACAGGCCCAGGTGTTTTGATACGCCTAAGGTTGTATCGAAACAGTGAGCTTGAAATGGGCATGGGGTTTCAAAACAGGGAAGGGTGTATCGAAACATGCTCGATTAAGTTGGCTACTGGAATTTTGTGTACCGAAACGTCATGTATACCGTATTGAAACATGCTCGCATTCCGAAACACCCAGACCAGTTCCAAAACAAGGTGTATCGATACAGGGCTAAGTGTATCGATACACAAAGCTGTTAAGTTAGTTAATCAGATTCTCTTCATGTTCTTTTTTCTTTACAATTCAGTCCTTGAATGTTGTGGATGCAATTAAACATGTTTGAATGATTGGATTGAGCTGATATTTGATATAGTGGCATGTAATGTGACTAATTCAAGGATGGTAACTTAAATTTTGAATAAGCCCCTGTAATTTGCTAAAATTACATAATGATCCCTAACGCGTGTTTGTAATCAATTGAATGCCTAATTGATATCCGTTTGAGTTGATGTATCTCCGCTCCGAGTCTAAACACTTAGGGTAATAATGTGCATCTATATAAGATAAAAAAGAAAATAAATAGGGTCTTTTATATCGGTAAACTTCCCGGTTTACTTCAATATTCCCTGTGTGACCCATTCGGTTTAGTCGGGCACCTAGGCCGGGTCGAGGGGGTTACATTTGGTGGTATTAGAGAAATGTTACGAAAGAGTTGGATATTGGTAAGTTGATATGACGTGATTGCCAATTTCACGTTAATGTTTGCTTTGCACGATGATTATTTATATTCATGTTGATGAGGAATGAATATTGTTGATGCCATGCACGATGGTTGTGATCTATATGTTAATTGCACATACATGTTGTTGTTAGTTGAATCTTGTTAATTGTTGTGTCTGGTGCTTGCGATATGTATGCTACTTGCCTTATGCTATGCTTGGGGGAAATTGGGATACCCATTGCCTTATTACTATAGTTGAAGTGTTTTAAATTGAATTGGAAGTCTTGGATCCTTACTTGAAACTAGCCTGATTATTTTATTTTGTTTTATTATCATGCCTTAATTATAGTACCACAATGGGACAGAGGAAAGAGTTGCAATCTAGTACGATTGCTGCTACCGTAGAATGGGGAAATCAAGAGAACGAGGTACCTCCTAGAGGGAATCTACCTCCTCCGTCTGGGGGTGAGGAGCAAGGACAACATGATCAAGTTGGACATGTGTTGGGTGATTTGACGCCTTTAGTTCAGGTGATGACTGAAGCATTCTAGGTTATTGTTGCTCAAGTGCAAGCATCAACTGCTGGGCAAACGGGGTTGCTGTTAAAATGCTTGCGTAGTTTTGGCGGTGTTGAGTATCATGGTTTGTCGCTCGAGGCATCTGAGGTTTGGATGGCCAGTATGATTCAAATTTTGGAACAAATAGGGTACAATGATGCACGTAAGCTGGGATGTGATGTTTCGCTTTTGCAAGGCGATGCTTATAGTTGGGGGAAAACTGTAACTATGGCTTTGGAGCCTAATGAAGTGAACTGGAAGTTCTTTCAAGCTGTCTTTAAGAAGAAGTATTTAGGAGTTAGATACATAGATGATAAGAAATGTGAATTCATGTCTCTGGTTCAGGGTAGCATGACTGTGGCTAAGTATGAGGTTCAATTTATTCGTTTGAGCTAGTATGCTCATGTGTTGGTTGATGTCGAGTGATAGGCATCGTTGTGACCGTTTCCATTATGGTTCAATTTTAAGAGGCACGACTGTAAAGACTTTCATGTTGGCCTCTGATTACACAAATTTTGATGTGTTGGTGACACGAGCTAAGGATATTGAACAGAGTTTGGGTTTGACTGCTCGTGTGGGTGGTTCCAGTTTGGGTAAGAGAGTTGCGAATTCCGGCTCTAGTGGTGGACAATTTAAGAGGCATCGCGATCGGAGGTATTTGCCTGAGCAGAGGCGAGGTGTTGTTTGGCGTGGTTTGCCAGTTCAGGGTAATAGGGTGAGGTCCGAGCAAAATGCTTGTTGGGTTTGTGGATTGCATGAACATTTGAGGGGAGACTGTCCTCTTTTGGCTCGAGTAGGGCATTCTCATGCGACTGTTGCAGCTAACTCTTGTTGGAGTCGCAGATCGGCTGATCATTTGAGACATGATTATGCGTTGTTGGTTAGAGGTTGTCATGTTAGAGCATCTGTTATTGCACTACAGCGAGGTTGTGGGCGCGATCTTGGTAATTTCCAGCGTAGGGAGGATAGTCAAAGGGTTGTAGCACATGTGGTGGCAATTCAACCTGAGGGTGGTGGTCTTGTAAGGGTGTACGCATATCGCGAGGGACGCAATGATACCGATATGATTGAAGGTACATTCACTTTGCAATCTTTGTCATTGTTATCTTTGATTGATTCTCGTTCTACGCATTCAAATATCTTGAGTGAGCATGCAGATTTGCTTGATATCCCTGTTGAGGTGTTAGATGTGGGAATGCAAGTAACTAGTTCTTTTGGTGAAACGGTTGTTACAAGAAGGTTGTTTAGGAGATGTTCTTTATATGTTCAAGGTCATGTGTTTGCGGTTGATTTAATGGAATTGCCTTTCTATGGTTTCGATGTAATCCTTGGAATGGATTGGTTAACTGAACATAGGGTCGTGGTTGATTTTGATACCAAGCGAGTTACCTTGAAACTTGTTGATGAGTACAAAGTGGGTGAGAATGTTAAATTCTTATCCAATGTTGTTTCAGCTCTAGAAGCGATTCATTTGATGGAATTGGGTTGCGAGGCTTTCTTAGCTTAAGTTATGAATCCAAAATCGAAGGAAGTGCGTGTGCAGGACATACGTACGGTATGTGAGTTTCTGGGTGTATTTTCGAAAGAGTTGCTTTGGTTGCCGATGAATAGAGAGGTTGAGTTTAGCATTGAGTTATATGAAAATACGACTCTAGTGTCTATTTCTCCCTATCAAATGGCTCCGAAAGAGTTGAAGGAGTTGAAGATGCAACTTCAGGTGTTGCTTGATGTTGCGTGTAATAAGTGCTTCGCAACTGGTGCAAGTGTACACGTCGCATGTAATAAAGTGATAAGTATCGAGTATCGTTTCCTTAGGGATTGGTTTGGGCCATTTTGCTTAAGTTACTACATTGGAAAAGACAAAAAAACACAAGTAGGTGATTGTAGGAGTCATAATTAATAAATAAAATAAAAGATAAATAAAAAATAAAAGATAGGGAAATCAAATAAGAGAGAGCAAACCGGGTTATCGTGAGTTTGAGGAGTGATAATTGAATGGACTGTCTTCGTTCTTGAGTGCCAGAATGACTCAATTGCTTTGACAATTGGCAGCAATCATATTACATGGGCAATGGGTTAAGCGGTTTCCTGGGCAGTGAATGAATGAAGCGATTGCATGGGCAATAAGTGAAGCTGATTCAGGGCAATGTAGAAATAGAGTGATTGTCTGCCAATGCGTGAAGCGATTTCTTGGGCAATGTAGAAGTGGAGTGATTGTCTGGGAAACTATTGACAACCTTCAAGGTTCGGCGAAGCGTTCTTCAATGGTCTCTCCCTTAGTTGGCGGCTAGATCTTCTTATTTATAGGAGATAGCTATGTCAAAGTCTTTCTTGAAAAGGAAGTTAAGTTGGAATTAAATAGAATTAAAGAGATAAATCTCTTTATTTTATTTATCTTCTTAAAACTTCTACTTTCGTGGAACTTTAATCTCCCTTTGACTTTTTCATGGAATTCTAACTCCGTTAAGATTTCTTCTTGCTCTACGCCATGTAGGGTTTATCCAGTCATCAAATTCGGCTTCCACATCAGCTTATCCTCCAGACGGCTATTGCCTCAACAACAAGTTTGGCATGTCCTTCTTGGGTTACCTCAGCAACTTCTAGTTTTCTAGGGCAATAAATCATGCATACACAAAACAGCCTCCAACAACATCTTTTTCCACAAAAACTAATCAAAACATGAACTAAGCATAACCGTGAAGGAAATTATGAAAATATGCATGAATGCCTAATAATGCAACTAAAATGAGCTTAATTCTAACAATAATATGAGTAAAAAGGTGATAAAATAGTACTTTTGAACACTTAACACTTGATCGAGGGTTTACTAGGCCTAGTGTTTCACCTTGGGGTGTACCAGTTTTGTTTGTGAAGAAGAAAGTTGGCACAATTCGAATGTGTATAGATTATCGGCAATTGAACAAGTTGACGATTAAGAATAAGTATCCTTGCTAAGGATTGATGATCTGATTTATCAATTTTGAGGTGCTTCAGTGTTTTCTAAGATCGATTTGAGGTCTAGGTATTATCAGTTGAGGGTATAGGATGTGGATGTGACTAAGACTACTTTTTGTACGAGGTACGTGCATTATGAGTTTTTGGTGATGTCGTTCAGTTTAACGAATGCACCTGCTGCATTTATGGACAAGATGAATCATGTGTTTCATGAATTCTTGGATCGGTTTGTGGTTGTGTTTATTGATGAATTCTCGTGTACTCTCGTACTGAGGAAGATCATCATAAGCACTTGCGGATTGTGTTGCAAGTTTTGTTTGATAATCAGCTTTACGCCAAGTTGAGTAAGTGTGAGTTTTGGCTTAAAGAAGTTGTCTTTCTTGGACATGTGGTGTCAGTAAAGGGTATCCAGGTTGATCCCCATAAGATCAAGGTGGTGATGAGTTGGATGACGCTTAAATCCGTGACAGAAGTCCGCAGCCTTCTCCAGCAAGTAAATATAAGTATTCCTACTTACCAATCTTTAATCTACTCTGCACATCATTCCAGGCTTCAGAAAATTGCAAGGTTGGGCTTGTTAGATTCAGAAAATCATCCTTTATAAATCGTAGCCCATCTTGGCTGAGTCGGTGTATTGTCGCCTAGGCGGCTGGCTGCTATGGCGACGTCCTTGGCGACACTTTGGAACTGCTTTAGTACAGCTCCTTTTGCTCCCTACTTTCATGTCCTCTGCTCCTCTACACAACTACATTACCTGGAAATGAAAACTAAATTAAAATAGTATCTTTTCTTAACCAAATATAGAATATTCAATAAAAGCATGATAAAAGAGCAAATACTGTTATTATGCATGCAATGCACCTAAATATGCCTAAATGAGCTTAAGAACAGCAATAATAAGTGCAAGAATGTTGACAAAATATAGAACTTATGGACACTCTACATGCGGTCAGAGTATCAGCCAATGATTCAGAGAAATTGGAAGCAAACTTTGGAGATGGCGTTCCTAGCCTTGATGTGTTGATGGGAATTGATAGAGCTAAACTAGATGTTATCAATCACACGAATACAGGAAGTTCGAGTAAAAGCCATAATTTTGATGTTTTCTCTAGACCTGTATTGTCCAAGGGTTACGAGACTATTAAAGAACAAGAAGATTCCAATAGAGTTACAGAACCACATGTGTTTCTAGAATGTTTCTCTGAAAAGATGAAGGTCAAGGATTCAATTGATGTCAAAAAATTTAGCACAATGGAATCACCTACGTCAAAGAAAAGAAGGGCAACGAGTACAGAAACAAAACATAATGAGGTTGAATGGTTTAGCAAGAAAAGGGAGACGGTTATTTCTATCCCAATACCATATTTAGATCTATTGCCATACCTTGTGCAGAATCATTTGTTGATGACGGTTCCGCCAAAGTTTTATAAGACTTTTTATGGTATAAGAAATGCTTGCCGTTATTATTGTGGAGATTTCAATCACTCTGTGGAGGAATGCATGTTTTCTGAAGCACATAGTCAGTGGCTTCATCAGGAATGAACATTTATGTTTTGAGAATGGAGAACCTCGATTCCACAAAAGACCAGCATTGGCTAGAAAGTTCGAGATAAAAGAAAATGGGCCGAATTTAGAATAGGCTTTTTGAAGAAATCTGCTACAATTCAGGGTTAACCAGAAGCGGAGTAATGTTTAGACATCTACCTCATCAAAGTTTCCTTTACTGAAGAATACTCCAAAGTCAAATGCTCAAAGTGATCATGTCAATGGAAAATCAAAGGCTAAATTAGATCTTATTCATGTTTCTTATCGTGAGCTGTACTTCAAATTGCTCGAAGCTTCACCGCATCATCCAAAACCTTCAAAGCCCCATTATCCAAGTTGGTACAACATCGGAAATTATTGCGAGTATCATAACAGATTTCATGATCATGACATTGAGGATTGTTACACTTTCAAGCAACAAGTTCAAAACCTTTTGAGCAAAGGAATTTCGGAAGTTGACACTGAAGGTCAATCCATTAAGATATGTGATTCCTTGATCAGATCCAATGCAACAGGATCGCCCAGAAATTAACAACTGAAAGGCTTCAAGAAAAGAAAAAAAGGAAGGGAAAGATGGAACTGATCGAGGATCAACAACTGGAAATGAAGAAACCTCGAACAAACATTACCACTGAAAGCTTGAACACATCCAACAAAGAGCAGGAAAAGCAGAATTCATTTAGGCGTCGACCAGAAGAAGTTGTCAATTTCTATATGCAAATGATCAAATATTCTACAGAAAATAGCAAATAGTTGATTGAAGAAACAAGGAAACTCATTGACAGGATGATCTTAATTCAAGGTTCGATGAAAACAACGTAGTATAAACAAGATGAAACATGTCTTTGTGCTGGCAAGGGAAAGTGAAGAATTGTTGAGGCTGAAAGTGATAGTTGGACCACATGAGATATGTCTGTAGTTTTAGGACCGTCACAAAATAATACCTTGAACCTTCCCAATCGCTTTTGCCCGTGAACATTGGGGGTCATTTGTAGGGGAGGTTAATCGGTTTATTTATATTCGATGCTTGATTCTTACGTGATTTTTCTCAAATGGCAAACATGCATCCTAAAATATTCATTCTCTTCAAGTATATTACATATTCCTAATTTCTTTGTAGAGCCCCTACTACTCACTCTAGGAATGAATCAGACCCTAATTCCGAAATAGAGCAGTCCATATGATTGACAGAGGTAAGTGAATGTGAAGATGAAGGGGAAGCTGATGTCCCTAAGAAACTGTCAATGTTGATCGGAAATGAGGGAAATTGATCCTGCCTCACAAGCGAGAAATTGAGATTCCAAATATGGGTACTTGAGATGAAAAGTGAGAAACAAAGATCCGTCCAACTTCCTCGGCAAAAGCCAAGTGTGATCTGAATGGCTGTAAGAATTCAAAGACATTTTTCGCGTGGTTATACCATGATATATCGGGAGTTAGATCCAGACAATGTTATGCACAAGTTACTCATAAGGCCTGAATGCAAAACTATTCAGCAAAAGCTTGGAAGAATGAGTCCAGAAATGTTGCAAAGGCAATTTGATGATGACTTACTCAAGATGGCCGAGACATTATAGTGGGCCAGAAAGGCAATCTTCTTTTGATCAGAACGAGGCATAGAAAACAACATTTACAATCATGTGAGAATCATTTCACTACAAGCTAATGTAACTAGGCAATATTAGAGGGCCATGGTAACCGAAATAAAGATGGGTGCCAAATTCAAGAATGATTCTCCAAGGATTGCGGAGGTATAAGTTGAGGTCCAATTCGTCAAAACATACTTTTGGAAGTCACATTCGGGAAACTAATGGGTCAGCAAAAGTTGAACTGAAATTTATCCTAACAAAGTGAAATTTGTTCAAAATCTTCTCCCGCCGGGGAAAAAAAGAAAGAAAAGAAAAAAGAAGGAAAAAGAAGAAGAAAAAACAACAAAAAGGAAAAGAAAAAACAAGCAACTAAAAAAAGAAAGCAAAAAAAAGAAAAGAAAAGGAAGAAGCTCGGAGAGATTGAATTATTCATCGTAATAAACAGACAAAATGTGATTCAATGTTCAAGTTGCTGACAGAGACTGATCCAAGAGTATGAGATGAAGCTAGAAAGGTCAAGAAGCATTTTTCAAAGTCACAATTCTGATAACACCAGTTCCAGTTTGGTCGTTCATTCTTTAACGGCTTATAAAACTCAATGGGGTGCACTAGGCCAACATGATGAGACGTGAAGTGAAGAGCCATTTATTATTTGAGCAAAGAATCATCAGTTACAAAATGCGGTATCCACCAATTCAAAAGTTGTGTTGTTTTATTAGCTTGAGGGCTCAGAAAAAATATGTTGTATCATTTCGCTTGCTCATTCTCAAGAATTGATCCTTTGAAACTCTTAATGGAAACACTAGGGTTGACTAGAGAATGGCTCGTTGGCAAATGTTATTATCATAGTTCGATATTGTTAGAAAACAATGACGGGTTTCTTGGCGAGATGTGCTTCAGATGATCATGAGCCCCTTTACTTTAAACTCCCAAATGAGGATATGATGTGCATAACAAGTGATAAAAGGGAACAAACCCATGTAAGATTATGCTTGAGAGAGAATACAGTGCCTTTTGCTGTATAAGGCAGATTTATTCAAAAACCACAAAAGACACCATGTTATCCTGGTCGTGATTGATCATCTTACCAAGTGGATGAAAGATGGTTCATATGACGGTATTACAAGAGTAACAACTTGCAAGATGTTAAATATAGATTATTTGTCGATCTGGTTTCCCAAAGAGAGTTGTCATTGATGGTGCCTCTAATAAGAAAAATAAGATAATATCAGAACATTAGTGCACAGTTCAAGACAAATCATCATAATTATGTGATTAATTCCTCAGAGACAAATAGGGTAATCGATTCGGCAAACATAAATACCAAAGGACTATCTCAAAGACTTGGAAAGACCGAAATGAGAAATTACCATTAACCTTGTATGTATTTCGATCCATAATGTGCACTTCCACAGGGGCAACATTGTATTCTTTGGTCTATGGATGGAAGCAACATGACTAATTAAGGTTCAGATTTCGTCGTCGAGTATTGATAGATGTGAAATTGGATGATGCAGTACAAGTAAAAGCTCGATAAGGTCAGTTGAATCTCATTGAAGCGAGGAGACTAAAACTAATTTGACATGGTTAGATGTACCAAGAAATAACGAGGCGAGCTCACGGCAATGAAAGTTCGTCCAAAAGAATTATGAGAATGGGGATCTAGTGCTTGAAAAGATCTTGCCAATTCATAAAGATTTATGTGGGAAATGGATGCCTAATTGGAAAGGGTTGTACATCAAGGAGACCTCATTTTGGAGGAGTGTTGATTTTAACCAGAGATGATCAGAGATGAGCAAGCAGTTCAATAAACTTAGACTCGGTCAAGAAGTGTTATGCTCGAAGAATTAAAAAAAAATATTGAAAAAGGAAAATGAAGAAAAAGCGGAGTGAAAACCCAAAAAGGGAGCTTTGCAAAATGAAAATATCTATGGTTAAAACCCGAAAAGGGCACTTTAGATATAAAAAAATAAAAAAATTAGTCAAAAGAAAAGGAATAAAAAAGAAAAATCGAAAGAAAAGGAGGTTCAAGATGAAAATCTGCAAAAGGCATCTTGAAACTAAAATAGGATTTGAGCTGAAAATCTGAAAAGGCAGATCAAAAGCATTTGAGGTTAGGCATCCGACAAAAAACCTTCTCGGAGTTTGAAATTTTGAGGAAATTTGGGGTTGGAAGGCTCTCTTTCGGTTGAAAGGTTCTCGTTCCTTTATAAAGTGGGTACCTGGGGCATTGCATTGAATTTATCATGTTTGCCATGACTTATCAAATTATTCCAATTTATTAAAATAATATTTGAGCCTATGACTTATCGTTTCAACAAGCATCTTGCATATAAATCAATTAGATATAAAAAAAGGAAAGGATTTCGTGGGTATTATTATGATGTACTAATCCTTTAAATGCAGGCAGAACAGGAGGTGGCCTCGGTACTTGATTAATGATGAAAAGTATGACGAGGAAAATTACACAACTCAACTGTAAGAAAGTAACATAGACAACCCTAGGGCAAAGAGAGAACATGAGCCATCTTTTGGAGAAAAGTTGCAGCAAGACTGATCCATTAAAGTTTCATCCTATTCAGAAGCAAAGATCATTATGTCTGAAGATTGTTACTTCTAAGGTATTGTAAGATATGAAAGCTGTGTGAATGTTAGAGCAGACAAAGATGTTAGTTGGATTCAAGACTAGGGCAATGCCGCAACGAACTTCCCAGAAGAATATGTTTTCTTTCGATGAATAGAGCCCACAAGCTGAAATAACAGAAGTGATGATCCCATTGAAATCATGAAAAAGAATATTGTCAAAGATGTTGAATGAAGACGTAGAAAGAATGGCTTCATAAGAAATGAGTTGTCAACAGTACATGAGCTTTTCCAACATGAAGTGCGTGATGAGATACGGAAAGAGAGGAGCTTATGGGAAGAATCTATGAAAGGCAAGTACGAGTTCAATCGGCCTTATTTGGAGCAAAAGGAAACATCAGGAAATTAAGACAAGGTGAAAACTCGCAAGGAAATTTCAAAAGGAAAAAAAAAGAAAAAAGAAGAAAATGAAAAAAGAGAAAAAAGAAATGAAAAAGAAAAAAGAGAAAAAGAAAAAGTCGAGGTAAAACCCCAAAAGGGCGCCTCGAGAAAAAGTTAAAAATAAAAAAACAAAGTGAAAACCTAGAATGACGCTTTGAGAAAAGAAATCTAAAGTGAAAACCTGAAGATTGAACTTGAGTGTGAGATCCTGAAGATTGAACTTGAGTGTGAGATGGGTTACTTTGGCAGTAAAAGAGATTTAATGAAAAATGAAGCAAGAAATTTTCGAGCTTCCCTGAAAATGAAAGATCACCAAAGTGGTCCTCAAATGATAACATTCATGCATCATTCATAGCTAGGCATCCATAAGATAGGGCATGCTAACTCGTACGTTCCAAGCATTTTGCATGTTTTGGCAGGAATTTAAAGAATTAGTAATGAACAAGTTATATTTCAATTTACAACTTCAAAATTAAGGAAGTAAATCTCAGCAAAGATTACAACCCGTTTGAAAAGACGGAACTCAGCGAGGGTTTCAACCCGTTTGAAGAGATAGATTTAAACAAAGCTTTCAGCCCGTTTGAAGAGGTGGAGACATTCTGTTTACAAAGGCAGATTTCAAGACATTCTGTTTGAAGAGGCTGGTCACAAGACATTCCGTTTCAAGAGGCAGATCTCAAGACCTTCCATTTATAAAGTCGGATTTCAAGACATTCCATTTACAGAGGTGGATTTCAAGATATTCCGTTTACAAAGGCGGACCTCAAGACCTTTCATTTATATAGGAGGATTTCATGACATTCCGTTTGAAGAGGCGGATATCAAGATACTCCGTTTACAAAGACAAACACATTCCATTTACAGAGGCAGATCTTGGCAAAGATTTCAACCCGTTTGAAGAGGCAGATCTCAAAGATTTAAATCCGTTTGAAGAGGAGGATCTCTGTAAAGATATTGAATTGTTTTCACAAAAAAGGAAGTATATTACAATTCTAAATCCGTCGGGTCATCAATAAGTCCTTCAGGCATGATTTCAAGTCCTTCAGACCAACACCTCCAGAAATGATGAAAACATTTTGAATGGCGTCATAATAAGACAATTGAGGCACGATATCGATAAAGATATTAACCTCTTGGGTTACCAGTTAAAAAGAGAGAATGGAAAACGAGAGAGATCGACTCCAAGCTCAAATGAAGAGGATTCATATTTTAATTGGTCAAAAGTCATGCAATTTTCGAGTGTGGAAAGAGATAGACTAATAGAGAAAGCAACAAGAGATCTGATGCGAGTTTCATATTGAAAGATCAAGACACCATAAGCATAAAAGTAGCAACTCTAAAGATCTCAGGATTTCGATCTAAAAATTGAGGATATTCCATACCACCTCAGGTTGAATTCTTATTAATTGATTATATTTCTTTTTGCAGGTTCAATTTTCCCTAGAGGATAAGGTGAATCAGCATGCCAAATCTCCTAATGAGAAGAGTTCGCCCAGCAAAGAAGAATTCCTAATGAGAATAATTCGCCCAACAAAGAAGAATTCCTAATGAGAAGAGCTCGCCCAGTAAAAAAGAATTCCTAATGAGAAGAGTTCGCCCAAGCAAAGACAGAGCTCCTAATGAGAAGAGTTTGTCCAGCAAATAAAGAATTCCTAATGAGAAGGGTTCATCCTCAGCAAAGAAAGAACTTCAAAGAGACAGATTAGTAGAAGAGATTGAAGCATTTCATACTCAGAACAACAACTTCAAATACATATGGTCACACGGTTCGGAAAAAATTCGTTTCTTTTCAGTCTTTGCCCTATTCTCGTTCCACAACAATCAGCAAAGAGAGGCAACTATAATACCCATATTTTGTCTGGGCATCCATATATAATATAATTCAATATAAATAAAACCATAAATAAATAAATAATAAACTCAAATGTCCAATGTTCATAAATTTTACAATTTCATTTCAAATACAAGGCCCAAAGCCCAATCCCTTTATTAGCTTTACATCCAAACAAAAGCAAAATTTGTTCCAAACCCATTTTCTCACTCAATTATACCCAAAGAAACAAAAAATTGGATTTGAAACCTAGTTTCCCGCTCAAAATATGGCCTCCAAGGGACACGTGGCGGTCTACCATTGGCTGAAATCATTTTCACATGGATCAAGCCTCTCTATTGATGTCATCCCCTGCATCAATATAAATAGACAATAGAGAGAAATGTCAGATCTAATTAATGACCTATTATTAAACTAATAAAAGTAATAATAAAAAATAAATAAAGAGAGAGAAAAGGCTTACCTCGGGAAGCTGAGCCATCGGGTAGAAGAGGAGACACCGAAGCAGTCGAAGAGCTGCCTGGAGTTGGAGCGTCGCTAGAGCTTTCGCCATCACTAGAACACGAACAGTCACCAGAGACGCAGAACGTCGTTGGTTGACTTTCACTGCAAGGTAATATCCCTTTCGTTCTTCTTATTTCCTGCGAAATTAGAAATAAATGTTAGATTGCATATACATATACATAAAATTTAGAAAAACAAATCAAAAAATAAAAGAACGACGGCCAGAGTAATTTGCAGTGGTCGGCGTTCGGGTTGTGTTTGAGTTGAAAATGGATTGGGTTCGGGTAGATTTAAGTTTAGATTGGGGAAATGGAGAGGATTCTTCCGAATCTAGGTAGATTAGGTGCGATTTTGGGGAAGTTCGGGATTGATCCAACCGGATCATGGTAGTTTTATGATTTAAGGGGTGGAAATAAAAAAAAAGAATTTTTTAGGTTTTTTTGGATTTCGGGAACGACGGCCGGAGGTCGGAGCGACATTCTCCTACGATGGCCAGCAAACGGCTAATAAACGTTGGATATGGGTGGAGCAAGATTGCACGGTTGTGATAGCGGCAGTTGAGGGCCGGAGTTCATTGTGTTCATCGTGTTCTTGATGAACATGTGATGAACGCTTTTAAAAGGGGCTGGTTTTGATCTAAAATAGGGGTTTTCTGTGTTCAGGGAGTGTTAGTGTAAGAGAGAGAGAGTAGAGAGGGACCGATTTGAGACTTGTGACTGAGTCAACTCGGTGCGGGGTATATATAAGGGGATTGAAACAGCATAGTTTTGACAAAGGGGATCTGCGTGTTTTGATCCGGGACAAGAGAGGGTCCGCGATTTTTAACAAAAGGGTTAATTGCATTTTTAGTCCCTAATCTTTGTAATTGTAATTCAGTTTGGTCACTCCACCATTGTAATGCGGATCTTTTATTTCAATCTAATTCAATTTAGTCCCTTTTAGTATTATTTCAAGTTTTAATTCCTTTTAATTTAATCCCTGGTTTTTGTTGTAATTTAATTATTTAATTGTTGCATATTTGAATGTTTTTAAATTAAGCATGCAATATATTTGTTAGGTGGATTTAATCACCTAGTTTAAATAATTAGAGCCTTTTAGGATTAGGTTCTTTAATCAAATTCAATTAATTTGATAGGAGAGGACATTATAGAAAATAAATGAATATTGAATGAAAGCTTAAATATCCTAAGTTGATTAGTATCACATTGCAATGTGATGTTAATCAAGGGGGTATTTAGGTAAGAGATTCAATACTTCATTTGAACATAGAAAATGGAAATCACAAGTAGCTAGTTTAAATAAAATTGGAATTAGGATTAAATAATTATTGACATTAATAATAGGAATATTATTAATTTAGGGAAAATATGGGTAGTGCCCAAATTTTTTGGGTGTTATCACATAAGCCCTAAACTAGATAATATTCATAGATTTTAATTAACTAAATCAATAGAGCCCTAATTAGGTTTTTACTTAAAATGATAAGGCAATAATTGAACATGCATTAAAATTTTTGTGTCGAGATGCATTTTGAATATAAATTGAAGTGTCCTAATGTATTTGGACATTTCAAAACTTATATTCGTCTAAAATGTATTTTCTTACAAAAGGATATCTCCATTCGGAATAAAATTCAATTAACAATTAAAGATTTAATTAATTCTAATTATTTCTCGAAATGCCAAAATGTCACGTGGAATTAATAAGGTACCGATAACGGGCGTTGTAGGGGTGCTAACCCTTCCCTATACGTAACCGACTCCCTAACCTAAATTTTGCTAAAAAGAATCTATGGCCCGTTTTTATGGTGTTCGATCTACCAAAGTGACTGGTGGCAACTCCAAATTGAACTTCAAGAATAAATAAAGGAAGTCCAATTTAATATGAAAAATCCTAATTTCAAGACCAAATTAAAAATGGTAAAACCTCCATTTAAAAACCCTAATTGGCAGATTTTTTACACACGATTTTAACAATGGTCGCGACAAGGTGATTGTAGACCGTCTTACGAAGTGTGCTCATTTCATAGTTGTGCATACTACGTATACGTTAGATAAGTTGGCAGAGTTGTACATTACGGAAGTTGTGTGGTTGCATTGTGTACCCAAATCCATAGTTTCAGATAGAGATATGTGGTTTACAACAGGTTTTTGGGAGTGTTTGCATAGAGTTTTGGGTACACGACTCAATTTTAGTACCTTGTATCATCCTCAGACATATGGTCAGTCTGAGCGAGTTATCCAAGTGCTTGAGGATATGTTGCGGTGTTGTGTTATACATTTCCAAGGTTCTTGGGAGAAATGGTTGCCTTTGGTGGAGTTTTCTTATAATAATAGCTATCAAGAAAGTATACAAATGGCTCCATATGAAGCCTTGTATGGTAGGAAGTGTAGGATGCCTCTTTGTTTGGTGGAAGCGGGCAAAAGTTAGTTTCTTTGCCGGATTTGCTTAAAGGAACAACAGAGAAGGTAAAGCTTGTTTTTGATCGGTTGAAGGCAGCTTCGGATCGTCAAAAGTCTTACGCGGATTTGAAGCATAAGGAGATTGAGTTTGCGGTTGGTGATCGTGTGTTTCTGAAAGTGTCATCTTGGAAAAAGGTGATGAGGTTTGGACGTAAGGGTAAGCTTAGTCCAAGGTTTATTAGACCATATGAAGTTGTGGAGCGTGTTGGTCTTGTTGCATATCAGTTGAGGTTGTGTTCTGAGTTGGAGAAAATTCATGATGTGTTCCATGTCTCGATGTTGCGGAGGTATAGGTCAGATCCGTCGCATGTTATGCTAGTGGAGGATATTGAGTTACGACCGAATTTGTCTTATGATTAGGAACCTCTTGAGATTCTCGATTCTAGTAGCAAAGTTCTTCGTGGTAAGATGATTGAACTTGTAAAGGTGTTGTGGCGTCATCGAGGAGTTGAGGAGGCCACATGGGAAAGCAAAGCATACATGTTAAAGCAGTTTCCGCACCTTTTTCCTCCAGGTAAAATTTCAAGGACGAAGTTTCCTAAGTTGGGGAGAGTTGTAACGCCTCGGTTTTTGGTCCTACGAGTTTGTAGGTTTGTTTTAGGGTTCGTTAGACCGAGACTAGAGATCATGGTTAGTTCGGGATTGGTTTAGGGAAAACCTAGTTTGGGAAATGATAAAAAATATGAGGAAATTTTCTAAAATCCTTTTTAAAAATATATAAGGGAGTGGTGAAGTCAATTTTGGAAAATTTTAATTGGAAGGTGGACATTTTGATTTAGTGACTAAATCGTAAAAATTAAAAATTGTTTTTAATGGCTAATTTGTAAAGTGCTAAAACTTAGAATCTTTAGGGAGCTAAAGTAAATGTAATCGGCTAGTCCTTTAATTTTACATGTTTTAATTGTGTTTAATTAGAAAGATTAAAAAGATTTTCATTAAAAAGGGAATTAAGCTTTACAAACTTCTTTTGACGTAACTTGCATTTCTCTGTATTTTCTCATCAGCCAACTACCTATTTTCTTTCAAAACTTCCATAGATCTTTTCCTTTCCATTTTACTTTTATTTCCAAATGATATTCATAGAGTTTCCTCAATAAGTTTCAAAGGTTTCTTTAAGATTTTCAATCAAATCTTGCAAATTGGAGGAATAGCAAGGGATTAGAGGTAATTTTCGTGTTTCTCCTCTAATCAAGGTTCTTTAATGAAATTCCCAAGTATTTGGATCTTTAATTATGTTTCTTAACAAGGTTTCATGATTGATTTGAAGAAAATGGCTAAATCAAGCTTTAAAAGATGATTTTGTGTAATTTTCGTAATGGATCTTTTTTGGCTAGTTTACGATTGATTTTAAGTATGTTTTGGAGGTTTATTAATGTTGAGATTGAGGTTTAAGCATGGTAATCCCGAAACTATTCGGGTCTCTAGTTGATTAGGTTGTTAGAATTTAGTGTTTCTGGTGTTAATGTGATTTTGTGAATGCTGGAGGTATAAGGTTGATAATAGGATGATCTTGGATGTTAATCAATGTTAATAAATGGATGGAAGTGTTAGGTTTTGGCGGGGTTGAGTTTGTAGAGTAATGGATGGTGTTTTCAGTTGTTTCGGTAGGCGTTTGGTGGTTTTGGGTAGAGCAACGTGGTAGGATTGCTTGTTGGAGTTTTTAATGCATTGAGATGCATTAATACTATGTTCTTATGTGGTTAAAACATTGGAGAACGTTTCAGAAGCAACCGTGAGGTTTCGAGAGCTTCAGACACTTAGTTACGCGTCAGCTATCAAGGTTTCATGTGTCGATGAGTGAGAATGAGGATTTCAGCTTTGAAATGTTATAAAGGTGGTTTTGGGAACTTAGATGTAAGCTTGAAATGCTTGTGTTCGGAAGTATAAGGAATTTATCTCCCAATTGTACTATTTATGAAATGGTTTTTTTGCACTTGGTTTTGAATACATGTTTACCAACTGTTAAAGCATGATTATAACATGCGGTTTGTTGTTATTAATGTTGAAATGATGAAGGATGCACATGGTAAGTGATCCTTGTAAGTAAATTTTTTTATACTTGTGATTTAAAGCATGGTTTAATGCTTTGGAAAATGATTTATTGATGATGCTTTGAAAATAGTGAGGTATGTGGTTAAATGTGAATTATATTTGCAAGTGATGTTGTAAAAGTGGTTTCTAAATGAAATCGGATATAGTTAGTCGGCTATAGGATTGAGTGCACTATAAATATGTCACCTTGGATGTCGAGGGGTTTATATAGTGTACCGAATACTCCATCCAAGTACCCTAATGTTGCGTGTAAAAGAGTCATATCGCAAATAGTGCAAGTGTACACGGCGCAAGTAGTAAAGTGATACTAAAGTATCGGATATCGTCTCCACAAGGACTGGAAATAACTCTATCCTTGAGTTTCTGCACAAGAGAGAGAAATAGTTTAATTGAATTGGTGAAGTAATCTTGAAAAACAACTAAAGTAAAAGAATAAGAAATCAGATTTAAAAAATAAGCCGATATTGAATTGCTCAGTAGTGCAGGTGTTGCACTGTTAGATAAACTTTTGTCTTCTGTCATCGTTCCTGCACGGTAGCACCTGTCGCGACAGAGGTCTGTTGACGCCGCGGCAGCGATCAACAACTCTGTACTTCAAGCTTGGCAAGAATCCCTGTTATGACTTGTCATATCCCTAGGTCCAAGTTCTTTTGATGAACACTTCTTGGATGATACCTCCCGACGTAAATCAAAGGGTGAACACCAATGTTGTTGAATTCTTCTTTAACCATTTAACCTTGAACTTATCCTTAAGCCAAGATGGTTTAACCATAAGCTAAAAAACTCGTATTTATTCCGTTCGTATGCTTGACTCTCCCGATATCAAACAAATGGATAACCTCACAATGTTCTCCCGATACTCTTGTGACATATGAAAAACTAGAATAAATAAACTTGAAGCTTTATTACTTGACAGAAAATTCCTAAACAATACAATCCTTGCAACTACTTTACAGAGTCAACCCTTATCCCTAGAGGAAGTTTAAAACATGATGGAGAAGGGAAAACGACAAGGGTTTAGGGGAAGACGGCTAGGAATCAGATATCCTTCCCTAGGTCGAATTACATGCCTTTATATAGGCCTTGGGTTCAAGTTTTCTAATATGGCAAGAATACAATTTTGAATTAAAATGCAACTCTATTAAAGATTAAATCTTCTGAGTAGATGCCTAGAATTTGTCCTCTTTTCTTGCCTTGAGTTTCTTCCTTGAACTTTGGGCTTGGCCTTCATTCTGCCTCAGGGCTTAGAAAAATATGGAAGTGGTCCATGACAGACCGTCTTGAAATCCTCTATCTATCGAGCTCCACTTCACTTTTCCACCTCAACATTCTGTCGTCATGGCTGCCACGGCAGATGTCACGACAGCCCTTACTTCTCGACTTCAGTTCTACAATCCGCCTCTGCTCCTTTGCTGCCCTGGGTCTGTCGCAGCAGATACCTTCAAAAGTAACCAAAATCAGTAGCAATTGTGCCATTTTATCTAATTGTTATGTATATGCAAAAATTTATCCTAAATGCAATGCATTATGCTTGAATGCAGCAAAAATATGGGTAAGTGAGGGGTAAAATATAGAACTTTTATACACTCAACACACCCCAAAGTCAAGTTCTTGCTTGTCCTCAATCAAATACGACCTAATCTAAAAATAAAAACTTTTTGGCTTGGCTTAATTGAGCGAACTTTTCATTACCTACCACACATTCACTATCAAGAGCAATACCTTGTCGGGTGTTTCTGGATTTATTCGGAACAATTCTATAGTTCGTGTGCGGGTTTTGTGGACAAATATGTGCCTAGACTCCTTTAGCTTACCAGAATAGTTATTCTTACAAACTTGAGTTTTATGCCAATTCATTTTTTCCGGAGGCAATTCTTAGGCTCCTTTGGTTTTTTCTGACCTTCAACTTCATCTTTTCTGGAGGCAATTCTTAGGCTCCTTTAGTTTTTTCTAACTTAAGCTCAAAGAAAAATCTTCCTAAAATCATTGTAAGGCAGTTTTGCAGGCAAGTGAGTCTAAAATTTTCCTTTTCTTATGTTCCTTTCCTAGAGCCAGTGTTTGGCACTTCTAGGGGCAACTCAAGTGGGTAAGCCTTCCTATTCTAGTTCACTACAAAAGTCTAGACAACATAAGAATTACAAAGGGTGTTCTAAAGATCAGAACTATAGCAAGGCTCTAAATAGTTCCTAAAAACATCCTAAAGGCACTGTCACGACAGAGTATGTCGCGACAGGTAAGTTCAGTTCAGAGACTTAAGCCAAAAAAAATTCCATCATTTTTGTTACACAAAAATAAACTTAAAATGAGAAAAAAATTAAAGACACAACTAACACATTCATTAATGGAGGGATGCCCACCCCCAAACTCGAGGGTTTCATTGCCCTTAATGCATGACAATGATTAAAAATAAAAATCAGAAATTAACATCACAAAATAGATAAAACAACAGCAAAGACAGCAAAATATAAGAAAAAAACACTTAAGTTGAGGAGATGTTGTCGCTGCTGCTGCTGACTAGGAGCTACCAGCGGGCAGTAACCTTAACGGCAGGGGTTGGCTGGTTGCTGGGAGAAGGAGAGGCCATCTTCTTCTTTGCCTCTCGAGGCGACTAGACTCTGGTCGGTGAGATGTGTGGGGGCTGGTCCAGAACCTCGAGATCATCATCGCTACTGTTGTTGCTGCCTGATCTGTCGTGGCAGGGTCCTTCGACAGTCTCATTCAGCTTCTTCCTTTTCATCGGAGGGAAGTCCTTGGAGATGTCTCGGACTACGGATGGCTCTAAGTCAGAATCTTGCCAGACGGAGGAGGAAGAGAACCCTTCAAAATATTTTGGGTCAATCTCCGGTAGGGGGTCCTTTCTTTTCTCTCCTCAGGGAGTGGCAGATTTTCTGCCGCCATCGCTGGTCGTTGCAGATGTGGGTGTTGAGGCGGCAGAAGGGGTTTTGGGGCTAGCAGAAGGTGTGGGTGCAGCAAAGAGAGTTTCTGGGAAAATAGGGAATTGCACATTGGGAAAATTTAAATCAGACTTGATAAAATTTACCGTGGCGGTAGTGAAGTCCCTTAGGAATCCCATTAGGCCGAGCTGTCGTTCTTCCATCTTTTGCAGCATCGTCAGAATCTGGCTGGATGTGTCTGCCGGTGGTGTTGTTGTCGTCTCTTTGGTTCTGCTGCGATAGGTTCAGGGGAGTCAGGGTCTACGGTCGATTCTGTCGCGACAGTGGGGTTCACATACGACAGATGAGTGGCAGCTTTTAATTCCATCAGACTATAGAGATTTTGCCGCGTCCACCCTTTCCCTCGGACCTTGACATCCTCGTTGATTTCTGGCACATTGTTGCCCCGAAAGAGCGTGGTGATGAGATAAGGGAAGACTAGGGGGCCTGAAGGTTGGAGAGCACACTCGAGGATTCCGTCTCGTATGTATCGGCCCACGTTGATTTGCCTCTCGTTGAGAATGGAGTGGACGAGGGCTAATCTCTGTCGATCGACAGTGGTGTTTTTCTGCCCGTTGGGACTGTAACGGCAGGCGCGAATAACGAGGCCACCTGTTATGCGGTTTCTAACATGTCTGTCATGCACTTCTGTGTCTACTGCGCGTCTGTTACACGTTTGCGTGTCTAAAGCGACGGCTCCGTGATAGGCTGTCTTCTACGCGTCTGTTGCGACAGCTGGTGATAGGCTGTGACGACAGGCTTGTCCGTTGGGCTTTTTGGGCTGTTGTGAATGTGATGGGCTGGTTCATTCCTCCTCCTTGCCTTGCTTCCTTTATTTCCTAAAAATAATTAAATAGATAAACTGAATTAAAATCTTATTTCCTAAAATAAATAAATAAATAAATATCTTAATTCCTAATAAATAAATAAAACTAAGTTAAATTAGGGATGCCATAGGGGCATCTCCTAAAGTAACTACTTCTTGCATCCTTGGGGCTTCAGTCCCCTGATAATGCTTGAGCCTCTGTCCATTGACCTTGAATTGGTGCCCATCCTTCATTGATTTGATTGTAATGGCACCATGAGGGAAAACTTGGACAACTTGGAAAGGACCAGACCACCTAGATTTAAGCTTTCCTGGGAAGAGCTTCAACCTAGAGTTGAACAACAACATATGCTGCCCTAGGCAGAACTGTCGTGGCAGCAACTTCCTGTCGTGCCACTTTTTAGTTTTGTCCTTGTAGATCACGACATTGTCGTAGGCAATTGCTCGAATTTCCTGAATCTCATTCAAGTCCAATAGCCTTTTCTGTCATGCCTTATCCAGGTCCATATTCACTGCCTTGATAGCCTAGTAAGCTCTGTGTTCTATCTCAACAGGTAAATGACAAGTTTTCCCATAGATGAGTCGATAGGGTGACATCCCCAATGGTGTCTTGAACGATGTTCTGTAGGCCCAGAGTTCATCATTGAGATGTAGAGACCAATCCTTTTGAGTGGGTTTAACCATCTTCTCTAGTATGTTCTTTACTTTTCTGTTTTATATCTCGGCATGTCCATTGGTTTGAGGGTGGTATGCTGTTGCAATTCGGTGCTTCACTCCGTATTTCCTTAATGCAGCAGCAATTACCCTATTGTCGAAATGTCTCCCCTCATCGCTATTTATCGCCCTTGGAATGTCAAACCTTGAGAAGATGTTCTTGTGAAGAAATCTTTGCACAATCTTGGCGTCGTTCTATTGAGTGGCGATTGCTTCTACCCACTTTGACACGTAGTCCACTGCCAGTAGGATGTATAAATTCCCACAAGAGCCTGGGAATGGCCCCATGAAGTCGACTCCCCATACATCGAAGATTTCAACCTCCAATATGTTCTGTAGTGGCATCTCATGCCTTCTTGATATGTTCCCAGTCCTTTGGCACTTGTCACAACTATTGTAAAAAGCTTGTGCATCCTTGAACAGTGTGGGCCAATAGAGACCTGATTGCAGAACCTTGGCAGCAGTTTTATTTCCCCCTAGGTGTCCTCCATAAGGGGCAACATGACAGTGGTGGAGCACTGCTTTCTGTTCGTCCTGTGGTATGCATCTCCTTATAATCTGATCTGCATAGAGTTTGAAAAGAAGAGGTTCGTCCCAATAATAATGTTTTGCATCATTTTGGAACCTCTTCCTTGCTTGGTAATTAAGCTCAGGAGGTAATAACCCACTTACAATTTAATTAACAATGTCAGCATACCAAGGGGTTTCAGAAAGCTTACTTGCCGCCATGGCTGTCGTGGACGTGCTGGTGGCAGCAAACAACTGCTCATCTGGGAAGGTTTCCAGTATGTTGGACTTTTCTGTTGATTGATTTCTTCCCATCTCCAGCCTTGACAAGTGGTCTGCAACTTGGTTCTCTGTTCCCTTTTTATCCTTGATATCAATGTCAAATTCTTGTAGCAACAAAATCCAACGTATCAATCTAGGTTTTGCATCTTTTTTCGTGAACAGATACTTTAGTGTTGGATGGTCTGTATGGACCACCACCTTCATTTCAAGTATATACGGACGGAACTTGTCGATTGAAAACACCACTGCTAATAGTGTAACCCCCTTAGCCCGGCCTAGACGCTTGACCCGAACTACAAAGATTACACGGGGAAAACCAAATTCAACCCGAAAGTCAACCTTGATTAATGACCCTTTTTTTTCATTTTTATCTTTTCTAAATGAACATTAAGCCTATGTGATTACTCAAGAATCATATGAGAGAAAGGCACAACGATCGGAAATCAATTAGGGATTCAATTGTAAGAATTGCACTTTTAGGGACCAAAATGTAAATTTTGTAAAATATAAGGACTTTGCATATTTAAATCTTACCAATATGTAATTAGTCATTTTACATGCATCTTTGTCAAATTTCAGCTTAATGGGACATTCCAAGCTCAATCAATTGCATCCACAATCAACGAGGACTAAAATGTAAGATATGAGAACTTGAAACAATTCAAAAACACAGACCAACGGTCAACTGTTTCAAAACGCTGACCCTGCTATCGAAACGATCATATCGAAACGCAGTTGACCGTTTTGGTACTCGTGTTCGTTCCGAGACCAGTATCAAAACATGTCTCTCCAGTTCCGAAACACTTTTACCCGTTCCGAAACACTATAGCCATTTCGGGCCCCTGTTTCGAAACAGATAAGGGTGTTTCGATACACCCTGCCCTGCAATTGCATAATTTTCTGGTTTTTCAAATCTTTTCACATTCAAACATTTCCCAAATCATACCATAACATGCCAACAACATGATTAGACATCGTAGAACATATTTAAGAAGCTTAAGCTAAAGCATGGCATCAAACACGTGAACATTTAGTCTATAGGCATGCTTCCTAACCACAAAACCAAATAAAGACCTCAAACCTCAAACCAAACCATATAGGCTATTTACAAACTTCAAAAGCCATAACAACTTGCCACAAACATAGGGAGTTCAAAATACATCTCCCAATAACAACCTTGAAGCCCCATTGACAAATACCAATACTAAAGTTTGTAAAATATCACCATACATGTGCTTTTCACTTCCTTGGATGTTCTTAGCCTTCTTGCTGCCCAAATTCGTCTCAATTATCTGCATTGTTGATAAAAGACAGCGTAAGTATATTCGCTTAGTGAGGCAAAGCCATACACATGCTTGTGAAAACTAAAGCATTTCATATACAAATCTCATATGCATTTCTCATAGCATAAATCATCTCAACATTTGGTACATGTGAATCAAATACATTTTCATATATTATATTGGCATTTCACATTACATCTTTACTCGAATATGCGGATTAGCTTGACTCAAGGTCAAGTCCTACCCCGATGGAATCTCTCATCACCAGACTCTCATGGCAGTATCTCCCATCGCCACAAAGCTTGGGTATTTCACCAAGTCCTACCCTGATGGTATCTCTCATCATCGGATTCTCACTTTGGATCGGGATGGCACTACCCCCATTGCCCAACTCCAAAGAGCACGTACGAATTTTTAGATTATAGTGCACTCTCATCCTATTGATTGATCAATTATATCCGGTAAGTATCTCATCTTCTATGCCAATATATTATGTCAAAATATCATCTCACCTACTGTTTTTATGCAACATTTCTCAAGTCTTTCTCATCTAATTTCAAAACCATATCTCATGCTTTGCATTAAGTCAAATCTCAAAAACTCTTTAATGCAACAAGCTATCTCATGAAATCTCTACAAAGCATCATCTCATGCTACAAATCATGCATAAAACAGTAGGAATTTGTCTATCTCAAAACAAGAGCATGTAAAAGCATTTAGGGGCATCAACAACATATTTGAGAGCAAATCTAGCCATACTTACTTCCGGACTTAGGATGGTGTTTCAAACCAATTATGTTTCGCTTGCTTGCCGAAACGATATCTAAGCTCCCGACACTTCCGGATCAACACCAAAAGCGTCCGAAGATGTCTCCCCTGTTCATTACACATAAGAGCAGAGGATTAATGCATCGTCATGCATTGAAATCACCAACCATCTAAACAAACTCGCTGCTCTACTCAAAAACACCATTTCGGCTACCAAAAACAACTGAAATCATCTCCAAACTTTCCCAAAACAAAGCCCACCGAAGATCTATCACTTCTAATCATTTCTAAACCTCAATCAACACCAAAAATCACCATAAACTCGTCCTTATATCTCCAGCAACAACAGAACACCAAAACCATCGATCTAGCATGTAAAACTTAGGAATCCAAACATATTCGAGATTTGTTTGATAGAACCTCATTTATAACATCAATTACCATCAAAAATATTTAGAAATAACCCTCAAAACAGAGCCTAACCAATAGTTACGAAAATCATCAAGATCTCTCCAAATATCTTGAGTTTTAATACAATTTCATGTTTCTAACATTAAAGCAACTAAAAAATCATTAACAAAGGATTGATAACTTGGGAATTTCAGTAAAGAACTGGTGATTAGAGGAGAAGGACGAAGCTTACCTCTAATGGTTGATTTCTCCTTAGTTTGGGCAAGTTTTCTTGAAAATCCAAAGTGAAAACAAAAGGATTTGATGAGGAAAAGATTAGGAATCCATAGGAGAATGAAATCTCATCAAAAAATGAAAATCAGAGGTTAATTGATGAAGGAGATGTGTTTGGCTGAGTGGAAGTTGAGAGAAAATGAAAAGAGCGAAAAAGATCGTAAAGTAGTTATGAATGTCAAAATAGGATTTTCTCTTTTAATTACTTTTATTAAATCATTATTAAAACACCCAAAATTAAAGAGAAATCTGATAAAAACATTTTGGTAAAATTAGCTCCTTAAAGATTCAAAGTTTCAATCCTTTACAAAACAGTCACTAGTCAACTTTTGCAAAAACTACGATTTGGTCACTACCACGAAATGTAGCATTTCCAAATCACATTTTGTAAAATTGTTTTCACCATAATCATTCATATAATAAATGAGGATTTTTAGATATTTTTCCATATTTTTAAAGCATCCCGAACTAGGTGTTCTCTAAATCTCCCTTAAAGATTCGAACCGTTCTCGACCGGCCTGATTCAAACTCTAAAACATCTAGGCCCAAAATCAGGGCGTTACAACTCTCCCCCTCTTAAGAAATTTCGTCCTCGAAATTTACTTGAAGGAATAAGGTAAGGAAATTGCTTCTTCATGTCTGCCTTCCTTTCCTACGTGGCTTCCTCAACACCACGATGTCTCCACAAGACTTTGACCAGCTCGATGGTCTTACCTCGGAGAACCTTACTATCCGAATCCAGAATCTCAACAGGTTCCTCATCATACGTCAAGTCTGGATTCAGCTCAACCTCTTCCACAGGCATAACATGCGACAAATCCGATATATACCTCCGAAGCATGGATACATGAAACATATTATATATCTTTTCTAACTCTTGAGGTAGTCTCAGCTTTTAGGCAACAGGACCCACACGTTCTATCACCTCGTATGGTCCAATGAACCTTGGGCTCAACTTGCCCTTCCGGCCAAATCTTATCACCTTCTTCCAAGGTGAAACTTTCAAAAATACACGCTCGCCCACAGCAAATTCTATCTCCTTACGCTTCAAATCCGTGTAAAGACTTTTGTTGATTCGATGTTGCCTTCAACTGCTCACAAATGAGCTTCACCTTCTCGGTGGTTCCTTTTAACAAAGACGGCATCGAGACCAACTTTTGTCCCGTTTCAGCCCAACAAAGTGGAGTTCTGCACTTCCTCATGTATAAAGCTTCATAAGGTGCCATTTGAATACTTCCATGGTAACTGTTATTATAAGCAAACTCCACCAAAGGCAAGTGCTTCTCCCAGGAGCCTTGAAATTCAATAACACAGCACCTCAACATATCCTCAAGCACTTGGATAACACGCTCCGACTGTCCTTCCGTCCGCGGATGATAAGAAGTACTGAAATTCAGCCGCGTACCCAATGCTTGATGCAAACACTCCCAAAACCTTGCGGTGAACCTCGGATCTCTATCAAACACTATAGATTTCAGCACTCCATACAATCATACAATCTCAGCAATGTACAACTCCGTAAGCTTATCCAAGGTATACGTAGTATGCACAGGCAAGAAATGCGCACACTTTGTAAGGCGATCCACAATCACCCAAACAGAATTCTTCTTTGATGGCGATAAAGGCAAACCAGACACAAAGTCCATGGTGATCCTCTCCCACTTCCATTCAGGAATCCTTAACGGCTGCAACAACCCTAAAGGAAATTGATGTTCAGCCTTAACTCGCTGACAAACCATGCATTTGCTAACATGCTCAGCGACATCTTTCTTCAATCCCACCCAACAGTACTCATCCTTCAGATCACGGTACATTTTTTACTACCAGGGTGCATAGCAAAAAAACTACTATGAGCTTCTATCAGAATAGTGTGCCTCAATTCAACATCATTCGACACCACTATCTGACTCCCAAAACATAAAACACCATCATCATTGAAGCAGAAATCTGATGGCCTACTTTCTGCGATATCTTGAACATGTGGCACCAAAGAATCATCCAACAGTTGTTTATCCTTAATCAACTGAACTAAAGATGGTTTCACTTGCAATTCAGCAACAAGACCACCATCTCGCGATATGCTCAAGCTAGCAAACATCACTCGCAGTTCCACCGCCACTTTCCTGCTCAAAGCATCGGCCACAACATTGGCCTTCCCCGGATGATACTTGATCGTTAGGTTGTAATCCTTAAGCATCTCTACCCAACGTCGTTGCCTAAGATTTCACTCCTTCTGAGACATCAGGTACTTCAAACTTTTCTGATCTGTGTACACAGTACACTTCTCGCCATAGAGATAATGTCTCCAGATCTTTAGAGCAAAAACCACAGCAGCCAACTCAATGTCATGCGTAGGGTAATTGCGCTCATGCACTTTCAACTGTCGCGATGCATAAGCCACTACCCTACCCTCTTGCATCAACACACACCCCAAACTAACATAGGATGCATCAATATACACTACAAACTCTTTTTCCTGATTCAGGTTGAACCAAGATAGGAGCTTGCGTCAAAGCTGCCTTTAGCTTCTCAAAAGCTTGTTGTCTCACGTCAATCCATTCATACTTAACATCCTTCTGTAACAACTTCGTCAAAGGGGCAGCAATCTTAGAAAATCCCTCCACGAACCTCCGGTAGTAACCTACCAAACCAAGGAAACTACGAACTTCTTGAATAGACCTAGGAGGCTTCCAATTCACCACCGCCTCAATCTTTTGAGGATCAACTCGAATCCCTTCAGCCGAAACCACATGGCCAAGGAAAACAACTTCCTTTAGCCAGAACTCACATTTGTTCAGCTTAGCATTAAGTTGATTCTCTAACAGCGCTTGCAAAACGATCCTCAAATGACCCTTATGCTCCTCCTTAGTACGAGAGTACACAAGGATATCATTGATGAACACCACAGCGAACTTATCTAAGAATTCATGGAACACCCTGTTCATTATATCCATGAAAGCAGCAGGAGATTTCGTCAATCCGAATGGCATCACTAGAAATTCATAATGCCAATATCTCGTTTGAAAGGTTGTTTTCGGCACATCCGCATCCTTCACCTTTAACTGATAATATCATGACCTCAAATCTATCTTTGAAAACACAACCGCTCCTCGGAACTGATCAAAAAGTTCATCAATCCTCGGCAATGGATACATGTTCTTGATGGTCAACTTATTCAGCTGACGATAATCAATGGACATCCTCATCGTGCCATCTTTCTTTTTAACAAACAAGATCGGTGCACCCCAAGGTGACACACTAGGCCGAATAAAGCCTCGATCAAGCAACTCTTGAAGTTGCATTTTCAACTCCTTCAACTCCTTGGGTGCCATACGATAGGGAGTAATGGACATTAGAGTTGTGTTCTCATACAACTCAATTCCAAATTCAACCTCTCGACTAGGTGGCAAACCAGGTAATTCCTCTGGAAACACTCCAGGGAACTCACACACGGTCCTTATATCCTGTACGCGAACCTCCTTTGTACTAGGATTCATAACAAAGGCCAGATAAGCGTCACATCCTTGACGCAACATCCGGCTTGCTTCATGCGTCGACACCATATTAGATAGAAACTTAACATTTTCTTCAACCACAACAACCTCATAATCATCTGCAAGTTTCAGTGAAACTCGCTTGCTTGCAAAATCCACAACGGCTCTATGCTCAACAAGCGAATTCATACCAAGAATTACATCAAATTCATAGAATGGTAACTCCATAAGATCAACAAGAAACACATGATCTTGCACTTTTAAGGGGCATCTCCTATACAATATTCTTGTTACAACTGTCTCACCAAAGGAACTAGTCACACGCATACCCACATCCAAAGACTCAACACGCAAACCAAGCATTTGAGCATGTTCACGCAATATGTACGAGTGTGTAGATCCAGAATCAATCAAAGAAAGTAATGACAAGGATTGCAAAGTAAAGGTACCTGCGATCATGTCCGTGTCATTCCTCCCTTCTCGATGGGCATACACTCGAGCCTGACCACCACCTTCAGGCTGAACAACCACCACATGTGCTACATTCCTTCCACCTTCTTCTCTACGCTGGAAGTTACCACGGCCGCGCCCACGACCTTATTGTGGCTCAGCTGCTCTCACTGGAGCCTGACTGTCTCTCAACGGCTGCGGACAGTCTTTCTTTATGTGCCCATGATTGCCACAATTCCAGCATGTACCAAGATTTCCCCAACACTCACCAGTGTGCCTTCTACCACACCGATTGCACTCAGGAGTCCGCATGAAAGCATTTGGTCCTTGCTGACCTCTCCTAGGGTTACCACCCCCACGTCTAGCATCGACATGTGACCTTCTATCCTTATGCCTTTTGTAATGATCTCTACCAAGATCACGTTCAGCAGCTCGCTTCCCTGAGCTAGATCCTCCCGCTCGACTTGCCAGACCAAGATTCAGCTCAATGTCCTTGGCTCTATTGACCAAGACATCAAAATCGGTATAGTCTGTTGCGAGCATATAGGTTTTCACATCAGCCCCCAGCCCATAATGGAATCGTTCACACCTTTCTCGCTCGCTAGGAATCAGCTTGGGTGCATATTGGCTAAGGCGTACAAATTGCACCTCATATTTTGCCACCATCATACTTCCTTGCACAAGGGACATGAATTCCCTCTTTTTCTCATCGAGGTAACGAACTCCCAAGTACTTTCGCTTGAATGCATTCAAGAAGAATGTCGAAGTCACATCATCATCATCCATCCCCGCTATTGTGGTTGTCCACCATGTATATGCATCATGTAACAGGGACACAATACATCCCAACTTCTGAACATTATTACAATTCAGATGTCCGAGAATCCTCTTGGTACTCTCTAGCCAAGACTCGGAACCTTCCGGAGTCAACCCTCTGAACTCAGTCCCTCCCAGACTACGGAGTCGCTCCAACAACAACCTCACATTAGCACCATCCTGAGGTGCAGCCCCATGAGCCCCAGCTATTGCTGGCTGAAAAGCTCCAGCAATAGCTTGTATCAACACAAACATATCAGGAGCAGCTTGCCCCTGAACTCCCTCGGGTCCAGCAACCCATGTACCAACTCCCGTAGCACCAACCTCAACTCCACCACCACCGGGTGGTCCACCAGGGGGAGGAGGAGGTAGATTCTCAGCATTCTCAACATTCTCATTCTCGGCCGTAGCACGGGTATTAATTCTAAGCTCTCTACATGGCCCCATAAGAAAACAATGCAACTGACAAAATACAATAAATTCAATTAGGCAAAATAAAGCAAGTAATCCAAGTACTCAAGCTCATTTTTGAAAACAATTCTTCTCAATAGTAATGATATGGCAATGGGATCCCCAACTATACCCCAAACACAACATAGCATCACAAATTCATCTCATTAGAACCAAATATCAACAATCATACATCATACTTTCACCAAAAAGTCATAACCATTCATAATCACACACATTAACCACTTACCAAGCCCCAAATTTTCGCAAACATGACTCCGATACCAATAAATGTAACCCCCTT
Organism: Hibiscus tridactylites; assembly: GCA_958450335.1. Classification (NCBI taxonomy): domain Eukaryota; kingdom Viridiplantae; phylum Streptophyta; class Magnoliopsida; order Malvales; family Malvaceae; genus Hibiscus; species Hibiscus tridactylites. Next base: position 79,794,486 of record OY288267.1, read on the forward strand.
AGCCCGGCCTAGACGCTTGACCCAAACTACGAAGATTACACAGGGAAAACCAAAGTCAACCCAAAAGTTAACCTTGATTAACGACCCTTTTTCCTTTTTTATCTTTTCTAAATGCACATTAAGCCTATGTGATTACTCAAGAATCATAGGAGAGAAAGGCACAGCGATCGAAAATCAATTAGGGATTCAATTGTAAGAATTGCACTTTTAGGGACCAAAATGTAAATTTTGTAAAATATAATAACTTTGCTGATTTAAATCTTACCAATATGTAATTAGTCATTTTACATGCATCTCTGTCAAATTTCAGCTTAATATAACATTCCAAGCTCAATCAATTGCATCCACAAACAACGAGGACTAAAATGTAAGATATTAGAACTTGAAACAATTCAAAAACACAGACCAACGGTCAACCGTTTCGAAACGCTGACCCTAGTATCGAAACGGTCGTATCGAAACGGAGTTGACTGTTTCGGTACTCGAGTGCATTCCGAGACCAGTATCGAAACAGGCCTCTCAACATTTCGGGCCCCTGTTTCGAAACAGATAAGGGTGTTTCGATACACCTTGCCCTGCAACTGCATAATTTTCTGGTTTTCACATCTTTTCACATTCAAACATATCCCAAATCATACCATAACATGCCAGCAACATGATTAGACATCATAGAACATATTTAAGAAGCTTAAGCTAAAGCATGGCATCAAACACATGAACATTTAGTCTATAGGCGTGCTTCCTAACCACAAAACCAAATAAAGACCTCAAACCTCAAACCAAACCATATAGGCTATTTACAAACTTCAAAAGCCATAACAACTTGCCACAAACATAGGGAGTTTAAAATACATCTCACAAAAACAACCTTGAAGCCCCATTGCCAAATATCAATACTAAAGTATGTAAAACATCACCATACATGTGCTTTTCACTTCCTTGGATGTTCTTAGCCTTCTCGCTGCCCAAATTCGTCTCAATTATCTGCATTGTTGGTAAAAGAGAGCGTAAACATATTCGCTTAGTGAGGCAAGCTCTAAAGAAAACCAACACAACAATACATCATTCAAAACTCTTTCTCAAATGTCGTTTTTAATAACATGCTCTTGCTATCTCATGCTTGAAAACCATTTCAAAGCAAATTTCCATTTGAAAATACATGTACCTCTATTCTATCTCATGCAGTTAAACCAATGCAAATCTCATGGCAAAGCCATACACATGCTTGTGAAAACAGAAGCATTTCATATACAAATCTCATATGCATTTCTCATAGCATAAATCATCTCAACATTTGGTACATGTGAATCAAATTTATTTTCATATATTATATTGGCATTTCACATTTCATCTTTACTCGGATATGCGGATTAGCTTGACTCAAGGTCAAGTCCTACCCCGGTGGAATCTCTCATCGCCGGACTCTCATGGCGGTATCTCTCATCGCCACAAATCTTGGGTATTTCACCAAGTCCTACCCCGATGGTATCTCTCATCATCGGATTCTCACTTTGGATCGGGATAGCACTACCCCTATTGCCCGACTCCAAAGAGCACATACGGATTTTTAGATTATAGTGCACTCTCATCCTATTGATCGATCAATTATATTTGGTAAGTATCTCATCTTCTATGTCAATATATTATGTCAAAATATCATCTCACCTACTGTTTTATGCAACATTTCTCAAGTCTTTCTCATCTCATTTCAAAACCATATCTCATGCTTTGCATTAAGTCAAATCTCAAAAACTCTTTAATGCAACATGCTATCTCATGAAATCTCTACAAAGCATTATCTCATGCTACAATCATGCATAAAACAGTAAGAATTTGTCTATCTCAAAACAAGAGCATGTAAAAGCATTTACGGGCATCAACCATATATTTGAGAGCAAATCTAGCCATACTTACTTTCGGACTTAGGATGGTGTTTCAAACCAATCCTAAATCCCCAAACCTTGTTTCTTTGTCCCTCGAGGACTTCTAGAATCATTCGCACTCACCGATTACGTTTCGCTTGCTTGCCAAAACAATATCTAAGCTCCCGGCACTTCCGATTCAACACCAAAAGTGTCCGAAGATGTCTCCCCTGTTCATAACACATAAGAGCAGAGGATTAATGCATCGTCATGCATTGAAATCACCAGCCATCTAAACAAACTCGCTGCTCTACTCAAAAACACCATTTCGGCTACCAAAATCAACTGAAATCATCTCCAAACATTCCCAAAACAAAGCCCAGCCAAGATCTATCACTTCTAATCATTTATAAACCTGAATCAACACCAAAAATCACCATAAACTCATCTTTATATCTTCGGCAACAACAGAACACCAAAACCACCCAAAAAACCACCAATCTAGCATGTAAAACTTAGGAATCCAAACCTATTCGGATTTGTTTGATAAAACCTCATTTATAACATCAATTACCATCCAAAATACATTAGAAATCAACCTCAAAATAGAGCCTAACCAATAGTTACGAAAATCATCAAGATCTCTCCAAGAATCTTGAGTTTTAACACAATTTCATGTTTCAAATATTAAAGCAACTCAAAAATCATTAACAAATGATTGATAACTTGGGAATTTTAGGAAAGAACTGATCATTAGAGGAGAATGACGAAGCTTACCTCTAATGGCTGATTTCTCCTTAGTTTGGGCAAGTTTTCTTGAAAATACAAAGTGAAAACAAAGGGATTTGATGAGGAAAAGATTAGCAATCCGTAGGAGAATGAAATCTCATCAAAAATAATGAAAATCAGAGGTTAATTGATGAAAGAAATGTGTTTGGCTGAGTGGAAGTTGAGAGAAAATGAAAAGAGGGAAAAGATCGTAAAGTAGTTATGAAAGTCAAAATAGGATTTTCTATTTTAATTACTTTTATTAAATCATTTTGAAAACACCCAAAATTAAAGAGAAATCTGATAAAACATTTTGGTAAAATTAGCTCCTTAAAGATTCAAAGTTTCAATCCTTTACAAAACAGTCACTAGTCCACTTTTGCAAAATCTACGATTTGGTCACTACCCTGAAATGTAGCATTTCCAAATCACATTTTGTAAAAAAAAATTCACCATAATCATTCATATAATAAATGAGGATTTTTAGATATTTTTCCATATTTTTAAAGCATCCCGAACTAGGTGTTCCCTAAATCTCCCTTAAAGATTCGAACCCTTCTCGACCGGCCCGATTCAAACTCTAAAACATCTAGGACCAAAATCAGGGCGTTACAAATAGCTCCTTCTCTGTTGTGGTGTAGTTGATTTGGGCGTCACTCAGTGTTTTGCTGGCATAGTAAATCACATGGAAGAGCTTATCCTTCATCTGCCCTAATGTTGCCCCGACATCGTAATCACTGGCATCACACATTATTTCAAATGGCAAACTCCATTCTGGTGGTTGTACGATCAGGGCTGTTACCAGCTTCTCGTTTAGTATTCTGAATGCCTCAGTACATTCAGCATTAAAATCAAAAGGGCGATTCTGTTACAACAGGTGGCAGAGGGGCTTGGTAATCTTCGAAAAATTAGCTATAAATCGTCGATAAAACCCTGCATGCCCTAAGAAACTTCAAATCCCTTTGATTGTGGTGGGTGGCGGCAGCTTTCGATAACCTCTATTTTGGCTCTGTCCGGCTTTATGTTGCAGCAGCTCACCTTGTGGCCTAGTACTATACCTTCATCCACTATAAAATGGCATTTTTCCCAGTTTAAAACCAAGTTCGCCTCTTTGCATCTCTCAAGAACTTTCTATAAATTCCCTAAACAATCCTCGAAGTTGTCTCCAAAGACAGAAAAGTCGTCCATGAAAATCTGCAGGAAATCCTCCACCATGTCGGAGAATATTGCCATCATGTACCGTTGGAAGGTTGCTAGTGCATTGCAGAGCCCACATGGCATTCTTCAAAAGGCATATGTGTCGTACGGGCATGTGAAGGTGGTTTTCTCTTGGTCCTCCGGTGCGATTGCTATTTGGTTATAACCTGAGTAACCATCAAGAAAATAGTAGTAAGGTTTCCCCGCTAATCTATCAAGCATTTGATCAATAAAAGGTAAGAGGAAGTGGTCCTTCCGGGTAGCTTTGTTAAGCTTCCGATAGTCCATACAAACCTTCCAACCGATCACAGTCTTGGTTGGGATTAGTTCGTTTTTTTCATTGGTTACTACGGTTATGCCTCCCTTTTTAGGAACACATTACACCGGGTTCACCCACTTGCTATCCGAGATGGCGTATATGATTCCGGCATCAAGCCACTTGATAATTTCTTTCCTCGCCACCTCTCACATAGCCTCGTTCAGTCGTCTCTGGGTATCAATGGTCGGCTTATGATCATCCTCCAAGAGGATTTTGTGTATGCATAACGCCGGAATGATGCCTTGGATATCAGCTATAGTCCATCCAATGGCCTTCTTATGTTGCTGTAGCATTTTGATTAGCCGCTGCTCCTGTTTCTGTATTAAGTTGGAAGAGATGATTACGGGCAACGTATCATTTAAACCAAGAAAGACATATTTAAGCTGCCCCGGCAGGGGTTTAAGGTCTAGAACATGTGGCTTTTAAATGGAAGGCTTCTGGATTACATGTTCATTCGAGGTATAATTTAAAGGCTCGAAGAACTTACCTGGACGTATGCCTATCCAATTTACCTCATCAGGACCTTCAGTGTCGGATGTTTTTGTGTCTGAGGAGTCACTGTCGTTGTTGCTGCCGTGACAGTCTTCCGGGTGACTGCGATGGCAGTGACCAAACTGTCTGTCGTGGCGGTTCAACCTGATGCAGGGTTGGTCAAGGACTACTTCAGAGATTGCCTTGCATTCTTCTTCTGCATCAGCCTGTTTTATTGCGTGGAGAACATTGAGTTTGATTTGCTGATCATTTACTCTCATCGTTAGTTCTCCTTTCTCAACATCGATCACAGTTCTGCCTGTGGCTAGGAAGGGTCGCCCCAGGATGATCGCTGCGTTTTCATCTGCTTCACAGTCTAGAAAAAGAAAGTCAGCAGGAAAAATAAATTTATCCACTCTTACCAAAATATCTTCGATCTTCCCTTCTGGTTGTACGTAAGAGTGGTCTGCCAGCTGCAGCATGACTGTCGTGGGCCTTGCTTGTCCAATACCTAATTTCTGAAATACAGATTTGGGCATTAGATTTATGCTAGCACCAAGATCACAAAGTGCCTTACCCACAAACTTATCGTCAATTATGCATTGTATGATGAAGCTCTCAGGGGTCCTTCTTCTTTTGGGGTGGATGCTTATGCAAGATTTTCATGCATCCTTCTGTCATCTTCACTGTCTCAAATTCCCCAAGTCTGGACCTTTTGGACATTACGTCCTTGAGAAACTTAGCATATCCAGGCATCTTCTTAATGGCCTCTAACAGTGGTATGTTAATGTGTACTTGCTTAAAAATATCACAAATCTTCTTAAGCTAGTACTCATGTTTCTATTTCTGTAACCGCTGTGGAAAAGGAGGTGGAGGACGGTAATCTTTAAGGCGTCCTTCACATGGAATTCGGATCTGAGGAGGCTTAAGTTCTTCAGCATCTTCTGTTTGCTCCGATGTCCCTTCTGCTGTCGCGCCAGGTGTGTTGACAGCAGGTTGTCTCTCTTCTACCGGGGCAATGTTCATGGCTAGTGTCTCTAGGGTCAGATTCTTACTTGGTATGTCTTTTATTTCCGGCCCTTGTAATTGTTTCCCACTCCTAGTTGTAATTGCTTTACACTGCTCATGTGTGGGTTTTCTAGTGACCTCAGTATCACTAGGGAATCCTCTGTTCTGTCTCGGCTTGATATACTGTGAAATTTGGCCCATCTGTGTCTCCAGAGATTTTAGGGTAGCCTCATGGTTTGTCATCCTCATCTATGTCTTGTCCATGAATGATTCAGTTTTCTTGACAAAGTGATCCATGTTCACCATGTATGCTCCCGTCTGTGACATAAAGGTTGCCAAGGTCTGTTCCAGTATACTAGGTGCTGTTGCTGGCTGCTGTTGTGGCTGCTGTCGTAACAGAATTCTGGGTACTCCTTGGTTTTGGTTGTTCTGCACTGGAGGATTTAGTGCGTTGTTCGGATTGCTCCAGGAAAAATTTAGGATCCTTCCTTCAGTTGGGACTGTAATTGTTGAAATCATAGTTTCTCGGCTCGTTATAGTTCCCAACATACATTCCTTCTTCCAACTGTAAAGGGCAGTCTTCTGAACTGTGGTTCCCACTACAGGTTTCACATACCTCTTCTGCAGAATATACAGCTTTAGAATCGTTCCGCTGCAGCTTTTCGACTATCTTTGTGAGGTATGCAACATGTGATTTAACCGAGTTATCAGCTTCATAATCCTTTACAAATATTCCTCGTTTTCCTCCTCTTCGAGCTGTAGCGAATTGCTCATCGTTTTTTGCTAACTTCTTCAACACTATCATTGCCTCGTCTGGTTTTTTATCCAGTAATAGCCCATTTGCTGTTGAATCTATTCTCAGTCGAGTGTGTGCATTGGCAGTGTTGAAGAATTTGACAACCTAATTCCACACAGGGAATCCATGCATCGGGCAGTTCCGTAAGAGAGTTGTAAATCTGTCCCACGCCTCGTGCATTGGTTCGTCATCATCCTATTGAAAAGTAGCAATCTTGTTACGCAATCTTTAAGATAAATGAGAAAGATTAAAAGGAGAAAGGAATTCACGAGAGAGATCTTCCAAAGTTCTTATTGAACCCGGCGTTAATTTGTTCCACCAAGTTTTAGCTCTATCTCCCAATGAATGAGGAAATAATCAGAGCCTCAGTACTTCCGGATTTATTCTTGGCAGTCTGAACGATCCACAGATTTCTTGGAACGTTTTAAGATGTTCTCGGGCATCCTTAATAGCAGAACAACTAAACTTGTAACCCCCTTAACCCGGTCTAGACGGTTGACCCGAATTAAGAAAGTCACACGGGGAAAACCAAAGTCAACCCGAAAGTCAACCTTGATTAACGACCCTTTTTTTTTCTTTTTAATCTTGTCTAGATGCACATTAGCCTTAATTGTGATCATACAAACAACATACTAAAAGATCACAAACATCAGAGATCAAACAGGGACCCAATTGAACAAATTGCAACTTTAGGGACCAAATTGTAAATTCTGATAAATATGAGGACTTAGTCCAAATTAAGGTTACCATCTTGAAATTAGTCAGGTTTCATGCTTCCCTGTGAAATTTCACCTCAAAAGGACATCTCACACTCATTCAATTGAACAAACAAGATTCAGGACCAAAACGTAAACAAAGCAAAACATATAAAGATACTTTTAACTGAATTTAACGGTCTGGTATCGATACGCCTAGGTGTCGTATCGATACGCGGGGAAGGCAGTAACCAAACTTCAGCAACGGTATCGATACGAGTTCCCCCGTATCGATACGGTCTTCATACGGTATCGGTACCTGTTCAACCGTACCGATACGCCTGGGCAGGAAAGAGCATATTTGGCTCAGGCGTATCGATACGCAAGCCCGAGTACCGATACCCCTGCCTGAAATCGACTCAATACCAACATCAAACATGCTTCAAACTCCAAATTAACATCACCAAACCATATCACTTATTCATACAACATGCAAGGACCACAATTGCATCATCAATTCAACATATAACCATCACATATGAAAAGCCCCAATTTAAATGGCATGCTTCCTACTTAAGCTAACCATTCATGCATGAACCTTCATAATCAAGCAATGAGAATTCAATCCAAAAACCAGCAACCACAACAACATTTAACATACTTAGGGAGTCTCAAACACCTCCCAAAACATACACATTGGTCCCCCATTGCCAAATCACCCCAAAAGCTAAAAGCACTTATAAAACCTCATACATTGAGCTTTACTTGAACTTGTTTGCTTGCCCTTTCTTGCTGCCCCTCAAGGTACTCTAATGCTCTACATTATTGAATTAAGAAAACGAGAGAGCGTAAGCAAAAGCTTAGTGAGGAATGCTCTTTAAAACAATTCAATAATGCAATTAAAACCATTTATAAAACATGCTTACAATCAACCTTTGCACATGCTCAAAGCATACTTTAAATCAAGCAATCCCATGCTTCAACATCTCAATAAAACAAGCATCTCATGCTTCCACATAAACATTAAAACATGCATCTCATGCATCTCAATGTACTTTACATGTCATATTGGCTCAAGTGATACATTTCATTTATAAAACAAGTTCAACAACTTTCCCCAAGGACTTTTAAACACCTTGGCCCCAAGGACTTTTAAACACCTTGGCCATGGACTTTTAAACACCATGAATGAGGACCACACAAGGACTTTTAACCACCTTTGTGTCCAATGCTTGAATCACCCCAAGGACTTTTAAACACCTTGGCCCCAAGGACTTTTAAACACCTTGGCCCCATGGACTTTTAAACACCATGGAAAGGAGCACCTAAGGACTTTTAACCACCTTAGTGTCCGCAACAAGAACCATCCAAGGACTTTTAACCACCTTGATGTTCTTAAGAAACAAGGCTCACTCAAGGACTTTTAACCACCTTAGTGACCTTCACTTTTACAAAACATCACTTGCCAATATACATCTTATACATCATATAATTCACTGTTTTAAAGCATTAAACCAAGCCATTTCATCATGCATTTCAAAGCATCAAATCCACATTTTATCAATGCATAAAAGCAAGGTACTCCTACCTAGAGTTACCTTCAACACATGGCTTAAAACATCAGCAAATATCATGCTAAAACATCAGCAATTATCATGCTAAAACATGCTTTCAAAACAGTAATCAAAACATGCAAATCATCATTTTGCATCACACCAAAACATGGCTACCACTTAGAGAGAAATCCGAAAACTTACACTTGAGCTTAGCAAAGTTGTTTAGACTTAAACTAAGCCCCCAAAACCTTGGTTTCAAAGCCGAAAACCATTTTCACAAATGCACTCACCGATTTCCACTTTGCTTCAAGCCAAAGCACCAAATCAAGCCTCCGGATCAACAACTCTTGGATCCAAGGATGCCTCCCCTGTTTCAACACATTAAAGCAGAGGATTAATGCATCATTATGCATTAATTGCTTCAATGAAAGCATCTAAACTCGCTGCTCTCACTCAACCTCCATTTTCGGCCACCAAACACAACCGAAAATGCATCCAAAACACTTCTAAACAAAGCCCAGCCATAAACCAGCAAATCCACACTTCCATTAACATCATAACACATCTAAAAAACAACCTATTAACATCCTTATACCTCCAGCAACACCAGATCACCAAGATCACCTCAAAAACTACCTTAAAACACAAGCTAAACTTAGGAAACTCAACCTATCCGGGATTGCATCAATCAAAACTCATTTCCTTATCAATTTAGAGATCATTTAACATCAAAAACACCTCTCAAATCACAGATCTAACAGATCTAACGAAAATCATGTGAAATCATCAAAATCTTGCATAATTAGCCAAGATCCATAAATCAACTTAAAAGCCTTTAATTAAACATCAATTTAGGATTGAAAACTTAGGAATTTCATTAAAGAACTTGAAGTTCAGAGGAGAAGGACGTTCTTACCTCCAAACTTGAGTTTCTCCTCTTTTTGGAATGAAAAACCTTGATGAAACTTGAAGCAATTGAAGAGGTTTTGAAGATATGTTGATTTGCAATCAATTCAGAGTTGAAAGGAGGATTTAAGGTGAGAAAATCAGAATCAAAACTCTGGAAATGGAGTGTTTGGGTTGAGAGAAAAAAGAGAGAAAGAAAATGAGAAGTTAGTTGAGAAAATGACTAAAATGAGATTTCCCTCCTTTTTGTTATCTTTAAAATCAGAATTATGAGTCAAAATATCTTAGAAAAATCTGGAGAAACTCCCTTTGGGTAAATAGCTCCTTAAAGATTCAAAGTTTCAACCCTTTATAAAACAGCCACCAAACTTTCAAAAATTACATTTTGGTCACTAGTCAAAATGTCACCCTTCCAAAACTCATTTTCCAAAATTGATTTCACAGTTCACTTAATTATATTAAAAGATGATTTTAGAACATTTTTCCATATTTTTAATGCAACCCGAACTAGGCTTTCCTAATTTAACCTCTTACGATTCGAACAGCACTTTGACCAACCGGTCAATGCCCAAGACTTCTAAGCCCAAAACCGGGGCGTTACAAAACTGGCCAGCAAAATTTATCATGCTGAACATGACAGGTTTCAGTTCAAAGTTTTCAGCTTCCACGTCTGGCAAGGTAGTTTCTAGTTCAACATGGTCATTGTCCATGTAGTCTCGACAGGTCTGTTGTACGGCAGCGGCCGGCGGCCGTTCGTTCCGGGCATCTTGAGGAGGATCAACAATAACTCTCTGGTTATTGTTGTTGGGGTCATTTATCCCATCGCCTTGCCTTCCGTTCACCATTGCTTCTAGTATCTCCTCAAGATATTTGTTTCTTGCTATTAAGAGTCGGGCTTGGTTCCTGAGTTGGTACGTGCGTTCGATTTCTGGGTCTAGTTCGTACTCAGGTTTTTTACCTCGTCTAGATATGCGTATAAGCAAACAGAAAACCTTGTGAAAAGCACGGGGTAAATAACACCACTAAAACAGAAAAATAAAAAGAAAAGTGCAGTAATAAAAAGGGTAAAGATATGTTTCCAGTCCACGGCAGCGGCGCCAAAAACTTGTTGTGTGTAAAAGAGTCTTATCACAAATAGTGCAAGTGTACACGACGCAAGTAGTAAAGTGATACTAAAGTATCAGATATCGTCTCCACATGGACTGGAAATAACTCTATCCTTGAATTTCTGCACAAGAGAGAGAAATAGTTTAATTGAATTGGTGAAGTAATCTTGAGAAACAACTAAAGTAAAAGAATAAGAAATCAGATTTAAAGAATAGGCCGGTATTGAATTTCTCAGTAGTGCAGGTGTTGCACTGTTAGAGAAACTTTTGTCTTCTGTCGTCGTTCCTGCACGGTAACACCTGTCGCGGCAGAGGTCTGTTGACGTCGTGGCAGCGATCAGCAACTCTGTACTTCAAGCTTGGCAAGAATCCCTGTTTTGACTTGTCCTATCTCTAGGTCCAAGTTCTGTTGATGAACACTTCTTGGATGATACCTCTCGGCGTAAATCAAAGGGTGAACACCAATGTTGTTGAATTCTTCTTTAGCCACTTAACCTTGAACTTATCCCTAAGCCAAGATGGTTTAAGCATAAGCTAGAAAACACTTATTTATTACGTTCGTATGCTTGACTCTCCCGATATCAAACAAATGGCTAACCTCACAATACTCTCCCGATACTCTTGTGAGATATGAAAAACCAGAATAAATAAACTTGAAGCTTTATTACTTGACAGAAAATTCCTAAACAATACAGTCCTTGCAACTACTTTACAGAATAAACTCTTAGCCCTAGAGGGAGTTTAGAACATGATGAAGAAGGGAAAACGACAAGGGTTTAAGGGAAGACAGCTAGGAATCAGATATCCTTCCCTAGGTCGAATTACATGCCTTTATATAGGCCTTGGGTTCAAGTTTTCTAATATGGCAAGAATACAATTTCGAATTAAAGTGCAACTCTATTAAAGACTAAATCTTCTAAGTAGATGCCTTGAATTCGTCCTCTTTTCTTGCCTTGAGTTTCTTCCTTGAACTTTGGGCTTGGCCTTGATTCTGCCTCAGGGCTCAGATAAATATGGAAGTGGTCCACGACAGACCGACTTGAAATCCTCTATCTATCGAGCTCCACTTCACTTTTCCACCTCAGCATTCTGTCGTCATGGCTGCCACGGCAGATGTCACGACAGCCCTTGCTTCTCGACTCCAGTTCTACAATCCGCCTCTGCTCCTTTGCTGCCCTGGGTCTGCCGCAGTAGATACCTACAAAAGTAACCAAAATCAGTAGCAAATGTGCCATTTTATCTAATTGTGATGTATATGCAAAAATATATCCTAAATGCAATGCATTATGCTTGAATGCAGTAAAAATATGGGTAAATGAGGGGTAAAATATAGAACTTTTATACACTCAACACCTAACGATTGAGGTATGTGTATGGTGTGTCACGTCTCTTGTTAGTGGGGTTATACATCTACCGATGAGTGGTGTTGTTGGATTTATACGGTGTACCAAATACTCTACCACGGGTGTCAAAACGGTGGAGGGTAGTTCTCATGTATGAACCTTGAGATGTCGGTGAGAATGTATGAAGTGTTGGGACAACACTTGTGAATTAGTGTAACCGATATGTTGTTTTGAGAAATGAACTTGCCTAATGAAAACTTGTAAGACAATATAATTAATGATGTATCATGAGACGGTTTATATTGAATATTGTGATTTATACATATTTTACTCTTTAAGCTTTGCATATGGTAGTTATGCATGAGAAAGCTTAAATTGAGTGTTAGCAATGGGACTTGCTATTGATTCATGATACATGTTGCATAAGGTTTATTATGCTGATTTTTTATTAAGGAAAGTGCATGGTTTTAAAGGCATGATGGATTTCAAAATGATGATTTAAGTTAGTTGAAATAAGATTTCCATGTGGACTTTGAAAATGGTTTTAATGCATTGATGGTGTTTTATTTTTTAGCACTCCTCACTAAGCCTTGTGTGCTTACGCTCTAATTTTTCCATCAATGTAGAGAATTAAGGTTTTGGAGGCAGCGTGGAGCAAGAGATCACAAGAGACTTCATTTGAGAATGTATGTTTCGGTTTAGATTATAAGTAATAAGGACAACGGGGGATCCGTTGTGTTTTGGGAGATTTGTGTAAACTACCTATTTGAGCAAGTGTTCATTGTTGTTTTAGACTTGTAAATGGCCTTTGGTTATTGGCTTGTGCTTTGCTATGCATTTTGGTATCTTTCTTGGCTTGTTTACTAGGTTGCATGCCTATAGTTTACCGTTGATGCAAATTGTCATGATATGATGTTGAATATGCCATGAATGATTGAGGTTTGATGTTTGGATGTGTTAGGATCAATTTACACTGTGTAAAATTCAATTACTTTTACACAATTTTTTGACTGTTGGATGATGGTATTTAATGGCTCGGATTATTTCCTTATCTTTTTTTCCCAAGTGATAATCTTCACATTTTTTACTGTTAATCTCATCCATCTATTTCACTCATCCAATGGTCCTAGATTAGTGTAAAACTAAATGAGTTTTACACCATGTAACTTGATCTCATCCATATATATATATATATATATATATATATATATCGGAAGCATGCTTGAGTGGTTATGGGTGCATTAAAGTGTGAAAAATCAGCAAAATGTGATATTACAGGTCCAGGTGTTTCGATACGCCTAAGGCTGTATCGAAACAGTAAGCTTGAAATGGGCATGGGGTTTCGAAATAGAGAAGAGTGTATCGAAACAGGCTCGGCTAAGTTGGCTACTAGAATTTGTGTACTGAAACGTCATGGAGATCGCACCAAAACGGGCTCGCGTTCTGAAACACCCAGACCTTTTCCGAAACAGGGTGTATCGATACATGGCTAAGTGTATCGATACACGAAGTTGTTAAGTTAGTTAATCAGATTCTCTTGAAGTTCTGTTTCTTTACGTTTTAGTCCTTAAATTTTGTGGATGCAATTAAACATGTTTGAATGATCGGATTGAGCTGAGATTTGAAACAGTGGCATGTAATGTGACTAATTAACGGATGGTAACTTAAAATTTAAAGAATCCCCTATAATTTGCTAAAATTACATATTGGTCCCTAACGCGTGTTTGTAATCAATTGAATGCCTAATCGATGTTTGTTTGAGTTGATGTATCTTCCGCTTTACTTCAAGATAAAAAGAAAACAAATAGGGTCGTTTATTGAGGTAAACTTTCCGGTTTACTTCAATATTCCCTGTGTGACCCGTTCGGTTCGGTTGGGCACCTAGGCCGGGTCGAGGGGGTTATAGGCAACCCAGGCAATTCTTCCAGAAACACCTCCTTAAAATCACAAACGGTACGAATATCTTGGGGTTGTACCTCTATCATATTCGGATTCATAAGATACGCCAAGTATGCTTGACATCCTAATTCCAACAACTTTTGTTCCTCCAATACTGAAAAAACATTGGATAAGAATTTGGCATTCTCACCCACCATCACAACTTCATAATCGTTGACAAGTTTTAACGAAACTCGCTTAGTTTCAGAAACAACCACAACTATATGTTCAATTAACCAATTCATACCAAAGATTACATCAAAGCCATAGAATGGTAACTCCATCATATCCACGGCAAAAACATGGCCTTGCACCATTAAATGACATCTCATATAAAACCTCATAACAATAACGGTCTCCCCAAAAGAACTCATCACATGCATACCCACATCTAACAACTCTATAGGTATATCAAGCAATTGAGCATGCTCGTGCAAAATGTATGATTATGTAGAACCAAAATCAATCAAGGAAAGTAATGATAAGGATTGCAAAGTAAAAGTATCTGCAATCATATTTGTGTCATTCCTTACCTCACGGTGCATACACCCTCGCAAGTTATCCTCCCTCGAGTTGAACAACCACAGTATGAGCAATATTCCTCTAAACATCCTCCCTGCGCTAGAAATTACCTCGACCGCACCCACGACCTCTCTGTGGCTTAACAACACGCACATGAGTCACGCTTTGTGTGACCCTGCGTTCCACAATTCCAACATGCACCAGGATTTCCCCAACACTCAGCCAAATATCACCTCCCACAACGGTTACACTCAAGAGTACGAACAAAAACATCTTGGCCCTATTGTCCATGGCAAGTATTACCACCACAACCACGCCTATGATCCAGTAATACTTCTTATCACGCTGCCTCTTATAGCAATCCCTACCAGCAGCGAACTCAGTAATTCTCTTTCTAGAACAAAAACTCCCTGATTGAGAGGACAAACCCAAATTTTGTTCAATATCCCTAGCTCGAGTAACCAAAACATCAAAATTTGTATAATCTGAAGCCAACATGTAAGTCTTCACTTCCCTCACCAACCCATATCTAAACTAATCACATCTCTTTCGTTTGTTGGGAACCATTTCTGGGGCATACTGGCTCAACTGAACAAACTGAACCTCATAATCTGCAACAGACATATTCCCCTGTACGAAAGCCATAAACTCTCTCTTCTTCTCGTCCTGGTAATGAATACCCAGATATTTCATCCGAAAAGCAGTTTCGAAGAAATCTCATGTCACGTCAGCAAGTTCCAACCTCGAGATAGTAGTCGTCCACCAAGTATAGGCATCACCCTGAAGCAAGGACACCATGCAACCCAGCTTGCGCACATCCGTACACTCCATCTGACCAAGAATCCTTTGAGTGATCTCAAACCATGCCTCATAATCCTTCGGAGATAAACCTTTAAACTCATTACCACTCAAACATTGCAAACGCTCCAAAGGTAAACCAGGATTAACAACCGCATGCACACCCGCCATCGCTGCCCAAAAAGCTCCAGTTATAGCCTGAATCAATGGCATCATATCACCTACTGTCGGCCCTTGCGGTGCTTGAGGTGCACCACAAGAGAGAGGTACATGGGGCGGGACATCATCATTACACTCCTTATTAACATTACGAGTATTAATTCTAAGCTCTCGTCTCGGTCCCATCTCAAAACAGTATGAATATATGCATGAAAATGCAACAAAAAAATGATTAGGCCAACTCAAAGCAAGATTCCAAGATGCTCAAGTTTTAAATCAAAAATCTCTTTTTACTAATAGTAATAAGGCAATGGGTACCCCAATATCTATCCCACATCTCACATAGCAATCAAAGGATCATGCTTACAAACACCGTGCATAACCTATACGCAACCAACCATCACAACATGGCATAAAGCAATCAACGTGCATAGGCAAACAACATGAATCAACCCAAACAACGTCGCATCAATCATCTTACCTCTCAATTATTCGTAAATCTAGCTCTGATACCAACAAATGTAACCCCCTTGACTCGATTTAACCGTTCTATCGACTCGAGCGAGTTACACGGGGATTATCGAAGAAAACTCGTGAAGATTTCCCTCAATAACCGACCCTTTTTTTCTTTTACCTTATCTAGATGCATTTAATGTTACCTAAGGTGATCATACATACAACGGAAGAAGATACGACAAAAACCGACTTCGATTCGATTCACGAAAGCTCGATAACTAGGATTATGGACCATTTTGCAAATTTTTTGAAATTATAATCCAATTTCCCAATTGACCTTACCAATCTTTAATTAAGTCCATTTTAAACATACATGTGCAATTTCGCCACAAACCAAGTTCATTTACAACATCAATTAAGCAATGCCAATATTTAGGGACCAAAATGTAAAACTTTAAAGTGTAAGGACTCACTTAAAATTAAATTTACCGATTCTCAATTAGTCAGGTTCCATGCATACATGTCAAATTTCAGCTTAAAAAGTTCATCAAAGCTCATTCAATTGTATACATAACAACCAGGGACCAAAATATAACTTTAGAAACTACTTTTCAACACTACAGATGAGTCCCCATGATAGGTTTCGAAATCATCCCTTACTGGTTTCGAAACCAGTATTCTAGTAGCCAAATTCGGCTTCCTAGTTTCAAAACATGGGGCCTGGTTTCAAAACCTTCCTGGAGCAAAATACCCCTAGTTTCAAAACATGTTGCCTAGTTTCGAAACCTGTCTGTAGGTTTACAAAATCTGCACATTCGAAACACCACGATACCTTCCTAAACACATTCGAATTAACCCCAAACATCATTTAAGACTCAAGCATCAATACCATAGCAGTCATACAACGTCATATACCCCAACGACCACCCCAACATGCTTGTATTTCCAAACAACCCCCAAATCAACCATAATCTAAACATCAAAGGCCATTTACAAGTCTTATAAACCAACATAATCTTGCATCAAGCCGAGAAGTTCAAAAGACATACTCCTAAACCATTATTAAACCCTTATTGCCCTTATTACGTATTAGTCTAATTTTGGAAACCATACTTGAGCAAACACGCGTCTTGGAACTCTTTCTCTTGCCCTCTTGCTCTATTTGGAAAGTTATTTCTCTGTATTGTTGAAAAGGGAGAGCGTAAGCATAAATTCCTAGTGAGGGTCACTAAAATAAAACAATCAACAATGCATTTGAAACCCATTTGTGTGGACCATTCTTCTAGCATCATGCTCAAAACATCTCGCGCTTTACTTCCCTTCCAAAAAAAGTTTAATAAATTGCTTCCAAAACATGTATCATAAATCTCATGCATAATGCATATTATACAAAATCTATTTACAAACTATGATACACTTAAATCACATACATTGGCTTTAAAAGTGACCCGGATAGACTTACTACGATGGCACTACTTCATCAAGTCTCAGGGCGGAACTACCCCCACCATAGTCTCACTTCGGTGGGGAATAGAATCTACCCATATATCATATGTGATAGTGCTACCCCTACCACTTCACAATAGAACTACCATATTGTTTAACCGAAGAATTTCTCACGATCGATTTTACATTTTACAGTGCACTTTAATCCTATGGTCGACCAACTATATCTTATAGCATTTAAACCATTTTCCATTTGCCAATATATTCATTTATAACAAGATACCCCACAGTTTTCATATGCATCATTCAAACCAATATTCATCAAAAGCATCTCAAATACATCAACCCATGTATTTAGGCATTTTCTCAAACATGTTGCATACTACTTTCTAAACACATGTGTCATCATAATGTAACCATATACAACATTTCTCATTTCTAAAACATGCATATAACAGTAGGTAAAGCAAATCTATTTTCAAGGCATGAGCATGAATTTAATAAAACAATGGAAACCGAAAGCCAGAGTGAAATCCTCCATACTTACTTCCGAGCATAGATTAGCATTTCAAGCTCAATCTAAACCCCGAAATAGTATTCTCAAACCTATGAACAGCTTTTAAAAACCATTTCCACTCACCAACAACGCTTCCCTTGCTTTGCCAAAGCGATCTCAAGCATCAAATGATATCGAATCTTCTTCTAACGATGTTGGATCCAACTCTCCTATTTTATCCACCATATAGCAGAGGATTAATGCACATTTATGCATCTAAAATCCTAGCAACACAACTCCTCTACTTCTTCTATCATAAATCCAACAATCTCCCCTCAATAACAACCAAAAACGTTGTAGAAACCCATCTAAATATCTACCAGCTTTTACCCAACAAATTAAGCATCTAATCTTCATCATTTTACATCTAAAATCATCATCCAAACAACCTTATAACACCATCATTCAATTAACAACAAAAACAACCCAAAACTCAACTATTTCCAACCTAAAAATATAGCAATTCACTCAATTTCGGGATTCCATTTAAAAATCTCTTTCCATAACAATTTAACACACTTTACACATGATTTTAATCAATCAAAATCCCAGAAATTAAAATCGATTAACAAGATAAATTAATTCTCCTTAATGAAACCCATTTAAATCAAGATATTACCATGTAATCATTAAAATAAGTATGAAATCAAAACAAAAGAGCCAAGAACTTGAAAATTTCAATAAAGAACCTTTGATTAGAGGAGAATTAAGAAGATCACCTCTAACAAGTTGCTTTTCCCTTGTTTTGCATAGTGTGATTGAAATCTTCAAGAAATCCAATGATATTTGTTGTAGAAAACCAATGATCAATGTAGAAACTCAAAAGCGAAATCAAATCAATTGACTCTCCATCATTTTTGTGAAATAAATCTAATTTGGTAAGTGAGAAAGTTTAGAGAAAAGCCGAGAGAAAAAGAGAAGTTACGTAAGAAAATGATTTGGCTTTTTAAGAAATCCTTTTTATTAAAACTATTTAATTATAATTAATAAAACCTTTTAAAATCATTATAAAATAACTAAAAAGGCAAAGGTTGATAAAACACTTTGGTCCAATAGCTCCATAAAGATTCTAAGTTTTGACGCCTTTTCAATTTAGTCACCAAAATAACTTTATAAACTTTACAATTTAGTTACCACTTTTAAAATGTTAATTAACCCAATTTATTTTTGCCAAATTGAGTTCACCAAAACCTTTAATTTGATATAATTCCTAATTGAGTTCACCAAAACCTTTAATTTGATATAATTCCTAATTGAGTTCACCAAAACTTTACAATTTACTTTATAAACTTTACAATTTAGTTACCACTTTTAAAATGTTAATTAACCCAATTTATTTTTGCCAAATTGAGTTCACCAAATTGAGTTCACCAAAATATTAGAATAATATTTTAGAATGTTTTCCCACATTTTTATTTCTCCTAAACCATTTAATTTGATATAATTCCCGAAACTAGACTGAACCGCCTAATCTTGTTCGCCTAAACCATTTAACTATCTGGCTAACTACTAGGCCCAAAATTGGGGCATTATATTGCTAACTCATTTGCTAGCCCCTTCTTTAGTTCATTCGTCAATTTGTTTCCTATTTTATTGTGTGTTTGTATATTCATATTTACAAACGTCACTATTCTCTCGGAGCATATTATATGTATTTCTCGTATCGCTGGTTTGGAGCGAATAAGAGAGTTCGCTAACTATGAGTGATTATGTTAATCTGGAGCGGCTTTGCTGACTTGGAGCAAATTATTACTTTCTTTATGCTTGCTCATTTTGGAATGCGATTCGCAAGTACTAACAATTTTCCCCATGTGAGGGAAGGTTATAAAGTGATCTTTGCGCATTTGGAAATTGAAATAAGGTTGTGGGCTAGATTCTTGGCCCTGAATGATGAGAAACTTATGGAGAATAATGCTTGTATTTTGGTAGTTTGCGATCTTGGAAGATAAATATGCAATGGTCTCTTCCCCCTTTTCCTCAATCATTTGGGAGTGATGGACGCTTAGGTGACCCTGTGTTTTCTTACTCACTTTGGGAATGATGGACACTTACACACTTTCTTGGAAGCAGCTAGCAAACTTTATCTTGGGGATCGATTGCTTTATTATGCATACTTACTTGGCTAGCGATCATTTTCTTTTCTCATATGAATGAAAATTATTGTGTCTCATCATTTAACTTTGTGCGGGCTCTTAAAACATTTTTTTTCTTTGAAAGTGTTGAAACATAAAGATAAACTTCTAATATCAAGATCTTGTGAAATAGACAGGTAGGGAACAATACTTTCCTTCATGCTCGTATATTCATTTTTTAGATATGTGAACCTTTGCCCCAAGTAAGTTAATCCTTCGTTGTAATTTTTGGCACATTTGCTAGAGAGTAACGATCTCTAAGGTGAATTCTTTTTATGTATGTCCAAAGTAGCAGGCTCTTTCATGACCTTGTAGCATTATTCTCTTTAGAATGGATTTTTCATTGTTCACGAGGCGTTGTTTTTTATTCACGTGCTATCATTTTAACTACGTAATTTTTAATTCTTGCGCTAACATTTTAGCAGAGTGGATTTTATTAAGCCTTTGATCGCTACTTGAAGCGGTACAGGTCTATGATTGCTACTTGGAGTGTTTACCTTACGTCACTACTTGGAGCAGTATAGGTCTATGATTGCTACTTTGAGCGTTTACCTTACGTCGCTACTTGGAGCGGTATAGTCGATGATTGCTACTTGGAGCGATATAGGTCTATGATTGCTACTTGGAGCGTTTAACTTATGTCGCTACTTGGAGTGGTATAGGTCAATGATTGCTACTTCGAGCGTTTACCTTACGTCGCTACTTGGAGCTGTATAGGTCTATGATTGCTACTTCAAGCGTTTACCTTACGTCGCTACTTGGAGCAGTATAGGTATATGATTGCTACTTGGAGCGTTTACCTTACGTCGATACTTGGAGCGGTATAGGTCTATGATTGCTACTTGGAGCGTTTACCTTACGTTGCTACTTGAAGCGTTTACCTTACGTTGCTACTTGGAGCGGTATAGGTCTATGATTGCTACTTGGAGCGTTTACCTTACATCGCTATTTGGAGCAATATAGGTCTATGATTGCCACTTGGAGCGTTTACCTTACGCCGCTACTTCCATATAAGAGGAAGTATACAAAATGGGGGTAGTGATGAAGAGTATACAGAGATACAATATGCTGGTACAAATAAGGATATTAGTAACTTTGAAATTTTTACTATGAAGATGTGATCTTGATCAGTTTTTATGCAATTTTTGTGCTTCTGTGGATAACTTATTTAGGGGTGAATTCACTAACTAGATGCAAACCTTTTATACCTCAATCGTTACTGCATCCCTGAAGCAACACATTTTCTTAGGTTTACATCATTATCACTAGATGTCTTAGACAAATGGTAGTTCATCATAGATAGAAGACTTGTTACAAACCTGTATTGTCTTATGTTTTTTTGTACAAAATATAGTAGTTCATCATATATGGGATTGAGTTGAGATTAGAGAAGAAAAAAAGCGAAACTGGAGAAATGGACCCTCATGGGAAACGACAATCAGCGCAAGGTCCTAGAATCCTCTCATCTTCAAGAATTTTTGCTTGCTTCTGCCAGTTCTAGTTCTACAAGTTTTTCACTTTCGTCGGGGTCTAGGCCTTCGAGAATCATCATAGTTTTGTTTAAAATATTGACTTCAGGTCCTTCTTACTTGGACGGAGCTTCTCTAGTAGTATGGCAATGACCCTTCTACTTCTAGGCTAACTAGAGTGAAATGATGTGGCATTGTCTTGATGTCTTCTGATCGGCCCGCATAAGACCTTCCCCTGAAGGCATGGGGAACTTGACTTGTAGACAAAAAGGAACTGCCATCATCTTAGCCCTTCTCATCTAAGGTCTCTCAAAGATAGCGTTGAACGCAGACTAGTTATCGATGACCAGAAAATTAGCCATCTGTATTACCTTATTCTCACTATCTCCCATAGCTATAGGAAACTGGATGGAGCCCTTCACTTCAATGGGTTGGTTGTTAAACCCATACACTAGGCTTGCCAACTTTAATTCCAAACTTAGAATTCCCATTTGTTTAAATGCGTTCTAACAGCACTACATATATCAATAAAAATTCTCTTCACAGTAAACCCCGCTATCACAGTTGCAATGACGATGGGATCATTACTTTCTTCGTCAAGAATATTTTCCTCTTCTTTCTCTGAAAACGATACTCGCCACGTGTCTCTATACTTCAGCTTTTTCAGCATTCCTGTCGAAACTGACATTATTCCCTAGATATGGGCCTTACACTTGGAGCTTGATTGGTTCCACCTTTCATCTATTTCGATTATGATATGAATTGTATCCCTATTGTCATGATTATTTCTTCTAATTCCTTGCGATCTCGGCTGCGAGGCCTTCATGTTATCATCGACTTGTCTGTAATGGGAAACTAAGAATCTCTTTCATTGCCCCCTTCTTACTGCTGATTCGATCGTGTTTTTGAAATGTACGCAATCATCCGTAGAATGACCTTAAGCTTTATGGAATTCGCATCTTCGTCTGGAGCGCTCCCTGTATTCGCTTTCCCTCATCGGTAATGGGGGTCTCAAGATTTCCGTGTGCTCAATCTGGTGTAATACCTGCGAAGGTGATTCTATTAACTTGTGATATGTTATGTACGCAGATATCCTTTCCTGAGCTGATTCTCGTTGTTGACCATCTTGTGTGTACCGTTGTGATTGTCCACTGTTTTGAATGTACTGCGGCCCACGACGAAATTGTTGGTTTCTTCTACCAACTCCATGATGGAGAGGGGGCCTACCGCGCCTGGACCGTGATCATCTTGCCTCAGGCTTGCATGCTACGAACCATGTACCATAGCCCTCATGCTATCTGATTCGTCATTTTACGTGTACGGCTGAACTTTCTCATATGATTCGATTAACGTCGTCGGTGGTCAATCTAGTAAATTGTACTTAAGATGCTAATGTGCAGTACCATTGATGAAAGTTGATACAACAAATTCATTGGAAGTTTATTTAGTTGGCATGGCTGCGATATGAAATCGCTGGATAAACTCTCGCAGAGATTTGTCTGGCTTCTCGATGACAGACATGAGGTACGCTAGCGACCTTTTCAATACCTTTTTTGCTAGAAAGCGGCTCATAAATGGATCTTCCAGCTGTTCAAAACTGGAAATTGAATTCGCCGAGCGCTGGAGATACCAAGCTTGAGCTGAATCCTTGAGGGTCATTGAGAATGTCCGACATTTAACTTTATTGGAGGCACCAAATAAATTCATATGGTTCAAGAAGTGCGACAAGTGATCTTGAGGGTCACCTTTTCCATTGTACATTACTTTCAAGACCTTAAAAGATGTGGATACATGACGTTTTAGGATGTCTACAGATAGGGGTTCGTTTTTGTACTTTCAAGGATTTCGAGAAGGATCATCCTGCCGAAGACTCTGGATGTTTTGAAAATTGTTCTCTAGCTATTCCATCTTTGCCCTTAATGCTCGCTTCTCATCGTCCTCAGTGGAACTATAGTACATATCTTCTGAATCTTCATAATCCTCTTCCTGCTCTCGAGGCTGTCCCCCCCCCCAATTTCCTACTGGGGAGAAGCATATGTTTCCTGAACTGCCTTACCTTTAGTTTTTCTAGACAACTCCGTAATTAGTTTCTCACTTTTCTCCTCTACGATTCTATGCTATTCATCCCGGTCCTGCATGAGCTTTTGTTGCTGCTCATAATGCTATCTCGAAAGTAATAAAAGATTACTCCATACTTTTTATCTTTTCTTGCATTTCTAGGAATTACCGGTTGCTGCCCTCGGACGATGATGCCCCTCTCGTTTGCTGTGTACCTTGCCCCACCACAAACCAATGGGGGTTGGTCCCAAAACTGTTGCCTAAAATTTTGCTAGAATTGTTGTAGCTGCTGTATGGCCGGCGTCGTCGGCTGACCTGTCAAGATATCGTTCTTTGCTGCTTTTTGCCTATCGATGTCATTGACTGAGTAGTTACGATGTCATCCTTTGCTGTTTTTTCTCCTGGGTTGCCCTGGTTATCTATTCACATCTGAAAAACTTTAGATTTGTTGAAGAATCTAAAGGTTACGTGCTCGTCCACGCTCACCGCACCAATTATTGACTATCAAAGTGAACAAGAGTCTGAAATGGTGGTCCGATGGTGGCTCAGGTGGTTGTTTTGGGTTGGAGCTCGAATCTCACCTCCTTGGTAAGGTTGATGATACTTAGAATGGAAGATCTCTCTATATTTCCTTTGTTGTGTGTCCCTTTTATATTACTCGGACAGGTGTCATGACTAGGTTGTCGCGGCATGCTGGTTAGACTGGCTATGACTTGAAGTCCTAGGTTTGTACTGTCATCCACAGTGATCACGTGCGCCGCCACGTAATCGTTGGTTGAGATATCGTTCGAGAGTTGTTTGTTCGTCGCAAGTTGCTTGATCATGCTAGCGGGCTACGTATACTTGACACGTGACATTAGGTATTTATAGGTACTAACAATTATTAAACTTTTAGAAGGACATTATAGTCTATTAACATTGTAGTTATTAATAATCCTTTGTGTGTATTGGTATTAAATAATGGGTATTGAAGCTCATATACGAATATCGATGTTTAGAACGAATTTGATCTTCTAATGTTTAACCATTTACAAAACCAGCAAAAGTCTACTGACTGTTTAGCACTAAACCATCTATGGACAAGCCTTTAGTGTGTATATATATACTTCAAAGGAGCACATGTAATAATAATACCATTAAATCAAAGACTATGCACATAGCATATCAATAATGTAAGCGTGCCCATGACACCAAACTCATGTACATATATTCTTAGCACAAAGTTAAAAAATGCTTCTAACGTTTTATTTTAAGTCAAAATACCATTTGAATAAAAAGTTGTCAATTGACCAACGATCAATGTGGGATGCTGATGTGGCACTTTGTCACGCTACAATTTTTTTAATTTTTTTTTAAATTATTAATACTTTATTATTTTCAAAAAATATAAAAAATAAATTTAATATATGATTTTAAAAAATAAAAATATATTAAATTAAACATTATTTATTATTTAAAAAAATTGAAAAATTATTTTATCAAAAAATAATAAATCAAATTATTTTTTAAAAATTAAAAATTAAAAATTATTATTAATTATTTTAATAAATAATTTTTTTTTAAATTTGTTGACGTGGCAAAGTGTCTCGTCAACGTCTCAAGCCAATTCAACATGCCACATCACTATCTCGACGGTTTCTATTCACGGGAACTATTTTGACTTAAAAATAAAACGTAAAAGATAAAAATGGACAAAAAAATAAAGACTAAAATAACTATTCAATAAAATGTTAGAGACATTTTTAGACATTAAACTTATATTCTTATTTCCCAAAACCTTTAAGCCTTCGTTTTCTAAATAATATTTTTAACATAAAAGAAACTGATATTCAACACAAACAGATCATGAAAATATTCTAAATGATTTTAGCTTTTATAAATCTATCACTCGAAATAATCTCACAATTCATGTACCAAGAAAAAAAACAAAGATGATAAGTTTTATTATCAAAATACTGAAAGTAGCATGTCATATTTAAGGCAAAATTAAATGCTCCAATTAAATGCACATCACGAGAAATTAAATGCACCCGTACCTACCCCAATTATTCACCACATTAGAAAAAAATAATATGCTCCAATTAAAATATATTTAAGGCAAAATAACATATATGACCCAACATTTGTATATTTTATAATTTGGCCTTATATTCTTTTTTCTGGAATAAATAATCTTTAATATTTTAATTTAGTTCAAATATATTTTTGTTGGGAAGAAAATGACAGTCAACTGACGATCAACGATTAATTCTGACCAGGCTAGCCATGCATTAAGACCAACTAATGTGACATATGTTACGTCAGATTAAAAAATATTTTATTATACCCTTCTTTATGGTGACACGTGGTTGACTATTATGCTGACACGTGGCCGAATCGGATGGTGACACGTGGCGAATATGGTGTTGACACATGGTGAATATGACGCTTACACGTCAGCAAATCTTAACACATGACAAGTCCAGTTAACATCAGCCGTTGACCATCAGTTGACTGACAACTTTTATCAAATAGGGGCATATTTAGAATAAATTAAAACATAATGAGTTGTTTGCTCTAATAAAAAGAATAAAAAGCAAAATGACAATACATGCAAACCTTGTCGCATCTTTTCTATTTTACTTATATTTAACGGGTTGATGGCGCACTTGTCGAAACTTTTTCTCAAAGGCTTAATTCCATCAAACCACTCCAACTATTGCTCATTTTATAAATTTGTACTTAACACTTGAACTGTCACATCCAGGAACAGACCCAGGACTTTAGGTTAGGGGGCGAACCTATAAATTTCTAGGGGGTGAACTTATAGAAGTTTAGGGAGGCGAAAATGGATTTTTAATAGAAAATACATAGAAAAATTCTAAAATTTTTCTAAAGCATATATGATTTTTAAAATTTTAGGGGAGCGGTTGCCCTCCAGCACCCTCCTCGGTCCATCCCTGGTCACATCACCGAAGGATGTTTTGTAAGATAACCCTCTACAAATAAACATTAACGATAAAATTAATTTAATTTTAAAATTTTGTAATAATACACGCCATTTGATTCATTGATGAAGTTGATCTTTTTAAATTGTTGATTGTAATTAATCAAAGGTGTAAAAGGTAGACTTTGTCAATGAAATTATTATTATTATTATTATTATTATTAAAGGTTTAATAAGCCCTTAAATTTTTTAAAAAATCAATTAAGCCTTTAAATTTTGTTTGCACTCAATTAAGTCCTTAAACTCAAGAAAAAAAATTAATTTGGCCATTTGACCAATGTTGATCGTTAACTTTAACGTTTTTTTTTTGAAAAATTTCTTTTAACACGTGTCACAATAGGATAATACCACATCTCATTTTTATGAATTTTTAAATTTCAATTTTTAAAAAATATCTAAAAATAGAAAAAAATCTAATTTTTTGAAAATTTTGGAAAATTATAAAAATATTTTAAAATATAAAAAAATTAAAATTCAAAGTTTATTTAAAAATAATAATTTTCAAATATTTTAAAAAATAAAAAAATAAAAATTATTATACAAGTATAAAAAAATAATTTGGAAAAAAATAAAAACAATAAAATTTATTTTGAATTTTTTTATAATTGTGTGATAATAGTTTTTAATATTTATTTTGTTAAAAATATTTTAATATTTAGAAAAATTATTATTTATTATTTTTAAATAAAATTTGAAATTATAAAATATTTTTATAATTTTAAAATAACTTTTGAAAAATTCAGAATTTTTATTTTTTTTAGAATTTTTCTATTTTTATATATTTTTAAAAAGTCTTAGAAACGACAAGTGACATATCATTTTGTGACATATGTTAAAAAAATTTCAAAAAAAAAGTGTTAAAGCTAACGGTCAAGGTTGATTAAAGGGTCAAATTAATTTTTTTTTCTTGAGTTTAAGGGCTTAAATGAGTATAAAAATAAGTTTAGAAGCTTAATTGATTTTTTGACAAAAATTTACAGCCTTATTGGATCCTTATTATTATAAAGTTTATTATAAAAATAAATGCTCCAACTATTCATATTTTCTTTTTTATGTGTCTAAATATTTTTTTTGTTGAATTTAAGTGCACAAAATATTTTTTTTATTTTTTAAAAGTAATTGGGACACATATTTTGATTAAAAAATAATAATTTAAATATCTAAAAGAGAAAAAAAAAATTTAGCATCTAAAAAATGTGACAATTAAGACAATATTAAATCTTTTAATTTTGTGGATACTCGGCGAAGCATATGCGACTGTGAAACGTGTGCTGACTGAAATCTCCATGTGATTTATTTATTGCCCCACCATCGGGTTGACTACTAAACATATCTTATCCTCTGCCGTGCACGGACAAAACAAACATATCTTATCCTGGCTATATGTTAAGTGTGGTAGCCAAAACAAACATTTGCTGAAGAGAGGGAAAAAAACAAACGTTGCCTTAGAATGGAGAAGGACAATCCGCTACTAGTGGTGCAGGATCGGAGAACAACTACGTTTGTGAAGGAGCTGAAGAAGGTGAGTTACATGGCGGCGCCGATGGTGGCGGTGTCGGTGTCTCAGTATCTTTTGCAGGTGATATCGCTGATGATGGTGGGTCACGTGAGCAAGCTTGCTCTTTCTGGGGTTGCCATCGCCACTTCCTTCACTAATGTCACCGGCTTCAGTTTACTCGTAATGCTCCTGCGGCTTCTTTTCCTTTTTTGTAAATTGATGGTTAACAAACAGCTAACACTATATTTTGATTCCGAGCAGTTTGGAATGGCTGGTGCACTGGAAACTCTAGGAGGTCAAGCCTATGGCGCGGGCCAATATCAAAAGCTTGGAACCTACACTTACTGTTCCATATTCTCTCTCGTAGCAATTTGCTTCCCAGTGTCCTTCCTCTGGATATTTATGGACAAACTATTAACGTTGTTGGGTCAAGACCCTGAGATCGCAGAGGTGGCCAGTACGTATTCGATCTGGCTCATCCCGGCATTGTTCGGCGATGCTATTCTTCAGTCGCTGGTTCGCTATTTCCAGTCCCAGAGCAAAATCCTCCCTTTGTTTTTGACTTGTTGTGCCACTATGTGTCTCCATCTACCTCTCTGTTGGGCTCTAGTATACAAGACGAATCTGGGTTATACGGGTGCCGCCATAGCAATCACCCTTGCCTTGTGGTTTAACGTCATCTTGCTCGCCGTTTACATGAGATGGTCTGCTGATTGCGCCACCACTCGGGCCCTTATCCTCGGTGACGTTTTCCTCAGCATCAAGGAGTTTTTAAGCTTTGCACTCCCTTCTGCTGTAATGGTTTGGTGAGAGTTCCAGGCTTCCACCTTTGTTCCTTCTTTTTCTTACTTCGAACAATTCAAATCCTTTCTGAATCTGAATTAATGAATGTTCCATTTCATTCCCCTGATCAGTCTTGAATGGTGGTCATTTGAACTTCTCGTCCTCCTGTCTGGGCTTTTACCGAATTCGGAACTCGAAACATCGGTCCTCTCTATATGGTATGCTTCTAATTTTCATCTTGAAACTTCACTTGTTTCTTTTTCGAAATGAATTTTACTGATTTCTTCTGAATCATGGGATGAGAAGCCTTTCAGCCACATCCTTACACTACTTCGTGCCATATGGGGTCGGTGCTGCTGCAAGGTTAGCCTAATATCACCTATGTCCTTGCCAAAAGGATAATTTCATCTTCATTGATACTCATATGCTACTGTTTTTTTTTTGGCAGCACTCGGGTTTCAAATGAACTAGGGGCAGGGAATCCACAGTCGGCTCGGGTATCCGTCAATGTGGTGATGCTACTTGGAATTTCGGAAGCAATGATCGTGAGCATTACTCTCTTCAGCTGCCGCTATGTTTTCGGATATCTATACAGCAACGAGCCGGAAGTGATCGACTATGTTGGACAAATGATTCCCCTAATTTCTTTATCTGTCATTGTGGACAGTTTACTAGCAGTTATTACTGGTCAGTCTCCAGTTTGATCAATGATTCCTTACTGTGTTGGTCATTTACAGACGAATCAAACAATAACTGGAGTTTCTTGCGTGTGACAGGTGTTGCAAGAGGAACCGGGTGGCAGCACATCGGAGCCTATGTGAACCTCGGGGCATACTACCTTGTTGGAATCCCGGTTGCTGCTTTGTTGTGTTTTACTCTGCATTTGAGAGGGCAGGGACTTTGGATTGGAATATTGACCGGATCTTCTTTACAATTGCTTCTTCTAGCTTTAGTTACTGGTTTCACAAATTGGCAAAAGCAGGTTTCTATTTTACAAACACTCTCCTTTATGTGCATTCTCACCATTTTTTTTTTATTTCGGTATATTCGAATGCTACGGTTAAACTGAGTGAAATTTGCCTATGGATATTGCAGGCAAGCAAGGCACAAGAGAGAATGTCCGAGGAGAAAGTTTCGTATGGATTATTAGCTTGAAGAAGAAAAAGGAAGATGAAGTGGTTATGCTTTTTAGCTACCCACATTGTGATTTACTTCTCATGGATTCTGTGTTTACCTTAAAATCACCATGTTTTTATATGTATGGTTTGTCTGGTTTTTGTGCCCCACTTTGTTCTGTCCAACTTTAAATCGAGTATGTATGATCAATTTTGAGAAAATGTTTTCTAATAGTCCGTTAGCCTCTTTATGAATAACACCCATCTATTTCAAATGAAGAAGAAACCATCTTTCTTATGTTCTGTGTATGCATCACTTTCGGATACCCCAGACATTTAAAATTTGTGTATAATTTAAAAATTTTGTATGTATTTTCTATTAGAAATCTAATTTTACCTTCTAAAATTTTATAAGTTTGCTTGCTCCCTAACATAAATATGTGAGTTCATTCTGCCCATTAAAATAAAATTGTCAATTAATGTATTTTAGTTGCTTTTACACATTAACTTTTTGAAAGAATGTTACAAATGTTCATATCTACTTTATTATATAATAATAAAAAATTGATTGAATTAATTTAAATTTATCCGAATTTATTGGGTGGTCCGTAAAAGAGAATATTATTATCATACCAAAATATTAAAAAGGTAATATGAGATCATCTGAATTAAAAACATAATTCATTTTACTTGGATAGAAATCTAAAAGACCCTAAAGCTTTAAGATGTAGAAATTTTATTACACATTTAAAATAAAAAATAAAGTTGAAAAATTGTCAATTAATTTACGGACTCTATAAGAATACAATTGGTTCCCCAATCAACTTGGTCATCTACTTCACAAAAACTACAATATTTTTTTGCCTGATATAATAATGGTAACAATTTGTTGATGAATTCAAGATTGGTGCGTTTTGTGAAGATTGACTCCATGTGCATATGTTAATAGAGCATTGATTAAAACTTTCATATGGTTTAAGAAAATACATATTTTTACGTGGTTGAGGTCAATGATGGAGACGAATTTGGAGTAAGCTGAGGAAAAAGTTCCTAACATCGAGCTTGTTTATGACGGAGAGTTGGGAAATTTTTTTTTTTTTGAAAGTTATAAGATATTTATTAAAGATCTATTGTCCCGTGCCTCGTTAAAAAACCTCCCTAGCCTAATATGGAGGAAAAAGAGAGCGCCGGGACAAGGAATGAACAACGCATACAACCGATCCAACTCAAGACACAGAATGATCTCTAGCCACAAAATGTAGTTGGCCTTACAAATAAAGAGAGATAACCACTACAAAATAAGCATTGTACTTCTATTTAACTCACGCCAAATCCAATGAATAATGGATCTTCATCCCAGCAACCTGTGAAACATACATAACCTGCGCTGCCTGCTTGTCGTTGCCGAGACTACATCAACTTCCCATTTTCGCACATGGATCAATTGGTTCGAGAGTCTCATAATCTGAAATTGGCCTTCACACTGAACTGCATGCTATTAAGCCCCAGATCGTCTCAGTCACACGCCAATGGCCTGCACCAACACACAAGCTCCTAGAGCTGTCCGTACGAACCTAAAAAAAAAAAACATTCCTCTACTCATCACCACCTTCAGAATTACTTAGTTTCCTTCAGAACCTTCTCCCAAAGAAACAGAGCTGACCTTGCAATACCAGATTTGGCTAATTTGTCCGCCGTCATGTTTGCCGATCTGGGGATTGCCGTGATTTCCCAAGGAAATTTTGCAAACTTCACCACACAATTGTTGATAATACTCCTGAATATAGGGGGAGCATCCGACCGCCTTTGGAACCATTCAACTAAGTTTGCACAATCTGTTTCGACGATCAAGGTTTGATCGCGCAGCCATTCCGACTTGCAGGCAAAACCAAGTCCCTCTATTACAGCTAGAATCTCAGCTGTTGTAACGTCAACCACCCCCACACTTTTAGAAAACATCAAACACATACGCCCTTCATGATTTCTAAGAACCCCTCCTATCCCAGCTCTGCCGAAACCGCCTTCAACAGCTGCATCTACATTAAGCTTCAAGGAACCTGCTTTTGGACAGCTCCATACAACACTTTGCTTAATCCCAACTCTTGGACGTTGCAATTTTGAATTAGGGTAAAATTGATAGAATATATAAAGGTTGTGATTAAATGTGTAAATATGGAGGGTCAAATTAATATAATTTGTAAATATGATGATTGAATTCGTTGAATTGTTTAGAATTAGCACGATATTATAGAATTTACAAGTGCTTAAGACTAAATACGTAAATGTGGAGGGGGTAAAAATTAAAATTGATAGAATTTGTAAATGTGATGGCTAAGTTTGTTGAATTATTTAGAATCAGGACCAAATTGATAGAATTTATAAGTGTTGAGGACTAAATGCATAAATTCGGACTGTCAAATTAATAGAATTTGCAAATATAAGGGCTAAAGTTGTTGAATTATTTAGAATTGGGTCTAAATTGGTAGAATCTACAAATGTGAAAGGTAAAATTGTCGAATTATTGAGAAATAGGACTACATTAATAAAAATTGTAAATATAAGAGTTAAATTTATTGAATTATTTAGAATTGAGATGAAATTGATAAAATTTGTAAGTGTTGGGAATTATATATATATATATATATATATGAAGGGCTAAATTATTAGAGTTTATAAATACAAAGGATAAATAATTTAAAATTAAGACTAAATCGACATGATTTATATGTGCTGATAATTAAGTGCATAATTATACTTATCAAAGTACTAACACATCAGCTCATTCGTCAATAATTTAACGAGCAATGACTAAATTAAAACTAAAAGTATATTGTTAATGATTATATTCATAAGACCTTTAATTTAGTGACCAAAACAAAACACCTCAATAATTTAATTACTAAGGAAACAATTTACCCTAATAAAAGGATATAGCATTTAAAACCTGTCATTACAAACCATGAATCCAAGGCGAAAGGATCTTTCTCTCTCTCTTATATATATATATATATATATATATATATATATATATATATATATTCTCATGGGGCTAGGTTCAGACCTAGCGAATCACGCGACCTTAGTCGATGTTCCTTAAACAAACGACTAAGTCAGCCTAAATTCTCATTCCCAAAGATCAAACTCTTCCAAGGTACTAAGAACGATGAATCATTCTAAGCGGAAGAAAACTATAAAGAATGGCATCACTAAATAAAAGAAGAAAACCAAGAACACTCAAGAAAACAACACAGAAGATTTAGAGTAAATGCTTTGATTACTCGGAAGATAGATGATTTACAAATAGGTGGGGATCCTCTATTTATAGTTGAGCCCCTTACATCCAACAGTTCCTATCAATTTACATCAACGACCTAGATCAATACCTATCAACCACAATCAATACAACATTAGAATATTTCTTAGATTCCAATATCTATCTAAGGAAAGTATCTCATATGTTCACATTGTATGTTTACATAGTTGTGGATGAATAAGTCTTCTAGAATTTCTCCATGGATCGGGCCAGTCTGGTGGTCTTTTCGAGCCCAGTGTTTGCCTTAAAACCTCTTGGGCATCTTGTTGTGCATGTGACTCGGACCTCAGCTCGTGCTCGTGACATTCTCCCCACCAAACTCAGCGACGCTCTTGTCGCATCTCTAGAATGAAGCTGAAAACGATCATTCGAACTTCTCGATACATCGATTTTCCCCCAACTTGAAATAGGGCTTGGTTGTCCCCCCATAAGGACCGCTCTTCTCACAAAGAGCACCTTACTCGTGCTGGGCCATCCACCCATATGGAATATTCACTTCGGTAATCGCCGCCATGTAACATCACTCGTCGTTCCTCGTACATATCGATCGTTGGAACTCCTTCCTACAATTTGTGATTTGTCATGACTCGGATCCTCCTGATCCTGGAACAAAGGCTTGGGCATCGGCGTCTCTACGCGAAACACTGGTGATATCTCAGAACTCTGAAAGGCCTCTTGTGTCCTCGCAAGGCTTTGCAACTCTACTATCTGTTTGGTTAGATTTTCCGCTTCCTATGCCCAACAAACCAGACAAATCAAACTTTAAAACACCACAATTGTGTTTAATATATACCTCATTTTGACTAATCCGATTGGCATTCACTCTGTCTTGCATCAACCCTTATTTTGTAACCCCCTTGACCCGGTCTAACCATTCTACCGACTTGAGCGAGTTTCACGGGGATTATCGAAGAAAACTCGTGAAGATTTCCCTCAATAACCAACCTTTTTTTCTTTTATCTTCTATAGATGCAGCGGAAGAAGACACAAAAACATTCAACTTCGATTCGATTAAAGAAAGCTCGTTAACTAGGATTAGGGACTATTTTGTAAATTTTCTTAAAATACAACCCAACTTCACAATTGACTTTACCAAACTGTAACTAAGTCCATTTATAACATACTTGTGAAGTTTCATCTCAAACCAAGTTCATTTGCATACTCAATTAAGCGTTTTCAACATTTAAGGACCAAAATATAAATCTATAAAAATACAAGGACTTACTTGAAATTACATTTTCCAATCCTCAATTAGTCAAGTTTCATGCATACATGTCAATGTTCAGCTCTAAAAGACTATCCAAACTCATTCAATTGCATGCATAACAACCATGGACCAAAATAGAAGAATCTAAAACATTTATTAACCAAAATAACAAACTTAACTATCAGACATATAGGTATGGCTCCAAGGTGTATAGGTACGCGGGGGCGTATCGATACAATCCCTAGGAGTATCGATACGCGAACTTCCAGTAGTTCAACCTGTATCGATACACCTCTACCCGTATCGATACTCCTTGCCAAAATACACTTGCCCATATCGATACACTTCTACCCGTATCGATACACCTGACCAAAATAAACTTACCCGTATCGATACACCTCTACATGTATCGATACACCCTAAAATGCCCAAATTTGCTGGTTTTTCATGCTTTTAAGGTTCCAAACTCATACCAACATGCCTTGAACATAATCACAATTTTATAAGAGACCAAACTATGCCAATCCAACACATAATTATCATCAAGAATCAACCATCATGCTAAAATACACTTACTCGTATCGATACACCTCTACCTGTATTTAGAGACATGCTTCCTAGAGAATAAACCATCCAACATCCAAAACATTAATCCGAAGCAAAAGCAACATATAAAGGCCATTTACAACTTCAAAACAACAATATTGACTTGCTCAAAATAGAGAGTTTGACAAAAACATTCCCAAAACATCAATGAACCCCATTGCCTTTATTACTAAAAGTCTAGTTTAAAACTATACTTTCAAAGAACGAAGCCCTTGGATCATCCTTGCTCACTTGCTGCCTCCACTCCTTTAATTCTCCGCATTGATGGAAAAAGAGAGCATAATGTCATGCCCCATCCTTAAGAACCGAGACCAACCAAGGCCACAAGAAGAGCCTTGGGCGTGCACCATGCAACCTTGGGCAATTTAAAGCAAGGCAAGCCCTAAGGAAGCACCTAGAACGACATAGAAAGGCCCCCAACCCTTTTGAAACGTCTTTACCATGTTCTAGGAGGTTCCAGGACACTCCACAACCATCTATGCACACCTGGAAGGACCTAGAATGCTCGGGAAAGTTGTGGAAGCATCGGGACAGCTCCAGAAGGCTCGGGATAAGTTTGGACATCTTTGGAACATTCTAGAAGACTTTTGAATATATGAGACTGTTGAGTGTATAAAAGTTCTATATTTTACCCCTAATTTACCCATATTTCTACTACATTCAAGCATATTCCATTACATTTAGGATAGATTTCTGCATATACATCACAATTAGATGAAATGACACAGTTGCTACTGATTTTGGTCACTTTTGCAGGTATCTGCTGCGACAGACTCAGGGTAGCAAAGGAGCAAAGCTGGATCACAGAGCTGTAGTCAAGGAGCACACGCTGCCGTGGCAGCCATGACGACAAAATGATGAGGTGGACAAGTGAAGTGGAGCTCGACAGATAGAGGACTTCAAGCCGGGTTGTCGTGGGCTACTCTTATATTTTTCTGAGCCCTGACGTAGAATGAAGGCCAAGCCCAAAGTCCAAGGAAGTAACTCAAGGAAAGAAAAGAGGACGAATTAAAGGCATATACTCAGAAGATTTAATCTCTAATATGGTTGTACTTTAGTTTAAACTTGTATTCTTGCCATATTAGAAAACTTGGACCCAAGGCCTATATAAAGGCATGTAATTAGACCTAGGGAAGGATATCTCATTCCTAGTCAGCTTCCCCAAAACCCTTGTCGTTTTTGTAACGTCCCGGTTTTGGGCTTGGAAGTCTTGGGCGTTGACCGGTTGGTCAAAGTGCTGTTCGAATCGTAAGAGGTTAAATTAGGAAAGCCTAGTTCGGGTTGCATAAAAATTATGGAAAAATGTTCTAAAATCATCTTTTATTATAATTAAGTGAACTGTGAAATCAATTTTGGAAAATGAGTTTCGGAAATGTGACATTTTGGCTAGTGACCAAAATGTAATTTTTGAAAGTTTGGTGGCTATTTTATAAAGGGT
The DNA here is from genome assembly GCA_958450335.1 of Hibiscus tridactylites. Classification (NCBI taxonomy): domain Eukaryota; kingdom Viridiplantae; phylum Streptophyta; class Magnoliopsida; order Malvales; family Malvaceae; genus Hibiscus; species Hibiscus tridactylites. Next base: position 79,830,993 of record OY288267.1, read on the forward strand.
TGAAACTTTGAATCTTTAAGGAGCTATTTACCCAAAGGGAGTTTCTCCAGATTTTTCTAAGATATTTTAGCCATAATTCTGATTTTAAAAGAATCAAAAGGAGGGAAAATCCTATTTTAGCTATTTTCTCATTTAACCACCTATTTTCTCTCTATCTTTTTCTCTCAACCCAAACACTCATTTTTCCAGAGATCTTGTTCTGATTTTTCTCACCTAAAATCATTCTTTAAACTCTCAATTGATTGCAAATCATTGTGTCTTCAAATCCTCTTCAATTGCTTCAAGATTTATCAAGCTTTTCAATTCCAAAAAGAGGAGAAACTCAAGTTTGGAGGTAAGAACGTCCTTCTCCTCTGAACTTCAAGTTCTTTAATGAAATTCCTAAAGTTTTCAATCCTAACTTGGTAATTGATTAAAGGTTTTAAGGTTGATTTATGGATCTTGGCTAATTATGCAAGATTTTGATGATTTCACTTGATTTTCGTTTGATCTGTTAAATCAGTGTTTTGAGATGTGTTTTTGATGTTAAATGATCATTAAATTGATGTGGAAATGAATATTGATTGATGCAATCCCGGATAGGTTGGATTTCCTAAGTTTAGCTTGTGTTTTAAGGTAGCTTTTGTGGTGATCTGGGTGATCTGATGTTGCTGGAGGTATAAGGATGCTTATAGGTTGTTTTTAGATGTGTTTTGATGTTAATGGAAGTAAGGTTTTGCTGGTTTGTGGCTGGGCTTTGTTTAGAAGTGTTTCGGATGCATTTTCGGTTGTGTTTGGTGGCCGAAAATGGAGGTTTAGTGAGAGCAGCGAGTTTAGATGCTTTCATTGAAGCAATTAATGCATGATGATGCATTAATCCTCTGCTTTAATGTGTTGAAACAGGGGAGGCATCCTAGGATCCAAGATTTGTTGATCCGGAGGCTTGTTTTGGTGCTTTGGCTTGAAGCGAAGTGGTAATCGGTGAGTGAAAATGGATTTTCAGCTTTTAAACCAAAGGTTGAAGGTTTTGGGAGCTTAGTTTAAGTCTAAACAACTTTGCTAAGCTCAAGTGTAAGTTTTCGGATTACTCTCTCTAAGTGGTGGCCATGTTTTGATGAAATGTGAAATGATGATTTTGCATGATTTGCTACTGTTTTGGAAAGCATGTTTTAGCATGTTAATTGCTGATGTTTTAGCATGATTTATGCTGATGATTTAAGCCATGTGTTGAAGATGTCTCTAGGTAAGAGTGCCTTGTTTTTATGCATTGTTAAATGATGATTTAATGCTTTGAAAGGCATGATGTAATGGCTTGGTTTAAATGCTTTAAAACAGTGGATTATATGATGTATAAAGTGTGTATTGGCAAGTGATGGTTTGTAAAAGTGAAGGTCACTAAGGTGGTTAAAAGTCCTTGAGTGAGCCTTGTTATCTAAGATCATCAAGGTGGTTAAAAGTCCTTGGATGAATCTTGTTGCGGACTCTAAGGTGGTTAAAAGTCCTTAGGTGCTCCTTTCCATGGTGGTTAAAAGTCCATGGGGCCAAGGTGTTTAAAAGTCCTTGGGGCCAAGGTGTTTAAAAGTCCTTGGGGTAATTCAAGCTACGGACACAAAGGTGGTTAAAAGTCCTTGTGTGGTCCATTCATGGTGTTTAAAAGTCCATGGCCAAGGTGTTTAAAAGTCCTTGGGGTCCAAGGTGTTTAAAAGTCCTTGGGGAAAGTTGTTGAACTTGATTTCATAAATGATATGTATCACTTGAGCCAATATGACATGTATAGTACATGAGATGCATGAGATGCATGATTTAAATGTTTATGTTGAAGCATGAGATGCTTGTTTAAATGAAATGTGGAAGCATGATATTGCTTGATTTAAAGTATGCTTGAGCATGTGTAAAGGTTGTTGACTAGCATGACTTACAAATGGTTTTTAAAGCATTATTGAATGGTTTTTAAAGAGCACTCCTCACTAAGCTTTGGCTTACGCTCTCTCGTTTTCTTGATTCAATAATGCAGAGCATTAGAGTGCATTGAGGGCAGCAAGAGGAGGCAAGCAAACAAGTACAAGTAAAGCTCAATGTATGAAGGTTTTCTAAGTGTTTTAGCTTTTGTATGTTTTGGCAATGGGGGACCAATGTATATGTTTTGGGAGGTGTTTAAGACTCCCTAAGTATGTTGAATGTGGTTGATGTTGCTGGTTTTTGGATTGAACCTTATATGCTTGTTTTGCAAGTTGACGCTTGAGTAGATAGCTTGTGTTGGAAGCATGACCTTAAATTTGGGGCTTTTTGCATGAGATGTTATTTTGTTGAATTGATGATGCTTATATGTGTTAAATATGTTTAATTGCATGCTGGTAAAATTTGGTGATGTTTGGAGCATGTTTGAGTGTCCAATTGCTTGATCTAGCATGCTTGTTTGCTGGTTTTTGTGCAGGCGTTTCGGAACAGGGGTGTACCGTTTCGGAACGGGTGCCTTGCATGAACCCAGGCGTCCGAAACGGTATGCACCGTTTCGAAACGGTTAAGCCTCTGCCGAGGCCATGTTCCGGAACCCGTTTCGGAACGGCCCGTGTTTCGGAATAGGGCTAGCCTGTTTCGGAACGGTCGACCGTTAGGGGGCTGACATGGTAGTTATATGTTTTGAAATGTTTGCATTTTGGTCCTGAATCTTGTATGATCAATTGCATGAGCTGTGGATGTCCTTTTGAGCTGAAATTTCACAGAGAAGCATGAAACCTGACTAATTTTAAGATGGTAATCTTAATTTGGGTTAAGTCCCTTAATTTATCGGAAATTACAATTTGGTCCCTAAAGTTGTAATTTGCTCAATTGGGTCCCTGCTTGATCTCTGATGTTTGTGATCTTTTGATATGTTGTCTGTATGATCACACTTAAGGTTAATGTGCATTTAGACAAGACTAAAAAGAAAAAAAAAGGGTCGTTAATCAAGGTTGACTTCCGGGTTGACTTTGGTTTTCCCCGTGTAATCTTCGTAGTTCGGGTCAACCGTCTAGACCGGGCTACGGGGGTTACATTTGGTGGTATCAGAGCTGAGTTCTCGAGTAATTGGGAATGTGTGTATGCATGATTGAAGCATGGTTTGGTTTGTATGCTTGCTGAGTGAAAGCATGTTCAGTGATATGATATGATGATGTGTATGTGATGCATGTTGTGATGATGCATGATGAAGGTACCCATTGCCAAACAAAAGCTAAAGGGATGATGTTGTTTTTGAAAGAAATTGAGCTTGAATACTTGGAATTTGCTTACCTTGCTGGTCCTGACTTGTTTTATTTTGTATTGTTATGCATGGTAAAGTATGGCACCACGTAGAGAGTTAAGGAGTAGCGCGAGAGCTACGACCCCGGAAGGGAATGTGAATGATGAGCACACTGGTAGTGCTGTGTTACCTCCTCCTCCACCTGGTGGTGGTGGTGCGGAGAGGGAAAGAGCTGGAGCTGAGGCAGCTGGTGCTGGAGCTGCAGGACCAGAAGCTGGTCAGGGGCAAGCGATACCTGACATGTCTGTGCTGGTACAAGCTATTGCGGGTGCGTTTCGAGCAGCAGTAGCTGGAGCTCAAGGAGCTGGGCATCAGGGAGATGCTGGTTCTAGACTACCCTTGGAACGTTTGCGCAGTCTTGGTGGGACTGAGTTTAGGGGTATGTCAGCTGAAAGGTCGGAAGCGTGGTTGGAGAGTACCAAGCGTGTCTTGGGACAGATGAGTTGCACTGATGTGCAGAAGCTGGGATGTGTGGTGTCACTGCTGCAAGGTGACGCTTATACGTGGTGGACGACCACAATCTCTGGGATGGCTGATGCTGATGTTACTTGGACGTTCTTTCAGCATGCGTTCAAAAGGAGATATCTGGGAGTTAGATATCTGGATGAGAAGAAGCGTGAATTCATGTCTCTGACCCAAGGGAACATGAGTGTGGCTGAGTATGAGGTGCAGTTTGTACGTCTTAGCCAGTATGCACCGGAGTTGGTACCTGATGAGCGCGAGAGGTGCGAAAGGTTCCGTTATGGCTTGGTAACGGAGGTTAAGACCTATATGTTGGCAGCTGAGTACAATGATTTCGATGTGCTGGTTAGTCGGTCCAAAGACATCGAGATGAACCTGAGTTTGTCTGCTAAGGGTGCTGGAGCTAGTTCTGGAAAGAGAACTGCTGAGTATAGTTCCGGTGGTGGTCGGAACAAGAGAGGGCGTGATCAGAGGTTTCAGTCCTCGTCTAAGAGAGGTGGAGGTGCACCTGCTAGGGGTGGCAATGCTAGAGCTGACCCTAGTGCTTGTTGGATATGCGGTTCGCGTGGTCACTTGAGGCGTGACTGTCCTCGTGCTGGGAGGGAGGTGCAAGCTCCTGTGATAGCAGCTGGTTATGAGTGCTAGAACTGTGGTTCGGCTGATCATCTGAGACGTGATTGTCCGAGGGTGGCTGGTGGTCAAGAGCGTGCTCCTGTTGTTGCAGCACCGCAGAGAGGTCGTGGACGCGGCCGTGGTAATTTTCAGAGGCGAGAGGAAGGTGGGCGTGGAGTAGCTCATGTTGTTGCTATTCAACCTGAGGGTGGTGGCCAAGCGAGGGTGTATGCTCAGCGTGAGGGAAGGAATGATGCTGATGTGATTGCAGGTACCTTTACTTTGCAATCCTTGTCATTGCTTTCTTTGATTGATTCTGGATCTACGCATTCATACATTCTTCGTGAGCATGCTGAGTTGCTTGGTTTGCCTGTTGAGTCTTTGGATGTTGGTGTTAGAGTCACTAGTTCTTTTGGTGAAACTGTTGTGACTCGTAAGCTTTATAGAAGGTGTCCTTTGGTTGTTCAAGAGCATGTCTTTCTTGTTGATCTTATGGAGTTGCCCTTTTATGGTTTTGATGTGATCCTTGGTATGGATTGGCTTGCTGAGCATCGTGCTGTTGTGGATTGTGAGAATAAGCGGGTTTCGCTTAAGCTTGCGGATGATTATGAAGTGGTGGTGGTTGGTGAGAATGTGAAGTTTCTTGCCAATGTTGTTTCTACCTTGGAGGCGAGCAGGATGCTGAGGCAAGGTTGTGAAGCTTTTCTGGCTTTTGTGATGAATCCTAGTTCGAAGGAGCTGAGGGTGCAGGATATCAGGGTTGTGAAGGAGTTTCCTGATGTTTTTCCTGAAGAGTTGCCTGGTTTACCTCCTAATCGTGAGGTGGAGTTTGGTATTGAGCTGTATGAGAATACCACTCCTGTGTCCATTACTCCCTATAGAATGGCACCTAAGGAGCTGAAGGAGCTGAAGACGCAGTTGCAAGAGTTGCTTGATCGTGGTTTCATCCGGCCGAGTGTTTCGCCTTGGGGTGCTCCTGTCTTGTTTGTGAAGAAGAAAGATGGCACGATGAGGATGTGCATTGATTACCGTCAGCTGAACAAGTTGACTATCAAGAATCGGTATCCTTTGCCGAGGATTGATGATCTCTTTGATCAATTTCGGGGAGCTGCTGTGTTCTCTAAGATTGACTTGAGGTCAGGGTATTATCAATTGAAGGTGAAGGATGTGGATGTGCCTAAGACAGCTTTCAGGACAAGGTATGGGCATTATGAGTTCCTTGTGATGCCGTTTGGTTTGACAAATGCTCCTGCTGCTTTCATGGACATGATGAATCGTGTTTTTCATGAATACCTGGACAAGTTTGTTGTGGTGTTCATTGATGATATCCTTGTGTACTCGCGTACTGAGGAAGAGCACGAAGAGCATTTGAGAGTTGTGTTGCAAGCTTTGTTGGAGAATCAGCTTTATGCTAAGTTGAGCAAGTGTGAGTTCTGGCTTAGAGAGGTTGTTTTTCTTGGTCATGTGGTCTCAGCCGAGGGGATTCGTGTTGATCCTCAGAAGATTGAAGCAGTGATGAACTGGAAAGTTCCTAAGTCTGTTCAGGAGGTCCGTAGTTTCCTTGGTTTGGCAGGATACTACCGAAGGTTTGTGGATGGTTTTTCCAAGATTGCTGCTCCTTTGACGAAGTTGCTGCAGAAGGATGTTAAGTATGAGTGGACAGAAGCGAGGCAGCAAGCTTTTGAGAAGTTGAAGATGGCTTTGACTCAAGCTCCTATCTTGATTCAGCCTGAATCAGGGAAAGAGTTTGTAGTCTACAGTGATGCATCCTATGTTGGTTTGGGGTGTGTGCTGATGCAAGAGGGTAAGGTTGTGGCTTATGCGTCGCGGCAGTTGAAGGTGCATGAGCGCAATTATCCTACGCATGATATTGAGCTGGCTGCAGTAGTTTTTGCTCTGAAGATCTGGAGGCATTATCTGTATGGTGAGAAGTGTACGGTGTACACGGATCACAAGAGTTTGAGGTATCTGATGTCTCAAAAGGAGTTGAATCTCAGGCAGCGACGTTGGTTGGAGTTGCTCAAGGATTATGATCTGACGATAGAGTATCATCCTGGAAAGGCCAATGTTGTTGCGGATGCCTTGAGTAGAAAGGTAGCTGTTGAGCTGAGAGCTATGTTTGCTAGCTTGAGTATATCGCAGGATGGTGGTCTTGTTGCTGAGTTGCAAGTGAAACCTTCGTTGGTTCAGTTGATCAAGGATAAGCAGTTGTTGGATGATTCCTTGGTGTCTCATGTTCAGGATATCGCGGAGGGTAGACCTTCGGATTTCTGTTTTAATGAGGATGGAGTGCTGTGTTTTGGTAGTCGGATAGTAGTGCCTGCAGATGCTGAGTTGAGGCGTGCTATTCTAGTTGAAGGTCATAGTAGTCCTTTTGCTATGCATCCTGGTAGTACAAAGATGTATCGCGATCTTCGTGATGAGTACTATTGGGTAGGCTTGAAGAAGGATGTGGCAGAGTTCGTGAGCAAGTGTTTGGTGTGTCAGCGAGTTAAGGCTGAACATCAGGTTCCTTCTGGTTTGTTGCAACCGTTGAAAATCCCTGAATGGAAGTGGGAGAGGGTTACCATGGATTTTGTATCTGGTTTGCCTTTGTCTCCGTCAAAGAAGAATTCTGTTTGGGTGATTGTGGATCGCCTGACGAAGTGTGCACATTTCTTGCCTGTGCATACTACGTTTTCTTTGGATAAGCTGGCAGAGCTGTACGTTGCTGAGGTTGTGAGGTTGCATGGTGTGCCTAAGTCGATCGTGTCGGATAGGGATCCGAGGTTCACATCGCGTTTTTGGCAGTGTTTGCATCAAGCTCTGGGTACAAGGTTGCATTTCAGTACATCCTATCATCCTCAGTCGGATGGCCAGTCTGAGCGAGTTATTCAGATTTTGGAGGATATGTTGAGATGCTGCGTGATAGAGTTTCAAGGTTCTTGGGAGAAGCATCTGCCTTTGGTTGAGTTCGCTTACAACAACAGTTTTCAGGCAAGTATACAGATGGCACCTTATGAGGCTCTGTATGGGAGGAAGTGTAGGACTCCTCTGTGTTGGGCTGAAACTGGTCAAAAGTTGGTTTCGATGCCTGCTTTGTTGAAAGGTACCACCGAGAGGGTGAAGCTCATATGTGATCGCGGATTTGAAGCGTAAGGAGATAGAGTTTGCGGTGGGTGATCGCGTGTTCTTGAAGGTTTCGCCTTGGAAGAAGGTGATGAGGTTTGGTCGGAAGGGTAAGCTGAGCCCTAGATACATTGGACCGTATGAGGTTGTTGAGCGTGTTGGTCCTGTTGCGTATCGGTTGAGGTTACCCCAGGAGCTGGAGAAGATTCATGATGTGTTCCATGTTTCTATGCTCCGGAGGTATAGATCTGATCCTTCGCATGTGTTGCCTGTGGAGGAAGTGGAATTGAATCCGGATTTAACCTATGATGAGGAACCGGTGAAGGTTCTGGATTCAGATAGCAAAGTTCTTCGTGGCAAGACCATTGAGTTGGTGAAGGTGCTGTGGAAGCATCGCGGTGTTGAGGAAGCCACGTGGGAGCGGAAGGATGATATGCTGAAGCAGTTTCCTTATCTCTTTCCTTCAGGTAAATTTTGAGGACGAAATTTCTTAAGGGGGGGAGAGTTGTAACGTCCCGGTTTTGGGCTTGGAAGTCTTGGGCGTTGACCGGTTGGTCAAAGTGCTGTTCGAATCGTAAGAGGTTAAATTAGGAAAGCCTAGTTCGGGTTGCATAAAAATTATGGAAAAATGTTCTAAAATCATCTTTTATTATAATTAAGTGAACTGTGAAATCAATTTTGGAAAATGAGTTTCGGAAATGTGACATTTTGGCTAGTGACCAAAATGTAATTTTTGAAAGTTTGGTGGCTATTTTATAAAGGGTTGAAACTTTGAATCTTTAAGGAGCTATTTACCCAAAGGGAGTTTCTCCAGATTTTTCTAAGATATTTTAGCCATAATTCTGATTTTAAAAGAATCAAAAGGAGGGAAAATCCTATTTTAGCTATTTTCTCATTTAACCACCTATTTTCTCTCTATCTTTTTCTCTCAACCCAAACACTCATTTTTCCAGAGATCTTGTTCTGATTTTTCTCACCTAAAATCATTCTTTAAACTCTCAATTGATTGCAAATCATTGTGTCTTCAAATCCTCTTCAATTGCTTCAAGATTTATCAAGCTTTTCAATTCCAAAAAGAGGAGAAACTCAAGTTTGGAGGTAAGAACGTCCTTCTCCTCTGAACTTCAAGTTCTTTAATGAAATTCCTAAAGTTTTCAATCCTAACTTGGTAATTGATTAAAGGTTTTAAGGTTGATTTATGGATCTTGGCTAATTATGCAAGATTTTGATGATTTCACTTGATTTTCGTTTGATCTGTTAAATCAGTGTTTTGAGAAGTGTTTTTGATGTTAAATGATCATTAAATTGATGTGGAAATGAATCTTGATTGATGCAATCCCGGATAGGTTGGATTTCCTAAGTTTAGCTTGTGTTTTAAGGTAGCTTTTGTGGTGATCTGGGTGATCTGATGTTGCTGGAGGTATAAGGATGCTTATAGGTTGTTTTTAGATGTGTTTTGATGTTAATGGAAGTAAGGTTTTGCTGGTTTGTGGCTGGGCTTTGTTTAGAAGTGTTTCGGATGCATTTTCGGTTGTGTTTGGTGGCCGAAAATGGAGGTTTAGTGAGAGCAGCGAGTTTAGATGCTTTCATTGAAGCAATTAATGCATGATGATGCATTAATCCTCTGCTTTAATGTGTTGAAACATGGGAGGCATCCTAGGATCCAAGATTTGTTGATCCGGAGGCTTGTTTTGGTGCTTTGGCTTGAAGCGAAGTGGTAATCGGTGAGTGAAAATGGATTTTCAGCTTTTAAACCAAAGGTTGAAGGTTTTGGGAGCTTAGTTTAAGTCTAAACAACTTTGCTAAGCTCAAGTGTAAGTTTTCGGATTACTCTCTCTAAGTGGTGGCCATGTTTTGATGAAATGTGAAATGATGATTTTGCATGATTTGCTACTGTTTTGGAAAGCATGTTTTAGCATGTTAATTGCTGATGTTTTAGCATGATTTATGCTGATGATTTAAGCCATGTGTTGAAGATGTCTCTAGGTAAGATGCCTTGTTTTTATGCATTGTTAAATGATGATTTAATGCTTTGAAAGGCATGATGTAATGGCTTGGTTTAAATGCTTTAAAACAGTGGATTATATGATGTATAAAGTGTGTATTGGCAAGTGATGGTTTGTAAAAGTGAAGGTCACTAAGGTGGTTAAAAGTCCTTGAGTGAGCCTTGTTATCTAAGATCATCAAGGTGGTTAAAAGTCCTTGGATGAATCTTGTTGCGGACTCTAAGGTGGTTAAAAGTCCTTAGGTGCTCCTTTCCATGGTGGTTAAAAGTCCATGGGGCCAAGGTGTTTAAAAGTCCTTGGGGCCAAGGTGTTTAAAAGTCCTTGGGGTAATTCAAGTTACGGACACAAAGGTGGTTAAAAGTCCTTGTGTGGTCCATTCATGGTGTTTAAAAGTCCATGGCCAAGGTGTTTAAAAGTCCTTGGGGTCCAAGGTGTTTAAAAGTCCTTGGGGAAAGTTGTTGAACTTGATTTCATAAATGATATGTATCACTTGAGCCAATATGACATGTATAGTACATGAGATGCATGATTTAAATGTTTATGTTGAAGCATGAGATGCTTGTTTAAATGAAATGTGGAAGCATGATATTGCTTGATTTAAAGTATGCTTGAGCATGTGTAAAGGTTGTTGACTAGCATGACTTACAAATGGTTTTTAAAGCATTATTGAATGGTTTTTAAAGAGCACTCCTCACTAAGCTTTGGCTTACGCTCTCTCGTTTTCTTGATTCAATAATGCAGAGCATTAGAGTGCATTGAGGGCAGCAAGAGGAGGCAAGCAAACAAGTACAAGTAAAGCTCAATGTATGAAGGTTTTCTAAGTGTTTTAGCTTTTGTATGTTTTGGCAATGGGGGACCAATGTATATGTTTTGGGAGGTGTTTAAGACTCCCTAAGTATGTTGAATGTGGTTGATGTTGCTGGTTTTTGGATTGAACCTTATATGCTTGTTTTGCAAGTTGACGCTTGAGTAGATAGCTTGTGTTGGAAGCATGACCTTAAATTTGGGGCTTTTTGCATGAGATGTTATTTTGTTGAATTGATGATGCTTATATGTGTTAAATATGTTTAATTGCATGCTGGTAAAATTTGGTGATGTTTGGAGCATGTTTGAGTGTCCAATTGCTTGATCTAGCATGCTTGTTTGCTGGTTTTTGTGCAGGCGTTTCGGAACAGGGGTGTACCGTTTCGGAACGGGTGCCTTGCATGAACCCAGGCGTCCGAAACGGTATGCACCGTTTCGAAACGGTTAAGCCTCTGCCGAGGCCATGTTCCGGAACCCGTTTCGGAACGGCCCGTGTTTCGGAACAGGGCTAGCCTGTTTCGGAACGGTCGACCGTTAGGGGGCTGACATGGTAGTTATATGTTTTGAAATGTTTGCATTTTGGTCCTGAATCTTGTATGATCAATTGCATGAGCTGTGGATGTCCTTTTGATCTGAAATTTCACAGAGAAGCATGAAACCTGACTAATTTTAAGATGGTAATCTTAATTTGGGTTAAGTCCCTTAATTTATCGGAAATTACAATTTGGTCCCTAAAGTTGTAATTTGCTCAATTGGGTCCCTGCTTGATCTCTGATGTTTGTGATCTTTTGATATGTTGTCTGTATGATCACACTTAAGGTTAATGTGCATTTAGACAAGACTAAAAAGAAAAAAAAGGGTCGTTAATCAAGGTTGACTTCCGGGTTGACTTTGGTTTTCCCCGTGTAATCTTCGTAGTTCGGGTCAACCGTCTAGACCGGGCTACGGGGGTTACAGTTTTCCCCTCTTCAACATGTTCTAAACTCCCCTAGGGCTAAGGGTTGATTCTATAAAGTAGTTGCAAGGATTGTACTGTTTAGGAATTTTCTGTTCAAGCAATAAAAACTTCAAGTTTATTTATTATGGTTTTCATATCTCGCAAGAGTATCGGGAGAGCATTGTGAGGTTATCTATTTGTTTGATATCGGGAGACTCAAGCATACGAACGAAATAAATACGCGTTTTCCAGTTTATGGTTAAACTATCTCGGCTTAGGGATAAGTACAAGGTTAAGTGGCTAAGGAAGAATTCAACAACATTGGTGTTCACCCTTCGATTCACGTCGGGAGGTATCATCTAAGAAGTGTTCATCAACAGAACTTGGGCCTAGGGATAGGACAAGTCATAGCAATGATTCTTGCCAAACTTGAAGTATAGAGTTTTGTGATCGCTGCCGCGACATCAACAGACTTCTGCCGCGACAGGTGCTGCCGCGACAGGGACGACGACTGAACAAAAGTTCTCTTACAGTGCAATACCTGCACTACTGAGCAAATCAATATCGGCCAATTTTTTAAACCTTATTCTTTACTCTTTTATTTTAGTTGTTTATCATGATCACTTTACAACCCAATTAAACTCTTTCTCTCTCTTGTGCAAAAATTCTAGGATAAAGTTACTTCCAGTCCCTGTGGAGACAATATCCGATACTCCAAGTATCACTTTACTACTTGCGTCGTGTACACTTGCACTACTTGCGATAAGACTCTTTTACATGCAACAAGTTTTTGGCGCCGTTGCCGGGGACTGGCAACTTATCTTTACCCTTACTATTACTGCACTTTTTCTTTTTCTTTTTCTATTTTTAGTGGTATTATTTACCCTGTGCTTTTCACAAGGTTTTCTGTTTGCTTATGCGCAGATCTAGACGAGGCAAAGAACCTGAGTGCGAACTAGACCCTGAAATCGAACGCACATACCAACTCAAAAACCAAGTCCGACTCTTGATAGCAAGAAACAACTATCTTGATGAGCAGCTAGAAGCAATGGTGAATGGAAGACAGAACAATGGGGTAGATGACCCGCACAACAATGACCAGAGGGTTATTGATGATCCTTCCCAAGATGTCAAGAATGAACGGCCTGCTGCCGCTGCCGCATGACAGTCCTACCGCGACTACATGGTCAATGACCATGTTGAACTGGAAACCACCTTGCCAGACGTGGAAGCTGAGAACTTCGAGCTGAAACCTGTTATGTTCAGCATGATAAATTCCGCTGGCCAGTTTAGCGGTTATGCAACTGAGGATGCTCGAGAACATCTAAAGACGTTCCAAGAAATTTGTAGATCGTTTAGACTGCCAGGAATAAATCCGAAAGTACTGAGGCTCCGGTTATTTCCTCATTCACTGAGAGACAGAGCTAAAACTTGGTGGAATAAACTAATGCCGGGTTCAATATGAACTTGGGCAGATCTCTCTCGTGAATTCTTATCTCGTTTTAATCCTTCTCATGTATATGAAAGATTGCGTAACGAAATTGCTACTTTTCAACAGGAGGATGACGAACCAATGCATGAGGCATGTGACAGATTTACAACTCTTATTCGGAACTGCCCGATGCATGGATTCCCCGTGTGGAACCAGGTCGTCAATTTCTACAACGCTACCAATGTACACACCCGTCGGAGAATAGATTCAGCAGCAAATGGGCTAATACTGGATAAGGAACCAGAAAAGGCAATGATATTGTTGAAGAATTTAGCAAAAAACGATGATCAATTTCCTATAGTTAGGAGAGGGGGCAAACGAAGGATATCTGTAAAGGATTATGAAGCTGACAATTCGATGAAATCACAGGCTGCGTACCTCACAAAGGTAGTGGAAAATCTGCAGCGGAAAGATTCCAAAGCCGTATATTCTGCAGAAGAGGTATGTGAAACCTATAGTGGGAATCACAGTTTAGAAGACTGTCCTTTACAATTGCAAGAAGGGATGTATGTTGAGAATTATAACAAGCCAAGAAACTATGATTCCAACAACTACAATCCCAACTAGAGGAAAGATCCTAAGTTTTCCTGAAGCAATCCGAACAACGCATTGAATCCTCAAATGCAGAACAACCAAAACCAAGGGGTACCCAGAATCCTATCGCGACAGCAGTAGTCGCAACAGTAGCCGGCAGCCGCACCTAGTATACTAGAACAAACATTGACAACATTTATGTCACAAACATGAGCTTACATGGCGAACATGGATCACTTTGTCAAGAAAACTGAGTCATTTATGGACAAGATAGAGATGAGCATGACAAACCATGAGGCCACCCTGAAATCTTTGAGGACACAAATGGGCCAGGTTTCCCAGCATATCAAGCTAAGGCAAAACAGAGGATTCCCTAGTGATACCGAGGTCACTAGAAAACCCACACATGAGCAGTATAAAGCAATTACAACTAGAAGTGGGAAATAGTTACAAGGGCTGGAGATGAAGAACATACTAAGTGAGGAATCGACTCTAGATACACCTTCCGTGAACACTGCCCCGACAGAGGAAGAACAACCTGCTATCGACACACCTACCGCGACAGCAGAAGAGATAGAGGAGCAAACAGAGGATGCTGAAGAACCTAAACCTCCTCAGATCCGAATAACATGTGAAGGACGTCTTGAAGATTACCGTCCTCCACCTCCTTTTCCCCAGTGGTTATAGAAACAGAAACATGAGTACCATCTTAAAAAGATTTATGATATTTTTAAGCAGGTGCACATTAACATACCGCTGTTAGAGGCCATCAAGCAGATGCTCGGTTATGCGAAATTTCTCAAGGACGCCATGTCAAAAGGTTCAGACTTGGGGAATTCGAAACGGTGAAGATGATAGAAGGATGCATGACTATCTTACACAGGCATCCACCCCAGAAGAAGAAGGATCCTAGGAGCTTCATCATACCGTTCATAATTGGCGACAAATTCGTGGGTAAGGCACTTTGTGATCTTGGTGATAGCATAAATCTAATGCCCAAATCTGTGTTTCAGAAATTAGGTATTGGACGAGCAAGGCCTACGACAGTCATGCTGCAGCTGGCAGACTGCTCTTACGTACAACCAGAAGGGAAGATCGAAGATATTCTGGTAAGAGTGGATAAATTTATTTTCCCTATTGACTTTCTTGTTTTAGACTGTGAAGCAGATGAAAATGCACCGATCATCCTGGGGCGACCCTACCTAGCCACAGGCAGAATTGTGATCGATGTGGAGAAAGGAGAACTGACCATGAGAGCGAATGATCAAGAAATCAAACTCAATGTTCTCCAAGCAATTAAACACGCTGATGCAGAAGAAGAGTGCAAGGAAATCTATGAAGTAATCTTTGACCAACCCTGCATCAGGTCGAGCTGCCACGACAGAAAGATTAGTCACTGCCACAGTAGTCACCTGAAAGACTGTTATGGCAGCAACGACGACAATGACTCCTCTGACTCATAAACATCTAACACTGAAGGTCTTGAGGAGGTATATTGGATAGGCACTCGTCCAGGTAAGTTCTTTGAGCCTCTTAATTATACCTCGAATGAACATATAATCCAGAAGCCTTCGATTGAAAAGCCACATGTTCTAGATCTTAAGCCCCTGCCAGGGCAGCTTAAATATGTCTTTCTTGGTTTAAATGATACGTTGCCCGTAATCATCTCTTCCAAGTTAATGTAGAAACAAGAACATCAGCTAATCAGAATGCTACAACAACATAAGAAGGCCATTGGATGGACTATAGCTGATATCCAAGGTATCAGTCCGGCATTATGCATGCACAAGATTCTCTTGGAGGATGATCATAAGCCGACTATTGATGCCCATAGATGTTTGAACGAGGCTATGCGAGAAGTGGTGAGAAGAAGAGATTATCAAATGGCTCGACGCCAGAATCATATACGCCATCTCGGATAGCAAGTGGTTGAGCCTGGTGCAATGTGTGCCTAAAAAGGGAGGCATAACCGTGGTAACCAACAAAGAAAACGAACTAATCCCAACCAGAACTGTGACCGGTTGGAGGGTTTGTATGGATTACCGGAAGCTTAACAAAGCTACCCGGAAAGATCATTTCCCCTTACCCTTTATTGATCAAATGCTTGATAGATTAGCGAGGAAACCTTACTATTGTTTTCTTGATGGTTACTCAGGTTATAATTAGATAGCAATTGCACCGGAGGACCAGGAGAAAACTACCTTAACATGCCCGTATGGCACCTATGCTTTTCGGAGAATGCCATTTGGGCTCTGCAATGCACCAACAACCTTCCAACGGTGCATGATGGCAATATTCTCCGACATGGTGGAGGATTTCTGGTTGCCATCCATGATACACATGTTGTTAGCGAACGACGATGTGATCGCCTTAACTCGATCAAGGAACTCAAGTCCTAGGACGAGCTTGAAGTCATTCATTCGCACAAGCGAGAAGTCTATACGCCCTGGCCATGTCCTCACTATGGTCTTGACTCCTCGTGCTATACCATGGATGGGCTTGGCGGCAGAGTTAACTGCCTTGATGGATCCACTGCCCCCATGGCTTTGAGACCAAGTCTCTTAGCTTCTTCAAGAGAAACAAAGTTATGGGATGCACCTATATAGTAACCCCTTAACTTTGGTCTTCAGGACGGATTGGAGGACATTAAGCAATTGCAAGGATCCCATTTGGATACCTTCTTTGTCCCGATTGGTGTCGTTACGCTCTCGATGCTTTGTAAGGAGCAAGTTAAGGGCTTGCATTTGTGGACACTCTCGGACCCAATGGTCACCATCACAAACGAAGCATTTGTTTGACGATGGTCGTCTCGCACCTCGAGTGTCTTTGGCCTTGCCTTTATCCTTTTTCTTCCATGAGGACGAGTCCTTGTGCTTTGACGAGTTGTCCTCTTGGTGGCCCTCCTTGCGATGGCCCTTATCTCTCCCACCTTTGGCTTGACAACCCTTCTTATCCTTCGTCTTGGTGGAATTCTTGTGGCTTGAATAATCAACAAGGATTTCAGCCACGGCTATGGCATCGACAAGATTTTGTACATCATCAATTATATTGGCTTACAAGTGATCATTAGGCAAGTCCATTTCTCAAAACAACATATCAGATACACGGATTCACAAGTGTTGTCCCAACACTTCATACATTCTCACCGGTATCTAAAGGTTCACACATGAGAGCTACCCTTCACCGTTGTGTCACCCGTAGTGGAGTATTCAGTACACCGTATAAACCCCTCAATAGGAATCATCGGTAGATGTATAACCCCACTAAGGAGAGACGAGACACCACAAACACATACCTCAATCGTTATGATACTTGTATGGAGTATTCGGTACACCGTATAAACCCCTCAACATCCAAGGCAATTTGTTTATAGTGCACTCAATCTTATAGTCGGCTAACTATATCCAATAACATTTATAAACCAATTTCATAACATCACTTGCCAATATAATTCTTGTTTCATCACATACCTCACTGTTTTCAAAGCATAATCATTAAATCATTTTCCAAGCGTTAAACCATGCTTTAAATCACAAGTATAAAATGTATAATTACAAGGATCACTTACTATGTGCATCCTTCATCATTTCAACATTAAAAGAAGCAAACCATATGCTATAATCATGCTTTAAAAGTAGGTAAACATATATTCAAAACAAAGTGCATAAAAACCATTTCATAAACAACACAACAGAGAGAGAAATTCCATATACCTACTTTTGAACTTAGACAAGCATCTCAAGCTTACATCTAAGTTCCCAAAACCACATTTATAACATTTCAAAGCTGGAATCCACATTCTCACTCACCGACACGCGAAACCTTGATTAGCCGACGTGAAACAAAGCGTCTGAAGCTCCTGAAACCTTACCGGTTGCTTCTAAAAAGTTCTCCCATGTTTAAAACATATAAGAAAAGAGGATTAATGCATCTCAATGCATTAAAAACTCCAGCAAGGAATCCTACCACGTTGCTCTGCCCAAAACCACCAAAACACCCATCCGAAACAATCAAAAACACCTTCGATTACTCTACAAACTCAACCCAACCAAAACCTAAAACTTCCAACCATTCATAATCATTGAATGACATACAAAATCAACCTATTAACAACCTTATACCTTTAGCATCCCTAAAATCACATTAACACTACAAATACCCAATTCTAACAACCTTATCAACTAGAGATCCAAATAGTTTCTTGATTACCATGCTTAAACCACAATCTCAACATTAATAAAATTCCAAAACATGATTAAAATTAAACAAAATAAGCCAAAATAAATCCATTATGAAAATTACACAAAATCGTCATTTAAAGTTTGATTTAGCCATTTTCTTCAAATCAATCATAAAATCTTGTTAAGAAACATAATTAAAGAGCGAAATATTTGGAAATTTCATTAAAGAACATTGATTAGAGGAGAAGCACGAAAACTACCTCTAATCCCTTGTTATTTCTTCAATTGACGAGATTTGATTGAAAAACTTCAAGAATCCATTGAAACAAGTTGAGGAAACTTCGTGAAAATCATTTGGAAATCAAAGTAAAATGAAAATCAAAAGGAAAAGATCTATGCAAGATTTGAAAGAAAATGGATGGTTGAACTTGGATGATGAGAAAAGAGAGAAATGGAAGTTACGTCAAAATAAGATTATAAAGCTTAATTCCCTTTTTAACCTTTTTAATTAAACACATTTAAAAAACGTCAAATTAAAGGAATAAATAATTACAATTACTTTAGCTCCCTAAAGATTCTAAGTTTTTGCTTTTATAAAAATAACCATTAAAAACAATTTTTCCCTTTTTACGATTTAGTCACTAAACTGAAATGTCCACCTTCGAAATGTCATTTTCAAAAATTGACTTCACCAAAACCTTATATACATTTAAAATTGATTTTAGAAATTTTGCTCATATTTTTATCACTTCCTGAACTAGGTTTTCTCTGAACCAATCCCGAACTAACCCGAATCTCTAGTCTCGGTCCAACGAACACTAAACCCAACCAACAAAATCCTAGGCCCATAACCGAGGCGTTACAATGCATGTCTCATTTCTTTTGTTTTTACATTCTTTTCCTTAGAATTATTTTTTCCTTTGGTTTTTTAATACACACGTTTGCTCGCTTAGTCCAGATAAACAATTGTACTTTTTCACTATATTTCTTCAACTCATTGGAAACATCTAATCTTTGCAAATTCACTCACTCAATCCATTGATCTTATACTCTTGGTTGGAAGGACAAACGACTTCAACTGTCTCTTCTTCGCCATTCTTTTTCTTTATACCTCTTTGCTTCATCGAAAACATCTGATCTTCATAGGCAAATGTCTCAAGATATATTTTCATTGTAGTTGATACATCAATATCGAGTGAAAGGCCTCCTCGAATGTTCTTCAAAGCTTCAAGTCTTCATATACCCCTTAAAATAGCATTAAGCACCTTCATCGCTTCTTGTGAATTCTCCAATTCTTGCCCCTACAAGGCATATTGAAGCGTTTGAATGCTAAACCTTCACCTTTAATGTCTTTGTATGATGTTGGCGCTTTAACCTCTTCCTCTCATGCCTATCAAAGTCAGGGATCCTGAACCCTTTGTTGACATAACTTGCCCCAATCTGATGGCATAGTTTTCCCACTGGGCAGAGCTCTATCCCTTTTTATGCTTTCAGGATATTACATCTTATGTGTGGATCATGCTTGACAACACAGTCCACTTAAAACTCTTCAATACATGTGCTTCTTCTTGTTGTCTTTTTTACCTTCTCATGCAATGTGATGCCCCTGTTCAAACTGAGGTTCATTTTTTTCCTGAAGTGATGGAAAACATTCATTCCTGGTTCCCTACGGTTCTGATCAATACTAAGAAATCCTTCGTTTTTTTACAAATCTATGTCAGCCTACTTGTATGATGCAAGAAAAGACTAAAAATGATAGTTTAAAGGAAAAAGACATGGTAGATGCAAGAAAAGGCTAAAAATTAGGATTTTAAGAAAATAGTAATGGAAAACATGGAAAAGAGGAAAGTCAGATGCCCAAATTTCATAGTATGAATGATTCATGAATCCATCAACCAGATGGTGCCCCACTTTTAGGTGGCTCTTTTTAACTCACCCACTCCCCAAATTTTAAATTTCCCACTTTTCTAATTTCAATCAAACATTAGAAGTTTTGAAGTCTCTAAAGAAAGGTTAACTCAATTAGGCAGAATGTGTTCTGAAAACCAACTCCTCTTCTCAAATATTTATGTGTGATCCAAATGGTCTTTTAAGACTTGTAATGTAGGCTAGGCTCAGGTTACTAAGAAAAAAGGTATATAAGCTCAAATGCATTTTTTTGAGGGAAATTAAATCAATGATCAATCTTTCTTGATGAAATCCTCATTCTTTTCTTCTCTAGATCACTCTAGAATGCCCATTTTGGGTTTTCACCCTAGAGTTCATTTCCTTTTTTTTGCACATATCTCATTTGAAGGATTCATTTCAAGTTTTCCTTCGCACTCCAGCTTTCATTTATCATTTTTCCTTCTTTTCCCTTTTTTCTTTTCTTTTCTTTTCTTTTATCTTTTTTTCTCTATTTTTCTTTTTTCTTTCCTTTTCTTTTTGTGTCCTTTTCATCTTGAATCTGTCATGTTTATCCTTTGCTTGAAAATTTTCATCCTCTTTTCCCCCAAGTGTGGGAAGTGATCCTTTGTTAGGGTTCAAACACAAGAAAAATATCAGGCTCAAAGGGGAACAAGAAGTGATTTTTCATTTTCTTTTCGGGAAAGGAAATGAAGGAATGCCAAATGTAATCTGACACACAAATATCATAGAAGACAAGTAGTCTTCAGTTGGTATATGTTTTAGAGTTATCACTTCACTCATAGACCCTAACAATAGCGTCTGAGAGGAAAATTCACTCAAAATTTGTATATGGGATCTCCCCATTAAACCTGAACTCACTTTTTGCCCCTCTATCTCGGGATTAGATTTAAAAGTCATTCCTACAATCAATAATAAGGGCTATGCCATAAAGACGTATGTTTGAAGAGAAATGGATGAAAAATGAATACAAATGAGAAATGTTTGCCACATGAGAAAATAAAGAAAATGCATCTTTAAGTATATTAACATAGGCCCTTACAAAAGATCCCTAATGCTTGCAGACAAAAGCAAAATGGTTGATTCTAAGTAAGATCCCAATTAAGCATTATTTCAGGAAAGCATGAATTCCAGTCAATCTTGCCTCTATCTGCTTCGTAACAAGATTCCATTGTTTAGGTTAGAGGTGCTCGCCATATTCTCCTTCCTCAAGTCTTCCACTTTTGATTGCCGCCACTATCAACTCTCCATTCATGACAAGGTCTACAAAACCTTCAGTGACATGATTTAACATATGGTCATAGAAGGGACCATTTAAAGTCTCCACAAACATTAAAGTAACCTCATTTTCCAACAATGGAGGTTGTACTTGGGCTGTCATATCTTGCAACCTTTAGGCAGACTAGCGAAAGCTCTCGTCGGGCCCTTATTCCATATCTTGTAATACTACCCTACTTGGGACCATATTTGTCACATACTCGTACTGTTTGAGGAAAGCCCTTGACATATCTTTCCAAGTATGTATGTTGCTCTGGTTCAGATGAGTATACCATCGAGCAACACACCCTGGTAGATTTTCTAGTAGTACATGGTCAAATGCGACCAAGGGCAAGTGGTCTTGTCGTACTTCTCGAAGTCAAGAGCTTAGAATTTTGAAGGAACTACAAAGTTAGACGCTAGACTTATATCTCTAACATCTACGCCACAATAGACATTTCATCCTTGTAGTTCTAATGATCTCTTCAAGCCTATCATATTGATCTTCTAGCTTCTTGTTCATTTTGGATCTATCAGGTGCCTTATGGAGATCTCGCACCTGAATGCCTTGATTTCCTTCATGATTTATCCTCGACCTTGCCAGAGTATGAGTTGAGGTTTATGTTGTACATACCTAAAACCTCTTATTCGATGGAAATGTATGACTAGTCATCCCAGGATGGAGCGACGAAACATCAATGACTTCAACAACCTTTCATCTTTCAGGGTCTATAAAACCCAACATGGTCACTATCTGGCTGACAGTGTTTCTTTGGGCTCGTGCAATTTCTACCTTCAATTCTTTCTCCATTTTATCGAGCTTGTCTTGGGTACCCTTGTGGCTATTCCCGAAAGCTGTTAATTTGTCTTCCATTGCCATTGCTCTGGACTGAGAATGAGTATCGTATTTGTGAGATATTTTTTCTATTTTTAAAATTTTGTCATGTGATTGGTTGTTTATCATGTGTGAATTTATGCAACGATCACAACATAAATGCAAGAAACAATAAAAAATGCAAATGCATGAATGCAAGCGAAGGTCCATCGATTCCATTAAGTTATTGCTCCAGAAATAGCCTTCATTGGATGACAGAGGTCCTACGAATACGTCTTAGTCTGAGCCAGTTCCTCCATTTCCTCAATTAGTCTTTGAAGCCTCGGTCTCACTTTGCCTATTTTTAAAAACTTGTTGCGCAATTTTAGTGCAAGTATACACGTTGCCAAGTTATAGTATAAAAGATATCGTCTCCATAGGGATTGGAGCTACTTCCAGAGATTATCGTCTCGCACTGTAGAAAAATAAAAACAAAAGTAATGGTTTCGTAGAGAAAACAACTAAAATAAAGAAAACAAGTAAATTAAGAGATTGAGTAAATGTGATGATAGAGTAGGCCGGATTATGTTGCGTCGTAGTGTGGAAATTGAATGAAACTTTCTCGGTTTTGAATTCAAACTTCAACTTGATTGCCTCGGAAATGGGCAAAAGAATTGCCTCAGCAAAGGGCAAAACTATTGTCGCGAAAAAGAACACAAGACTGACTGGGCAAATGAGCGGCAACCTCCAAGGTTCGCAAAGCCTTCTTCAATGGTTCCTTCTTATCCCTAAGTCGAAACTCTATTGATGTACATGCCTTGACAATACCTCCCAGCGTGAACCAAGGTTGAACACTAACCAATCATACGCTTCTCTTAGCCGTTGAAACTCGTACTTATCCCAAAGTAGAATTAGTCTTCACCGATTGGGATAAAGACCATGATTACTCGTTTCGTGAGTCTAACTCTCCCAATATTATACAAATAGATGGAATCGCAATATCCTCTCACGATTCAATTGTAAGAAAAAGTAAACACCAAGAATGAGCAAACCTTAAACGTAATTGAATAAAAAAACCTAAACAAATTACAATCGTCTTCTCATAACTACTAAACAAAATAACCCTAGCCTAAAAGAAGATTTATTTTATAATGGTGATAAGAAGCACTCTAAATTCTTTACCGAATCTCTCGATCTGTCCTAAACTATCATCATCTTCTAACATCTTCATGCAAAGTATCTCTAAAAATTTAGCGTTTTATGCTCTTCAAGCGCCTACCACTTCGCATATTTTCTCCCATGTCAACAAATGTCTGGGCATGTCCTCGACAATGACTTAGTCATTTCCTCGACAATGGTCTGTCAGTCTTTTCTGCTTGACAGGGCTCGTACTCTTGGTTCAACGTTCCTTAGTAAGTCTTGACATCAAAGAATGGCTTGGTCTGGATCGTCAAGTGATGGTACCACACCATTATTTATCCTTCATTCACTTTCGCGGCAATACTTTCCCGGGCAGTGGGTAATGATATCTGCACATGCACAAAATACATACCAAAGTAGTACCTTTTCCACCAAATATATTGAACTAGAGACGATCAAGCATGGAAATGATAAGAACATTGAACTTAAGTTTGACAATAATTGGGTAATAAATGGTCCTAAAATGAATACTTTTAGACACCTAACACACCCCAAACTCAAACTATTGCTTGTCCCAAGCAATGCAAAAATAATAATCAATTGCCAAAGATTTAATCTTCAAGAAATTAGCCCTCGAACTTACTTTTTCTTCCCTTCTTTAAACCGTGAATAATAATGTGCTTGGCCCTCAATTCATCAAATGTCAAGGATTTCCCTGAAATAAAGCTATAAGACTCGTGAGTGTGTGCGTGATTGTAAACAAGATGATTTTTCGAGTTCTATGTAAACACTTAAACAACTAACTTACTTTCCTTGGGGTTTCTATTTCAACTAGAGCCAATTTCAGGCACCTCTAGCATTTCCGTTTGTTTTTAATGATCTAATCGACTAGAGGCAATTTCAGGCACCTCTAGTGATTTTTCTAAGCCTAAACTAGAGCAAATTGTGGGTACTTCTAGTATTTTATGCTTTTCCTTAAGCTAGAGTCGGTTTTAGGCACCTCTGACATAAATTTTTTTTACCCAATTTTTCTAAGTAAGTAATTGTCCTAAGTGTCCTAGAACTCCTTCAATCATTCAAGTAAAAAAATTACTTTTTCATTTTCAGCCTCATAGTGTGATTCTAAGTATTCTTTCATGGATATCCTAAAATTGAAAGTTCACTAGAAAAATTTTAAGGCTACGATAAGAGAGAGACATCTATTACCGAGGCAAATTTTTTCATTTGATTAAATATTAAGGAAACCGATAAGCATGCATTCCTATAGTAGATATGACAAAAAGAACTAACAACTACTTCCCCCCAAACTCAAGATGTAACCCCCTTAACCCGGCCTAGACGGTTGACCCGAATTAAGAAAGTCACACGGGGAAAACCAAAGTCAACCCGAAAGTCAACCTTGATTAACGACCCTTTTTTTTCTTTTTATACTTATCTAGATGCACATTAACCCTAATTGTGATCACACAAACAACATACTCAAAGATCACAAACATCAGAGATCAAACAGGGACCCAATTGAACATATTACAACTTTAGGGACCAAATTGTAATTTCTGATAATTAAAAGGACTTAACCCAAATTAATCTTACCAACTTGAAATTAGTCAGGTTTCATGCTTCTCTGTGAAATTTCAGCTCAAAAGGACCTCCCTAACTCATACAATTGCACAAACAAGATTCAGGACCAAAATGCAAACAATTCAAAACATTTAACTGCCAATGTCAGCCCCCAACGGTCACCCGTTCCGAAACAGGCAGAACCCATTTCGAAACACGGGCCGTTCCGCAACACGTACCGCAACGGGGGTCTGGCAGAGACCAAACCGTTTCGAAACGGTGCATACCCTTTCGGACCCCTGGGTTCATTCAAGGCACCCGTTCCGAAACGGCGCACACTGTTCCGAAACGCCCTGCACAAATTTGCTCAAAATGCATTCCAAATCATGCAATTGATCATTCAAACATGCTCCAAATGCTACCAAACTTTACCAGCATGCAATTCAACATATATAGCACATACTTGCATCAACAATTCATCAAAACAACATCATATGCAAAAAGCCCCAATTCTATAGGCATGCTTCCTACACAAGCTAGCTATTCAAGCACAAACTTCCACAACAAGCATATAATGATCCAATCCAAATACCAACATTCATAACATCATCCAACATACTCAGGGAGTTCCAAACACCTCCCAAAACATACACCTTGGTCCCCCATTGCCAAATTACCCAAAAGCTAAAAAGTACTTATAAAACCTTCCATACATTGAGCTTTACTTGAACTTGTATGCTTGCCCTCCTTGCTGCCCCTCAAGGTTCTCTAATGCTCTGCATTATTGAATTAAGAAAACGAAGAGAGCATAAGCAAAAGCTTAGTGAGGAATGCTCTTAAAAACCATTCAATAATGCAATTAAAACCATTTATAAACATGCTTAAGATCAACCTTTACACATGCTCAAAAGCATACTTTAAACAAGCAATCTCATGCTTCAACATAAACATAACATGTCATATTGGCTCAAGTGATAGATTCCATTTCATTAAAACAAGTTCATCAACTTCCCAAGGACTTTTAAACACCTTGGCCCCAAGGACTTTTAAACACCTTGGCCATGGACTTTTAAACACCATGAATGAGGACCACACAAGGACTTTTAACCACCTTTGTGTCCATAGCTTGAATCACCCCAAGGACTTTTAAACACCTTGGCCCCAAGGACTTTTAAACACCTTGGCCCCATGGACTTTTAAACACCATGGAAAGGATCACCTAAGGACTTTTAACCACCTTAGTGTCCGCAACAAGAATCATCCAAGGACTTTTAACCACCTTGATGTTCTTAAGAATACAAGGCTCACTCAAGGACTTTTAACCACCTTAGTGACCTTAACCTTTTCAAAACATCACTTGCCAATATACATCTTTTACATCATTTAATCCACTGTTTTAAAGCATTAAACCAAGCCATATACAACATGCAATTCAAAGCATCAAACCACATTATTTCGATGTATAAAATCAAGGAACTCCTACCTAGAGTTACCTTCAACATATGGCTTACAACACCAGCAAAAACCATGCTAAAACATGCTTCCAAAACAGTAATTAAAACATGCAAATAACCATTTTGCATCACAACAAAATCATGGCCACCACTAGAGAGAAATTCCGAAAACTTACACTTGAGCTTAGCAAAGTTGTTTAGACTTAGACTAAGCTCCCAAAACCTTCAAACCTTGGTTTTAAAATCTGAAAACCCAACTTCACTCACCGATTTCCACTTTGCTTCAAGCCAAAGCACCAAATCAAGCTTCCGGATCAACAACTCTTGGATCCAAAGATGCCTCCCCTGTTTCAACACATCAAAGCAAAGGATTAATGCATCATCATGCATTAATTGCTTCAATGAAAGCACCTAAACTCGCTGCTCCCATTCAACCTCCATTTTCGGCCACCAAACACAACCGAAAATGCATCCAAACCACTTCTAAACAAAGCCCAGCCATAAACCAGCAAAACCACACTTCCATAAACATCATATAACATCTAAAAACAACCTATTAACATCCTTATACCTCCAGCAACATCAGATCACCAAGATCACCTCAAAAACAACCTTGAAACACAAGCTAAACTTAGGAAACTCAACCTATCCGGGATTGCATCAATCAACACTAAATTCCTTATCAATTTAGAGTTCATTTAACATCAAAAACACATCTCAAATCACAGATTACTCAGATCTAACGAAAATCATCAAAAATCATCAAAATCTTGCATTATAAGCCAAGATCCATTTCACCACTTAAAAACCTTTAATTAAACTTCAATTAAGGATTGAAAACTTAGGAATTTCAGTAAAGAACTGATAGTTTAGAGGAGAAGGACGTTCTTACCTCCAAACTTGAGTTTCTCCTCTTTTTGGAATCAAATCCTTGTTGAAACAAGTAGCAATTGAAGAGGTTTTGAAGATATGTTGATTAGGAATCAAATGAGAGTTGAAAGGAGGGATTTAGGTGAAGAAATCAGATCCAATTCTCTGGAAAAGAAGTGTTTGGGTTGAGAGAAAATGAGAGAAAGAAAATTAGGAAAAGTTGGTTACAAAATCCAAAAATAGCCAAATGGCTTTCCCTCCACTTTTAATATCCTTTAAAATCAGATTTTAGACTTAAAATATCTTAGAAAAATCTGGAGAAACTCACTTTGGGTAAATAGCTCCTTAAAGATTCAAAGTTTCAACCCTTTATAAAACAGCCACAAAACTTTCAAAAATTACATTTTGGTCACCAGCCAAAATGTCACCCTTCCGAAACTCATTTTCCAAAATTGATTTCACAGTTCACTTAATTATATTAAAAGATGATTTTAGAACATTTTTCCATATTTTTAATGCAACCCGAACTAGGCTTTCCTAAATTCACCTCTTTAGATTTGAACAACACTTTGACCGACCGGTCAACGCCCAAAACTACTAAGCCCAAAACCGGGGCGTTACACAAGAGAATCATTTCCCTCAATGTATGCACATACACAAAATATTGAGAGAAATAGAAGGCAAGAGAATAAAAATACAGCGACAGGGACATGGATGAGTGATCGTCGTCGTCTTGGATGATTAATTTCCTTCTTGTCGTTCTCTTGATCCGTTTGGTTGCCGGTGGTGGTTGGTGACGTGTTAGAGGTGTCAGTTCGTCTTTCTTTGATACGTATCCGGTTGCGTGATGACCGAATTCGTATGTGATGTTGCCCGATCGTGATTCTAGTATGAAGTTGCAAACTTGAAACTTGAGTGTGGAAGTAATGTATATGGAATGAAGATGGTGAAAGTTGTTGTTGTAATAGGTGATGGAATGGTTGGTGGTTATGGTTTGAAAGATAAATGTAAGGGGAAAAATGGATAGAAGTTGATATGGATATATGGAATAGAATCGGTGTGGAACAAGGAAGAACCAACAAAATAGTGAATGTTGACCCAAACCTTACACGTCCTTACCCTTTGTGAAATGATGGAAGTAGGTTGGATTGTGACCCTTTAGCTATAATTGAGCTAAGAACCAACAATATAATCAAATGGAAGTGATGGTGGAATGGTGGAACGTGACCCGCTAGCTAGAAAGCTAGGAACCAACGCTATAAAGAGAATGGAATGAAAAGGGAAAATTTGCCACAAGACTAGCTTGAAAGCTGATAAAGTTCTTAAAGAACAATGAAGAGAACACTCTCATATATTTTCATAAAAAAAAGGTCCCTTACAAAGGCAAATGAGCATCCTATTTATAGTACATGGCAGCCTAGAATTTGAATGGACAAAACAATGCATTAAGGCTCCAATTTATGACATTCAATGGTTTGTCTTCAATCCTATCAAGTGTGGCTGGCCATTTGTGTAATTTAGAATGAATTTGGACATAATAAGGCTTGAATGAAGACTTATACACGTCCAAGTGATGCATCCTTTGATATTCCACTTGCTTGGCTCTTAAAAGTGCATGTAGATGACTTGGAATGAATCTGCCCATGTTTGCATCTAAGTGTATGTGTCTCTTCCACTTCCTTTCTTTATTTCTCAACTTTATTGGCTGAATAAAAGCATAATAAAGTCTTCTAAATGCTTCATCCCCCATGGAATTCAAAAAGACTCTCTTTGAATGGTGATAAAGATGGCATGTCTCCTTGAAGAAGATGAAAAGTCTTCAATTGTTCCCATCTTAATCCCAACGTATAATGACACTAAAAACACATAAAATATTAATCAAAATATGATAAAAATGTTATGCAAACTTAAAGAATTAATTGAACAAGTTCAATGAATGAACTAGTTTAATTAATGAACCTACATGCTTAAATGAAACACATACATAAGTGAAGTATTTTCATAAATGAAGTGCTTGCATAAATGCATAAACAAGCATATTTATTCTCATGGAATGAATGAACTATTATGCAACTACTCATGCAAATTCTCATGCAACTACTCATGCAACTTATTTCAACTTTCCAACAAACTCAAAACGTTGCAAGATCTAATTGTTGCTGTCGTTTCTTCATTCATTTTCCAGCATTGGCAAAGCAAACTTTCCACAACATCTTGAATCATTTTAGCTCTTGCACGAGTCATAGGACCTCTAGGAAATTCATTGGAATTCTTGCTGGTTGTGGTCACATCATTCCCTCCCTCTTGAAAGCGATTTGCCCCCAAATCGTCACCTGCATCATAAGGGGATAGATCAGCAACATTGAAAGTAGCACTCACATTATACTCACCGGGAAGGTCTATTTGATAAGCATTATCATTAATCCTCTTGACCACTTGGAAAGGACCATCTCCTCGAGGCATAAGTTTCGATTTGCGTTGGGCTGGAAACCTCTCTTTCCTCAAGTGCAACCAAACCCAATCTCCGGGTTCAAAAGTTATTCGTTTCCTCCCTTTGTTAGCTTGCTGCTCATATTGCTTTGTTCTCCTCTCAATGTTCTCCCGCACTTGTTGGTGAAGCTTCTTCACAAATTCAGCTCTATTTTGCCCATCCTTATTTTTGAATTGATCAATAGGCAAAGGAAGCAAATCAATTGGGGTCAAAGGATTGAAACCATATACCACTTCAAATGGAGAACATTTAGTGGCGGAATGCATGGAGCGATTGTATGCAAACTCAACATGTGGCAAGTCCTCTTCCCAAGTCCTTAGATTCTTGCGTATAATTGTCCTAAGAAGCATGGACAATACACGATTGACAACTTCAGTTTGGCCATCCGTTTGTGGATGACAAGTTGTAGAAAACAACAACTTTGTTCCAATCTTACTCCATAACGTCCTCCAAAAGTGACTCAAGAACTTCACATCTCGATCAGACACAATAGTTCTTGGAACTCCATGTAATCTCACAACTTCCCTAAAAAACAGATTAGCAATATGGGAAGCATCATTAGTCTTGTTGCATGGAATGAAATGAGCCATTTTTGAGAATCTATCTACTACAACAAAAATGGAATCTTTGTTATTCCTTGTGCGTGGAAGTCCTAGCACAAAATCTATGGAAATATCCTCCCATGGAGCATTTGGAATTGGTAATGGTGTGTAAAGTCCATGGGGCATGACTTTGGACTTTGCCTTCTTACATGTGATGCAATGCTCACACCACTTCTCCACGTCTCGTTTCATCTTTGGCCAATGCAAATGCTCTTGCAATATAGAGTGTGTTTTGGCCACTCCAAAGTGTCCCATTAGTCCTCCACAATGGGCCTCTTTGATAAGCGATTCTCTAATGGATCCTTGAGGGATACAAAGCTTTCCTTCCTTGAAAAGATAGCCATCAACCCTACAAAACTTCTCATATGTTCCTTTTTCACATGCTTTGTAAATTTCACCAAAATCATAATCAGATTCATAAAGCTCTTTGATTAAGGCAAAACCTACCAATCTAGAATCCAAAAGGTTAAGAAGAGTATACCTTCTTGATAAAGCATCAGCAACAACATTTTCCTTACCCTTCTTATATTTGATAACATATGGGAATGTTTCTAGGAATTCAACCCACTTGGCATGTCTCTTATTAAGCTTGTGTTGTCCCTTCAAGTGTTTCAGCGCCTCATGATCCGTGTGGATGATAAACTCCTTAGGCCATAGATAGTGTTGCCACGTTTCTAATGCCCTTATGAGAGCATACATCTCCTTGTCATAAGTTGAATAATTTAGAGTTGCTCCACTCAATTTCTCACTGAAATATGCAATAGGACGTCCTTCTTGAGATAATACAGCTCCAACTCCTAAACCTGATGCATCACATTCAATTTCAAAAACTTTTTCAAAATCAGGTAAAGATAATAAGGGTGCATTGGTTAAAAGTTGTTTAATCAAACAAAAAGACTTCTCTTGTTTGTCTCCCCAAAAGAAGCTAGAGTTCTTTTTGATAACTCCGGTCAAAGGTGCGGCTATGGTGCTGAAATTGGGAACAAATCGACGATAGAAACTAGCAAGTCCATGAAAACTCCTCACTTGACTAATGTTAGTAGGTATCGGCCATTCCTCAATTGCTTTAATCTTTTCTTGATCAACCTCCAAACCCTTTGAACTAACAACAAAACCTAAGAACACAACTTTGTTAGTGCAAAATGTACATTTTTGTAGGTTAGCATACAACTTTTCTTTTCGCAAAACATCCAATACTAACCTTAAATGTTGAGCATGATCATTCAAAGTTTGGCTATACACAAGTATGTCATCAAAATACACCACATGAATGTACTTGGTGCATTAGTTAAGCCAAATGGCATAACCAACCACTCATACAAACCTTGCTTGGTTTTGAATGCTGTCTTCCACTCATCTCCTTCTCGCATTCTTATTTGGTGGTACCCACTCTTAAGATCAATCTTAGAAAAGATGTTAGAACCACTTAATTCATCAAGCATATCATCTAATCTAGGAATAGGATGACGATACTTTACCGTTATCTTGTTCACTGCTCGACAGTCCACACACATACGCCAAGTTCCATCCTTCTTAGGTACAAGTAAAACCGGCATGGCACATGGACTAAGGCTCTCTCTCACATAGCCTTTTTCCATTAACTCGGATACTTGTCTTTGCAACTCCTTAGTTTCTTCCGGATTGCTTCTATATGCTGGTCGATTTGGAATGATAGCTCCGGGAATGAAATCAATTTGATGCTCTATTCCTCGAATTGGTGGAAGCCCATTCGGAATCTCCTCCGGAAACAAATCTTCAAATTCCTGCAATAAAGAGACAATAAAAGATGGCAAACCAGGATCAAGATCATTAGCGTTCAAAAGATTTTCCTTGTACATGAGTACAAGTGCCCATTTCTCTGAAAGCAAACACTTTTTGATCTCTTTCTCTCTTGCAAAAAGAATGGTTTGTTTTCCCTCATTTTTGTCACTCTCTTTGGATTTAAACTCTTTTTCTTTCTCTTTGGCTGTTTTGAAACTCTCTCTCAAGTGGATTTGGTCTTTATGGACTTGTTTTGGTGAAAGAGGGGCTAAAGTGATCTTTTTGGTTTGATGGGTGAAAGTGTAACGGTTGGTATAACCATCATGTATAGCCCTTTTGTCGAATTGCCACGGTCTCCCCAACAAGATATGGCTAGCATGCATTGGTACAACATCACACAACACCTCGTCTTTGTATTTTCCAATGGAAAATGGCACAAGTACTTGCTTGGTGACTTTGAGTTCTCCCCCATCATTGAGCCATTGTAGCTTGTAAGGATGAGGATGCTTTGTTGTTGCCAATCTAAGCTTCTCTACCATCAAAGTACTAGCAACATTAGTACAACTTCCTCCATCAATAATGACAAAGCATACCTTTTCGTTTACATGGCAGCGAGTATGGAAGATGTTCTCGCGTTGATCTTCTCCTTCTATGGCTTGCACGCTTAGGCTTCTTTTCACAACAAGAACCTCACCATGTACAGCATGTTCCATCTCTTCTTCTTCTTCTTGGATAGGAACATCATCTTCTTCCTCCTCTTGGTCAGTTTCGATCTCTCCATCTTCTCGAATGAGCATTGTGTTGCGATTTGGACATTGGCTAGCAATGTGACCTCGCCCCAAGCATTTGAAGCATTGCACATCACGAGATCGAACTGGCATAGCGGTGCTCTTTCCCTTACTAGTTTCGGCAATGGGTTTGGCACTCTTTGTTGGAACGCTTCATTCTTTAGGCGTAAAGGATGCCTTCTGTTTGTAGGTACCTTGCCCCCATTTAGGAGAAGAGCCTCCATAGGCACGGGTTGTGCCCTTCCTTTTGAGTTGCCTCTCGACCTTCATGGCCATATGAACCATGTCTTCGATCTCCACATAATGTTGCAACTCAACAGTGACTGCAATATTAGGATCAAGGCCGGATAGAAATCTTGCCATGGTGGCTTCTCGATCCTCATCAATGTTGGCTCGGATCATGGCTACTTCCATCTCTTTAAAGTAATCCTCAACACTACGGTTGCCTTGGGTGAGATTTTGAAGCTTGTTGAACAACTCCCTATGATAGTGAGTTGGAACGAACCTCCTACGCATAACGGCCTTCATCTCATTCCAAGTAGAAATTGGATGTTCGCCATTGCGTCTCCTGCTAGATGTCAACTGATCCCACCATATTAGTGCATAATCTGTAAATTCAATGGCTGCAAGTTTTACCTTCTTAAGCTCGGAGTAGTTGTAGCACTCAAAGATGTGCTCAACTTTTTTTTCCCATGCAAGATAAGCTTCAGGATCCGTTCTTCCTTGGAAAGAAGGAACGGTTATTTTGATGTTGCTAAGATTATCATCAACTCTTGGTCGAGCTCTTTGGTTCCTAGGTTCTCGACGCCTCAAACTTTGCTGGGAGGCTCGCTCGTCTATGAGTTCTTCATCCACCTCTCCCTCATACTCTTCCTCGTGATCTGAATTATGCCTTCGTTGAGATCTTTCCTCCAAATGATCTAATCGTTCTTGCATCGGCCCCAACCTTTGTTGCAACAACCTGTCCATCTCTCGGATAATATTTTGAAGATTGGAGTTAGTTGCATCTACGTTAACATTATTACTAGCACCAATAGTGTTTCTCACGGAATCTTGAGACATGATTAACTAATAAACCTCACTAGCAAAAATTCTCACTGTTACACTCCAAGGAAAACACTCACACTCGTGTTTCACTCGGGATGGCTTTTACCCTTGATGTGCACTCTTGCCTTTTACCGCTCTTGTTCTCCTATCAAAGTCCTTAGAGAACTTACTCAAGGCTTAACAAGTTTGCTTGTGGAAATTGGCTGAAAGAAAGGGTTTAGAAAAAAAGGCAATAGGAAATAATAATTTTCTGAATTGAGTATTACCAACAACAACCAAACTTCCCTTTTTTTTTCTTTTTCTTTTCTTTTCTTTCTTTTCTTTTTTTTTCTTTTTTTTCTTTTTTATGCAAACCGGGAAGAGAAACACTTAACTTACTGAATCAAAATAGCTCTGATGCCAAATGATACGTATCCGGTTGCGTGATGACCGAATTCGTATGTGATGTTGCCCGATCGTGATTCTAGTATGAAGTTGCAAACTTGAAACTTGAGTGTGGAAGTAATGTATATGGAATGAAGATGGTGAAAGTTGTTGTTGTAATAGGTGATGGAATGGTTGGTGGTTATGGTTTGAAAGATAAATGTAAGGGGAAAAATGGATAGAAGTTGATATGGATATATGGAATAGAATCGGTGTGGAACAAGGAAGAACCAACAAAATAGTGAATGTTGACCCAAACCTTACACGTCCTTACCCTTTGTGAAATGATGGAAGTAGGTTGGATTGTGACCCTTTAGCTATAATTGAGCTAAGAACCAACAATATAATCAAATGGAAGTGATGGTGGAATGGTGGAACGTGACCCGCTAGCTAGAAAGCTAGGAACCAACGCTATAAAGAGAATGGAATGAAAAGGGAAAATTTGCCACAAGACTAGCTTGAAAGCTGATAAAGTTCTTAAAGAACAATGAAGAGAACACTCTCATATATTTTCATAAAAAAAAAGGTCCCTTACAAAGGCAAATGAGCATCCTATTTATAGTACATGGCAGCCTAGAATTTGAATGGACAAAACAATGCATTAAGGCTCCAATTTATGACATTCAATGGTTTGTCTTCAATCCTATCAAGTGTGGCTGGCCATTTGTGTAATTTAGAATGAATTTGGACATAATAAGGCTTGAATGAAGACTTATACACGTCCAAGTGATGCATCCTTTGATATTCCACTTGCTTGGCTCTTAAAAGTGCATGTAGATGACTTGGAATGAATCTGCCCATGTTTGCATCTAAGTGTATGTGTCTCTTCCACTTCCTTTCTTTATTTCTCAACTTTATTGGCTGAATAAAAGCATAATAAAGTCTTCTAAATGCTTCATCCCCCATGGAATTCAAAAAGACTCTCTTTGAATGGTGATAAAGATGGCATGTCTCCTTGAAGAAGATGAAAAGTCTTCAATTGTTCCCATCTTAATCCCAACGTATAATGACACTAAAAACACATAAAATATTAATCAAAATATGATAAAAATGTTATGCAAACTTAAAGAATTAATTGAACAAGTTCAATGAATGAACTAGTTTAATTAATGAACCTACATGCTTAAATGAAACACATACATAAGTGAAGTATTTTCATAAATGAAGTGCTTGCATAAATGCATAAACAAGCATATTTATTCTCATGGAATGAATGAACTATTATGCAACTACTCATGCAAATTCTCATGCAACTACTCATGCAACTTATTTCAACTTTCCAACAAACTCAAAACGTTGCAAGATCTAATTGTTGCTGTCGTTTCTTCATTCATTTTCCAGCATTGGCAAAGCAAACTTTCCACAACATCTTGAATCATTTTAGCTCTTGCACGAGTCATAGGACCTCTAGGAAATTCATTGGAATTCTTGCTGGTTGTGGTCACATCATTCTTGGTCACCTCTTCCTCATCATCACAGTCAAGGCATATTTCTTCGGTGGTAGGGGATTTACGCTTCTTGGTGGATGAAACCGGGATGGCTTTGGCTTGTGGAGCAATTGATTCGTCGGAGTCAGAGAAATTGAACTATGTCTCGGTTTGTGTTGGCTCTATTGCAGGTGCTTTCCCTTGTCTGCTCGTGTTATTGGGGCATCATCAGTCTTCATTGCCGCGACAGAGGCAACTGCAATTGTTAAGGTAGTGTCTCCAGGGGTTACCGAGGCAGTGGTTGTCTTCATGGCCGAGGCAGAATCACTGTGCGTTGTTGCAGTGGACTATCTCGGTGTTGTCGAGGCAAGGATGTCTGCCGAAAAGATCAGAAATTGTACCGTGTTTTCTGGGAGCTTCTCTAGGATTAGTTGAACGATTGAGATGTTGAAGTCCCTTATATATTGCATGAACCAGTGTTTCCGTTTGTCCATTGTGTCGATTTTTGTGCAAGGCACTGAAGTGTTGTTGCATGGCATTAGTCTGTGAAGTTGCTGGGGCATTGCCCGACGAGGTTGCCGGGACAATGCCTTGTACCGCAGTGGACTCTGGCTCAGCTTCCGTAATCTGCATTATTTTTTCTTATTGAGCCTTTGACCACCTTTTTCTTGTTGGTGTCTACTCGTCGACCAGATCGGTACGTACGTTCTTTTTCTTGCATAATCCGGTGATGAGACTTGGCAAGTAGAGGCGACCCTTATCCTTTTGGCTACACATGAATATCTCATTGCATATGATAAATCCAACATTAATAATTCTATTATGCAAGATGGAATGAAGAAGTGAAAGCCTTGGTTTATCTACGGTGGTGTTGTGCGATGTGTGCATTAAACATCTTTTAACACAGGTGTTCTAAAGTTTAGCCTCGGACCGAAGCCTTTGGCGATTTACCGTTCCCT
Organism: Hibiscus tridactylites; assembly: GCA_958450335.1. Lineage (NCBI taxonomy): Eukaryota > Viridiplantae > Streptophyta > Magnoliopsida > Malvales > Malvaceae > Hibiscus > Hibiscus tridactylites. The sequence goes on from OY288267.1 coordinate 79,866,886, forward strand.
TTTTCACTCCTTTGTTCCATGTTGTGTCGGCAATGCACAACTCTTTGAGCATATCTTCATAGTCATCCGCCGTGAGTTTGTCGACGTACTCCTTATGTTCATCTTTGGCCACATGAATTCCGTAGTACAAATTGATGGAATTGGCGTCCACTGGTATGGCTTTGCCTCGAACATGTACGTATAGATTGTTGGGATTTAGAGAGTGGGCATAGAATTCCCTTACCCAATTTACGTTGTCCGACCTTGGTTGGTGGCAAAGGATTTGACATTCTTGATGCTCGATTTTGTTGAAGATGAAAGGCTCCAATATGAAATTAGTGTGTGATGATGAGTATTGGAAGACTTGCTATTCCAACACTTGTAGGCCAAAAAAATTGGTGAGGTATGCTCGTTCTACTTCTGGCGGGGTGAACCAGTTCCTTGGTTTCTTAAGAGTGCTCTCCTTTTCCTAGCTTCAAGGCCATGGTTGAGTGGTTTGTTGGGTGTGAGAAGTAGGGAAAAAAAGTAGAAAAACTTTTGAGTTCAAGAATGAAGAAAGAATGGGTGTGATGGTTGAGTGTTTAGAAGGGGGTTTAAATAAATAGAGGGGTAATAATTATTTGGCATTCAAATTTTAAATGCCAAAGGTTGCGTGTACGAAAATAATTGCCTTGGGAAGTGGATGAATTTCGAGCGACAATGAAGGGGGAAATAGGAAAGGTTATGTGTTTTGGGGGAATGGGTTTTGGTTTGGGCTTGGAATTTCTTAACACCAATTGGCCTATCTTCTTCACATCCTTGAACTCCTCTTAAAAACAAAACAATATAAAGAACATTATCTAAAAGAACATTGCTATCCTAAAAAAATAAAAAAAAAGATAATTTAAAGATGTGGAAAAAATAAAAAGAAAAATTAAGATACTAATGGAGTGCATGAGGATGCATCTTCGAAAGTAATCACTTCCTTTTCCCTCACGACATGGGTGCGAGTGTAGTGCTTCAATCTTTGCCCATTAACTTTAAATTCAGAATCGTCTTTTGTGGACTTGATTGTTACATCATAATGGGAGAATGCTTTGACAACTTCGAAAGGTCCAGACCATCTCGATCGTAGTTTCCCTGGGAATAGCTTAAATCGAGAATTGAAGAGGAGGACTAATTACCCAGACAAGAATTTCCATGACAATAATCTCTTGTCATGCCACCATTTGGTTTTTTGTTTGTAGATCTTGGCGTTATCATAGGCTAAGGCACGAAACACCTCTATCTCATTGAGGTTCAGTAATCATTTTTCTGCAGAACTCTCCCAATCCAAGTTCACGATCTTGATTGCCCAATACACCTTGTGCTCAATTTCCACTGGTAGATAGCATGCTTTACCATACACGAGTCGAAAGGGTGACATACCCAATGGTGTTTTGAATGTTGTCCTATAGACCCAAAGTCCATCATCGAGTCTAAAAGACCAGTCTTTGTGGGAGGGATTGACTACATTCTTAAGGATATTCTTCAACTCCCTGTTCGAGATATCAACTTGTCCATTGATTTGTGGCTGGTATGCTGTGGCAATTTTGTGTGTCACTCCAAATATCTGCAATGCCTTGGCAATGAGATTTTTGTCGAAGCGCTTGCCTTCGTCACTTATGATTGCACTTGGCACTCCAAATCGTGTAAATATGTTTTCCTATAGGAATCTTTGCACGGTTTTGGAGTCATTGTTTGGTGTTGCAATTGCCTCTACCCATTTGGACACATAGTCAATGGCGAGTAGGTGTAGAGATTCCCACATGAAGATGGGAAGGTTCACATGAAATCGATTCCCAAAACATCCAACAACTCGAATTCAAGGATGTTCAACAAGTGCATCTCGTTTCGTCTTGAAATATTTCTGGTATGTTGACAACGGTCGCATTTCTTGTAGAAAGCTTGGGCGTCCTTGTAAAGAGTCGGCCAATATAGTCTCTATTGTAAATCTTTGACCGCCGTACGTGTCCCTCCAAAGTGTCCTCCATAGGGTGAAAAATGGCATTATTGGAGCACAGTTTGTTGTTCTTCTTCTTCTGGAACACACCTTCTTATAACCTGATCCACACATTGTTTAAACAAAAGAGGCTCGTCTAAAAAATAATGCTTAGCATCATGTCGGAACCGCTTCTTTCCTTGGTGAGTATGGTTATAAGGTAAAGTACCACTAACTAAGAAATGCAGAAGATCATCATACCATGGTGTCGATGAAAGTCCTACATCAATTGGCGAAGTTATTGCCCAGGCAAATCTATCGATAATTGCTGAGGCAGTGGCCATTCGTGTTGTCGAGGCAGTGTCTATCTAGGTTTCTGAGGCAATGCCTTTTGGAGTTGCCGAGGCAATGAGCAACTACTCTTCTGGGAATGCTTTTTGTATTTCTTTGGGAGTGGTCTCTTTCTCTCTTTGTTCTAATCATGATAAGTGATCAGCAACTTGGTTCTCACTACCTTTTATGTCCTTGATTTCAATGTCAAAATATTGTAGCAGTAGAATCCAACGAATCAAGCGAGGCTTGGCATATTTCTTGGAAAACAAGTACTTGATTGCCGAGTGGTCAATGTAAATAGTCACCTTTGATCTGATTAGGTATGGTCGAAACTTGTTAAAAGCAAATACTACTGCTAGTATTTCCTTCTCAATGGTTGTGTAGTTGACTTGGGCCTCGTTAAGAGTTTTACTAGCATAGTAGATCACATGGAAGATCTTGCCTTTTCTTTGATCAAGGACTGCTCCTATTGCAAAATCACTTGCGTTGCACATGAGCTCGAAGGGCATCGTCCAGTCTGGTGGAATTACTATGGGTGCGGTCATAAGCTTTTATTTCAGTGTCTCGAATGCTTAAGTGCATGAGTCATTAAAGTCAAAGGCTCTATCCTGTTCAAGCAGGTTACACAAAGGTTATTGATTTCAGAAAAAAATTCAATGAATCTCTTATAAAAACCTGCGTGTTCCAAAAAGCTTCGGATTCCTTTGACTGAAGTTGGTGGGGGTAGTTTCTCGATCACGTTAAACTTTGCTTTGTCAGCTTCAATTCCCTTGAAGGAGATCTTGTGGCCAAGAACTATGCCTTTATCCACCATAATGTGACATTTCTCCCAATTTAGGACCAAGTCAGATTGCTCGCATCGTTTAAGTACTTTCTTCAAATTGCCTAGGCAATTGTCGAATTCATCTCCAGATACCGAGAAATCGTCCATGAAGATTGCTTAGAAATATTCTACCATGTCGGAGAAAGTTTCCATCATGCATCGTTTGAAGGTTGTCGGGGCATTGCATAGTCCGAAAGGAATCCTTCAAAAGGCATAAGTGTCGTATGGGCATGTGAAGGTGATCTTTCCTTGATCTTCTAGGGCTATGGAAATTTGGTTATACCCTTAATAACCATCAAGAAAACAATAACAGGGTTTACATGTAAGATGGTCAAGCATTTGATCAATAAAGGGTAAAGGAAAGTGATCTTTCCTAGTAGATTTATTCAACTCACGGTAATCCATGCAAACCCTCTAACCGATCACAGTCCTGGTTGGGATTAGTTCATTGTTTTCATTACTTACCACAGTTATACCTCCCTTTTTCAGTACACATTGTACCAGACTTACCCATGTATTGTCAAAGATATGATAGATGATATCGGCATCAAGCCATTTGATGATTTCTTTCCTTACTACCTCTTTCATGACTCAGTTCAGCCTCCTTTGTGCCTCAATGGTTGTTTTATGACCGTCCTTAAAAAGGATTTTGTGCATACAAACCCCTGAGATAATTCCCTTCAAATCGGCAATATTCCATCCTATTGCCTTTTTGTGCCGCTTTAGCATGTCGATCAATCTTTATTCCTGTTCCAGCTGCAACATAGAAGAGATATTACGGGCAATGTGTTGTAGGTTCCCAAAAAAACATATTTTAATTGTTCTGGCAATGGTTTCAATTCAAGAACCGGTGGTTGCTCGATAGAAGGTTTTTAAATTTTTTCTTCCCCTGAGTAATCTAGTGGTTCGAAATACTTACCGGGACGACTTGATATCCAATTGACTTCATCTTGATCATTTTCATCTGATCCTTCTTGCTCTTCAGGATCAGGGCAGTTGTCAAATTAATTGCAGAGGCAGTCGTCACACGCAATGCCGATGCAATTTTCACGGTCATTGGTGAGGCAATTTTCACAGCCATTGCCGAGGCAATTGTTGAGGCAATATGTATCCAGGTCAAACTCGGTAATGGCATTGATGACTTGACATTCTTCTAGGTCATTGGCTTGCTTAAGGGTGTGAAAAACATTCAACTCCATTTTCTGATCATTCACCCTTATGTTGTGTTCTCTTCTCTCAACGTCGATCAAGGTTCTTCATGTAGCTAGGAATGGCCTCCCAAGGATAATAGGCGCGAACTCATCTACTTCACAGACCAAAACAATGAAGTTAGCAGAGAAAATAAATTTATCAACTCTTACCAGGATATCCTCAATTTTCCCTCTAGATGAACATAATATCTATCGGCAAGCTGTAGCATCACTGTAGTAGGTCTTGCCTTCCCTATCCCTAATGGTTGGAAGACTTTTTTCGGCATAAGGTTTATGCTTTCTCTAAGATCACATAGTGCCTTCCCGACATAGTGATTCCCAATCGCACATGGTATGGTGAAACTGTCGGGAAATTTAAGCTTAGGTGGCATTCGGTTGTACAACATGGCCATACATCCTTTCGTTACAGCAACAGTTTCAAATTCCCCTATTCTTGTTCTCTTAGAGACAATGTCTTTAAGGAACTTGGGGTAGTTCTGTAACCCCCTTAGCCCGACCTAGATGCCCGACCCGAACTAAGAAGATTACAGGGGAAAAACTGAAGTTAACTCGTAAAAGTCAACCTCAATTAACAACCCTTTTTTCTTTTTATCTTCTCTAGATGCACATTATTATCCTATGTGTTCAGCAAGGAACTTAAAGAAAACGACACAGTGATCAGAGTTCATTTAGGGGTTCGATTGCATACTTTTGACTTTTAGGGACCAAAATGTAATTTTCAGAAAATCCATGAACTTTTCCATTTTTAAAGTTTCAATCCATAATTAGTCATGTAACATGTTAGCATGTCAAATTACATCCCAAACAGATCATCCAAACTCAACTAATTGAACAAACATTAATCATGGACTAAAATGCATAAACTCAGAATTTTAAAGATTCCCTTAACTGAAAATAACTAACCTGTATTGATACACTTCTCCCCGTATCGATACGCAAATCGACAGTAGAACCTTTGGGAAAAGGGTATCGATACGCCCAAACTCATTTCGAAACGACCTTTAAACATTTGCCTAGGCGTATCGATACTCAGTCAAATCGTATCGGTACACCTAAGCTGAAAAGCTTGGTTTTGGCCTTAGCATATCGATACTCGACCTCGTGTATCGATACACATACAAGAGATGCATTTCCAAAAGTCATTTTAACACATTTAAACACATCTAAACAGGCTTAGATCGTACATACAAGCTATATTCAACCTACTAAACATGTAAGCATCAACAAACATTATAACATACTTATAAAGCACACCAAACCATGGTGAATTATTAGCTACTCAAGCATGCTTAAGAAAACTAGCCATAGCATAGTCAAGACGCTACAAGAAAAATCATAAACCAATGAAAGGCCATTTACAAACCCACAAACATATACCAAAAATGCTCAAGGTGTTTATTATCACCAACAAAACCGAAAGTAGAAATCCCACCAATTGCCTCTTGTTACACTAAGGTAAACCACATACATTTCTTAGATCAAAATGCTTGGATTCCACTTGCTCTTGGACTGCCTTGATTGCTCAATTCTCTGCATTGATGAAACAAATGTGTGTAAGCATAAAGCTTAGTGAGGATCGCTAAAACCAAACATTCATCAATGCATTTTATAAAACCAACATATCATCATTTGTAAACTCATGCCTTCCTTTAAAACATGCTCTTCAAAGCATCAATGCACTTTGTAAACCACATGCTCATAGCATCATTAAAAACAACAACAAAATCATTTGCTCATGCTTAAACCAAGCATCACATGCATTCTAGCATAATTTCCAAGCATCTCATGCTTAATCATTAATCATCAACATTATATTGGCTCGAAAGTGATTAATCTCAAACCATATCAAAACCAACACAATTGACACAATCGGATACGCAGATTACAAGTGTTGTCCCACACGCTTCATACATACTACCAGATTACACAAGGTGGAGATATATGACACAATCACAACCCCTCAACACCCGTGATGGAGATTAATGGCACAATCACAACCCCTCAACATCACTCATCGGTAGTTGTATAATTCCACTAACGAGAGTACGTGATACATACCACAAGACTCACACACGGGATTAAACCATCCACCGTTGTGATCTTAGCCTCAATCATTAGGGTGCTTTGATGGGGATTACAGCAAAATCAAAACCCCTAGACATCCAAGGTGACTTTATTCACGGTGCACCCAATCCTATATACGGCTAACTATATCCGATTAAAATAACCAAAAACCATTTCTATCACTTGCCAATATAATCATTCAACATCATTATTTCACTGTTTTACAAGCATAAATCACAATGAAATGTTCACAAGCATAAACATGCTTAAACTCAAATGTATATGTCTCACAAATCCAAGGATCACCTACCAAGTGCATCCTTAACAAAATTACATTAAAAACCAGCAACAACAATGCTTTAAAACAATAATCAAAACCACACTCAACTCAAGTGCATTTCCAATAAAAACATAGTACATTCCGAGAGAGACTTTCAAATCACTTACTCTTGAGCTTAGCTATGTGTTTCAAACTTACACTAAGCTCCCAAGACCACGCTCAAACCATTACAAAGCTGGAATATCCATTTCCACTCACCGATACACGAAACTTCACTTGCCGACACGAGGAACACTCCTTTTTTGGATAATCAAAATAGAGATCCAAATGCATTAAAATGCATTTCAACACCAGCAACTAAACACAAACTCGTAGCTCACCAAAACTACACCAATTTACCCATCTGAAACAACCGAAAACCCAATCGATTGCTTTTTAAACCAAGCCCAGCCAACATACATCACTTTCAACCATTTATAAGCATCAAAACACATCTAAAAACAACCTAAACACACCCTTATACCTCCAGCAAGCATAACACCAACCTTCCACCTCAAAACCCTACTAAAACCATCAAGAAACTCAAGGATCTCAAGGATTTCGAGATCTATATTATCAAAACCCCTTTTCAACATAAAAATCAACTCAATACTCAATTAAAACCAATCCAAAATAGAGCTCATTAATACCAATCAAAGATCTTGGGGATTTCAACAATTTTGCATGATTTTGATCTTAAATCAAAACTATTATCACATCTCAGCCAAAAACAACATTTATAAGTCAAAGATCTTTGGTATTTCAATAAAGAACCTAGATTACAGGTTGAGAACGAGATTTACCTCCAATTCTTGCCTTCCTTAGTGATTGACATGTTTTCCTTCACAATGCTTGAAGAATTTGAAGAGAACTCTTGAAATTGGTTTAGAAATTAAAGAAAGAGTGTTTGAGAGAAAAGAAATCTAGAGAAAAGAGTAGGGAAAATGGTTTTGCTGAAATGAAAGTTAGTTACGTGAAATGAAATCTCAATTTCCCAATTTCCCAATTTTAATTAAATAAAATCATTTCTATTTTAATTATCTAAAAATCCTTTTAAAACACATGTCAATTTAAGGAAGGTGTAATTGCACCAAAGCTCTCTAAAGATTCTAAGATTTTCACTCCTCTTGAAATTTTGTAATTTTACACAGTTTGAAACTTTACATTTTTGTCACTACCCAAAATGTACCACTTCCAAAACTCCTTTTGTAAAATTGATTTGACCAACCTCTCAAACATGATTTTATAGGATTTTAGCATTTTTTACCATATTTTTATCCTCTCCCGATCCTTGATTTCATTAAATCACCTAACAGGATTTGAACCGTTTCCAACCGGTCCAATCCAATGTCTAAAACATTTAGGCCCAAAACCAGGGCATTACAACTCTCCCCCACTTAGGAAATTTCGTCCTCGAAATTTTAACTAAAGGAAAAAGGTGCGGAAACTGCTTCAGCATGTCCGCCTTGCTCTCCCAAGTGGCCTCCTAAACTCCTCGGTGTCGCCACAGCACCTTCACAAGCTATATCGTGTTGCCACGAAGAACTTTGCTGCTCACATCAAGGATCCTCACTGGTTCCTCATCATAAGATAGATCCGGATTCAACTCTATCTCCTCAACAGGCATTACATGCGAAGGATCCGATCTATACCTCCGTAACATCGAGACAACCTCAACCGATATTCCACATGACCAATACGCTCCAAAACCTTTTATGGTCCAATAAACCTTGGGTTAAGCTTACCCTTACGCCCAAATCTCATCACATTCTTCCAAGGTGATACCTTCAAAAATACGCGTTCGCCAACCGCGAACTCGATCTCCTTACGCTTTAGATCCGCATATGACTTTTTTCAATCCGATGCTGCCTTCAAACGCTCACAAATGAACTTCACCTTCTCGGTGGTTGCTTTTAGCATAGCTGACATCGAAATCAACTTTTGCCCAGCTTCTGCCCTACAAAGAGGGGTTCTACACTTTCTCCCACACAAAGCCTCGTATGAAGCAATTTGAATACTTGCCTGATAACTATTGTTGTAAGAAAACTCAACCAACGGCAAGTGCTTCTCCCAAGAACCCTGAAAATCTATGAAGCAGCATCTCAACATATACTCAAGCACCTGGATCACACGTTCTGACTGCTCGTCTGTCTGAGGAAGATATGAAGTACTGAAATTCAACCGTGTACCCAAGGCTTGATGCAAACATTCCCAAAAACGTGATGCAAATCTCAGATCCCTATTCGATACTATAGACTTTGGAACACCGTGCAACCGCACAATCTCAGCAATATACAGCTCTGCCAGCTTATCCAAGGTATACATAGTATGCACAGTTAAGAAATGTGCACACTTCGTACAGCTATCAGCAATTACCCAAACTGAATTCTTCTTCGATGGTGACAGAGGCAAACCTGACACAAAAATCCATGGTAATCCTTTCACACTTCCATTCCGGGATTCTCAAAGGTTGCAACAACCCAAAAGGTACCCGATGTTCAGCCTTCACTAGCTGACACACCATGCACTTACTAACGAACTCAGCAGCATCCTTTTTCAACCTTACCCAGTAGTACTCATCTTTCAAATCACGATACATCTTTGTACTACCAGGGTGCATAGCGAAAGGATTACTATAAGCTTCAGTCAGAATAGTGCTCCTCAACTCAACATCATTCGACACCACTATCTGACTCCAAAACATAGAACACCATCATCATTAAAACTGAAATCTGAAGGCTTACCCTCCGCAATATCCTGAACATGAGGGACAACAATATCATCTGGAAACTGCTTGTCCTTGATCAACTGGATCAGGGATGGTTTCACTTGCAATTCAGCAACAAAACCACCATCTCACGATATACTCAAGCGAGCAAACATCACCCTCAACTCCACAACCACTTTCTTGCTCAAAGCATCAGCCACAATATTGGCCATTCCCGGGTGATACTCGATCGACATATCATAATCCTTAAGTAACTCCACCCAACGATGTTGCCTAAGATTCAACTCCTTCTGAGACATAAGATAGTTTAAGCTCTTATCATCTGTGAACACCACACACTTCTCGCCATATAAATAATGCCTCCAAATCTTCAAGGCAAACACAACAGTTGCAAGCTCACAATCGTGGGTAGGGTAGTTACGCTCATGCACCTTCAACTGTCTAGATGAATAGGCTACTTGTAACCCCCTTAGCCCGGTCTAGACGGTTGACCCGAACCGAGGTGATTACACGGGGAAAACTTAAGCCAACTCGTTAAAGTTAACTTCGATTAACGACCTTTTTTCTTTTTATCTTTTCTATATGCAACATTAAACCTATGGGACCACCAAATATCATAGGAAGAAATGACACAGCGATTGGATCACGTTTAGGGTTCTAATTGAACAAATTAGACATTTAGGGACCAAAATGTAAATTTTTCAAATGACAAGGACCTCACTATTTTAAGGTTACCAATATTCAATTAGTCTCATTGCACGCCACTTTGTTAATTTTCAACAAATTCAGACATTCCAAACTCATTCACTTGCATCCATAAATTTTAGGGACTAAAATGTAAAAAAATCAAACTTATGAAGATGCCATTAATAGAATTATCGGTCGCGTATCGATATGCTTATGATCGTATCGATACGCAGGATTGCAGTGACCAAAGTCACAAATAGCGTTTCGATACGCTTCCTCGCGTATCGGTACACCCTTCAAGCTCGTACCGAAACACTTCTTAATCGTACCGAAACGTCTGTGCAAAAAGGAACGGATTTGGCTTATGCGTATTGATATGCAATCCCGTGTATTGATACGCAAGCCCGTGTATCGATACGCATACCAGATCTGCCCCATTTTTAGCATTGAAAACACCTCAAACATCAGTTAAACAACCTCAAATCATACCTACATGTTGTTGGCATTTACTTAAACATATAAACATGCAATTCCAAGCCATATAGCAACATTTGGTTGACTATCTCAAGCATAACAAGGCAATCCATGAAGCATGCTTATGACACAAACCATGAACATACTAAATGGTAACATAAGGAACCAAAACTACAATAAAGGCATCTTACAAACCACATAAACCATATTAAACTTGCAACAACCACAGGGAGTTCAAAATACATCTCCCAAAGCAACCCATTGGTTCCCATTGCCAATTATCATTAATAAAGTAAACGTAAAACATCACCATACTTGAGCTTTTCAATTCCTTGGAAATCCTTAGCCTCGTTGCTGCCAAAAGTGTATCAATTATCTGCATTGTTGGTAAAAGAGAGCGTAAGCACATTTTCTTAGCGAGACATGCTCTAAAAACACCAACACAACAATGCAAACTTTAAATCTCATTCTCAAAAACCATTTTCTACAACATGCTCTTTCTATCTCATGCTTGAAAACCTTTCAAAGCAAATCTACATTTGAAAATCACATGTACCATCAATCTAACTCATGCATTCAACCAATGCAAATCTCGTGGCAAAGCCATACACATGCTTAATGTGAATAAAAGCATTTCATAAACCTCAAATCTCATATGCATTTCTGTTGAGTGGATCGATTGAATGATCAAGACCAAGAGGGGGGTGAATTGGGATTTTAAAACTTTGTAGGAGTGAATAGACAATTAAAAATGAAGAACAAAGGAATTTAGAGTGGTTCAAGTTCCAAATGAACTCTACATCCACTACCTTAGCTACCACTAAGGATTTGCAACAATTCACTATTTGTTCTTCCCCTTTTCAAGGCTTAGAAGGTAAGCTTTACACAACCGGTCAAATTTTCTACCCAAAATTTGACCAAACCCTCACAAATAAACAAATAAGAAATTGGACAAGAAATATATCTCTCAAATACAAGTTTGTCCCTTGAAGTACAACACTCAACCCAAATTTGAAGATATAATAAGAATTGGATACAACTCAATTTGGGGTTTACAAGAAATTGGAAAATAGACACACTTGAGGTTGGATTTTTGCTTGGATGTTTGTCTTTAATGCAATAGTTGTTGCTGGTCTTCAAAGAGCTTCAATTTATACATCCTCTATCAATTGTAGCCGTTTGGGTGGTTAGAGAATTGATTATAGCCGTTGGGACCCTCTCTTTCCACCATAAATGCACTTCTGCAGCTGTCCGTATCGGTACACGAGGAGTCGTATTGATACCTGTCTGAAAATAGAAAGAGCCGTTGTACATAATAAAGAGGGCGTATCGAAACGCACGTAAGCGTATCGGTACGGGAGATGGACTGTTTCGATGCGGAAGAGACTGTATCGATACCTTTTTGTCAACTTAGCTCACTGAAAGTTTCCGTTTCGATACGAGGGTTTACCGTATAGATACGGGTCAACTGCAACTTTAAATGTTAGTTACCTAACGACTGACACCAACGGTCGAAAACATTTAAAACACTTTGAATTAAAAATTCAATTAAAACTGTATCGATACGGGTTAAGCCGTATCGGTACACCATTCAAACTCCTTCAGTTTTTGTAGAGGGGCGTATCGATACAGATTGAATATGTTTCGATACGCTATTTCGATACGATTAAGAGCGTATCGAAATGCGTCTTTCGAGTAGCCAACTTTGTAAAAAAGGTATCAATACGGCTGGAAGCGTATCGATACACTTGGACGATTTTCAATACTTTGGCCTTGGAACACTTAGAAAATATTTGGAGTTTGAGTTTTTCAAATCAGTCTTAAAGTGTTGGTGATTTATAAATTATAAAAGGGACTTAGAAATCAATTTCAAGTTTTCAATTTAATCCTTAACAATTTAATTATATTAAAATCAAACATAGGTTTTACAATCTCCCCCTTTTTGATATAACAAAACCAAAACTTGAAATTTTTGACACTTTGAAAAACTTTGCAAAATAACTCCCCCTTAATATTAGCTAGGTAACTTTTAAGTTGAAAAACAAAATTTTTAAGTGTTGTGAGCTTCCCCCTCCCCCTTTTTGTTAGATAAAAATAATCAAGACAACGTAAAGTGCATAACTTAGGCAAAAGGTATAAACATGCAAGCAACATAAATATCATTAAGTTCAAATAAAGCATAACATCAACTTAAAAATCCAAAACAACAGAAAATCAAAGCATAGGTTTAAAATAATTCAAACTTAATCCTAAAAACATGAAGCAAAGGTGCATAAAATAAATATCCTAGATGATATGCATGGTATGCAAAGATAGGCTACTATGCATCATCATCGCCTTCTTCATCATCTTCATCTTCGTCCTCAACTGGATCATCATTCCTCAAGGTTTGACGCCACTCGTCATGGAAAGCGCTGAGAGAGATATTCATTGAATTGTGACCGCCTTCAAGAGAAGTGAGTCGAGTCTCCACGTTCGTCATCCGTTCTTCAAGGCTTGTGAAACGAGTATCAAGCGTGGTAAACCCCGAAGCCATGTCCGTGCGCAATCCCGTGAATTGCTCATTGAGGAAAGTCATTAGAGCATCCATGGAAGGTGGAGGAGGAGGAGCTTGAGGAACTTGTTCAACTTGAGGATTAGTAAATTGTTTCGCGGCCTCACTAGGGAGCTCGGATAGACGTAACCAATTACCATTAAAATAATGGAACTTACCCCTTGCAAGAGTGCGTTCATCGATGGGATCAGTGAGGGGAGTTGGGAAGTCATGCGAGCAATCAATCTCCTTTTGTAGGAAAATTAGCTTAGGGTCGTGCCATAGGTGAAGGATGTGACAAGTGTGGTGTGGCGATGTTGCACGAGATAGACGATCTCCGTAAACATGATACGAGCAAGGTTCGAACATTTTCTCTCATGGAAGCATCGAATCCAAAAGTCATCCACTTGACGGATAGTAGAGTACTTCCCTCCAGAGGGCCTAAACGACCAAGAGACCATCAAATGGAGGATCCGATCCTGAGCATTTAGGGCGGTGACGGAACCACTAAGAAGATGGCCAGGAGCATTCTCATCATCAAAGCCTTCATCCTCCAACTTAAAGACCTCACAAATAGATTTAACATCTATAGTGACCTTTTTACCCATAAGATGGGAATTAATAGCCGTAACAACACCATCTCAATTGGCACAACATTTGGCATTAGAATAAAAGATTAAAACCAAAATACGAAAATACAACCCGGGAATAGAGAGAAAATCCATAAACTTCCATTGTTGAAGCAAAGGTAGATATTCAAACTTGAATCGCTCCGAGTTAAGAAAAGGAATAGAGATTACCCTCTCCGGATGGATCTTATAGTTTTTGAATTGACGAAAGTAGGTGAGAGCTTTGGGGGTTTGAAAAGAGTGTTGATAGATTTGAGTGAGATTCGGACGAACACCATCTCCGATATTGGATCCTTCACCGGTTTCATTAAGATGTGATCTCTTCCTAGAGGGTGCCATGAGCTAGAGAAAACAATGTATGCATTTAGATTTCTTCATCCAACTCTTTGAAAAACCAAGAATCAAGGTTAAAAAAAAAATTAAAACCAAATTTTGAAAAGAAATTTTAAAACCAAGTTTGGTTGAGAAGACAAAAAATAAAAACAAAACAAGAAAAAAAGTTTGAAAACGAAAAAATAAACAAAAAATTAAAAGAAAAAGAAAGGGGTTTACCTTGATATTTATTAGAGAGGAATGGAAGAAAAGCTTAGCACCAAATTGATGAAAAAGCCTTAGAGCTTTGCTTGATTTGAAACCCTCTTGATATTTTGAGTTGTGGTGTGAAAATATGAGGGAGGAAGAGGCTATTTATAGGCTAAAAATGTCTAGGGTTTTTAGGGTTTTGAGAAATTTTAATTTTGGTAAAAGTTGAACTCTTAAATGCCAAATTAAATCAGTATGCGCAATCGCGTATCGATACGCCTGAGGGTGTATCGATACGGGGGTAAAAACGTAATTCTAATAAAAATGCATGTTGAAGGATGGTATCGAAACGGATGCAATCTGTATCGAAACGATTGTAGCTCGCATCGAAACGGGTTTAATCGTATCGATACCCGTTTAAGGCAAAATGAAGTCTGGGAAGCTAATGAAGTACTCGTATCGATACGCGTAGGGCCGTATCGATACCCTATGCCCAGAAATATATTTTAGGCCTAAAGAACAACCAAAAGCTCGATTCTAACACCTCCTAAAGGAATGCAAATGATGAATGAGCAGTTCTAAGCATATTTTAACAGAATCATACTCCCCCTAGCTATAGGCATGGATGTTTTCAAGAGTTACAACACACAAACATGCAATTTCACAAGATCAAACAATTTTAAGCACAAAAGAGGTCCTAAAAGGTCAAGATAGGCTAGTTAGACCTAACTCTCTCCTAAGGGACCAAAAACACTCTTTATCTAAAGGTTTTGTAAAGATGTCCTCTAATTGATTTAAGGTGTCAACATACTCTATAACAACATCTTCTTTAAGGACATGATCTCTAATGAAATGATGCCTTATTTCTATATATTTGGTTCTAGAGTGCTGGATGGGATTTTTTGTCAAACATATGGCACTAGTGTTATCACACTTAAGGGGTATAGTTTCAACTAGTGTTATCACACTCGGCTTCGGTGGTAGATAAGGCTACACTATTTTGTTTCTTAGAGAACCAAGATATGAGCATACTACCTAAAAATTGACAAGTTCCCGAAGTACTCTTCCTATCGATTTTACACCCCCATAATCCGCATCCGAATAAGCATGAAGGTTGAAGTTTGAGTCTCTAGGGTACCAAAGACCTAGACAAGGGGTATCTCTAAGGTACCTAAAGATTCTTTTAACGGCTATAAGGTGAGACTCTCTAGGACTAGCTTGAAACCTAGCACATAAGCAAACACTAAACAAGATATTCGGTCTACTTGCGGTAAGGTAAATCAATGATCCAATCATAGAACGGTAAAACTTAGAGTCAACACACTTACCTCCTTAATCCTTGTCAAGCTTTGTAGATGAGCTCATAGGTGTGGCTTGAGGCTTTGCATTCTCCAAGCCAAACTTCTTGAGCATATCCTTGATGTACTTTACTTGATTGATGAAGGTGCCATCCTTCATTTGCTTGATTTGGAGTCCCAAGAAGAATGAGAGCTCCCCCATCGTGCTCTTCTCGAATTCACATTGCATTAGCTTAGCAAACTCTTTGCAATGACATTCGTTAGTAGAGCTAAAAATAATATCATCAACATAAATTTGTACTACTAAGATGTCATTTTTATACCTTTTTATGAAAAGTGTAGTGTCCACCTTGCCTTTTTCAATTAAAAAGTTTGAAAGTCTTTCATACCAAGCTCTAGGAGCTTGTTTTAAACCATAAAGAGCTTTAGTAAGTTTGAAAACATGATTTGGAAATTCCGAGTCTTCAAAACCCGGTGGTTGTTCCACATACACTTCCTCATTTATAAAACCATTTAAAAATGCGCTTTTAACATTCATTTGAAAAAGCTTGAAATCATGATAACATGCATATGCAAGCAACATCCTAATCGCTTCCATTCTAGCTACGGGTGAATAGGGTTCATCAAAATCTATTCCCTCTTCTTGAGTGTAACCTTGTGCTACTAATCTAGCTTTATTTTTATACAACGTTACCACTCTCATCTAGTTTGTTCCTAAAGACCCATTTAGTTCCTATAGTAGATTGATTACTAGGCCTATCAACTAATGTCCAAACATTACTTCTCTCAAATTGATTTAACTCTTCTTGCATAGCCATAATCCAAAAAATCATCTTTCAATGCTTCTTTTTTATTCTTAGGCTCTATGCATGAGATAATTGCATCATGGTTCATAAGTTTAAGAGAAGATCTAGTGGTTACCCCCTTGGATGGATCACCCAAGATTTCACCATATTTGACATAGTTGAACTCCCTTGGGTAGCTCACTTCCTTTTCCTTAAGAGCCAAGTCCTTCAAGGCTTCAAGAGGTGGATCTTGTGTATCCTCTTCTTTTGATGGAATCTCATCCTCCTTTGAAGTTTGTCCTCCATCAAAGGTATTTAAGATTCCTACATCATCATCATCACAAGAATCCTTCCTTGGAAGGAGGTTATCATCGAATACAACATGTATAGATTCTTCTACTACTAAAGTTCTCTTGTTAAATACACGATAGTCTTTAGAGGTTAAAGAATATCCTATGAAAATAGCTTCATCACTTTTTGCATCAAATTTACCTAAGTTGTCTTTTCTATTATTTAAGACAAAACACTTGCAACAAAATGGATGAAAATAGCTAATGTTAGGCTTTTTAGATTTTAAAATCTGATAAGGTGTTTTCTTTAAAATTGGCCTAATCATTACTCAGTTTACAATGTAGCAAGCGGTGTTTGTGGCTTCCGCCCAAAAATATTTAGGTAAATTGTTTTCACAAAGCATGGTTCTAGCCATTTCTTGTAAAGTTCTATTTTTCCTCTCAACTACCCCATTTTGTTGAGGAGTTCGAGGAGCCGAAAAATTGTGGCTAATACCATTTTCATTTAAAAACTCTTCAAACCCTAAATTTTGAAATTCGGTTCCATGATCACTTCTAATATGAGAAATTCTAAGTTCAAGATCATTTTGGGTTAGTTTTGAAAATGTGATGAATTTTTCTAAAGCATCATCTTTAGTACTTAAAAATAGAACCCAAGTAAATCTAGAAAAATCATCTACAAGAACAAATGCATAAGACTTACCACCCAAGCTCATAGTCCTAATTAGCCCAAATAAATCCATGTGGATAAGTTGTAAACACGTACTTGTAGAAACATCATTAATGGATTTAAAGGATGACTTATGTTGTTTACCCTTAGAGCATGCATCACAAATTTTATCGTTTGAGAACTTAATCTTGGGTAAACCTCTAACTAGATCAAGGGAAACTATTTTTTCTAAAACACTAATGCTAGCATATCCTAGTTTCCTATGCCATAGCCATGCATTATTTTCATTTTGAGGTACTAAACATGCATGGGATGTATGTATGTCATCTAAATGCACCATGAAAATGTTACCTATGTGATGTCCTATGAGCATAATATTATTAGATTTAATGTCAACAATTTTGCACCCATTTTTATCAAATAATACATTAAATCATTTATCACATAATTGGCTTATGCTCAACAAATTATGTTTAAGACCATCGACATACAAGACATTTTCAATAAGAATGGTAGAGTGATTACCTATGGAGCCAATACCATTAATGTGGCCTTTGGAGTTGTCACCAAATGTCGCCACTCCTCCACTTTTTGGCTTTAAATCCATGAATCTACTCTTGTCTCCGGTCATATGCCTCGAGCATCCACTATCAAGGTACCATGAGTTTTGACTTTGTGCTTTGGCCTTGCAGCAATGCTCCCCCTACAAACAAAGATATTAAACTTTTGTTTTTGGTACCCAAATCATTTTGGGTCCACGAGTGTTAGCTCCCAATAGCTTGGTTCCCTTAGGAATCCAAGGTGACATAGCAATAATATTATTAGATTTTACAAGTTCCTTAGGAACCCATACACTTCTAATCTTTTTAGTTCTACTATGTCTAGGAAAGCTACTTTGTTTGTAGTTATTAGTCTTTCTCCTAGGTTGGTTTGTTTTAGAAGATTCACCTTTTTCATGCTTCACATTACCAACATATTTTAAAGACTCTTTGAGCTTGTTAAGCTCATCTAACACCTTTTGGTGTTCACTGTTGCATTGAGAAAGAAGATTATTTAGGTCAACATTTTCATCTTAGAAGAATTTAAGTTCATCTTTCAAACCTAAAATCTTTTTCTCAAATTTTAAGTTAGCTTGAAAGAGTGAGTCATTCTTATCATTTAATTCCGAAATAATTTTCTTATTCCTAATGACCGACTCTTTGTATTTCTCAACTAACTCATCATAAAACTCATGCAACTCATCATATGCATCATTTAATTCATCAAATGTAAATTCAAAGGATGATGAGTTAGAGGTTACCATGGAGATATCTTCCTCAAGTGCCATGAGGCAAAGATTGGCCACTTCTTGTTCGTCATCCTCGGATGACTCCTCATCACTCCAAGTAGCAAGCTTGGTTTTGAGCTTCTTCTTCTTCTCAAAGCCCTTCTTCTTGAGTTGAGGGCACTCCGAACGAATGTGACCGGGCTTATTGCACTCGAAGAAAATGATTTGATCCCTCCATTCTTCTTTGTTTTTACTTTTGAAGTCCATCTTTCTTTGAATTTTTATTCCACGGTTGGACCTCATGAATCGAGAGAACTTTTTGGCTATCATAACCAATTCTTCAAGGTCATCATCCTCACTAGAAGAGCTCTCTTCAAGTAACGAAGCTTTGAGAGCTACTCCCATTTTCTTCTTCTTTTCCACCTCTAGCTTTTCTACTCTTTTCTCTTCCTTCTTCTTTTCTTCTTCCCTTCCTTGCTTCATAATCTCATGAGTAAGGAGAGAACCCACTAGCTCATCTAGTTTTAGAGTCTTCAAGTTTTTGGCCTCGATGATGGCGGTTCTCTTCCCATCCCAAGATTTTGGAAGTGAGTAGAGTAGCTTCCAGACAAGCTTGTCTTCCGGAATAGTCTCTCCAAATCCTCTAAGCCCGTTGACTATGGTTGAGAAGCGATCAAACATCTTGGACACCGTTTCGTCGGACTCCATCTTGAAATTCTCATAGCTAAGATTGAGAATTCCAATCTTGGTTTCCTTCATATCATTGGTTCCTTCATAGGTGGTCTCAAAAGTATCCCACACTTCTTTGGCACTCTCAATGGAGGAGACTTTGGAGTAGATGTCGGGACCAAAGGAGCAAAAGAGCATGTGAAGAGCTTTGTCATTTATTTGGACCTTCTTCCTCTCATCTTCACTCATCTCTATCTTCTTCTTTAGAACAATCTTTCCATCATCATCTCTCTTCAAAGGAATGTAGGGACCATCTTCAATGACATCCCAAACCAAGTAATCGTTAGACTTGATGAAGAGGCGCATTCGATTCTTCCAAAATAGATAGTTGTCACCATTGAAGAATGGTGGCTTTGTGGTGGATTGTGACTCGTACATACTTGATCCGGAGGTAGATGTCATGACTTGATTTTTTAGTTGATCACATTCTTCCTAGGAACTCTTCTTGTGGTTGTGAATCCTTCAAAGAGGTAGGC
This sequence comes from Hibiscus tridactylites, assembly GCA_958450335.1. Lineage (NCBI taxonomy): Eukaryota > Viridiplantae > Streptophyta > Magnoliopsida > Malvales > Malvaceae > Hibiscus > Hibiscus tridactylites. The sequence continues at coordinate 79,886,663 of OY288267.1, forward strand.
TCTGATACCAATTGTTGAGTGGATCGATTGAATGATCAAGACCAAGAGGGGGTGAATTGGGATTTTAAAACTTTGTGGGAGTAAATGGACAATTAAAAATGAAGAACAAAGGATTTTAGAGTGGTTCAAGTTCCAAATGAACTCTACATCCACTACCTTAGCTACCACTAAGGATTTGCAACAATTCACTATTTGTTCTTCCCCTTTTCAAGGCTTAGGAGGTAACCTTTACACAACTGGTCAAATTTTCTACCCAAAATTTGACCAAACCCTCACAAATAAACAAAGAAGAAATTGGACAAGAAATATATCTCTCAAATACAATTTTGTCCCTTGAAGTACAACACTCAACCCAAATTTGAAGATAGAATAAGAATTGGATACAACTCAATTTGGGGTTTACAAGAAATTGGAAAATAGGCACACTTGAGGTTGGATTTTTGCTTGGATGTTTGTCTTTAATGCAATAGTTGTTGATGGTCTTCAAAGAGCTTCAATTTATACCTCCTCTATCAATTCTAGCCATTTGGGTAGTTAGGTAATTTATTATAGCCGTTGGGACCCTCTCTTTCCACCATAAATACACTTCTGCAGCTGTCCATATTGGTACACGAGGAGCCGTATCGATACCTGTCTCAAAACAGAAAGAGCCGTTGTACATAATAAAGAGGGCGTATCGAAACACACGTAAGTGTATCGGTACGGGACAGGGACCATTTCGATACGAAAGAGACCGTATCGATACCTTTTTCTCAACTTAGGTCACTAGAAGTTTCCGTTTCGATACGAGGGATTACCGTATCGATACGGGTCAACTGCCACTTTAAGTGTTAGTTACCTAACCATTGACACCAACGGTCGAAAACATTTAAAACACTTCGAATTAAAAATTCAATTAAAACCGTATCAATATGGGTTAAGCCGTATTGGTACACCATTCAAACTCCTTTAGTTTTTTGTAGAGGGGCATATCGATTCAGATAGAATCAGGTTCGATACACTGTTTTGATACGGTTAAGAGCGTATCGAAACGCGTCTTTCCAGTAGCCAACTTTGTAAAAAAGGTATCGATACACTTGGACGATTTTCAATACTTTGGCCTTGGAACACTTAAAAATATTTGGAGTTTGAGTTTTTCAAATCAGTTTTAAAGTGTTGGTGATTTATAAATTATTAAAGGGACTTAGAAATTAATTTCAAGTTTTCAATTTAATCCTTAACAATTTAATTATATCAAAATCAAACATAGGTTTTACAATTTCTCATAGCATAAAACATCTCAACATTGGTACATGTGAATAAAATAAAATCTCATACATTGGCATTTCATATTATATCTTTACTCGGATATGCGGATTAGCTTGACATAAAGCCAAGTCCTACCCCAGTGGAATCTCACATCACCGGACTCTCATGGCGGTATCTCTCTTCACCACAAAGCTTGGGTGTTTCAGCAAGACCTACCCCGATGATATCTCTCATAATCGGATTCTCACTTTGGATCGGAATGGCACTACCCCCATTGCCCGACTCCAAAGAGCACGTGCGAATTTTTTGGTTTATAGTGAACCACAGTTCAGAAGATTGTCCTTTACAACTGGAAGAACGGATGTATGTTGGGAACGATAACAAGCCTAGAAATTATGATTCCAACAATTACAATCCCAGTTAGAGAAAGGATCATAAATTTTCCTGGAGCAATCCGAGCAATGCACTGAGTCCTCCAATGAAGAACAACCAGAACCAAGGAGTACCCAGAATTCTATCGCCACATCAGCCACAACAGCAGCCGTGAGCAACACCTAGTATACTGGAACAGACCTTGGCAACATTTATGTCACAAACGGGAGCATACATGGCAAACATGTATCACTTTTTCAAGTAAACTGAAACATTCATGGACAAGACAGAGATGAGGATGACAAACCATGAGGCTACCCTAAAATCTATGGGGACACAAATGGGCCAGGTTTCACAGTACATCAAACCGAGGCAGAACGGAGGATTTCCTAGTGATACTGAGGTCACTAGAAAACCCACACATGAGCAGTGCAAAGCGATTACAACGAGGAGTCGGAAACAACTACAAGGGCCGGAAATAAAAGAAGTATCGAGTGAGGACCCGACCCTACAAACACCTGCCGTGAACACTGCCCCGACAGAGGAGAAACAACCTGTTGTCGCCACACCTGCCACGGCAGCAAAAGGAACAGAGGAGCAAACAGAAGATGCTGAAGAACTTAATCCTCCTCACATCCAGATTCCATGTGAAGTACGCCTTGAAGATTACCGTTCTCCACCTCCTTTTCCACAACGGTTACAAAACCTGAAACAGGAGTACCAACTTAAGAAAATTTATGATATTTTTAAGCAAGTACATATTAACATACCGCTGCTAGAGGCCATTAAGCAGATGCCCGGTTATGCTAAGTTTCTCAAAGATGCAATGTCAAAAAGGTCCAAACTTGGGGAATTTGAAACAGTAAAGATGACAGAAGGATGCATGACAATCTTGCATAAGCATCCACCCCAAAAGAAGAAGGACCCTGGGAGCTTCATCATACCATGCATAATTGACGATAAGTTCGTGGGTAAGGCACTTTGTGATCTTGGTGCTAGCATTAATCTAATGCCCAAATCTGTATTTCAGAAACTATGTATTGGACAAGCAAGGCCCACGACAGTCATGCTGCAGCTGGCAGACCGCTCTTACGTACAACCGGAAGGAAAGATCAAAGATATTTTGGTAAGAGTGGATAAGTTCATTTTTCTTGCTGACTTTCTTGTTTTAGATTGTGATGCAGATGAAAACGCACCGATCATCCTGGGCGACCCTTCCTAGCCACAGGCAGAATTGTGATCGATGTTGAGAAAGGAGAACTGGCGATGAGAGTAAATGATCAGCGAATCAAACTCAATATTCTCCAAGCAATAAAACAAGCTGATGCAGAGGAAGAGTGCAAAGCAATATCAGATGTAGTCCTTAACCAACCCTGCATCAGGTCCAACTGCCACGACAGTAAGTTTGGTCACTACCACTGCAGTCACCCAGAAGACTGTCACGGCAACAACGACGACAGTGACTCCTCAGACACAAAATTATCCGACACTGAAGGTCCTGAGGAGGTAAAGTGGATAGGCACACATCCAGGTAAGTTCTTCGAGCCTTTGAATTATACCTCGAATGAACATGTAATCCAAAAGCCTTCCATTGAACTGCCACCTATTCTAGACCTTAAACCCCTGCTAGGGTAGCTTAAATACATTTTTCTTGGTTTAAATGATACGTTGCACGTAATCATCTTTTCCAAGTTGATGCAGGAACACTAGCTGATCAAAATGCTACAGCAGCATAAAAAGGCCATTGGATGGACTATAGCTGATATCCAAGGCATCAGTCCGGCATTATGCATGCACAAGATCCTCTTGGAAGATGATCATAAGCCAACTATCGATTCCCAGAGACGACTGAACGAGTCTATGCGAGAGATGGTACGGAAAGAAATCATCAAGTGGCTTGATGCCGGAATAATATATGTCATCTCGGATAGCAAGTGGGTGAGCCTGATGCAATGTGTGCCCAAAAAGGGAGGCATAACCGTAGTAACGAACGAGGAAAACGAACTAATCCCAACAAAGACTGTGACCGGTTGGAGGGTTTGTATGGACTACTAAAAGCTTAATAAAGCTACCCGGAAGGACCACTTCCCCTTACCCTTTATCAATGAAATAATAGATAGATTAGCGGGGAAACCTTACTACTGTTTTATTGATGGTTACTCAGGTTATAACCAAATCGCAATCGCACAAGAGGACCAAGAAAAAACCACCTTCACATGCCCGTACGACACCTATGCCTTTCGAAGAATGCCATTTGGGCTCTACAATAGACCAGCAACCTTCCAACGGTGCATGATGGCAATATTCTCCGACATGGTGGAGGATTTCCTAGAAATTTTCTTGGACGATTTATCCGTCTTTGGAGACAGCTTCGAGGATTGTTTAGGCAATTTACAAAAGGTAATTGAGTGATACGAATAGGCGAACTTGGTTTTAAACAGGGAAAAATGCCACTTTATGGTGGATGAAGGTATAGTACGGGCCACAAGGTTAGCTGTCGCGGCATAGTGGTGGACAGAGCCAAAATAGAGGTTATCGAAAAGCTGCCGCCACCCACCAAAGTCAAAGGGATTCGAAGTTTCTTAGGGCATGCAGGGTTTTGTCGAAGATTCATAGCCAATTTTTGAAAATTACCAAGCATTTTTGCCACTTGTAGGAACAGAATCGCCCTTTTGACTTTAACACTGAATGTATTGAAGCATTCAGAATACTGAGGGAAAAGCTGGTAACGGCCCCGATCGAACAGCCACCAGACTGGAGCTTGCCATTTGAGGTAATGTGTGACACCAATAATTTTGCTGTTGGGGCAGCATTAGGGCAGAGGAAGGATAAACTCTTCCATGTGATTTACTATGCCAGCAAAACGCTGAATGATGCCCAAATAAACTACACCACGACAGAGAAGGAGCTACTAGCAGTGGTGTTTTCAATTGACAAGTTTCGTCCGTATATACTTGGAACGAGGTGGTGGTCCATATAGACCATTCATGACTAAAGTATATGTTCACCAAAAAGGATGGAAAACCTAGATTGATACGTTGGATTCTGCTCCTGTAAGAATTTGACATTGACATCAAGAATAAAAAGGGAACAGAAAACCAAGTAGCAGACCACTTGTCAAGGCTGGAGATGGGAAGGAATCAATCGACGGACAAGACTAGCATATTGGAAACCTTCCCAAATGAGCAATTATTCGCTGCCACCAGCACTACCGCGACAGCAATGGTGGCAGGTAAGCTTTTTGAAACCCCTTGGTATGCTGACATTGTCAATTATATTGTAAGTGAGTTATTACCTCCTGAGCTTAATTATCAAGCAAGGAAGAGATTCTAAAATGATGCAGAACATTATTTTTGGGACGAACCTCTTCTCTTTAAGCACTGTGCAGATCAGATTATTAGGAGATGCATACCACAAGACGAACAGAAAGCAGTGCTTCACCACTGTCATGTTGCCCCTTACGGAGGACACCTAGGGGGAAATAAAACTGCTGCCAAGGTTCTGCAATCCGGTCTCTATTGGCCCACACTGTTCAAGGATGCACAAGCTTTTTACAAGAGCTGCGACAAATGCCAAAGGACTGGGAATATATCAAGAAGGCATGAGATGCCACTGCAGAACATACTGGAGGTCGAAATCTTCGATGTTTGGGGAATCGACTTCATGGGGCCATTCCCAACCTCTTGTGGGAATTTATACATCCTACTGGCATTATACTATGTTTCAAAGTGGGTAGAAGCGATCGCCGCTCAAAAGAACGATGCCAAGACTGTGCAAAGATTTCTTCACAAGCACATCTTCTCAAGATTTAGCATCCTGAAGGCCATAATTACCGATGAGGGGAGACATTTCGACAATAGGGTAATTGCTACTGCATTAAGGAAATATGAAGTGAAGCACCAAATTGAAATATCATACCACCCTCAAACCAATGGGCAGATCGAGATATCAAACATAGAAGTAAAGAACATCCTAGAGAAGATGGTTAAACCTACTCGAAAGGACTGGTCTCTACATCTAAATGATGCAATCTAGGCCTACAAAACATCATTCAAGACACCATTGGGGATGTCACCTTATCGACTCATTTATGGGAAAATTTGCCATTTACCTGTTGAAATATAACACAGAGCATACTGGCTATCAAGACGATGAATATGGACTGGGATAAGGCAGGACAGAAAAGGCTACTAGATTTGAATGAAATTGAGGAAATTCGAGCAATGGCCTACGATAATGCCAAGATCTACCAGGACAAAACCAAGAAGTGGCACGACAGGAAGCTGCTGCCACGACAGTTCTACCCAGGGCTGCAGCTGTTGTTGTTCAACTCTAGGTTGAAGCTTTTTCCAGGAAAGCTTAAATCTAGGTGGTCTGGTCTTTTCCAAGTGGTCCAAGATCTACCCCATGGTGCCATTACAATCAAATCCATGAAGGATCGGCACCAATTAAAAGTCAATGGACATAGGCTCAAGAATTATCAAGGGACTAAAGCCCCAAGGATGCAGGAAATAGTTACTTTAGGAGATGCCCCTCAAGGCATCCCTAATTTAGTTTATTTATTTATTTATTCTTAGGAAATAAGGAAGCAAAGAAGACGAATGAACCAGCCCACCGCATTCACAACATCCCAAAAAGCCCAACGGACAAGCCTGTCGTCACAACCTGTCACCAGCTGTCGCGACAAACGCGAAAAATACAGCCTGTCACTGAGTTGTCGCGACATACACGCAAATGCATAACAGACGCCCAGCAGACGCGGAAACGCGTGACAGACGTGTTAGAAACCACGTATCAGCTGGCCCCATTATTCGCGCCTACCGTTACAGTCCCAACAGGCAGAAAAAACTCGTTCTATATAAACCCCTACTCACATTTCATTTTTCATCTCATTCTCATTTTCTCTGCTTTACTCTCCAGAAATTAGGCTTTCAGAAATATTTTTTTAATTTTCTATAATTCTCCTTGCAAATGGCTACCAGATCAACAAGACGAAGCACTACCTTTACCTCTATCGCGAGAGTGTCAACGCCCAGCCACAGCGGAATACCCAACCGCTTCGCATTAATGGACTCAGCAAAGAGGTATTATGGGTCCTTTTAAAAGAGAGAAATGTGGGAAGAAAGAGGGTTCACTTATACCCAAAAGATGAGAGAATTAGGGCTCGAAAGTTTCATCGCCAGGAAGATCCTCGCACTCAAGTGGCAGATGTTTGCTGCTCAACTAGAAGAGATGAACGTCACCCTAGTTCGAGAGTTCTACGGTGCCGTCCCCGACAAAGATGCCACGACAGTAACTGTCAGAGGCAAAGAAATCTCCCTCGAACCGGCATACATCAACACGTTGTATGGGCTTTATCTGGGCAAGAAGGAAGATGCTATAGGAGGTTCGTGAACCGTCTGTCGCTAGCAGACTACGACGCTGTCATGGCAGAGTTGACAGAAGAGGGAACATAGTGGAACGATGATCCCAAGCACCGGTGGATAGTGCGGAGGACTCAGCTCACCCCACAAGCTAAGTTGTGAAACCACTTCGTGAAGAAACACCTCATACTGACCTCACATAATACCACGGTGGACCGGCATAGATCAGCCCTCGTACACTCCATCCTTAATGAGAGGCAAATCGATGTTGGCAGATACATACAAGACGGCATCATCGAGTGTGCACTCCGACAAACGGCCCCCTTAGTCTTCCCCTATCTGATTACCAGGCTCTGCTGGGGCAACAACATTCCAGAGATCAACGAAGATGTCAAAGTCCGAGGGGAAGGATGGATGCAACAGAACCTATACAGTCTGATGGAACTAAAAGCTGCCACTCCTCTATCGTACGTGGACCCTACTACCGCGATGGAAGCGACAACAGATCCTGACTCCCCTGAAATTGTCGCAGCAAAATCGGAGCAGACGACGACAGCACCACTGGCAGACACCTCCATCCAGATCCTAAAGATGCTACAAAAGATGAAAGAATGACAGCTCGGCTTCATGGGTTTTCTAAGGGACTTCACTGCCGCCACGGGAAATTTTATCAAATCTGATTTAAATTTTCCCAACGTGCAATTTCCTCCTTTCCTAGAATCTCTTTTTGCCACACCCACACCTGCTGCGAGCCCAAGAACCCCCACTGCTGCCTCCACATCACAACCTGCCACGACAAGAGATGGCGGCAGAAGATCTGTCACTCCCCGAGGAGAGAAAAGGAAGGACCCTCTACCGGAGATCGACCCAAAATATTTTAAAGGGTTCTCCTCCTCTTCCGTCTGGCAGGATTCTGACTCAGAACCGTCGGTCGTCCGAAACATATCCAAGGACTTCCCTCCGATGAAGAGGAAGAAGCTGAGCGAGACTGTTGAAGGACCCTGCCACGGCAGATCAGACAGCAGCAACAGTGATGATGAACTCGAGGTCTTGGACCAGCCCCTCACATCTCACCTGCCAGAGTCCAGCCGCTTCGAGAGGCCAAAAAGAAGATAGCCTCTCCGTTCCCAGCACCCAGCCAGCCCCTGCTGTCAAGGTCACTACCCGTCGGCATCTCCTCGTCAGCAGCAGCAGCGACGACAGCTCCTCAACTTAAGTGCTTTTCTCTATTTTGTGATGTTATTTTCTGTTTTTCATTTTTCATTGTTGTCATGCATCGAGGGCAATGCAGCCCTCGAGTTTGGGGGTGGGCATCCCTCCATTAATGAGCTTGTTAGTTGTGTCTTTAATTGGTGTCTCATTTTAAGCTTATTTTTATGTCAAAAAAAGGAAAATAAAAACAAAATTTTGGCTTGTCTTTGAATTGAACTTACCTGCCGCGACAATCTCTTTCGTGACAGTTCCTTTAGGATTTTTTAGGAACTATTTAGAGCCTTACTATAGTTGTGAACTTTAGAACACCCTAGAGGTGCCTAACACTGGCTCTAGGAAAGGAATAAAAGAAAAACATTTTAGACTCACTTTCCCCCAAAACTGCCTTACAATGACTCTAGGAAGAATTTTTGAGTCTAAGTCAGAAAAAATTAAAGGAGCCTAAGAATTGCCTCCATATAAGATGAAGTCGAGTCTAAACTAGAAAAAACTAAAGGAGCCTAAGAATTGTCTAAGGCCAGAAAAAAATGAAGTTGAGTCTAAGGCCAGAAAAAACTAAAGGAGCCTAAGAATTATCTCTAGAAAAAATGAAATTCGTATAAAATTCAAGTGAGTAGCATAACTGTTCTGGTAAGCTAAAGGAGTCTAGGCACATATTTGTTCACAAAACCTTCTCACACTTGCACAAGAACTATAGCATCGTCTGGATAAATCCATAAACACCCGACAAGGTACTACTCTTGATAGTGAATGTGTGGTAGGTAATGAAAGTTCACTGAATTAAGCCAAGCCAAAATGTTTTTATTTTTAGTTAGGTTGTATTTGCTTGAGGACAAGCAAGAACTTGATTTTGGGGGTTGATAAGTATTTATTTTGGTTATTTTTTTTATTTTTGACACTATACGACGCGTGTCAGGGGTGTGTTGAGTGCATAAAAGTTCTATATTTTACCCCTCATTTACCCATAATTTTTGCCGCACTCAAGCATGATTCATTGCATTTAGGATAGATTTTTGCATATACATCACAGTTAGATAAAATTGAACAATTGCTTCTTATTTTGGTTACTTTTGCAGGTATCTGCTGCGGCAGACCTAGGGCAGCACAGGTGCGGAGGCGAAATTGTAGATCTAAAGTCGAGAAGCAAATGTTGTCCTGACATCTGCCGTGGCAGCCATGACGACAGAGGAATGCTGAGGTGGAAAAGTGAAGTGGAGCTCGACAGATAGAGGATTTGAAGCCGGTCTGTCGTGGACCACTCCCATATTTTTCGGAGCCCTGAAGCAGAATGAAGGCCAAGCCCAAAGTTCAAGGAAGAAACTCAAGGCAAGAAAAGAGGACAAATTCAAGGCATCTACTCGGAAGATTTAGTCTTTAATAGAGTTGCACTTTAATTCGAAATTGTTTTCTTGCAATATTAGAAAACTTGGACCCAATGCCTATATAAAGGTGTAACACCCCAATTTTCGGCTTGGAAGTTTAGGGTCTGAACCGGACCGGTTTGATTTTCGGTTCGAATATAAAAGGTGGTTTTAGGGAAAGCCTAGTTCGGGTTGCATTAAAAATATGGAAAATTTTCTAAAAATCATATTTTAATAAATATATAAGAGAGTGGTGAAATCAATTTTACAAAATAAGGTTTGGAAGTGTGACATTTCGAATTAGTGACTAAAATGTAATTTTTGAAAAGTTCAGTGGTGACTGTTTTGTAAGGATTGAAACTTTGAATCTTTAAGGAGCTAATTTACCCAAGATTGATTTCTCTAGATTTTTCTTAGATTTTAATGACTCATTTAATGTTTAATTAATTAAAAGAGAATGGGAAAACCAATTTTTGAGATTTCATAACTAACTTTCTTTAAAATTTCTCATCTCATTTTCTCTCAAAATTCTCTCAGCCAGACACATTTCTACAGCAACTTTCCATTTGATTTTCACACCAAATTATGAGATTTCAATCCTCAAATGATTCCTAATCCATTCTACATCAAATTCTCTTCATTTGCTTATTGAATTTTCAAGTATTTTGGTCTAAACAAGGAGAAATCTACATTTAGAGGTAAGGATGTTCTTCTCCTCTAAATACTCAGTTCTTTACTGAAATTCCCAAGTTCTCAATCCTTAAATTAAGTTTTATAAAAGGTTTTAATGTTGTGATCTTGATTTTGGCTTAAAACTCAAGATTTGGAAGAAATCTTGAAGAATTTCGTGGTGTTTGTTTGGGCTCTGTTTTGAGATGATTATTAAATGTATTTTGGATGTCTAATGATGTGTAAATGAGGTTTGATCAATGCTATTCCGAATAGGTTATGTTTCCTAAGTTTTTGCTTATGAAAATGGAGGTTTTTGAGGTAATCTTGGTGTTCTGTTAATGCTGGAGGTATAAGGACGAGTTTGGGTTCATTTTGGATGTTAATTGATGTTTAGAAATGGTTAGAAGTGATGGATCTTGGCTGGGTTATGTTTTGGAGGAGTTTGGAGGTGATTTCGGTTGTGTTTGGTAACCGAAATGTTGGATTTATGTAGAGCAACGAGTTTAGGTGTGTTGCTGGTGATTTTAATGCATGATGATGCATTAATCCTCTGTTGTTATGTGTTTAAAATAGGGGGAATGATCCGGAAGCAATAGAGGTGGCGTTGGAGGTTTCGGATGCTTGGAAGACTTGTCGGCTAGCATAGTTTCGTGTATCGGTGAGTGGAAAAGAGTTTCCAGCTTTGAAACATTTTGAACGAGGTATCGGGAGCTTAGTTTAAGTCTAAACAACTTAGCTAAGCTCAAGAGTAAGTGGATGAAAGTTCTCTCTTGGATTGTGCTATGTTTTGGTTTTTAAATGCACTTGGGATGGTTGTGTTTTAATTACCGTTTTAAAGCATGTTTGGACATGGTTTAATGTTGGTTTATTAATGCCATTATGTTAAAGATGCACTAGGTAAGTTATCCTCGACTTGCATGTGTTGAGTGCATATGATTTTAAGCATGTGATGCTTGTGGAATTGGCATTTTGGTTATGCTTGTATAAAAAGTGAATTAATATGGTAATATGGTTATATTGTCAAGTGATGTAAGTGGTTTTGGTTACTTTAATCGGATATAGTTAGCCGGCTATAGGATTGGGTGCACCGAGAATAAAGTCGCCTTGGATGTTGAGGGGTTGTGATTGTACCGTAAACTCCATCCAAGTATCCTAGCGAATGAGGTAATTGGCGTCACCACGATGGAGGATGGCTCTCGTGGGTGGACTTGGTTAAACGTCACAATGGTGGAGGTTTGCTCCCATGTGTGAGCTTGGTTAAGGCGTTTACAATGGTTGAGGTAGCTCCCATGTGTAAGCCTTGTGTTGTGTCTCGCCTCTCGCTAGTGAGTTATACAACTACCGATGAGTGATGTTGAGGGGTTGTGATTATACCGTTAAACTCCATCACGGGTGTTGAGGGGTTGTGATTGTACCGGTAAACTCCACCTTGTGTTGTTCGGTAGTGTGTATGAAGCGTGTGGGACAACGCTTGTAATCCGCGTATCCGATTGTGTCTTGTGTGTTGTGATGGTTTGTGAATTATCGCTTGAAAGCCAATATAATGTGTTTGAAGGTAATGAAGCAAGAGATGCTTGAAAATGATGCAAGGTGCATGGGAAATATGTAAATGATGCAAGAATGCATGTGATAGTTGTTAAGCTTGAGCACATGTATATCGTCTATTGTGAATGGTGCATATGTGCATAGAATCTTATAAATGCATTGAAGTCTTGTGAAGGCTTGTTTAAAAAGGCATGTAATGCAAGTGTTGCTTTCGTGGTTCAAGTGTTGCATTTGTTGAATGCGTGAGATAGTTAGAAAGAGCAAATGGTTTTCAAAAGGTTTCTTGCTTTGAAATGATCATCAAGAATGAGGGAAGTATGTTGTGAAGTGGAAGTGTTTTTCCAAGGAATTTGAGTTTAACTTTGCATGTGGTGTTCATGCATGGAAAGGTTTAAATGATGGTATTTGCAAGGATGTGTTTTGGGGTGAGTTGTTTAGCTTTTCAAAGTTAAAAGTTGGTTTTCATGTTGAGCAATGCATGATTTAAAGCAATGTTATTTCAAAGGAAGTTTTCCTCCAATGCTTTGGTTTATTGTATTGTAACTACATTTAAGAGGGTTATATGGTTCGCTGCATTGATGGTGTTTTAGTTTTGAGCATCCCTCACTAAGAATTATGTGCTTACGCTCCTTTTTGTCCATCAATGCAGATAATTGAAGTTGGGACAGCAAGAAGCAAGGGATTCAAGAAGGACTCCACTTGAGAAGTATGTCTTGGTTTATAGCTATAGATAATAAAGGCAATGGGGGGAGAGTCTTTTATATTGATGTGTAATGAGATTGTGTATGTTGACCATGTTCGGTTTGTGGTTTGAATCTTGTTGATTATCGCTTTGCAACATATGAATCTTCTTCTTCATAAGTTGTTATGTTATGCTTCTTGTTTTAAAAGTATGATCAAGTATTGAATGTGTTGAATGAGTTGATGCACCTAAGGTTTGATTTGTATCTAGATTTTAATGCAATTTGGTAGTTATGATGCTTGGCATGTTGTATATATGTTGAGGAATGTTTTAAAGTATGTTTGTTGGTGTTTGGATGAGTAAAATCAGAATCTTCTACTGGTTCTTGGCAGGGTGTATCGAAACACCCTTGGCTGTTTCGAAACGGGTGCATGAATTGGTCTGGGCGTTTCGAAACGGCTAGTGGTGTTTCGAAACACTTTAGCCACTACCAGGCCCTGTTTCGATACAGGTCTCGAAACAAACCCGCGTTTCGGAACAGTCAACCCCCGTTCCGAAACAGAGGACCGTTGGGCACTGATTTGAATGGTTTTGAGGTTTGCAAGCTTTACGTTTTAGTCCCGAAATTTGTATGTGCAATTGCTTGAGTTCGAGATGTCCGTTTAAGGTGAAATTTGACAGGGAAGCATGTAATATGATTAATTTAATATTGGTCACCTTAATAATCAGCTAAGTCCTTCACCTTTCCAGAATTTACAATTTGGTCCCTAACTTTGTATGGTGTGCAATTGAGTCCCTTATTGCTTCCGACCGCTGTGCTTTTCAAGTATGTTTTTCTCAAGGGTACGCTTAGGGTTAATGTGCATCTAGATAAGTTTTAAAAAGAAAAAAAGGGGTCGTTAATCAAGGTTGACTTTCGGGTTGACTTTGGTTTTCCCCGTGTAATCTTCGTATTTCGGGTCAACCGTCTTGGCCGGGTTAAGGGGGTTACAAAAGGCATGTAATTTGATCTAAGGAAGGATATCTCATTCCTAGCCGTCTTCCTCTAAAACCTTGTCGTTTTCCCTTCTCCATCATGTTCTAAACTCCCCCTAGGGCTAAGGGTTGATTATGTAAAGTAGTTGCAAGGATTGTATTGTTTTAGCAATTTTATGTTCAAGTAATAAAAACTTCAAGTTTATTTACTATGGTTTTCATATCTCATAAGAGCATCAGGAGAGCATTATGAGGTTATGCATTTGTTTGATATCGGGAGAGTCAAGCATACGAAAAGAGTAAATACGCGTTTTCCAGTTTATGGTTAAACCATCTTGGCTTAGGGATAAGTACAAGGTTAAGTGGCTAAAGAAGAATTCAGCAACATTTGTGTTCACCCTTTGATTCACGCCGGGAGGTATCATCCAAGAAGTGTTCATCAACAGAACTTGGGCCTAGGGATAGGACAAGTCATAATAGGGATTCTTGCCAAGCTGGAAGTACAGAGTTGTTGATCGTTGCCGTGACATCAATAGACCTCTGCCGCAACAGGTGCTGCCGCGACATGAATGACGACAGAAAATAGAAGATCCTCTAACAGTGCAACACCTGCACTACTGAGCAATTCAATACCAGCCTATTCTTTAAATCTGATTCCTTTATCTTTTACTTTGGTTTTTACTCAAGATTTTCTCCAACAATCATTTAAACTATTTATTTCTCTTGTTCAGTAATTTAAGGATAGAGTTATTCCCAGTCCCTCTGGAGACGATATCTGATACTCTAGTATCACTTTACTACTTGCTTCGTGTACACTTTCACTATTTGCGATAGGACTCTTTTACACGCAACAATGTTGTTATAGAGTACGTTGGCACCATGAACCAACTAGCGGACATTTTTACTAAACCTCTAGACAAAGAGCGTTTAGGTACCTTAAGAGAGAGTTAGGTCTAACTAGCCTACCTTGACTATTTAGGACTCTTTTTGAGGTTAAAACTGTTTGAATTTGTGAAATTGCATGTTTATGTGTTGTTGATCTTGAAAATATCCATGCTTATAGCTAGGGGGAGTATGCTTCTATTAAAATATGCTTAGAACTGCTCATTCATCGATTGCATTCATTTAGGAGGTGTTAAAATCGAGCTTTTGGTTGTTCTTAAAGCCTAAAATGCATTTCTGGGCATAGGGTATCGATACGGCCTTCTATGTATCGATACGAATACTGTATTAGCTTTCCAGACTGCATTTTGCCTAAAATAGGCATCGATATGGTTAAACTCGTTTTGATATGATCTAAGAGCGTTTCAATAGGGTATCGATACGATCTTTGACGTATCGATACGGAAACTTCCAGTGAGCTCTGTGGAAATAATTGCATCGATACGGTTGTTCCCCGTATCGAAACGATCCCTATCCCATACCGATACGCTTACACACGTATCGATACGCCCTATTGTTATTGTGCAACGACTCTTTCTGTTTTGAGATAGGTATCGATACGGGTCCTCGTGTACCGATATAGTAAGCTACAGAAGTGCATTTATGGTGGAAAGAGAGGGTTTCAACGGCTATATTTAATACCCTAACCACCCAAACGGCTAGAATTAATGGAGAAGGTATAAATTGAAGCCTTTTGAAGACTAGCAACAACTATTGCATCAAAAAGAAACATCCTTACAAAAATCCAAGCTCAAAGTGCCTATTTTCCTATCTCTTGTAAAATCCCAAATTGTGTTGTATTCAATTCTGATCTTGTATTCAAATTTGAGTTGAGTGATTGTATTTAAAGGGGCAATCTTGTATTGAGAGATATCTTTTTTTGCCTTAAATTCTTCTTTGTACTCTTGTGAGGGTTTGGCCAAATTTTGGGTAGAAATTTTGACTGGTATGGAAAAGGTTACCTCCTAAGCCTTGGAAAGGGGAAGATCAATTAGTGGATTGTTGGAAAATCCTTAGTGGTAGCTAGGGTAGTGGATGTAGAGTTCAATTGGAACTTGAACCGCTCTAAAATTCCTTGTTCTTCATTTTTAGCCATTCAACTTTCCACAAAAAAAAATTTAAAACCCAATTAACCCCCTCTTGGCTTTGATCAATGCATTAATCCACTCAACAAGAAGTCTGTGATTGTTTCAGGCAACCAGATATACCTACTGATGCCTTGTGACTCAAGCTATTCCCTTTTTTCTTGCGTGATCGAGCCAGGGCATGGTTGAAATCTTGCTCCACAGGACCCATTACATCATGGGACGTCTTGTGCAGCAAGTTTCTACACCGATATGATCCACCAAATGTGCACAATCAAAAGAGAAGCGAAATCATCTCCTTCCAGCAATACGATGATGAATCCATGTATGAAGCATGATATAGATACAAGGATATGCTTCACAAGTGCTTGATCCTTGGATTCACAGATTGGCTACAAGTCATTATGTTCTATAATGGCGTCAATGCACCTACAAGGATGATGATTGACACATCAGCTAATGGCACCTTACTCGACAGAGAACTTGACGAGGCTTTTCGGACACATGATAGGATAGCCAACACCGACTACTAGTTCTCGCGAGGGAGATTGAAGCCTGGACCTAAAGCAGCTGACACTCTCCAATTGGATGAATCTTAGACTTTTCCAGCTCAACTCTCTACCATCACAAACATACTTAAGAGCACACAAGGAAAATTTGTCGAGTGAATGCCCAAACCAACAGAAATTTGGATGCTATGTAGGGAATACCAACCGAAACAACAATCCTTACTCCAACACCTACAACCCAGGGAGGCAACAACATCCAAATTTTTGTTAGGGAGGTAATAAAGGAAATTCAGGAGCATAACCATCTACATCAATCGTCCCTCATGGATTCAAAAAGACTCATAGGTAGAACCAGGGAGCTTCTAACTCCACTTCTAATTCTTTTGATAATACTTATCAAATTTTATGGAAACTGTCAGTGTCATTGTACAGGATAAAGCAAGCCACCTAAAGAACCATAGTGAGATGATCACAACATAGGCTGCCATGTTGCAAAATCATCAAACGATCATGCAAAATAACACTTACTCAATTAGGTCATTGGAGACTCAAGTTGGGCAGATTTTGCAGATGTTGAAGGCAAGACCACCTAGTTGCTTACCTAGTGATACTGAAGTCACGAAGGCCTTTAATGCAGAGCAATGCAATTCCATCACTCTTCATAGTGGCAGGCAGTTGAGGACAGAAGCCAAGTTTGGGGTAAGCGCTCCAATAGACACTACTCCAAGCAAGCCATCCATTGATGCTCCTACGACAAAAGAATCAACTCATGTGTCTGATAGAGTGAGTAACCTTGCTATTGAATGCAAGGAAGACAAAGTTGAAGATGCACCTACTTCCAGTAAGCTAGAAGACGAGCCCCGACCACCACCTCCTTTCCTAGAAAAATTGAATGCTCAGAAACATGATGTCCAATACCAAAAATTCTTGGAGATGCTAAAATAGTTGCACATCAATATCCCACTTCTGGAAGCCATTGATCAGATGTCAATCTATGCAAAATTTCTAAAGGAGATCGTGACCAAGAAAAGGAAGGTGAGCGATGTTGAAACTGTAACCACCATGGGCGAGTTTGTGGTCGTGTTAAATGACTTGCCACCCAAGATGAAAGACCCTTGAAGTTTCATCATTCCATGCTTGATAGGTCGTTCCTTATGAGGACTGCCAATTCGTGGATGGTAATGATGACCTAGCAGGCGGAACTATGCACACCACTACGAAGGACATGGAACACTCAATAAATTGGCATTTTGCCAATTCAAAGAGTCCAAATGTACAAGTGTGCAAATACAAGGAACTGATTGCAAGTGAATTCAGCAACTGGGTCGGATTACAACTTACACCAACCATGAAAACTATACTCATGCAAGAAGTCATCAAATCATGTGAAGCTGGAATTCTTCCTCCCATCACAAAATGGCCCCTCTTGAACCATAAATTTGACAATCTACCATAACAAGATGACGTCAGACAAATGGATGAGGTTGAGGGATCCCACTATCCGGTGCTATCTTTAACCCAATTTTCTGCTCAGCGTCTCACCTACACCGGAATGTTACTTTAATGGTTTCAGATGTACAATGGGGCACTAGTCATTCGCTATAAGTCTGACACACAAGCGAAGGATGATTAACCCATCCAATTTTTTTTTAATATTTTGGTTTTTAATAATTTGATGCTTTTCTATTTTCTTGCAATATTTGGTTTTTTAGTTTGCACGGATATCAAGGAAGAAAGAACGAAGATGATTTGACTTCTAGAAGAATAAAGCCCTTTTGAACAAAAAAACTCGCGACTTGTACGGCGATAAGAGGAACTCTTAGCCTTAGGTTAAGAAATTACAAAAGATACCCTTTTCGTGTTTCTCAAGAAACACCCTATTCATGGGCTTATTCGTTGCACTCATTCCCTGACATCGCCTACATAATATCCCACTAATTGCCTCCTGCTGATTATCACTCTCTAAATCCTCAGAGACAGTGCATTCTTATACTCTCCAAAAGCTTCAAGGCTACGCTGACAATTTCTCATGGCTACAAGTTCTGCCGCTTGAAACTTTGTCTCCAACGAGACACAAGACATTGTTCATGAACCTCTACCCACCACATCTGAGGATAACACACTCCAATCATCCAAAACTCTACAACATCGATATGAGTTGATCTGCCAGCAAGGATTTTTGGAAGAAGAAGAGCTGGAATTCACGGAAGAATACAAAGAATGATTCTACCTGCATTTACTTTATGTGCTTCAAAAACAATAGAGGGACACCTTCATCCGACAGCCGGGCTACATCAATGTCTCATGGGTTCAATAATTTTACACCCATGCATGGAAAGTGGGAGAAAAATAAGTAATGGTTCGAGGGAGATGTATGGACCTTTTTGGTGATGCAATAGAGCAACACTACCAATTCTCTGACAACCATGAGAAACTCTACTGGAACATTGACCATGATACATTGATTTTACAGAATCTTTGTGTCCCTGGGACAAAATGGTCCGATAAAGGACACAATCGAAAGGTACATTGGCGACAACCGAAGCCTGACTCTCAATTTTGGGCTCACATCATCAACAACCGCATCTGACCCACACACAATCGTGAAAACTTCTCTTTATGACTGATGCGACTGTTGGACTCTATTGTTGAAGGACATAACATATTCCTGGCATAGTTGATCCGTGCTGCAATAATACAAGGGGCTGCCTCTATCAGTAAGATCAACAGGTTGCCCTTCCTCAACTTAACCACAACTCTTTGCACTCTAGCAGGAGTACCAACCTGGGAAGGGGACACAATTGTGGTAGCCAGACCAGGGCTACTTCCTTTTCAACTGGAGGAATTGAAAGGATACGCCCATGTTGCACCTTTAGTTATTCAAACTTCCTCTCATCTGCCCATTACTTACATTGTGTCGAATACCATGCGTACTTCTCTCCAGCCACTCTTCTCTATCAACGAACAAAGGGAAACAAGGTTGTGATTGCTATTTCGAAAGCTTTTTCCAAATAAACCGGTCGACTTCCAAACGCTCCTAAAGCAGCTCTCGACACAAGAAGACCCTATCACCACAGGAAAGAGGTTGCAACCAGAAACTGATGCTGGTGCATCATCCCATCCTACTAAGAAACAAACATTCATCCGGGGCAAAGGCAAGGGCATCATCATCCGGGAACCACCACCTAGTACCTCTATGGGTTAGATTTTCTTTTCTTTTCTTCTTTGTTTTCATTTTTTCATATTCTGCATTTGCATATTTAGCTCAATTTGCATTTCCATGCTTTGTCTTGCTTTTTGTTTTTCTTTTCTTTTGTATTAGGGACAATACTCTTCTCAAGTTTGGGGGAGTACATACCCATATAGATTAGGTTAAATTTATGTTGAAATTTAAAAAATTAAAACTTTTGAGGACTATGAATAGCTTAATCTGTCTAAGAGGTTCCCTTTTGCTATAATTCCTTTGATTATGAAACTGTTACTGCGTTGATCATGACTTCCTATGATTAATCTAGGTTGATGCTTTGCAAGGTGTTAAGAGCTTTCTAGTTTTTAGACTTAATGATAAATCTATTGTAGCCCTTAAAAACCGCAAGTTGTACCCAATCAAACACTTAAGAAATCTTAGGGATGCTCTAGGTCGACTTTCTGATGCTTAAAGACGAGTCAAAAGAGAACAAGATGAACTAAATTGCTCAATGTAGCAAAACAAAGGCTAAAACCTCCCTAAAAATTAAGAAAATTAATTGATAATTTAAACAAAACAGTTGAGGGACACTCTTATATGCATCTTGTTATCTTAGTACACTAGGTGAGTTGTGTTTGTTCCATTTAACTTTCTCTTGTAACCCCCTTAGCCCAGCCTAGTCTCTCGACCCGAACTGCAAAGATTACACGGGGAAAACCAAAGTCAACCTGAAAGTCAACCTTGATAAATGACCCTTTTTTCTTTTTTTCTTTTCTAAATTCAATATCAGTCATATGTGATCACCCAAGATCATAAGAAGGGTAGGCACAACGATCAAAAGGCAAAAAGGGATTTAATTGCACAGATTAGACATTTGGGGACCAAAATGTATATTCCATAAATTACAAGGACCTTGTAGATTATAAGGTTACCAATATTCAGTTAGTCCTTTTTCATGCCACTCTGTAAAATATCAACTCAATCGGACATTTGAAACTCATTCGATTGCATACATAAACAGCATGGACTGAAATGTAAAAACAAGAACTTGAAACAATTCAAAGTCCAAACCAACGGTCGGGCGTTTCGAAACGCTAAGCCATGTATCGAAATGGCCGTATCGAAACTGGGTTGACTGTTTCAGTACTCGGTTACGTTCCGAGACCCGTATTGAGACATGGCTTTCCAATAGCCAAAGCGTTCCGAAACACTCTTACTCGTTCCAAAACATTATGGCCATTTCAGGCCCCCGTTTCGAAACAGATAAGGGCGTTTCGATACACACAGCCCTGCATCTATACTCTTTGCTGGTTTTTCACACCCAAGCACGTCCAGAAGTTATACAAAGCATACCACAAAATACTAGCAACATATTTAAGCATCATAGATCATCATTGTGAAGCATAAACAAAAGCATGGCATCAATCATGCAATCATTGGAACTATAGGCAGGCTCTCTAGTCAAGAAATCCATATGAAAGCCTTAAGCCACAAACCAAGCCATAACGGACATTTACAAACCACATATGCTGTAATAAACTTGTAACAACCATAGGGAGTTCAAAATACATCTCCCAAAACTAACCATAGGTTCCCATTGCCAATTATCATTACTAAAGTATATGTAAACGTCACCATACTTGAGCTTTTCACTTCCTTTGATATCCTTAGCCTCCTTGATGCCCAAAAGTGTCTCAAATATCTGCATTGTTCGTAAAAGAGAGCGTAAGCACATTTTCTTAGTGAGGCAAGCTCTAAGAAAAACCAACACAACAATGCAACTTTAAAACTCTATCTCAAAAACCATTTTCTACAACATGCTCTTTCTATCTCATGCTTTAAAATCATTTCAAAGCAACTCTCCATTTGAAAATCACATGTACCTTCAATCTAAATCATGCATTAAACCAATGCAAGTCTCATGGCAAAGCCATACACATGCTTAATGAAAACAAAAGCATTTCATAAACCATAATCTCATATGCATTTCTCATAGCATAAAACATCTCAACATTTGGTACATGTGAATCAAATACAATCTCATATATTGCCATTTTATATTACATCTTTACTCAGATATGCGGATTAGCTTGATTTAATGCCAAGTCCTACCCCGGTAGAATCTCTCATCATCGGACTCTCATGGCGGTATCTCTCTTCGCCACAGAGCTTGGGTGTTTCACCAAGACCTACCCCGATGGTATCTTTCATCATCGGATTCTCACTTTGGATCGGGATGGCACTACCCCCATTGCCCGACTCCAAAGAGCACGTACAAATTTTAGTTTATAGTGCACTTTCATCCTATTGGTCGACCAATTATATCCGGTAATTATCTCATTATTTATGCCAATATATTATATAAAAATCATCATCTCACCTACTGTTTTGATGCAACATTTCACAAATCATTCTCATCCCATTTCAAAACCACAATTAATGCATTTGATCTAGACAAAATCTCAAAACTCTTTTCATAGACATGCTATCACATGGGATCAACACATAACATCTTTTCATGTTATAAATCATGCATAAAATAGTAGGATTTTGTCTAACACAAATCAAGAGCATGTTAAAAGCATTTAGGGGCATCAACCACATATTGAGAGCAATCTAGCCATACTTACTTCCGGACTTAGGATGGTGTTTCAAACCAAACCTAAATCCTCAAACCTTGTTTCCTTGTTCCTCAAGGACTTTTAAAACCATTCGCACTCACCGATTACGTTTCGCTTGCTTGCCGAAACGATAACTAGGCTTCTGGCACCTCCGAATCAACACCAAAAGCGTCTGAAGATGTCTCCCATGTTTATTACACATAAGAGCAGAGGATTAATGCATCATCATGCATTGAAATCACCAGCCACTCATTCAAACACGCTGCACTACTCAAATCCACCATTTCAGCTATCCGAAATAACCGAAATCACCTCCAAACTTTCTCAAATCAAAGCCCAGCCAAGATCTATCAAATCTAAACACTTATAAACCTCAATCAACAACAAAGATCACCACAAACACGTCCTTATATCTCCAGCAACAACAGAACACCAAGAACACTCCAAAAACCACAAATCTAGCATCCAAAACATAGGAATCCAAACCTATTCAGGAATCATTTGCAAAAACCTCATTCATAACATCAATTATAATCCAAAAAACATTAGAAATCATCCGCAAAACAAAGCTTAACAGAGAGTTACGAAAATCATCAAGATCTCACCAAGAATCTTGAATTTTACAACAATTTCATGCTTCTAACATTAAAGCAACTCAAAAATCATTAACAAAGGATTGATAACTTGGGAATTTCAGTAAAGAACTGATCATTGGAGGAGAAGGACGAAGCTTACCTCTAATGGCTGATTTCTCCTCAATTTGGGAAAGATTTCTTGAAAATCCAAAGTAAAAACAAGAGGATTTAATGAGGCAAAGGTTGGAAATCCTTAAGAGAATGAAATATCAGCAAAAGAGATGAAAACCAGATATTATTTGGTGAGGGAAATGTGTTTGACTGAGTGGAAGTTGAGAGAAAATGAAAAGAGGGAAAAAATATCGTAAGGTAGTTATGAAAAGTCAAAATGGAATTCCTCTCTTAATTCCCTTAATTAATCTTTTTTAAAACTCCCAAATTAAAGAGAAATCTGATGAAAAACAATTTGGAAAATTAGCTCCTTAAAGATTCAAAGTTTCATTCATTTACAAAACAATCACTAGTTAACTTTTGCAAAAACTACAATTTGGTCACTACACCATAATGTAGTAGTTCCAAATCACATTTTGTAAAATTGTTTTCACCATAACCATTTATATAATAATTGAGGATTTTTAGATATTTTTCCATATTTTTAAAGCATCCCGAACTAGGTGTTCCCTAAACCATCCCTAAAGGATTCAAACCATTCAGACCGACCCGATCCAACCTCTAAAACATCTAGGCCCAAAACCCTCGTGTTACAACTCTTTCCCACTTAAGAAGTTTCATCCTCGAAATTTACCTGGTGGAAAAAGGTAAGGAAATTACTTCTTCATGTCATCCTTCCTTTCCCACGTGGCTTCCTCAACGCCACGGCGTCTCCACAAGACCTTGACCAGCTCGATAGTCTTGCCCCATAGAAACTTACTATCTGAAACCAGAATCTCAATGGGCTCCTCATCATACGTCAAGTCTGGGTTCAACTCAATTTCTTCCACAAGCATAACATGCGACGGATCCGATCTATATCTCTGAAGCATGGATACATGAAACACATTATGTATCTTTTCCAACTCTCCATGTAGTCTCAGCTTGTAGGCAACAGGACCCACACGTTCCATCACCTCATATGGTCCAATGAACCTTGGACTCAATTTGCCCTTCCTGCCAAATCTCATCACCTTCTTCCAAGGTGAAACTTTCAAAAACACACGCTCGCCCACTGCAAACTCTATCTCCTTACGCTTCAAATCCGCGTAACACTTTTGCCGGTCCGGTGCTGCCTTCAAAAGCTCACAAATGAGCTTCACCTTCTCGGTGGTTCCTTTCAACAAAGCTGGCATCGAGACCAACTTTTGTCCCGTTTCAGCACAACAAAGAGGAGTTCTACACTTTCTCTCGTATAAAGCCTCATAAGGTGCCATTTGAATGCTTGCCTAGTAACTGTTATTATAAGCAAACTCAACCAAAGGCAAGTGCTTCTCCCAAGAGCCTTGAAACTCAATAACACAGCACCTCAACATATCCTCAAGCACTTGGATAACATGCTCCGACTGTCCACCCGTCTGCGGATGATAAGAAGTACTGGAATTCAGCCGCATACCCTGAGCTTGGTGTAAACATTCCTAGAACCTTACGGTGAACCTCGGATCTCTATCTGACACTATGGATTTTAGCACTCCATGCAATCGTACAATCTCAACAATGTACAACTCCGCAAGCTTATCCAAGGTATACGTAGTATGCACAGGCAAGAAATGTGCACACTTCGTAAGGCGATCCAAATCACCCAAACAGAATTCTTCTTTGATGACGATAACGGCAAACCAGACACGAAATCCATAGTGGTCCTCTCCCATTTCCATTCTGGGATTCTCAACGGCTGCAACAACCCAGAAGGAACTTGATGCTCAGCCTTAACCCGGTGACAAACCATACACTTGCTAACGAACTCAGTGACATCTTTCTTCAACCCCACCTAATAGTACTCATCTTTCAAATCACGGTACATCTTCGTACTACCAAGGTGCATAGCGAAAGGACTACTATGAGCTTCAGTCAGAATGGTGCACCTTAACTCAACATCATTTACCACCACCATCTGACTCCCAAAGCATATAACACCATCATTATTGAAACAGAAATCTGAAGGCCTTCCTTCTGCGATGTCCTGAACATACCAAAGAATCATCCAACAGGTGTTTATCCTTTATCATCTGAACCAAATATGGTTTCACTTGCAATTCAGCAACAAGACCACCATCTCGTGATATGCTCAAACTAGTAAACATCGCCCTTAATTCTACCACCACTTTTCGGCTCAAAGCATCAGCCACCACATTGGCCTTCCCCGGATGATACTTGATCGTTAGATCGTAATCCTTAAGCAACTCCACCCAACGTCGTTGCCTAAGATTTAACTCCTTCTAAGACATAAGGTACTTCAAACTCTTATGATTCGTGTACACAGTACACCTCTCACCATATAGATAATGTTTCCAAATCATTAAAGCAAAAACCACCGCTGCCAGCTCAATGTCATGTGTAGGGTAATTACGGTCATGCACCTTCAATTGTCGCGATACATAAGCCACTACCCTACCCTCTTGCGTCAACACACACCCCAAACCAACATAGGATGCGTCACTATACACCACAAACTCTTTTCCCGACTCAGGTTGAACTAAGATAGGAGCTTGCGTCAAAGCTTCCTTTAGCTTCTCAAACGCATGTTGTCTCGCTTCCGTCCACTCAAACTTAACATCCATTTGTAACAACTTTGTCAAAGGGGTAGCAATCTTAGAAAATCCATCCACAAACCTTCGGTAGTAACCTGCCAACCTTAGGAAACTACGAACTTCATGAACAGACCTAGGAGGCTTCCAATTCACCACCGCCTCAATCTTCTGGGGATTAACACGAATCCCCTCAGCCGAAACCACATGGCCAAGAAAAACAACCTCCTTCAGCCAAAACTCACATTTACTCAGCTTAGCATAAAGCTGATTCTCTAACAGCGCTTGCATAACGATCCTCGAATGTTCTTCAAGCTCTTCCTCAGTACGAGAGTACACAAGGATATTATCGATGAACACCACGACGAACTTATCTAAGAATTAATGAAACACCATGTTCATCATATCCATGAAATCAGCAGGTGCATTCGTTAATCCTAACGACATCACTAGAAATTCATAATGCCCATATCTCGTTCGAAAAGCTGTCTTTGGCACATCCACATCCTTAACCTTTAACTTATAATATCCTGACCACAGATCTATCTTTGAAAACACAGCCGCTCCTCAAAACTGATCGAAAATGTCATCAATCCTTGGTAAGGGATACTTATTCTTGATACTCAACTTATTCAGTTGACGATAATCAATGCACATTCTCTTTGTGCCATCTTTTTTTTAACAAACAAGACCGGTGCACCCCAAGGTGAAACACTATGCCAAATAAAGCCTCGGTGAAGCAACTCTTGAAGTTGCGTCTTCAACTCCTTCAACTCCTTAGGTGCCATGTTATAGGGAGAAATGGACACCGGAGTTGTGTTCTCATACAATTCAATTCTGAATTCAACCTCTCGACTAGGCGGCAAACTCGGTAATTCCTCCGAAAACACTCCAGGGAACTCACACACGGTCCTTATATCCTTTACATGAACCTCCTTTGTACTATGATTCATAACAAAGGCTGGATAAGCCTCGCATCCCTGACGCAACATCCGACTTGCTTCAAGCGTCAACACCATATTAAACAGGAATTTCACATTTTCTCCCACCACCACAAACTCATAATCGTCCGCAAGTTTCAGTGAAACTCACTTATTTTCAAAATCCACAACGACCCTATGCTCAACAAGCCAATCCATACCAAGGATTACATCGAATCCATAGAATGGAAATTCCATAAGATCAACTAAAAACACATGCTCTTGCACCTTTAAGGGACATCTCCTATACAATCTCCTTGTTACAACTGTCTCACCAAAGGAACTAGTCACACGCATACCAACATCCAAAGACTCAACAGGCAAACCAAGCATTTGAACATGTTCACGCAATATGTACGAGTGTGTAGATACAGAATCAATCAAAGAAAGTAATGACAAATACTGCAAAGTAAAGGTACCAGCGATCACGTCCATTTTATTCCTCCCTTCACGACGGGCGTACACTCTAGCCTGACCACCACCTTCAAGCTGAGTAGCCACCACATGTGCTATATTTCTCGCACCTTCGTCTCTACGCTGGAAATTGTCACGACCTCGCCCACAGCCTCTCTGCGAAAAATCCCTTTTCATGTGCCCACGATTACCGCAATTCCAACACGTACCAAGGTTGCCCTAGCACTCACCAATGTGCCTTCTACCACACCGATTACACTCAGGTGTTTGTATGAAAGCATTCGGTCCTTGCTGACCTCTTCCAGGGTTACCCCCTCCACGTCTAGCATCCATATGCGACCTTCTATCCTTAGGTCTCTTGAACCGATCTCTACCAATGTCACGATCCGCAGCTCATTTCCCCGAGCTAGATCCTCCCGCTCGACTTGCCAGGCTAAGGTTCAGCTCAATGTCCTTGGCTCGAGTGACCAGGACATCAAAATCAAGGTCTGTTGCGAGCATATATGTTTTCACATCAGCCACCAAACCATATCGGAATGGTTCGCATCTCTCCTGTTCGCTTGGAATCAGCTCAGGTGCATACTGGCTAAGGCGTACAAACTGCACCTCATACTCCACCACTAACATACTTCCTTGCACTAGAGACATGAACTCCCTCTTTTTCTCATCTAGATAGTGGACTCCCAAGTACTTCCGCTTGAACGCATTCAAGAAGAACGTCCAAGTCACCTCGTCATCATCCAACCCTGCTATTGTGGTTTTCCACCACGTATACACATCACCGTGCAGTAAGGTCACAATACATCCCAATTTCTGAGCATTGTTACAGTTCAACAGCCCGAGAATCCTCTTGGTACTTTCTAACCAAGACTCAGAACCTTCCGAGGTCAGCCCCCTAAACTCAGTCCCTCCAAGGCTGCGGAGTCGCTCCAACGGAAGACTCACACCAGCACCAGCCTAAGGTGCAGCCCCATGAGCTCCAGCTACTGCCGCCTGAAAAGCTCCAGCAATAGCTTGAATTAACACTGACATATCAGGGGCATCTTTCCCTTGTACTCCCTCGGGTCTAGTAACCCCTACCCCCGCTCCCGCAGCACCGACCCCCGCTCCACCACCACCGGGTGGTCAACTAGGAGGAGGAGGCGGTAGATTCTCGGCACGCTCCTTATCTATCTCATTCTCAGCCGCAGCACACGTATTAAATCTAAGCTCTCTACGTGGCCCTATTTGAAAACAATGCAATTATCAAAATACAATAAATTCAATTGGGCAATATAAGGCAAGAAATCCAAGTACTCAAGCTCATTTTCAAAACAATTCTTTCCAATAGTAATGATATGGCAATAGGATCCCCAACTATACCCCAATCATAGCATAACCTCACAAATTCATCTCAAACTATCATCTTGCATGCATTACATCTCATTAGAACTAGAACATCAACAATCACACATCATGCTTTCAACAAAAAGTCATAATCATTCATATTCACACCCATTAACCACTTACCAAGCCCAAATATTCGCAAATCTGGCTCTTATACCACAAAATGTAACCCCCTTAGCCCGACCTAGTTGCTCGACCCGAACTACGTAGATTACACGGGGAAAACCAAAGTCAACCCAAAAGTCAACCTTGATTAACGACCCTTTTTATCTTTTTATCTTTTCTAACTGTAATATTAGTCCTATGTGATCACCCAAGATCATAGGAAGGGAAGACACAGCGATCGAAAGGCAAAAAGGGATTTAATTGCACATATTAGACATTTGGGGACTAAAATGTAAATTCCATAAATTACAAGGACCTTGCAGATTATAAGGTTACGAATATTTAATTAGTACTTTTTCATGCCACTCTGTAAAATATCAACTCAACCGTACATTTCAAACTCATTCGATTGCATACATAAACATCAGGGACTGGAATGTAAGAAACAAGAACTTGAAACAGTTCAAAGTCTAAACCAACGGTCGGGCGCTAAGCCCTGTATCGAAACGGCCGTATCAAAACATGGTTAACTATTTCGATACTCGGGTGCGTTCCGAGACCCGTATCAAGATATGGCTTTCCAATAGCCAAAGCGTTCTGAAAACACTCTTACCCGTTCTGAAACATTATGGCCATTTCAGGCCCTCGTTTCGAAACAGATAAGGGCGTTTCGATACGCCCAGCCCTGCAACTATACACTTTGCTGGTTTTTCACACCTAAGCACGTTCAGAAGTTATTCAAAGCATACCACAACATACTAGCAACATATTTAAGCATCAGAGATCATTATTGTGAAGCATAAACCAAAACATGGCATCAATCATGCAATCATTGGAACTATAGGCAAGCTCCCTAGTCATGAAATCCATATGAAAGCCTTAAGCCACAAACCAAACCATAACGGACATTTAAAAACCACATATGTTGTAATAAACTTGCAACAACCACAGTGAGTTCAAAATACATCTCCCAAAACTAACCATAGGTCCCCATTGCCAATTATCATTACTAAAGTATATGTAAACGTCACCATACTTGAGCTTTTCACTTCCTTGGATATCCTTAGCCTCCTCGCTGCCCAAAAGTGTCTCAAATATATGCATTGTTGGTAAAAGAGAACGTAAGCACATTTTCTTTGTGAGGCAAGCTCTAAGAAAAACCAACACAACAATGCAACTTTAAAACTCTATCTCAAAAACCATTTTCTACAACGTGCTCTTTCTATCTCATGCTTCAATATCATTTCAAAGCAACTCTCCATTTGAAAATCACATGTACCTTCAATCTAACTCATGCATTTAACCGATGAAAGTCTCATGGCAAAGCCATACACATGCTTAAAGAATACAAAAGCATTTCATAAACCATAATCTCATATGCATTTCTCATAGCATAAAACATCTCAACATTTGGTACATGTGAATCAAATACAATCTCATATATTGGCATTTCATATTACATCTTTACTCGGATATGCGGATTAGCTTGACATAAAGCCAAGTCCTACCCCGGTGGAATCTCTCATCACCGGACTCTCATGGCGGTATCTCTCTTCGCCACAAAGCTTGGGTGTTTCACCAAGACCTACCCCGATGGTATCTCTCATCATCGGTTTCTCATTTTGGATCGGGATGGCACTACCCCCATTGCCCCACTCCAAAGAGCACGTACGAATTTTAGTTTATAGTGCACTTTCATCCTATTGGTCGACCAATTATATCCGGTAATTATCTCATTATTTATGCCAATATATTATATCAAAAACATCATCTCACCTACTGTTTTGATGCAACATTTCTCAAATCATTCTCATCCCATTTCAAAACCACAATTCATGCATTTCTTCTAGACAAAATCTCAAAACTCTTTTCATAGACATGTTATCACATGGGATCAACACATAACATCTTTTCATGTTATAAATCATGCATAAAACAGTAGGATTTTGTCTAACACAAATCAAGAGCATGTTAAAAGCATTTAGGGGCATCAACCACATATTGAGAGCAATCTAGCCATACTTACTTCCAGACTTAGGATGGTGTTTCAAACCAAATCTAAATCCCCAAACCTTGTTTCCTTGTCCCTCAAGGACTTCTAAAACCATTCGCACTCACTGATTACTGTTCGCTTGCTTGCCGAAACAATAACTAGGCTTCCGGCACCTCCGGATCAACACCAAAAGCGTCTGAAGATGTCTCCCTTGTTTATTACACATAAGAGCATAGGATTAATGCATCATCATGCATTGAAATCACCAGCCACTCATTCAAACACGCCGCACTACTCAAGTCCACCATTTCGGCTATCCGAAATAACCGAAATGACCTCCTAACTTTCTCAAATCAAAGCCCAGCCAAGATCTATCAATTCTAAACACTTCTAAACCTCAATTAACAACAAAAATCACCACAAACACGTCCTTATATCTCCAGCAACAACAGAACACAAAGAACACTCCAAAAAAACAAATCTAGCATCCAAAACATAGGAATCCAAACCTATTCGGGAATCATTTGTAAAAACCTCATTCATAACATCTATTATCATCCAAAACACATTAGAAATCATCCTTAAAACAGAGCTTAACAAAGAGTTACGAAAATCATCAAGATCTCACCAAGAATCTTGAATTTTACAACAATTTCATGCTTCTAACATTAAAGCAACTCAAAAATCATTAACAAAGGATTGATAACATGGGAATTTCAGTAAAGAACTGATCATTAAAGGAGAAGGACGAAGCTTACCTCTAATGGTTGATTTCACCTCAATTTGGGCAAGATTTCTTGAAAATCCAAAGTAAAAACAAGATGATTTAATGAAGAAAAGGTTGGAAATCCTTAAGAGAATGAAATCTCAGCAAAAGAGATGAAAACCAGAGATTATTTGGTGAGGGAAATGTGTTTGGCTGAGTGGAAGTTGAGAAAAAATGAAAAGAGGGAAAAAGTATCGTAAGGTAATTATGAAAAGTCAAAATGGAATTCCTCTCTTAATTCCCTTAATTAAATCTTTATTAAAACTCCCAAATTAAAGAGAAATCTGATGAAAAACAATTTGGCAAAATTATCTCCTTAAAGATTCAAAGTTTCAATCCTTTTACAAAACAGTCACTAGTCAACTTTTGCAAAAATTGCAATTTGGTTACTACACCAAAATGTAGTATTTCCAAATCACATTTTGTAAAATTGTTTTCACCATAACCATTTATATAATAAATGAGGATTTTTAGATATTTTTCCATATTTTTAAAGCATCCCGAACTAGGTATTCCCTAAACCACCCCTAAAGAATTCGAATTGTTCACGACCGACCCGATCCAACCTCTAAAACATCTAGGCCCAAAACTCGGGCGTTACATCCCTGGTAGGAATAATAGTAATAGAAAAGAGTAAATGAAAGTCTTCACGGGATGGCACTGCTTGTAGGGCTCGGGGATGGGCTGTTTGCTCCACTCCATCTTCAAGTATCGAAGGGTAGTGTGATGAGCTGAAGCCCCACGGATACAAATTTCAAACTTAAAAAGAACATGGAGTACAAATGTGCTTAAAAGGAAAAATCAATGTTCAAAGGCAGGAAAAGAAAGCAAACGTTAAGCTTATCTAAGACCATTAAGTGATGAATGCATGTAACCAAGCATGCACTGCACTTACAGTAGATTTAACCTTTTGAATATAATTGTAAGCTTTGATATTCTTTCTTTTCATCAATGTAGCTGAGGAATGAATTACTGCTGCGACATAATTTGGAATTATTGTAATCATAGCTTCGTGGAACCTTAGGACTTATAGGCTATTTACTAATCTTACTTTCTAGTTTTATTTTTCTTGTTTTCATTTTGCATTGCTTGAGGACAAGCAATAGTTCAAGTTTCAGAGTATTTGATGAGTGCATATATTTTCTATTCTATATGCCTTTAATCCTTACATTTTGCATGTCTTTAAGCTCATTTAGGTTGAATTTAGCTTAGATTATACATTTTTGCAAGTAGATAAGGAGTAACAGCGTCTACGCTTAAATTGTCATATATATATATATATATATATATATATTGGTGCTTTTCATGGGAAATGTGGTGTCTTATGGTGGTTGTGCCAGATGCTTGTCGTTGCTGGAGGATCGCTGAAGCAGGAGAGGAGCAGATCACATGGCTAGAGCTGACGAAGCATGAAGAGTTGTAGATGAATCTACCTTTGCCCACGTGGACTTTCTCTCAGATACGCAACATTTAATGAAGCGGGAAACAATTGGCTTTATTTAATGAAGCCACGCAACTTGGGGTACTGAAGCCCAAGTTTCACCGCCTATATAAAGAACACTTGGATGCTACTCAAAGAGCAGAACGATCGATAGTGTAACCCCCTCGACCTGTTCTAGGCGCGAGACCGAACTGAACAGGTCACATAGGGAATATTGAAGTAAACCTGGAAGTTTACTCCAATAAACGACCCTAATTTTTTTACCTTGAAATAAATCGGGAAGTTCGCAGTGGAACGATTTGCAACTGAATCAAACAACGATTAGGGACCCAAAAGCACACAAACAAATCTTAGGGACCATTTTGTAATTTTAATAAATTACAGGGTTTTATTCCATTTTTAAATTACAAACCTTTAATTTGTCACATTACATGCCTCTCTGTCAAATCTTTGCTCAAAAAAATCATACAAGCTTATTTAATTGCATCCACAACATTCAAGGACTAAAACATAAAGAAACAGAACTTCAGAAGATTCCAATTACCAACTTAACAGCTGGGTGTTTCGGTACAAGTTGCCCTGTATCAGAACACTTATTTTATAACAGGGTCAACCGACTCGAAGCTCGGGCTCGTATCAATACACCCTAAGTGGTGTTTTGAACACATGATTCCAGTAGCAAATTGTTTCGAAACGCCTCTTCCCCGTTTCGAAACCCTTAAGCCATTTTAGGCTCACCGTTTCGGTACAAGCTTCAGTGTACCGAAACACCTGGGCCTATAATGACACTTTTTGTTGGTTTTCACAGTTTAATGCATTCATACTCAACCAACAAGCTTCCCACAAGTATAATACATATAAAAACTATAACACCCCCTTCCCAGCCAAGTCCCAAACCGGGTCAGAGAGTGCTACCGATGAATAGTACAATATTCAGTGTGATAAAATTTCAATTCATAACACCCTATGATAAATCAATTACTAATAAGTAATTCCAAACATACATTTTAGTCCAATACACTAATATGGCATAGTAATTAATCGTTTATGATCAATTCATAAGCTATTTCAAATTTTAGGGACTAAACTTTAAATATTGACAAAATTAGAGATCCTTCAATGCAATTGATTATACCTTAATGAAATTCAACACAATAACAACAAGCCTGTAAAATTTCATGCAATTTGGAGTTCATTTACTCATCCAATTGACTCGTCCTAAATTCAGTGACCAATCTGTGAACATTGTAAACTTCCAGATTATGCCTTTTAACTAACCCTATATCGAAAGGCCTTGATTCCATTTTGATACGGGTGCACATTGGTCAACCTTGATTGACTTTTCCCAATACCCGTATCGATTCGGGAAAGCCCTATATAGGTACGGGTTGACTTTCTTTGACCTTGACTTTGACCAGTTTCGATATCGGTTAGACCCGTATCGAAACAGAGGATTCTAGTAGCAAAATGTTTCGATATAGCTCAAAACTGTATCGATACGTCTTGCTCATTAGGTTCAATTATGCTTAGCCGTATCAATACGCCATTACCCCGTATTGATATGGCCTAACCTGTAATGATAGACTTTCGCTGGTTTTTAATCGAATTGACCTACCAAACAGTGTTCAAATGCAGTGAAACTTTACACACAATATTTCAATACTATAAACTACTGGCATGCCAAATTTCATTGTCATTCGAATATGTTTACTAGGTTTTGATCTATGTGAGCCAAATAAGCCATTTTTACCAACTTTTAGCCATACCAAAAAGCATTTTAGGGCCTTTAACAATATTATAACTTATACACAATACAAGAATACCAAAATGGGCACAAATGACTAGTTCAACTACTTTTCCACCTTCCTAGAAGTTTGTAAGGTCCATATACATTACTTTGGCTTGTAGTGACTTGTCTTGCCGTGACTTTTCTGATCTTCGAAAGGGGGTCGATTCCTTAACCTGAAATGCATGAGATGAGACGCGTTACGCATACATTTCCTAGTGAGGTAGTCACAAACAATGTAAATAACAATGTATGAAGCATATACATAATCTCATGCTTATCAATGTCAATATTATGTTTCAAAATACAATGTTTAACATATTAAATCCATTATTAACCCTTGGATTGAATCAAGATAGTGGATACGTGAATTGCTACACCTCACTGAATCAATGAATGGTATAATCCCTTCACCTCGCCAATATGTCCAATACCAAAACACATCCCTCCGCCTCGCCAAATCAATATAGGTCGT
Organism: Hibiscus tridactylites; assembly: GCA_958450335.1. NCBI lineage: Eukaryota > Viridiplantae > Streptophyta > Magnoliopsida > Malvales > Malvaceae > Hibiscus > Hibiscus tridactylites. Next base: position 79,921,096 of record OY288267.1, read on the forward strand.
AGCATTAGGACCGTAGTCCACTCGTGCACTAGCTCATGAATTCTATGGCATGCCAATTGTATCCAATGTCCATCCAAATCCAAGGTTTCAATAGCAATATTCAGTATTCAAGGATAATTTCGATGACCAATGACTTCAATATTATCAATAGCGAACATGTCTCATTATCAATATTTCATGGTTTCAATGCCAATGTCAATGTCAATATCTGATGATTTATTTACAATGTTTCAATAACAATAACTATATCGATGAAAATGCATGATGACGATGCCAATAACTATGTCCGATGTTCATTACCAAACTTACTGATGCTTACCAATGGATCCGTTTAACAATCTGATGCAATTTCCTTATGAATAATGTTAGCTATAAGATCGAAATCAATAATAAAGGATTCGGGTAGGCCCTTCGCCTAATCCCGAGACTCCAACTACACTCACCTTGAAATCCGATGCTCTTACGGCTCTCGGATGACAACTCCCTTGTTCCTAGCCTTCGGTGAATTCGATGGATACTCCTTTTCGTTATCTTGAGCTAGGAAATCAATAGGGAGATTATTAGGATCGATAATACGATATCAAAATCAATATAACGATATGAAAATCGATATCCAAATTCAATATAAGCAACAATGATGAATTATCCATGGATGGTCAAAACCCTAGCTTGAGATTAAGCTTGATACATCCATGGAATTCAACGATTATTTGAGGATTATAGCTTACTTGAACGTTAGCAATGATTCGATATCAATAACTCGAAGAAAAACTAAGCTTAATTTCCACTCCAATGGAGGTGCTTGCTTAGATGAAGAAGACGATGACTATTGAGGTGTTTGCTTTCTCAAGGCTCGGGTAAGTTTCTATCTCCTTTCATATATTTTCTTAATTTGTTTTGTCCTTAAAACCTTAGATAGCCGAATGGCTTTCCTCACCAAGAAGGAAACTAATTTCCTTCACCCACATAGATGAAAATTATAATTGGGGAGGGGCTAATCGCAAGGTTTGTCCCTCAACTCTCAATACTTTATGGTTTTTCCCTCAAAACATTCCGATAGCTATAATTTGGTCACTAGAAAGCTTTTTAACAAATTCGATAAGACTAGTACTCGATAAATTAACTCAATTAGAGTCCGATGTCAATAACTAACTAGCGGATACTATATTTAGACTTTATCGATGCAAAATTTCTGATCACTGAAACCCAATTCTGACAAGACCGAATTTTGGGGTGTTACAACTCTCCCTCTTAAGAAAAATTTGTCCTCGAATTTTTACCTGAACCGAAGAGATGTGGATATTGATGTTTCATTGTAACCCCCTCGACACGGCCTAGCCACCAGACCGAATCAAGTGGATTACACGAGACTAATCAAAGAAAGACCTGAAGGTTTCCCTCTAATTAGGAACCCAAGATGCGTTGCGTAATATCTTTTCTAGATGCTCAAAGTTAAACTTAAGTTATCGAACACACATCGGAAGACAGAACATCAAACGAGCATCGATTCAAACCAAAAGGGCAACCATGGACCAAAATGCAAAACTAGCATAATATGAGGACCTAAAATGCAATTAATGTGACCTCTGAGAAATTTAGTTCACTTCATGCTTCCCTGATGAAAAACAACTTCAAACATGCACACGATCAACCACAATTGATAGCGGCATAAACTGGGACAGAAACGCAAGAAAAATAAATTCCAAGATGCTTTTAACTAACTCCAACGACTCCCGTTTCGAAACTGGTATCAGAACGGTGCTTCACAGTAGCTAAAATGTTCCGAAACGGCTTAAGATCAAATGAACACATCAGCATCTTCAAGGTACTTTACTTGGTTTTAATCACCACACACAACAGGTAAACCACTAGGCCAACATACACACATCAGCATCAACCATCCAACATGCTTAAGATCAAAGGAACACAAACATGCTTTACATATATATATATATATATATATATATATATATATATATATATATATAAAAGAACTTCAAGATTCTACAAAAGAAGAAACAAGGACCAGAACAAGATCCCAAAACAAAGGTAAGCACAAAAAGCTGAAACTATCAACATGTCCTCAAACAAGAGTTAACAAACACTCCAAAGACATGAAAAAGATCACCCTCATTGCCACACACACTATTATCTAAGCAAAGGCATACTTGAACTAAGAGCGAACACTTGGATCACCTCCCTTGCACTGTTGCTTTCCAAAGGGTCTACGGATCTGCATTGTTGGAAAAAGAGAGCGCAAGCTATAAAGCTTAGTGAGCGGAGCTCAAAACCAACTACAACAATGAAGTTTTGAAAACCACCAACACTTGGGAAATCAAAACCATTTCTTGAAATTTCCTTCACAAACAAATCCAAATCATTTCCTTTTCAACATGCTAGCTTGAAACAAGTTTAAGCTAATGCAACATCACATGCCATAGGCACTAAACATGCATCAACCATGCATAAACCATATATGAACCAATATGCAAACCAAACCCACCGGCTCTTTTACCATGTACATGCTTCAAACATAAGCATAACCATATGAGTTTACCAAGCTCATAATGGAACTATAGGCGATTGAGTATGTCGGCATCATTGACACATTGCTCGGATAAGCGGACACCTTGATGGTACAACCCCCATCAAGTCACATGGTGAAACAACCATCACCACAAACGTACTTCGGTCGGGATGCCACAACCCGCATTGCCCGTTGGTGATAGAACAACCCCTACTACTCGCATCACAATAGCACAACCCTTATTGTGAAACCGAAGGATTTCTTACGCGCGGAATTTATAAATATAATGCACTTCACATCCTATTGATCGATCAATCTATCTGATATAACCCATGTGTCAATATACTCACCACAACACCATAAACCAATGATTTTCACCGGGGATAACTGTAACCCACGTAGCCCGGTCTAGACGGTTGACCCGAACTACGAAGATTAAACGGGGAAAACCAAAGTCAACCCGAAAGTCAACCTTGATTAACGACCCTTTTTTTTCTTTTTAAATCTTGTCTAGATGCACGTTAGCCTTAGATTTGATCACACAACATCATGCTCAAAGATCACAAACATCAGAGATCAAACAGGGACCCAATTGAACAAATTACAACTTTAGGGACCAAATTGTAATTTCTGAAAACTTTAAGGACTTAACCAGATTTTAAGTTACCAACTTAAAATTAATCATGTTTCATGCTTCCCTGCCAAAATTCAGCTCAAACGGACATCCCAAACTCATACAATTGCACAAGCAAGATTCAGGACCAAAATGCAAACATTTTGAAACATTTAACTGCCCATGTCAGCCCCCAACGGTCACCCGTTCCGAAACAGGAAAAGCCCGTTTCGAAACACGGGCCGTTCCGCAACGCGTTCTGCAACGGGGGTCTGGCAGAATGCTTTCCGTTTCGGAACGGTGGCACCCGTTTCGGACGCCTGGGTTCATGCAGGGCACCCGTTCCGAAACGGTGTCATCTGTTCCGAAACGCCTAGCCCAGAATGCTGCATTTTGTTCACTCAAACACACAATTGATCATTCAAACATGCTCCAAAAACCACCAAACTTTACCAACATGCAATTCAACATAAATGAGACATACTTGCATCAACAATTCAACAGAAACACAACATATAAGAAAAACCCCAAATCTATAGGCATGCTTCCTACACAAGCAACCATTTAGGCACAAACCTTCCAAAACAATCTCATTTAAGCCAATTCATGTTCCAACAACATTAGCAACAACATTAAAACATTCTTGATCAAACATAAACGACCACATACACATCAACCCGAGAGATTCTACCCCATTGCCCTTATTAACTATAGCTATTCACCGAGACATACATCTCCATTGGAGTCCACCTTGAATCCCTTGCTCCTTATTGTCCAAACTTCAAGAATCTGCATTGATGGACAAAAAGGAGCGTAAGCACATAATGCTTAGTGAGGAATGCTCAAAACCAAAACACCATCAATGCAGCGGGTCATTTAAACACTTTTAAAACAAACCCGATTTGATTACCAAAGCCATGTTTGAAAACCCTTTTCAACATCAAGCTCAAATCATGCATAAACACCATATGCCAAGCTTAAACAAAACCATGGAAAGCACTCCCATTTCACAACATACCTTTCTTCAACTTGAAAGCCATTTCAAGCAAGAAACCTTTTAAAACCATAGCTCAAATATTCTATCACATGCATTTAACCAAGGCAACATAGGAACCATAACATCATCTTCACATGCCTTTTAAAAACAAGTCTTACAAGACTCCAATGCAATATAGATATTTCATGCTCACATGCATCATTTACCAAATGATAACCAACACTTGTTCAACTTAACAAGTAAACATGCATTCACTAGCATCATACACTTTTCATGCAACAATGCATCTTTTCAAGCATCTCATGCTTCACACGCAATCATGCATCATTTCAAGCATCTCATGCTTCACATGCAATCATACATCATTTCAAGCATCTCATGCTTCACATGCAACCATGCATCATTTCAAGCATATCATGCTTCTTTATGATCAAGAACATTACATTGGCTTCCAAGTGATCAACCACATTCACTTTTCAACTCAACAACCCGATCAGATACGCGGATTCCGAGCGTTGTCCCTACGCTCCATACACCCTACCAATCCAAGGTCTCCCAAATGGACTTTTAAACACCATTTGACCTTACAAGCCTAAGGTTCCCATGTATGGACTTTTAAACACCATACAACCTTAGCTTTTACCGAGGTTCCCGTGCATGGACTTTTAAACACCATACAACCTCAACATGCACAAGGTTTCCACGTATGGACTTTTAACCACCATACAACCTTTGCATAACCGATTGGTAGTTGTATAAATCACTAACGAGATCCGGGACACCCCACACATGATCCACACATGGACTTAACACTGCCATTGTGATCTTAACAAGCACAAGGTTCTCACATATGGACTTTTAACCACCATATAACCTTTGCTTAACCAAGGTCCTCGAATGGGCAACAACCTCCATTATGACCTCATCTCGTTAGGATACTTGAAGGGAGCTTTCCGGTCCACTCTTGACCACTCCACCTCCAAGGCGACTTAATTCACGGTGCACCCAATCCTATAGCCGGCTAACTATATCCGATCAACAAACCAAGAACCATTTACATCACTTGACAATATAACCATCTTACCATATTAATCCAATGTTCCACATGCATAAACATAACGCAAAACCATCACAACATTAGCCCAATGATTCGCATGCATAACCAATATGCAAAACCATTACCTCATTAATCCAATGATTCACATGCATAACCAATATGCAAAAGGTAACATTTACCATCATCAATTCACTATTTTAAAGCATCATACAAAGCCATTGATCAACATGCAACACCATGCATCAAAACCACAATTACCATATACAAAACCAAGGATCCCTTACCTTGAGCATCCTTCTCAAATGGCTTTCAAAACCAGCATTAAACCATGCTAAAACATGCTTACAAAACATAACTAAACCATGCAAAACACATGCATTTCAATCATCAACCACATTTGCTTTTAAAACCAAATCACAACACAATTCAAGAGCAAAAATCCTTTTACTTACTCTTGAGCTTAGCAAAGTTGTTTAGACTTACACTAAGCTCCCAAAAACCTTCAAACCTTGATTTAAAAGCTGAAATCCCAACTTCACTCACCGATAACCAAAACAAGGCTAGCCAACAAGCCTTCCAAGCATCCGAAACCTTCCGCAAACACCTCCAAAGCTCACGGATCAAACTCCCCTGTTTCAAGCACACAAAAACAGAACATTAATGCATCCTTATGCATTAAAACACCAGCAACAACAACACAACTCGCTGCTCATCACAAATCTAACAATTTGGCTACCAAACACAACCGAAATCACCTCCAAACACTTCCAAAACTTAACCCAGCCAAGATCCATCACTTCTAACCATTTTTATACATCAATTAACATACAAAATGATCACAACCACGTCCTTATACCTCCAGGTATAACAGATCACCAAAAACACTCCAAAAACAACCAAAAACTCAAGCCAAACTTAGGAAATTCAACCTATCCGGGATTGCATTGATTAAACCTCAACTTCTAATCAATTTAGCATTCATTTAACATCATTTTGACACTCCAAAACACTGCCCAAACAGATCACACGAAAATTTCACAAAAATCACCAAATCTTGCATTTTAGCCAAAAATCAAGATCTCAATTGAAAAGCCATTAACAAAACATAAATCAAGGATTGAGAACTTAGGAATTTCAGTAAAGAACTGATAGTTTAGAGGCGAAGGACGTTCTTACCTCCAAACTTGAATTTCTCCATTTTAGAGCCAAAAAGCTTAATGAAACAACTTGCAAATTGAGAGGTTTTGTTGATGAGATGATTAGGAATCAAATGAGAGTTGAAATGAGAGATTTAGATGTCAAAATCAGAGAAGGAAATCTGGAGAATTGTGTTTGGGTTGAGAGAAAATGAGAGAAAAGGAAAAATTGAGAGAAAATGGAAAGTTAGTTAAGAAATTGGTTAAAATGATTTCCCTCCCTTTCATAATCTTTAAAAATCAGAATAAAGCCTTAAAATATCTCAGAAAAATCTGGAGAAATCCTTTTTGGAATAATAGCTCCTTAAAGATTCAAAGTTTCAATCCTTTATAAAACTGTCCCGCAACTTTCAAAAATTACATTTTGGTCACTAGCCAAAATGTCAACCTTCCGAACCTCATTTTCCAAAATTGATTTCACAGTTCACTTATATATATTAAAAGATGATTTTAGAACATTTTTCCATATTTTTAATGCAACCCGAACTAGGCTTTCCTAAATTCACTCTTATATATTTGATCAGCACTTTGACCGAACCGGTCAACGCCAAAACTTCCGAGCCCAAAACCGGGGCGTTACAACTCTCCCCCCCTTAGGAAATTTCGTCCTCGAAATTTCAACCGACGAAAAGAGCACCACAACCTTCTCAAAGCAACACACAAGACAACACAACCGCCTCAACCTCACTGAACACATTCCACACAAAACCTCCACCATACACTGTTCACAAAATCCAAAACACACAAAATCAGCCACAACTTAACCCTTCACATAAACAAACTGTACACAATCCCAACATCAACCTGAAGAACTTCAGCTCTTACAGCAGACAACACTGTAACACACAACTCCCAAGACTTGTCTACACAAAGACAACCACCAAACCAATTCAGCCACTAGGCAACTTCTCTGCTTCTAAAACTCTTGCGACTCCCAAACCTCTTCCAAAGATTTTCCCAACAAGTAAAAATACTTAAACATCAACTGTTTACTCAAATTCTTCAACGAAGCTGACAATCCTTCACATCCGTCATAAACATTACCATAACAGCTCACCAGGACTACTCACCTAGATACCAAAAATTACATCACAACCCCAACTTGAATCCGTCAGCCGTTCCACACACCACCAACTAACTTCAAACGGAACTTTCTTAACCACAACCAGCCAACCACTTCTCACAAGAACCCAAACAACCAACGAAAGCCTTCGATCTTTCACAGCCCTTTCACTACAAACTCCAACCAGAACACTTGCATTACCAGAACATTACTTAACCAAAACACACATAACAGCTTATGATCTCCTCAAAGGTTGCTAAGAACCAACACACCCCTTTCACAACAACTTAAAAGCTAAACTACCTCAGCACTTGGGAACTCAACCACTAAGCTGCAACATCACTTAGCACCAAGGAACTACCACTTCCTTTTAGCTAAACAAACCACTTAACCGATACTAACCTCAACCGGTACTCCTCACCACCAAACCACTAAACTCTCTGAGCATCAAACACTATCCTTCTACCAACAGGCTATTCCACTTTCACTATCACTAGCAACTAGTTTACCAAACTCCAACACTTCTAGCTCTCACTCAGCACCAAACAACCTCTAAAAACCCATCATCCCACCTAATCCAACCACAACACTAACAGATTCGATTAGTTATTAGCGAGCGTGAACATCGTATGCATGATCACCTACATGCCCTATCAATGCCTGATCTACATGTATGCAAAACCTCTAGTGTCATGCCACATGTATGCATGGACCAACATATATAATATAGCATATAACAATGATTTTAACTGTGCATGAATGCCAGTTCACACCCTCCAATAACATCCTCAAAATCTGTCTAAGAACAACCTCCTAACTCACCTTTAACTTATCTAACTCCATCATACCAACAACCATTAACCACAAGATACTCACCCAAGCCTTCTTCACACCCAAGATATTACCAAACCACAACTACCATTACCCCAAAAATACTAGCAACAAGACTAGACTTACCACACAAGGAAAACCAACAGAACCCAAACCAAGGTAACTAAAGCAAAGATCACTTAACAAGGTTACCTGAAAGCACAACACCACCCTGAAGCTTCATCAGACGAGCTCTCTTCCTTGCGAAACCATCATCCTCCTGCCGCACCACTGCAGCACCAACTAACACACCAGGGTCACCACCAACTCCTTGCGGTAAAGAACCTTGGCTATTCCGAGCCAACATCAAACAATCACGTCTCATGTGTCCAGCAGACCCACATTTCCAGCAACTCTCCTTTCCCACACTCTTCACAACTTCCTGCTCTTTCTGCCACCTCTGAACCTCGCCTCGGCCGTGCCCACGACCTTTCTGAGACCCTTTGGCTATCACTGAAACTGACCTCACTCCATGTGGACAATCACGCTTAACATGCACTTTAGAACCATAATTCCAGCAAACACCTGCGCCCCAACAACTTCCAACATGTTGCCTTTCACAACGGTCACATACCGGTGGCTGAACTTCCACTCCTTGCCCAAGCAACACTTGCCCCGCAACAGCACTACCCACGCCTTGCTTAACCCTTGGGAACTTCTCTCCAAGATACCTTTCATAAAAAGTCGATACAAAGAAATCCCAATCAATATCAGGAATATGTGACGCCACAGCCACAGATGTCCACCAGACACACACATCTTCCAACATCAGAGAAACAACACTCCCCAGCTTACAGGCATAATCACAGCCTTCCCGATCCAAGATCAGAATCACACTGGCCAACCAGGCCTCAAACATCTCCGGTGTAGAACCATGATATTCCACAGCACCCAAATCAAGCAAACGCTGCTTCGGCAAACCCACACATCTAGCCAGCACATCCACTGATTTTATCTCTACCACAGCCTGAGATGTTCCCAACACCTCCTGAACAACAGATAATGAACTTTTCATCACAGAACCAGTTTCTTTCCCTTGCCTTACCACTTCAACTCCAGGCACAGAAGACTGGGACAAAACACCTCTACAAAAGGGTGAATTCCTTGCCTTAACAACCTGCCCCAAGGCAGCAACCATCTCACTCAACCGCCATTCTTTCATCGACTTTGCCATACCACTAACAACAACAAACATACAATCACAACAAGCAAACAAACCAGTTAGACCAGCATTAAGCAAGGATTCAAACTCCAACTCCAAATAACACAATAGCTATATTAATAAGGCAATGGGTATCCCGAATCCTCCCCTTTACATGACATAACAGTCAACACAACATGGATATCACAACATCAAGCATATCAACAACATACCTTGATCATGCTTACACCAAACAACATCCAATTGCACCAGCTTATTAGCAACATATCATGCTCAAAACACATTCACCATGCATAACATCAGCTCATAGCATCAGCACATATCCACATAAACTCAACCAAGATTCATAACCACAAAACATGCTTGCATACATCAGCAACATGCTCAGAAACATCAACAGCATACTTAAAAACACATGTTTCAACCAACTTTCAACCACGCAACAAGGTAAACATCAAACACACATCACAACAACTTACCGTTTTCCCCAAACATTCGCAACTCAGATCTGATACCACCAAATGTAACCCCCGTAGCCCGGTCTAGACGGTTGACCCGAACTACGAAGATTATACGGGGAAAACCAAAGTCAACCTGAAAGTCAACCTTGATTAACGACCCTTTTTTTTTCTTTTTAAATCTTGTCTAGATGCATGTTAGCCTTAGATGTGATCACACAACATCATGCTCAAAGATCACAAACATCAGAGATCAAACAGGGACCCAATTGAACAAATTACAACTTTAGGGACCAAATTTTAATTTCTGAAAAATTTAAGGACTTAACCAGATTTTAAGTTACCAACTTAAAATTAATCATGTTTCATGCTTCCCTGCCAAAATTCAGCTCAAACGGACATCCCAAACTCATACAATTGCACAAGCAAGATTCAGGACCAAAATGCAAACATTTTGAAACATTTAACCGCCCATGTCAGCCCCCAACGGTCACCCGTTCCGAAACAGGCAAAGCCCATTTCGAAACACGGGCCGTTCCGCAACGCGTTCCGCAACGGGGGTCTGGCAGAATGCTTTCCGTTTCAGAACGGTGGCACCCGTTTCGGACGCCTGGGTTCATGCAGGGCACCCGTTCCGAAACGGTGTCATCTGTTCCGAAACGCCTAGCCCAGAATGTTGCATTTTGTTCACTCAAACACACAATTGATCATTCAAACATGCTCCAAAAAACCACCAAACTTTACCAACATGCAATTCAACATAAATGAGACATACTTGCATCAACAATTCAACAGAAACACAACATATAAGAAAAACCCCAAATCTATAGGCATGCTTCCTACACAAGCAACCATTTAGGCACAAACCTTCCAAAATAATCTCATTTAAGCCAATTCATGTTCCAAAACATTAGCAACAACATTAAAACATTCTTGATCAAACATAAACGACCACATACACATCAACCCGAGAGATTCTACCCCATTGCCCTTATTAACTATAGCTATTCACCGAGACATACATCTCCATTGGAGTCCACCTTGAATCCCTTGCTCCTTGCTGTCCAAACTTCAAGAATCTGCATTGATGGACAAAAAGGAGCGTAAGCACATAATGCTTAGTGAGGAATGCTCAAAACCAAAACACCATCAATGCAGCGGGTCATTTAAACACTTTTAAAACAAACCCGATTTGATTACCAAAGCCATGTTTGAAAACCCTTTTCAACATCAAGCTCAAATCATGCATAAACACCATATGCCAAGCTTAAACAAAACCATGGAAAGCACTCCCATTTCACAACATACCTTTCTTCAACTTGAAAGCCATTTCAAGCAAGAAACCTTTTAAAACCATAGCTCAAATATTCTATCACATGCATTTAACCAAGGCAACATAGGAACCATAACATCATCTTCACATGCCTTTTAAAAACAAGTCTTACAAGACTCCAATGCAATATAGATATTTCATGCTCACATGCATCATTTACCAAATGATAACCAACACTTGTTCAACTTAACAAGTAAACATGCATTCACTAGCATCATACACTTTTCATGCAACAATGCATCTTTTCAAGCATCTCATGCTTCACACGCAATCATGCATCATTTCAAGCATCTCATGCTTCACATGCAATCATACATCATTTCAAGCATCTCATGCTTCACATGCAACCATGCATCATTTCAAGCATATCATGCTTCTTTATGATCAAGAACATTACATTGGCTTCCAAGTGATCAACCACATTCACTTTTCAACTCAACAACCCGATCGGATACGCGGATTCCGAGCGTTGTCCCTACGCTCCATACACCCTACCAATCCAAGGTCTCCCAAATGGACTTTTAAACACCATTTGACCTTACAAGCCTAAGGTTCCCATGTATGGACTTTTAAACACCATACAACCTTAGCTTTTACCGAGGTTCCCATGCATGGACTTTTAAACACGATACAACCTCAACATGCACAAGGTTTCCACGTATGGACTTTTAACCACCATACAACCTTTGCATAACCGATTGGTAGTTGTATAAATCACTAACGAGATCCGGGACACCCCACACATGATCCACACATGGACTTAACACTGCCATTGTGATCTTAACAAGCACAAGGTTCTCACATATGGACTTTTAACCACCATATAACCTTTGCTTAACCAAGGTCCTCGAATGGGCAACAACCTCCATAATGACCTCATCTCGTTAGGATACTTGAAGGGAGCTTTCCGGTCCACTCTTGACCACTCCACCTCCAAGGCGACTTAATTCACGGTGCACCCAATCCTATAGCCGGCTAACTATATCCGATCAACAAACCAAGAACCATTTACATCACTTGCCAATATAACCATCTTACCATATTAATCCAATGTTCCACATGCATAAACATAATGCAAAACCATCACAACATTAGCCCAATGATTCGCATGCATAACCAATATGCAAAACCATTACCTCATTAATCCAATGATTCACATGCATAACCAATATGCAAAAGGTAACATTTACCATCATCAATTCACTGTTTTAAAGCATCATACAAAGCCATTGATCAACATGCAACACCATGCATCAAAACCACAATTACCATATACAAAACCAAGGATCCCTTACCTTGAGCATCCTTCTCAAATGGCTTTCAAAACCAGCATTAAACCATGCTAAAACATGCTTACAAAACATAACTAAACCATGCAAAACACATGCATTTCAATCATCAACCACATTTGCTTTTAAAACCAAATCACAACACAATTCAAGAGCAAAAATCCTTTTACTTACTCTTGAGCTTAGCAAAGTTGTTTAGACTTACACTAAGCTCCCAAAAACCTTCAAACCTTGATTTAAAAGCTGAAATCCCAACTTCACTCACCGATAACCAAAACAAGGCTAGCCAACAAGCCTTCCAAGCATCCGAAACCTTCCGCAAACACCTCCAAAGCTCACGGATCAAACTCCCCTGTTTCAAGCACACAAAAACAGAACATTAATGCATCCTTATGCATTAAAACACCAGCAACAACAACACAACTCGCTGCTCATCACAAATCTAACAATTTGGCTACCAAACACAACCGAAATCACCTCCAAACACTTCCAAAACTTAACCCAGCCAAGATCCATCACTTCTAACCATTTTTATACATCAATTAACATACAAAATGATCACAACCACGTCCTTATACCTCCAGGTATAACAGATCACCAAAAACACTCCAAAAACAACCAAAAACTCAAGCCAAACTTAGGAAATTCAACCTATCCGGGATTGCATTGATTAAACCTCAACTTCTAATCAATTTAGCATTCATTTAACATCATTTTGACACTCCAAAACACTGCCCAAACAGATCACACGAAAATTTCACCAAAATCACCAAATCTTGCATTTTAGCCAAAAATCAAGATCTCAATTGAAAAGCCATTAACAAAACATAAATCAAGGATTGAGAACTTAGGAATTTCAGTAAAGAACTGATAGTTTAGAGGAGAAGGACGTTCTTACCTCCAAACTTGAATTTCTCCATTTTAGAGCCAAAAAGCTTAATGAAACAACTTGCAAATTGAGAGGTTTTGTTGATGAGATGATTAGGAATCAAATGAGAGTTGAAATGAGAGATTTAGATGTCAAAATCAGAGAAGGAAATCTGGAGAATTGTGTTTGGGTTGAGAGAAAATGAGAGAAAAGGAAAAATTGAGAGAAAATGGAAAGTTAGTTAAGAAATTGGTTAAAATGATTTCCCTCCCTTTCATAATCTTTAAAAATCAGAATAAAGCCTTAAAATATCTCAGAAAAATCTGGAGAAATCCTTTTTGGAATAATAGCTCCTTAAAGATTCAAAGTTTCAATCCTTTATAAAACTGTCCCGCAACTTTCAAAAATTACATTTTGGTCACTAGCCAAAATGTCAACCTTCCGAACCTCATTTTCCAAAATTGATTTCACAGTTCACTTATATATATTAAAAGATGATTTTAGAACATTTTTCCATATTTTTAATGCAACCCGAACTAGGCTTTCCTAAATTCACTCTTATATATTCGATCAGCACTTTGACCGAACCGGTCAACGCCAAAACTTCCGAGCCCAAAACCAGGGCGTTACAATAACCACTTCCCCAAAACACATCCCAAAAACCATGATCACAAGCTCTAGGATAGCAAGAGCTCAACCAACCTCCAAAACACAACATGGCATTCATATGGGACAACAACAACATGCATTTAATGGATAACAACAGCAGAGGAAACATCATTTAAAAATGATATGCACATGATCCAAAACATGATCAAAAGATGAAGGCGAAAGCCGAAATAAAACCAAATCTTACCCTTGAGCTTGGATTGGCCTAATGGCTCAACCCAAACCTTTAAAACGACTCTTCAACCTTGATAAAACAGTAAAAATCATTTCCACTCACCAGCGATTACCACAACAAGCAGAAACCCCTTTTCTAGCTTTCTGGTTCGCCCACAAAAGCGTTCAATAAATTCGGGTCTTCAATCCTTTCCTCTAACCAACCCAAAACAAAGGATTTAGTTATATTTACAATACACAAATTTGCTGGAAAGCAGAGACTTCAACAATTCAACCAAAACACCTATCGAATAAATCTGATACAAACCGTAACCAACAAAAAGACCCAATTCGGATAGTCACCAGCAAAGCCTGGCATTAAATAACATCAAAACACATAGATAAACATCTAAAAACATCATCCAATCATCAGATCAACACCAGCTATTGATTCACTCCGAAATCCACTCAAAAACCCACTTTTTTCATACTTCAAAAATCAACACTCAACCCCATTTCGGGATTCTTTCCATTCTCCCATCATTTCAACACAACAGTCACCTCAAAACTAAGGTAACAACATCATCAAACCCAACATAAAGAGATCTTACCCAAAAATCTTACCAAAAGCTCATTTTCATCAATTTTAGCCAATTTACATTAGGATTAAGACAAGAGATTAAAACATTGATATTTAAAAGAATCAAAGCATGGGAATTTCATTAAAGAACCTTATATTAGTGGAGAATCACGTTGCTCACCCCCAATGTTAGCTATTACCCTTTGTTTGGCAAAAATCCTTGAAGAAAACAATGAAATAGACTTGGGGTTTAGGAAATCAAAGTAAGAAAACTATTTAGAGATTAAAGATTAACAATGAAATACTTTTACCTTGAGGAAATCAAGCTCAATTGCTGTTTTGTTTAAAAGAGGAGATGAGGAAGCTTGGAAATGGATTTTTAACGTGAAATAAGATTTTGAATGAACCTTTGCTATAATTAAATCATAAAAGCTATTTGAAAATATTTGAATAGTAAAAATGAAAGGGGATAATAACCTATTTGGCCCAGCCAATATAGCTCATTAAAGATTCAATATTTTGACTCTTTTACAAAATGGTCACTAAAACAGATTTTTACAAACTTTATATTTTGGTCACCAACCAAAATGTGACGGTTCGGAAAGCATTTTTCCAAAATTGTTTTTACCAAAACCTTTTACATATTTAAAAAGATTTTAAAGATTTATTCCATATTTTTCTCAACCCTAGAAGACCTCATTCCCTGGACTTACTCAAAACATCCAACACCGGTCTTTCGGACTTCAGAAACTCATCGGATCTCCTAGATCCTAATCTGGGATGTTACATTCATGGTCTCTTCGGGTTCCCAAGTAGCTTCTTCAACAGTGTGGCTACTCCAGAGCACTTTAACTAACGGTACAGTTTTGTTGCGAAGCCTTTTGATTTCCCTTCCAAGAATTTGAACCAGTTCTACTTCGTAAGACAGATTTGGTTGGATTTCTAAAGATTCAGGTTCAACAATATGTGAAGGGTTAGAATGATACTTTAGGGGCATCGATACATGAAAAACATCATGGATTTTACTCAATCCAGAGGGCAACAATAATCGATATGCCACAGGGCCAACTCTTTCAATGACTTCAAAGGGTCCAATGAAACGAGGACTTAATTTTCCCTTCTTGCCAAACCTTAAAACCTTCTTCCACGGTGACACTTTGAGAAAAGCTTGTTCACTAACTTCATACTCAATGTCTCATCTCTTGAGATCAGCATAAGCCTTTTGTCGATCAAAAGCAACCTTTAAGCGATCATGAATAATTGTAACATATAACACCCCCTTCCCGGCCTGGTCGAGAACCGGATCAGAGTGTGCTACTGGTGAACTGTACGGTGATCGGTGCAATAAAATTTCATTTCTTAACTGAAAATTGATCAATATTAAACAAACAACACATTATCGGATATACATCTTAGTCCATTCGACTCCTTGTGAAACAATATTTAAACATTTAAGACCAATTCTTAACTATTACAAGTTTTAGGGATTAATCTATAATTCTGCAAAGTTAAAAGTCCTTCGATGAAATAGACTATACAAAAATGAAATTCAGTGCAATATTAATAAGCCTGTAAAAATTCATACAATATGGAGTCCATTTACTCATTCAATTTAATCATTCAATATTCAGTGACCAAACTGAGAACATTGCAAAACTTTTGTTTCAGCCCTTTTAACTAATTTAACTAGCCCTGTACCGAAACACCTCAAGACTATTTCGAAATAAGTGTACGATGGTCATCGTCCTTCAGACCGTATTGATACGGGCAATCCATGTATCGGTACGGGTTGACTCCTATTTGACCTTGACTTTGACCCATTTTGATACACTATAGACCTGTATCGAAATAGTGAAGTCTAGTAGCAAAATGTTCTGGTACGGCCCTAAACCATTTCGATACGCCCTGATCTGTGAGTTCAATTATGCCTACCCGTATCGATATGTCATTAACCGTATCGATACGGTCTGACTTGTAATGACAATTTTTTGTTGGTTTTTAATCGAATTGACCTACTAAACAATGTCCAAATGCAATGAAACTTTACACAAAACTTTTAATAGTTATAAAATACTGGCATGCCAAATTTCAACATCATATGAATACGTTAACTAGGTTTTGATCTTTATGAGCCAAATATACCATTTTTGCTAAGTTTTAGCCAAATCAAAAGTCATTTTTAGGCTCTTAACCACATTTCATCTATTACACATATTAGGCATAACAAAATAAGAATATAAGACTAGTTCAACTACTTTGCCACCTTCCTAGGAGTTCTTAAGGACAATTTACATTAATTGGCTTGTAGTGACTTGTCTTGTCGTGACTTGTTCGATCTTCAAAAGGGGTCGCTTCTTCAACCTGAAATGCATGAGATAAGACACGTTATGCATATATTGCCTAGTGAGGTAGTCACAACAATATGAATAACAAAGTGTGAAGTTTTACATAATCTCATGCTCATCAATGTCAATGAAATGTCTCAATATACAATGTTTCACATATCATATTTGTTGAGTTGATCACACAATTGCAAATGGCCAAGAGGGGGTGAATTGGCAATAAAAATTTTGGTGGGAGAAAATATGGAAAAATTAAAATTGTGACACAAAGCAATTAGAGTTGTTCATGTTCTCCAAACAAACACTACATCCACTACCTTAGTTCCCACTAAGGATTTTCAACCAATTCACTACTTGAATTCTTCCCCTTTTCTTGATAAGGAGGGAACCTTACAATTTGATTAAGATTTCTACCCAAATCTTAATCCTCTCACTTTTACAAGAGAAGTATTTGGTAAACTATAAAAATTCCTCTCAAAGGATGATTGTTTACCCAATTACAATTTTACACTCCCCAAACTCGCAATACAAGATTACAATGAGAACACAATAGTTGGGTACAAGAATTTGACTCTAAAGGTGCAATGTTTCGATTTGAGTGCTTTGATGTTGCTTGTAGGTTCAATAGTTGTTGCTTGAGCTTTTAGAGGTCCCTTTTATACATTCTCATTGAATTCTAGCCGTTGGGGTTGTTGCATTCATCAAGATAGCCGTTTGGATGTTATCTACCCTCCATAAATGCAGTCGGCAACTACCCATTTCGAAACGCCTGACCCTGTTTCGAAACATACCAAAATAGAAAGAGTCGTTGGGGTGTAATAAATAGACCATACCGAAACGGGCACGATCGTTTCGATACGCTAGGAGCCCGTTTCGAAACTTGTTTCGAAACACTTTGCCCTGTAAAAGCTTGTATCGAAACAGCTTAGAAGCGTTTCGATACGCCTTAACGACAAGTTTAAATTTAGTTGAAAAGTTCAACAGTCATATTTTTAAAACCAAGTTTGAATGTCGTTTCGAAATGTTTGAGGATGTTTCGATACTACCGTATCGAAATGGGTCAAACCATTCCGATGTTCTTCATCCATTTCGAAAATTGTTCCGAAACAGAGGTTAACAGTCTCAAAACTGTTTCAAAACGCCCAAAGGCCATTCCAATACGGTGACTCGAAAATCACTATTTTGGCTTGATAAACACTTAGAAAACATATGACAAGTTGAGGTTTTGACTTAAACTTTTTTCTTTAAATATATAGAGAGGTTTTGAGGACTTAAAAATTCATTTTCTCTTTTTCAATTTAGTCCTTAAATTCTTTAGTTATATCAAAATCAATTTATCGGTTTCACAATCTCCCCCTTTTTTATATAACAAAACCAAGTTAGAATTTTTAAGAGTTGTTTTGAAATCATGAAGACATTCTAACTCCCCTCAATTTAAGATGGGTTTTTAAGTTTTTCTAAAGATTTAAAATTCAAGTTTTAAAAACTCAAAACCAAAAAAATGGCTCTTATTACTTCTCCCCCTTTTTGTTAGATCAAAAGGAATAATAAACAAGGCTCATCAAGAGAAGAAACAAGGTTAAAAGCAATAGGAAACATAATATAGATTCATATAATTCAAATATACAAACATAAAACTTAAAGCAATAAAGTTTAAAGACCAATCCCAAGCAAAGCAATCAAAGCGTAAGGAAAATAAAGGTGCAAACTTAGTCCTAATATGATAATCTAATATGAGATGCAATAAAGATCCTAAGCCTCGTCATCGTCACCATCAACATCCGAAGAATCATCATCCTTCTTAGCTTGAGAGCGACGAAAGGTCATCCATTGACCATAGAAGGTAGAGAATGACAAGTCCATTGATTGATGTTGATTCTCAAGGGAGGTGAGACGATTCTACACGGATTGCAAACGAGTATGTATGGCACCAAGACCCGACTCCATCGTGTTGAACCGCTCGGTGAGGAAAGCCATAAGAGATTCATTGTTAGGACCCGAAGCTTGAGGTTGTGGTTCAACTTGAGGTGGAGGAGCATGCCTATCAACTCGTTCCCATTGACCAAGAGTGTAATGGAACCCGGACTTGTAGAGAGAAGATTCACCAATATTGTTCTTACGGGGTTCCGAAGAGTCATATGAGCAATCAAAGTTGAGTATGCCAAAGATATAGCTCAAAACAGTCCCATAAGTGAAGGATTTAAGAGCATCGGTTTCACAAGGCTTCACATTATTGACCATTTCAGCGAACATAATCTTGACAAGAATTGGGCGTTCTCCTCGGCGAAAGCATTCAAGCAATAAATAATCAACTTGACGAATATGAGAGAATTTACCTCCGGAGGGGCGAATAAACCATGAAATCATCAAATGAAGGAAACGATCATGAGTATCCAAGGAAAGCACGGAACCTGTGTGAGCATGAAAGTGGGTTTCATCCTCAATGCCTTCGTTCTTAAACCCAAGACAATTCTCTAAAAAAGAGATGTTGATAACAAATTTCTTCCCCAAGAGATATGACTCAATACCAATGACTTCAGAGTGATCTTCATTATCAAGGAGTTGAGCATTTGTGTAGAAGATGAGAACCATGTGCTTGTAGACAATATCGGGTATGTTCAAGAAAGCCATGAAGTTCCATTCTTGTAAACGCTCTAGATAGCGGAAAGCGAAACGCTCGGAATCAAGGAATGTGACATCAACAACACGCTCGCGACGAACGACAATATCCTTGACATAAGAGAAATAATCCTTCATCTCTAGAGTCCGAAGACTTTTGAGAAAAAGTTGGGTGAGATTAGGACGGATATTGGCTTGGTCAGCAGCTTCACTCGATTGACCCGTCTTACGTTACTTGTTACCGTTTTCCATTGAAAAATCCTAAAAACATAAAGCAAGCAATTTTAAAAATTGAAGTGTATGCATGAATATCCTCAATTCAATCCAATGACAAATCCCATTTAGGTTTAAAAAGATTTAAAAAATATTTAAGATAAAGCACCTTTTGAAAAAATGAAAAATATACGAGTAAAAAAATAATATATTCGAACCAAAAATTTTAAGATTTTGAAAAAGTTTTACAAGTTTTGAAAAACCCAAGAGGCAAAACATATAATAAGGCTTGCTTAGACTTGAGTTTGTGTGTAAAAGCCCTCGAGATTTGATGAAAAACAATGAAATTTAGAGGGGTTTTATAGGGAAAATCGGGTAAGGGTTTTTAGGGTTTTTGAAGAGTTTTAATAAAAAGTGATTTTGTCATTAAATAACCATTATAAAGCTATCTGCATACCCGTTTCGGAACATGCACGATTGTTCTAAAATGTGGGTACCGGAACATTGACTGACATTTTGAGACTAGTTGATCGTTCCGATACGGCTTTGACCGTATCGAATCCCGTGTGTTGACCCGTACCAAAACTCGTTTCGATACACGTCTTGGCAGAGGCAAAATCGTTTCAAAACTCGTTTAAGGCGTTTCGAAACACCCTACTCATAGATTACTCTTTTAAGGCACTCGTATCGAAACAGTTGGACCCGTTTCGATACACCTAGGCCTGGAGATGTAGATGAGGCTCTAATATTGTAGAAAATGAGTTTCATGAAGTCCTATATGCATGTGAATGACATATGAACAAGTTTTAATGGCTAAACATAATGCATACTCTCCCTAGCAACATGCATAGAAGCAAAAAGATGCAAATTAACATAAGCATGAATATCAACCAATTTCAAGCAAATTTTTGACAATTTGGGACCTAAGAGGGGTCAAGAAAGGCTAGTTAAACCTAACTCTCTCCTAAGGGTCCAAAAACACTCTTTATCTAAAGGCTTTGTGAATATATCCGCTAATTGGTTCAAGGTATCAACATACTCTAGAACAAGATCATTTTTCAACACATGGTCTCTAATGAAATGATGTCTAATTTCTATGTGTTTAGTCATAGAGTGTTGGATGGGATTCTTAGTGAGACAAATGGCACTAGTGTTGTCACACTTAAAGCGTATAGTTTCTACTTCAACACCATAATCTAAGAGTTGTTGTTTCATCCAAAGGACTTGAGCACAACAACTCCCTAAAGATATGTACTTCGCTTCGGCTGTAGATAAGGCTACGCTATTTTGTTTCTTAGAGAACCAAGATACGAGCATACTACCTAAAAATTGGCATGTCTCGGAGGTACTTTTCCTATCTATCTTACACCCCCCATAATCCATATCCAAATAAGCATGGAGGTTAAAGGAGGAATCTTTAGGATACCAAAGGCCTAAGTTAGGTGTATCTCTAAGGTATCTAAAAATTCTCTTAATGGCAACTATGTGTGATTCTCTAGGACTAGCTTGAAACCTAGCACACAAGCAAACACTAAACATGATATTCGGTCTACTTGCGGTAAGGTAAAGCAAAGAACCTATCATGGATCTATAAAGCTTAGAATCAATACACTTTCCTACTTCATCTTTGTCGAGCTTTATGGAAGAGCTCATAGGTGTGGCTTGAGGTTTTGCATTCTCCAAGCCGAACTTTTTGAGCATATCGTTCACGTACTTAGCTTGATTTATGAAGGTGTCATCTTTCCTTTGTTTGATTTGGAGTCCCAAAAGAATGAGAGCTCCCCCATCATGCTCCTTTCGAACTCACCTTGCATTAGCTTAGAAAATTCTTTGCAATAACATTCATTAGTAGAACCAAAAATGATATCATCAACATAGATTTGTACTACTAAGATGTCATTATTATAACTTTTTATGAAAAGTGTAGTGTCCACCTTACCTTTTTCAAAACCTTTTTCAATTAAAAAGTTTGAAAGTCTTTCATACCAAGCTCTAGGAGCTTGTTTTAATCCGTAAAGAGCTTTACTTAGTTTGAACACATGATTTGGAAATTTTGAATCCTCAAAACTCGGTGGTTGTTCGACATACACTTCTTCATTTATAAAACCGTTTAGAAAAGCAATTTTCACATCCATTTGAAAAAGCTTGAAATTTTTGTAACATGCAATTGCCAAAAGCATCTTAATGGCTTCCATCCTAGCTACGGGTGCATATGAACAAAATCAATTCCCTCTTCTTGGGTATAGCCTTGAGCAACTAATCTAGCTTTATTTCTCACAATGTTACCACTCTCATCTAGTTTGTTCCTAAATACCCATTTAGTTCCTATAGTAGATTGATTACTAAACCTTTCAACTAATGTCCAAACATTACTTCTCTTCAATTTGTTTAACTCTTCTTGCATAGTCATAATCCAAAAGTCATCTTTTAATGCTTCTTTAATGTTCTTAGGCTCTATGCATGAGATAAAAGCAACATGATTCATGAGTTTAAGAGAAATTCTAGTAGTTACCCCCTTGGATGGATCACCCAAGATTTCACCACCTTTGACATAGTTGTACTCCCTTTGGTAGCTCAATTCCTTTTCCTCAAGAGCCAAGTTCTTCAAGGCTTCAAGAGGTGGATCTCTTGTATCCTCTTCTTTTGTTGGAATCTCATCCTCCTTTGAAGTTTGTCCTCCATCAAAGGTGTCAATGATTCCTACATCATCATCATCACAAGAATCCTTCCTCGGAAGAAGGTTATCATCGAATACAACATGAATAGACTCTTCTACTACTAAAGTTCTCTTATTAAATACATGATAGCCTTTAGAGTTTAAGAAGTAACCTAAGAAAATAGCTCCATCACTTTTAGCATCAAATTTACCTAAGTTATCTTTTCCATTGTTTAAAACAAAACACTTGCAACCAAATGGATGAAAATAACTAATTTTAGGCTTTTTAGATTTTAAAATCTCATATGATGTTTTCTTTAAAAGTGGCCTAATCATTACTCGGTTTACAATGTAGCAAGCAGTGTTTGTGGCTTCGGCCCAAAAATATTCAGGTAAATTGTTTTCACAAAGCATGGTTTTAGCCATTTCTTGTAAAGTCCTAATTTTCCTCTCAACTACCCTATTTTGTTGAGGAGTTCGAGGAGCCGAAAAATTGTGGCTAATACCATTTTCATTTAAAAACTCTTCAAAACCAAGATTTTGAAATTCAGTTCCATGATCACTTCTAATATGAGAAATTTTAAGTTCAAGATCATTTTGAGTTAATTTTGAAAATATGATGAATTTTTCTAAAGCCTCCTCTTTAGTACTTAAGAATAGAACCCAAGTAAATCTAGAATAGTCATCAACAAGTACAAATGCATATGATTTACCACTCAAGCTCATAGTTCTAATAGGCCCAAATAAATCCATGTGAATAAGTTGTAAACACTTACTTGTAGAAACATCATTAATGGATTTAAATGATGATTTATGTTGTTTACCCTTAGAGCATGCATCACAAATTTTGTCATTTGAGAACTTAATTTTGGGCAAACCTCTATCTATATTCAAGGAAACTAATTTTTCTAAAACACTAATGCTAGCATGTCCTAGTTTCCTATGACATAGCCATGTATCATTTTCATTTTCTACAACAAAGCATGCATGGGATGTATGAATGTCATCTAAATGCACCATGTATATATTATCTATGCGATGACCAATGAGCATTATATTATTTGATTTAATGTCAACAATTTTGCACCCACTTTTATCAAATAAGACATTAAACCCTTTGTCACATAATTGACTAATGCTCAATAAATTCTGTTTTAGACCATCGACATATAAGACATTTTCAATGAGAATGGTAGAGTGATTACCTATGGATCCAATACCTTTAATGTGGCCTTTGGAGTTGTCACCAAATGTCACTACTCCTCCACTTTTTGGCTTTAAGTCCATGAATCGACTCTTGTCTCCGTTCATGTGCCTCGAGCATCCACTATCAAGGTACCATGAATTTTGACTTTGTGATTTGGCCTTGTAGCAATGCTCCCCATATAAACAAAGAAACTAGGCCTTGATTTTTGGTACCCAAATCATTTTGGGTCCATGTGTGTTAGCCCTCAAAATCTTGGTTCCCTTAGGAATCCAAGAAGCAATAGCATTCATGTTATTAGAAATAATGAGTTCCTTAGGAACCCAAACACTCCTAATCATTTGACCTCTAGATTGCTTAGTAAAAATTCTTTGTTTAGGAACAAAAGTTTTTCTTTTTACATATTGGATTTAGAAGCCTTTTCCTTTTAAAAGTGGGTTTTCCCAATAGCAATAGATGTTTTAAGATTATCCACGTCCTTCGTGTGATAATCTTGAAAATCAGAAAGAAGATTTTCAAGATCAAAGTTTTTCTTTTCAAGATCATTTGAAAGATTACTAAGTAAAAAACCTTCTTTTTCGATTCCGTGTTAGTTTTTGAAATAGATTCATTTTGAGTTTTTAAATCAGAAATTTTTTTCTTGTTTCTCAAAATAGATTCATTATATTTTCCAACTAACTCATCATAAACCTCTTGCAATTCAAAGGTTTACATTTGGTTCATCATCAATGGCCATGAGACAAAGATTAGCCACTTCCTCCTCCTCCTCGGATGACTCTTCATCACTCCAATTTGCTACTTGAGCTTTGAGCTTGTTCTTCTTCCCAAAGCTCTTCCTCTTCAATTGAGGACATTCAGAACGGATATGGCCAGATTTTTTGCACTCATAACAAATGATTTGGTCCTTCTCCTCTTCTTTACTCTTGCTCTTGAAGTCTTCTTTTCTAATGACATTTCTCCCATGGTTGGACTTTATAAAGCGAGTGAATCGCTTGGCCAACATGATCATCTCCTCATCTTCATCCTCACTAGAATCGCTTTCATGATATGAAGCTTTAAAAGCGATTCCAATCTTCTTCTTCTCAACACCCTTCTTCTCAACCTTCTTCTCCTTCATTTTCTTTTCTTCTTCTCTTCCCTTCTTCATGATCTCATGGGTGAGTAGAGATCCAACAAGAGCATCTAGCTTGAGAGTCTTCAAATCTCGAGCTTCAATAATAGATGTTCTCTTGCTATCCCATGATTCTAGAAGAGAGTGACACAATTTCCTCACTAGCCTGTCTTCGGGGATGATCTCACCGAAACCCTTCAACCCATTGACAATGACTGAGAATCGATCAAACATCTTGGAAACACTCTCATCGGGATCCATTTTGAAATTTTCGTAGCTTAGATTTAGTAGCCCAATTTTTGTTTCCTTGACGTCACTAGTTCCTACATATGTTGTCTTGAGGGTGTCCCAAACTTCCTTGGCATTCTCGATCGAGGACACCTTGGACTAGATATCTGGACCAAGTGCACAAAAGATGATATGAAGAGCTTTATCTTTTACTTGCATCCTTCTTCGATCATCTTCGGTCATTTCGGCCTTGACCTTTGGAACAAGTCTTCCTTCACCTTCTCTCTTCATCGGTATGAATGGACCTTCTTCAACCACATCCCACACCATGTAGTCGGTAGACTTGATGAAGAGCCTCATCGTATTCTTCCAATATGGGTAGTTATCCCCATTGAAGAATGGTGGCTTGGTGGTAGATTGTGACTCGTACAGGTTGGAATTTGAGGGGGATGTCATTGCTTGACTAGTTGTTGATCAAACTCTCCTAGAATCGACTCAAGAGGGTTGTAATCCTTCCAATGAGTGTAGCTCTGATACCAATTATTGAGTTGATCACACAATTGCAAATGGCCAAGAGTGGGTGAATTGGCAATAAAAATTTTGGTGGGAGAAAATATGGAAAAATTAAAATTGTGACACAAAGAAATTAGAGTGGTTCAAGTTCTCCAAACGAACTCTACATCCACTACCTTAGTTCCCACTAAAGATTTTCAACCAATTCACTACTTGAATTCTTCCCCTTTTCTTGGATAAGGAGGGAACCTTAGAATTTGATTAAGCTTTTGTAACGCCCTGATTTTGGGCCTAGATGTTTTAGAGTTTGAATCGGGTCGATCGAGAACGATTCGAATCTTTAAGGGAGATTTAGGGAACACCTAGTTCGGGATATTTTAAAAATTGGAAAATATCTAAAAATCCTCATTTATTATATAAATGATTATGGTGGAAAAAAATTTACAAAATATGATTTGGAAATACTACATTTCGGTGTAGTGACCGAATCGCAATTTTTGTAAAAGTTGACTAGTGACTGTTTTGTAAAGGATTGAAACTTTGAATCTTTAAGGAGCTAATTTTACCAAAATGTTTTTCATCAGATTTATCTTTAATTTGGGAGTTTTAATAATGTTTTAATTAAGGGAATAAAGGAGAATTAAAAAGGAAAATCTATTTTTTTTTACTTTTCAAAACTATCGTACGTTAGTTTTCGCTCATTTCTTTTTCTCTCAACTTCCACTCATCCAAACACATTTCCTTCATCAATTAACCTCTTATTTTCATCCCTTTTGCTAAGATTTCATTCTCCTAAGGATTCTAATGTTCACCTCATCAAAACCTCTTGTTTTTACTTTGGATTTTTAAGAAATCTTGCCCAAATTGAGGAGAAATCATCCATTAGAGGTAAGCTTCGTTCTTATCCTCTAATGATCAGTTATTTACTGAAATTCCTAAGTTATCAATCCTTTGTTAATGATATTTTAGTTGCTTTAATGTTAGAAACATGAAATTGTGATAAAACTCAAGATTCTTGGAGAAATCTTGATGATTTTCGTAATTCTTGGTTAGGCTCTATTTTGAGGTTGATTTCTAGTGTATTTTGGATGGTAATTGATGTTATAAATGAGGTCTTATCAAACAAATCCCGAATAGGTTTGGATTCCTAAGTTTTACATGCTAGATTGGTTGTTTTTGGGGTGGTTTTGGTGTTCTATTGTTGCTGGAGATATAAGGACGAGTTTATGGTGATTTTTGGTGTTGAATGAGGTTTAAAAATGATTAGAAGTGATAGATCTTGGCTGGGCTTTGTTTTGGAAGAGTTTGGAGATGATTTCGGTTGTTTTAGGTAGTCGAAATGGTGCTTTTGAGTAGAGCAGCGAGTTTGTTTAGATGGCTGGTGATTTCAATTCATGATGATGCATTAATCCTCTTCTCTTATGTGTAGTGAACAGGGGAGACATCTTCGGACGCTTTTGGTGTTGATCCGGAAGTGCCGGAAGCTTAGATATCATTTCGTCAAGCAAGAGAAACGTAATCGGTGAGTGCGAATGGTTTTAGAAGTCCTTGAGGGACAAAGAAACATGGTTTGGGGATTTAGGATTGGTTTGAAATACCATCCTAAGTCCAGAAGTAAGTATGGCTAGACTTGCTCTCAAATATGTGGTTGATGCCCCTAAATGCTTTTTCATGCTCTTGTTTTGTGCTAGACAAATTCCTATTTTTTTATGCATGATTTGTAGCATGAGATGATGCTTTGTAGAGATTTCATGAGATAGCATGTTGCATTAAAGAGTTTTGAGATTTGACTTAATGCAAAGCATGAGATATGATTTTGAAATGAGGTGAGAAAGATTTGAGAAATGTTGCATAAAAACAGTAGGTGAGATGATGTTTTTAACATAATATATTGGCATAGAAGATGAGATAATTATCGGATATAATTGATCGATCAATAGGATGAGAGTGCACTATAAACTAAAATTCGTATGTGCTCTTTGGAGTCGGGCAATGGGGATAGTGCCATCCCGATCCAAAGTGAGAATCTGATGATGAGAGATACCATCGGGGTAGGACTTGGTGAAATACTCAAGCTTTGTGGCGATGAGAGATACCGCCATGAGAGTCCGGTGATGAGAGATCCCACCAGGGTAGGACTTGACCTTGGGTCAAGCTAATCCGCATATCCGAGTAAAGATGAAATGTGAAATGCCAATATAATATATGAAAATGTATTTGATTCGCATGTACCAAATGTTGAGATGATTTATGCTATGAGAAATGCATATGAGATTTATATATGAAATGCTTTAGTTTTCGCAAGCATGTGTATGTCTTTGCCATGAGATTTGCATTGGTTTAAATGCATGAGATAGAATAGAGGTACATGTGTTTTCAAATGGAGATTTTCATTGAAATGTTTTTCAAGCATGAGATAGAAAAATCATGTTGTTGAAAATGGCTTTTGAGAAAGAGTTTTGGATGATGCATTGTTGTGTTGGTTTTCTTTAGAGCTTGTCTCACTAAGCAAATATGCTTACGCTCTCTTTTACCAACAATGCAGATAATTGAGACGAGTTTGGGCAGCGAGAAGGCTAAGGACATCCAAGGAAGTGAAAAGCTCATGTATGGTGATATTTTTACATACTTTAGTATTGATATTTGGCAATGGGGCTCTAAGGTTGTTTTTGGGAGATGTGTTTTGAACTCCCTATGTTTGTGGCAAGTTTGATATGGCTTTTGAAGTTTGTAAATGACCTATATGGTTTGGTTTGAGGTTTAAGGCTTTTGAATGGTTCATGTGACTAGGAAGCATGCTTATAGATTCAATGATCACTTGGTTGATGACATGCTCTAGCTTAAGCTTCATAATAGTGTTCTTTGATGTTTATTCATGTTGCTGGTGTGAATTGGTATGATTTGGGATATGTTTGAATGTGTAAAGATGTGAAAAACCAGAAAATTGTATGGTTGCAGGGCAGGGTGTATCGAAACACCCTTGTATGTTTCAAAACATGGGCTTGAAATGGCCATAGTGTTTCGGAACGGGTAAAGGTGTTTCGGAACACTTTAGCTACTGGAGAGGCCTATTTCGATACTGGTCTCGGAACACACCCGAGTACCGAAACGGTCAACTCCATTTCAATACGACCGTTTCGATACTAGGGTTAAGTTTGGAATGTCCAATTAAGCTGAAATTTGACAGAGATGCATGAAAAATGACTAATTACATATTGGTAAGTTTAAAATCTACAAAGTCCTCTCAATTTGCAAAGTTTACGTTTTGGTCCCTAAAAGTGTAATTCTTGCATTTAAATCCCTAATTGAACTTCGATCGTTGTGCCATTCTCTCCTATGATTCTTGAGTAATCACATAGGCTTAATGTGCATTTAGAAAAGATAAAAAGAAAAAAAGGGTCGTCAATCAAGGTTGACTTCAGGTTGACTTTGGTTTTCCCCGTGTAATCAACGTGGTTCGGGTCAAGCGTCTAGGCCGAGCTAAGAGGGTTACGGCTTTCTACCCAAAGCTTAATCCATTCACATTTACAAGAGAAGTATTTGGTAAACTCTAAAAATTCCACTCAAAGGATGATAGTTTACCCAATTACAATTTCACACTCCCCAAACTCACAATACAAGATTACAATGAGAACACAAGAGTTGGGTACAAGAATTTGACTTTAAAGGTGCAATGTTTGGATTTGAGTGCTTTGATGTTGCTTGTAGGTTCAATAGTTGTTGCTTGAGCTTTTAGAGGTCCCTTTTATACCTTCTCATTAAATTCTAGCCATTGGGGTTGTCGCATTCATCAATATAGCCGTTGGGATGTTATCTTCCCTCCATAAATGCAGTCTGCAACTACCCGTTTCAAAACGACCGACCCTGTTTCGAAACATACCAAAAGAGAAAGAGTTGTTGGGGTGTAATAAATAGACGGTACCGAAACGGGCACGGTCATTTTGATATGCTAGGAGCCCATTTCGAAACTCGTTTTGAAACACTCTGCCACTGTCAAAGCCTATATCGAAACGGCTTAGAAGCGTTTCGATACGCCTTAACGACAAGTTTAAATTCATTCGAAAACTTCAACGGTCATATTTTTAAAACCAAGTTTGAATGTCGTTTCAAAACGTTTGAGGTCGTTTCGATACTACCGTATCGAAACGGGTCAAACCGTTCCGATGTTCTTCATCCGTTTTGAAACCCGTTCTGAAATAGAGGTTAACAGTTTCAAAACTGTTCCGGAATGCCCAAAGGCCGTTCCGAAACGGTGACTCGAAAACCACTGTTTTGGCTTGATAAACACTTAGAAAACATATGACAAGTTGAGGTTTTGACTTAAACATTTTTCTTTAAATATATAGAGAGGTTTTGAGGACTTAAAAATTCATTTTCTCTTTTTTAATTTAGTTCTTAAATTCTTTAGTTATATCAAAATCAATTTATTGGTTTCACAATATTCATTAATAATCCTTAGATTGAATCAAGATAGTTGATACGCGAATTCCTACACCTCGCCAAATCAATGAATGCTCCAATTCCTCCACCTCACCAATATGACCAAAACCAAACACATCCCTCCGCCTCGCCAAATCAATATAGGTCGTAGCACTAGGATTGTAGTCCACCTGTACACTGAGCTAATGAATTCTATGGCATGTCAATTGTATCTAAAGTCCATTCAAATCCAAGGTTTCAATACTAATGTCAATAATCAATGATAATTCCAATAACCAATGTTAGTAATCTATGATAATTCCAACAACCAATGTCAATAATCAATAATAATTCCAATAACCAATGTCTCTAAAGTTACTAATAGTGAACATGACTCAATATCAATATTTCTTAATTTCAATGTCAATATATATGCCTGATGGTTATAAACAAACTTACCGACACTTACCAATGAATCCGATTGACAACCCAATGCATCCTCTTCAATGTAATTGTTAGTAATATAACCCAAAACAACAATAAGAGATTAGAGAATGCTCCTCGCCTAATCCCAAGACTCTGAATACACTCACCTTAGAATTTGATGCTCCTACGGCTCTCGGATGATAACTCCCTTGTTCCTAGCCTTCGCTGAATTTGATGGATGCTCCTTTTTGTTGTCTTGAGCTAGGAAATCAATGGGCGGACTATTAGGATCGATAATACGATATCAAAATCATTACAACAATATCAAAATCAAAATCTGATTTCAATATAGACAACAATGATGAAATATCCATGGATGATCAAAACCCTATCTTAAGATTTTGCCCAACTCATCCATGGATTCCAATAACGATTGAGGAATATAGCTTACCTGATCGATAGCAATGATTTGATATCGATAAAACGAAGGAAAAGCAAAGCTTAAAGCTATCTTCAATGGAGGTGTATGCTTCAAGGAAGAAGATGATGAAGAAGGAGGTGCTTGCTTCAATATCTCGGGTAAGTCTCTCAATTACTTTTCCTTTTTTATGTAAAATATATATCCCTGTTCAATTTAACTTTCCTTTAGGTGAAGTAACTTCATCAGATTGTCCCACGTTGGATATTAGAAATTAAGGAGGGGATAATTGTAAGGTTAGTCCCTCAATTCTAACTACACTATGGTCTTGCCCACCAACTTATAATTTTTTAAATTTAGCCACTATATAGGTTTCAATATTATTCGATAGGGTCCAATGACAATAATTTAGCTAAATTAAAGTCTAATATCAATAATTAACTAGCCGATACAATATTTGGATTTTATCAATATGAGATTTCCGATCACCGAAAACCTAATTCCGACTAGACCGGATTTTAGGGTGTTACAACTCTCCCCCCTTAAGAAAAATTAATCCTCAAATTTTTACCTGGACCAAAGAGATGTGGATATTGATGTTTCATGATCTCTTCAGGTTCCCAGGTAGCTTCTTCAACAGGGTGGCTTCTCCAGAGCACATTAACTAACGCTACAATTTTGTTGCAAAGCCTCTTGACTTCTCTTGCAAGAATCTAAACTGGTTCCTCATTGTAGGATAGATTTGGTCAAATTTCTACAGATTCGGGTTCCACAATATGCGTAGGATCAGAATAATACTTTCGGAGCATCGATACATGGAAAACATCGTGGATTTTACTCAATTCAGAGGGCAACAATAATCGATATGCCACGGGGCCAACTCTTCCTATAACTTCAAATGGTCCAATGAATCGGGGACTCAATTTTCCCTTCTTGCCAAACCTCAAGACCTTCTTCCATGGTGAAACTTTAAGAAAGGCTTTTTCGCCAACTTCATACTAAATATCACGTCTTTTAAGATCAGTATAAGCCTTCTGTCAATCAAAATGTGATAAGGTTTTTTTCTAAAAAAACCAAAAACTTTCAAGTGTTTCATTTTTTTTGAAATTTGCTTATTAAAATGGGGGGAAATTGGAGTTTTGGAAAACGGTAAAATATTTGGAGTCGCCACCGGCCACTAAGGTAGGCCAGACACTACAAAACCATAGATTCTTCGGGAGTTGGTTACGTGTGGGGAAGGGTTAGCACCCCCATCACGCCCGGAAATCGGTACCAAATTACTTGTTGTCTTTAATCGATAGAAATTTCTTAAAATCTAAAGTGAATTTAATTAGATGTTCTTAAGTGAAAATTGAATTTTAATGGTACAGTCTTTATCAAATCGTAGCTTTGGAATTAATTAGGCATTTAATTAAAAAGGATGACGGTACACCGGACCATAGACTAAACCGACATCATGTAAGATTGACTGTCATGTTAGTTTAGGGTTCGGATCCCGTACGTCACCTTTACGCATGGTGCAAACGGATAAAGCATGATGTCATGGTCTTGTTCGTTTTATCTACTTACGAATTTACCTTTAGACGATGCGAATCAATTCGAATATTCAGGGAATATCCAATAAGCTACGATATTACAACACAAATACGTGAATTGATAAGTATCTCCTTTTTATGGTTAAAGTTAATTATCATGCCAATTAGAATATCAAAAGTCACGTGAATGACAATTAAAATGCATGTCACCAATACACATTCGAGCAACCATAAAGACTAAGCTATGCACACATCAATATCTCATATTATATTTTACATTACCCTAAAGAAAGCACTATAGATTATAAAGAAAACCATCTTTATATATATATATATATATATCGTATAAAAACCTTATATTATATATATACTATATATTATATTAAAACCATATGTTATATTTTATATACAAGACTATATCATATACCATATAGTAAAACTATATTTTATATAAAAACTATATTTTATATAAAAAAAACTATGTATTGTGTACATTTATAAAACTATATGTTATATTTTAAAAGCACATGTATAATATATGAATATAAAAACCATATAAACATATATAATGCATCAAGAAACTATATGTTAAAATATCGTAATGTACTCTAGGTAAATATGACCGTATCGTATATACATATACATATATATATACATATCATATATTAATAACCATATATTGCATGATAACATCAAACCATATAATACATTTATGAGCAAAATGAAGCAAGGACATAAATATAACAAAACTAAATAAATAAATGTGCATGCAAAGGGGCTTAGATACTGGAAAGGGCCAGATTAAAGGAAAATAAAACCCTGAGGACCAAAAGGGAGATTTTACCAACAAGGATCTAAGTTCAAATGAAATGAGGACTTCATTGAATGCGTGTTGAAACTCTCAGGGACCAGGGGAGTAGTTTTGAAACGCGGAGACCCTCCTACACGTGTATAGCACGACACAGAAGTGTTAAAAAGCAATTAACCCTATTTTAAAAAAATTAAACATTATAAAAGCCCTCTTCAAGTCATCCCGGCCCCCTTTTGCAAACCCTAGCTCTCCGATTCTCTCTCATTTTTCTGTCGAAAGCCATCGCGCCGGTCGTCACTATTCGACGGCCGGTGAACACGAAAACCCTAAAAAACCTAAAGCCTTATTTTCTCGAAAGCCTTTCAGAACACTAGAAGCCAAAAAAACTTTCCCTCTTTTGTTTTAAGAAAACAAAAACATGAAGCTCTTTCTCTTTGCTTTTGAAAATTGAAATCAGAACCCTTTAGGTTACTACTCATTCTGCCTCACTATTCACGGTCTCGAAAGAGACAGAAGGCTTATCGGCGGCGAAGATTGGCACCGTTCGCGTGAAAGAAGGAACGTCTAGAGACGAATCAATGAGAAAGGGGAATTGAAGAATCGAAGGTAAAAAAATGAAACCGTAACTCTGTATTTTTTTTGCTTTGAAATGTAAAAGAGAGGACGATATACCTCAGAAATGCTTTGTTTCCCTTTGTATTGATCACTGAAAATTCCCCCAATATCTGCTTGCCATTATAATGGTTTGTTTCGGGCTTTCATAGTCGTAATTACATGGATTTGGGAAATAGAAAAAAATCCTTGTAAATTGCTCTTGATTGATCTGTTGTCATTTGTTTGTATTCACATTTGCCTTTGATTTCTGTTGATTTTACCTCTAGAATCCAATTGGGGATGTTGACATTTTCGTTTGTCTCTTTGCATGTGAGTATCCGTTTGAGGATGGGGACCGAAGATGCGTGGCGAGGAGGCTGAAGGATTTGGTGATGAAAATCGACGCGGCTGCAGTTCCATTCGATCGACGTGGTGAGGATCTAGACGGTCTGAGGAGCTGAGGATTCCAGCGTGTGAGTCGCACGCGCGCGTGAAGGCAATCGAACGGTTGTCTGGCAGGGGCGTGTACTCTACGCGGGAATCCAAAGGTCGCACGAGTCTTTGATCTGGACCGTTAGATCATTCTTGATCTGACGGTGGTACTTCGGCTGCACAAAACAATAGATCAGATTAGGGCTAGGGTTTCTGTTGTTTTAACATATGGGCCTGAAACGGGCCGAAATACATGTATTTAATTTCTGGGCTTTTATTTGTAAATGGACTGTTAAGTTTAAAAACCTTGGGCTTATTCCTATTTGTAATATACTTATATTATTATTATTTATGTATTTTTAGATCCGTTTCAAAATAATAATTATTATAATAATGATAGTAGTAAGGATAATAATAATAATAATAATAATAATAATAATAATAATAATAATAATAATAATAATAATAATAATAATAATAATAATAATAATAATAATAATAATAATAATATGATAATGATAATAATAATAACAATAATAAAATACGATAATAATGAGGATATAATGATAATGATAATAATAAGATAACATTAATTATAAAAAAGATGGGAAGATGATATACTATATTAGTAGTGTTTCAGGGGTTTTCAAATAAATGATATAATAATAGATATAATACTAATAGTAGTATTTTGATTTTTTGGATTTTAATAATAGCCACGTATATTTATATAATAACAAAAAAAAAATAAACAACACCCCATATAAACCTATTATTATAAAATGAAATAACAAGAGTACCTCGGACAAAATTAGTGATTACAGTTGCCTCTCTTTGTTTGTACTTGCGGAAAAAGAATAAAGCAAAGACCATAAGCACTAATTTTGTCCAACTTCTTTGTTTGGGTGATTTGCTCCTCCGAAGCGGCAGAAATAAAGTGAGTAGCATTGGCATGTCCTTTCTGAACGGCAAGGGACAGATCAGACAATAATTGATTCATTCTTCTGAAGCGACAGAGAACAAACCCAAATAACTTGCTTTCCCAAAACTGCAAAAAACAAACTAAGTAGGCCTTCCGTTTTTTCTGCACGAAAATTCTTAAGCTCTTTTGCTCTTAAATCTTGATGAGGTGAGTTCGAAGTCCTTCGCCTGAAGTCCTTAAGCTTTGAGTATTTTCCTCCTTCGCTTTGAAAACTTGACGTGGCGAATTTGAAATTCTTCGCCCGCTGTATTGATCTATGAGTATCTTCCTCTTTTGCTCTGAAATCCTGACGTGGCGAGTTTGAAATCCTTCTCCCGCTGTTTTGAGCTATGAGTATCTGCCTCTTTTGCTCTGAAATCCTGATGCAGCAAGTTTGAAACCCTTCGCCTTGAGCTATGAGTATCTGCCTCTTTTGCTCTGAAATTCTGAAGTTGTGGGTCTCTTTTTTTTCTCTCTTCTCTCTTTTTTCTTCTTTCTTTCTTCTCTTTTTCTTCTTTCTTCGTTTTTCTTTCCTTTTTCTCATTTTTTCTTTTTTTCCTTCTTTTCTTTTTTCTTCTTTTTCCCTTTTCTCTTTTTTACTCTCTTTTTCTCTCTTCTCCTTTTTTTAGTTTGAAAAGCGGGAAACCTGAATTTTTTTTATAGAAAACATTCAAAATGGTATAAAATTGAGAAATTCGAATTTTTATAAAAACGTCCCTTTTGGAAAGGAATAAATTGAGGAATTTGGATTTTTTGAGAAAAATGTCCTTTGGAAGGAATAAAATTGAAATTGAGTTTTGAGAAAATAACATCCTTTAGGAAGGAATAAAATTGAGAAATTGAGTTTTGCGAAAAACATCCTTTAGGAAGGAATACAATTGAGAAATTTGAATGTTAAGAAAAATATCTTTAAGGAAGACAGCATTGAGAAATC
Organism: Hibiscus tridactylites; assembly: GCA_958450335.1. Lineage (NCBI taxonomy): Eukaryota > Viridiplantae > Streptophyta > Magnoliopsida > Malvales > Malvaceae > Hibiscus > Hibiscus tridactylites. The sequence continues at coordinate 79,957,347 of OY288267.1, forward strand.
TGAATTTTAAGAAAAACACATCCTTTAGGAAGGATAAAATTGAGAAATTTAAGTTCTAAGAAAAACATCATCAGGGATTAGAAATCTTAATACCAGTCAAAGGACTCTTGGTTCTTGTGAGATCTATTTCTCCTCTCGCGAAGCTGTAGGTCCATCTTTTTACCAATCTTCGAACACCTATTCAAAACGAGCCAAAATGCTATAATGGTTCGAGTTAGCTTGCTTCTAGCATAGGGATGTCTAGCTATTAATGCTGCATGAGCGTGTTTCATGATGCAAAGATGCGTATGGTCATGAGAATGCAAAGGTACATGGCTTTAGCTCGTCTCCGTTCTCTAGGATTGGCGGTTATCATCTTGGGACTATAACCACTTATCAGCCACATGTCCTGACAAACTTTGCTCTCGTCTATTGTTGCTCATTCCCTGAGTCCAATGACCTTAGTCATAATCATAATCATTAATCAAGTACTTTCAATCTATATGTCATCTCCCATATATTCTGATTCGAAGTCGCATGCGCAGAAGCCCCTGTTGCCCCACGGAAAATGATGCCCCAATGGCCCTTCATCATCCCACATTATGCAGTACCCCTCAATTTTGGGTTCTCGCTGACAACGATGCATTTATCTCTGAAGTAATGCAAAGAAACTCTTTTCCCTTTTTTTCTTATTCTATTTTTTTAAAATATCAATTTGATAGTCATCATTCTAATGAAGAATGGATTTTCAGATTAACATACAGAACCTTGAAGCCAAAATTTTAATTAAAAGAAAAAAAGAAAAGGATGCCCCGGATATCAAATGCAAGAGCGTCTTAGATTCAACTGTCCGATGACCATTTCAAGCATAGCTTGTGTCTATGAAGACTTTGAATGTAGTGGCGATATTTGAAGTTGTGAAGCTCCTCCCAAACCGCTCAGTTCATCCTCATGATTATGGTATTCGCTTGATTATCTCGATTACTATCCCTTCTAGTTCTCATCATGTTTCTCCACTCGTGTATGTTTAAAATTTCAATTTTTGTTTAGCCTATGGAACATGTGTGCTTATGATTACCATTGATTTTGTGTCAGTGTCCCTAAGGATTCTTCTCCGGGACTTATTCAATTTGTTCATTCATTTTTCTCTTAGGGGAATTCAACTCGTCACAGTCATTTGGCTCGAGAATAAAGATGGAGCATACAACGATACCCCTAGTTACTCGGCATGGTCACGATTTTGAAATTATTACCATCACTCATGAAGCGAAGAGTTTCGGCTTCAGCGGAGTGCCCCTAAAATTCCACACTCATATCCGAAAATTCCTATTACCAGGTTTCGGAAATTGGAGTGCTTTTTGTTAATGCTTATTACCATGCTCTGAAGTTAGAAACATTTTATTTTGAAACAGTCTATTTTTCTCTTCTTTTTTTTCTTTTTTCTTCTCTTTTTTTCTTTTCTTTTTTTTTTCTTTCAGGCACATTCAAGCAACTCTATTTGGGCTTTCTTAGGAGATTTTCTTATCATCGAACATCATTGAAGGAAAAGTAATCTTGCTTCTCTCGTTTTACCGACCAAAGCGGACGGAGCGGGAAATCTCACTTCATCGTTATCACAACATTCAATCAATCTTTTTCATTAGAATCAATGCCGCATCAAGCATGTGATATCCGAGGACCTACAGAGGTAAGGATTGATATACATATATATGATTTCAAGGTCATTGTATGTTAAGCAAAGATGCATTTTCATTAGAAAGAAGATCCGCAAACATAACAAATGCCCATTAAAAAATCATTTCTATCATCGGGTAAATAAAAGCAATGTTTGTTTTATGCATTACTTCAAGAGAAAATGCAACATGAAAGAAAACCTAAACACACGAGCTCCTAAAAAAAGAGAAACAACACCTCCCAAAAGTCACGCTCATCATTCTTTCTTTTCAAAATTTCAACAGACCGTTCTCGATCAGTCCATGAACTTTGTTTTTCAGTGCCCCACAATTCTCCATGGTGTGGCTCGTGCTTCCCACATGGTAGGGATGATCCTTTGGTTTGGTCTAAACTGGGGTCAGATGCTTCTTCTCAATAAGCACTGGGAGCAAATCGGTGTACAACATAGGAACCAAGTGAAGGACCTTTGGAGGCTTTGCAGACCAGGATGCTTGATTATGGTAGCGGCCATGAAACTGGTTGATTGGGTGAGAACCCACCATATGAACTTGGGACTCATGCCCCTTGTGGGTGGTTGTGCTATAAGGATCCACTATCTTCCCTTTCTTAATAGCATCCTAAATACGTTCTCCCGCCATGACCAAGTCCGCAAAGCTATTGGCAGGATTGCTTATCAAGCGATCATACAAGACTCCATTCAGAGTGTTCACAAACATAGGAAGGATTTCAACTTCTGGAAGCGAGGGCTGCACCTGAGCTGCTACGTCTCGCCAACACTGGGCATACTCACGGAAACTCTCATTGTGCTTTTGTTCCAAACCTTGTAGTATGAGCCGATTTGGAATCATGTCAGTTACATGCTTGTACTGACCTATGAAGGCTTTTGAAAGATCTCTCCATGACTTGATGTCGACTCGACTAAGTTGAGTATACCAACGGATCGCGGGACCAGTTAAACTGTCTTGAAAACAGTGAATGAGTAGCTTCTCATCTTTTATAAAAGCTGACATCCTCCGGCAATACATAGTAATGTGCGCTAAGGGGCAAGTAGTTCCGTCGTTCTTCTTAAAATTGGGAACTTTGAATTTCGGCGGAAGGACTAAATCCATTAAAAGGCTCAAATCGCTGGCATCATTCCCTTGCTCGTCCAACCCTTGTAAGGCCTTAAATCTTTCTTCAAAGAAGCGGAACCTCTCATCATGCTTCTCTTCCATCTCGGCCTTAATCCTCTCCACTTCATTCTCACATCCTGCCCCTCAGTCAATGAGCTGATTCGTTGAGGTTCCCCCGTGGTGGCTAATAGGCATTTCAACAACAGTCTTGGCATAGATTCTCGTATAGACTCTTTTTCCGAAATTGGGCACTTTCGGTTAATCCTTCACATGGAATGAAGTACCCTTGTGTCCTTCGATGTTTGAGTTATCTACGTAAACTCCTTCCTCACATTTCATCTTCAATAACAGGTCGGTCATCTGAGCAATAATAGAAGCTTGCGGCTGTGCAATCTGATAGCTGATATTCTTACTGACCCCATCCAAATGAGTTTCGAGGTCCTTCTGCCTCTTCTCTACCTCGGCCGATCTCTCTTCCATTGCTCAGGTTTGCAAACGGGTAACGTATGAATGAGGAATGATTGCATATTAAACTTTCACTTCTGGCATGACATTTCTCGCAATTTATTCCATGATTGATTAATGTATGCAATGTATCATATGTATAAAAATGAGATAACTTAAAAACAAGTATGCAAAGAATAATGTATGTGTTGTATGCACAACAAGGATAGACGATAAAAGGTAATCAGACAGACATGTACAATAGAATGCAAAGATGCATTCATTTGATGGACATTTGTTTTATGAATGAATGAATGAATGTGTTGTATGTACAACAAAACACATGATTAAAGGTAATCAATCAAAAGGTATAATTGAGTGCAAAGGTGCACTGATTCAACGAACATTATCATTTAATAACTTTCAAAACGAAGATCGGGTCTCGTCACGGCGGGAAAAGAAAAGTAATTTCGATACAAGGCATAATTGAAACTCGAGTTCCTTCTTTACCGATAGCTGGGTTTGCCTTTGCTCATCTTGTGATCATCCCTTAACTTTGAGATTCATTTGTTCATAGTTATAGATGTTTTATCCCGTTATGAAAGTCTTAAATTTCGAATTGTTCTCTAATCAACATTTCTTATGCAAAGTGCTATGAATATACTTAAAGAGAATTGAACAGGACATGAAATCGAAATTAAACACATTACAAAATAATGCTACTTATGAACATATAAATGTATGCAAAGAGTGACACTGAGTTCGGCAAATATCCTCGTTAAACGACTTGTATCAATGGGAACCTAGGTCTGTTATAATGATCGAAGGAAACCCACTACATATGGTCCTTAAGCTAGTATCTAGGTCAAATATTTTCTTCAAGATTTACACAACCCCTACTTCTTTCTTAGAAGCTTGGCAGGATTTTTCGCTAGGAATCGGGCTTTCTCTCATATCTACGTTAGCAAATACGTCAACTCTTGGCCCTATTTCCAAGTGGTGTAGGCGACGAATCATGATTGATCTCATGTCGAGATTTGATACTCTTCACTTGCCCTTTGAAAGGGTCCCGCTGAACCCCACCTTCTGACTTGAAGTATTTTTTCTTGTTATAGGTTGAGACTTGATTGTCGACCCAAGATGGCAAAGTGCCCGAGAAACTTTTGATCTTGCCCCGGAAAGCTTAGTTCTTGTTTGGTGTGGTTCTCGCTAATTTCCTTGCAAGGCTCGGTATTTCCCAACTGTTGTAGTCAAATCAAAGCTACCAATCATAGAAAAAATGTAGGTTGAACTCCAAGGTTTGAAGTAATGGTCACTTGCCTGAAACGTCTAACAAATAAGTGAGGTGGCCCCTTTTTTTGAAATCCTTTCTCGTCTCGGAAACCCAACCATGTAGTTGCTCTCTTTATGGCTATATTTGTACATCGAGATCCTTCTCATTATTGTTACAAACCAGATTTCCCACTGATCAAGTCTTTAATTTCAAACTATTTCCAACTCAATGTGCTCTTTATGCCATGATGAAATATGCAAAATAAAGAGGAAAGAACAAGGAAAGAAGATGCATTAGTTACACGATAAACATAAGTTAGAAGGCAATGAAAATTAAATACAAGCAAAATAAAGAAAGCAAGCAATTAACAAGACGACCCTAGCCATTCTAAGCTCTATGGTTATTCGCATGGCTCTAATGGGGTGGGCTTCTTATATTCTCATGCATGGGTTTGGTTCTAACAAGGGTACCTGAACCTATCTTATCACCTACTAAGGCGACAAAAATCCCATTTCTGGCCCATTATAAGCTTGCAAATTGGTTTCAGTTCGAGGGAAAGCACGGCCTAATAATGTGGAGGGTTGCTCATGTGTCAAAGGCGTGGATTCCAGAAGTGAATTACCGACCCGTGGAGGGATACTCATGTGGGTATGGGCGTTTCACTCCCACTTAAGGGGTATAGCTCGAGTATAGAGCTCAATGATCATGATGCAACATATGTCGGTGACTCCTTAGTAATTAAATGGAAAATTAATTCGAATGTCACAAATTTTCAAAGCCCATAGAATTTAAGTCATATTTCAAGGAAGAACAAACTTATTAAATTCACTTTAAGTTTTAAATAGTTTCTATCGATTAAAGGCAACAAATGTTTTATTGGCTTAACTCTCTCTTTTTTGTTTTGTAAAAAACAAAAAATTGGTCCCCAGCGGAGTCGCCAAACTGTGATAAGAATTTTTTCTAAGAATTCAAAACTTTTAAGTGTTTCTTTTTTTTGAAATTGGCTAATTAAAAGGGGGGTTATTGTAGTTTTGGAAAACGGTAAAATATTTAGAGTCGCCACCGGCCACTAAGGTAGGCCAGGCACCACAAAACCAGAGATTCGCTTTGAAATGGGTTCGGGAGTTGGTTACATGTGGGGAAGGGTTAACACCCCCATCACGCCCGGAAATCGGTACCAAATTACTTGTTGCCTATAATCGATAGAAATTTCTTAAAATCTAAAGTGAATTTAATTAGATATTCTTAAGTGAAAATTGAATTTAAATGGTACAGTCTTTATCAAATCGTGGCTTGGGAATTAATTAGGCATTTAATTAAAACGGATGACGGTACACCGAACCATAGACTAAACCGACATCATGTAAGACTGACTGCCGTGTTAGTTTAGGGTTCGGATCCCGTACGTCACCTTTACGCATGGTGCAAGCGGATAAAGCATGATGTCATGGTCTTGTTCGTTTTATCTACTTACAAATTTACCTTTAGACGATGCGAATCAATTCGAATATTCGGGGAATATCCAATAAGCTAGGATATTACAACCCAAATACGCGAATTGATAAGTATCTCTTTTTATGGTTAAAGTTAATTATCATGCCAATTAGAATATCAAAAGTCACGTGAATGACAATTGAAATGCATGTCACCAATACAAATTCGAGCAACCATAAAGACTAAGCTATGCACACATGTATTATATATATATATATATATATATATATATATATATATATATATATATATATATATATACATCATATAAAAACCTTATATTATATGTATACTATATATTATATTAAAACCATATGTTATATTTTATATACAAGACTATATCATATACCATATAGTAAAACTATATTTTATATAAAAGAACTATGTATTGTGTACATTTATAAAACTATATGTTATATTTTAAAAACACATGTATAATATATGAATATAAAAAACATATAAACATATATAACGCATCAAGAAATTATATGTTAAAATATCGTAATGTATTCTATGTAAAAACGATCGTATCGTATATACATATATATATATATACACACATATCATATATTAATAACCATATATTACATGATAACATCAAACCATAGAATACATTTATGAACAAAATGAAGCAAGGACATAAATATAACAGAACTATATAAATAAATGTGCATGCAAAGGGGCTTAGATACTGGAAAGGACCAAATTAAAGGAAAATAAAACCCTGAGGACCAAAAGAGAGATTTTACCAACAACGATCTAAGTTCAAATGAAATGAGGACTTCGATGAATGTGTGTTAAAACTCTCAGGGACCAGGGGAGTAGTTTTGAAACGCGGAGACCCTCATGTACGTGAATAGCACGACAAAGAAGGGTTAAAAGTAATTAACGCTATTTTAAAACAATTAAACATTATAAAAGCCCTCTTCAAGTCATCCCGCCCCCTTTTGCAAACCCTAGCTCTCCGATTCTCTCTTCTTTTTCTGTCGAAAACCGTCGCGCCGGTCGTCACTATTCGACGGTCGGCAAACATGAAAACACCAAAAAACCTAAAGCCTTATTTTCTCGAAATCCTTTCATAACCCCAGAAGCCAAAAAACTTTCCCTCTTTTGTTTTAAGAAAACAAAACGTGAAGTTTTTTCTCTTTGCTTTTGAAAACCGAAATCAGAACCCTTTAGGTTACTACTCCATCCGCCTCACTATTCACGGTCTCGAAAGAGACAGAAGGCTTATCGACGGTGAAGATAGGCACCGTTCGCGTTAAAGAAGGAACGTCTAGAGACGAACTGACGCGAAAGGGGAACTGAAGAATTGAAGGTACAAAAATGAAACCCTAACTCTGCGTTTTTTTTTTTTGCTTCGAAATGTAAAAGAGAGGATTATATAGCTCAGAAATGCTTTGTTTCCCTTTGTATTGATCACTGAAAATTCCCCCAATATCTACTTGCCATTACAATGTATTGCTTCGGGCTTTTATAGCCGTAATTACATAGATTTAGAAAAATAGAAAAAAAATCATGTAAATTGCTATTGGTTGATCTGTTGTCCTTTGTTTGTATTCGCATTTGCCTTTGATTTCTGTTGATTTTGCCTTTGGAATTTGGTTGGGGATGTTGACATTTTCGTTTGTCTCTTTGCATGTGAGTATCCGGTTGAGGATGGGGACCGAAGAGGCGTGGCGAGGAGGCTGATGGATTTGGCGATGAAAATCGACGCGGCTGCAGATCCGTTCAATCGACGTGGTGAGGATCTGGACGGTCTGAGGAGCTGAGGAGTCCAGCGTGTGAGTCGCACGCGCGCGTGAAGGCAATCGAATGATTGTCTGGCAGGGGCGTGTACTCCACGTGGCAATCCAAAGGTCACACGAGTGTCTGATCTGGACCGTCAGATCATTCTTAATCTGACGGTGGTACTTCAGCTGTGTAAACAATAGATTAGATTAGAGCTAGGGTTTCTGTTGTTTAAACATCTGGGCCTGAAACGGGCCGAAATACAATTATTTAATTTACAGGCTTTTTATTTGTAAATGGACTGTTAAGTTTAAAAAACATGGGCTTATTCCCATTTGTAATATACTTATATTATTATGATTTATGTATTTTCAGATTCGTTTCAAAATAATAATAATAATAATAATAATAATAATAGTGTAAGGATAATAGTAATAATAATAATAATAATATATGATAATAATAATAATAATAATAATAATAATAATAATAATAATAATAATAATAATAAAATACGATAATAATGAGGATATAATGATAATGATAATAATAAGATAACATTAATTATAAAAAAGATGGGAAGATGATATACTATATTATTAGTGTTTTAGGGGTTTTTCAAATAAATGATATAATAATAGATATAATACTAATAGTAGTATTTTGCTTTATTGGATTTTAATAACAGCCACTTATATTTATATAATAACAAAAAAATAAACAACAGCCCATATAAACCCATTATTATAAAATGAAATGACAAGAGTACCCCGGACAAAATTAGTGATTACACAAAAGCAGCCTTTAAACGATCATGAATGATGGTGACCTACTCTTCGGTTTCCCGACGTAAGTCAGGACCCAACACCTTTCCTTCACCAAGCTCAGACCAACACAATGGGGTTGACGTCGTCTACCATACAATGCTTCATACGAGGCCATTTGGATTGATGCCTGATAACTATTATTGTAGGCGAATTCAACAAGGGGTAGGGATTTCTCCCAAGTTCTACCAAAGTCGATGAAGCATGCACGAAGCATATCTTCCAAGATCTGTATAGGAAGGTTCAATAACAATACAAATTTCTAAGGTTTCAATGGAAGGGTCTTTCGATAAATACCTGGATTACCCTTTCTGACTGGCTGTCAAATTGAGGATGAAAGGTTGTGCTAAGGTTAACTCTGGTGCCCAAACCTCCTTGTAAGGTTCTCCGAAACCGGGATGCAAATCAGAGATCTCGATCAGAGATAATAGACTTAGGTACTACATGGAGTCGGATCACTTCCTTGATGTACAAGTAATCTAATTTAGAGAGACTGTAGTCCATTCTAACCGGTATGAATTGAGCTGACTTTGAGAAACGATCTACAATGACCCATATGGCATCATGCTTCGCGGGAGTTAAAGGTAGACCGCTAACAAAATCCATAGTGATCTTTTCCCACTTACACTTCGGTGGACCGATAGGTTGCAATAATCCGATATGAGCACAATGTTCTGCTTTAACACGTTGACACGTAAGGCATTTGGAAATGTAGTCGACTATGGCTTGCTTCATGTCCTGCCACCAATAAAGTTCAGGTAAGTCCTTATACATATTCATAGACCCGAGGTGAACAAAAAGAGAACTCGAATGAGCTTTAGAGAGAATATCTGTGCGAAGAGATTCATTATTAGGTACACAGACCCGGTCGTGAAAACACAAGAGCCTATTAGAATTAATTTTGAAATAAGGGTTGTCTGATAACTTAGAGACAATAGATTGAAGCTCAAGATCTTACTCTTGCAAATCCTTGATTCGAGAAATGATGGTAGACTGAACTTGGAGTTCAACTGCAAGAAAATAATGCTTCCGAAGCTGGAAGTGAGCATTAATTGCCCGAGAGGCTACGAGAAAATGATATAACCGAAAACAACAATAAGATATTCGGAAAGGTTCATCGCCTAATCCCAAGACTCCGACTACATTCACCTTAGAATCCGATGCGGAACGGGGATCTCGATCAGAGATAATGGACTTGGGTACTCCGTGAAGTCGGGTCACCTCTTTGATGTGCAAATCAGCTAATTTAGCAGGAGTTAAAGGTAGACCACTAACAAAATCAATAGTGATCTTCTCCTACTTCCATTGCGCTGGATCAATAGGTTGTAACAATCTAGTAGGAGCACAATGTTCTACCTTAACTCGTTGGCACGTGAGACATTTAGATATGTAATCGACTATGGTCTTCTTCATGCTCGGCCACCAATAGAGTTCACGAAGGTCCTTATACATCTTCACGGACTCGGGGTGAACAGAAAAAGAACTTGAATGAGCTTCAGAAAGGATGTTAGTATGAAGAGATTCATCATTAGGTACACAGACTCGATCATGATAACACAAGAGCCTTTCGAAATTAATTTTGAAGTCGGGTTTTCTGATAACTTAGAGACAATGGATTGAAGCTCAGAATCTTGCTCATGCAAAACCTTGATTCGCGAAATGATGGTAGACTGAACTTGAAGTTCAGCTACAAGACAACGATGCTTCTGAAGCCGAAAGTGAGCGTTAATTGCTCGAGGGGCTATAATATAACGATATTAAAATGAGTTAATGTACTATACAATACATATAACTCTATATTCACAGTCAATACTTACCAGACAAAGGTTTGCGGCTCAGTGCATTAGATACAACGTTGGCCTTGCCCAGATGATAGTCGATGATAAGATCGTAATCTTTAAGAAGTTTCATCCACCTTCGTTGTCGAATATTTAACTTTTTTGGGTCAATAGGTACTTAAGGCTTTTATGATCAGTGAAGAGATAACATTTTTCTCTGTATAGATAATGTCTCTAGATTTTCAATGCAAAGATAATTGCAGCCAACTCAAGGTCATGAATAGGACAATTCATTTTGTGTGGCTTAAGCTGTCTCGAAGCATAAGCGATGACTTTGCCTTCTTACATTAATACACATCCTAACCCGAGATGCATTGCATCGCTATAAACTGTGTAGTCCTTTCCAAACTCGGGTTGGGTTAGGATTGGTACATGGGTCAATACTTGTTTCCATTGATCGAAACTCCATTATTGATCCTCAGTCAAACAAAAGGAGCTTCTTTCCTCAAAAACTTAGTCAAAGGAGCGGCCTTCATAGAGAACCCTTTTACGAATCTTTTATAATAGCCAACAAGCCCAAGGAAGCTTCTGACTTCACCAATGTTCTTCGGTGGATGCCAATCCACGATGGCTTGAATTTTCTTCGGGTCCACCTGAATACCCGAAGCCAACACGATATGTCCAAGAAAACCAACCTCGGTAGGCCAAAACTCAAACTTAGAGAATTTTGCATACAGTTGCTTCTCCCGTAAGGTTTAAAGCACGATGCGAATATGATCTCGATGTTCTGCAACATTCTAGGAATAGATCAATATATCATCTATAAACACCACTACGAATTTATCAAGATAGGGTCTAAAGACTTGATTCATCAAATCCAAAAAGGTTGTTGGTGCATTGGTTGACCCAAAGGGCATCACCATGAATTCGTAGTGTCCATATCTTGTACGGAAAGCAGTCTTCGGTACATCACATTCCTTTACTATCATTTGGTAATAGCCCGACCTCAAATTGATCTTGGAAAACACAGATCCATCCTTTAATTGATTGAATAGGTCGTCTATTCTAGGCAATGGATACTTGTTCTTGATGGTTACCTTGTTCAACTGTCGGTAGTCAATACACAATCGCATGGAGCCATCTTTCTTCTTTACAAAGAGAACTGGTGCTCCCCAAGGCGAAGAGCTCGATTGAATAAAGTCTTTGCTCAATAATTCATGAATTCGAGCTTTCAATTCCTTTAATTCAACAACTACCATACGATATGGTGCAATGGAAACTGGAGCAGTCCCAGGTTGTACCTCAATGTCAAACTCTACTTCACGGGTTGGGGGTAATCTCAGAAGTTCATTAGGAAAGACATCAGGGAATTCACATACAGTGTCAATGTTCTGTAATTGAGGTTCGTCTTTAGCTTCTAATGTCAAAGGACACAATGAAGGATTCCTTGTGTTAATCAAGAAAATGCTTTCCTTGCAAAGACCCCTAAGGTACAACTTCCTCTTACAACAATCTACCCAGGCTTGATGCTCACTAAGCCAATCTAAGCCTAGGATAATATTGAACTCGTTGATCGGTAAAGCCAAAAAACTGGCTGGGAAAGGAATCTCTTGAACCAATAAGGGGCAGTTCTTGCACAGTACCCTTACGGTGACACAATCTCCTAAAGGATTGGTTATAGAAATTCTCGACGCTACTGGTTCGGAGGACATGCTATACTTCTTAACTACAATGGTGCTTAAAAGGGAATAAGTAGAACCAAGATCAATCAATGCATATAAAAGATGTGAATATAACTCAATGGTACCTGCAACGACATCATGTTTGTCCTCTTCTTCTCTTCTCCTCACATGATACATCTGGGCAGGGGCTTTAGAATCTTTCTTGTTAAATGGTTTCCCTGAACCACTCGATCTTCCATAAGCTCTTGCCGATCCTTTCTTTGATCCTTTACCTCGAAAGAATTGAGCAGAAGAGGCAGCAGTAGTTGGGGTAGCAGTAGATTTGGTTGCATTCAATGGGCAATCACAAATGAAGTGACCTTGCTCACCACAATAATAACAAGCTTCAGTCTGCTTACGGCATTGACCCGCAGGGTGGCTATTCTAACAATAATTACAAACTAGATATTGGTTGTTCTGATTTGAACCTTCGGTGTTATCGATAGATTCTTCCTTAGCTTAGGATTGTGTCACATATTGAGGACTATCAATATTTCTAGAACAAGAGGGATGCGGATAAACGTTCTACTTAGAGCCTTGATATCTCCCTTTCTTGTTCCATCTTGGAGGTTGAGAATCATCCCTAAACCTATTCTCATATTTTTAGGACCCACTAGCTCGTTGAGCTTTCTGTGCAGCTTTAGTGGCTTTGACTCGGTTCACGAGATCTTGAAGATCAACAATGCTCAGTGCATTAAACATAGGGCATAATTTATCATTGAGCCCTGCGATGAACATCCGACATTTCTCTTCCTTCTTCTTGATGTATTCTGCACCGTATCTACAGTACTTACAGAAATCATGGATATACTGCTCGATCGGTCGTCCGCCTTGTTTGAGGTGGAGGAAGATACTTTGCCTCTCAGAGAGATAAAACTCATTGATGTACTTTTTCAGAATTCTTTAAGAAAGAACTCCCAGGTTATAGTGTCCTCGGAGACCGTCAATATAGTAGTCTCCCACCAATGAAGTGCCTTGTCTGCCAGCAACGCAAGGGCACACTCGAGTTTTTTCTCATCCGAGCACTGTAACTGCTTATTCAGAATCCGTAGGGTGTTATCCAACCAACACTCGGCAACGTCAGGGTTGTCGTCATCTTGTCTGGTAAAGGTGTAAGCTCAATACTGAGATAACTTATCAATAGGAGCTCGAGTATGTTGGACAGCGGGAGCAATGGGTTGCACAACTTGCTCAGCCCTCATAGCAGTCATAAACTGCTTGAACATGCCAGCCATGTTTTTGTAACATTCAGTCTGAGCGATAGGTGCTACATGCTCGATATTCTGAACAAGAGGATCCTGCAGATGCGGTGGATTCGGAGGATTTTCTCCTCTTATCTCCTCCTCATGAGTCGAGGAGCCGGTGGCAAGATCGTCAATGTGAGCTTCATTAGTCTCAGACATATCTATATGGAAGATTGGATTAGTCGACAAGTCACAATATGCACAATATATAACTCCTAGGTGGCAAAGTAACACAATAACAATGCAATAAGCTTTGGGTTAGTCCTAGAATCGACTAAACTCTAGCTCTGATACCGCAAATGTAACACCCCCTTCTCGGCCTGGTCAAGAACCGTGTCAGAGAGTGCTACTGATGAACAGTACAATATTCAGTGCGATAAAATTTAAATTCATTACACCCTATGATCAATGAAATACTAATAAGTCATTCCAAACATAAATTTTAGTCCAATACACTAATATGGTACGGTAATTAATCGTTTAGGACCAATTCATAAGCTATTTCAAATTTTAGGGACTAAACTATAAATCTTGACAAAATTAAAGGTTTTTCGATGCAATTGATTATATTTTAATGAAATTCAACACAATAAAAACAAGCTTGTAAAATTTTATACAATTTGGAGTTCATTTACTCATCCAATTTACTCGTCCTAAATTCAGTGACCAATATGTGAACATTGTAAATTTCCCGATTATGCCTTCTTAACCAACTTAACTAACCCTGTATTAAAACGCCTTGATGTCGTTTTGATAGGAGTGCACGTTGGTCAACCTTGGTTGACTTTTCCCAATATCTGTATTGATACGGGCAAGCCATGTATCGGTACGGGTTGACTTTCTTTGACCTTGACTTTGACCCGTTTTGATACCGGTTAGACCAGTATCAAAACAGAGGATTCTTGTAGCAAAATATTTCGATACAACTCTAACTGTATCAATACGCCTTGTTCCTTAGGTTCAATTATGCTTAACCGTATCGATACGCCATTACCCCGTATCGATACAACATGACTTGTGATGACAGATTTTTGCTGGTTGTTAATCGGATTGACCTACCAAACAGTGTTCAAATGTAGTGAAACTTTACACACAATATTTCAATACTATAAACTAATGGCATGCCAAATTTCATCGTCATTCGAATACGTTTACTAGGTTTTGACCTATGTGAGCCAAATAAGCCATTTTTACCAACTTTTACCCATACCAAAAGTCATTTTAGGGCCTTTAACAATATCATAACTTATACACAATACAAGCATACCAAAATGGGCACAAAATGACTAGTTCAACTACTTTTCCACCTTTCTAGGAGTTTGTAAGGTCAATATACATTACTTTGGCTTGTAGTGACTTGTCTTGCCGTGACTTTTCCGATCTTCGAAAAGGGGTCGATTGATTAACCTGAAATGCATGAGATGAGACACGTTAGGCATACATTTCTGAGTGAGGTAGTCATAAACAATGTAAATAAAAATGTATGAAGCATATACATAATCTCATGCTTATCAATGTCAATATTATGTTTCAATATACAATGTTTTAACATATTAAATCCATTATTAACCCTTGGATTGAATCAAGATAGTGGATACGCGAATTCATACGCCTCGCCAAATTAATGAATGGTCTAATCTCTCCGCCTCACCAATATGACCAATATCAAAACACATCCCTCCGCCTCGCCAAATCAATATATGCCGTAGCCTTAGGATCGTAGTCCACCCGTACACTGAGCTCATGAATTCTATGGCATGCCAATTGTATCTAATGTCCGTCCAAATCCAAGGTTTCAATAACAATATTCATATTCAATATTCAAGGATAATTCTGATGACCAATGACTTCAATATTATCAATAGTGAACATGTCTCATTATCAATATTTCACGGTTTCAATGTCAATATCAATATTCGATGATTTATTTACAATGTTTCAATAACAATAATTATATCGATGACAATGCATGATGACGATGCCAATAACTATGTCCGATGTTCATTACCAAATTTATCGATGCTTACCAATGGATTCGTTTAACAATCCGATGCAATTTCCTTATGGATAATGTTAGCTATAAGATCGAAATCAATAATAAAGGATTCAGGAAGGTCCTTCGCCTAAACCCAAGACTCCGACTACACTCACCTTGAAATCCGATGCTCTTACAGCTCTCGGATAACAATTCCCTTGTTCCTAGCCCTTTCTTTTTGATTAAAAGACTATAGGTTTTGAAATTTTTTATAAACCCACAATTCTCTCCTTTTTGTTACATCAAAATTAATTGGGTAAAATAAAAAAAATAAAAAATATATAATATAAAATCTAAAATAGCTTGGATTTTCCTATGATACTACTGATGATATAATATAAAATTATCAATGAATTTTAAGAAATATAAAGTTACATTTTCTAATATAAAAAGAATTCTTCTTTGACCAAAGAAGTGACCTCACTATAAAAAAATTGCTTGAATTTTCCTATGATATTATTGTTGATATGCATCGAACAAGATGAAGTTCACTGTTTGATTGAATGAAAAAAAAAACTCTTTAGTAAAGTCAAGCACCATAAAGTCGATGTATGCCACAAGAGTGTTTCTTAATTTTTCTTATTTTCTAACTTAAATTTCATGAAAATTGGTTTAATCAAATAAAAGGTATGTAATTATATTGTGATATTGGTTTACACAACTTATAACGGTCATATATTTTTATTTTTAATAGTATTTTTTAATTATTTTAATATTTATTTTTAGAATATTTTAATTATTTTTATTTTAGCTTAAAGATTAAATAAGCCCTCAAACTTTTTAAAAAATCAATTAAACCCTCGAACTTTAAAGAAAATCAATTAAACCCCTCTACCATGTCATCATTTTTAACGTAGAGTGTCATGTCAACACTATAAACCGCCACGTTAGCACCGTCACGGTCAACAATAAATTTTGTCAATCAAAGGGTCGAATTGTTTAATTTTTGGGCTTGAGGGTGACATTGAGCGCAAAAAAAACATTAATCGCTTAATTAATTTAATACTATTTCTAATATGTTTATATCAGAAATAATATATTTATATTATTTATATATATTAATATTATTTATATGATAAAATAAACTTAATTAATCTTAACTACAGTTTGGCATATATATTGTTTGTGTTAGATATAAATAAAAATTGTTATTTTGGTTTAGTGGTTAGCAATTTGCCTTAGGTTTTATATGTTCTAAGTTCAAATTGCACTAAGTGTTATTTTTTTACATTTTCCTCAACTAAAACGACGCCATTTTGGGTCTTATAACATCAAAAAAGTTGTATCAAGACGGTGTCGTTTTGGTGCAGCATCTAAGTCATCATGTCGTGTGCCATGTCATCTTCTTGTTATCGCACGATAATGGTGCGGCACCAACCGAAAATATTATAAAATACGAAATATTGAAGTGAAAATATTAATTTTTTTATAACATTTTTGGTTGGTATCTCGCGACAGTATCGATACTTGGAGACAAGTTATGATATTTACAAAAATTTAAAATGTTATCAAAAGCAATAAGTATCGATATTTGAAGTTAAGTTTCGATATTTAACCACTAACCTAAAATGTTATAAAAAGTGTAACATTTTCAGTTCCGTGTTCCGTGTCTTGTAATATTTTCGGTTGGTGCCGCACAGTAACCGCACCACACCATGCCTTACGTTAGACTCGCCCAGAGAGTGGTGAGTTGCCTGTTGGCAAATTAACTTTATATCCACCATATTAAGTTCTCATGCATCGGATAATACCCTTTCCTAGGCTTTTATATACACGTATTCCTACCGGAGAATATACTGTTTAGACATAACCAAGATTTGTATGTGTTGGGGCAGAACCGATGTTGACTTAGGTAGTGATCACTATTCACTGGCAGAAAACTGTATGGTATGGTCTGATGTGTTTGGTACATTTTGCCTTTTTTTGTGAAGAGACTTGACCACAATGACCTGTTCCCCTATCTTCTTCACTCTTGTTGGTGTTTACTGTTTAATACAATAAAGCTACTTTTCCTTGTACTCTCATTTTTATCCAACACATCACCCCGAGTTAATAACAACAGGCATAACAGGGAATTTTTATTTTTTTCTCACTTCGTTCAATCGGAGAAACAGAAAGAAAGCTTTGCTACTTGATTGTTATTAGCTATACAAAAATATAGCAGTAGAATTCATGACTACTTATGCAGCTCATGAGATGAGCGTGTATACTTATGCAGCTCAGGAGATGTGCATATATACCTATTCCTCCTATTCCTCATTTACACGCGAGTTTGGAACACAAAACTCACCGAGCTAGCTCTTCCCTGATTCTACATCTCCCATCGTTGAATTGGAATCGCGTGCTAAATGCATTCCCATGAATCCATTATCACTCCGTTCTTCTTGAATCTCTCCAGCAATTGCATTTTGCAGATTCCCAGCATTGGCTGTGTTCGTCGTATTTGCAATCGACTCCTCCAATACTCGAAAATATGCATAAGTCCCCCAACCTACAAACGATTTTGAGCAACAGTTGAGATAACTTAGATGTTCAAGTCTAAAAGTACAATTCACTTAATTAACTTGATGAATGACCAGCTTCACAACTTGCTCACTTTAAGACAATTTAGATTACTTGCATATGAGGGAATAATGCATCAACCTTCAACATCAAGAGTGACACACCATGTTATACGGAATCAGATGAGTATCAGATATGGGTACACATCTACCAGGGGTAATCTAAACTTTTTAATGTTTCTTTTTTCCTGACACTACCGAGATATTACATCAACCGTGTATTGAAAATTTCAGAGTGAGATTCACAAGTCAATGTGTTCTCCTTTTACTCCTAAAGGAGGAGATGCTACTCTAGCTATGTTATATGCTTTGTGGAATCTCACCGGTAATGCATTTACTACTGCGTATGACCATTCTAGAATACTTTTAAAAAGGGGGGAAAGAAAGAAAGAAGAGTTTGGGAGCATACCATTGGCATCATATGGTGGTGGGAAGAACTGCAAATAGCAAAATGTAGACACTACTAACCCTGCAAAGGATAATCTTAAGAAAGTAAATACACCAGGTCATGAACGAAAACAACTACTAGTATGAGCAATACCAACCTATGAGACCTCCAGCAAAGACATCCTGCCAGTGGTGCCAATAGTCATCAACTCGAGAAATTCCCACAAGCGATGCAACCAACAAAGGGAGAAAAACAACACATAGTTTTGCAACATGTCCTCTGCGGTCAAATACTTTGATTTTTCCAGACAAGTAAAGTGAAAGAAAACACATACCGGCAAAGGACCCTAAAAAATGAATCCAGAAATCCTCCAACGATTACAGTGCGGAAATGACTAGAAGAATTGAAGAGTATTATAACAATCTGAAAATATTCATTATCTCGACAAATATGAATATTAATTGCCGGTATAAGAGGAACTTACAAGAGGTGTGCCCACTTGGAAAGCTTTTATGCCCTTCCTTAATGACACCTTTATCGCCATGACATATGACATTTCCCCATTGATCATAAGCCTGTGAAGCATCTAAGATGAGTTCCTTTCTATAAACAATGACATTACAAAAAGTCAAGGTAGTAGTGAAAGTTTATATTCCCAGAATAGCAGGTCTAGAGAAGCGTACATCCTTTCCATCTGGAAAACAGCGCCAAAAAAAGTCTGGCCGAGGCCGTCCAACTGCATTTTTTATCGAATCAGTGATAACGGCCGTTACTAGAATGGAGAATAAGAGACCTGCATTAGCAAACTAATTTTAGTAATCACTTTAAAGTTGTGATACTCCTTTTAAACTATGCTGAAGAAAATTTTGTTGATAAAACAGAGAAATATCCAAAAGGTACACTTACCTAGTACAGCATGATGAAGATCATAAACATCCCTCCTACGGATGTACACAATGAGAAAAATCATCATTGGCAACAAAATTGCATACATCTAAATATCAGGGGGCAAGAACGAAAAAGAGAGTGAGAGAGAGTAAAAGGGGTAACTTAAACAGAAAATAATAATGTCACTGTAAAAGCAAGACAAACAAAAATTACCGGCACAGCCCAAACAGGAACTGTATTACTTTTAAAGGGGTATCGTAGATCTTCCATCATATCCTTCCCAACAAAGCGATAAAATGGATGAATGATATAGAGGATAACTTCTATCACCACAAGCAACAGAAGAATAAGCCAATCATGCATGTGTGTCCTTGCAACAGCAGCACCATGGGACCTTACTGTATGTGAACCAAGATGGACTTCCTGCATTTTTTGCTGTTTCAAAAATATGAAAAGAACCCCGTCAGGCTATGTATTATAGGAACTGAGGCACTATAAGGAAATTGACTACAACCAACACAGGATGCAAACTCCTCCAGTAAAAAAGAAAAATAACAAAACTTAAATTCCACTAGAAATAATGAATGCCAATTTAAAGCTGGGAAGATGAACTCCTGAGATAAGCACATGATTAGCTCAGATAACCAAACATTTGAATTTGACATTACTAGTTTTAGAAAAAGGATTGAGCAACCTTGTACCAAGAACATAATTGAAATGAAAAAAATCTTGACATCTTTATATGTTTCATCGTAGAAATTTGACAGGAATGCAGCCTTGGCAGGATAACTGCCGATTTATAAACTGCATTCCCACTCCCAAGAAAAAGGTTGATGAACAGAATGTCAAGGGAAGTCGGTTGAACATTGCAATTCCAGCATCAAATAAGATGAAGACAAAAATCAATACATCAGGCCATTGTCCATCTGAATATTCACAACTATATTCAGTTCAAACGAAGATGCCTAATTTTCATCTCTCTCCTCCGGAAGAGACATTTACAGCCAGTATACACCTGTAATCTACTAGATTTGCATACTTGAATATTCCAATATGTTAAGGTCGCAGAAAATAACGTTTATCCAAATGTAAAAGAAAATAAAAAGTGATACCTCTTTATTCCCCTGTTCTATCAATGGAAGGTCAAGGGAAGACAAATAATGACTAGCACTTGCAGAATTCTCAACCCTCTTGCTTGATGAATCCTAGCCAACAACCATCCAGTATTCAGAGATGAAATATGAACCACCCTCCCCACCCCCGCCAACCCCAAACCACAAGAAACCCTGCCCCTTTTACACCTTGAATTAGGAAGTTCATGTTCAGGTTTATATTTCCGGTTTCTGACTTTTCAATGATTCTTGAGCTCAAGTGAAGATAGTATAGGATGGCTGAAAGATCATAACCAACATATATGTATGATTTTTTTTTAAAACGCATTTTTTCTTATAACCCAGAAATCAGTCCAGAGATAGAACAAACAATAAGTAAATAACAAAAGGTAAATATTACATTCATTCAAATTTTGCCTCTTTAGTTAAATTCAATGGCATAGATAAATAGTTAGCTAGCAAAAACCTATAAAAATAATAAATTTATGTTTGAGGCACTAGAATAGCAGCGATCAACACTATAGATGAAAACTATAAAGCTTGGGGACTATTTTAACTCAACCAAATAGTCCAACCATACATTCCCATTCACTGATTAACACAGAAAGCATAAAACTCATGAGATGGATGGCTTCTACGCATGAAAGACTTACAATTAGATGTTAGGCAGCCACAAATAGAACAAAATCTAAATTCCCAACTCAATAGTACGGCTCGAATATACCATGAAACAATCAATAATAAAATTCTACTAAACCATCACTCATCCCTAGGGTCTCCAATATACATCGGCACGAAGTAAAATGTCAGGATCAAAGAACATATAATTTTTCAAAAAAAATAATTTCCAGTCTTTAGTTAATCTTAAGAGAAGATCTTAGAAATGATTGATAGTGATATGCATTTCAACCAAAGATTTCTTCAGTCTTAGCTAAACAGAGAAAATAAACTAACTGAAATTTGAATGCAAAAACCCTTACTGCCAATAATTGAATAATTAACCTCCACCATCAATTTCTGTCAACAGAACAAAAGCTAAGACTGAAATTGATAGTGGAAATACAGGAATTGTTCTGCAATACTAAAGGCATATAAACCAATTATACAGGAAAAGTGAAAACACATGGAAAACAACTAGAAAAAGGGGAGGAAACCCATTGAATGAACATTCTTAGCTATATTCAAAGTAATATATTTATCACCATACAAATGATAAACATTTCAAGTCAATAATTATAAATCCCACTAACCTGAAAAATATTCCTGAAATTCTTAAGCCATAAAAGAAAAACTGAGTTCCAGGAAGCCATGGAGCATAAAATAATAAAAAACGCACACGACAGATGCAGATAATAACTGTGTTTTGTATAGTAATAGTAAAAATATATCCAAAAATGCCAAAGAACCCAGAAAAAAAAAAGTCAAGAAGATGAAAAGGACCCAAGTGCTTGTACAATGTACAGTTCACACTCCAAGTAGACACTAAAGCAAAATATCCTTAAGCTCAAATGATTCTGATTAAAAAAAGTAGTGGTAAAAAGTGAGCTAGCAATGACAAAAGTGACTGAAACATAATGAAAGAGTTTACCTAAGAGCTTTTGGGGTTTTGAAAAGAAAGGAGGCTGTTCCCGCAGGCGGCGACCGATTAAAGTGATGTTTTTTTTTTCCTTCATTAAGATACAACCAAAACAAATACTGTACTATATATAATAAAAATAGTGTTCTTTTAATTTAATAAAAATGAATTGTTTATTTTAATATAGGTAAAATGGGATTATCGGTAAGATTTAAAATCTTGATTTTTGCGAATAAATATATCACTAACTAAAACTAAACAAATCTACGTTTGACAAATAACAGGTTTTATTGAATATAAATATATTTTAAAATTTAGTTATTAAGTGATTTAATATTAATCAGGTCTTGATAAAGTTTAAGTCATAAAACTGAGAATCTATGATCGGTCTAACATGTATATTGTGCAAATCATTTGTAGGGTATTTTTAGATTTATTTTGTAGAAGAGCATGCAACTTCCATAGGATATGATGTAAGCATTCAAGCCCTTCTTTTAGCCACTGGATGAGTTCTCTTAGAGTGAGATTACCTATGATCTATCGATTTTATGGTAGTATTTATTCATATATATATATATATATATATATATATATATATATATATATATATATATATATACCATGTTTGGTAAAGAGATGTTTGAACAAAAAATTAGAGGTTTGAGTCATAATTAGACGTTTGACCAGTCAAATCCACTAATATTGTTGTTTGGTAAATAGCGGATTGGGGTAAAACCGCTAAATTTGAAAAAACTCATAGTAAGAGCTTTTTGAGATTAGAGGTTTGATATTAGAGTTGTAAAGACTCTTTTACCCTTACCAATTACTAAAAATCTCAAAATAACGTAAATTAAATAATTTCTCACCCTATTTATAAGCTAATCCTATTTTTTTTCTTTTTACTATCACATATTTATATGTGTATTTAAATTTATTAATTAATTAAATTATACTAAAATAATTATATAAATAATAAATTAATATATAATTATTTGAATATGTTTAGAAAATTTATATTAAAAATAATTTTATAGATCTAATTAATAATAATTAGATACAAAATATTGATAACTAATAAAATATTCAAAAAAGTATTGAATATAAACATGTCCTTATATGTCATTTTATTTGTTTAAATAATCTAACAACTATCAGCTATTAGTTAATTTTACCAAACACTTTTATACAATCAGTTAATGCAATTCGCTAGTCAAATCAGCTAATGCAATCAGTTATCAGCTATCAGCTAATGCAATCCGTTATCCGCTATCAGCTATCCGCTAGTTACCAAACATGGTCATATATTTTTATTTTTTGACAACACACATTTTATACACAAATGTACTAAAATTTAAATTTCCTTAAATAAATATTAATTTTTTTACACTCATTCAAATCTATGAAATATCTTATGTCATTAATAAATATATTTTAATAACATTTAATGTTGTCCACCACCATTGATCAAATATTAGTTATGGTTAGTAGTTAAGTGCACTCGTTCAACCTTACAAGTCTTAGGTTCAAATCTATCACTTAATTTTATTTTCTTTATTTTTTACCAATAAAAAAACGATATAAAATATATAAAAAATGTTGCCATTCACATGGCCAATGATTGATTGTGTCTCACCACTTCCTTTCTTCTCTTTCATTTATTTTCCTCTACTTAGATAACGGAAAACTGATTCAACACTCTTACTTGGCAAATTTTTTCATGTCAGCAAATTAATATTAAATAACATTTTAGATAAAAAAAGTTCAATCACATATGAATAAACTCAATTTTGCAAGATTTTTTATCATTCTTCTCCATTTTTTTAACTCGTTGATATAATTACTAATTTTGTTCGAGTTAAAACTTGTTTATTTTGTTCTCGCTTTAGTAATAAACTTGTGATGTGATGTTTGATTAGTTAGTCTTTTTTATGTCTAAAAAAAGAAAAAAACTAAATATTTCTAAATATACTATGTGGCTTTATTATTGTGTGTATGCTCGTTATTATATGTGTGTGTGTTTCTTCATATTATATTATGTATGCATGTGTGTGTTATATGATTATCATTGCATGTATATTTTATGTATGTGTTGTATTGTTTGCATATATGTATTCATCAATTTCTTTAATATGAATGTAAACGTGTGAATGAATATGTGTGTATATAAGATTGTATGTTCGTTTATATATACGTGTATGCTTATTATGGATGTATATTATATATGTGTTATTACGCATGTGTGTATATTTAGTAACATCTCTAATGTTGTATTGCACGTTCAATGTTAATGTGCGATTATTATTATTATTATTTAAAAAAAATCAAATTATCATAAAGCCCATTTATATTAAATGTCCAGATCCATTTACAAATAATAAATACATAGCCCATTTCAGGCCTAATAAAGATTAAACCTAAGACTAATTATAAAAACACTAGAAACAATTTCAAAAACCCTAATCCTTATCTTTTTCTTTTGCAGTCGCCCATTCTCCACCGTTAGATCAAGATCTAATCGGACGGTCCAGATTGAGCCAAAGGTGACCGACTGACTTCTCCCACGCGCGGATCGCTTATCTTCTTTACCCGCGCGTGCGGCCCATGCCCCAGTCGCTCACCTTCTTCACGTGCCAACCGTTTCGTCGCCCTATCCACGCGCCCGAAGCAACTGCCGTAAAGCCCGCCGGCAATCTCAGCTTTCTCTCAACCACCATGCAGAAGAGAAATAAATAAAAAATGAGGATATCAAAAGCTAATTTTAGACAACAATCACCCACAATGTTAACATTTATTTTTTGCTTGCAAACGTAAACAAAAAAATGAGATATAAACTATGTAATCAGATCTGAATGTAAGAGGGGGATTCACATGAAAAAAGAAGAAAAATACTTGTAAGAACAGAGAGATTCACAATCAATAAAAAAACCTTCTGAGAATTTCTTGCTTCTTTACATTTCGAATCAATAAAAATAGCAACAAAAAGAAAAGAAAAGGAGCTTACCCACTTTCGGCTTTTGGAGTTTTCCGGTGACCAGAGCCTTCAATGAGCGATCCCAATGGTGAGAAGGTTGTTAGGGGTGCTAATCCTTCCCCACGCGTAACCAGCTCCCGAACCCTTTTTTCAGAACGAATCTATGGTTTTATGGTGTCCGGCCTACCTAAGTGGCCGGTGGCGACTCCAAAACCTTTTTTTGTTAAAATTCGATTTTTGTAAACTTTATTGTTTTCCGAGAAAGATAGAAAATGAATTTTCAAAACAAATTAAATAACTCGTAAGCGATTTTCGATTTTGACTTGAAAATAAAAACGTCGCTACAGCATGGCGACTCTGTTGGGGACGTATTTTTGTTTTACAAAAATAAAAGAGATACATTTGTTTTACAAAATTAAAAGAGAGTTAGGCCAAAAAATATTTGTGGTTTTAATCAAAAGAAACTATTGAAATTTAAATGGAAGTTAATTTAGGGTACTTAAGTGGATTTTGATCCAAATTGAACGGGCTTTGATAATTGGTGGTCCCTGAATCAATTTTTCATTTAATTTCTAAGGAATCACCGACATGTGTTGCATCATCAAGCTATATACCCTAGCTCTATCCCTTAAGTGGGAGTGAAACGCCCATACCTACGTGAGAAGCCCTCCACGAGTCGGTAATTCACTTCCGAAATCAACGCCTTTGACATGTGAGTAGCCCTCCACGTCATTAGGTTGTGATTTCCCTCGAACCGAATCCAATTCACAAGCTTGTAATGAGCCAGAATTGGGGTTCTTGTTGCCTTAGTAGGTAATGAGATAGGTTCGAGTACCCTTGTATTAAAACCAAACCCACATATGTGAGAATCTAGGAATCCCACCCCATTAGAGCAATGTGGTTAACCATAACAAGTTAGAATCCATGTTATTAGGAATCTGCTCTGGTTCGTTCTTGTTTGCTTTGATATTCTCTATATTTGTTGCTAACCCGTTTTCTTGTCTTACATTGCATAATCATGACATCATTCACATGAATTGTTGATTCGAGAACAGTCTAAACTTAAGGCTTTTCGTAATGAGAGAAAGAGTCCATAATGATGAGATTAAGAATCCCAAAGTTTAAGACCAATCGGAAGGTAAGTAAGGGTCAATCTAGTTGTTAGGAGAAGGAACTCAGATCTCAGTGATGCCATATGCACGGGCTATTTTCTTTTCTCGATGTAATGGGACTTGATCTCTATTACGAAAAGTTGTTTGACGAGGATGTTCACCAATCTACGCTACTTTTGCATTCATATTTGTATTTTTTTGATTGCATGCCTTTAAATTATCTTCTTGTCTTACACTTAATACATTGCATAAATTAGTAAATCATCGAAATTAATTACAAAATTTTTCTCCAGAAAATCTGCATTCATTCCACACCCACATCATACTCTTTTGTAAACAAGAAAAATAGAAGAGAGTTTTGCTAAGCTAGAAGCCGAATTAAGAGGTCGGGTGGAGCAAACTCAACATGAGTTAAGGGACGCCCTCATCAGGTCCCAACAGGATATGATGAAAGAAATATCTTAGCTGCTACAGACTAGCTTAAAAGGAAAGAGTGTTGTCGGGGATTCTCTACAAAGTTCGGATGACCATCCTTTTATTACCAAACCCTCATCCAACCCACTTCACGGGGCATCATCTTCTCATCAGGCTGGCGCCTTTGCCCAAGCTCAACCGGGTGTGACCTTTAGGAATCCTAAGATTATCGGAGGCAATATTCCAGATTTTGATGAGTTGGAAAAGATGAACCAAATGAAAGTTGAATTCTCCAAGCAATTAGAAGACACCCGAAAAGATCTCGAAGAGAGATTTCAGATAATGGAAGATGGAGAAGGTTCTTATGGACTTAATGTAACACCCCCTTCTCGTCCTGGTCGAGAACCAGGTCGAAGCGTGTTATCGATGAGCAATACGGTGATCGGTGCGATAAAGTTTCATCTTAACAACATTACTTTAATAAGTATTAGACATACAAACATTACCAATGTACTCACTAGTCCAATTTAAATAGGCGAGGACCACAATTAACAACTTAGGGCCATTTTGCAACTTTTACAAATATTAGGGACTAACTGGTAATTCTAATAAACTAAAGGTCTTTCGATGTGGATGACTTTACCAAATTGAAATTCATTATTCAAAGGTCAAGTCTACAATATTTCATTCAATTTGGGGATCATTAGCACACTCTAGGCTGTTTTGAAACGGGTGTACAAAAGTCAACTCCTGTTGACCTTTCCCTTAAGACTGTTTCGATACATGCTTGACCCGTATCGAAACGGATTGACCACCTTTGACTTTGACTCGTTCCGGTACGCTATGAACTCGTACTGAAACGTTGGTTTCTAGTGACAAAATGTTCTGGAACGACACTATTCCGTTTCAGTACACCCATACTCTTAGGTTTAGTATTGTACACCCGTATCGAAACGTCATCACCCGTTTCGATACGACCTGGCCTGTAATGACAGATTTTTTCTGGTTTTTATTCGATTTACCCTGTCGAACGATGTTCAAATGCAACGAAACTTCACACAAAATGTTTGAATAGTAAAAACTACTAGCATGCCAAGTTTCATGACCATATGAATTCGTTTACCATGTTTTTACCTTTTTGAGCTATGTATGCAATTTCAATCCATTTTAAACTTCACCAAAAGGCCATTTTAAGCTACATAACTTATTACAACTTAGGAAATATACCAACATATCAAAATAGGCGCAAATGACTAGTTCGACTACTTTGCCACCTTCCTAGGAGTTTATAAGACAAAAACACATTACTTGGGCCTGGTAGTGACTTGTCTAGCTTGCCGATTCGATCTTCCGACACACAAACCTTCTGAACCTGAAATGCATGAGATGAGACACGTTAGGCATACTTTGCCTAGTGAGGCAGTCACAAACAATGTAAGTAAAAATAATGCCATGGTTATACTTAAACATGATCTCATGCCAACGATGTCGATGCTATGCAATAATATATAATGTATAAACATGTTTCAATTTCATTCTTAATCCTTGGATTGAATCAAGATCATGGATACGCGAATTCCCCCGCCTCGCCAAATCAATAAATGGTCTAGTCTCTCCGCCTCACCAATATGACCAATAGCAACACATCCCTCCGCCTCACCAAATCAATATAGGTCGTAGCCTTAGGACCGTAGTCCACCCGTACACTGAGCTCATGAATTCTATGGCATGCTAATTATATCCAAAGTCCATTCCAATCCAAGGTTGCAACATTCATATTTATTTCAATAATCAATGATATACCAATGTTCGGTGAATTCAATATCGTCGATGACCAATACATATATCTCATCATCAATAACTCATAGTTTGATATCAATATCAATGTCCGATGGTTTCTATACAATAATCCAATGACAATGCCTATATCAATGACAATACACTATGAGAATATCAATGACAATAACCAATGTTCAATGACAACTTACCGACACTTACCAAAGTGTCTGATTAACCATCCAATGCAATTTCTTCAACAACAATGTTAGCGATGTAATCTAAAATATCAAATAATGATCCGGGAAGGCCTTTCGCCTAAACCCGAGACTCCGACTACACTCACCTTGAGACTCCGAAGCTTTCAAGAATCTCGGATGACAATCCCCTTAGTCCTAGCTTTGGACGGAGACGATGGATGCTCCTTATCGATGTCTTGAGCTAGGAAATCAATAGGAAGATTGTTAAGGTCGATATTTTGATATCAAAATCAATACAACAATATCAAGATCGATAACCGTTTTCAATAGAGATTACAACGATGAGATATCCATGGATAGTCAAAACCCTAGCTTAGATTACACTCAATATATCTATGGAATCCAATAAGCGATTGAGGAGTATAGCTTACCCGATCGATAGCAATGATTCGATATCGATAAAACGAAGAAATAGCAAAGCTTAAATTTCCTCCAATGGAGGTGTGTGCTTAAGATTGAAGATGAGAAGGATGGAGAGGTGCTTGCTTACTAAACAGTCGGGTAAGCTCCCTCTAGCTTTGGTTTCTTTATTTTATCACCAAGCTTTCCTTTTGAAGAACTAATGTTTTGATATAATAATTGAAAAATAGTTTTGGACTAAATTGAAAAGATTTCAAAAATGCCTTTTAAGTCCAAACAACTTAAAAATATGTTTGAGAATTGTTTTAAGAGGTTTTGAAGTGTTTTCTAAAGCTAAACTTTACAAAACAACTCAGGTGTTTCGAAATACCCTTAGGCGTTTCGAAACAACCATTCACAGTTTCAAAACGTTCCGAAACAGCTCTGCCTGTTTCGGAACGAGCTTTAATATGGGTGAGAATTTTGCTTAGCGTTTCGATATGGCCTCACCGTTTCGATACGCCTTTGTGGCAAAGACCTCAACGATTAAAATCCCCAACGGCTCTTTAATTTGCAGCTCAACTGTCACTCGTTCTGAAATGGGGTTGCTACCGTTTCGATACGGATCAAGGTGTTTTGAAAAAATCAGAGGTGTTTCGAAACGGATTGCTGCATCAGACTTCAACGGCTAGTTCTGAAGAGGGGCGTTCTGATACAGGCTCGACTGTTTCGAAATGGACATCACCAAAACTGCAATTGATATGGGAAATAAAGTCTCCAACGGCTCCAAAACAACCCCAACAGTCCTCAACGGCTACAAACTCATTTGGAAGTATAAAAGGGACCTCCAAGCATCAAGTAATGGTTAATGCTTCAATTGTCAACAACATCATGATAAGAAAATTGTCTTAGGGCTTTATTGTTCAAATTCTTGTATAGACAACACTTGTGAGCCTAATTGTCAAATTTGCTCAAGTGTTTAGGTTTTGGGTGAGAGCTTTATTTGTGCAAACATATACCTTGTAGAGGGATTTCTAGTTTTCTAAGTCTTTCTTGTGTATGAGAGTGTTCGGTCAAGCTTTGGGTAGAATACTTGATCAGTGTAACGGTTTCCTCTTAAGCCGAGAAAAGGGGACGAAATTCTTAGTGAATTTGCTTGAAAATCCTTAGTGGGAAGCTAAGGTAGTGGATGTAGACTTTGGTTATAAGGTTGAACCACTATAAATCCTTGTGTCAATTGCCTATCTTTCTATTCCCACAAAAACACACAAATATCCAACTTCTCCGAACTCGGCAAACACATCTGTTGAAGGAATCGAGCACCTTAAAACCCAACAATTGGTATCAAAGCTTGACTCAATTGAAGAGGACTAACATCCTATTGAGGCGATCCGACAAGCTCGATCAACATCTCATTCAACCGGCTCAATGGTGCAATCCATCGACAAGCCTCCTTTCTTCAACGACACCAATTATGCTTATTGGAAGACAATGATGATGTTCTTTGTCAAATCCAAAGACTACAAGCTTTGAGATATCATTGAAGATGGCCCGTTTGTATCACAAGGAAGCAAGGCGGAGTGGAGTGCCGACGACCGTAAGAAGATGGAGCTAAATTGCAAGGCATTGCACTTTATCTTTTGTGCACTTAGCCTCAACATCTACGAGATTATGTCTACTTGTGAGAGTGCCAAGGAAGTTTGGGACAAGCTCAAAGTTACATACGAGGGGAAAAACAAAGTAAAGGAGACCAAGATCGGCCTCCTCAACCTAGAGTATGAAAACTTCAAGATGAATCCAGAAGAGGACATTGAAAAGATGTTCAATAGGTTCTCCACCATCACCAATGGACTCAAAGGTTATGGAAAAGCCATCCCGGATGAGAAGCTTGTCCGAAAGCTCATCTACTCCCTTCCCAAGTCATGGGACTCAAAAAGGATCGCCATCATCAAAGCCAAGAATCTCAAGACTTTGAAGCTTGATGAGCTCATGGGGTCACTTCTCACTCACCAAATAATGAAGAAAAACAAAGAAGAGGAGAAGAAGAAGGAAGCGATTAGAGCTATGGGGGAGACGAAGCTCAAAGGGCTTGGTATCAACACAAATGTCATTACTCTCAAATCCTCCACATGCCATCCTGTAGATTCAAGTGAGGAGGAAAGTGTAGATGAAGAGATGACCTATCTCTTCAACAAATTTTCCCGGTTCTTGAAGAGCAAAATGGAAAAATCCAAGTATGAATCGAGGAAGAAGATGAAGGAATCCCACAAGTCCAATAAGAAGGGATCATCTTCAAAGCAAGCATATGTGACCACATGGAGTGATGAAGACTCCACTGATGATGAGGAAGTCCACCTATGCTTGATGGCTCTCAATGAGGGGGAGGTAACTTCTAACTCATCTATTTCAAATTCATATACATTTGATGAGTTACAAGATGCCTATGATGATTTGCTTTTGGAATTCAAGGAATCATTTTCTAAGAACAAAAAGTTGATTTCAAAATTGAAAAATGAGAATGATTTGCTTTCCAAAACAAATCTTGAGTTTGAAGCAAAATTGGAGGATTTTGAACAAAAAGTTTCACATTTGCAAAACTTGCTTCAAACAATGGAAAAGGATCATCAACAAGAAATTGATGATCTTAAAAAGGGAAAAGATTTGATTTCCAATGAAATTCAAAAGAAAAATGATTTTGGAAAATCAAATTTTTATGTAAGACAATCTAGTGCCCCTACATTTATAAATGGAAAATGTTTTAGAAGTGTTTGGGTCCCAAAAGGACTAACCACTTCAACTAAAAAGGATGAAATTGAAAAATGGATTCCTAAGAGGACTAAATTTTGTGCAACAAACGTTTATGGATCCAAAGCAATTTGGATACCAAAATTTGTATAATTGTCTTGATTAGGTGTGATGGAGATGTTCAACAAGTCCAATCAATGAGGGGGAGCTCCATGCACACAAGGAAGAACACTTGAAGAAGGAAGGCTTCACATCCTCCCTTGGAGTTCAAGTGTTGGTAAAATCTACTTGTTTTTTTTATTTGCTTAATTCAATTTACTTTCTTTTAATTCAAATGATTATCATGTGTTGGAATAACATTCTTTGATGATGCTTTGTGTAAGGAGAGCCATTTTTAAAACCAAAATTCTTGTTTTTGTCATATTTTTTTACCTCCTAAGTTATTTTGAACTTAAAGTTATTTAAAGTCTTTTAGATATAACAAAAAGGGGGAGAAATGGTTTGAAAAATTGCATTTTCAAGAGAATAAGGGGGAGCTTTAACTTCTTTTAATTTTTGAAATCTCTTATTCAAATTTTTAAATACAAAGGGGAGAATCCCAAAAAAAATTTCAATATAGTTTTATTATATCAAAAAGGGGAGATTGAAAAACTAATGTTTTGATATAATAATTGAAAATTAGTTTTGGACTAAATTGAAAAGATTTCAAAAATGCCTTTAAGTCCAAACAACTTAAAAATATGTTTGAGGATTGTTTTAAGAGGTTTTGAAGTGTTTTCTAAAGCCAAACTTTACACAACCACCCAAGTGTTTCGAAACACCCTTAGGCGTTTCGAAACAACCATTCACAGTTTCAAAACGTTCCGAAATAGCTCTGCCTGTTTCGAATCAGGCTTTAATCTAGATGAGAATTTTGCTTAGCGTTTCGATACGGCCTCACCGTTTTGATACGCCTTTGTGGCAAAGACCTTAACGGTCAAAATCCCCAACGGCTATTTTCCCAACGGCTTTTTAATTTGCAGCTCAACTGTCACTCGTTCCGAAACGGGGTTGCCACCATTTCGATACGGGTCCAGGTGTTTCGAATCAACCATAGGTGTTTCAAAACGGATTGCTGCATTAGATTTGAACGGCTAGTTCTGAAAAGGGGCGTTCCGATACGAGCTCGACTGTTCCGAAATGGACAGCACCAAAACTGCAATTAATGTGAGAAATAAAGTCTCCAACGGCTCCAAAACAACCCCAACTGTCCTCAACGACTACAAAATCATTTGGAAGTATAAAAGGGACCTCTAAGCATCAAGTAATGGTTAATGCTTCAATTGTCAACAACATCATGATAAGAAAATTGTCTTAGGGCTTTATTGTTCAAATTCTTGTATAGACAACACTTGTGAGCCTAATTGTCAAATTTGCTCAAGTGTTTAGGTTTTGGGTGAGAGCTTTATTTGTGCAAACATATACCTTGTAGAGGAATTTCTAGTTTTCTAAGTCTTTCTTGTGTATGAGAGTGTTCGATCAAGCTTTGAGTAGAAAGCTTGATCGAAGTAACGATTTCCTCCTAAGCCGAGAAAAGGGGACGAAATTCTTAGTGAATTTGTTTGGAAATCCTTAGTGGGAAGATAAGGTAGTGGATTTAGACCTTGGTTAGAATGTTGAACCACTATAAATCCTTGTGTCAATTGCCTATCTTTCTATTCCCACAAAAACACCCAAATATCCAACTTCTCCGAACTTGGCAAACACATCTGTTGAAGGAATCGAGCACCTTAAAACCCAACAATTGGTATCAGAGCTTGGTTCAATTGAAGAGGATTAACATTCTATTAAGGTGATCCGGCAAGCTCGATCAACATCTCATTCAACTGGCTCAATGGCACAATCCATCGACAAACCTCTTTTCTTCGACGAGACCAATTATGCTTATTGGAATACAAGGATGATGTTCTTTGTCAAATCCAAAGACTACAAGCTTTGAGATATCATTGAAGATGGCCCGATTGTACCAAACTTTACAAAACCACCCAGGTGTTTCGAAACACCCTTAGGCGTTTCGAAACAACCATTCACAATTTCAAATCGTTCCAAAATAGCTCTGCTTGTTTCGAAATGGGCTTTAATCCGGGTTAGAATTTTGCTTAGCATTTCGATACGGCCTCACCATTTCGACACGCCTTTGTGGCAAAGACCTCAATAGTCAAAATCTCCATCGACTATTTTCCCAACGGCTTTTTAATTTCCAGCATAACTTTCACTCATTTCGAAACGGGGTTGCTACTGTTTTAATACGGATCAAGGAGTTTCAAAACAGCAAGAGGTGTTTCGAAATGGATTGTTGCATCAGACTTCAATGGCTAGTTCTGAAAAGGGACGTTCCGATACGGGCTCGACTGTTCCAAAACAGATATCACCAGCAATTAATGTGGGAAATAAAGTTTCCAACGGCTCCAAAACAACCCCAACGATCCTCAACGGCTACAAACTCATTTGGAGGTATAAAAGGGACCTCCAAACATCAAGTAATGGTTAATGCTTCAATTGTCAACAACATCATGATAAGAAATTTGTCTTAGGGCTTTATTGTTCAAATTCTTGTGTGGACAACACTTGTGAGCCTAATTGTCAAATTTTCTCAAGTGTTTAGATTTTGGGTGAGAGCTTTATTTGTGCAAACATATTCCTTGTGGAGGGATTTCTAGTTTGCTAAGTCTTTCTTGTGTTTGAGAGTGTTCGATCAAGCTTTGGGTAGAAAGCTTGATTGGTGCAACGGTTTCCTCCTAAGTCGAGAAAACGGGACGCAATTCTTAGTGAATTTGTTTGGAAATCCTTAGTGGGAAGCTAAGGTAGTGGATGTAGACCTTGGTTAGAAGGTTGAACCACTATAAATCCTTGTGTCAATTGCCTATCTTTCTATTCCCACAAAAACACCCAAATATCCAACTTCTCTGAACTTGGCAAACACATCGGTTGAAGAAATCGAGCACCTCAAAACCCAACACCTTCAATTGAAGGAAAGTCATCAGATCACTCCACGTAAGTGGAGATTTTAATTAAAGAGGGCTAATCGCAAGGTTAGTCCCTCACTTCTCACTACATTATGGATTTTTCCTTTCATATTACATTATCTTCAATTTAGTCACCAAAAAGGTCCAATATTGTCCAATAGAGTTCAATGGCGATGTTTTAAGCCCATTTAAGGCACGATATCAATAATTAACTAGTCAATACAATATTTAGACTTCATCAATGTAGGATTTCTGATCATCGGGACTTAATTTCGACTAGACCGGATTTTGGGGTGCTACAACTCTCCCCTCCTTAAGAAAAATTCGTCCTCGAATTTTTACCTGAACTGAAGAGATGCATATATTTTTGTCTCATAGTCTCTTCAGGCTCCCAAGTGGCTTACTCAACAGTGTAGCTCTTCCAGAGCACTTTAACTAACGATACAGTTTTGTCGCGAAGCCTTTTGACTTCCCTAGCAAGAATCTGAACCGATTCTTCTTTGTAGGATAGATTTGGTCGAAGTTCTACAGATTCGGGTTCCGCAATGTGTGAGGGGTCAGATCGATGCTTCTGAAGCATTGAAACATGAAATACATCGTGGATTTTACTCAATTCTGAGGGTAACAATAGTCGATAAGCCACTGGACTAATCTTTCAATGATTTCAAAGGGTCCAATGAACCAGGGACTCAATTTTCTCTTCTTGCCAAACCTCAGGACTTTCTTCCACGGTGACACTTTAAGAAAGGCTTTTTCACCAACTTCATACTCAATGTCTCTTCTTTTAAGATCAACATAAGCCTTTTGTCGATCAAAGGCAACCTTTAAACGATCATGAATAATGGTAACCCATTCTTCAGTTTCATGAAGCAAGTTAGGGCCTAACATCTTGCCCTCACCAAGCTCCGTCCAACACAATGGAGTTCTGCATCACCTACCATATAATGCTTCATACGGGGCCATTTGGATGGATGCTTGGTAACTGTTGTTGTAGGCAAACTCAACCAGAGGTAGAGATTTCTCCCAAGTTCCACCAAAATCGATAATACATGCTGGAAGCATGTCTTCCAATATCTGTATAGGGAGATTCAATAACAATGCAAATTTCTAGATTTTCAATAGACATATTGTTCGATGATTTACTTGAGTTACCCTTTCTAACTGACCATCAGATTGAAGGTGAAAAGCTGTGCTAAGTTTAACTCTGGTGCCTAGAGCTCGTTGTAAGGTTCTCTAAAATCGAGATGCAAATCGAGGATCTCGATCGGAGATGATGGACTTAGAGTCAGATTACTTCCTTGATATACTAGTAAACTAATTTAAGAAGACCGTAGTCCATTCCTACTGGTATAAAATGGGATGACTTCGTGAAACGATCTACAATAACCCATATAGCATCATGCCTTGCAGGGGTTAATGGTAGACCACTAATAAAGTCCATGGTTATCTTTTCCCATTCCCATTTTGGTGGATCGATAAGCTGTAATAGTCTAGTAGGAGCACAATGTTCTGCGTTAACACGTTGGCACGTGAGGCATTTGGAAATGTAATCAATTATGGCCTGCTTCATGTCTGGCCACCAATAGAGCTCACGTAGGTTTTTATACATTTTCACAGACCCAGGGTGAACAAAAAAAGAACTTATATGAGCTTCGGAAATGATGTCAGTGTGAAGAGTTTCATCATTAGGTACACAAACTCGATCATGGTAACATAGGAGTCCTTCCAAATTAATTCTGAAGTTAGGGTTATTCGATAGCTTATAGACAATGATTTGAAGCTTGAGATCTTGCTCTTGCAAATCCTTGATTCGTATAATGATGGTAGACTGGACTTGAAGTTCAGCTACGAGACAACGATGCTTTGAAGTCGGAAGTGAGCGTTAATTGCTCGAGGGGCTACAATATAACAATATTACGATGTGTTAGTGTGCTTCACAATACCTATATCTTCAAGTCTATTATCAATGCTTACCGGGAAAAGGTTTGCGGCTGAGCGCATCAACTACAACATTGACCTTGCCCGGATGGTAATCAATGACCAAATAATAATCTTTAAAAAGTTCAATCCACCTCCATTGTCGAAGATTCAACTCCTTTTGAGTCAAAAATATTTGAGGCTTTTATGGTCGGTGAAAGGATAGCATTTCTCCCCGTAGAGATAATGCCTATTGATTTTCAATACAAAGACAACTGCAACCAATTCAAGGTCGTGGGTGGGATAATTCGTCTTGTGTGGCTTAAGTTACCTTGAAGCATAAGTAATAACCTTGCCTTTTTGCATCAATACGCATCCTAACCCAAGGTGCGATGCATCACTGTAAAATGTATAGTCTTTTCCAGACTCGGGCTGGGTCAAGACAGGTGCATGGGTCAGAACTTGTTTTAACTGATCAAAGCTTTGTTGTTGAACCTCGGTCCAAACAAAAGGAGTTTCTTTCCTCAATAATTTGGTTAAAGGATCGGCTAACAAAGAAAATCTTTCACGAATCTACAGTAATAGCCAGCAAGCCCAAGGAAGCTTCTGATTTCACCAATGTTCTTTAGTGGATTCCAATCTACAATAGCTTGGATTTTCTTCGGGTCCACCTGAATGCCCGAAGCCAATACGATATGCCCTAGAAAGGAAACTTCGGTGAGCCATAACTCACACTTGGAAAACTTCGCATACAACTATTTCTCTCTCAAAGTCTGAAGTACAATACGAAGATGATATCGATGCTCCGTTTCATTCTTGGAGTAGATCAAGATGTCATCTATAAACACCACTACGAATTTATCAAGATAGGGTCTAAATACCCGATTCATTAAGTCCATAAAAGCTGCCGGTGCATTAGTTAGCCCAAAAGGAATCACCAATAATTCACAATGTCCATATCTTGTACGTAAGGCAGTCTTAGGCACATCACACTCCTTGACTCTTATTTGATAATAGCTTGTCCTTAAATTGATCTTGGAAAACACAAAGGCATCTCTTAATTGGTCGAACAGGTCGTCTATTCTAGGCAATGAACATTTATTCTTGATGGTTACTTTATTCAGTTGTCTATAGTCAATGCACAACCGCATAGAACCATCCTTCTTCTTGACAAAGAGAACTAGTGCTCCGCATGGTGAAGAGCTCGGTTGAATGAAACCCTTGTTCATAAGGTCCTAAATTTGAGCTTTTAATTTTTTCAAATCCACAGCCGCCATCCGATATGGTGCAATGGAAACGGGAGCAGTCCCAGGTTG
Organism: Hibiscus tridactylites; assembly: GCA_958450335.1. Classification (NCBI taxonomy): domain Eukaryota; kingdom Viridiplantae; phylum Streptophyta; class Magnoliopsida; order Malvales; family Malvaceae; genus Hibiscus; species Hibiscus tridactylites. The sequence goes on from OY288267.1 coordinate 79,995,036, forward strand.
CACCTCGATGCCAAATTCCACTTCACGGGTTGGGGGCAATCCCGGAAGTTCATCAGGGAATATATCAGGAAATTCACATACGGTGTCAATGTTCTGTAGTTGCAGCTCACCTTTGGTTTCCAATGACAAGACGATACAACGATGGATTCCTCGCATTCATCAGAACAACATTTTCTTTACCCAAACCCCTAAGATACAACTTCCTCTTACAACAATCTACCCAGCTTGATGTTTACTAAGCCAATCTAAGCCTAGGATAGCGTCGAATTCATGGATCGGTAAAGCCAACAAATTGGACGGAAAAGGAATCCCTTGAATCATTAAGAGACAATTCTTGCACACTACTCTTACGGTGACACAATCTCTTAAGGGATTGGTTACAGAGATTCTCGATATCGTTGGTTCAGAAGACGTGTTATACTTTTTAACTACAATGGTTCTTATGAATGAACGGGTTGAACCAGGGTCAATCAATGCATATAAAGGATGCAAATTTAACTCAATGGTACCTGCAATGACATCAGGTTCATCTTCTTTTTCCCGGCTCCTCACATGTTACATTTGGGCAGGAGCCTTTGAATCTTGTTTGTTAAAGGGCTCTCTGGTCCACTCGATCGTCCAAAAGTCCCAGAAGAACCCTGCTTTGATCCTTTACCTCGGAAGGATTGAGCAGGAGAAGCAGTAGTAGTCGGTGTGGCCACAGATTTAGTTGTATTCATAGGACAGTCACGTATGAAGTGACCTTGCTCACCACAATAATAACAAGCTCTAGTCTGCTTCCGACATTGTCCAGCCAGATGCTTGTTTTGACAATAATTACACAGTGGATATTGGTTGCCTCGGTTCGATCCTCCAATACTATCAACAGATGCTGCTTTGGCAAAAGACTGCGTCAAAGACTGAGGTCTCTCAATGTTCCCGGAGCGGGAAGGCTGTGGGTAGACATTCTGCTTGGGGCCTTGATATCTCCCCTTTGTTCCATCTTGAGGTCGTGAATCATCTCTAAACCTCTTCTCAAACTTCCCAGACCCACCAGCTCGTTGGGCTTTCTGGGCAGCTTCAGGTAAGCTCTCTCTAGCTTTTGTTTCTTTATTTTATCACCAAGCTTTCCTTCAATTGAAGGAAAGTCATCAGATCACTCCACGTAAGTGGAGATTTTAATTAAAGAGGGCTAATCGCATGGTTAGTCCCTCACTTCTAACTACATTATGGTTTTTGCTTTTCAAATTACACTATCTTCAATTTAGTCACCAAAAAGGTCCAATATTGTCCAATAGAGTTCAATGACGATGTTTTAAGACCATTTAGTGTTCGATATCAATAATTAACTAGTTAATACAATATTTAGACTTCATCAATGTAGGATTTCCGATCATCAGGACTTAATTCCGACTAGACCGGATTTTGGGGCGTTACACTTAACGTTAGAGAGCTCAGTTTAGTCCTGGATGTGGTAATCCCCTACAAGTTTAAGACTTTGGAGTTCGAGAAGTTTGATGGGTGGACTTTCCCCACCACGTACATCGTCATGTTTTGTCGAGAGATGGCCGCATTCATCAGCAACACGAAGCTTTTGATCCATTGTTTTCAGGACGGTTTTGTAGGGCCTGCTCTAAGGTGGTATAATCTGTTGACTCGGGCCCAAATCAAGTCTTGGAAAGATTTGGCCCAAGCTTTCACAGATCAATGTAAGCACATAACTGATATGGTCCCCAATAGGCTTTTGCTACAAACCATGGAACAAAGGCTCGATGAAAGCTTCCGTGAGTATGCCCAGCAGCATTGGCGGGATATAGCGGCTCAGGTTCAACCTCCACTACATGAGAATGAGATTTCTCTGATGTTCATAAACACGCTAAAAGGAACACTCTAAGATCGTTTGATCATAAACCCTATTGGCAGCTTTGGGGATTTGAGCCTGACAAAAGAGGGCATTGAAGATGCCATTAAGAAAGGGAAAATAATCGACCCCTACAATGCGACCACCCGCAAGGGGCATGACTCTCAGGTTCATATGGTGGGTTCTCGCCCAAACAATCAGCCTCAAGGTCGCTCCCGTCGTCAACCATCTTGGTCTGCAAAGCCTTCAAGGGATCTTCATTCAATTCCTATGACTTGCACCGACCTACTCCCAATGCTTATTGAGAAGAAACTCTGAATCCGGTTCAGTCCAAACCGAAGGATCCTCCTTATCCTGAAGGTTATGACATCAGTTCCGTGTGTGGCTATCACATAAGAAGTACATGGCATACCACAGAGAATTGTGAGGCATTGAGGTACAAGGTTCAGGCTCTGATCGAGAACGGTGTCTTGAAGTTTTGAAAAGAATGAATGATCGACAGGGCTTTTGAAGGGTGTGAGTCCCTAGATAGCATTTAGGATTTCATGTTTAAGTTACCTTGCATTTTGCATGTTCTTTTGAAGTAATACATGGAACCAAACTTGTTGTTCTTTGCCCGAAGATATCAAGGATCTTTTTGTAAAGGGGCACTTATCATTTTTGCGAATTTATTTCTAATGAAAATGTATTTTGCTTAACATACAATACTGTAACACCCCAAAAATTTTGCCCAAATTATAAGACCTAGATTCGAAAAATCCCTAATTCAAAAACCCTAAATTTTAAATCTCTAATTGAAAACCCTAACAATTGAGAATTTTTAATCTAGAACCCTAAATTTTTATAAGGACTAAATAAAATTTTCATCGAACTTGGAAGTCAATTTATAAAATCATGAAAGTCTAAGGAGCACATGTGGCATTTACCCGTTTGCTAATTAAAAACAATGTTTCCATGGTTGATGGTTTCGTGATGTTTACATATTTTTATTTTCCTATACTTTATCTATTTTTTATTATTATGATAATCCTAATAAAATTATAATTAGTCGGCTAAAGGGTTAAATTTGCCCCTGTAGTAATCCGAAATCAGCAATGTTGCCCCTAATTTTTTTTCCCGTAATTTTGCCCTCAAAGTCAGTCAATTGTAGAATGTTCCCCTTTGACCGATTTTGACCGTTAAATGCTGACGTGGCAGTTAACGGTGCTGACGGGGCAATTTTACCCTCGAAGTCATTCATGCAATTTTGACCTTGAAGTCATTAATTGCAACACTTTTACCCTTGGTTTATTTAGTTTTGAATAAAATTGGATAAATAATTTGGGTTTTTTCGAGTTGAACTTTAACAAACAGAATATATGAAAAATCGATTAACAAATTGATGTAAATATCCTTTGAGTCCCTAGTAATTTTAAAAATAAGCAAAATGAGAACTATCACAAAAAATCAAAATATTATTCATTTTTTTAAAAATCTATAAACTTAATAAAAATAAATACAATATTCAAAAAAATTATTGAAATAAACCAACGAGAAGCGTGTTAATTGAACGGTGAACGCGAACTATGCTATTCGAATGATCATCGTACATTTTTTCCTAACAACCCATCATCGGTAAGTGTGTCAATCGAACATCGTTCGAATAGCATATTTCACGTTCACTGTTCAATTAACACGCTTCTCGTTGGTTTATTTCAATAATTTTTTTAATATTGTATTTATTTTTATTAAGTTTATAGATTTTTTTTAAAAATTGAATAATATTTTGATTTTTTGTGAGAGTTCTCATTTTGCTTATTTTTAAAATTACTAGGGACTCAAAAGATATTTATATCAATTTGTTAATCGATTTTTCCTATATTCTGTTTGTTAAAGTTCAACTCGAAAAAACCCAAATTATTTATCCAATTTTATTCGAAAACTAAATAAACCAAGGGTAAAAGTGTTGCAATTAATGACTTCGAGGGCAAAATTGCATGAATGACTTCGAGGGTAAAATTGCCCCGTTAGCACCGTTAACTGCCACGTCAGCAGTTAACGGTCAAAATCGGTCAAAGGGGAACATTCTACAATTGACTGACTTTGAGGGCAAAATTACAGAAAAAAAAATTAGGGGCAACATTGCTGATTTCGGATTACTACAGGGGCAAATTTGACCCTTTAGCCTAATTAGTCAAATCTTATATATATATATATATATATATATATATATATATATATATATATATATATAAACCTATCAATAAAATTCACCCTAAAACATTAACTGCCGCCCCACCAAAACCCCAAATTCCCTTGCTCTTTCAATTGACCTAACGAACCACAAGCTAAAGAATTATCTCACCACCAACTTTGTTGCTTTACTGTAATTCTGGCTAGCCTTTGCATCACTGAATTTTAAAGATTTACTTCAAATCTTCTTCGATTATGAGTACCATACACCAGGCTCTTGTCTCGTAAACTCAATCAATTATCTACTTGTTTTTAAAGCCAAGTCGTGAGGAATCTCCTTTATAATCAATTTGCAATTCTTAGGAAGGTGGTCAGTTCACTGTTTACAAGACACTTCATTTGTAAATTTAATTGGTTTGCTTACACCAACAATTCCTCGTGTTTCTCTTCAAATCAAGTGTTTTGGTTGGAACCTCCACAAAGTCATCTTTAATCCATAGTAGGTTGAGTTTGCTTTGGCCAAGGTGTGTTTTCTTCTAGTGCTATAAATAAATTATATGATATTTTTTTTATGTGTTGATGTGTTACACCTTGTGTGATTATTATATGTATTATGGATTGTATGATTGACATCATGTGCATATGAATTCAAAATGTGTTTTAATTATGATTTATAGAATATTTGATTTATGAAATATCGGATTTTCAGAACTATGATTCATGAATTTATAGACTATGGTTTATGAAGTATGTTTATGGAATATCAAATTTATGAACTGGATTTATGAAATTTGATTTTTAATCATCATGTATGTATGAGCATGGGTTGTGATTTGTACGGATGAAGTTCAGTGGTTTCATCATTCGGGCTGAATTCTACTTCGGATCAGTGGTTCCACTCTTCGGGTTGAGTTCCACTTCGGATTGGTGATGATGTAGAGAGTGGTTCTGGGGAACCTTACTCTTCGGACGATGATGTAGTTGGGTGCATTGCACTGCTCTTGTGATTTGTGTTATGGTTTAAAAGATTTCATTCAAAAATAATATTATGTTTTATAATTATGAATTTTCTTGCACTTTAGAGACACATTAAGCTCTTTAGCTTACTCCCCCATAGTTTTCCTTTTTTAGATATCCTGGACTCTAGGTGACTTGGTACTCGGAGGATCTATTTATTTTATCGAATCTATTTTATCTTCAGTATGAACATACTTTATTTTCGGGAATATTTTATTATTAAGATTATTTTGGGATTTTGATGTAATTTCATATTTGGGGCTTATTATTTTTACCATGCATTTTCAGACATTAAATTTGAGAGTTTTATTATAACTATAAGATTATTATTTTAACGTTTGGATTTTATAAATATCGAGACACTTTATATTATTAATTAATAATTTATTTATTTTATAAATAATTTAAACCTAAAATTTATTATTTGAGGGAAAAATTTTCAAACGTGAGTTCCTAAATTCGGTCTTTTCTTCTATGCCAGGTTTAGGGGGTTACAATGACCTTGAAATTATATATGTATATCCTTTTCTTACCCCTTGTAGGTTCTCAGATATCACATGCATGATGTGGCATTGATTCGAATGAAAGAGAACAATTGAATGTTGTGATAACGATGAAGTGTGATTTCCCCTCGGTCAGCTTTGGTTGGTATATTGTGAGAAGCAAGATTATTGTTCCTTCCATGATGTTCGATGATAAGAAAATCTCCTAGGAAATCCCAAATAGAGTCGCTTGAATATGCCTAAAGTAAAGAAAAAATTGAATGTTTCAAAACCTAACAAAGTGATTTAAACTTCAAAGCCAGGTAATAGGCTTTTTATTTCAAAAATTAATAAAAGGCACTCCAATGTTCGAAACCTGGTAATAGGCATTTTCGGATACGAGTGTGGAATTTTAGGGGCACTCTGCTGAAGCCTGAAACTCTTTGCTTCATGAGTGCTGGTAATATTTTCAAAATCGTGACTATGCCGTGTAACTCGGGGTATTGTTGTATGCTCCATCATTATCTCGAGACAAAGGCTTGTGACAAGTTGAATTCCCCTAAGAAAAATAAATGAATGAACAAATTGAATAAGTCCCGGAGATGAATCCTTGTGAACACTAACTCAAATTTAATCAGAAGCATACATTTGCACCGAAAATTATTAAAGTGATAGGTTACATGCTCCATAGGCTAAACGAAAGTCGGAAAACTGGAACATATTTATGAATGGAGAAACATGATGAGAACTAGAAGGAAAAGTATTCGAACAGATCAATCAAATACCATAATCATTAGGAGGAACCGATCAATTTGAGAGGGGTTTCACAACTTCAAATATCACTACAACACTCGGAGTCTCCGTAGACTCAAGCTGATCACTGAGAATTTGAATCTAAGACGCTCTTGCATTTGATATCCAAGGCATCCTATTCTGTTTTATTTTTAATTAAACTTTTAATCTCAAGGTTTTGCATGTTAAACTAAAAATGCATTCTTCATTAGAATGGCAACCGGAAAATTGATACATTTTAAGCAAAGAGATTTCTCTGTATTACTTCAAAAACAAATGCATCAACGAGGCCCAGAGTTGAGGGGCATTACGTGATGTGAGTTGATGAAAAAACCTTGTTGAAATTACAATGATGGGGCACCATTGTCTGTGGGGGCAACTAGGACTTTTACTTGAAAAGGTTCGAACTGAAATGGATTAAAGGTAGCACAAGGCTAGAAAGAACTGAGACAGAGATTTTGATTACAACCATGGCCGCCTGAACTTGAAAAGTGAGCAACAAAAGTTTAGGGGGGTAACTTTTGTCAAAGATATGGGGTTTATGAACGATTGAAGTCCCAAGATGATGGTCACCGTCTCTAAAAATAGACAAACTAAATTCGTGCATCGTTGCATTCTCATTAATACACACATCTTGGCATCAAGAAATATGCTCATGCATCATTAATAGCTAAGCATCCTACGATTAGGAGCATGCTAATGCATACCATTATTGCTTCTTGTTTACTTTAAAGAGGCCTTTGAAGATTGATAAAAGGATAGATCTATAGCTCTACAAGAAGAGGAATGGATCTCACAAGAGTCAATACTCTTTCGACTTTCATAATTAGAATTTCAAAAGGTTTTTCAAAACTCCTCAATTTTATTATTCCCTAAGGACTTTTTCCTAAAATTTAAAATTCCTCAATTTTGTCCTTCCGTAAGGATATTTTTCTTAAAATTAAAATTCCTCAATTTTATCCTTCCCTAAGGATATTTTTCTTAAAATTCAAAATTCCTCAATTTTACCCTCTCAAAAGGTCGTTTTCTCAAAAACCCAAATTTCTCAATTCAAGCCTTCCAAAAGGTTGTTTTTTCTCAAAAACTCAAATTTCTCAATTCAAGCCTTCCAAAACGTTGTTTTCCTTAAAAACATCAAATTTCTCAATTCAGACCTTCCAAAAGGATGTTTTCCTCAAAAACATCAAATTCCTCAATTCAAGCCTTCCAAAAGGTTGTTTCCTTAAAAACATCAATTTTCTCAATTCAATCCTTCCAAAAGAATGTTTTCCTCAAACTCAAATTTCTCAATTCAATTCTTCCAAAAGGTTGTTTTTCTCAAAAACCAAATTCCTCAATTCAATCCCTCCATCAGGGTGTTTGTCTTAAAAATTGGGTATCCCAGTTCCAAAACTGAAGGACCCGCAAGTTCAAGGATTTCAGACGAAGTACGTCGAGCTCGCCACATCTAGATGTCAGAGTGAAGGAGGAAGATACTCATAGCTCTAGATTGAGGGAGAGGAAGGGCGAAAGATTCTATATAAGAGGGACTCGCAACTCGAAATTGTCCGACAGGAAAGTCGTACAAAATTAGTGCTTATGGTATTTGCTTTATTCTTGTTTCACAAGTATAAGCAAAGAGGGGCAGCTGTAATCACTAATTTTGTTCGGGTCAAAACTCGCTTTTTTTGGTTCCCGCTTTAGTAATGGACTTGTGATGGGCTGTTTGATTAGTTAGTTTTTTTTATGTCCTAAAAAAAGAAACTAAATATTACTAAATATACTATGTGGCTTTATTATTATGTGTATGCTCATTATTACATATGTGTTTGTTCATATTATATTATGTATGCATATATTGAGGTGTTATATGATTATCATTACATGTATTTTTTTTATGTATGTGTTGTATTGTTTGTATATATGTATTCATCGATTTCTTTAATATGAATGTAAATGTGTGTATATAAGTATATATTCGTTTATATATACGTGTATGCTTATTATGAATGTATATTATATATGTGTTATTATGCATGTGTGTATTTAGTAACATCACTAATGTTGTATTGCATGTTCAATGTTAATGTGTGATTATTATTATTATTTTAAAAAAATTCAGATTATCATAAAGCCTATTTATATTAAATGTCCAGGTCCATTTACAAATAATAAATACATGGCCCATTTTAGGTCCAATACAAATTAAACCTAAGACTAATTACAAAAACACTAGAAACAATATCAAAAACCCTAATCCCTATCTTTTTCTTTTGCAACCGCCTATTCTCCACCGTTAGATCAAGATCTAATCGGACGGTCCAGATCGAGCCAAAGGCGACCGACTAGCTTTTCCCACGCGTCGCTTATCTTCTTCACCCGCGCGTGCAGCCCACGCCCTAGCCGCTCACCTTCTTCACGCGCCAACCGTTTCATCGTCCCATCCACGCGCCTGAAGCCATCGATGTAAAGCCCGTCGACAATCTCGACTTTCTCTCAACCACCGTGTAGAAGAGAAACAAATAAAAAATGAGGATATCAGAAGCTAATCTTAGGCAACAATCATCCACAGTGTTAACATTTATTTTTTGCTTGCAAATGTAAACAAAAAATGAGATATAAACTATGTAATCAGATATGGATGTAAGAGGGGGATTCAGATGAAAAAAGAAGAAAAATACTTGTAAGAATAAAGAGATTCACAATCAATAAAAAAATCTTCTGAGAATTTCTTGCTTCTTTACATTTCGATTCACAAAAAACAGTAACAAAAAGAAAAGAAAAAAGGCTTACCCACTCTCGGCTTTTGGAGTTTTCCTGCGACCAGAGCCTTCAACGAGCGATCCCAACGTTGAGAAGGTTGTGCGGCCACTAGGGAGTAACATATCTCAGAATCACGACGATCTGATGGTGGACAACGACGAGTCGTGCTTCCAAGGTCGCGTGGGTTCGGTCCAATTTTGGGATATTTGTGGCTATTTCAGGAGAATCCATTCGGACAGAAAGGGAGAGGAGGTCGAGAGCTTTGTTCCAACGGTCTTGATTCATCGCAGCGGCGCTGAGCGACAGCGAGCAGGGAAGGAGACGACTGTTATGGTTTGTTTGAAAGAAGATGGGTTTATGATTTATGTTAGAGATGATGAGAATGAGTTTAAACCAAAGGGTTAACTTAACCCCTTTGTGCCTCGTTGGACCCAATGACTGACCCGACTTCAACTCGGACCGGTTTTGTGAGCCCAAATCAATGGGCTTTGGTACCCTATTTCCCCTTATTTATATACTAGCCCAATTTTGTTGTTATTGTCTTAGTTGCCATAATATATATATATATATATATATATATATATATATATATATATATATATATATATATATATATATATTATGCAATATAATTTGTACTTAGTTTTTATATAAACCTTATATTTTAATTTTTGATTTGTTATCTATATATATATATATATTATTTGGCTAATTTATAGAGTACATAGTTTTGTACATAATAATATAGCTTTCTATATAATATGATTTTCTATACAATTTATAGTTTATATATGTAATGTAGTTTATGTACAATATATGGATTTATATATAACATATACTCCCTCTGTCCCACTAAAACTGTCACATGTTGACTTTTTTGGGTCAAACTTTTTCAACTTTGACCTCTTATAATTTAAAATTTATTATTGATAAAAATATGAAAAAATATATTTTAAAAACTTTTAATAAACTAGTTTTTAAATATATTTTTTATAATTTTTAATTAATTAAAATATTTAAATAAATTATAGTCAAAGTTGAAAAATTTTGACCAAAAAAAGTCAACATGTGACAGTTTTAGTGGGACGGAGGGAGTAGTTTTCATATAATGTATAGTTTTTAAAATATATTGTTTACATATAATATGTATAGAATTTATGGTATTATTTGTAGCTTTTTATTGTCCCCATCTTTATTTGATTATATCTTGTGCTTTGATGCTCTATTATATTATTATGCATTTTTATAATTGTCATTCATATGACCTTTGGTATTTTGATGACATGTTAATTAATTTAAATCATGAAAAAAGAGGTATTCATTAACTCTGATATTTGTGTCGTAACAGTATGAGCTTAAGGGATGTTGACCAAATATTTAGATTAATCTTTACTGTCCCAAGGTAAATTATAATTAAAATTGACAATACCATGACATCATGTTTAAATGTTTGCATTATGCATAAAGGTGACATACGGATATCGAACCATAAATTAACACGGCAGTCGGGCTTATTTGATGTCGGTTTAATCTATCGTCTGGTGTATCGTCATCCTTATTAATTAAATGCCTAATTAATTCGAGCTCGTCAATTTGATAAAGCTCGTTCAATTAAAGTCAATTTTCAATTAAGTACACTAAATTAAATCTATTTTAAATTTCAGAAAATTTCTTCGATTAAAAGCAAAAAATATTTTGGTACCGATTTCCGGGCTTGTTGGGGGTGCTATTCCTTCCCCATGTGTAACTAGCTCCCGAACCCTTTTTTCAGAACGAATCTCTAGTTTTATGGTGTCTGGCCTACCTAAGTGACCGGTGGCGACTCCAAAACCTTTTTCGTTAAAATTCGATTTTTGTAAACTTTACCATTTTCCGAGAATGATAGAAATATAAATTTTTAAAAACAAATTAAATAACTCGTAAACGATTTTCGATTTTGACTTGAAAAAAAATGTCGCTACAGTTATGTCTGTTAAAGTTGTAAATGAGTGAGCTGTTAGAAAGTTGTTAGTGTAAATGAAGGTTGTTAGTAATCTGGTAGAATTGGTTAGTTGGTTAACGTAGCCAATTAGGGTTTTCATGTAAGTCTATATAGCTTGAAGCTCTGTTAGTGTAAAACTTAAGTTGATGAATATAATTGTTAAACAAAATTCCAAATTCATCTCCATTTCTCAACATGGTATCAATCGCTGGGAAAATCTTATTTTTTTGCTTCCACATGATTGTTTCTTTTTGTTGTTTTCGTTAGTTTTGCGTTTCTTTGAAGTTTTTTCGATGGCAAACTCGGGCAGCTCCTTTGTTCTTGCCTCTGATGCAACTGGTGTTTACTCCAGTTCTGGCAAGGTCTTCACCAAAAAAGGATCAGCGTAGTTCTTGATGAAACAAATTTCCTTCTCTAGAAACAGCAAGTGTTGCTAGCCATTCACAGTCATCGTCTTGAAAAGTTGTTGACCGGTGCGTTGAAGGCTCCTCCGGCTGAGATTACCAATGAGCAAGAAGAAAAGATCGAGAATGAAGCATATGAAGTCTTTGTTGCCCAAGATAGTGCTCTTGCGTCCTGGATCCTTTCCACGATAAGTCCTCACCTGTTATCCGAGTTTGTTGGCGCTGAAACGAAGACTGAAATCTGGACGACGGTGGTCACATATTTCTCCAGTCGATCAACGACCATTGCCATGAGTTTGCACTACAAGCTTCGGTCGATTCACAAGGGCGATCTTAGCATGAGAGCATATATTGCTCAGATCAAGGAAGTCTGCAATATGTTGGCTTCTTGTGGCTGTCCTATTTCAGATCTTAAAAAAGTGGCTTCGATTCTCAAAGGTCTTCCGACCGAGTATCAGCCCTTCATTGCTGTGATAACAGCAAGTCAGTCTCCATTTACTTTAGATGCAACCATTTCTGTTCTCATGGATGTTGAGACTCATATTCTCAACTTCAATCAGTTCACTGATATTACCCCTTCAGCCAATGTGGCTCAGGTTTCCAATTCTCAAGGTGATACTCCAAACAACAGTTGAGCACCCTATAGGCCCTATCGTGCTTCCATGGGTCAAAGGGGACGTGGTCGTGTGAATTACAAATCAAATGTGAAGCCACAATGTCAATTGTGTGGCAAGATTGGGCACCTGGTGGATAGGTGCTGGCACATGTTCGATGAAAACTTCCCTGGTGTCACAGCTCATGGTACATATCACAGTGCTCAGGAGGACACCAATGCTCATGCTCATGTTGCAAATCTCAAGGACACTCAATGGTTTGTTGATTCTGGCGCCTCACACCATGTTACACCTGATGCAACCAATGTAGGTACTAGCTCGGATTACACAAGCCCTGGTAAGTTGTAGGAAATGGCTCAACGTTGCCTATATCTAAAGTTGGAAAATCTTTACTTTCTTCTTCCTCAAGGTCTCTATCCTTAAAGAATGTATTACATGTGCCTAAAGTCACTAAAAATCTGATTTCTGTGTCTAAGCTTGCTAGTGACAATAATGTGTTCTTGGAGTTCCATGCTCATTCATGTCTTGTGCGAGATGAAGTCACAAAGGAAGTAATTCTTCAAGGTGATGAAGTTGATGGTCTGTATCGGTTTGATCCTGTTCCAGCCATTCATGTTGCTGAAGTTTCTAGTACATCCAAGTCTGTTGATACCTTCAGTTTGTGGCATCGAAGGCTTGGTCATCCAACCTTTGACACACTTGTATCTGTTTGTAAAGAATGTGATGTACCAGTTGATTTTTCACTTAATAAAACATTGCCTTTGTGTGTAGCCTGTCAAATGGGAAAAATCATTGTCTTCCTTTTCCTAATTCCACTACAACATACACAACACCTTTTGAGCTTGTTTTTACAGATTTATGGGGGCCAGCTCAAGTCTCGTCTCAAGGTTTTGTCTATTATATATCGTTTGTGGATGCCTTTACTCGACATTGCTGGGTTTATTTGCTGAAAGCAAAATCTAAAGCGATTGTTACTTTTCAGTCATTTCTAAAGATGGTTAAGATTCAGTTTGACAGAGATATTAAAGCAGTTCAAAGTGACTGGGGGGCGAATTTCGTGGTTTTACTTCTCTATTGGTTCAGCATCGCATTGTGCACCGTGTCACTTACCCACATACGTCTCAACAGAATAGCTTAGTGGAGAGGAAACACAGACATATCATCGAACTTGCCTTGACTCTACTTGCTCAAACGTCCCTTCCATTGCGATTTTGGAGTTATGCAGTTGTTACTGCCGTGTTTTTAATTAACAGGCTTCCTACTAAAGTCTTGGGTGGTTCTTCACCTTTTGAAAAATTACATGGTATGAAACTTAAGTATGACATGCTACATGTGTTTGGGTGCAGGTGTTTTCCTCATTTGAGGCCATTCAATGTGCACAAGCTTGACTTTCGCTCTCGTCCTTCTACCTTCTTGGGCTATAGCCCCATGCACAAAGGATATCAATGTGTTGATTCCAATGGCAAAGTATTTGTGTCCAGAAGTGTTGTGTTCGATGAAGTTATGTCTCCTTTTACTGGTCAGGGTACGACTGCTGCATCTGCCTCTCCATAGTCCTTTGGGGTACATGAAATACCACTAGTTCCAGGGGTTGATCAGTTATTCAAAAGCTTGTCAACTTCTCCTACTTCTTCGAGGAGTTCTATACCTATGGAGCCGAGGCCAAGATCAACAATGTGTGCTGATGCTACCTCTAATGATCCAACTCACACTCCTTCCTCACCCACAGTGCTGGAGCCTACTCATAATGAAGTTTTAACTCCTCTTCCTAGGTTGCACGAGGATGAAACTGGTCCAATTGGTAACCCCCTTAGCCCGGCCTAGACGGTTGACCCGAACTACGAAGATTACACGGGGAAAACCAAAGTCAACTCGAAAGTCAACCTTGATTAACGACCCTTTTTTTCTTTTTAATCTTGTCTAGATGCACATTAACCCTAAGTGAGCACTCATGAAACATACACGAGAAAGGTACATCGATCGAATAACAAAGAGGGACTCAATTGCACTTATTACAAGTTTAGGGACCAAAATGTAATTTCTGAAAATTAGAAGGTCATCAGTGATTTTAAAGTAACCAATATGAAATTAGTCGTATTACATGCTTCCCTATCAAATTTCACCTTAATTGGACATCTCAAACTCATACAATTGTAAACTCGACTTTCGGGACTAAAACGTAAAGCTTGCAAACTTCAACACCATTCAAATCAGTGCCCAACGGTCACCTATTTCGAAACGGCATTGACCGTTCTGAAACGCGGGTTGGTTCCAAGACTAGTTCCGAAACAGGGCATTCCAGTAGCCAAAAAGTTTCGGAACGCCCCTTAGCGTTTCGAAACACGAAGGCCATTTCAAGACCCCGTTTTGAAACACTAGAGGGTGTTTCGATACGGTTTGCCCAGAAGCTGCAGATTTTGCTGGTTTTTCATACGTAAATCCATTCAAACACTACCTAACGACTTCCCAAACATACCAACAAGTCATACACAAAAGGTGCATGTTTAGAACTCCTAAACACATCCTTAGCATCAAACATGAAATTTCACATGTCTAGAGGCTTGCTTCCTATTATCCAAAACCAAGTAAACAAACAAACTTCAAAACAAGCATTTAAAGACCATTTACAAATCCAAACCATCAAAAGCAACATGCCACAACCTAGGGAGTTCAACACATGTCCCAAAACACATCTTAGGTTCCAATTGCCAAATTACCAAAACTAATAGTGTATGAAAACATCACCATACATGAGCTTGGTTTCCCTTGGACACTCTTAGCTTCCTTGTTGCCCTTAAACACTTCAATTATCTGCATTATTGGTACAAGAGAGAGAGCGTAAGCACAAATGCTTACTGAGGCATCCTCTAAGTAAAACCAATATTACAATGCATATTTAGAAAACACTTTCAACAAAGCTTTTGAAACACATGCTCATCTCTTTTCATGCAACCTTGCATACTTTACAAGCATCTCATGCTTCATTACATTCAATACATTATATTGGCTTTCAAGTGATAGTTCATAACCATTTCAACACATTACACAATCGGATACGTGGATTACAAGCGTTGTCCCACACGCTTCATACACACTACCGGCTTAACAAGGTGGAGTTTATCGGTAAAATCACAACCCCTCAACACCCGTGATGGAGTTTAACGGTACAATCACAACCCCTCAACATCACTCATCGGTAGTTGTATAATTCCACTAACAAGAGTAAGGGACACATAACACAAGATCCACACACGAACTTTCAACCACCGTTGTGATCTTACCTCACTCGTTAGGGTACTTGGATGGAGTTTACGGTACAATCACAACCCCTCAACATCCAAGGCGACTTTACTTACGGTGCACCCAATCCTATAGACGGCTAACTATATCCAATTCAATTACTTTAAAACCATTTCATCACTTGCCAATATACATAAAATACCATCATCAATTCACTGTTTTAAAGCATTAATCAAAGCCATTAAACATCATGCATCTCCATGCATCATTACCAAAATAATAACATGTCAAACCAAGGATCTCTTACCTTGAGTATCCTTCAACCCATGTCTTTCAAAACCAGCATTAATCATGCTAAAACATGCTTTCAAAACAGAATTTAAACATGCAACTTATAACCAATGCATCAAACCACTTCTTAGCACATCCGAGGGAGTTTTTCCGAAAACTTACTCTTGAGCTTAGCTAAGTTGTTTAGACTTAAACTAAGCTCCCAAAACCTTCAAATAATCATTTCAAAGCTGGAAACCCAACTCCACTCACCAATTTCGTTTCGCTAGCTTGCCGAAACGCCAATCAAGCCTCCGGATCAACTCCAAAAGTGTCCGAAGATGTCTCCCCTATTTTAAACACATCAAAGCAGAGGATTAATGCATCATCATGCATTGAAATCTTCAGCCAACACACCTAAACTCGCTGCTCTTCCCAAAACCAGCATTTCGGCTACCAAACACAACCGAAAACACCTCCAAACTCTTCCAAAACTTAACCTAGCCAAGATCCATCACTTCTAACAATTTCTAAACATCAATTAACATCCAAAATAAACCTAAACTCGTCCTTATACCTCCAGCTATAACAGAACACCAAAAACACCTCAAAATCCACCATTTTCATAAGCAAAAACTTAGAAAATACAACCTATTCGGGATTAGATTGATAAAACCTCATTTTCAAACATCATCAGACATCCAAAATACATTAAAGAATCATCTTAAAACAGAGCCCAAACAATCACAACGAAATTCTTCAAGATTTCTTCCAAAATCTTGAGTTTTAAGCCAAAATCATGTTTCTAACATTAAAACCATTTATAAAACTTAAATTGAGGATTGACAACTTGGGAATTTCAGTAAAGAACTGAGTATTTAGAGGTGAAAAACAATCTTACCTCTAAATGGTGATTCCTCCTTGATTTGGGCAAAATTCCATGAAAAATCAATGTGGAAATCAAAAAGTTTTGTTGCTAGATTGATTATGAAACAATGAGTGATGGAATCTCATCAAATGAGGTGAAGATCAAAGTGATTTGTGCTGGAGAAAATGTGTTTGGATGATGGGATTTTGAGAGAAAAAGGAATGAGAGAAAATTAGGAAAAGGTAGTTGTGAGAATCTAAAAGTAATTTCTATCTTTATTTTATTTAATTAAAACATTAATTAAATGACCCAAATTAAGGAAAAATCTGGTGAAAAACATTTTGGGTAATTAGCTCCTTAAAGATTCAAAGTTTCAATCCTTTACAAAACAGTCACTACTAAACTTTTCAAAAATCGCATTTTGGTCACTACACCGAAATGTAGTATTTCCAAACCTTATTTTGTAAAATTGATTTCACCACTCCCTTATATATATATATATATTAAAAGAGGACTTTTAGATATTTTACTATATTTTTAAAGCATCCCGAACTAGGCTTTCCCTAAAACCTCCTTTTATATTCGAACCGTTTCACAGACCGGTCTGACCAAACCCTAAACTTCTAAGCCCAAAATTGGGGTGTTACAACTCTCCCCCTCTTAAGAAATTCCGTCCTCAAAATTTACCTGGAGGAAAAGGTAAGGAAACTGTTTCTTCATGTCATCCTTTCTTTCCCACGTCGCTTCCTCAACACCACGATGCCTCCACAACACCTTAACCAATTCAATGGTCTTGCCTCGAAGAACTTTACTGTCCGAATCCAGAATTTCAACTGGCTCTTCATCATAGGTCAAGTCTGGATTCAACTCCACTTCCTCCACAGGCATAACATGCGAAGGATCCGATCTATACCTCCGAACCATAGAGACATGAAACACATCATGAATCTTTTCCAACTCTTGCGGCAACCTCAGCTTGTATGCAATAGGACCCACACGTTCAATCACCTCGTATGGTCCAATATACCTAGGGCTCAACTTACCCTTCCGACCAAACCTCATCACCTTCTTCCAAGGTGAAACCTTCAAAAACACACGATCACCCACCGCAAACTCAATCTCCTTACGCTTCAAATCTGCGTAAGACTTCTGTCGGTCAGAAGCTGCCTTCAACCGCTCACAAACGAGCTTCACCTTCTCGGTGGTTCCTTTCAACAAAGCCGGCATTGAAACCAACTTCTGACCTGTTTCAGCCCAGCAAAGAGTAGTTTTGCACTTCCTCCCATACAAGGCTTCATAAGGTGCCATTTGAATACTTGACTGGAAGCTATTATTATAAGTAAACTCCACCAAAGGAAAATGCTTCTCCCAAGAGCCTTGAAACTCAATCACACATCACCTCAACATATCTTCAAGCACTTGAATAACACGCTCAGACTGTCCATCCGACTGTGGATGATAAGAAGTACTGAAATTCAGCCGCGTACCCAAAGCTTGATGCAAACATTCCCAAAAACGTGATGTAAACCTCGGATCTCTATCCAACACTATAGATTTCGGCACACCATGCAGGCGCACAATCTCAGCAATGTACAACTCTGCAAGCTTATCCAAGGTATACGTAGTATGCACATGTAATAAATGCGCACACTTTGTAAGGCGATCCACAATCACCCACACCGAATTCTTCTTCGATGGCGATAAAGGCAAACCAGACACGAAGTCCATGGTAATCCTTTCCCACTTCCACTCAGGAATCCTCAACGGTTGCAACAACCCTGAAGGAAACTGATGCTCAGCCTTAACCCGCTAACAAACCATGCACTTACTCACGTACTCTGCAACATCTTTCTTCAAACGCACCCAATAGTACTCATCCTTCAGATCACGATACATCTTTGTACTACCAGGGTGCATAGCAAAAGGACTACTATGAGCTTCAGTCAGAATAGTTTGCCTCAAATCCGCATCATTCGACACTACTATCCGACTTCCAAAACATAGAACTCCATCATCATTAAAACAGAAATCTGATGGTCTATCCTCAGCAATATCCTGAACATGTGGCGCCAAAGAATCATCCAACAACTGCTTATCCTTTATCAACTGAACCAAAGATGGTTTCACTTGCAATTCAGCCACAAGACCTCCATCTTGCGAAATACTCAAACTGGAAAACGTAGCCCTTAACTCCACTGCCACGTTCCTACTCAAGGCATCCGCTACAACATTAGCTTTACCCGGATGGTACTCGATCGTCAGATCGTAATCTTTAAGCAACTCCACCCAACGTTGTTGCCTAAGATTCAACTCTTTCTAAGACATCAGATACTTCAAACTCTTGTGATCCGTGTATACAGTACACTTCTCACCATACAGATAATGTCTCCAAATCTTCAAAGCAAAAACCACCACAGCTAACTCAATATCATGCGTAGGATAATTGTGCTCATGCACCTTCAACTGTCGCGATGCATAAGCCACCACCTTACCCTCCTGCATCAGCACACACCCCAACCCTACATAGGATGCGTCGCTGTACACCACAAACTCTTTCTCTGATTCAGGCTGAACCATGATAGGACCTTGCGTCAAAGCTGTCTTAAGCTTCTCAAAAGCGTGTTGCCTTGCTTCTGTCCACTCATACTTGACATCCTTTTGCAACAACTTCATCAAAGGAGCAACAATCTTCGAAAATCCATCCACGAATCTCCGGTAATATCCTACCAACTCAAGGAAACTACGGATTTCATTAACAGACTTAGGAGACTTCCAATTCATCACCGCCTCAATCTTCTGAGGATCAACACGAATCCCCTCAGCAGAAACCACATGACCAAGGAAAATAACTTCCATAAGCCAGAATTCGCACTTGCTCAACTTAGCATAAAGCTGATTCTCCAACAGTGCCTGCAACACAATCCTCAAATGCCCCTCATGCTCCTCCTCAGTATGAGAATACACAAGAATATCATCAATGAACACTACAACAAACTTATCCAAGTATTCATGGAACACTCTATTCATCATGTCCATAAAAGCTGCAGGAGCATTCGTCAAACCAAACGGCATTACAAGGAACTCATAATCCCCATACCTCGTTCTAAAGGCTATTTTTGGCACATCTACATCTTTCACCTTAAGCTGGTAATAACCTAACCTTAAATAAATCTTAGAGAACACAGCCGCTCCCCGAAACTGATCAAAAAGATCATCAATCCCCGGCAAAGGATACCGATTCTTGATAGTCAACTTGTTCAATTGACGATAATCGATACACATTCTCATTGTGCCATCCTTCTTCTTCACAAACAAGACCGGTGCACCCCAAGGTGACACACTCGGCCGAATGAAACCACGATCAAGCAACTCCTGAAGTTGCGTCTTCAATTCCTTCAACTCCTTAGGTGCCATTCGGTAAGGAGTAATGGACACTGGAGTTGTGTTTTCATACAACTCAATTCCAAACTCCATCTCTCGACTAGGAGGCAATCCAGGTAACTCCTCCGGAAACACTCCAGGAAACTCTCGCACAGTTCTGATATCCTGAATGCGCAACTCCTTAAAGCTAGGATTTATCACAAAGGCTAGGTAAGCCTCACAACCTTGCCTCAGCATTCGGCTTGCTTCCAACGTAGACACCACATTGGCAAGAAACTTCACATTCTCACCAACCACCACTACTTCGAAATCATCTGCGAGTTTCAATGAAACTCGCTTTTTCTCAAAATCCACTACAGCTTGATGTTCAACAAGCCAATCCATACCAAGGATTACATCAAAACCATAGAATGGCAATTTCATGAGATCAACAAGAAAAACATGATTTTGCACTTTCAAGGGACATCTTCTATACAACTTCCGTGTTATGACTGTCTCACCAAAGGAACTAGTCACACGCATACCAACATCCAAAGACTCAACAGGTAAACCAAGCACCCACGACCTGGCCACCACCCTCATATTGAACAGCCACGACATGCGCCACATTCCTCCCACCATCATCTGTACGCTGAAAGTTACCACGGCCGCGCCCACGACCTCCCTATGGTGCAACTACCCAAGGAGCACGTCCCTGACCACCACCGGCCAACAAAGGACACTCCCTCCTCATGTGGTCTGCCGAACCACAATTCCAGCATGAATTACCTGTCAATGCAACATGAGCCTGAACCTGCCTCGCTGCTCGAGGACAATCTTGCCTCAAATGGCCACGAGACCCACACGTCCAGCACGTGTTCTGATCAGCTCTCATCCTATCTCCCTGAACAGGCATACCATGTCCTCCATTACCACGCTTAGCAGAAGACTGATACCTCTTATCTCGTCCTCTCTTGTTCCGTCCACCATCAGAACCATGATCAGCAGCTCTTTTTCCCGAGCTATAACTAACGCCTCTGGAAGACAAACCCAAGTTCTGCTCGATGTCCTCGCTCTACTCACAAGCACATCAAAATCTGTATACTTAGCCGCATGCATGAAAGTCTTCACATCCGTTACCAATCCATAACAGAAACGTTCACACCTCTCCCGCTCATCAGGGATTAGCTCAGGTGCATACTGACTAAGGCAGACAAACTGGATCTCATACTCAGCTACCGTCATGCTTCCTTGCACAAGAGACATAAATTCTCTTTTCTTCTCATCCAGGTATCGCACACCCAGATACTTCCGCTTGAACGCATTCAAGAATAACGTCCAAGTCACATCAGTGTCCTCTATTCCAGAGACAGTGGTCGTCCACCACATATAAGCATCATCATGCAGCAGTGACACCACACAACCAAACTTCTGCACATTATTACAGTTCATTTGCCCCAAAATCCTCTTCGTGCTTTCCAACCAAGATTCAGATCCTTCCGGAGATAAACCTCTGAACTCAGTCCCTCCCAGACTGCGAAGACGTTCCAAAGGCAATCTCACATTAGCATCACCCTGATGCGCAGCTCCATGAGCTCCACCTACTGCTGCCTGAAAGGCTCCCGCAATAGCCTGGATCAACATAGTCATGTCAGGAGCAGCTTGCCCCTGCACACCTTCAAGTCCAGCGACCCCATCACCGGCACCAACACCAGCATTATCTCCTCCAGCACCAACACCGCCAGATGGTCCACCACCAGGAGGAGGAGGTAAATCCTTAACATTCTCACCATTCTCCTCATTTTCATTATAATCCATAGCTCTCGTATTCATTCTCATCTCTCTATGAGGCCCCATTTACAAGAAAACAATGCACTGACACAAATGCAATAAACATAATTAGGCTCAACAAGGTAAGTAATCCAAGTACTCAAGCTCTTTTTCGAAAACAATTCCTCTCATTAGTTTTGGTATGGCAATGGGATCCCCTAACACATTCTATCATAGCATGTCATCATAATTGGAACCACGCATAACCATTCATATAACATTCTTTCATCCAAAAGGCATATCATGTGAATACACATGCATTATTTACACAACAAATACCAAAGATACGAGAACTAAGCTCTGATACCATCAAATGTAACCCCCTTAGCCCGGCCTAGACGGTTGACCCGAACTACGAAGATTACACGGGGAAAACCAAAGTCAACTCGAAAGTCAACCTTGATTAACGACCATTTTTTTCTTTTTAATCTTGTCTAGATGCACGTTAACCCTAAGTGAGCACTCATGAAACATACATGAGAAGGGTACAACGATCGAATAACAAAGAGGGATTCAATTGCACTTATTACAAGTTTAGGGACCAAAATATAATTTCTAAAAATTAGAAGGTCGTAAGTGATTTTAAAGTTACCAATATGAAATTAGTCTTATTACATGATTCCCTGTCAAATTTCACCTTAATTGGACATCTCAAACTCATACAATTGTAAACTCGACTTTCGGGACTAAAACGTAAAGCTTGCAAACTTCAACACCATTCAAATCAGTGCCCAACGGTCACCTGTTTCGAAACGGCATTGACCATTCTGAAACACGAGTTGGTTCTGAGACTGGTTCCGAAATAGGGCATTCTAGTAGCCAAAACGTTGCGGAACGCCCCTTAGCGTTTCGAACACGAAGGCCATTTCAGGCCCCCGTTTCGAAACACTAGAGGGTGTTTCGATACGGTTTGCCCAGAAGCTGCAGATTTTGCTGGTTTTTCATACGTAAATCCATTCAAACACTACCTAACGACTTCCCGAACATACCAACAAGTCATCATACATAAAAGGTGCATGTTTAGAACTCCTAAACACATCCTTAGCATCAAACGTGAAATTTCACATGTCTAGAGGAATGCTTCCTATTATCCAAAACCAAGTAAGCAAACAAACTTCATAACAAGCATTTAAAGGCCATTTACAAATACAAACCATCAAAGGCAACATGCCACAACCTAGGGAGTTCAACACATATCCCAAAACACATCTTAGGTTCCCATCGCCAAATTACCAAAACTAATAGTGTATAAAAACATCACCATACATGAGCTTGGTTTCCCTTGGACACTCTTAGCTTCCTTGTTGCCCTTAAACACTTCAATTATTTGCATTATTGGTACAAGAGAGAGAGCGTAAGCACAAATGCTTAGTGAGGCATGCTCTAAGTAAAACCAATATTACAATGCATATTTAGAAAACACTTTCAACAAAGCTTTTGAAACACATGCTCATCTCTTTTCATGCAACCTTGCATACTTTACAAGCATCTCATGCTTCATTACATTCAATACATTATATTGGCTTTCAAGTGATAGTTCATAACCATTTCAACACATTACACAATCGGATACGCGGATTACAAGCGTTGTCCCACACGCTTCATACACACTACCGGCTTAACAAGGTGGAGTTTATCGGTACAATCACAACCCCTCAACACCCGTGATGAAGTTTAACGGTACAATCACAACCCCTTAACATCATTCATCGGTAGTTGTATAATTCCAATAACGAGAGTAAGGGACACATAACACAAGATCCACACACGGACTTTCAACCACCGTTGTGATCTTACCTTACTCATTAGGGTACTTGGATGGAGTTTACGGTACAATCACAAACCCTCAACATCCAAGGCGACTTTACTTACGATGCACCCAATCCTATAGCCGGCTAACTATATCCGATTCAAGTACTTTAAAACCATTTCATCACTTGCCAATATACATCCAATACCATCATCAATTCAATGTTTTAAAGCAATAATCAAAGCCATTAAACATCATGCATCTCCATGCATCATTACCAAAATAATAACATGTCAAACCAAGGATCTCTTACCTTGAGTATTCTTCAACCCATGGCTTTCAAAACCAGCATTAATCATGCTAAAACATGCTTTCAAAATAGAATTTAAACATGCAATTTATAACTAATGCATCAAACCACTTCTTAGCACATCCGAGGGAGTTTTTCCGAAAACTTACTCTTGAGCTTAGCTAAGTTGTTTAGACTTAAACTAAGATCCTAAAACCTTCAAATAATCGTTTCAAAGCTGGAAACCCAACTCCACTCACCAATTTCGTTTCGCTAGCTTGCCGAAACGCCAATCAAGCCTCCGGATCAACTCCAAAAGTGTCCGAAGATGTCTCCCCTATTTTAAACACATCAAAGCAGAGGATTAATGCATCATCATGCATTGAAATCTTCAGCCAACACACCTAAACTCGCCGCTTTTCCCAAAACCAACATTTCGGCTACTAAACACAACCGAAAACACCTCCAAACTCTTCCAAAACTTAACCCAGCCAAGATCCATCACTTCTAACCATTTCTAAACATCAATTAACATCCAAAATAAACCTAAACTCGTCCTTATACCTCATGCTATAACAAAACACCAAAAACACCTCAAAATCCACCATTTCCATAAGCAAAAACTTAGGAAATACAACCTATTCGGGATTAGATTGATAAAACCTCATTTCAATCATCATTAGACATCCAAAATACATTAAAGAATCATCTCAAAATAGAGACCAAACAATCACAACGAAATTCTTCAAGATTTCTTCCAAAATCTTGAGTTTTAAGCCAAAATCATGTTTCTAACATTAAAACCATTTATAAAACTTAAAGTAAGGATTGACAACTTGGGAATTTCAGTAAAAAACTGAGTATTTAGAGGAGAAGAACAATCTTAACTCTAAATGGTGATTCCTCCTTGATTTGGGCAAAATTCCATGAAAAATCAATGTGAAAATCAAAAGGTTTTGTTGCTAGATTGATTATGAAACAATGAGTGGTGGAAATCTCATCAAATGAGGTGAAGATCAGAGTGATTTGTGCTGGAGAAAATGTGTTTGGATGATGGGATTTTGAGAGAAAAAGGAATGAGAGAAAATTAGGAAAAGGTAGTTATCAGAATCTAAAAGTAGTTTCCATCTTTATTTTATTTAATTAAAACATTAATTAAATCACCCAAATTAAGGAAAATTCTGGAGAAAAACATTTTGGGTAATTAGCTTCTTAAAGATTCAAAGTTTCAATCCTTTACAAAACAGTCACTACTAAACTTTTCAAAAATCGCATTTTGGTCACTACACCAAAATGTAGTATTTCCAAACCTTATTTTGTAAAATTGATTTCACCATTCCCTTATATATATTAAAAGAGGATTTTTAGATATTTTACTATACTTTTAAAGCATACCGAACTAGGCTTTCCCGAAAACCTCCTTTTATATTCGAACCGTTTCACAGACCGATCCGACCAAACCCTAAACTTCTAAGCCCAAAATTGGGGTGTTCCACAGTTGATGTCTCTCCTCCTATGCCCCCAGTATCAGAGAATCTCAGTGATCTGGCTCTCAACGATTCTCAAGGCTTACATGCGTCAGGTACTGTTGAGTTTTAAGGTGCTCGATTCCTTCAACCGATCTTGCTCACTAAGAGGTGGAGAGGCAGAATTTTGGGTGGATGTGGTGTGGAATCTAAAATATAAATGACACAATGATTTTAGAGTGGTTCAACCTTCTAACCAAGGTCTACATCCACTACCTTAGCTTCCCACTAAGGATTTCCAATCAATCCACTATTGATTCGTCCCCTTTTCTAGGCTTAGGAGGAAACCGTTATACATCGAGCAAGCTTTCTATCCAAATCCTTGATCAAACCCTCTTTTACAAAGAGATAAGAAAAGCAAACACAAATCCCTCTAATAGGTGTTTGTTTGCACAATTAAAGCACTCACCACTTGAGGAAATTTGACAATTTTGGCTCACTGGTGTTTGTCTATACAAGAATTGACAATTTAAACACTAAGACAATATTTGATCATTTTGTTGATTGACAATATGAGCATTTATCATATCTTGATGCTTGGAGGTCTCTTTTATACTCCTTGATGAGTTTATAGTCGTTACTAGCCGTTGGGGCTGAATTAGAGCAGTTGAGGACTTTATTTCCCACCATAAATGCAGTCCTGCTGCTACCCGTATCGAAACGCTCGAACCCGTTTCAATACGCTCTTTAAGTAGAAAGAGTCGTTGCAGTCTGATGAGCACCCGTTTCGGAACACCATTGTCTATATCGAAACGCTAGGCATCGTATCGAAACGCTCTGCATTTAATAGTTAGTTGGAAAATAGACGTTGGGGTTTATGACCGTTGTAGTCGATGCCACGTAGGTGTATCGAAACGGCATAGCCCGTATCGAAACGCTAGACAAAATTCACATCCAGGGAAGGCCCGTTTCGATACACGTATCGAAACGTTTTTGCTACTGGAATTCCCCGATACACCTGGACGGTTTTGTGAAGTATGGCTTTGAAAAACATGTTAAACCCTTTTAAAAACATCCCTAAACATAGTTTCAAGTTATTTGGACTTTGGAAATAGTTTTGAATTCTTTTTAAAATTGTCCAAAACATTTTTCAATTATTATATCAAAACATTAGTTCTACAATCTCCCCCTTTTTGATATAATAAAACCAACTTGAAAAATTGTTTGGGATTCTCCCCCTTTAACTTTAAAATTGTGAATAAGAGATTAAAGGTATGAAATCAAATAAAGCTCCCCCTTATTCATTTGAAAATTCAATTTTTCAAATCATTTCTCCCCCTTTTTGTTATATCAAAGAGAATTTAAAACATTAAGTTCAAAATAACTATAGAGGAAAAATTTGACAAAAATAAGAACTAGGTTTTAAAATGGCTCCCCCTTACTCAAAGCATCATTAAAAGTGTTATTCCAACATATATGATCATCTAGTTGACATAAATGAAAATAAATCAAATAAAACAAAAGCAACTAGATTTTACCACACTTGAACTCAAGGGAGGATGTGAAGCCTTCCTTCTTCAAGTGTTCTTCCTTTGTGTGCATGGAGCTCCCCCTCATTAATTGGACTTGATGATCACTCTCCATCAAACCTAGCAAAAGACAATCAAGTGACTTTTGGTATCCAAAATGCTTTGGATCCATAAACGTTAGTAGCACAAAATCTTGTCCCCTTAGGAATCCATTTTTCAATTTCATCATTTTTAGTTGAAGTGGTTAGTCCTTTTGGGACTCAAACACTTCTAAAACATTTACCATTTTTGAATCTAGGGGCACTAGATTGTCTTACATAAAAATTTGATTTTCCAAAATTGTTTTTCTTTTCAAGCTCTTTGGAAATCAAATCTTTTTCTTCTTGAACTTTTTGAAGCAAATTTTGTAAATCAAAACATTTTAATTCAAACTCTTCGAGTTTTGCTTCAAGTTCAAGTTTGGTTTTAGAAATCAAGTCATTTTGAATTTTCAACTTTGAAATCAATTTATTTTGTTCCAAAATGTGATTTTTAAATTCTAAAACCAAATCATCATAGGCATCTTGTAATTCATCAAAAGAGTAAGAACATGAAGTAGATGAATTAGAAGTTACCCTTGAATCTTTTTCGATGGCCATAAGGCAAAGGTTGGCTTGTTCATCGTCGGTGGTGTCCTCATCACTCCAAGTAGCCACATATGCCTTCTTCTTATGGCTTGAAGTGCTTGCCCTCTCCTTTTTCTTTGATTCTCGTTCAAGCTCTCTCAAAGCTTTCTTCATGAACGGGGCACACTTCTTGAAGAGATGAACTATCTCTTTTTCTTCATCCTCCTCTTCACTTGAGTAAACATGATGACAAGTGGAGGACTTGAGAGCCATGGCATTGGTGTTGATGCCAAGCCCCTTGAGCTTCTTCTCTCCCATAGCTCTAATTTCTTCCCTCTTCTTCTCATCTTCTTAGTTCTTCTTCATGATTTGATGAGTAAGGAGTGACCCCATGAGTTCATCAAGCTTCAAGGTCTTCAAATTCTTTGCTTCAATGATGGCGGTCCTCTTTGAGTCCCATGACTCGGGAAGTGAGTAGATGATCTTTCGGACAAGTTTCTCCTCTGGAATGGCTTCTCCATAGCCTCTGAGACCATTGGTGATTGTGGAGAATCTATCAAACATCTTCTCGATGTTCTCTTCTGGATCCATCTTGAAGTTCTCATACTCTAAGGTGAGGAGCCCAATCTTGGTCTTCTTAACTTCATCGGTTCCCTCGTATATGACTTCAAGCTTGTCCCACACCTCCTTGGCACTCTCACAAGAAGACATCTTCTCATAGATGGTTGGGCCAAATGCACAAAAGAGAATGTGCAAGGCTTTGCAATTTAGCTCTATCTTCTTACGATTGTCGGAACTCCATTCCGCTTTGCTTCGTTAGGGCACAAACGGAAAATCTTCAACTATATCCCATAGCTTGTAGTCTCTTGATTTAATGAAAAACTTCATCTTTGTCTTCCAATGGGCATAGTAGGTTCCGTCGAAGAAAGGCGGTTTGTCGATGGATTATGCCATTTGAGCCGGTTGGTGAAATGATGATCGAGCTTGCCGGATCTTCTCAATAGGATGTTTATCAAATTTGATTGATCCAAGCTCTGATACCAATTGTTGAGTTTTAAGGTGCTCGATTCCTTCAACCGATCTTGCTCACTAAGAGGTGGAGAGGTAGAATTTTGGGTGGATGTGGTGTGGAAGCTAAAATATAAATGACACAATGATTTTAGAGTGGTTCAACCTTTTAACCAAGGTCTACATCCACTACCTTAGCTTCCCACTAAGGATTTCCAATCAATCCACTATTGATTCGTCCCCTTTTCTAGGCTTAGGAGGAAACCCTTATACACCGATCAAGCTTTCTACCCAAAGCCTTGATCAAACCCTCTTTTACAAAGAGATAAGAAAAGAAAACACAAATCCCTCTAATAGGTGTTTGTCTGCACAATTAAAGCACTCACCCAAAACCTAAAACACTTGAGCAAATTTGACAATTTTGGCTCACTAGTGTTTGTCTATACAAGAATTGACAATTTAAGCACTAAGACAATATTTGATCATTTGTTGATTGAAAATATGAGCATTAACCATATCTTGATGCTTGAAGGTCCCTTTTATACTCCTTGATGAGTTTATAGCCGTTACTAGCCGTTGGGGTTAAATTGGAGCTGTTGAGGACTTTATCTCCCACCATAAATGCAGTTCTGTTGCTACCCGTATCGAAACGCTCGAACCCGTTTCGATACGCTCTTTAAGTAGAAAGAGTCGTTGCAATCTGATGAGCATCCGTTTCGGATCACCCTTGTCCGTATCGAAACTCGCGTATCAAAACGCTAGGCACTGTATCGAAACGCTCTACACTTAAAAGTTAGTTGGAAAATAGCCGTTGGGGTTTATGACCGTTGTGGTTGATGCCACGTAGGCGTATCGAAATGGCATAGCCCGTGTCGAAATGCTGGGCAAAATTCACATCCAGGGAAGGCCCATTTTGATACCCGTATCGAAATGTTTTTGCTACTGGAATCCCTTGTATCAAAACGCCTAAGGGTGTTTCGATACACCTGGACGATTTTGTGAAGTATGGCTTTGAAAAACATGTTAAACCCTTTTAAAAACATCCCTAAACATAGTTTCAAGTAATTTGGACTTTGGAAATAGTTTTGAATTCTTTTTAAAACAATCCAAAACATTTTTCAATTATTATATCAAAACATTAGTTCTACAGGTACAGTGCATGATAATGCTCAGAGTGATCCCTGTGAGTTTCCTAGTGTCAATGATCAATTACTTGAGCCTGTTGATGGTATCTTTATACCCACATATACTTCTGATCCATCTCCTGTTAGTCATGTGCTGCCTTCTGATACTTCTAATGCATATCCCATGACCACATGTAGCAAGGAAGGAGTGTTCAAGCCAAAAATATATATGATTGCCCTTGAAGACGATGTCCCTATCACAGTTCATCAGGCACTTGCTCATCCAAAATGGAAGGATGCCATTCTTGCTGAATATGAAGCACTGGAAAAGAATGGCACTTGGAAGCTTGTTGCCATGCCTGCAGGACGTACCTTGGTTGGTTGTAAATGGATTTTCAGAATCAAGAAGAATGATGATGGTTCTATTGCCTGATACAAGGCGAGGCTAGTGGCTAAGGGTTTCAGTCAGATTCCTGGCCAGGATTTCATGACACATTCAACCCTATTATCAAGCCTACTACTGTAAATGTTGTCTTAGCTCTTGTTGTGTCAAGAAATTGGTCGTTGAGGCAGGTTGACATCAACAATGCTTTTCTTAACGGTGATCTCAGTGAGGATGTGTACATGTGTTAGCCTCCTGGCTTTGAATCCGTGGCAAGTGATGGTACTCAGTTAGTGTGCAAGCTTGAATGCGCCCTTTACGGATTGAGACAGGCTCCCAGGAGTTGGTATACAAAGTTAAAAGACTTTCTGTTGAAGCTTAGTTTTTGAAGGTCCAGTGCTAACTCTTCTATTTTTCTTCATGATGATTCAGGTGTTTCCACTTATGTTCTTGTGTATGTGGATGACATTATTGTCACCGGTGGGTTTGATTCATTTGTTTCTGAAGTTATAAGCTCACTTGGCAATGAGTTCTCATTAAAAGACTTAGGGCAACTTGGTTATTTTCTGGGAATTGAGGTGCAACGTGCCAATGGATGCCTTTTTCTTAGTCATGCAAATATGTGCTAGACTTACTTGAGAGAACGAACATGGATAGAGCCAACTCAGCCTCCACTCCCATGCTTCCCTCGACCAAACTCAGTGAGAATGCTGGAAGTCCTATTGTTGATGCCACAAGTTACAGGAGCATTGTAGGTGCCTTACTATATTTGTCCCACACAAGGCCTGATATTATGTTCAACGTGCATCGGGTTGCTCAATACATGCATAACCCTTGTGAAGAGCACCTTGTGGCCGTCAAACGCATCCTTCGATATCTAAATGGTACCTCTCACTATGGTCTGATGTTTCGTCCCTCTGAAGCTGATGCTGGCCTAGTAGCTTTCTCGGATGCAGACTGGGTGTTGTGTATATCTGTGTGACAACATTTTTACATGGAGCTCTCGGAAGCTATGAGGGGTCTCTCGCTCTACGATGAAGGCTGAATACAGAGGTAATACAGACACTGTGGTAGAGGTAACATGGCTCAAATCCTTGCTCACAGACATAAGAATTAAGCAACGGGATGTTCCTGTGGTTTGGAGTGATAGCACTAGCGATGTATCTCTAAGCATGAACCCAATTTTCACTCTCAATCGAAGCATGTGGATCTCGACGTACATTTTGTCTGGGAGAAGGTTGCTGATGGTCCCATTCGCGTGAATTATGTTCCGGCATCGTATCTAACTGCCGATGGATTCACCAAGGCTCTCACCAGCTCATACTTCTATCTGTTTTGTCAATGCTTAGACGTGGTGTCATTTAGTGAGATTTGCCAGGAAGGTCGGATAAGTAGGGGAAATGTTAAATTTGTAAATGAGTGAGCTGTTAGAAAGTTGTTAGTGTAAATGAAGGTTGTTAGGAATCTGGTAGAATTGGTTAGTTGCTTAACGTAGCTAATTAGGGTTTTCATGTAAGGCTATATAGCCTGAAGCACTATTAGTGTAAAAAATAAGTTGATGAATACATTTGTTAAACAAAATTCCAAATTCATCTCCATTTCTCAACAATGTCGACTTTGACAAAAGACTACAAAGGTTTATGCTGCTCTTTAAAATTTGAAATAAACACATATTTGAAAATTTTCTCACTATTTCTAGAACTTAAAAATTAGTTTTAAGCATTTACTTGTTCATAATTTATGGGATTGAGTTTTTTAGTGTGAGTTCTCTGTTTGTTAGCTAAAAACCTTAACTAATGAGAAAAAAAAACTTTTATTATTTATGTGTTGTTCGTATTAGGGCTAGTTTTTGGATCTCTTGAAAATAAAAGATAATGATGATTCAAATCTAAAAGCATGAAGCTAATTTAGGCAATTGAATCTTATTGAACTCCTTTATATTTGCTTCATAAAGCTAATTTAGGCAATTGAATCTTATTGAACTCATTTATGAAGCTAATTTAGGCAATTGAATTTTATTATTTATGTTTGTTAGCTAAAAACCCTAACTACTGTCGAATAATTTCAATTTCAGTGACCATTATTTCAATTTAATTGAATTTATGTTTGTTTCATCTCTGCACCCTTTCCTCGGTCCCCTTTTCTCGCATATAACATTCCTAAACTCATTTGATCCTAAAAAAACCTTCATTCTCGTGTCAACTGCTATTGTCTACTAACTCTCTAACATAATTTAAGTGTAGTTGTTTTGTTTGTTGCAATAACACCCTTTTCGACATCGAATCATTAGACTCATTTAAATGTTTTAATCCTTCAAAGATTGATTACTATCTTTTTTCACTCAAAAACATAAATTATTTTAGCTTTAACTCTGTTTACAAAATCTTGGAAATCAGTGATGCACAATTTTGTGAACATATGACGTAATTCATTGTTGAGTCCATAAATGAACATCCGACACTTTTCTTCCTCCTTGATAAATTCTGCGCCATATCTACAGTACTTGCAAAATTCATGAATGTACTATTCGATCGGTCGTCCACCTTGTTTAAGATGAAGGAAGATGCTTCGCCTCTCAGCAAATAGAATTCACTTATATACTTCTTACGGAACTATTTCAGAAAGAATTCCCAATTCACGGTATCTTCAGATACGGTAAGAATGGTAGTCTTCGACCACAATAAAGCTTCATCAGCAAGCAATGCAATGGCACATTCAAGCTTATGTTCATCCGAACACCGTAGTTGCTTATTCAATATTCTTAAAGTATTGTCTAACCAATACTCGGAAATTTCAGGATTGTCATGATCCTGTCCGGTGAAGTTGTAGGCTCGGTATTGAGATAACTTGTCAATAGGAGCTCGAGAAGGTTGTGCAACAAGTGGCGTAGGTTGCACAACTTGATTGGTTCTTATCACATTCATGAATTACTGGAACATATCAGCCATGTTCTGATAAAAGTCTACCTGAGCCGTAGGTGCTTCAGGCTCCACACATTGAATAGGGGGTCTGTGAATTTGGAGGATTTCCTCCTCGCACCTCCTTTCCATGAGTCGAGGAGTCAGAATCAAACTCATTATCACAAGCTTCGTTAGTTTGAGACATATCTATATTAAAAAGAGATCGAATTAGTTGACAAGTCACAATACTCAATAGAATAACTCCTAGGTGGCAAAGTATTACAACAAACAATACAAACATGCATATGTCTAGTCCAGAACCGACTAAACTCTAGCTCTGATACCACAAATGTAACACCCCCTTCCCGGCCTAGTCAAGAACAGGGTCGGAGCATGTTACCGGTGAACAATGCGGTGATCGGTGGTATAAAATTTCAAACTTATTAGTAACATTTAATCAATATTACACAAACAAGCATTACCAATATACATATTAATCATTTCAAATTACAAAGAGATCACTATTAACCATTTAGGACCAATTTATAACCCTTACAAGTTTTAGGGACTATTTAGTGAAACTGACAAATTAAAGGACCTTCGATGCATTAAACTATACTACAATGAAATTCAATGTAACAATAATTAGCCTGCAAAATTTCATCCATAATGGTGATCATTTACCCATTCAATTTACACATGCAAAACTAAGTGACCAAAATGTAAACTATGTAGACTTTCAGATCAAGCCTTATAATCTCCTTAACTAACCCTGTATCGAAATGCTTATAGTTGTTTTGACACGGGTGGACGACGGTCGGCCTTTTTGACTTTTCCTTTATGACCGTATCGATACGGCAAGACATGTATCGGTACGGGTTGACTGCCTTTGACTTTGACTTTGACCCGTTTCGATGCGCTATGAACTTGTATCGAAACGGAGGTATCCAGAGACAAAATGTTTCGGAACATCTCTAACCCGTTTCGATACACCCTGTTTACTCAAGCTTAATTATGCTTACCCGTATCGAAACGTCATCACCCGTTTCGATACGGCCTGACTTGTAATGACAGATTCTTGTTGGTTTTCATTCAATTTAATCTATTGAACAATGTCCGAATGCAACGAAATTTTACACACAACATTTTAATGGTATAAACTACTACCATGCCAAATTTCATTATCATGTGCATGCATTTACTATGTTTTTACCTTTTTGAGCTATGTATGCAAATTCCATCCATTTTAAACTTCACCAAAAGGCCATTTAGAGCTATATTACATATTACAACTTAGGCAATACACCAACACATCAAAATAGACACAAATGACTAGTTCAACTACTTTTCCACCTTCCAAGGAGATTATAAGTCAAAAACACATTACTTGAGGCTTGTAGTGACTTGTCTTGCCTAGCCAAATCCGGTCTTCCGATACTCTAACTTTCAACCTGAAATGCATGAAATGAGACACGTTAGGCATACGTTGCCTAGTTAGGTAGTCATAAATACAACAAATGAACATAATATGTCATGTAACATGTTTCCATGACAATCATAATGCTAATTATGCAAAAATCATGGCATATTCCTTATTCACCTTAAAATAATAATAACATGTCATCGATAGCAATATCATAATTTCATAGAAAATCAATATCATTAATCAATAGTTCCCTTGGATCGATTCATGGTATATGGATACACAAATTCCACCTCCTCGCAAAATCCATAAATGGTCATTCCCGCCGACATCGCCAATAAGACAAATACACAGCACATCACTCCGCCTCGCCAAATCAATATAGGTCGTAGCCCTAGGACTGTAATCCACTCGTACCAATGAGCCCATGAATTGTATGGTGTAACCCCCTTAGCTCGGCCTAGACGTTTGACCCGAACTACGAAGATTACACAGGGAAAACCAAAGTCAACCCGAAAGTCAACCTTGATTTATGACCCTTTTTTATTTTAATCTTGTCTAGATACTTGTTAACCCTAAGTGATTACTCACGAAACACAATTGAGAAAGACACAACGATCGGATAACATATAGGGACTCAATTGCACTTCACACAAGATTAGGGACCAAATTCTAATTTATGTAAATTAGAGAGACATCATTGGTTTTAAGGTTACCATTATAAAATTATCATGTTACATGCTTCTCTGTCAAATTTCAACTTAAAAAGACATCTCAAGCTCAAGCAATTGCAATCTCAACATAAGGGACTAAAATGTAAAGCATGCAAACATCAAACAATTCAAATCTGGGTTCAACGGTAACCTGTTTCGAAACGCCTACTCATCGTACCGAAACGTTGTTCGGTACGCGGGTATGTTCCGAGACCAGTTCCGAAACATGTAGCTCAAGTACCCAAAATGTATCGAAACAACTCCCTTCATTTCGAAACGCCAAGGCCATTTCAGGCTCCCGCTCCGAAACACCATGGGGTGTTTCGATACACCCTGCCCAGAAACAGCAACAATTGCTGGTTTTTCACTCAAATACCTACTCAAACATGCCCCAAGGACTCTCTAAACATACCAACAAGTCAACATACATATAAGGAACATATTTGAAACACCCAAACCCAAACATAGCATCAAACACAAAATCTCATTAGTCTAGAGGCATGTTTCCTAATCTCAAAACCCAAATAGGCAATCCAACCTCAAAACAAGCATTTAAGGCCATTTACAATCCAAACAAGCTAAAACAAACATGCCACAACCTTAGGGAGTTTAGCACATCTCCCAAATACAATTCTTGGTTTCACATTGCTAATCTATCAAAACTAAGTGTACGAAAACTTCACCATACATGAGCTTGGACTTCCTTGGATGAACTTAGCTTCCTTGATGCCCAAAAACAACTCAATTATATGCATTATTGGTAAAAGAGAGAGCGTAAGCACAAATCCATAGTGAGGCATGCTCTAAAGAAAACCAACCCAATAATGCACATCTTGAAAACTCTTTCATCAAAAGCTTTTAAACCACATGCTCATTTCTATCTCATGCTTGGAAACCTTTCAAAGAAAATTCTCATTGAAACCCCATGTACCTTCATTCTATCTCATGCATTTAAACCAATGCAAAACTCATGGCAAAGCCAAATTCATGCTTGTTTCCTTGATTTGGGCAAGTTTCCTTGAAAATTCAATGTAGAAATCATGTGGATTTGTTGAAGGATTGATTAGGAATCAAAGAGTGATTGAAATCTCATCAAATGAAGTGGAAATCAAACTATGTTTGCTGGAGAAAAAGTGTTTGGTTGATAGGATATTGAGAGAAAATGAAATGAGGGAAAATTTGTGAAAAGTGGTTATGAAAAGTCAAATGTGGGTTTTCTATTTTAATCACCTTTATTTTCTTTAATTAAATCATTAATTAAATCACCCAAATTAAGGAAAAATCTGATGAAAACATTTTTAGTAAAATTAGCTTCTTAAAGATTCAATGTTTCAATCCTTTACAAAACAGTCACTACTAAACTTTGCAAAAACAGCGATTTGGTCACTACACCGAAATGTAGTATTTCCAAACCTTATTTTGTAAAATTGATTTCCCCATTCTCTTTTATATATTAAATGAGGATTTTTAGATATTTTTCTATATTTTTAAAGCATCCCGAACTAGGTGTTCCCTAAAACTCCGTTTTAGATTTAAATTGTTTCCCAGACTGATCCAGTTCAGACTCTAAACATCTAGGCCCAATTTTGGGGTGTTACAACTCTCCCCCTCTTAAGAAATTTCGTCCTCGAAATTTACTTGGGGGAAAAAGGTAAGGAAACTGCTTCTTCATATCATCTTTTCTTTCCCACGTGGCTTCCTCAACACCACGATGCATCCACAACACCTTAACCAGCTCAATGGTCTTACCTCGAAGAACTTTACTGTCCGAATCAATAATCTCAACTGGCTCCTCATCATAGGTCAAATCTAGATTCAACACAACTTCCTCCACGGACATAACATGCGAAGGATCCAATCTATACCTCCGAAGCATGGAGACATGAAACACATCATGTATCTTCTCTAACTCTTGTGGTAGCCTCAGCTTATAAGCAACATGACCCACACGTTCTATCACCTCGTATGGTCCAATATACCTAGGGCTCAACTTAACCTTCTGGCCAAACCTCATCACCTTCTTCCAAGGTGAAACCTTTAAGAACACATGGTGTGTCACCCACCGCAAACTCAATCTCCTTACGCTTCAAATCCGCGTAAGACTTCTGCTGATCAGAAGCTACCTTCAACCGCTCACAAATGAGCTTCACCTTCTCGGTGGTTCCTTTCAACAAAGCCAGCATCGAGACCAACTTCTGACTTGTTTCAGCCCAGCAAAGAGGAGTTTTGCACTTCCTCCCATACAAGGCTTCATAAGGTGTCATTTGAATACTTGTCTGGTAGCTGTTATTATAAGCAAACTCCACCAAAGGCAAATGCTTCTCCCAAGAGCCTTGAAACTCAATCATGCAGCACCTCAACATATCCTCAAGCACTTGGATAACACGCTCAGACTGTCCATCCGTCTGTGGATGATAAGAAGTACTGAAATTTAGCCGCGTACCCAAAGCTTGATGCAAACATTCCCAAAATCGCGATGTGAACCTCGGATCTCTATCCGAAACTATAGATTTTGGTACCCCATGCAGACGTACAATCTCAGCAATGTACAACTCTGCAAGCTTATCCAAAGTATACGTGGTATGCACAGGTAAGAAATGCGCACACTTCGTAAGGCGATCCACAATCATCCACACAGAATTCTTCTTTGATGGCGTCAAAGGAAAACCAGACACAAAGTCCATGGTGATCCTTTCCCACTTCCATTCGGGGATCCTCAACGATTGCAACAATCCTAAAGGAAACTGATGCTCAGCCTTAACCCGCTGACAAACCATGCACTTACTCACATATTCCGCAACATCTTTCTTCAATCCCACCCAATAGTACTCATCCTTCAAATCACGATACATTTTTGTACTACCAGGGTGCATAGCAAAAGGACTACTATGAGCTTCGGTCAGAATAGTACGCCTCAACTCCTCATCACTCGGCACTACTATCCGATTTCCAAAACATAGAACTCCATCATCATTAAAACAAAAATCCGATGGTCTACCCTCAGCAATATCCCGAACATGTGGCACCAAAGAATCATCCAACAACTGCTTATCCTTTATCAACTGAAGCAGAGATGGTTTCACTTGCAACTCAGCAACAAGACCTCCATCTCGCGAAATGCTCAAGCTAGCAAACATAGCCCTTAACTCTACCACCACTTTTCTACTCAAAGCATCCGCCACAACATTAGCTTTTCCCGGATGATACTCGATCGTTAGATCGTAATCCTTAAGCAACTCCACCCAACGTTGTTGCCTAAGATTTAACTCTTTCTGAGACATCAAATACTTCAAACTCTTATGATCCGTGTACACAGTACACTTCTCACCATAAAGATAATGTCTCCAGATCTTCAAAGCAAAAACCACCGTAGCTAACTCAATATCATGCGTAGGATAATTGCGCTCATGCACCTTCAACTGTCGCGATGCATAAGCCACCACCTTACCCTCTTGCATTAGCACACACCCCAAACCAACGTAGGATGCGTCACTGTACACCACAAACTCTTTTCCTGATTCAGATTGAACCAAAATAGGAGCTTGCGTCAAAGCTGCCTTAAGCTTCTCAAAAGCTTGCTGTCTCGCTTCCGTCCACTCATACTTAACATCTATTTGCAACAACTTCGTTAAAGGGGCAGCAATCTTTGAAAATCCATCCATAAACCTCCGGTAATATCCTGCCAACCTAAGGAAACTACGGACTTCATGAACCGACTTATGAGGCTTCAAATTCATCACCGCCTCAACCTTCTGTGGCTCAACACGAATCCCCTCAGCCGAAACCACATGACCAAGGAACACAACTTCCTTTAGCCAAAACTCACACTTGCTCAGCTTAGCATAAAGCTGATTTTCCAGAAGCGCTTGCAAGACAACCCTCAAATGACCTTTATGCTCCTCCTTAGTACGAGAGTACACAAGGATATCGTCGATGAACACTGCAACGAACTTGTCCAAGTATTCATGGAACACTCTATTCATCATGTCCATGAAAGCAGCATGAGCATTCGGCAAGCCAAACGGTATTACAAGAAACTCATAATGCCCATACCTCGTTCTAAAGGCTGTTTTCGTTACATCCACATCTTTCACCTTAAGCTGATAGTACCCTGACCTCAAGTCAATCTTTGAAAACATAGCCGCTCCCCGAAACTGATCAAAAAGATCATCAATTCTCGGCAAGGGATACATGTTCTTGATAGTCAACTTGTTCAGTTGATGATAATCGATGCACATTCTCATAGTGCCATCCTTCTTTTTCACAAACAAGACCGGTGCACCCCAAGGTGACACACTAGGCCGAATGGAACCACGGTCAAGCAACTCCTGAAGTTGCGTCTTCAATTCTTTCAGCTCTTTAGGTGCCATGCGATAGGGAGCAATGGACACCGAAGTTGTGTTTTCATACAGCTCAATCCCAAACTCCACCTCTCGACTAGGCGACAATCCAGGTAACTCTTCTAGAAACACTCCAGAACTCACATACAGTTCTTATATCTTGAACACGCTACTCCTTGGAACTAGGATTCATCACAAAGGCTAGGTATGCCTCGCAACCTGCCTCAACATTCGACTTGCTTCCAATGTAGATACCACATTGGCAAGAAACTTCACATTCTCACCCACTACCACAACTTCATGATCATCCGCTAGTTTCAATGAAACTCGCTTGCTTTCGAAATCCACTACAACTCTATGCTCAACAAGCCAATCCATACCAAGGATTACATCAAAGCCATAGAATGGCAATACCATGATCTCCTATGCAACTTCCGCGTTACAACCGTCTTACCAAAGGAACTAGTCACACACATACCAACATCCAAAGACTCAACAGGTAAACCAAGCATTTGAGCATGTTCACGCAATATGTACGAGTGTGTAGATCTAGAATCAATCAAAGAAAGTAATGACAAGGATTGCAAAGTAAAGGTACCTACGATCACATCCGTATCATTCCTTCCATCACGATGGGCATACACTCGAGCCTGACCGCCACCCTTAGGTTGAACGGCCACAACATGTGCTACGTTCCTGCCACCATCATCCCTACGCTGAAAATTACCACGACTGAGCCCACGACCTCTTTGTGGCTCAGCTGCTCTCACCGAAGCATGTCCCTCTCTCAAAGGCTGAGGACAATCTTTCTTCAAATGTCCACAGTTCCCACAATTCCAACATGTCCCAAGGTTACCCCAACACTCACCACCATGCCGTCTACCAGAACGGTTACACTCAGGAGTCCTCAGAACAACATTAGGTCCATGCTGACCTCTACCAGGGTTACCACCCCCACGCCTAGCATCATAATGCGGCCTCCTATCCTTATGCCTCTTGTTGCGATCTCTACCATAATCGCGTTCAGCCGCTCGCTTCCCGGAGCTAGATCCACCCGCTCGACTAGCCAGACCAAGATTCGACTCAATGTCATTGGCTCTAGTAACCAAGACATCGAAATCCGTATAATCAGCCACAAGCATATAAGTCTTAACATCCGCTACCAACCCATAACAGAATTGTTCGCACCTCTCCCGCTCACTAGGGATTAGCTCAGGCGCATACTGACTAAGGCGAACAAACTGAATTTCATACTCAGCTACTGACATGTTGCCTTGCACAAGAGACATAAACTCTCTTTTCTTCTCATCTAGGTAACGCACTCCCAGGTACTTCCGCTTGAATGCATTCAAGAAGAACGTCCAAGTCACCTCGTCATCCTCCATCCCAGAAATAGTGGTCGTCCACCACGTATAAGCATCACCATGGAGCAGTGATACAACACAACCCAGCTTCTGCACATTATTGCAGTTCATCTGACCCAGAATCCGCTTGGTGCTCTCCAATCAAGACTCAGATCCTTCCGGAGATAAGCCCTTGAACTCAGTCCCTCCTAGACTGCGAAGACGTTCCAAAGGCAACCTCACATTGGCATCATCCTGATGCGCAGCTCCATGAGCTCCAGCTACTGCTGCCTGGAAAGCTCCAGCAATAGCCTGAATCAACATGGTCATGTCAGGAGCAGCTTGCCCTTGCGCACCCTCAGGTCCAGCGACCCCAGCACCCGCACCTGTACCAGCGTTACCAGCTCTAGCACCACCACCACTGGGTGGTCCACCACTAGGAGGAGGAGGTAAATCTTCAGCATTCTCATTACCAGCGGTCGATCTAGTATTGATTCTCAGCTCTCTACGTGGCCCCATTATATAGAAAACAATGCACTGACAAAAATGCAATAAACACAATTAGGCACAATAAGGTAAGTAATCCAAGTACTCAAGCTCATTTTCGAAAACAATTCCTCTCATTAGTTTTGATATGGCAATGGGAACCCCTACCACCTTCCAAACATAGTATAGCATCACAAAAACATCTCAATTGAATCATACACCACTAATCATACACCATCCTTTCACCAAGAAAACACATCATGCATAAACACTCGCATCACCCACATATCAAACCCCTAAATATTTGAGAACCAGGCTCTGATACCAAGAAATGTAACCTCCTTAGCCTGGCCTAGATGTTTGACCCGAACTACGAAGATTACACAGGGAAAACCAAAGACAACCCGAAAGTCAACCTTGATTCACGGCCCTTTTTTATTTTAATCTTTTCTAGATACTTGTTAACCCCAAGTGATTACTCACGAAACACGATTGAGAAAGACACAACAATCGGATAACATATAGGGACTCAATTGCACTTCACACTAGATTAGTGACAAATTTGTAATTTCTGTAAATTAGAGGGACATCATTGGTTTTAAGGTTACCATTATGAAATTAATCATGTTACATGCTTCTCTGTCAAATTTCAACTTAAAAAAGACATCTCAAGCTCAAGCAATTGCAATCTCAACATAAGGGACTAAAATATAAAGCATGCAAACATCAAACAATTCAAATCTGGGTTCAACGGTAACCTGTTTCAAAACGCCTACTCACCGTACCAAAACGCTGTATCGGAACGGCGTTGACCGTTTCGGTACGCGGGTATGTTCCGAGACCAGTTCCGAAACATGTAGCTCCAGTAGCCAAAATGTATCGAAACAACTCCCTTCATTTTGAAACGCCAAGGCCATTTCAGGCTCCCGTTCCGAAACACCATGGGGTGTTTCGATACACCCTGCCCAGAAACAACAGCAATTGCTGGTTTTTCACTCAAATACCTACTCAAACATGCCCCAAGGAATCTCTAAACATACCAACAAGTTAACATACATATAAGGAACATATTTGAAACACCCAAACACAAACATAGCATCAAACACAAAATCTCATTAGTCTAGAGGCATGCTTCCTAATCTCAAAACCAAAATAGGCAATCCAACCTCAAAACAAGCATTTAAGGCCATTTACAATCCAAACAAGCTAAAACAAACATGCCACAACCTTAGGGAGTTTAGCACATCTCCCAAATACTGTAACGCCCCGGTTTTGGGCTT
The DNA here is from genome assembly GCA_958450335.1 of Hibiscus tridactylites. Classification (NCBI taxonomy): domain Eukaryota; kingdom Viridiplantae; phylum Streptophyta; class Magnoliopsida; order Malvales; family Malvaceae; genus Hibiscus; species Hibiscus tridactylites. The sequence continues at coordinate 80,037,286 of OY288267.1, forward strand.
AGGAGTTTTTGGGCGTTGACCGGTTTGGTCAAAGTGCTGTTCGAATCTAAAGAGGTGAAATTAGGAAAGCCTAGTTCGGGTTGCATTAAAAATATGGGAAAATGTTCTAAAATCATCTTTTAATATAATTAAGTGAACTGTGAAATCAATTTTGGAAAATGAGTTTTGGAAGGGTGACATTTTGGCTAGTGACCAAAATGTAATTTTTGAAAGTTTGGTGACTGTTTTCGAAAGGGTTGAAACTTTGAATCTTTAAGGAGCTATTAATCCAAGAGTAGTTTCTCCATATTTTTCTAAGATATTTTAGTGATATATTCTGATTTTAAAAGATGTCAAAAGAGGAGGGAAAGCCATTTGGCTATTTTGTTAACTAACTTTCCAATTTTCTTTCTCTCATTTTCTCTCAACCCAAACACCTTCATTCCAGAGAATTGTTTCTGATTTTCTCACCTAAATCTCTCCTTTCAACTCTCTTTTGATTCCTAATCATCATATCTACAAAACCTCATCATTTGTTACTTGATTCATCAAGGTTTTTGATTCCAAAAGGAGGAGAAACTCAAGTTTGGAGGTAAGAACGTCCTTCTCCTCTAAACTATCAGTTCTTTACTGAAATTCCTAAGTTTTCAATCCTTAATTGATGTTTTATTAAAGGCTTTTAAGATGAGAAATGGATCTTGGCTTATAATGCAAGATTTGGTGATTTTTGATGATTTTTGTTTGATCTGATTAATCTGTGATTTGAGATGTGTTTTTGATGATATTTGAACATTAAATTGATAAGGAATTGAGTTTTGATTAATGCAATCCCGGATAGGTTGAGTTTCCTAAGTTTAGCTTGTGTTTCTTGGTTGTTTTTGAGGTGATCTTGTGGATATGGTGTTGCTGGAGGTATAAGGATGTTATTAGGCTCTTTTTAGATGTTAAATGATGTTAAAGAATGTTAGGTTTTGATGGTTTATGGCTGGGCTTTGTTGAGAAGTGGTTTGGATGCATTTTCGGTTGTGTTTGGTAGCCGAAAATGGAGTGTGGATGAGAGCAGCGAGTTTAGGTGCTTTCATTGAAGCAATTAATGCATGATGATGCATTAATCCTCTGCTTTGATGTGTTAAAACAGGGGAGGCATCTTTGGATCCAAGAGTTGTTGATCCGGAAGCTTGATTTTGGTGCTTCGGCAAGAGGCGAAGTGGAATCGGTGAGTGAGTGAGTGAAATTGGGTTTTCGGCTTTGAAACCAATGTCTTGGGAGCTTAGTTTAAGTCTAAACAACTTTGCTAAGCTCAAGTGTAAGTTTTCGGAAAGTACTCTCTAGTGGTGGCCATGATTTTGTTGTGATGCAATGTGATTTATTGCATGATTTAAATACTGTTTTGAAAGCATGATTTAGCATGGTATTTGCTGTTTTTATAAGCCATATGTTGAAGGAAGCTCAAGGTAAGAGTTCCTTGTTTTAGTACATTGATAAAATGTGGTTTGATGCTTTTAAATGCATGATGTATATGGCTTGGTTTAATGCTTTAAAACAGTGGATAAATTGATGATAATGATGTATATTGGCAAGTGATGTTTTGAAAAGGTTAAGGTCACTAAGGTGGTTAAAAGTCCTTGAGTGAGCCTTGTTTACTTAAGAACATCAAGGTGGTTAAAATTCCTTGGATGATTCTTGCTATGGACACAAAGGTGGTTAAAAGTCCTTGTGTGATCCTTTCCATGGTGTTTAAAAGTCCATGGGGCCAAGGTGTTTAAAAGTCCTTGGGGCCAAGGTGTTTAAAAGTCCTTGGGGTGAAACTTGATGTGGACATAAAGGTGGTTAAAAGTCCTTGTGTGGTCCTCTTCCATGGTGTTTAAAAGTCCATGGGCCAAGGTGATTAAAAGTCCTTGGGGTGAAAGTTGATGAACTTGTTTTTAAAGAAATGGAACTTATCACTTGTGGCCAATATGACATGTTATGATATGAAGCATGAGATGCTTGTTATAAGTATGCTTTTGAGCATGAGCAAATGATGATTTGAAGCATGATTTATAAATGTTTTATAAATGCATTATTGAATGGTTTTATGAGCATTCCTCACTAAGCTTTTGCTTACGCTCTCTTTCGCTTTCTTAATTCAATAATGCAGAACATTAGAGTACCTTGAGGGCAGCAAGAAGGGCAAGCAATCAAGTGAAAGTAAAGCTCAAAGTATGGAAGGTTTCATAAGTACATTTCTAGCTTTTGGTAATTTGGCAATGGGGGACCAATGTGTATGTTTTGGGAGATGTTTGGAACTCCCTAAGTATGTTGAATGTTGTTGAGAATGCTGGATTTTGTGTTTGACCTTTATATGCTTGAATTGGAAGTTTATGCTTGTATGGCTTGCTTGTGTAGGAAGCATGCCTATAGATTTGGGGCTTTTCATATATGAGGTTGTTTTGATGAATTGTTGATGCAAGTATGTCTTATATATGTTGAATTGCATGCTGGTAAAGTTTGGTAGCATTTGGAGCATGATTGGATGTTTAATTGCATGTTTAAGGATGCATTTTGGGGCAATCGGTACAGGGCGTTTCGGAACAGTGCCACCCGTTTCGGAATAGGTGCCTTAAACAAGCCCAGGCGTCCGAAACGGGAGGGACCGTTCCGAAACGGTTTGGGTACTGCCAGCCCGTGTTGCGGTACGCGTTGCGGAACGACCCCGCATTTCGAAACGGGCTGTGCCTGTTTCGGAACGGGTGACCGTTGGGGGCTGACAGTGGCAGTTAAATGTTTTGTATTGTTTGCATTTTGGTCCTGAATCTTGTATGTGCATTTGTATGAGCTTGGGAAGTCCTTTTGAGCTGAAATTTCACAGTGAAGCATGAAACCTGACTAATTACAAGCTGGTAACTTTAATTTGGGTTAAGACCTCATATTTATCAAAAATTACAATTTGGTCCTTAAAGTTGTAATTTGTTCAATTGGGTCCCTGTTTGATCTCTGATGTTTGTGATCTTTGAGTATGATGTTTGTGTGATCACAATTAGGGCTAATGTGCATCTAGACAAGTTAAAAAAGAAAAAAGAAGGGTCGTTAATCAAGGTTGACTTTCGGGTTGACTTTGGTTTTCCCCGTGTGACTTTCTTAATTCGGGTCAACCGTCTAGGCCGGGTTAAGGGGGTTACAAATACAATTCTTGGTTTCCCATTGCCAATATATCAAAACTAAGTGTACGAAAACTTCACCATACATGAGCTTGGACTTCCTTGTATGAACTTAGCTTCCTTGATGCCCCAAAACAACTTAATTATCTGCAGTATTGGTAAAAGAGAGAGCGTAAGCACAAATGCTTAGTGAGACATGCTCTAAAGAAAACCAACCCAATAATGCAATCTTGAAAACACTTCCATCAAAAGCTTTTAAACCACATGCTCATTTCTATCTCATGCTTGGAAACCTTTCAAAGCAAATTCTCATTGAAACCACATGTAACTTCATTCTATCTCATGCATTTAAACCAATGCAAAACTCATGGCAAATCCAAATTCATGCTTGTACTCTAAAGCATTTCATAAACAAACCACATATGCATTTCTCATAGCATATACCATTACATCAAAGGCACATGTGAATCAAAAACCATAACATATTTTATATTGGCATTTCACATCTATTTATTACTCAGATATGCGGACATCTCACTAGACACTTCCGGTGGCATCTCTCATCACCGTACTCACTCGTCTAGCAACATAGTTTCCGGTGGAATCTCACATCACCGTACTCACATGGCGGAATCTCTCATCGCAACAAAGCTTGGATATTTCACCAAGTCCTACCCGATGGAATGCCAATCATCGGTTCTCTCCCTTTGGCTTAACCAAAGAGCATGTACGAATTTTTAGTTTTTAGTGCACTCTCATCCTATTGATCGATCATTTATATCCGGTAAGTATCTCAACATCTATGCCAATATATTATGTCAAATCAACATCTCACCTACTGTTTTTCATGCATTAAAACTCAACATTCTCATCTCATTTCAAAATCATAACATTTGCTATACTTCAACATAAAAGCTCAAATCTCAATTATGCAACATGTTACTTTATGAAATCATTTCAAGCATCATCTCATGCTATAATTCATGCATAAAAAACAGTAGGAATTTATCGATCTAAAACTATGAGCATTTAAGGGGCAATCACCACATTCTAGAGAGCAATCTAGCCAATACTTACTTCTAGACTTAGGAAAGTGTTTCAAACCTTTCCTAAATCCCCAAACCTTGATTCTTTGTTTCTCAAGGACTTCTAAAACCATACGCACTCACCGATTACGTTTCCCTTGCTTGCCGAAACACTATCTAAGCTTCCGAATCAACTCCAAAGGTGTCCGAAGATGTCTCCCCTGTTTTAAACACATAAGAGCATAGGATTAATGCATCATCATGCATTGAAATCATCATCAACACACCTAAACTCGCTACTCTACACAAAAACCACATTTCGGCTACCAAACACTACCGAAATCACCTCCAAACTCTTCCAAAATCAAACCCAGCCAAGATCCTTCACTTCTAATCATTTCTAAACATCAATTAACATAAAAAACTGACACAACCACGTCCTTATACCTTCAGCTATAGCAGAACACAGAAATCACCCCAAAACCATCATTTTAACAAGCAAAAACTTAGGAAAAACAACCTATTCAGGATTGGATTGATAAACCTCATTTATAACATCATTTAACATCCAAATACATTAGCAAACCATCTCAAAACAAAGCCCAATCAATCACCACGAAAATCTTCAAGATCTCTCCCAAATCTTGAGTTTTAAGCCAATTTCTTGTTTCTAACATTAAAACCACTTAAAAATCATTAATAAAGGATTGATAACTTTGGAATTTCAGTAAAGAACTGAACATTAGAGGAGAAGGACGAAGCTTACCTCTAATGGATGATTTCTCCTTGATTTGGGCAAGTTTCCTTGAAAATTCAATGTAGAAATCAACTGGATTTGTTGAAGGATTGATTAGAAATCAAATAGTGATTGAAATCTCATCAAATGAAGTGGAAATCAAACTAAGTTTTCTAAAGAAAAAGTGTTTGATTGATAGGATTTTGAGAGAAAATGAAATGAGGGAAAATTTGTGAAAAGTGGTTATGAAAAGTCGAAGGTGGTTTTTCTATTTTAATCACCTTTATTTTTTTTAATTAAATCACCCAAATTAAGGAAAAATCTGATGAAAACATTTTTTTTTGTAAAATTAGCTCCTTAAATATTCAAAGTTTCAATCTTTTACAAAACAGTCACTACTAAACTTTGCAAAAACTGCAATTTGGTCACTACACCGAAATGTAGTATTTCCAAACCTTATTTTGTAAAATTGATTTCACCATTCTCTTTTATATATTAAATGAGGATTTTTAGATATTTTTCTATATTTTTAAAGCATCCCGAACTAGGTGTTCCCTAAAACTCCCTTTTAGATTCGAACCGTTTCCCAAACTGATCCGATTCAGACTCTAAATATCTAGGCCCAATTTTGGGGTGTTACATATGGCATGTCAATTGTATCCAATACTTCGAATCCAAGGTCCAATAATCAATAGTTCAATATCTATGATTCGTTAACTATATTTTCTCATCAATATCAATATCAATAACTCAACAATCATGATTTCCACATCAATAAGCAATAACAATAAATCATGTCAATGATTCTTACATGTCAATGCTTCAATGATTTTTATGACAATGATAGTAATGCCATGGACAATGAATCAATGCAATACTTACCAAAACTCACCAATATGTCTCACAATAATGCTTCACGTAAAGCCTTTAAAATCAATGGTTAGTAAATCAATAAACAATGATTCGAGATGGCACCTGGCAACTCTCAAGACTCCGACTACACTCACCTTTACAATCTGAAGCTCCTAAGGCTCTCGGATGGTGATTCCCTTATCTCTAGCTTTCAATGAAGGCAACTGATTAATCTTTTCCACTTCTTAAGCTAGGAAAAGCAATAAGGAGTCATTAGGATCAATATAACAACATCGACACTTAAATAGCCATTAGCTATAGACAAATCTTATCTTTAAGCTTGAAATTGATCATCTAATAATCCAAAGAATCAATGATTAATTTAGGGCTTTCACTTACTCGATCGATAGCTATAACTTGGTGTTCTTAAAACAAGGAAAGCCTAAGCTTAAGGTTCTCAAATGGAGAGGTGTTTGCTTGAGCTTGGTGGGTAAGATGGCAATGGAGGTGTGAGCTTATTTTCTTAAAGATAGAAAATAGAATTAAGTTTCGGTGGAACAAAGCAAAGATGACAACACTCCTTTCTCCAATTCATTTTTAAGAGAATTATAACTCTAATTAGTACCCACCTCTCGTAATGCCAATAGGAAGGTTTCCTCCCATAAAAGGTAAGCTATTTAATATTATTTATCTTTCTTTTATTCTTCATAAAATAGACAAATAGAAGACTATAAGTCATATTTTCTAATCAAAATTCACGTGGAGAATGGCAGGAAACTAGGTGAGTCATCACCTAATCATTTCTTTTCAATTTATCCTATAAACATATTCGAAACAAATGACTGTTTTGAAACTGGAGGAACCATATCAAAATGGTCAAGCAAAAGTCCAAAAGTTAGTTATTACTGTTGGAATCCCATCGGAACGCCTAAAAATGTTTCGAAACATCTTGCATAGGCCGTTTCGATATGGGTCTAATCGTATCGAAACACCTAGCTTAAAAACACTGATTTGAGCCTTCATAAAGCAGTCTTGACTAAGGGCTTGGCTTAATTGAGATCCTATAACCATATAATCTATAATAAAGATTCGATATTCAATATTTTAATAACATTACTCCGATCATCGGAATCAAATTCCGACTAGACTGGTTTCCGGGTGTTACAACTTTGCTCATGTAAGAATATTGATTCTTCGTATGAGCCTAGCAAGTACCTTCGAGACTCATATGTCCTATGTCTTTGTAAGGATACTGATCCTTCGTAAAGGCGTAGGAAATGAGTCCCCCTGAGTTGAACTTGATTCGTTTGTAGCCTATAGTGGGTGAGAATCATGGGCCCTGCTACCCTTAGTAGGGGACAACGAGGACAGCTCGGGTACCCTTTTTAGAATCAAACCAAGTTTGAGAATCTAGAGTCCACCTCAATAGAGCCATGTGGAAAACCTTAGGCTTTTAGTCTGGTCAAAATTATTTCGTAAGGATAATCCGTGGAGACATGTCCTGGAGTGTTGGAATGTGCTGCCTAGAATTATTCGTACAATGAAATTTTTTTAGACCTTTTAGGTTTTATTTCTGTTTTTATTAAAAATGAGTACTAACCTTTTTGTGTGTGTTTTGTGTTGTTTTTTTGGCATATTTATTTGTTGCATACATCTCATATTTAGAGGAGATCGATACTAAAGCATGTTGCCCAATTAGAAAAAGCTTCTAACATGGATGGAATGTACCTAAAGAAGAAAGACAACGTGGATGTACGCTACCAAACTGAGGTCAACCAGTAAACAATGATAATTTGTCGAGTGATCACGTGGAAGAAACATCGAAGTATGCTCACATTAGCGCCAAGTAGAATACTATAATTCGCAAGTGCTATAGGACCACTTCGACGGTCCAACCAAGCAGAATTTGAAGGTGATCATTGGTCTACTCAGTCTAGGGGCAACGTCAAAAGAACCCAAGAGCGAAATGAGGTCGATAGAAGCATCACATCCTAAATTGAAGACATAGCTAAGCATGTGACGTCAAGAAGATACATTTCTTCGCCACCCACATCAGACCGATAGGGAAGGTAGGACCAAGGCTTCAAAGATTAATCGAAGAGGAACTGGGTGCTAAGACTGAGACTTATTTGTTGGACCTTTGGCATTCAATGGAAGCTACTTGTAGAGCAATGTCTTAATTGAATTGATGGCCCTTCGCCTACATTCAAACATTTTCATTCACGCATATGTATTTTTTCTTGTCCTTTTTTCTTGTTGCTTGCATTTATGTTGTGCATACATTCACATAATCACATGATAGAATTTCCAAAAAAAATCTCACAAGTATGGTATATGTGCCTAGACTCGAGCCATGAACACTGGTGAAAGGTTGACAACTCTAGAAGCAAATCGGAAGAGTATCCATGATAAGCTTAAGAAAATGGAAAATGATCTGAAAAAAGACGTGACCATCGATAGACTTGGAACTAGGGATAGGCCAAAGCACAGCAGGGATTCTTGCCAAACTTGAAGTACAGAGTTGAGTGTTCGCTGCCGCGACAAGCTACAGACTGCCACCGCGACAGGTGCTGCCGCGACGGGGACGACGACAGAGTTGAATTTCCTAGACTTAGCAATACCTACACTACTGAGCAATTCAATACCAGCCCATTCTCTCTATCTTGATTTCTCTACTCTTTTATTTAAGTTTTCTTTATTATTCTCGTGACAAACATCTTAAATATTTTCTTTACTCTCGTGCAGTAATTCAAGGTGAAGCTATTAGCCTAGTCCCTGTGGAGACGATATCCGATACTTCCGTATCACTTTACTACTTGCGTCATGTACACTTGCACTACAATTACGATAGACACTTTTACACGCAACAAGTTTTTGGCGTCGTTGCCGGGGACTGGCAACATAACTCTACGTTTTCTTTTACTGCACTTTTCTTTTTAATTTTATTTTTATGTTTTAATTTGGTTTGTTCAACTTTTGCTTTTCACAAGGTTTCTTGTTTATGCGTAGATCGAGACGAGGAGAAGAACCTGAGTATCCATTAGATCCTGAAATCGAACGTTCGTTCAATCTTAGGAACCGACTTCGTCACGTACTAGCCAGGAACGAGTACCTTGAGGAACAGTTAGAGACGATGCAAAACCAAGGGAACCCCCAGGGTAATAACCCTCCTATCGGAGATGGAGAGATTATACCTCCTTTCGGCGACCCGCCTGCCGCTGCCGCTAGACGGTCCTGCCGAGACTACATGCTAAATGATCATGTAGAACTAGAAACCACGCTGCTGGATATCGATGTTGACAACTTCGAGCGGAAACCTGTTATGTTTAGTATGATCAACAATGTCGGTCAATTAAGTGGTGCTACTACAGAGGATGCTATGGAGCATCTCAAAACGTTCCAGGAAATTTGTGGTTCGTTTAGACTACTAGGAGTTAATCCGGAGATACTGAGGCTTCGGTTATTTCCCCATTCATTGAGGGACAAAGCAAAGACTTGGTGGAATAAACTTACACCAGGTTCATTTAGAACTTGGGCAGATTTGTCTCGTGAATTTTTATCTCGTTTTAATCCTTTACATTTATCTGAGCGATTACGTAATGAAATTGCTACTTTTCAACAGGAAGATGACGAGCCGATTTACGAGGCCTGGGACAGATTTACCACTCTTCTAAGGAACTGCCCAATGCATGGATTCCCCGTTTGGAACCATGTAACTAAGTTTTATAATGCTGCCAATTTACAAACTCGTATTCGAATTGATTCAGCAGCAAACGGATTACTACTAGACAAAGACCCAGATGAGGCAATGCAAGTATTGAAAAATCTAGCCAAGAATGAAGAGTAGTTTCTGACAGCAAGAAGAGGGGGTAAACGGGTCCTAGCTGTTAAGGATTATGAGGCCGACAACACGATGAAATCACAGGTGGCATACCTCACTAAGGCAATGAAAATGCTTTTGAACGATGATTCCCAGCCGGTATTTGCTGTCGAAGAGGTATGTGAAATTTGTGAAGGAAATCACAGTTCGGATGAATGTCCTATACAGTTAGAAGAGGGAAAGTATGTTGGAAATTACAATAAGTAGAATTACAACTCCAACAACTACAATCCCAGCTGGAGAAAGGATCCCAAGTTTTCTTGGAGTAAGCCTAATAATGCCCTGAATCCTCAAGCGCACAGTAATCAGAATCAGGGAGGACCTAGATTGCTGACTTGACAGCAGCCGCAGCAGCAGCAGCAACAGCCACCAGCTACCACAAACAGTATACTGGAACAGACTTTGGCTACGTTTATGTCTCAGACAGGAACTTATTTTGAGAACATGAATCAATTTGTCAAGAAGACGGAGACATTCATGGATAAAACAGAGATGCGGATGACAAATCATGAAGCAACTCTGAAATCATTAGAGACACAGATGGGTCAGGTTTCCCAGCATATCAACCCAAGACAGACTGGCGAATTTCCTAGCAATACTGAAAATGCTAGGCAGCCCCCACTTGAGCAGTGTAAAGCCATTACTATTAGGAGTGAGAAGAAACTACCAGGGCCAGAGAAGGAAGCTGAAACAGTGAAGAAACCAGCCTTGGACATACCTGCCAAGGAAGCTTCCCCGACAGGTAACAAACAGCCTGCTGCCGATGAGCCTGTCACGACAGCAGAAGCGACAGAGGAGAAAGATGATGAACCCAAACCTCCTCAGATTCGTATGCAGTGGGAAGGACGTATTGCTGATTATCGTCCCCCACCTCCTTTTCCTCAACGGTTACAAAAACTGAAGCAAGAATCACAGCTTAAAAAGATTTATGATATTTTTAAGCAGGTTCATATCAACATCCCGTTGTTAGATGTCGTTAGGGAGATGCCCAGTTATGCCAAATTTCTCAAGGAAGCTATGTCGAAGAAATCTAGACTTGGGGAATTTGAATCGGTTAAGATGACAGAAGGATGCATGAGTATTCTGCACAAGCATCCACCCCAGAAAAAGAAGGATCCGGGAGCTTCATCATACCTTGTGTAATCGGAGATAAAAATGTGGGTAAGGCACTTTGTGATCTTGGTGCTAGTATAAATTTAATGCCAAAATCTATTTTTCAGAAATTAGGTATTGGAAAAGCTCGGCCCACGACAGTAATTCTGCAGCTGGCAGTCCGCTCTTACGTTCATCCGGAAGGAAAAATCGAAGATATTCTGGTAAGAGTAGATAAGTTTATTTTTCCTGCTGACTTTCTTGTTTTAGATTGTGAAGCAGATGAAAACGCACCAATCATCTTGGGGCGACCCTTCGTAGCCACGGGAATATCACTGATTGATGTGGAAAAAGGAGAACTCACCATGAGAGTGAACGATCAAGAAATAAAGTTGAATGTTCTCCAAGCTATGAAGCATGCTGATGCAGAAGAAGAATGCAAGGTTATCACTGAAGTTACCCTTGACCAACCCTGCATCAGGTCAGGCTGTTACGACATCAACATTGGTCACTGCCTCGGCAGCCACTTAGAAGACTGTCACGACAACACCGACGACAGCAACTCCTCAGAATGTGATACATCTGATACTGAAGATCAGGAGGAGGTAAATTGGATAGGCAATCGTCCAGGTAAGTTATTCGAGCCTTTAAATTATACCTTGGATAACCATGCAATCCAAAAGCCATCAACTATTGAACCCCCTGTTTTAGAACTGAAGCCCCTGCCAGGGCAGCTAAAATATGCTTTTCTTGGTTTAAATGATACGTTGCCCGTAATCATCTCTTCCAAGTTGATGAAGGAACAGGAACATCAGTTAATAGGGATGCTGCAGCAGCACAAAAAGGCAATTGGATGGACGATAGCTGATATTCAAGGCATTAGTCCGGCATTATGTGTGCATAAAATCCTTTTAGAGGATGATCATAAGTCGACTATAGATGCTCAAAGGCGGCTAAACCATGCAATGAAAGAGGTGGTGCGTAAAGAGATAATCAAATGGTTAGATGTTGGAATAATCTACGCCATCTCGGACAGCAAATGGGTGACCCCGGTGCAATGCGTTCCCAAGAAAGGAGGAATGACCCTAGTGACCAACGAAAATAATGAGTTAATCCCAACCAGGACTATGACCGGTTGGAAGGTTTGTATGGACTATCGGAAGCTTAACAAAGCTACCCGAAAGGACCACTTTCCTTTACCCTTTATTGATCAAATGCTTGATAGATTAGCGGGTAAACCTTACTATTGTTTTCTTGATGGTTATTCAGGTTACAATCAAATAGCTATCGCACCGGAAGATCAAGAAAAGACGACATTCACATGCCCCTATGGAACATACGCTTTTAGGAGAATGCCATTTGGACTATGCAATGCACCAGCCACCTTCCAAAGGTGCATGATGGCCATATTCTCCGATATGGTAGAGGACTTCCTAAAGATTTTTATGGATGACTTTTTAGTCTGTGGAGACGACTTTGAAAGCTGCCTAGGCAACCTACAAAAGGTACTCGAAAGATGTGAAAAAGCAAACTTAGTGTTGAACTAGGAAAAATGTCACTTCATGGTGGATGAAGGGATAGTCCTTGGCCATAAGATTAGCTGCTGTGGCATAGAAGTCGACAGAGCCAAGATAGAAGTGATCGAAAAGCTGCCACCGCCCACCACAGTCAAGGGAATCAGAAGTTTCTTAGGACATGCTGGTTTTTATCGAAGGTTCATTGCGAATTTTTCAAAAATCACCAAGCCCTTGTGCCATCTTCTGGAGCAGAACCGATCCTTCGACTTTAACGATGAATGTACTGAAGCATTCAAGGTTCTGAAAGAAAAGCTAGTAACAACCCCAATAGTACAGCCACCAGACTGCACACAGCCATTTGAGATCATGTGTGATGCTAGTGACTATGCTGTCGGGGCAGCACTTGGGCAGCGGAGAGATAAACCTTTTCATGTCATATACTATGCCAGCAAAACACTGAATGACGCCCAAGTGAACTACACTACCACAGAGAAGGAGTTATTAGTTGTGGTATTCTCCATTGACAAGTTTCGTTCTTACATACTCGGAACGAAGGTCATAGTGCACACAGATCACTCTGCATTGAAGTATCTGTTCGCAAAAAAGAATGCAAAGCCTCGATTGATACGTTGGATCCTGCTTTTGCAAGAATTCGACCTTGAAATCAAGGACAAAAAGGGGACAGAAAATCAAGTGGCAGATCACTTGTCAAGGTTGGAGAAGGGACAGAGTCTACCGACAGATGAGACAAACATATTGGAGACCTTCCCAGATGAGCAGCTCTTTGTTGCCGCAGTCACTGCCGCGACAGCCATGGCGGCAAATAAGTCTTCTGAACTCCCCTGGTATGCTGATTTCGTTAATTTCTTAGTTAGCGGAATAATTCCCCCTGACATTAATTATCAAGCCAGGAAGAGGTTCCAAAATGATGTTAAGCATTATTATTGGGACGAACCTCTTCTTTTCAAAATCTGTGCAGATCAGGTTATACGGAGATGCGTACCACAGGATGAACAAGAAGACATACTTCATCACTACCATGCTTCACAGTATGGAGGACACTTAGGAGGCAACAAAACTGCTGCCAAGGTTCTGCAATTAGGATTTTATTGGCTGTCACTGTATAAAGATGCGCAAATCTTCTACAAGAGCTGTGACAAGTGCCAACGGACAGGAATCATCTCAAGGAGACACGAGATGCCGCTGCAGAACATTCTTGAATTCGAGATCTTCGACGTTTGGGGGATTGATTTTATGGGACCATTCCCATCTTCATGTGGGAATCTATACATCCTCCTGACAGTAGATTATGTATCTAAGTGGGTTGAAGCTATCGCCACTCAAAAGAATGATGCCAAGACAGTTCAAAGGTTTTTACACAAAAACATCTTTTCTCGGTTTGACATCCCTAAGGCGATCATTAGTGATGAAGGGAGGCATTTCGACAACATGGTTATTGTTGTTGCCCTGAAGAGGTATGGTGTCAAGCATTGGATCGCAACATCATATCACCCACAGACCAATGGACAAGTTGAAATATCCAACAGGGAAGTCAAGAACATTCTTGAGAAGTTGGTTAAGCCAACTAGGAAAGATTGGTCTTTACACCTGAATGATGCGTTATGGGCATATAGGTCAGCTTTCAAAACTCCATTGGGCATGTCTCCTTACCGATTAATTTACGGGAAAACATGTCATTTACCTGTCGAGATAGAGCACAGAGCATACTGGGCAATCAAGGCAATTAATATGGACTTGGAAAAGGCAGGGCAGAAAAGACTACTGGATTTGAACGAAATTGAAGAAATTCAGACAATGGCCTACGACAATGCAAGAATCTACAAGGATAAAACTAAGAAGTGGCATGATAAAAAGTTGCTGCCACGACAGTTCTGCCCAGGGCAGCTTGTATTGCTATTCAACTCTAGATTGAAACTCTTCCCAAGGAAGCTGAAATCTAGATGGTCTGGCCCGTTCCAAGTTGTACAGGTTTTTCCCCATGGTGCCATCACAATCAGATCGTTAAAAGACGGGCACCAATTCAAAGTCAACGGACAGCGCTTGAAGCATTATCAGGGGACTGAAGCCCCAGGAATACATAAAGTGGTTACCTTAGGAGATGCCCCACCTGGCATCCCTAATTTAACCTAATTTTTATTTTATTTTATTTTTCGTTTTATTATTACTTATTATTTATTAGGAAATAAGATTTATTTTATTTAAATAATGCTTTTATTTTTATTGTTTTTAGGAAATAAAAGAGTCGAGAAGAACATGAGAAGTGAACTCATCCCACAACCCATCCACCAGCCCACAGAGCCCAAATCTTAGAGCCTGTCGTTACAGCTGTCGCGACAGACGCGGAAAATACAAGCTGTCGCGACAGACACGGAAACGCGTAACAGACACACAGCAGACACGGAAACGCGTAACAGACGCGTCAGACACGCTATCGCGTAACAGATGGCCCTGTTATTCGCGCCTACCGTTACAGCTCCAACAGACAGCAAATCCTTTTCTATATAAACCCTGTTTCATTTTTTAATTTTCACTCACTTCTACTCTTTCTACTTACTCCTCTAGAATATTTGCTTTCATTCTCATTTTCACAACCCTTGCAACAGTGTCTTCCAGGAATACCCGTAGGAATGCAGCCTCCAGCTCCACCCCGACAGCAACCACCCCATGCTCATTTCAGATCAGAGATATGTGGGAAGAAAGGGGATTCATTTACACTCCAAAGGAGGGAAACTGGGGCCTAAAGTCGTTCATTACCCGAAAAATCTGAGCTCTACAGTGGCAAATCTTTGCCGAACAACCAGAAGAGATGAACGTCTCTTTGGTGCGAGATTTCTACGCTGCCATCGACAGCAAGACGGCAACAGCAGTCACTGTACGAGGAAGGGAAGTGTCGTTCGAAGCTGAATAAATCAACACCCTTTATGGATTTTACGTAGGCAGCAACGACGACGGCCACCAACAGTTTCTGAACACCCTTGATCCTGCTAAAAATGATGCTGTCATGGCAGAGCTGACTGATGACGGAACATAGTGGAACACCAACCGCAAGAACCCAAGGATGGTAAAGAGGACTCAACTCCTGCCGGAAGCTAAATTATGGAATGCTTTTATCAAAAAGCGTATCATGCCGTCATCACACAACACCACTGTTGATCAACCAAGGTTAGCCTTAATTCATTCCATTTTACATGAGAGGCCCATTAACGTGGGTGGCTATATCCGTGAAAGCATACTAGAATGCGCACACCGGCTAACGGGACCGCTTTATCTGTCGTACCTCATCACAGCCCTCTGCCGCGGCCATGGGCTACCTGAAGCTGCCACGGATATTAGAGTCCAAGGGAAAGGATGGACGGACAAGAACATACTCAGCTTAATGGAGCTGACTGTTGCCACCCTTCTATCATCATTTGACCCAGCTGCCATGACAGCAGACACGACAGAGCAGTCAGAGACTGAGCCTGCTGCCACAGAAGCCAGGCAGCAGCCAGCCCCGACCGACTCCTCCTCCCAGATCCTCGCTGCTATCCAGAAGATGGAGGAACGACAGCTTGGTCTGATGCACTTCATCAGGGATTTCACTGCATCTACGGTACATTATATCCAAAGCTCTTTAAATTTCCCTGATGTCGTATTTCCCACCTTCCCTACACATTATTTTGCTGTACCAACACCTGCCCACACCCCAACACCTGCTGCCACACCATGGACACCATCTGCAGCATCAACACCAACACCTGCCCCGACAGCAGCTGGCAGCAACCGTGCTGAGACGTCTGCCCGTGGAACGAAACGTAGAATGCCATCGGAAGAGCTTGACGCCTTCATTGCCAGTTTTTCTTCCTCCTTCGTTTGGGCCGCAAGCGAAAATGAACCCTCTGTTAAGAGTAATCTCTCAAAGGAGTTTACACCGGTCAAGCGGCAGAAAAGAGTGGCAGACAAAAACAACATGAAAGGCAGCGGTAGCAGCAGCAGCGACATCAGCAGTGGTGAAGACAGCAGCAGCTTAGAAGTCCAGGTTGTGGAGAAACCCCCTCATATCTCCCCAACCAAGATTCAACCACCACGGGAGGCCAAAACAAAGAACACATCTGCCTCCCCCATCCCCCAGCCAGCTCCGAAAGGTCGTGCCCACCGCCAGATCAGAGTCAGCAGCAGCAGTGACGACAACACTTAAAATTTGAGTTTCTTAACCTATTTTGATGTCTGCTTATATATTTTGTGATGTACTGTTTATTTTTATTTCATCTTGTCATTTGCATTGAGGGCAATGCAACCCTCGAGTTTGGGGGTGGCATCCCTCCATTAAATGGAGTCTAATTTAGTTTTAAAATTGTGTCTTTTACTTAGTTTATTTTTGAAAAAAAATGAAAAATATGAAAATTTTGGCTTAAGTCTGTGAACTGAATTTACCTGCCGTGACAGCTCTGTCGTGGCAGTGCCTTTAGGATAGTTTTAGGAGCAATTTAGAACCTTTCTATAGTTCTGAAAACTTAAACACTATTTGTGACTGTTATACTGCTTAGAACTCTTTTAGTCAACTAGAATAGGGAGCTTAGCACTTGAATAGCCCCTAGAGGTGCCTAACACTGGCTCTAGGAAAGAAGTTTAGCAAAAGAGACTCAACAGCCCTAGAGGTGCCCGAAACCGGCTCTAGGAAGTTAGCTAGAGGTGCCCAAAACTGGCTCTAGTGAAACTTTAGCTTAAAAAATGAAATTGAGTCAAAACAAAAAAAAATCAAAGGAGCATAAGAAATGCCGTCAAAACATAAACTTTTCCATAAAAATTCGAGTTAAGGGCTGAAATATTCTAGTGAAACTAAGAGAGTCTTGGCATATAACTGTTCACAAGCATGCACACACTGCACGAGGACTATAGTAAGACTCCAGACGAATCCTAAGTTATCCGACAGGGTGCTGCCATCACAGAGAACGAATGGAGGGTAAGGGGAAGTTCACTGTTTTAAGCCAAAACAAAAATATTTCATTTTTCTTTAGGTCTGAATTGCTTGAGGGCAAGCAAAAACTTGAGTTTGGGGGTGTGTTGAGTGTGTAAAAGTTCTATTATTTACACCCTATTTTAACCCATATTTCTGCTGCGTTCAAGCATAATTCATTGCATTTAAGTTAGATTTGAGTCATACATCACAAATATATTAAATGGTACAATTTCTACTAAAATTGGTTGCTTTTGCAGGTTGTTGTTGTAGCAGATAGAGAGGCAGGCGCTGGGCAGTGAAGCAGAAGAGCTGGAACTGGACGAGCAGTCAAGGAGGACGATGCTGCCATGGTTGCCGCCGTGACAGCAGAGGACGACAACAGTTTTGAGGAGAAGAAGCAAAGTGGACCTCGACAGATAGAGAAAATTAAGCCCGCCTGTCGTGGAAAACCAGTATATTTTTCCAAGCCCTAGATCAGAAGGAATGCCAAGCCCAAAGTTCAAGGAGAGAAAATCCCAAGCAAGAAGGAGGACGAGTTAAAGTTAGATTCTCTGAAGATTTAGTCTTTATTAGAGTTGTACTTTAATTTAAACTTGTATTCTTTCTATTTTAGAAAACTTGGACCCAAAGCCTATATAAGGGCATGTATTTCGACCTAGGAGGATATAACCCATCTCTAGCCTTCTTCCCAAAACCCTAGTCGTTTTCATCCTCTCATCATGTTCTAAATTCCCCTTAGGGCCACGGGTTGTTTTGTAAAGTAGTTGCAAGGGTTGCTTTTGTTTTAGGAATTTTCAGTTTAATAAAATAAACTTCAAGTTCTCTTATTCTGGTTATTAACATCTTGCAAGAGCATCAGAAGAGCATTGCGAGGTTATCTATTTACTTAATATCGGGAGAGTTAAGTATACGAAAGGAATAAGTGCGAGTTCTCTAGTTTATAGTTGAACTATCTCGGACCTAGGGATAGGACGAGGTTAAGTGGCTAAAAAAGAATTCAACAACATCGGTGTTCATCCTTCGATTCATGCCGGGAGGTATCATCAATGACGTGATCATCGACAGACTTGGACCTAGGGATAGGCCAAGGCACAGCAGGGATTCTTGCCAAACTTGAAGTACAGAGTTGAGTGTTCGCTGCCGCGACAAGCAACAGACTGCCGCCACGACAGGTGCTGCCGCGACGGGGACGACGACAGAGCTGAATTTCCTAGACTATGCAATACCTACACTACTGAGCAATTCAATACCAGCCCATTCTCTCTATCTTGATTTCTCTACTCTTTTATTTAAGTTTTCTTTATTATTCTCGTGACAAACATCTTAAATATTTTCTTTACTCTCGTGCAGTAATTCAAGGTGAAGCTATTGGCCCAATCCCTGTGAAGACGATATCTGATACTTCCGTATCACTTTACTACTTGCGTCGTGTACACTTGCACTACAATTGTGATAGACACTTTTACACGCAACACCATCCATCCTAAAAGACAGGAGAAGATGAGAAAAGGTTCTAGTTTAACTTTAAAAAGTAGATAATATTTTTTAAGGATTTTACATCGAAGATCCAAGCTGGAACTCTAGTCTGTGTAACTACCAGCTTGAGGGGGAGTGTAGATTCTTGTGATCACTTCCTACATCGTTCACATTAGACCTTTTTGTTAGGAACTCTTGCTTGAGCATCTTGTGGAGCAGTCTTTGTATTCCAATTGATGCATCAACCATCTCAAGCGTTCCATAAGTTGAATGGCATTAACAATTTGTACGCAAGAACATCATGGTTTTGTCCTCACTCTTCAAATCAAAGACTCCCGAGAATGGGGAGCATTTTTCTCTAAGAAACAACAAAAGAAATATGAGTAGGGCATCACATCCAAGATCCTATCTGGTGCTCTACTACGTTTTCTCACCAACTTGAGGGGGAGTGTAAGTTATCCGAGAAGTGTTAGAGCTTGAGGGGGAGTGTAAGTTGACGAGTAGTGTTAGAGTTTTTATTTAATGTGTAATTAGAATTTATTCAAAATCAATAGTTTAAATTTACTAAAAGACTTATTTAAATTAGGAATAAGTATTATTTAAATTAAAAAATTATAGTTTTAGTTATATTAAAACTATGTATCAGCTTACTTAAAGGCTTACTTTGCATACATTTGATAAAAAAGAATAATAAGAAAATACATAGAAACACATTGTTCTCTCTGAAAAATATCATGTTCATCTTCTTCAAACAACAAATCCCTTACAAGACACACAAACCACCATTGTTCATTACATCTTCGGCTACCATGTCCCCTTTCTCACATAGTATCAGAGCCAAGAACGGTCTTGATGTTGTCACCACTGCTGCCTTTTTTAATCTAAAACAATTTTTCTTTTTCGCTATTGTCATTATGCCACACTTGTTCCTTGGCTTCTCCACCGTTGGAATCTTACATCTCCGGTAAAATATGTACTCGTTTAATTTGCTGCTTTGTTCTCTATTTAATAGTTCTATCTTACCAAATAAAAAAGATATATGAAAATGTTATAGTTTAGCCTTAAAAACTATTTGGTTCTATCTTAGCCATCCATCATAAAAGATAGGAGAAGATGAGAAGAGGTTCTAGTTTAACCTTAAAAACTAGAAAATATTTTTTTTAAGGATTCTACATCAATGATCCAAGCTGGAACTCTAGTCTGTGTAACTACCAGCTTGAGGGGGAGTGTAGATTCCTGTGATCACTTCTTACATCATTCGCATCATACCTTTCTATCAGGAACTGCTTGCTAGAGCATCTTGTGGAGCAGTTTTGTATTCCAACTGATGCATCAACCATCTCAAGCGTACCATATGTTGAATGGCATTAACAATTGCTACGCAAGAACATCATGGTTCTGTCTTCACTCTTCAAATCAAAGACTCCTGAGAACGTAGAGCATTTTTCTCTAAGAAACAATGGAAGAAATATGAGTAGGGCATCACATCAAAGATCCAAGCTGGGGCTCTACTACGTTTGCTCACCAGCTTGAGGGGGAGTGTAAGTTATCCGAGAAGTGTTAGAGCTTGAAGGGATTGTAATTTTACAAGTAGTGTTAGAGTTTTTACTTAATGTGTAATTAAAGTTTATTCCTAATCAGTAGTTTAGATTTACTAGAAGTCTTATTTAAATTAGGAATAAGTATTATTTAAATTAAAAATAAAAGTATAGTTTTAGTTACATTAAAACTTTGTATCAGCTTATTTAAAGGCTTACTATGTATACATTTGATAAGAAAAATTAATAAGAAAATACAGAGAAACACATTGTTCTCTCTGGAAAATATCTTGTTCATCTTCTTCAAACAGCAAATCCCTTACCAGCGATCACACACAAACCACCATTGTTCATTGCATCTCCGGCCACCTTTACCCTTTTCTCAAAAAATTATGAGTGAATTTTCTTCTCAGACATTGTTTTTAGGGTTTTTGACTAAAGTGATAACTCTAAAACATCTACCAACTGAAGACTACTTCTCTTCGACGATATTTGTGTGTGAAATGACATTTGACATTCCTTCATTTCCTTTCACGAAAAGAAAATAAAAATCCATTGTTGTCCCCCTTTGAGCCTGATATTTTTTTTGATCAAAACCCTAACCAAGGATCACTCCCCACACCGGGGGCAAAGAGGATGAAAAGATGTTCTTTAATGAAAGGAACACAAAAAGAAGAAAAGGAAAAGGAAAAAGGAAAAAGAAAAAAAGAGGAAAAGGAAAAGGAAAAGGAAAAAAGAAAAAATGAGAAAGAAATGAAAAGAAAAGAGAAGAGGAAAAAGAAAGAAGAAATGTGATGGAAAATTAGAAACGAATCCTTCAAATGAGACATGTGTCAAAAAGGAAATGAACTCTAGGGTGAAAACCCAAAATGGACAGTCTAGAGTGATCAAGAGAAGAAAAGAATGAAGATTTCATCAGGAAAAGTTGATCCTTGGTTTAATTACCCTTAAAACATGTATTTGAGCCTATATATCATTTTCTTGGTAACCTGAGCCTAGCCTACTTTACAAGCCTTAAAAAACCATTTGGATCACATATAAATATTTGAGTAAAGGACTTTGTTTTCAGAACGCATTTCACCTAATTTAGTTAACATTTCTTCAGGGACCTCAAAACTTCTAATATTTGATTGAGATTAGAAAAGTGGGAAATTTTGAATTTGTGAGTGTGTGAGTAAAACTTAGCCACCAAAAAGTGGGACACTATCCGATTGATGGATTCATGAATCATTCATACTATGAATTTTGGGGCATTTGATTTTCCTCTTTTCAATGTTTGCCATGACTTTTTTTTAAAATCCTCATTTCTAGCCTTTTCTTGCATTTGCCATAAAACTATTGTTTCTAGCCTTTTCTTGCATCTTACAAGTAGGCTGACATAGATTCATAAAAAAATAAAAGATTTCTTGGTATTGATCCCAGCCATAGGAAACGAGGAACGAATGTGTTCCATCATTTCAGGAAACAATTGATCCTTAGTTTGAACGAGGGCATCGCCTTGCATAAGAAGGTAAAAAAGAAAAGAAGAAGAAACACATGTGTTGAAGAGTCTTAAGTGGATTGTGTTGTCAAGAAAGATCCACAAATAAGATGTAAGATCCTTAAACCATAAAAAGGGATAGAGTCATGCCCAGTGGGCAAACGCTTCAAGGTGAAGGTTTAGCGTGCAAATGCTTCAAGATGTCTTGTAGGGGCAAGAATTGGAGAATTTACAAGAACCATTGAAGGTGCTTAATGTTAAGGGGCATACGAAGACTTGAGGCTTTCAAAATCATTCAAGGAGGCATTTCACTCGATAATGATGTATCAACTACAATGATAGTAGATCTTGAGACTTTTGCCTACGAAGATCATATGTTTTCAATGAAGCAAAGAGGTACGAAGAATGAGAATGGCGAAGCAGAAACAGTTGAAGAATATTGTCCTTCCAACTAGGAGTACTAGATCACTGGATTGAGTGAGTAAATTTGCAAAGAACATATGTTTTCTATGAGTCGAAAAAATACAGTGAAAAAGAGTAATTGTTTATCTGGACCGAGCGAGCAAACGTATGGATTCAAAAAACCAAAGGAAAAATTAATTCCGAGGAAAAGAATTTAAAAAGTAAAAGAAATCGACATGCATCCATGTTTTAGACATCCTTAGGGGCATGCCTATCATATTTGCATCATATATCAGGTTTTTGCACGTATACAAAAACCCTTTAGCAAAGAACCTGCTTATCTATTTAGGAATAACGAGAACAGAACACGCCTATTCGTTCGGGTGTTTGGAGAATGGAATCTGCTCATCTATTCGGGCATAAGGAAAATAGAACCCGCCTATCCATTCAGGCGCTTGGAGAATAGAATATGCTCATCTATTCGAGCATAAGGATAATAAAACATGTCTATCCTTCGGGCATTTGGAGAATGGAGTATGCTCATCTATTCAGGCATAAGAAGAATAGAACCCAGCTCATCTATTCGGACACATGGAGAATAGAACCCTGCTCATCTATTCGAGCACTTGGAGAATAGAACTCTGCTCATCTATTCGGGCATTTGGAGAATAGAACCCGCCTATCCGTTCGGGCATAAAGAGAATGGAATACGGCTTATCTATCCGAAATTGAGGAGGATAGAACCTTTTTTAGAACCTACCAATCCGTTCGAGCATCAGGAGAATGGAACCAATCAACATATCGGTGAAAATCAGTGACTTTGGGTTTTTGCTCTATCCCTGTTTCACCAGAATGAGCAAAGAGGGGCAGCTGTTGTCACTGAATTTTCACCCCTTTTTATTTATTATTTTGTATATATAATAATAATAATTATTATTACTATTATTATTATTGTATATTAATTAGTCTTGTTAATAAAAACCAAGAAAAAGGGGGTCTACTTTTATTAAATAAGAACTCATGTACATTGTTGGCCCAATTTGACCAAAAAATAAACACTATTAACCTATTTTTTATTCTCATGTGCAAGTTTATTGTGGAACGTCAAAGCCTTTCCCTTACGAACCAAACGAGGAAAGTCACGCCTCAAATACTCGCGTGATCCGTAGACCCAATAGGCATTTTGCTCAAACCTCACCCTGTTACCTTGAACTGGAGCACCACGTCCAACATTACCTCACCTCGCCTTAGGCCGGTACCTACAACCACGATGCCTCTTATACAATCTACCACCGGGACCAGAATTCATAGCTCTCTTACCCGAGCTGGAACCACCCTCACGAGAGGACAAGCCCAAACTCTGCTCGAATTCCCCCAGCCGTCCAGATCCATCCCCGATAGTCTGGATCACTCCACGGTGCCGATCTGTTGTCCCCTGGTCCCCCCCTCCGGCCGTTCGCTCACATGCAACGAAACAGACAAAAACGTTAGAAGCACGCAAAAAATATAATAGAATACCAGAGGCAAAATTGCAGAGATGAATTCGGCCACATTATCAACAACCAACAACAAATATTTCAGCAATTTCATGTAATTAGAAAAAGCAAAAAATGTAATATTCGGCTCTAAAATCGAAACCAACACAGAATGTAGGGGAAGTTTTTTTAGAGGTTTTTTCAGAGGATTTTTCAGAGAGCAAAATTGTATTCGAAAACTTCAGTGAAATCAATACAAGCAGAAAAACCTCATAGTTTTAGAGGTACCAACGTTTTCGTTTTTTTGTTATTTCAAATCGCATGTAAAAAATAGAAAGTTAGAGTTTTCTTTCTTTACCTTTGCATCGTTTTGTTTTCCCCTCTCCGGTGATAAGCCCTTCGGTCTCTCCCGAGACCACATACGGTGAATCGATGGGATGAAAACGCTAAAAGGGTTTTAAAAGCTGTTTTGGGTTTCGGTCTTTTAAAAAGGGGAAAACAACAGACTTTTGGGTTCGGTTTTCGTGAAAAGGAAGGGTTTGCTAGTTTGTAGGGTTTCAAAGAGTCGGAAAAGGGTTTCTTTTTAGGTCTCCGATGTCGGCAACGGCGAGCAGAGTGGGTGACGACGCCGGATTTTCGAAGAGGGGGTGAGGGCTCTCTATAGGTTTAGGGTTAATGAAAATAAAGAAAAGGGGTGAAATCTGTTTTAATTTTGCTTTTATAGCGTTTTAAGGCTTTAAAATTGGTCGAATTGCATTTTAAGGGTCCCCGTGCCGTTTTAATTGCGCGAGGGAGGGCTTCCATGTTTCAAAATTCTCTCTGAGGCCCCTCCATGTTTTCGAGCGTTTTTAATTTGGCCCCTGATTTGGTTTCAATCGGTTTTCGAACGGGATATCTACCCTTTTAGTCCCTGTAGGTTTCCACATCTTTTTAATTGAGTCATGTTTTACATTTTAATCAGTTTTTTGCAGTGGTATTATTACATTTATGGCCCCTGGCAGTTTGCTTTCTTTTTTGTTTTTCTTTGTTATATATATATATATATATATATATATATATATATTATGATATATTTTGTTGCTCATGCATTTGCCCTTTTTTATATCGAATATATGTTTTTGCATTTTTGTTCATATTTGTTAAGTATGGCATGTGTATTTATTTATTAAATGTGTGATTGTTTTCCTTTCTTAAAATCTTGTTAAAGTATGTGTAATTTATGGTTTTTATAATGTCATGTATAGTTTTAATATGTTGCATGCTCATTTTCTTCGTGTATATAGCATGCTTGTTTTTTATGTCATTCGAATATGTTTTTGTGACATGCATTTTATTTGTCATCCATGAAACCGTTAATGATTCGGTGTTTTAATTAATCAACTAAAAATATACCCAAAGAGAAGTATTAATTAACTCTGGTATTCGACTCGTGACAGTCCAAGCTTAACGGATGTCGATCGAATATTTGGGTTAATTCTCACCGTCTATAGGTAAGTGGAATATAAAAAATGAAAATACCACGCATCATCCTTTACTTGCTTGCATCATTGATAAAGGTGACATACGATATCCGAACCCTAAACTAACACGGCAGTCAGTCTTATATGATGCCATTTTAGTCTATGGTCCGGTGTACCGTCATCCTTTCTAATTAAATGTTTAATTAATTCCAAAGCCACAATTCGATGTAGCTCAGGCTATTTAAGTCACATTTTCATTTAAGAACATTTTTATTAAATTCGCTTTGGATCTTAAATAATTTCTATCGATTAAAGGCAACAAGTTATTTGGTACTGATTTCCGGGCGTGATGGGGGTGTTAACCCTTCCCCACACGTAACCAACTCCCGAACCCGTTTTAAAACGAATCTCTAGTTTTGTGGTGTCCGGCCTACCTTAGTGGCCGGTGGCGACTCCAAAATTTTACTATTTTCCAAAATCTGGATTTCCCCTCTTTTTGAGATAAATCTTTTTTTCTTCCTTTTCAAAAAGTGATAAGACCTAGTCGTTTTTCAAAAACCTTATCACAGTTTGGCGACTCCGCTGGGGATAAATTTTTTTTGTTTTTTTTAAAACAATAAAAAAAGAGAGTTAAGCCAATAAAACACTCGTTGCCTTTAATCGATAGAAGATATTTAAAGTTTAAAGTGAAGTTAATAAGTTTGTTCTTCCTTGAAAAAGTGACTTAAATTGTACGGGCTATGAAAATTTGTGGCATTCGAATTAATTCCTCATTTAATTTCAAAGGAGTCACCGACATGTGTTGCATCATGATCATCAAGCTCTATACCCAAGCTATACCCTTAAGTGAAAGTGAAACGCCCATACCCACGTGAGTATCCCTCCATGGGTTGGTAATTCACTTTCGGAATCCACGCCTTTTGACACATGAGCAACCCTCCATGTCATTAGGTCGTGCTTTCCCTCGAGCCGAAACCAATTCGCCTAGGAGTCTTGGGCGTTGACCGGTTCGGTCAAAGTGCTGTTCGAATCTAAAGAGGTGAATTTAGGAAAGCCTAGTTCGGGTTGCATTAAAAATATGGAAAAATGTTCTAAAATCATCTTTTAATATAATTAAGTGAACTGTGAAATCAATTTTGGAAAATGAGTTTTGGAAGGGTGACATTTTGGCTAGTGACCAAAATGTAATTTTCGCAAGTTTGGTGGCTGTTTTATAAAGGGTTGAAACTTTGAATCTTTAAGGAGCTATTTACCCAAAGGGAGTTTCTCCAGATTTTTCTAAGATATTTTAAGTCTAAAATCTGATTTTAAATGATATTAAAAGTGGAGGGAAAGCCATTTGACTATTTTAGATTTTTGTAACCAACTTTTCCTAATTTTCTTTCTCTCATTTTCTCTCAACCCAAACACTCCATTTCCAGAGAATTGCTTCTGATTTCTTCACCTAAATCCCTCATTTCAACTCTCATTTGATTCCTAATCAACATATCTTCAAAACCTCTTCAATTGCTACTTGTTTCAACAAGGATTTTGATTCCAAAAAGAGGAGAAACTCAAGTTTGGAGGTAAGAACGTCCTTCTCCTCTAAACTATCAGTTCTTTACTGAAATTCCTAAGTTTTCAATCCTAAATTGATGTTTAATTAAAGGTTTTAAAGTGGTGAAATGGATCTTGGCTTATAATGCAAGATTTGATGAATTTTCATGATTTTCGTTAGATCTGAGTAATCTGTGATTTGAGATGTGTTTTTGATGTTAAATGAACTCTAAATTGATAAGGAATTGAGTTTTGATTGATGCAATCCCGGATATGTTGAGTTTCCTAAGTTTAGCTTGTGTTTCAAGGTTGTTTTTGAGGTGATCTTGGTGATCTGATGTTGCTGGAGGTATAAGGATGTTAATAGGTTGTTTTTAGATGTTATATGATGTTTAAGGAAGTGTGGTTTTGCTGGTTTATGGCTGGGCTTTGTTAGAAGTGGTTTGGATGCATTTTCGGTTGTGTTTGGTGGCCGAAAATGGAGGTTGAATGAGAGCAGCGAGTTTAGGTGCTTTCATTGAAGCAATTAATGCATGATGATGCATTAATCCTCTGCTTTAATGTGTTGAAGCAGGGGAGGCATCTTTGGATCCAAGAGTTGTTGATCCGGAAGCTTGATTTGGTGCTTTGGCTTGAAGCAAAGTGGAAATCGGTGAGTGAAGTTGGGTTTTCAGATTTTAAAACCAAGGTTTGAAGGTTTTGGGAGCTTAGTCTAAGTCTAAACAACTTTGCTAAGCTCAAGTGTAAGTTTTCGGATTTTCTCTCTAGTGGTGGCCATGATTTTGTTGTGATGCAAAATGGTGAATTGCATGTTTTAATTACTGTTTTGAAAGCATGTTTTAGCATGGTATTTGCTGATGTTTTAAGCCATATGTTGAAGGTAACTCTAGGTAGGAGTTCCTTGAATTTATACATTGAAATAATGTGGTTTGATGCTTTGAAATGCATGTTGAATATGGCTTGGTTTAATGCTTTAAAACAGTAGATTATATGATGAAAAGATGTATATTGGCAAGTGATGTTTTGAAAATGTTAAGGTCACTAAGGTGGTTAAAAGTCCTTGAGTGAGCCTTGTTACTTAAGAACATCAAGGTGGTTAAAAGTCCTTGGATGATTCTTGTTGCGGACACTAAGGTGGTTAAAAGTCCTTAGGTGATCCTTTCCATGGTGTTTAAAAGTCCATGGGGCCAAGGTGTTTAAAAGTCCTTGGGGCCAAGGTGTTTAAAAGTCCTTGGGGTGATTCAAGCTATGGACACAACGGTGGTTAAAAGTCCTTGTGTGGTCCTCATTCATGGTGTTTAAAAGTCCATGGCCAAGGTGTTTAAAAGTCCTTGGGGCCAAGGTGTTTAAAAGTCCTTGGGAAGTTGATGAACTTGTTTTAAGAAATGGAAATTGTCACTTGAGCCAATATGACATGTTATGTTTATGTTGAAGCATGAGATTGCTTGTTTAAAGTATGCTTTTGAGCATGTGCAAAGGTTGATTATAAGCATGATTTGTAAATGTTTTTAATTGCATTATTGAATGGTTTTTAAGAGCATTCCTCACTAAGCTTTTGCTTACGCTCTCTCGTTTTCTTAATTCAATAATGCAGAGCATTAAAGAACCTTGAAGGGCAGCAAGGAGGGCAAGCATTCTAGTTCAAGTAAAGCTCAATGTATGGAAGGTTTTATAAGCACTTTTTAGCTTTTGGGTAATTTGGCAATGGGGGACCAATGTGTATGTTTTGGGAGGTGTTTGGAACTCCCTAAGTATGTTGAATGTTATTATGAATGCTGGTTTTTGGATTGGATCATTATATGCTTGTTGTGGAAGTTTGTGCTTGAATAGCTAGCTGGTGTAGGAAGCATGCCTTTAGAATTGGGGCTTTTTGCATATGATGTTGTTTTAATGAATTGTTGATGCAAGTGTGTCCTATATATGTTGAATTGCTTGCTGGTAAAGTTTGGTAGCTTTTGGAGCATGTTTGATTGATCAATTGCATGTTTTGGAATGCATTTGGAGCAAATCTGTGCAGGGCGTTTCGGAACAGTGTGCACCGTTTCGGAACGGGTGCCTGGAATGAACCCAGGGGTCCGAAACGGTATGCACCGTTTCGAAACGGTTTGGTCTCTGCCAGACCCCCGTTGCGGTACTGGTTGCGGAACGGCCCGTGTTTCGGAACGGGGTCAACCTGTTTCGGAACGGTCGACCGTTGGGGGCTGACATGGGCAGTTATATGTTTTGAGTTGTTTGCGTTTTGGTCCTGAATCTTGTTTGTGCAATTGTATGAGTTTGGGAAGTCCTTTTGAGCTGAAATTTCATAGGGAAGCATGAAACCTGACTAATTTCAAGTTGGTAAGATTAATTTGGGTTAAGTCCTTTTAATTATCAGAAATTACAATTTGGTCCCTAAAGTTGTAATTTGTTCAATTGGGTCCCTGTTTGATCTCTGATGTTTGTGATCTTTGAGTATGTTGTTTGTGTGATCACAATTAGGGTTAATGTGCATCTAGATAAGATTAAAAAGAAAAAAAAGGGTCGTTAATCAAGGTTGACTTTCGGGTTGACTTTGGTTTTCCCCGTGTGACTTTCTTAATTCGGGTCAACCGTCTAGACCGGGTTAAGGGGGTTACATTTGGTGGTATCAGAGCTGAGTTCTCGAGTAATTGGGAATGTTTGTATGCATGATTGAAGTATGTTGGGCTTGTATGCTTGTTGTATGAAAGCATGTTCAGTGGGTTGAGATGTTGATGCATTTGAGATGTATGTTGTGATGTTGCATGTTGAGGGTACCCATTGCCAAACAAAAGCTAAAGAAATGATGTTGATTTTGAAAGAAATTGAGCTTGAATACTTGGATTGCTTACCTTGCTGGGCCTGACTTTGTTTTATTTGTATTGATATGCATGGTAAAAGTATGGCACCACGTAGAGAGTTAAGGAGTAGCGTGAGAGCTACGACCCCGGATGGGAATGAGAACGAAGAGAATGCGGGTAGTGCTGTGTTACCTCCTCCTCCACCTGGTGGTGGTGGTGCTGAGGGAGGGAGAGCTGAAGCTGCAGCAGCTGGTGCTAGAGCTGCAGGACCTGAGGTTGGTCAGGGGCAAGCTATGCCTGATATGACGATGCTGGTACAAGCTATTGCGGGTGCTTTTCGAGCAGCAGTAGCTGGAGCTCAAGGAGCTGGGCATCAGGGAGATGCTGGTGTTAGACTACCCTTAGAGCGTCTGCGCAGTCTTGGTGGGACTGAGTTTAGGGGTATGTCTGCTGAGAGTTCGGAAGCTTGGCTAGAAAGTACCAAGCGAATCTTGGGACAGATGAGCTGCACTGATGTGCAAAAGTTGGGATATGTTGTGTCCTTGCTGCAGGATGATGCTTATACGTGGTGGACGACCACAATCTCTGGGATGGCTGAAGCTGACATCACTTGGACATTCTTTCAGAATGCGTTCAAGAGGAGATATCTTGGAGTGAGATATCTGGATGAGAAAAAGCGTGAATTCATGACTCTTACCCAAGGGAGCATGAGTGTGGCTGAGTATGAGGTGCAGTTTGTGCGACTCAGTCAGTATGCACCGGAGCTGATTCCTGATGAGCGGGAGAGGTGCGAGAGGTTTCGTTATGGTCTCATAACGGAGGTAAAGATGTATGTGTTGGCCACTGAGTATGATGATTTTGATGTGTTAGTGGGCCGAGCCAAGGACATAGAGATGAATTTGAGTTTGTCTGCGAAAGGTGCTGGAGCAAGTTCTGGGAAGAGAGCTGTTGAGTATAGTTCCGGAGGTGGACGGAACAAGAGGGGACGCGATCAGAGGTATCAGTCCTCAGCTAAGAGAGGTGGAGGTGCACCTGCTAGGGGTGGCAATGCTAGAGCTGACCCTAGTGCTTGTTGGATCTGTGGTTCACGTGATCACTTGAAGCGTGACTGTCCTCGTGCTGTGAGGGAGGCGCAAGCTCCTGTTGCGGCAGCTGGTTTTGGATGCTGGAATTGTGGTTCTGCAGACCACTTGAGGCGAGATTGTCCGAGGTTGGCTGGTGGCCAAGAGCGTGCTCCTGCTGTTGCTGCACCACAGAGAGGGCGTAGGCGCGGCCGTGGTAATTTCCAGAGGCGTGAGGAAGGTGGTCGTGGAGTAGCCCATGTTGTGGCTATTCAGCCTGAGGGTGGAGGCCAGGCGAGGGTGTATGCTCAGCGCGAGGGAAGGAATGATGCAGATGTGATTGCAGGTACCTTTACTTTGCAATCCTTGTCATTGCTTTCTTTGATTGATTCTGGATCTACACATTCATACATTTTGCGTAAGCATGCTGAATTGCTTGGTTTGCCTGTTGAGTCTTTGGATGTTGGTGTTCGTGTCACTAGTTCTTTTGGTGAAACTGTTGTGACTCGAAAGCTTTATAGAAGGTGTCCTTTGGTTGTTCAAGAGCATGTTTTTCATGTTGATCTTATGGAGCTGCCCTTTTATGGTTTTGATGTGATCCTTGGTATGGATTGGCTTGCTGAGCATCGTGCTGTTGTGGATTGTGAGAATAAGCGTGTTTCGCTTAAGCTTGCGGATGATTATGAAGTGGTGGTGGTTGGTGAGAATGTGAAGTTTCTTGCCAATGTTGTTTCTACCTTGGAGGCGAGTAGGATGTTGAGGCAGGGCTGTGAAGCTTATCTAGCTTTTGTGATGAATCCTAGTTCTAAGGAGTTGAGGGTGCAAGATATCAGGGTTGTGAAGGGGTTTCCTGGTGTTTTTCCTGAGGAGTTGCCTGGTTTACCTCCTAATCGCGAGGTGGAGTTTGGAATTGAGCTGTATGAGAATACAACTCCTGTGTCCATTACTCCCTATAGAATGGCACCTAAGGAGCTGAAGGAGCTGAAGACGCAGTTGCAAGAGCTGCTTGATCGTGGTTTCATCCGGCCGAGTGTGTCACCTTGGGGAGCACCGGTCTTGTTTGTGAAGAAGAAAGATGGCACTATGAGGATGTGCA
Source organism: Hibiscus tridactylites (assembly GCA_958450335.1). Classification (NCBI taxonomy): domain Eukaryota; kingdom Viridiplantae; phylum Streptophyta; class Magnoliopsida; order Malvales; family Malvaceae; genus Hibiscus; species Hibiscus tridactylites. Next base: position 80,068,789 of record OY288267.1, read on the forward strand.
TTGATTACCGTCAGCTGAACAAGTTGACTATCAAGAATCGGTATCCTTTGCCGAGGATTGATGATCTCTTTGATCAATTTCGGGGAGCTGTTGTGTTCTCTAAGATTGACTTGAGGTCAGGGTATTATCAGTTGAAGGTGAAGGATGTGGATGTGCCTAAGACAGCTTTCAGGACAAGGTATGGGCATTATGAGTTCCTTGTGATGTCGTTTGGTTTGACAAATGCTCCTGCTGCTTTCATGGACATGATGAATCGTGTGTTTCATGAATACCTGGACAAGTTCGTTGTGGTGTTCATTGATGATATCCTCGTGTACTCGCGAACTGAAGAGGAGCATGAAGAGCATTTGAGGATTGTGCTGCAAGCTTTGTTGGAGAATCAGCTTTATGCTAAGCTGAGCAAGTGTGAGTTCTGGCTTAGGGAGGTGGTGTTTCTTGGGCATGTGGTCTCAGCTGAGGGGATTCGCGTGGATCCTCAGAAGATTGAAGCGGTGATGAATTGGAAAGTTCCTAAGTCTGTTCATGAGGTCCGTAGTTTCCTTGGTTTGGCAGGATACTACCGGAGGTTTGTGGATGGTTTTTCCAAGATTGCTGCTCCTTTGACGAAGTTGTTGCAGAAAGATGTTAAGTATGAGTGAACAGAAGCGAGACAGCAGGCTTTTGAGAAGCTGAAGATGGCTTTGACGCAAGCTCCTATCTTGGTTCAGCCTGAATCAGGGAAAGAGTTTGTGGTCTACAGTGATGCATCCTATGTTGGTTTGGGGTGTGTGCTGATGTAAGAGGGTAAGGTGGTGGCTTATGCATCGCGGTAGTTGAAGGTGCATGAGCGCAATTATCCTACGCATGATATTGAGCTGGCTGCAGTGGTTTTTGCTCTGAAGATCTGGAGGCATTATCTGTATGGTGAGAAGTGTACTGTGTACACGGATCACAAGAGTTTGAGGTATCTGATGTCTTAGAAGGAGTTGAATCTTAGGCAGCGGCGTTGGTTGGAGTTGCTCAAGGATTATGATCTGACGATAGAGTATCATCCTGGAAAGGCTAATGTTGTTGCGGATGCCTTGAGTAGGAAGGTAGCTGTTGAGCTGAGAGCTATGTTTGCTAGCTTGAGCATATCGCAGGATGGTGGTCTTGTTGCTGAGTTGCAGGTGAAACCATCGTTGGTTCAGTTGATCAAGGATAAGCAGTTGTTGGATGATTCCTTGGTGTCTCATGTTCAGGATATCGCGGAGGGTAGAACTTCGGATTTATGTTTTAATGATGACAGAGTGTTGTGTTTTGGGAGTCGAATAGTAGTGCTTGATGATGCTGAGTTGAGGCGTGCTATTCTGACTGAAGGTCATAGTAGTCCTTTTGCTATGCACCCTGGTAGTACTAAGATGTATCGTGATCTTCGTGATGAGTACTATTGGGTGGGTTTGAAGAAGGATGTTGCAGAGTTTGTGAGCAAGTGTTTGGTGTGTCAGCGAGTTAAGGCTGAACATCAGGTTCCTTCTGGTTTGTTGCAACCGTTGAAAATCCCTGAATGGAAGTGGGAGAGGGTTACCATGGATTTTGTATCTGGTTTACCTTTGTCTCCATCAAAGAAGAATTCTGTTTGGGTGATCGTGGATTGCCTGACGAAGTGTGCGCATTTCTTGCCTGTGCATACTACGTTCTCTTTGGATAAGCTGGCAGAGCTGTACATTGCTGAGATGGTGAGGCTGCATGGTGTGCCTAAGTCGATTGTATCGGATAGGGATCCGAGGTTCACATCGCGTTTCTGGCAGTGTTTGCATCAAGCTTTGGGTACAAGGTTGCATTTCAGTACATCCTATCATCCTCAGTCGGATGGTCAGTCTGAGCGAGTTATTCAGATTTTGGAGGATATGTTGAGATGCTGCGTGATTGAGTTCCAAGGTTCTTGGGAGAAGCATCTGCCTTTGGTTGAGTTCGCTTATAACAATAGTTATCAGGCGAGTATACAGATGGCACCTTATGAGGCTCTGTATGGGAGGAAGTGTAGGACTCCTCTTTGTTGGGCTGAAACTGGTCAAAGGTTGGTTTCGATGCCGGCTTTGTTGAAGGGAACCACCGAGAAGGTGAAGCTCATTTGTGAGCGGTTGAAGGCTGCTTCTGATCGGCAAAAGTCTTACGCGGATTTGAGGCGTAAGGAGATAGAGTATGCGGTGGGTGACCGTGTGTTCTTGAAGGTTTCGCCTTGGAAGAAGGTGATGAGGTTTGGTCGGAAGGGTAAGTTGAGCCCTAGATACATTGGACCGTATGAGGTTGTTGAGCGTGTGGGTCCTGTTGCGTATCGGTTGAGGTTACCTCAGGAGCTGGAGAAGATTCATGATGTGTTCCATGTTTCTATGCTCCGGAAGTATAGATCTGATCCTTCGCATGTGATGCCTGTGGAGGAAGTGGTTTTGAATCCGGATTTGACCTATGATGAGGAACCGGTGAAGGTTCTGGATTCGGATAGCAAGGTTCTTCGTGGCAAGACCATTGAGTTGGTGAAGGTGCTGTGGAAGCATCGAGGTGTTGAGGAAGCCACGTGGGAGCGGAAGGAAGACATGCTGAAGCAGTTTCCTTATCTCTTTCCTTCAGGTAAATTTCGAGGACGAAATTTCTTAAGGGGGGGAGAGTTGTAACGCCCCGGTTTTGGGCTTAGGAGTCTTGGGCGTTGACCGGTTCGGTCAAAGTGCTGTTCGAATCTAAAGAGGTGAATTTAGGAAAGCCTAGTTCGGGTTGCATTAAAAATATGGAAAAATGTTCTAAAATCATCTTTTAATATAATTAAGTGAACTGTGAAATCAATTTTGGAAAATGAGTTTTGGAAGGGTGACATTTTGGCTAGTGACCAAAATGTAATTTTCGCAAGTTTGGTGGCTGTTTTATAAAGGGTTGAAACTTTGAATCTTTAAGGAGCTATTTACCCAAAGGGAGTTTCTCCAGATTTTTCTAAGATATTTTAAGTCTAAAATCTGATTTTAAATGATATTAAAAGTGGAGGGAAAGCCATTTGGCTATTTTAGATTTTTGTAACCAACTTTTCCTAATTTTCTTTCTCTCATTTTCTCTCAACCCAAACACTCCATTTCCAGAGAATTGCTTCTGATTTCTTCACCTAAATCCCTCCTTTCAACTCTCATTTGATTCCTAATCAACATATCTTCAAAACCTCTTCAATTGCTACTTGTTTCAACAAGGATTTTGATTCCAAAAAGAGGAGAAACTCAAGTTTGGAGGTAAGAACGTCCTTCTCCTCTAAACTATCAGTTCTTTACTGAAATTCCTAAGTTTTCAATCCTAAATTGATGTTTAATTAAAGGTTTTAAAATGGTGAAATGGATCTTGGCTTATAATGCAAGATTTGATGAATTTTCATGATTTTCGTTAGATCTGAGTAATCTGTGATTTGAGATGTGTTTTTGATGTTAAATGAACTCTAAATTGATAAGGAATTGAGTTTTGATTGATGCAATCCCGGATAGGTTGAGTTTCCTAAGTTTAGCTTGTGTTTCAAGGTTGTTTTTGAGGTGATCTTGGTGATCTGATGTTGCTGGAGGTATAAGGATGTTAATAGGTTGTTTTTAGATGTTATATGATGTTTAAGGAAGTGTGGTTTTGCTGGTTTATGGCTGGGCTTTGTTTAGAAGTGGTTTGGATGCATTTTCGGTTGTGTTTGGTGGCCGAAAATGGAGGTTGAATGAGAGCAGCGAGTTTAGGTGCTTTCATTGAAGCAATTAATGCATGATGATGCATTAATCCTCTGCTTTAATGTGTTGAAACAGGGGAGGCATCTTTGGATCCAAGAGTTGTTGATCTGGAAGCTTGATTTGGTGCTTTGGCTTGAAGCAAAGTGGAAATCGGTGAGTGAAGTTGGGTTTTCAGATTTTAAAACCAAGGTTTGAAGGTTTTGGGAGCTTAGTCTAAGTCTAAACAACTTTGCTAAGCTCAAGTGTAAGTTTTCGGATTTTCTCTCTAGTGGTGGCCATGATTTTGTTGTGATGCAAAATGGTGAATTGCATGTTTTAATTACTGTTTTGAAAGCATGTTTTAGCATGGTATTTGCTGATGTTTTAAGCCATATGTTGAAGGTAACTCTAGGTAGGAGTTCCTTGATTTTATACATTGAAATAATGTGGTTTGATGCTTTGAAATGCATGTTGAATATGCCTTGGTTTAATGCTTTAAAACAGTAGATTATATGATGAAAAGATGTATATTGGCAAGTGATGGTTTGAAAATGTTAAGGTCACTAAGGTGGTTAAAAGTCCTTGAGTGAGCCTTGTTACTTAAGAACATCATGGTGGTTAAAAGTCCTTGAATGATTCTTGTTGCGGACACTAAGGTGGTTAAAAGTCCTTAGGTGATCCTTTCCATGGTGTTTAAAAGTCCATGGGGCCAAGGTGTTTAAAAGTCCTTGGGGCCAAGGTGTTTAAAAGTCCTTGGGGTGATTCAAGCTATGGACACAAAGGTGGTTAAAAGTCCTTGTGTGGTCCTCATTCATGGTGTTTAAAAGTCCATGGCCAAGGTGTTTAAAAGTCCTTGGGGCCAAGGTGTTTAAAAGTCCTTGGAAAGTTGATGAACTTGTTTTAAGAAATGGAAATTGTCACTTGAGCCAATATGACATGTTATGTTTATGTTGAAGCATGAGATTGCTTGTTTAAAGTATGCTTTTGAGCATGTGCAAAGGTTGATTATAAGCATGATTTGTAAATGTTTTTAATTGCATTATTGAATGGTTTTTAAGAGCATTCCTCACTAAGCTTTTGCTTACGCTCTCTCGTTTTCTTAATTCAATAATGCAGAGCATTAAAGAACCTTGAAGGGCAGCAAGGAGGGCAAGCATTCTAGTTCAAGTAAAGCTCAATGTATGGGAGGTTTTATAAGCACTTTTTAGCTTTTGGGTAATTTGGCAATGGGGGACCAATGTGTATGTTTTGGGAGGTGTTTGGAACTCCCTAAGTATGTTGAATGTTATTATGAATGCTGGTTTTTGGATTGGATCATTATATGCTTGTTGTGGAAGTTTGTGCTTGAATAGCTAGCTGGTGTAGGAAGCATGCCTTTAGAATTGGGGCTTTTTGCATATGATGTTGTTTTGATGAATTGTTGATGCAAGTGTGTCCTATATATGTTGAATTGCTTGCTGGTAAAGTTTGGTAGCTTTTGGAGCATGTTTGATTGATCAATTGCATGTTTTGGAATGCATTTGGAGCAAATCTGTGCAGGGCGTTTCGGAACAGTGTGCACCGTTTCGGAACGGGTGCCTGGAATGAACCTAGGGGTCCGAAACGGTATGCACCGTTTCGAAGCGGTTTGGTCTCTGCCAGACCCCCGTTGCGGCACTGGTTGCGGAACGGCCCGTGTTTCGGAACGGGGTCAACCTGTTTCGGAACGGTCGACCGTTGGGGGCTGACATGGGCAGTTATATGTTTTGAATTGTTTGCGTTTTGGTCCTGAATCTTGTTTGTGCAATTGTATGAGTTTGGGAAGTCCTTTTGAGCTGAAATTTCACAGGGAAGCATGAAACCTGACTAATTTCAAGTTGGTAAGATTAATTTGGGTTAAGTCCTTTTAATTATCAGAAATTATAATTTGGTCCCTAAAGTTGTAATTTGTTCAATTGGGTCCCTGTTTGATCTCTGATGTTTGTGATCTTTGAGTATGTTGTTTGTGTGATCACAATTAGGGTTAATGTGCATCTAGATAAGATTAAAAAGAAAAAAAAGGGTCGTTAATCAAGGTTGACTTTCGGGTTGACTTTGGTTTTCCCCGTGTGACTTTCTTAATTCGGGTCAACCGTCTAGACCGGGTTAAGGGGGTTACAGGCCAGAATTGGGGTTCTTATTGCCTTAGTAGGTGATGAGATAGGTTTAGGTACACTTTGTTAGAACCTAACTCATGCGTGAGAATATAAGAAGCCTACCCCATTAGAGCCATGCGGATAACCCTAGAGTTTAGAGTGTCTAGGTTTTTCTCGCTAATTGCTTGTTGCTACGCTTCCTTTTCCATTAATGCTTGAATTTCCTTACTTGCCTTATGATTTATGTCTATCATGTGACTAACGCCTTTTCTTTTCTTCCCCTTTCCCCCTTATTTTGCATATTGCATAAAGGGCACATTGAGTTGGAAATAGTTCGAAATTAAAGACTTGAAATATGGCCCACGACAATAATGAGAAAGACCTCGACGAATAGCCATAAGAAGAGAAACTATATGGTTGGGTTTCCGAGACAAGAAAGGCTTTCAAAAAATGGATGCCTCATATATTTGTTAGACATTCCAGTTAGGAAATACCGAGTCTTACAAGGAAGTTAGCAAGAACCACACCAACTAAGCTTTCCGGGGCAAGATCGAAGGTTTCTCGGGCACTTGGTCATCTTGGGTCAACAATCAAGTCTCAACCGAAAAAAAACTTCAAGTCAGAGGGAATTTCGACCTCAGCTCAGATAAGCTTTCAAGGTTGGGCTTAGTGGGACCCTTTCAAAGAGCAAGCCAAGAGCACCAAATATCGATAGTGAATCAGTCGTAATTCGTCGCCTACACCACTTGGAAGGCAAGGCTGAGAGTTGGCATACTTGCTAACGTAGATATGAGAGAAGGCTCGATTCCTAGCGAAAAAGCCTGCCAAGCTTCTATGAAAGAAGTAGGGATTGTGTAAGTCTTAAAGAAAATCATCGACCTAGATGCTAGCTTAAGAACCACATGTAGTGGGTTTCATCCGATCATTGTAACAAACCAAGGTTCTCATTTATATGAGTTGTTTAACGAGGATATTTGCCGAACTCACTGTTGCCCTTTGCATTCAATTATACATTTTGTTTGATTACTTTTAATCATATGTTGTACATATGACACATCGTATTCATGAAATTAATGTTCAATGCACCTTTGCATTCAATTATACATTTTGATTGATTACTCTTAACCATATGTTGTACATATAACACATTGCATTCATGAAATTAATGTTCAATGCACCTTTTCATTCAATTATACATTTTGATTGATTACTCTTAACCATATGTTGTACATACGACACATTGCGTTTATAAAATTAATGTTCAATGCACCTTTGCATTCAATTATACATTTTGTTTGATTACCTTTAATCATATGTTATACATACGACACATTGCATTTATAAAATTAATTTTCAATGCACCTTTGCATTCAATTATACATTTTGATTGATTACCTTTAATCATATGTTTCCGTTGTACATACGACGCATTCATTTATTCATTAAACAAATAGAATTAATGTCCATCAAATTAATGCATCTTTGCATTCAATTGTACATGTTTGTTTGATTACCTTTAATCACCTATCCTTGTTGTGCATACAACACATTACGTGCATTCATTCTTAAAATGAACAAATGGAGGAAAGAATGTTGTTGAGAATCTTGCTCAAGGTTCAGAAGATCGCTCGGCCACCCCGATCTTTAAGAATCCTCTTGTTATCACTCCCTCATCCCACCCACCCCAAGGAGCATCTTATGTTCATCAAGACGACGCCTTTGCCCAAGCTCAACACCTTCAGAGACACGACCTTTAGGGTTTTAGTTCTCGGTTTTCTTCTTTGGGAATTGGCGTGTTTAAATCGAGCATGTTGCATTTTCTCTTGAAGTAATGCATAGAACCAACATTGCTATCATTTTCCCAAAGATAGCAATGATCTTTTTGTGAGGGCACTTGTTATGTTTGCGGGTTTTCTTTCTAATGAAAATGCATGTTTCTTAACATACATTGACCTTGAAATCATATATATATATATATATATATATATATATATATATATATATATATCCCTCCTTACCTTCGTAGGTCCTCGGATATCACATGCATGATGTGGCATTAATTCTAATGAAAAGACCGATTGAGTGTTGTGATAACGATGAAGTGAGATTTCCCGCTCTGTCTGCTCTGGTCGGTAAAGCGAGAGAAGCAAGATTACTATTCCTTCGATGATGTTTGATGATATGAAAATCTCCTAAGAAAGCCCAAATAGAGTTGCTTAAATATGTCTGAAAGAAAAAGAAAAAAAAGAAGAAAAAAAGAAAAGAGAAAAATAGACTATTTCAAAATAAAATGCTTTTAACTTCAGAGCTTGGTAATAAGCATTAACAAAAAGCACTCCAATTTCCGAAACCTGGTAATAGGAATTTTTGGATACGAGTGTGGAATTTTAGGGGCACTCCGCTGAAGCCTGAAACTCTTCGCTTCATGAGTGATGGTAATATTTTCAAAGTCGTGACCATGCCGAGTAACTCGGGGGTATCGTTGTATGCTCCATCTTTATTCTCGATCAAAAGGATTGTGACGAGTTGAATTCCCCTATATATAAAAAAGAAAAAAAAAAGAATGAAATAAGAAAAAAAGAAGAAAAGAAAAAAGAAGAAGGGAGAAAATGATGAGAACTAGAAGGAATAGTAATCGAGCTGATTCAGCAAGTACCATAATCATAAGGATGAACTCGGCGATTTGGGAGGAGTTTCACAACTTCAAATATCGCCACAACATTCAAAGTTTTCATAGACGCAAGCTATGCTTGAAGAGATCATCGGAAAGTTGAATTTAAAACGCTCTTGCATCTGATATCTGGGGCATTCTATTCTATTTTTCTTTCAATTAGAATTTTGGTTTCAAGGTTTTGTATGTTAATCTGAAAATTCATTCTTCATTAGAATGACGACCAGCGAATTAACATATAAAAAAACACAAAGAACTTTCCTTGTATTACTTCAGAGATAAATGCATCATCGGCAGTGAGACCCAAAGTTTAGGGGCACTACATGATGTGAGATGATGAAGGACCATTGGGGCATCATTGTCTGTTGGAGGACGGGAGCTTTTACACACATGATTTCAAATCAGTAGGAGATTGCATACAACTTGAAGGTATGGGGCTAATGATTCTGATTAAGGTCGTTGGACTCAAGGAATGAGCAACACAAGTTGAGTGCAAATTTTTTTCAGGACATGTGACTGGGGAGTGGTTGTAACCCCAAGATGATGACCACCGACCCTAGAGAATGAAGACAAACTAAATTCATGCATCTTTGCATTCTCATGACCATACACATCTTTGCGTCACGAAATATGCTCATGCATCATTGATAGTTAGACAACCCTATGTTAGGAGCATGCTAACTCATACCACCATAGCATTTTGTTCATTTTGAACAGGTATTTGAAGATTGATAAAGAGGTGGACCTACGGCTCTACGAGAAGAGAAATAGATCTCAAGAATCCTTTGACTGGTATCAAGGTTCTTAATCCCTGATTTTTTTATCCTTTCTAATGGATGTTTTTCTTAAAACTCAATTTCTCAATTTCAATCCTTCCTAAAGGATAATTTTTCTTAAAATTCCAATTCCTCAAATTTATCCTTTCTAAAGGATGTTTTTCTTAAAACTCAATTTCTTAATTTTATCCTTTCTAAAGGATGTTTTTCTTAAAGCTTAATTTCTAAATTTTATCCTTCCTAAAGGATGTTTTTCTTAAAATTTCAATTTCTCAATTTATTCCTTCCAAAAGGATATTTTTCTCAGAAATTTAAATTCCTCAATTTGGTCCTTTCTAAAAGGACGTTTTCTTCATAATTCAAAATTCTCAATTTTATCCCCCTTGGGATGTTTTAAAAAAAATTCAGGTTTCCTGGTTTTTAAATTAAAAAAAAAGGAAAAAAAAGAAGAGAGAAAAAGTAAATCAAAAGAAAGAAAGAAAGAAAGAAAAAGAAAAGAATGGAGGAAAAAGAGATCAAAAAGAAGAAAAAAGAAAAAGAAAAGAATAAGAGAAAAGGAGAAATAAAAGAAAAGGAAAAAGAAAGAGAGAAGAGAGAAGAGAGAGAAAGTGAGAGAAAAAAAGAATGGGAGAAAAGAATAAAAAAGGAAAAAGAAAAGGAAAGAAAAGAAAAAAAAAGAAAAAAAAAAGAAGAAAGAAGGAAAAAAAGAGAAAAGGAGAAAAAAAGACGAAAGAAGAACAAGAAGAAAAAAATGAAGAAAATAAGAAAATATAAGAAAAGAAGAAAAAAGAAAGAAAGAGAAAGAAGAAGAGAAAAGAGACCCACAACTTTAGATTTTCCGAGCAAGAAGAGGTGGATACTCGCTACTCGAGGTGAAGGATTTCATACTCACTGTAATCACGATTTCAAAGCAAAAGAGGCAGATACTCAAAGCTCAAGGACTTCAGAGAAGGATTTCAAACTCGCCACATTAGATTTTCCGAGCAAGAAGAGGTGGATACTCGCTGCTCGAGGTGAAGGATTTCAAACTCACCGCATCAGGATCTAAGAGCAAAAGAGCTCAAGGATTTTCGTGCAAAAAAACCGAAAGGCCAGGTCAGTTTATTTTTTCCGCTGCGGGAAAATAAGTTATTTGGGTTTGTTCTTTGCCGCTTCCAAAGAATGAATCAATTATGTCCCTTACCATTCCGGAATGACATGCCAACGCTACCCACTTTGTTCATGCCGCTTCGGAGGAGCAAACGTAGCTCAAGGCGAAGGATTTCAAACTCGCTACATCTGGATGCAAAAGCAAAAGAGCTCAAGGATTTTCGTGCAGAAAAACCAGAAGGCCTGCTCAGTTTGTTTTTCCACTTCACGAAAACAAGTTATTTGGGTTTGTTCTTTGCCGCTTCGGTAGAATGAATCAATTATGTCCCTTGCCATTCTGGAAGGACATGCCAACGCTACCCACTTTGTTCCTACCGCTTCGGAGGAGCAAACATAGCTCAAGGCGAAAATTTTCAAACTTGCCACATCAGGATCTAAGAGAAAAAGAGCTCAAGGATTTTCATGCAGAAAAACCGGAAGGCTTGCTTAGTTTGTTTTTGCCGCTTCAGAAAAACAAGTTATTTGGGTTTGCTCTTTGCCGCTTCGGAAGAATGAATCAATTATGTCCCTTACCGTTCCGGAAGGACATGCCAACGCTACCCACTTTATTCATGTCGCTTCGGAGGAGCAAACGTAGATCAAGGCGAAGGAATTCAAACTCGCCGCATCAGGATCTAAGAGCAAAAGAGCTCAAGGATTTTCGAGCAGAAAAACCGGAAGGCCTGCTCAGTTTGTTTTTGCCGCTTCGGGAAAACAAGTTATTTGGGTTTGTTCTTTTCCGCTTCGGAAGAATGAATCAATTATGTCCCTTGCCGTTCCGGAAGGACATGCCAACGCTACCCACTTTGTTCTTGCAGCTTCGGAGGAGCAAACATAGCTCCAGGAGAAAGATTTCAAACTCGCCGTATCAGGATCTAAGAGCAAAAGAGCTCATGGATTTTCGGGCAGAAAAATCAGAAGGCCTGCTCAGTTTGTTTTTGCCGCTTCGGGAAAACAAGTTATTTGGGTTTGTTCTTTGCCGCTTCGGAAGAATGAATCAATTATGTCCCTTGCCATTCCGGAAGGACATGCCAACGCTACCCACTTCGTTCATGCCGCTTCATAGGATCAAATCACCCAAACATGGAAGTTGGACAAAATTAGTGCTTATGGGCTTTGCTTTATTCTTGTTTCACAAGTACAAACAAAGAGGGGCAACTGTAATCAATAATTTTGTCTGGGTTAACCTCTTTTTATTTCATTTTATAATAATGAGCTTTATTACTCTTTTATATATAAATGTCGGATAGTTAAAAATTAAAAATTGCTTACCCTTTTGTCCAAACCTCATCACCTTCTTCCAAGGCGATATCTTCAAGAACACGCGATTTCCAACCGTAAACTCAATCTCCTTAGGCTTTAAATCTGTGTATGATTTTGACGATCTGGTGTAGCCTTCAACCGATCACAAATAATGTAACCCCCTTAACCCGGCCTAGACGGTTGACCCGAATTAAGAAGATTACACGGGGAAAACCAAAGTCAACCCGAAAGTCAACCTTGATTAACGACCCTTTTTTTTTCTTTTTAATCTTGTCTAAATGCACATTAACCCTAGATATGTTTACAAGATCATCATACTCAAAGATCATAACAATCAGAGGACAATCAGGGACTCAATTGCACAAACTACAACTTTAGGGACCAAATTGTAAATTCTGAAAATTATAAGGACTTAACCCAAATTAAAGTTACCAATATGAAATTAATCATCTTTCATGCTTCTCTGCCAAATTTCAGCTCAAACTGACATCTCAAACTCATTCAATTGCAATAACAAGTTTCGGGACCAAAACGCAAACATTTCAGAACATATAACCATCAAATTCAGAGCCCAACGGTCGAGTGTTCCGAAACAGGGAGGACCTGTTCCGAAACGCGGGACCGTTCCGAAACGGGTTCCGAAACAAGGCTTGGCAGTGGCATTTTCGTTCCGGAACGGTTCCTCCCGTTTCGGAACGCCTAGGCCATTTCAGGCCCCTGTTCCGAAACGGTAGCACCCGTTCCGATACGGCCTACCCAGATTGCAGAAAATTTGCTGATTAAACACACAATTGACCCATCAAACATGCTCCAAACGCAACCAAATTATACCAGCAAGTCATTCAACAATCAAGGAACATAATTGCATCAACCAAACATCAACATGGCATCAATTATGAAAACCCCCAGTTCTATAGGCAAGCATCCTATAAAGCAAACCATGAAATCCTCAAATCACCAAAACAAGTACCAAGAGGCCAGTTACATGTACCATCATCATCAACAACATAAATCCAACATAGGGAGTCCAAAACACCTCCCAAAACAACAACATAGGTCCCCCATTGCCAAATACCCAAAAGCTAATAGTTTTAGGAAAATGTTCACCATACATGAGCTTAGAAGCTTCACTTGGATGCTTGACTTCCTTGCTGCCCCAAATGCACTTCAATGCTCTGCATTATTGGTTTAAGAAAAGAGAGAGCGTAAGCAAAAGCTTAGTGAGGATTGCTCATTAAAACCATTCAATAATGCACTTATAAAACACATGTATAAACCTTAGTTCAAACATCATTCGTACATGCACATATGCATTAAAACAAGCATCTCATGCTTCAAGTTCATAACATGTCATATTGGCCACAAGTGATACATTCAACATAAGACTCACATATGGACTTTTAATCACCATTGTGATCTTATAAATTTCCAAGGACCACACATGGACTTTTAAACACCATTGTGTCCTTAACAAGAATCATCCATGGACTTTTAAACACCATGACAAGGACCACACAAGGACTTTTAAACACCTTTGTGTCCTTAACAAGAATCTCCCAAGCACTTTTAAACACCTTGGAGTTCTTAAAGAAACAAGGCTTACACAAGGAATTTTAACCACCTTTGTAACCTTAACCAAGAACCAACCATGGACTTTTAAACACCATGTTGTTCTTAAATACACAAGACTCACCCAAGGAATTTTAACCACCTTGGTGATCTTAACCAAGAACCAACCATGGACTTTTAACCACCATGTTGTTCTTAAATAAACAAGGCTCACACAAGGACTTTTAACCACCTTTGTGACCTTAACCATCACTTGCCAATATGCATCATTAACCACAATGTTCCACTGTTTTAAAGCATTTAACAAAGCCATAAACATCATGCATCAATATGCACCAAAACCACATTTAACAATGTTCAAAAACAAGAATCTCTTACCTTGAGCATTCTTCAACACATGGCCTATAAAAACAACAACTAACATGCCAAAATATGCTTTCAAAACAGAATTTAAAACATGCAAACAACCACATTGCATACAACCAATCCATGGTTCACCATCAAGAGAGTTTTTCTGAAAACTTACTCTTGAGCTTAGCTAAGTTTCTTAGACTTAAACTAAGCTCCCAAACCTTCAAAACATTGGTTCCAAAGCTGAAAACCAAAATCCACTCACCGATTCCGTTTCGCCTCTTGCCGAAACACCAATCAAGCTTCCGGATCACCACCACTAGGATCCAAAGATGACTCCCCTGTTTTAAACACATCAAAGCAGAGGATTAATGCATCATCATGCATTAATAGCTTCAATGAAAGCACCTAAACTCGCTGCTCTCAACAACACTCCATTTTCGGCTACCAAACACAACCGAAAATGCATCCAAACAACTCCACAACACTACCCAGCCAAGATCCATCAAATCTAAACATCCTTAAACATCAATTAACATCCAAAAAGGATCTAACCACGTCCTTATACCTCCAGCTATAACAGATCATCAAGATCACTCCAAAATCAACCAAAAACTCAAGCAAAACTTAGGAAATTTAACCTATTCGGGATTGCATTAATTAAACCTCAACTTCTCATCAATTATACATTCATTTAACATCAAAAAGACACCTCAAATCACTGCTTAAACAGATCATACGAATTTTACCAAAAATCAACCAAATCTTGCATTTTAAAGCCAAGATCAAGAGTTCAATTATAAAACCTTTAATAAAACATAAATCAAGGATTGATAACTTGGGAATTTCAGTAAAGAACTGAGAATTTAGAGGAGAAGGACGTTCATACCTCTAAACTTGAGTTTCTCCCTTTTTGGAACAAAAATTCTTGAAGATCCAAATAGCAAATGCAAAGGTTTTGTTGAAGAGATGATTAGAGATCAAAAGGGAATTGAAATGTGATATTTAGATGACAAAATCAGAGGAAAAAGCTCTGGAGAAATGTGTTTGGTTTGAGAGAAAAGATGAGAGAAAATGAAAATGGAAAATGTGGAAAGTTAGTTGGAAAATTAGGAAAATATCTTCCCTCCCTTTTCCTTTATTTTAAAACCAATAATAAATCATTTAATATTTAGGAAAAATCTGGAGAAACTCCCATTGGGTAAATAGCTCCTTAAAGATTCAAAGTTTCAATCCTTTTTAAAACAATCACGCAGTTTTCAAAAATTACATTTTGGTCACTAACCAAAATGTCACTCTTCCAAACCTCATTTTGTAAAATTGATTTCACCATTCTCTTATATATAATAAAAGAGGATTTTAAGACATTTTTCCATATTTTTAATGCAACCCGAACTAGGCTTTCCTAATTTCACCTTTATATATTCGAACCGCACTTCGACCGAACCGGTCCAAACCCAAAACCTCTAAGCCCAAAACCGAGGCGTTACAACTCTCCCCCCTTAAGAAATTTCGTCCTAGAAATTTACCTGAAGGAAAGAGATACGGAAACTGCTTCAGCATGTCATCCTTCCGTTCCCACGTGGCTTCTTCAACACCACGATGCTTCCACAACACCTTTACCAACTCAATGGTCTTGCCTCGAAGAACCTTGCTATCCGAATCCAGAATCCTCATCGGTTCCTCATCATAGGTCAAATCCGGATTCAATTCCACTTCTTCCACAGGCATCACATGCGAAGGATCAGATCTATACTTCCGGAGCATAGAAACATGAAACACATCATGAATCTTCTCCAACTCTTGAGGTAACCTCAACTTGTATGCAACAGGACCCACACGCTCAATCACCTCGTATGGTCCAATGTACCTAGGGCTTAACTTACCCTTACGTCCAAACCTCATCACCTTTTTCCAAGGCAAAACCTTCAAAAACACACGGTCACCCACCGCATACTCAATCTCCTTACGCTTCAAATCTGCGTAAGACTTTTGCCGATCAGAAGCTGCCTTCAAACGCTCACAAATGAGCTTCACCTTCTCGGTGGTTCCTTTCAACAAAGCTGGCATCGAAACCAACTTCTGACCCGTTTCAGCCCAACAAAGAGAAGTCCTACACTTCCTCCCGTACAAAGCTTCATAAGGTGCCATTTGAATACTTGCCTGATAACTATTGTTATAGGCAAACTCCACCAAAGGCAAATGTTTCTCCCAAGAGCCCTGGAACTCAATCACGCAGCACCTCAACATATCCTCCAAAATCTGAATAACACGCTCAGACTGACCATCCGACTGAGGATGATAAGATGTACTGAAATTCAACCGTGTACCCAAAGCTTCATGCAAACACTGCCAGAAACGTGATGTAAACCTCGGATCCCTATCCGACACAATCGACTTAGGCACACCATGCAGCCGCACAATCTGAGCTATGTACAGCTCCGCAAGCTTATCCAAAGAATACGTAGTATGCACAGGCAAGAAATGCGCACACTTCGTCAGGCGATCCACAATCACCCACACCGAATTCTTCTTCGATGGTGACAAAGGTAAACCAGATACAAAATCCATGGTAATCCTTTCCCACTTCCATTCAGGAATTCTCAACGGTTGCAACAACCCTGAAGGAAACTGATGTTCAGCCTTAACTCGCTGACACACCATGCACTTGCTCACAAACTCAGCAACATCATTCTTCAAACCCACCCAATAGTACTCATCACGAAGATCACGATACATCTTAGTACTACCAGGATGCATAGCAAAAGGACTACTATAACCTTCAGCCAGAATAGCACGCCTCAACTCAGCATCATTGGGCACTACTATCCGACTCCCAAAACACAACACTCCATCAACATTAAAATAGAAATCTGAAGGCCTACCCTCCGCGATATCCTGAACATGCGGCACCAAGGAATCATCCAGCAACTACTTTTCCTTGATCAAATGAACCAAAGATGGTTTCACTTGCAACTCAGCCACAAGACCTGGCAAACATAGCCCTCAGCTCAACAGCTACCTTCCTACTCAAAGCATCCGCTACAACATTAGCTTTTCCAGGGTGATACTCAATCGTCAAATCATAATCCTTGAGCAACTCCACCCAACGCCGCTTCCTAAGATTCAACTCCTTCTGAGACATCAGATACTTCAAACTCTTGTGATCTGTGTACACAGTACACTTCTCACCATACAGGTAATGTCTCCAGATCTTCAAAGCAAAAACCACCGCAGCCAACTCAATATCATGCGTAGGATAATTGCGCTCATGCACCTTCAACTGCCGCGATGCATAAGCCACCACCTTACCCCCTTGCATCAACACACATCCTAAACCAACATAGGATGCATCACTGTACACCACAAACTCTTTCCCTGATTCAGGTTGAACCAAGATAGGAGCTTGTGTCAAAGCTGCCTTAAGCTTCTCAAAAGCCCGTTGTCTCGCTTCCGTCCACTCATACTTAACATCCTTCTGCAACAACTTTGTCAAAGGTGCAGCAATCTTCGAAAACCCATCCACAAACCTCCGGTAGTATCCCGCCAAACCAAGGAAACTACGAACCTCATGAACAGACTTAGGAACCTTCCAATTCATCACCGCCTCAATCTTCTGAGGATCAACACGAATCCCCTCAGCCGAAACCACATGCCCAAGAAACACCAATTCACTTAACCAAAACTTACACTTGCTCAGCTTGGCATAAAGCTGATTTTCCAACAAAGCTTGCAGCACAATTCTCAAATGCTCTTCATGCTCCTCCTCAATACGCGAGTACACGAGGATATCATCGATGAACACCACAACAAACTTATCCAGGTATTCATGAAACACACGATTCATCATGTCCATGAAAGCTGCAGGAGCATTTGTCAAACCAAACGGCATCACAAGGAACTCATAATGCCCATACCTCGTCCTGAAAGCTGTCTTAGGCACATCCACATCCTTCACCTTCAACTGGTAATACCCTGACCTCAAGTCAATCTTAGAGAACACAGCTGCTCCCCGAAATTGATCAAAGAGATCATCAATTCTCGGCAAAGGATATCGATTCTTGATAGTCAACTTGTTCAGTTGACGATAATCAATGCACATTCTCATAGTGCCATCCTTCTTCTTCACAAACAAGACCGGTGCACCCCAAGGTGACACACTCGGCCGAATGAAACCACGATCAAGCAACTCTTGCAATTGCGTCTTCAGCTCCTTCAACTCTTTAGGTGCCATTCTATAAGGGGTAATGGACACAGGAGTTGTATTCTCATACAGCTCAATCCCAAACTCCACCTCATGATTAGGAGGCAATCCAGGCAACTCCTCATGAAACACACCAGGAAACTCTTTCACAATCCTGATATCCTGCACCCGCAACTCCTTAGAGCTTGGATTCATCACAAAAGCTAGATAAGCTTCACAACCTTTCCTCAGCATCCGGCTCGCCTCCAACGTAGACACCACATTGGCAAGAAACTTCACATTCTCACCAACCGCAACTACCTCATAATCATCCGCAAGCCTCAGCGAAACTCGCTTATTTTCACAATCCACTACAGGACGATGCTCAGCAAGCCAATCCATACCAAGGATTACATCAAAACCATAGAAAGGCAACTCCATAAGATCAACAGGAAAAACATGATCTTGAACAACCAAAGGACATCTTCTATAAAGCTTTCGAGTCACAACAGTCTCACCAAAAGAACTAGTGACACGCACACCAACATCCAAATACTCAACAGGCAAACCAAGCAATTCAGTATGCTCACGCAATATGTATGAGTGCGTAGATCCAGAATCAATCAAGGAAAGTAATGACAAGGATTGCAAAGTAAAAGTACATGCGATCACATCCGCGTCATTCCTTCCCTCCCGCTGAGCATACACCCTGGCTTGACCGCCACCCTCAGGCTGAATAGCCACAACATGGGCCACACCCCGACCACCTTCCTCTCTCCGCTGAAAGTTACCACGGCCGCGCCCACGACCTCTCTGTGGTGCAACAACAACAGGAGCACGCACTTGGCCACCAGCCAACATAGGACACTCTCTCCTCATGTGATCCGTAGATCCACAGTTCCAGCACGCATTTCCAGCTGCCACAACAGGAGCCTGCACCTCCCTCACAGCTCGAGGACAATCACGTTTCATATGGCCACGCGAACCACATTTCCAACATGCACTCGGATCAACTCTAGCGTTGCCTCCCCGAGCAGGCGCACCACCACCTCGCTTAGCTGAGGACTGATACTTCTGATCACGTCCCCTCTTGTTCCGTCCACCACCGGAACTATATTCAGCTGCTCGCTTACCAGCACTTGACCCAGCACTTCTAGCAGATAAACCCAAGTTCATCTCAATGTCCTTTGCTCGACCAACCAGCACATCGAAATCATTATACTCGGTAGCCAGCACATACATCTTTACTTCCGTCACTAAACCATAACGGAACCTTTCACACCTCTCCCGCTCGTCCGGAACAAGCTCAGGTGCGTACTGACTGAGTCGGACAAACTGTACTTCATACTCAGCCACAGACATGCTCCCCTGGGTAAGAGACATGAACTCCCTCTTCTTTTCATCTAGGTACCTCACACCTAGATACCTTCTCTTGAACGCATTCTGAAAGAACGTCCAAGTTACATCAGCTTCCACCATCCCAGAGATAGTGGTTGTCCACCAAGTGTATGCATCATCTTGCAGCAATGATACCACACACCCCAGCTTCTGCACATCAGTGCAACTCATCTGACCCAAGATTCTCTTGGTACTCTCTAACCAAGATTCCGAACCTTCGTCGGACAAACCCCTGAACTCAGTCCCTCCCAAACTGCGCAAACGTTCCAAGGGTAGTCTAACTCCAGCATCTCCCTGATGCCCAGCTCCTTGAGCTCCAGCTACCGCTGCTCGAAAAGCACCAGCAATAGCTTGCACTAACATCGTCATGTCAGGAACAGCTTGCCCCTGACCAGCTTCAGGTCCAGCGACCCCAGCACCAGCTGCAACATCAGCTCTCTCACCCTCAGCACCACCACCACCCAGCGGAGGAGGTAAATCCATAGCATTCTCAACGTTCTCTTCATTTTCAATCTGAGCCGTAGCTCGCGTACTAACCCTCACTTCTCTACGAGGTGCCATACTCTAACAATACAATCACAATGCAATAAAACAAGTCAGGCTCAGCAAGGTAAGCAATCCAAGTACTCAAGCTCATTTTCACTTAAAAACAACATCATTACATTAGCTTTGATTTGGCAATGGGTACCCACAACATGCTTCTTCACAGCATACATCACAATTGTAACACATTTACAATTCATTCAACATGCTTTCACTCAACAAGCATACAAAGCATACATACTTTAATCATTCACATAATCATTCCCAATTACACGAGAACTCAGCTCTGATACCACCAAATGTAACCCCCTTAACCCGGCCTAGACGGTTGACCCGAATTAAGAAGATTACACGGGGAAAACCAAAGTCAACCCGAAAGTCAACCTTGATTAACGACCTTTTTTTTCTTTTTAATCTTGTCTAAATGCACATTAATCCTAGATATGTTTACAAGATCATCATACTCAAAGATCATAACAATCAGAGGACAATCAGGGACTCAATTGCACAAACTACAACTTTAGGGACCAAATTGTAAATTCTGAAAATTATAAGGACTTAACCCAAATTAAAGTTACCAATATGAAATTAATCATCTTTCATGCTTCTCTGCCAAATTTCAGCTCAAACTGACATCTCAAACTCATTCAATTGCAATAACAAGTTTCGGGACCAAAACGCAAACATTTCATAACATATAACCATCAAATTCAGAGCCCAACAGTCGAGTGTTCCGAAACAGGGAGGACCTGTTCCGAAACGCGGGACCGTTCCGAACCGGGTTCCGAAACAAGGCTTGGCAGTGGCATTTTCGTTCCGGAACGGTTCCTCCCGTTTCGGAACGCCTAGGCCATTTCAGGCCCCTGTTCCGAAACGGTAGCACCCGTTCCGATACGGCCTGCCCAGATTGCAGAAAATTTGCTGATTAAACACACAATTGACCCATCAAACATGCTCCAAACGCAACCAAATTATACCAGCAAGTCATTCAACAATCAAGGAACATAATTGCATCAACCAAACATCAACATGGCATCAATTATGAAAACCCCCAGTTCTATAGGCAAGCATCCTATAAAGCAAACCATGAAATCCTCAAATCACCAAAACAAGTACCAAGAGGCCAGTTACATGTACCATCATCATCAACAACATAAATCCAACATAGGGAGTCCAAAACACCTCCCAAAACAACAACATAGGTCCCCCATTGCCAAATACCCAAAAGCTAATAGTTTTAGGAAAATGTTCACCATGCATGAGCTTAGAAGCTTCACTTCGATGCTTGACTTCCTTGCTGCCCCAAATGCACTTCAATGCTCTGCATTATTGGTTTAAGAAAAGAGAGAGCGTAAGCAAAAGCTTAGTGAGGATTGCTCATTAAAACCATTCAATAATGCACTTATAAAACACATGTATAAACCTTAGTTCAAACATCATTCGTACATGCACATAAGCATTAAAACAAGCATCTCATGCTTCAAGTTCATAACATGTCATATTGGCCACAAGTGATACATTCAACATAAGACTCACATATGGACTTTTAATCACCATTGTGATCTTATAAATTTCCAAGGACCACACATGGACTTTTAAACACCATTGTGTCCTTAACAAGAATCATCCATGGACTTTTAAACACCATGACAAGGACCACACAAGGACTTTTAAACACCTTTGTGTCCTTAACAAGAATCTCCCAAGCACTTTTAAACACCTTGGAGTTCTTAAAGAAACAAGGCTTACACAAGGAATTTTAACCACCTTTGTAACCTTAACCAAGAACCAACCATGGACTTTTAAACACCATGTTGTTCTTAAATACACAAGACTCACCCAAGGAATTTTAACCACCTTGGTGATCTTAACCAAGAACCAACCATGGACTTTTAACCACCATGTTGTTCTTAAATAAGCAAGGCTCACACAAGGACTTTTAACCACCTTTGTGACCTTAACCATCACTTGCCAATATGCATCATTAACCACAATGTTCCACTGTTTTAAAGCATTTAACAAAGCCATAAACATCATGCATCAATATGCACCAAAACCACATTTAACAATGTTCAAAAACAAGAATCTCTTACCTTGAGCATTCTTCAACACATGGCCTCTAAAAACAGCAACTAACATGCCAAAATATGCTTTCAAAACAGAATTTAAAACATGCAAACAACCACATTGCATACAACCAATCCATGGTTCATCATCAAGAGAGTTTTTCTGAAAACTTACTCTTGAGCTTAGCTAAGTTGCTTAGACTTAAACTAAGCTCCCAAACCTTCAAAACATTGGTTCCAAAGCTGAAAACCAAAATCCACTCACCGATTCCGTTTCGCCTCTTGCCGAAACACCAATCAAGCTTCTGGATCACCACCACTAGGATCCAAAGATGACTCCCCTGTTTTAAACACATCAAAGAAGAGGATTAATGCATCATCATGCATTAATAGCTTCAATGAAAGCACCTAAACCCGCTGCTCTCAACAACACTCCATTTTCGGCTACCAAACACAACCGAAAATGCATCCAAACAACTCCACAACACTACCCAGCCAAGATCCATCAAATCTAAACATCCTTAAACATCAATTAACATCCAAAAAGGATCTAACAACGTCCTTATACCTCCAGCTATAACAGATCATCAAGATCACTCCAAAATCAACCAAAAACACAAGCAAAACTTAGGAAATTTAACCTATCCGGGATTGCATTAATTAAACCTCAACTTCTCATCAATTATACATTCATTTAACATCAAAAAGACACCTCAAATCACTGCTTAAACAGATCATACGAATTTTACCAAAAATCAACCAAATCTTGCATTTTAAAGCCAATATCAAGAGTTCAATTATAAAACCTTTAATAAAACATAAATCAAGGATTGAGAACTTGGGAATTTCAGTAAAGAATTGAGAATTTAGAGAAGAAGGACGTTCATACCTCTAAACTTGAGTTTCTCCCTTTTTGGAACCAAAATTCTTGAAGATCCAAATAGCAAATGCAAAGGTTTTGTTGAAGAGATGATTAGAGATCAAAAGAGAATTGAAATGTGATATTTAGATGACAAAATCAGAGGAAAAAGCTCTGGAGAAATGTGTTTGGTTTGAGAGAAAAGATGAGAGAAAATGAAAATGGAAAATGTGGAAAGTTAGTTGGAAAATTAGGAAAATATCTTCCCTCCCTTTTCCTTTATTTTAAAACCAATAATAAATCATTTAATATTTAGGAAAAATCTGGAGAAACTCCCATTGGATAAATAGCTCCTTAAAGATTCAAAGTTTCAATCCTTTTTAAAACAGTCACGCAGTTTTCAAAAATTACATTTTGGTCACTAACCAAAATGTCACTCTTCCAAACCTCATTTTGTAAAATTGATTTCACCATTCTCTTATATATAATAAAAGAGGATTTTAAGACATTTTTCCATATTTTTAATGCAACCCGAACTAGGCTTTCCTAATTTCACCTTTATATATTCGAACCGCACTTCGACCGAACCGGTCCAAACCCAAAACTTCTAAGCCCAAAACAGGGGCGTTACAAATAATCTTTACATTCGCAGTTGTTCCCTTAAGCAAATCCGGCATTGAAACCAACTTTTGTCCCACTTTCGCCCAACAAAGAGGCGTTCTACACTTTCCTCCATACAAAGCTTCATACAGAGCCATTTGTATACTCACTTGAAAACTGTTATTATAAGCAAACTCCACTACGGGCAACTATTTTACCCAAGAATATTGGAAATCAATAACACAACACCTCAACAAGTCCTCGAGCACTTGGATAACTCGCTCAGATTTTCCATCCGTCTAAGGGTGATACGAGGTACTGAAATTAAGCCTTGTATCCGAAGCTTGATGTAAACACTCCCAAAACCTCGCCGTAAACCTCGAATCTCCATCTGACACTCTAGATTTAGGCAAACCATGCAAACGCACTATCTCTGCAATATACAACTCTACAAGCTTATCCAACATATACGTAGTATGCACAACTAATAAATGCGCACACTTCGTAAGAAGATCTACAATCACCCAAATGGAATTCTTATTTGACGGGGTTAAAGGCAAACCGGACACAAAATCTATAGAAATCCTCTCCCATTTCCATTTCGGTATCCTCAAAGGTTGCAACAGGCCGGAAAGAAATTGGTGCTCAGCCTTCGCACGCTGACAAACAATACACTTGGTCACAAATTCAGCAACATCCTTTTTCAACCCAACCCAATAGTACTCATCTTTTAATCTGCGATACATATTCGTATTACTAGGATGTATAGCAAAAGGTCTGCTACGAGCTTCAGTCAAAATAGTGCACCTCAACTTAACATCCTCCGCCAAAAATATTCGACTTTTAAAGCACAAAACACGATCATCATTGAAACAAAAATTTGTTTCATTCCCATCCGCTTTAACCTAAACATGAGGCACCAAAGAGTCATCAAGAAATTGTTTCTCCTTAATTAACTGTATCAAGCAATGATTCACTTGTAGTTCAGCTAGCAATCCACCATCTCGTGATATGCTCAACTAAGAAAACATCACCCTAAACTCCATACTCAAGGCATCAGCCACAACATTTGCCTTTCCAGGATGATACTCTATCGTCAGATCGTAATTGTAACCCCCTTAACCCGGCCTAGACGGTTGACCCGAATTAAGAAAGTCACACGGGGAAAACCAAAGTCAACCCGAAAGTCAACCTTGATTAACGACCCTTTTTTTCTTTTTAATCTTGTCTAGATGCTCATTAGCCCTAATTGTGATCACACAAACATCATACTCAAAGATCACAAACATCAGAGATCAAACAGGGACCCAATTGAACAAATTACAACTTTAGGGACCAAATTGTAATTTCTGATAATTAAAAGGACTTAACCCAAATTAATCTTACCAACTTGAAATTAGTCAGGTTTCATGCTTCTCCGTGAAATTTCAGCTCAAAAGGACTTCCCAAACTCATACAATTGCACAAACAAGATTCAGGACCAAAATGCAAACATTACAAAACATTTAACCGCCAATGTCAGCCCCCCAACGGTCACCCGTTCCGAAACAGGCAGAGCCCGTTTCAAAACACGGGCCGTTCCGCAACGCGTACCGCAACGGGGGTCTGGCCGTTCCAATAGTAATTAAAACATGCAAATATCCATTTCGCATCACAACAAAAGCATGGCCACCACTAGAGAGTAATTCCGAAAACTTACACTTGAGCTTAGCAAAGTTGTTTAGACTTAAGCTAAGCTCCCAAGACATTGGTTTCAAAGCCGAAAACCCAATTTTCACAAACGCACTCACCGATTTCCACTTTGCTTCAAGCCAAAGCACCAAATCAAGCTTCCGGATCAACAACTCTTGGATCCAAAGATGCATCCCCTGTTTTAACACATTAAAGCAGAGGATTAATGCATCATCATGCATTAATTGCTTCAATGAAAGCACCTAAACTCGCTGCTCTCATCCACACACCATTTTCGGCCACCAAACACAACCGAAAATGCATCCAAACCACTTCTAAACAAAGCCCAGCCATAAACCAGCAAAACCACACATCCTTAAGCATCATATAACATCTAAAAACAACCTATCAACATCCTTATACCTCCAGCAACATCAGATCCACAAGATCACCTCAAAAACAACCTTGATTCACAAGCTAAACTTAGGAAACTCAACCTATCCAGGATTGCATTAATCAAAACTCAATTCCTTATCAATTTAGAGTTCATTTAACATCAAAAACACATCTCAAATCACAGATTAATCAGATCTAACGAAAATCATCAAAAATCATCAAATCTTGCATTATAAGCCAAGATCCATTTCACCACTTAAAAACCTTTAATTAAACATCAATTAAGGATTGAAAACTTAGGAATTTCAATAAAGAACTGATAGTTTAGAGGAGAAGGACGTTCTTACCTCCAAACTTGAGTTTTTCCTCTTTTTGGAATCAAAAATCTTGTTGAATCAAGTAGCAATTAAAGAGGTTTTGAAGATATGTTGATTAGGAATCAAATGAGAGTTGAAAGGAGGGATTTAGGTGAGAAAATCAGATCCAATTCTCTGGAGAATAGGTGTTTGGGTTGAGAGAAAATGAGAGAATGAAAATTGAGAAAAGTTGGTTACAAAATCCAAAATAGCCAAATGGCTTTCCCTCCACTTTTAATATCATTTAAAATCAGAATTTAGTCTTAAAATATCTTAGAAAAATCTGGAGAAACTCCCTTTGGGTAAATAGCTCCTTAAAGATTCAAAGTTTCAACCCTTTATAAAACAGCCACAAAACTTTCGAAAATTACATTTTGGTCACTAGCCAAAATGTCACCCTTCCGAAACTCATTTTCCAAAATTGATTTCACAGTTCACTTAATTATATTAAAAGATGATTTTAGAACATTTTTCCATATTTTTAATGCAACCCGAACTAGGTTTTCCTAAATTCACCTCTTTAGATTCGAACAGCACTTTGACCGAACCGGTCAACGCTCAAACTTCTAAGCCCAAAACCGGGGCGTTACAACTCTCCCCCCCCCCCTTAAGAAATTTCGTCCTCGAAATTTACCTGAAGGAAAGAGATAAGGAAACTGCTTCAGCATGTCTTCCTTCCGCTCCCACGTGGCTTCCTCAACACCTCGATGCTTCCACAGCACCTTCACCAACTCAATGGTCTTGCCACGAAGAACCTTGCTATCTGAATCCAGAACCTTCACCGGTTCCTCATCGTAGGTCAAATCCGGATTCAAAACCACTTCCTCCACAGGCATCACATGCGAAGGATCAGATCTATACTTCCGGAGCATAGAAACATGGAACACATCATGAATCTTCTCCAACTCTTGAGGTAGCCTCAACTTGTACGCAACAGGACCCACACGCTCAACCACCTCGTATGGTCCAATGTACCTAGGGCTCAACTTACCCTTCCGACCAAACCTCATCACCTTCTTCCAAGGCGAAACCTTCAAGAACACACGGTCACCCACCGCATACTCTATCTCCTTACGCTTCAAATCCGCGTAAGACTTTTGCCGATCAGAGGCAGCCTTCAACCGCTCACAGATAAGCTTCACCTTCTCAGTGGTCCCTTTCAACAAAGCCGGGATCGAAACCAACTTTTGACCAGTTTCAGCCCAACACAGAGGAGTCCTACACTTCCTCCCGTACAAAGCCTCATAAGGTGCCATCTGTATACTCGCCTGATAACTATTGTTATAAGCGAACTCAACCAAAGGCAGATGCTTCTCCCAAGAACCTTGGAACTCAATCACGCAGCATCTCAACATATCCTCCAAAATCTGAATAACTCTCTCAGACTGACCATCTGACTGAGGATGATAGGATGTACTGAAATGCAACCTTGTACCCAAAGCTTGATGCAAACACTGCCAGAAACGCGATGTGAACCTCGGATCCCTATCCGACACAATCGACTTAGGCACACCATGCAGCCTCAAAATCTCAGCAATGTACAGCTCTGCCAGCTTATCCAAAGAGAACGTAGTATGCACAGGCAAGAAATGCGCACACTTCGTCAGGCGATCCACAATCACCCAAACAGAGTTCTTCTTTGATGGAGACAAAGGTAAACCAGATACAAAATCCATGGTAACCCTCTCCCACTTCCATTCAGGGATTTTCAACGGTTGCAACAACCCAGAAGGAACCTGATGTTCAGCCTTAACTCGCTGACACACCAAACACTTGCTCACAAACTCTGCAACATCCTTCTTCAAACCCACCCAATAGTACTCATCACGAAGATCATGGTACATCTTAGTACTACCAGGGTGCATAGCAAAAGGACTACTATGACCTTCAGTCAGAATAGCACGCCTCAACTCAGCATCAGCAGGCACTACTATTCGACTCCCAAAACACAACACCCCATCATCATTAAAACAGAAATCCGAAGGCCTACCCTCCGCGATATCCTAAACATGAGACACCAAGGAATCATCCAGCAACTGCTTATCCTTGATCAACTAAACCAACGATGGTTTCACCTGCAACTCAGCAACAAGACCACCATCTCGCGATATGCTCAAGCTAGCAAACATAGCCCTCAGCTCAACAGCTACCTTCCTACTCAAGGCATCCGCAACAACATTAGCCTTTCCAGGATGGTACTCAATTGTCAGATCATAATCCTTGAGCAACTCCAACCAACGCCGCTGCCTAAGATTCAACTCCTTCTGAGACATCAGATACCTCAAACTCTTGTGATCCGTGTACACAGTACACTTCTCACCATACAGATAATGCCTCCAGATCTTCAGAGCAAAAACCACTACAGCCAGCTCAATATCATGCGTAGGGTAATTACGCTCATGCACTTTCAACTGCCGCGATGCATAAGCCACCACCTTACCCTCTTGCATCAGCACACATCCCAAACCAACATAGGATGCATCACTGTAGACCACAAACTCTTTCCCTGATTCAGGCTGAACCAAGATAGGAGCTTGCGTCAAAGCCGCCTTCAGCTTCTCAAAAGCCTGCTGTCTCGCTTCCGTCCACTCATACTTAACATCCTTCTGCAACAGCTTCGTCAAAGGAGCAGCAATCTTGGAAAAACCATCCACAAACCTTCGGTAGTATCTTGCCAAACCAAGGAAACTACGGACCTCATGAACAGACTTAGGAACCTTCCAGTTCATTACAGCCTCAATCTCCTGAGGATCAACACGAATCCCCTCAGCAGAAACTACATGACTAAGAAACACCACCTCCTTAAGCCAGAACTCACACTTGCTCAGCTTAGCATAAAGCTGATTCTCCAACAAAGCTTGCAGCACAATCCTCAAATGCTCTTCGTGCTCCTCCTCAGTACGTGAGTACACGAGGATATCATCAATGAACACCACAACGAACTTGTCCAGGTATTCATGAAACACTCGGTTCATCATATCCATGAAAGCAGCAGGAGCATTTGTCAAACCAAACGGCATCACAAGGAACTCATAATGCCCATACCTTGTCCTGAAAGCTGTCTTAGGCAAATCCACATCCTTCACCTACAACTGGTAATACCCTGACCTCAAGTCAATCTTAGAGAACACAGCAGCTCCCCGAAATTGATCAAAGAGATCATCAATCCTCGGCAAGGGATACCGATTCTTGATAGTCAACTTGTTCAGCTGACGGTAATCAATGCACATCCTCATAGTGCCATCTTTCTTCTTCACAAACAAGACCGGTGCTCCCCAAGGTGACACACTCGGCCGGATGAAACCACGATCAAGCAGCTCTTGCAACTGCGTCTTCAGCTCCTTCAGCTCCTTAGGTGCCATTCTATAGGGAGTAATGGACACAGGAGTTGTATTCTCATACAGCTCAATCCCAAACTCCACCTCGCGATTAGGAGGTAAACCAGGCAACTCCTCAGGAAAAACACCAGGAAACTCCTTCACAACCCTGATATCTTGCACCCTCAACTCCTTAGAACTAGGATTCATCACAAAAGCTAGATAAGCTTCACAACCCTGCCTCAGCATCCTACTCGCCTCCAAGGTAGAAACAACATTGGCAAGAAACTTCACATTCTCACCAACCACCACTACTTCATAATCATCCGCAAGCTTCAACGAAACA
Organism: Hibiscus tridactylites; assembly: GCA_958450335.1. NCBI lineage: Eukaryota > Viridiplantae > Streptophyta > Magnoliopsida > Malvales > Malvaceae > Hibiscus > Hibiscus tridactylites. The sequence goes on from OY288267.1 coordinate 80,098,076, forward strand.
CGCTTATTCTCACAATCCACAACAGCACGATGCTCAGCAAGCCAATCCATACCAAGGATTACATCAAAACCATAAAAGGGCAGCTCCATAAGATCAACATGAAAGACATGTTCTTGAACAACCAAGGGACACCTTCTAAAAAGCTTTCGAGTCACAACAGTTTCACCAAAAGAACTAGTGACACGAACACCAACATCCAAAGACTCAACAGGCAAACCAAGCAATTCAGCATGCTCACGCAAAATGTATGAATGCGTAGATCCAGAATCAATCAAAGAAAGCAATGACAATGATTGCAAAGTAAAGGTACCTGCAGTCACATCTGCATCATTCCTCCCTTCACGCTGAGCATACACCCTCGCTTGGCCTCCACCTTCAGGCTGAATAGCCACAACATGGGCTACTCCACGACCACCTTCCTCACGCCTCTGGAAATTACCACGGCCGCGCCCACGACCTCTCTGCGGTGCAGCAACAGCAGGAGCACACATCTGATCACCAGCCAACCTAGGACAATCTCGCCTCAAGTGGTCAGCAGAACCACAATTCCAGCATCCATAACCAGCTGCCGCAACAGGAGCTTGCACCTCCCTCACAGCACGAGGACAGTCACGCTTCAAGTGACCACGTGAACCACAGATCCAACAAGCACTAGGGTCAGCTCTAGCATTGCCCCCTCTAGCAGGTGCACCACCACCTCTCTTAGCTGAGGACTGATACCTCAGATCACGTCCCCTCTTATTCCGTCCACCTCCGGAACTATACTCAGCAGCTCTTTCACCAGAACTTGCTCCAGCACCTTTCGCAGATAAACCCAAGTTCATCTCTATATCCTTGGCTCGACCCACTAATACATCAAAATCATAATACTCAGTGGACAACACATACATCTTCACCTCCGTTATAAGGCCATAACGAAACCTTTCGCACCTCTCCCGTTCATCAGGAATCAGCTCCGGTGCATACTGACTGAGTCGCACAAACTGCACCTCATACTCAGCCACTGTCATGCTCCCTTGGGTAAGAGTCATGAACTCACGTTTCTTCTCATCAAGATATCTCACACCAAGATATCTCCGCTTGAACACATTCTGAAAGAATGTCCAAGTCACATCAGCTTCAGCCATCCCAGAGATTGTGGTCGTCCACCACGTATATGCATCATCCTGAAGCAAGGATACCACACAGCCCAACTTTTGCACATCCGTGAAACTCATCTGTCCCAAGATTCGCTTGGTACTCTCTAGCCAAGCTTCCGAACTCTCAGCAGACATACCTCTGAACTCAGTCCCACCAAGACTGCGCAGACGCTCCAAAGGTAGTCTAACACCAGCATCTCCCTGATGCCCAGCTCCTTGAGCTCCAGCTACTGCTGCTCGAAAAGCACCCGCAATAGCTTGTACTAACATAGACATATCAGGCATAGCTTGCCCCTGACCAACCTCTGGTCCTGCAGCCCCAGCACCAGCTGCTGCAGCTTCAGCTCTTCCTCCCTCAGCACCACCACCACCAGGTGGAGGAGGAGGTAACACTGCACTACCCGTGTTCTCTTCATTTTCATTCTCATTCTGAGCCGCAGCTCGCACATTACCTCGTAACTCTCTACGTGGTGCCATACTTTTACCATGCAATAACAATGCAAATAAAACAAGTCAGGCCCAGCAAGGTAAGCAATCCAAGTATTCAAGCTCAATTTCATTTAAAATCAACATCATTTCATTAGCTTTTGTTTGGCAATGGGTACCCTCAACATGCTACATCACAACATACAACTCAATTACACCCAAATCACAAGCCACTAAACATGCTTTCACACAACAAGCATACATAGCTCATATACTTCAATCATGCATACAAACATTCCCACTTACTCGAGAACTCAGCTCTGATACCACCAAATGTAACCCCCTTAACCCGGCCTAGACGGTTGACCCGAATTAAGAAAGTCACACGGGGAAAACCAAAGTCAACCTGAAAGTCAACCTTGATTAACGACAGTTCATATAACTCCTTAAACCCGATCCAGAAGAAAAGACCAAATTTAGGAAGTCACTGTTGAAAACTTTTCCCTCAAGTAATAAATTTTAGGTTTAAATAATTTATAAAACAAATTAATTATTAATTAACAATAAATATCGTAAAATACCATAATTGTTTTCAAAACCCAAATATTAGAAAAATATTATGATCATTTAATAAAATATCTGAAATAAAGTCTGTAAATATATGGTGAAACATAATCCCAAAATATAAAGTTTCACGATCTAAAATACGTAAATATCTCAAAACATAGAATAATAATAATCTGATAGTTTAAATTTATTTCATACTGAATAATAAAATAATCATATAAAATTGAGATCCTCCAAGTGCCATGTCGCCTAAAGTCCAAAGATATCTGTAAAAGGAAAACTATGGGGAGTAAGCTAGAGAGCTTAGTGTGTCTCTAAAGTGCAAGAAAAACCATAATCATAAACATAATATTATTTTCTTAAAATTCTTTAAAAACATGATACAATATAACAATCGTAATGCAATGCACCCAACTCTGTCCGCCAAAAATGAGGAAGGTTCCCATAACCTCCTCCCTACGTCCGCCAATCCGAAGTAAAATTCAGCCCGAAGGGTGAAATCACTGAACTTCTTCTGTACAAATCCCAATCCATGCTCATACATATATGATGTATAAAAATCAAATTTCTTAAACAAAGCTCCATGAATCCAATATTCCATAAACATGCTTCATAAACCATAGTCCATAAATCCATAAATCATAGTTCCATAAATATGATGTTTCATACATTCTGAAATTGTATGCATATGATGTCAACCATACAAGCCATAATACATATAATAATCACACAAGGTGTAAAACATATGTAGCACAGTAAGAGAACACACCTCAAGCACCAATATCTCTAAAGTCGAGAAGAACGCCTCTCACGTTCGGATCTAGCTAAATCAGAACCTATGATATAAAATTCTACATCAAAATCTAACAATATGCCACCAATTAACACTAGTACTAATCTAAAAGAGTACTTACGTGTAGTCCTTGTGGTATGTGCACGGTTAGATCGAACAAGCGAAGAAGGTGGTAGTTCGTCTTCTTCAAAGTCGATGTCGTCTAAAACACATATTTAAACTGCATCAGATCACATATCCAAATCCTTTAAAAATTAAGGTCGCGCGAAACTAGAGACTCACCAACGTTCAATGTAAATAAGAAGCATAAAGAAAAAGTTGAGAGAAATAGAGGAGACGTGCGGCTGACGAATATCAATTTGACAATTCAAGGGTTGATAAGGGTTTTATACCCAATTTATTGTGTAATTTACAAAGGAGGCCATTGAACTTAATAAGTGTTTGCAAACTAGCACCCAAACTTTTCATAATTTATAAGTTGGTCCCAAATTTCTATATTAAGTCTCATAAATCTGAATTTTCTCAATTTAACCCTTAAACTCAATTATAGTTTCTTAATTAAATTTTCAAATCATTAGGGTTTCAAGAATTAGGGATTTTAAAATTAGATTTCTAAATTAGGGATATTTCGAATCTAGGTTTTATAATTTGGGCGTAATTTTTGGGGTGTTACAACTCTCACACCCTTAAAAGAAATTTTTAGTCTTAGCAATAGATCCCGAAAATTAACTGTCACAACTTAATATTCTTCATTCTTAATTCCTCATCCTTCAACAAGAAAGATAAAAAAAACTAAAAACATCATAAATGTACCTACTATGTCCTCTGGCTCATCATCATAACCTTCGTGAGCTTTAGTTGCATAAACTAACCTCGGTCGTCTAGCATCTGATCTAATACTTTGTTTAGGTCTGGCTCTACTAGCGTTACCCAAAGAAACATGCCTATTCTGGCCACTACCACTAAGTGGTTCTTGTACTAACCTTTGAGACTGTGTCGGAGCTTGGTTAACACCATGGGCGAGGGGACAATCACTCCGGAAATGCTTCAAAGAACCACATAAGAAACATGCTCTCAACTTCTTTCGACACTCACCATTTTGTCGTTTGTTACAGTAAGAACATATTGGAAAAGAGTGAGAACCTGACGAACCACCTACACTAGCGGTCGGAATAGGACAAATCACCATTCTAGCTCTTGAATAACCCTGATGGTCAAACTGCTCTGAAGCCCTCTTCCTAGACTGATTTCTTTGATTGTGCTGAACAGATGCGGTCGGTTGCTTACTAGCTTGATCAGTACCCTGAGATTCAAGTTGCTTCATCTCTACCTCATCCGCTTAGCGGTCCTAGCTCATTGTGTAATCTCCTTATACTCTTTATCAATATACAAAAGCAACAACCGTCTTAATCGATGGACACTACCCCTTCAAAAACCAGTCACATTTCTCCTTTTCTGTGATCACTAACCACAGAACATATTGTATCAGCCTCATGAAATCTATCTCATAATCATTCACCGACATGTTGTTTTGCTTCAGATTCATGAAATCATCTCGACACTTTGCTAAGTACTCTACCCCAACATAGCGGTCAAGAAATGCCTGTCGGAAATGGTCCCAAGAGATTTGACTGGCTGAAATAACATGTTCCTCAGCCTCCCACCAATTTTGGGCTTCACCCTACAACAGTGATACTGCAGCCCTAAGCTTCCGGTCGGTAGGATAATTCATCTCAACAAACAATCACTGAAGCTTCTTCAACCAGTACTCTGCGTCAGCTGGATTCGTACCAGTCTTCCCATCAAACATAGTCATCATGACATCTAAGAACTCGGTAGATATGGGGCTCCTAACACCATCAGACTGGCGAAGGTAACGAAGCAACTCCCTATGCATTGTAGCAGTATCCAAGCCATCAGTCTCACTATCCTTAGAATCATGTGGACCATCATTCTGAGTCTACTAAACATGTGGATCCCTACCACCAGTCTTATTCACATGTTCCTCCTCTACATCATCATCATGAATATGATCCTGATTCTGTGGCAGTTTCACAGGGGTGTAACGTCACTCTCTATAGTAGTGGTACGACCTCGACCACGGCCACGACCAGTCGCTAATCTAGAGCTCCTACGTGGTGGCATAATAATCTATATACAAAAGGGACAATCCTAGAATTACAGTTGGTACTTGGAGTTTCTATTCAAAACATATCTTTAATTCTTTAAAATAATAAATTTATCAGAAAATCTCATTCGCCCAAAAATATTTAATATGCATGCAAAAAATATTTTCGATTTAAAAATTTATGTGAGCCACACAGTCTGAGGGTTTGAACTTAGCTCTGATACCACTAAATGTAACCCCTAAACCCGGCCCAGAAGAAAAGACCGAATTTAAGAAGTCACTGTTGAAAACTTTTCCCTCAAGTAATAAATTTTATGTTTAAATAATTTATAAAACAAATTAATTATTAATTAACAATAAATATCGTAAAATACCATAATTGTTTTCAAAACCAAATATTAGAAAAATATTATGATCATTTAATAAAATATCTGAAATAAAGTCTGTAAATATATGCTGAAACATAATCCCAAAATATAAAGTTTCACTATGTAAAATACGTAAATATCCCAAAACATAGAATAATAATAATCTATTAGTTTAAATTTAGTTCATACTGAATAATAATATAATCTGATAAAATTGAGATCCTCCAAGTACCACGTCGCATAAAGTCCAAAGATATCTGTAAAAGGAAACTTATGGGGGAGTAAGCTAGAGAGCTTAGTGTGTCTCTAAAGTGCAAGAAAAACCATAATCATAAACATAATATTATTTTCTTAAAATCCTTTACAAACATGATACAATATCACAAGCGTAATGCAATGCACCCAACTACGTCTGCCAAAAATGAGAAACGTTCCTATAACCTCCTCCCTACGTCTGCAAATACGAAGTGAAATTCAGCCTGAAAGGTGAAACCACTGAATTTCCTCCGTACAAATCCCAATCCATGCTCATACCTATATGATGTATAACAATCAAATTTCATAAACAAAGTTCCATGAAACCGATATTCCATAAACATACTTCATAAACCATAGTCCATAAATCCATAAATCATAGTTCCATAAATCCGATGTTTCGTAGATCATATTTTCATAAATCATAATTAAAACACATTCTGAAATCGTATGCATATGATGTCAACCATACAAGCCATAATACATATAATAATCACACAAGGTGTAAAACATATGTAGCACAGTAAGAGAACACACCTCAAGCAGAAATAGCTCTAACGTCGTGAAGAACGCCTCTCAGGTTCGGATCTAGCCAAATCGGAACCTATAATATAAAATTCTACATCAAAATCTAACACTATTGCACCAATTAACACTAGTACTAATCTAAAAGAATACTCACGTGTAGTCCTTGTGGTACGTGCATGGTTAGATTGAACAAGCGAAGAAGGTGGTAATTCGTCTTCTTCAAAGTCAATATCGTCTAAAACACATATTTCAACTGCATCAGATCTCATATCCAAATCCTTTAAAACTTAAGGTCGCGCGAAACTAGAGACTCACCAACGTTAGATCGAAATAAGAAGCATAAAGAAAAAGTTGAGAGATGGAGAGGAGACGTGCGGCTGCCGAATATCAATTTGACCATTCAAGGGTTGATAAGGGTTTTATACCCAATTTAATGGGTAATTTACAAAGGAGGCCATTGAACTTAAAAAGTGTTTGCAAACAAGCACCCAAGCTTTTCATAATTTATAAATTGACCCCGAATTTCTATATTAAGTCTCATAAATCTGAATTTTCTCAATTTAACCCTTAAACTCAATTAGGGTTTCTTAATTAAATTCTCAAATCATTAGGGATTCAAGAATTAGGGATTTTAAAATTAGATTTCTAAATTAGGGATATTTCGAATCTAGAGTTTATAATTTGGGTGTAATTTTTGGGGTGTTACAATTTCTCATGTCAATGAATGTAGCCGGTGCATTTGTCAAACCAAACGGCATCACCAAGAACTCATAATGTCCGTACCTTGTACGAAAAGATGTCTTAGACACATCTACATTCTTTACCTTCAATTGATAATATATAGACCTCAAATCAATCTTAGAAAACACTGAAGCACCTCGAAACTGGTCAAACAAATCACCAATCATTGGAAAAGGATACTTGTTTTTAATCGTCAACTTGTTTAGTTGTCGATAATCTATACACATACGCATCGTGCCATCTTTCTTCTTTACAAACAAGACCGGTGCACCCCCATGGTGAAACACTTGGCCTAATGAACCCTCGATCTAGCAACTCCTGAAGTTGTGTTTTCAACTCCTTAGGTGCCATCCGATAAGGAGCAATAGACACTGGAGTCGTATTTTCATACAACTCAATGCCAAACTCAACTTCTCTGTTGGGTGGCAAACTAGGCAACTCTTTCGAAAAGACACCCGTAAACTCACACATCGTCCGTATGTCTTGTACTCGTACCTCCTTTGTATCAGGATTCATCACATAAGCTATAAAAGCTTCAACACCCAACTCCATCATACGACTCGTTTCAAGAGCTGATATTGCATTGCACAAGAATTTCACATTCTCACCTATGATTACCACTTCGTAATCATCAACAAGTTTCAAGGTAACTCGCTTAACATCAAAATTGACCACAACTCTATGCTCGGTCAACCAATCAATCCCAAGGATTACATCAAAACCATTAAAAGCCAACTCTATTAAATCAGCTGCAGACATGTGGCCTTGAATAGATAAAGGACATCGCCTACACAACCTTCTCGTAACAATAGTTTCACCAAAGGAACTAGTTACTTGCATTCCCACATCTAACATCTCAACAGGGATATCAAAAAAATGTACATGCTCACTCAAGATGTATGAATGCGTAGACCCAGAGTCAATTAAAGCTAACAATGACAAGGATTGCAAAGTGAAAATACCTGCAATCACATCGGTGTCGTTACGTCCCTCGCGATGTACATACACCCTCGCAGGACCACCACCCTCGAGTTGAACAACCAAAATATTTGCTACAGCTCTCTGTCCATCATCCCTACGCGGCAAATTACCACGACCCCGCCCACGGCATCACTGTGGTGCAACAACAGGTGCCCGACCCTGACCACCTCCAGCCAACAAGGGACAATCACACCTCAAATGATCAGCCGATCCACCACTCCAACGAGAGTTAGCTGCCACAGTCGCAAGAGCTTGTCCCTCACGAACCAAACGAGGACAGTCGTGCCTCAAATGCTCGCACAATCCGCAGACCCAACAGGCGTTTTTCTTAAACCTCACCTTGTTACCTTGAACCGGAGCACCACGTCCAACATTACCTCGCCTCGCCTTAGGCCGATACATACGATCACGATGCCTCTTATATTGTCCACCACCGAGACCAAAATCCACAACTCTCTTACCCGAGCTGGAACCACCCACACGAGAGGACAAGCCCAAACTCTGCTCAATATCTTTAGCTTGCGTCACCAACACATCAAAATCTGTATAGTCGGAGGCTAGCATAAAAGTCTTCACTTCCTGCACCAAGCCATAACGGAAGCGATCACAATGATGCCTATCACTCGGCACCAACACAGGAGCATACTGGCTCAACCAAATGAGCTGGACCTCATATTCAGCCACTCTCAAGCTTCCTTGAACCAAGGACATAAACTCACGTTTCTTGTCGTCCAAGTATCGAACCCCTAGATACTTCTTCTTAAAGGCAGCTTGGAAGAACTCCCAATCCACCTCATTGGACTCCATAGCCGCAGTCACAGTCATCCACCAAATGTATGCATCACCATGCAACAAAGAAACGAAACATCCTAGCTTGTGTGCATCATTGCACCCCATTTGATCCAAAATTCGGATCGTACTAGCCATCCAAGCCTCGGATATTTCAGTAGACAGTCCATGATACTCAACACCTCCCAAACTTTGCAAGTGTTCCAATGGCAAACTTAATTGCCCAGCAACATGTGCTTGTACTTGCACTCCAGCAACAACAGCTGGAATGCCCCAGTCATCGCCTGAACCAAAAGCGTCAAATCACCTAACACAGGACCAGCTTGCCCATGTTGTCTTTACTCCTCACCTCCAGGTGGAGGAGGTAAATACCCACTAGGCAGAACCTCGTTCTCCTGATTTCCTTGCTCACCAGCAAGAGCAATCGTACCCAAACGTAGCTCTCTCCTCGGTCCTATTGTGCTATTATAATTAAGGCATGGTAATAAAACAAAACAAGAAATCAGACCAGCTTCAAGCTAGGATCCAAGACTTTGAATTCACTTTAAAAACACTTTACTATAGTAATAAGGAAATGGGTATCCCAATTTCCCCCAAACATAGCATAAGACAAACAACATATGTATCACAATTGTCTTGTATCGGAATCAATCGAATTCAGCCCACAACATCATCATGTATATAATGGTTCACACGTAAATCACAATCATCATGCATGGCATCAATATCATTTGATCATCTTCAACATAACTATAACAATCACCGTGCAAATCAAACATCATCAATCACATGGAATCGCTACACATCAACTTACCATTAACTTCATGTCATCCCATTCTTTCGAAACCTGGATTTGATACCACCAAATGTAAGCCCTCGACATGGCCTAGCTGATAGATCGAATCGAAAGGGTTAAACAGAGAATATTGAAGTAAACTGGGAAGTTTAATCCAATAAACAACCCTAATTTTTTTTTCTTTTTATCGTAACTAGATGCTCGTTAAAACCCTTAGTGTTTATCATCGCAGCGAGACATACACAACATCAATCGAACATCGCTTAAAACTCAATTGCTTTCGATTACAATTTTAGGGACTATTTTGTAAACTTGACAAATTATGAGGGATTTTCCGAATTTTAAATTACCATCCTTAAATTAATCATGTTACACACATCTTTGTCAAATTTCAGCTCAAAATAAGCATTCATGCTCATCTAATTGCATCCACAACATACAGGGATTGAAACGCAAAGAATCAGAACATGCAAAGATACTTGTTAACTAACAAAACTGTCACCGAATCGATACCCTTGGTATCGATACACACTCGACAATTAGACTACAAGGTTAAGCAAAACAATGACCCGTACTGATATCGTCAACAACTGTATCGATACGCCCAAACCAGTAGCCAAATTTCGTATCGATACGCCCCCCGCGTACCGATACACCCCACTAATTTTCGAAGCCCGTACCGATACACTATCAAGGGTATCGATACCCTGCAGTCTAAAATTACTCAATTTGCTTATTTTTCATATTTTAAACCACTCAAGGCCAATCCAACATGCTTCCAAACACAAGAAATGAATTTTAACATCAATCCTTAATCGTGCATAGCTATTTCAACATCAAGGCATGGAAAATATCATCAAAGAGTTTTAGAGGCGTGCTTACTATGAAATCAAACCATCCAAAAGTCATATCTCAATTTAAAGCTTAAACCAACATATAGAGGCCTTTTACAAGCTTAAAACCAGTAAACAAACATGCGCATAAAGTGAGTTCATACACATCTCCCAAATAGACCATGGTACCCTCATTGCCCTTATTACTCTAGTCCATAAACGAAACATACATTTCAAAGCGAAGTCTCCTATGATCCCCTTCCAAGTTTCTACCTCCAACCACTTAATTATCTTCATTGATGGACAAAGAGAGCGTAATCATACAAGCTTAGTGAGGACTGCTCAAAAACCAAGACACCATCAATGCATCAAAACCATTTTTAATCATTTGAAAACCATCATGCCCTTTTTAAAACCATGCACTTTTCTTAACAAATCAGCACGTTAAACATCATGCAACAAGTGCTAAATACTCAACAACAAATCCATTTGCTAACATTCTCTTAAGCCTTCCCATGCATAGATACCATATGTAAAGCTTAAAGAGTAAAACATGCATTTACACAATATGCATCATTAACGTTTTCATAACAACCTAACAATTATATTGGCTCATAAGTGATCATCAACATACTCATTTCTCAAAAACCACATCGGATACAAGGATTCCCAAGTGTTGTCCCAACACTTCATACATTCTCACCGGCATCTCCAGGTTCACACACGAGAGCTACCCTCCACTGTTGTGACACCCGTGGCAGAGTATTCGTTACCTTACAACCCCTCAACACCATTCATCGGTAGATGTATAACCCCACTAACGAGAGACGGGACACAACTCAATTTTCTCAACCGTTCGGGTACTTGGATGGAGTATTCGGTACCTCACAACCTCTCAACATTCAAGACGACTTGTTTATAGTGCACTCAATCCTATAGCCGGTTAACAATATCTGATTTCATTTATAAAGCAATTTCACAACATCAGTTGCCAATATAATTCACATTTAGCACAAACCTCACTATTTCAAAGCATTACCATTAAACCACATTTCCAAGCACCAAACCATGCTTCATAAAACAAGTATAAGCATATACATACAAGCATCACTTACCATGTGCATCCTTCATTGACATATCATCAAAAACAGTAAATCATTTACTTCAAGTCATGCTTTATAACAGTAGGTAACATGCGTTTAAAATCAAGTGCATCAACAATTCATAATAGCACAATCCGAGGGAGAAAATCACTTTACTTACTTCCGAACTTAGTAAAGCGTTTCAAGCTTGCACTAAGTTCCCCAAACCACCTTTCAGGTGTTTCAAAGCTGGAAAACACGTTCTCACTCACCCACTCGTGAAACCAAGATTCGCTGACGCGAAATCAAGCGTCCGAAGCCTCTAAAACTTCATCGAATGCTTCCGATGTGTTCTCCCATTTCATACCATACAAGGACAAAGGATAAATGCATCATAATGCACTAAAATCACCAGCAACTTAAGTTATCTCGTTGCTCTGTTCTAAAGCACCAAAATACCCATCCAAAACAACCAAAATCACCTCTGATTGCTCTCTAAACTCAACCTAGCCATAACCTAATACCTCCACCTCTTTTAACCATCAATCAACATCCAAAAAATCCTAATTTCATCATTATACCTCCAGCAACTCAGATTTTACACTAACACCTCAAAAACCCAAAATCTAACAATCTAATCATTAGAGATCCAACTCATTTCAGGATTACATTAATAAAACCTTTATTTCCACATCATTTAGTATCAAAATTATGATTAAAATCAGCCTCAAATCAATAAAAATAGTGTCACAATGAAAATCTTGAAAATCCATTTTATAAAGCTTAATTTAGCAATTTTCAGCAATTTAATTACAAAATCATGTTATTAAACAAAACTAGAGAGCCAAAGACTTGAGGATTTCAATAAAGAACCTTGATTAGAGGAGAGAAAAGAAAGATCACCTCTAACACAAGCTTTTCCCTTGATTTGCAATGAGTTTGATGAAATCCTTCAAGAAAATTCTAGCTAGTTGAAGTAGAAATCCATGGGCATCATTTAGGAATAAAAAGTAGATGAAATGAGAAAATTCTCTGAAGATTTTAGTGATGATAAGAGTGTTTGGCTGCTGAGAAAGTTGAGTGAAAAGTTTTGGAGAAAAGTAGTTCCGTAAGAAAAATGTTTAGGCTATTAAAATCTCTTTTAATGAAACTCTTTTATTAAAACATTTAATTAAATTATTTAAAACACAAAATCAAGGGAATAGCTGATACCACCTTGGTGTAATAGCTCCCTAAGGATTCTAAGTTTTAGCTCTCTTCGATTTAGCCATTAAAATAGAAATTTCAATTTTTACATTTTAGTCACCAAACCAAAATGTCGACTTTCCAAAAACCATTTGCCAAAATTGGATTCACTTTCCATAAAATACATATTTAAATAGGATTTTAGAAATTTTTCGCATTCTGAACCAAGTTTTCCCTGAATCGTCTCTAAACTGACCCGGATCTCTAATCTAGATTCATCGGACTCTAAGCCGCCTTTAGAACCTCTAGGCCCAAAACCGGGACGTTATAAGAAAAAAAGGGGTTTTATACTTAAAACTTTTTTGGGCCAATTCCATTCATTAAAGCCACCTTTCTTATCTCATTTTAAAATCTAGAAATAAGTTTTAATAATCTCACAAAATAGTCACTCATTTTCGAAATATATAAAATTTCTATTCTTAAAAAAGGTAAAATTAAATTTCTTTTTAAATAATAATACAAGTTTTTTTAAAAGAGAGTAATTCTTTAAAGTCTTTTTTTAATAAATAAAGCTTTTCCTATTAAAAATAAAGAAGATAATAAAAAAATCATTTGTTTCAAATATATCAAGATCCTTTTCTATAACATAAAAATATTTCATAAAAAAAATATAAAAAAACTTTGACTTAATAATAAGTTGTTGACCTGATTCGAGAAAGGCACAATTTTTAATTTAACCTCGTACTCTAATTTATCTTTCTCGTATATATTTAATTTTGTAATTTAATTTCTTGTTTATATATTCTGTCTTTTAATAACTTTCTTATTTGCTTACAAATATAATAAATGCGCTGCCTTATTAAACTAGAATGACGTGATGGCGCTAGAAGTGTTGGCGGTGATTGGAGTTCATTTTCGAATAGTAAGGTCGTTAAAATATAATTAAATTCATAGACGGACAATAATTTTAAGCTTTACGTCAATTTGCAAAATTTGACTTTTAAAACATTTTGTAACTAGCAAGGTACCAATTTTGGACGTCGTGGGGTGCTAACCTTTCTAGACACATAATCGACTCCCGAACCCATTTTTCTGTTTTCGCATACCAAAAATATTGTTTTAATAAAATTAAATGATTTTATTAAAATAACCTGTTTTAGGTGATCCAATCACGCCTTTTTAAAAGATTGGTGACGACTTTGTTGTTTTAAAATGTCGAGCTCATAAGGGTTGCGAAAATACTAAAAATAAAAAGAAAAGAAAAAGAAAAACTAACCCATGGGGTTACTGGGGAGGTGGTTCCCGAATGATGATGTTTTTGCCTTTGTCCCAGGCAGACGTTGGTTTATTGGAAGGGTGGGAGGAGGCGCCAATATCAATATCTAGTCGTTGTCTTTGTTGGGAGGTGGGTACAGTAGCAGGGGCCGGCGGTGGATTCAATGGGGGGCTCCTCCTGAGCCTCTGGTAGAAGCTTATGGAACATGGAGTTCTCGACAGTCGTCGTTGCTTGGACATATTGACAATATGGTTCTATAACACTGGTGACAACATCCTGTATGATCTGGCGGAGGTTCTGGGTAAATGAAGCTATGAGTTCAAAAGACGGTCCATATCCTTTCATCTCCTGGACCTGAGAGGGCAACCAACCAGTATGGCACTCAATGATATCGTCCTCCCCCTATTCATCAACCCCTGCTTTTTGGCACATGGCTATGATGAGATTAGAAAAGGGTAAATCCTTGTGTTTCCTTGTTAAAATTTCCCTAAAAATTATGGTTTCATAAATGAACTCATACGGATTTAAGCCTCGATTGTTTAGAATAGAGACTAAATGCAGCAACCGGCGGAAGAAAATGGTAGATCAATTTCTTGTCGAGAGAATGCGGATGTTGATGAAATGCATCTAGAACTTCGACTTTGGGTTAAGTTGTGCCCAACCTACCATTCATACATAATGTTCATCAGGGACCCATGTAGTCCCAGGAATGTAGATATCTATCAACAGTTGGTCATATGTTTGGCCGTCGTTGCACCCATAAAATCTCCATGGGTAACACCAATTGTTGATAGGTTGGTGTGGTCAACAATTACTAGGGCCGAGAATGCTATGCTCCTTCCACGGACATAGACCCTCTCGTTTTGCATGTGTCCAACAAGAGTATAAAACTCATGTACTCAGTCAACGTTAACTTGTCTTGGTTGGTGAACAAAGTCTTCCTAGCCTTGTGTAGTTATGACCGCATGTATGTCGGTTTCAAACTTGTAGCGGATATTTGGAGTAAACTCCAATCCTTCCTCCAGGATAAGATCCTTTTGGATCATATGTTTGTATCTTCGTGTTAAGATGTTGTCCAGTATATACAGGCGAAGATCAAGATCTTCCAACTCCGCGAATGTGGTGTCCCCGGAGGATCCTCGGCTAGTTTATAGGGACGTCGGGGAAGAAGGAGAAAAATGAGGATTGGTGTGTCTCTCCATTTGAAGCAACTGCTGGTTTCGGCGGGTTACTTTGAGTTGTCTAACCATGATTCAGACAAAAGTAGGAGGGAGCCTGTTGAAAGATTACGGTTTTGTAGCCGGTGTTAACTAGGAATAAGAAGTTTGATTGATGGTAATGTGTTACTCTTTATGGAGAATACGGAAGGGTAAAAGTGGGAATGGTGTGGTTGGTAATCATGAAGGGTCACACCGGCAATAAATGCAGAGACCTTCCTGAAAGGGTAAGTTGAGTGATAAGCGGCGTGATGAATAGGGGAATGACGTGTGGCGAGTTATGGGAATGAGAGAGCTTCAAGTGATAAATGTGGGGCGGTGAGGAGGATAGTCTTCGACATTCCATGTAACACCCCTTACCAGGTTTAGGAGCAGAGAGTGTTACCAAACTAAGCTGAACCGAATAGGTCAAAATTTCAAGGAAATTTAAAACTTTTTTTATATCCCATCTAATCCAGTTGAATCATTTGATATACCTAATAGCTTATATTAATTTACAAGGACACCTTTCATTTGCATATTATAAATTTAACTACTGTGATTACCTATTTCATCTTGTTCATATTAACTTATTTAATTATTACATGTTTAGACTACTTATACTTAATGCATATTTCGAACTTGCAAGGTTAAACTTATTCATTATTCCATTCAGGTCACTAACCTTTAGGGTTCCTAATGGTACTAAGTACTAACTTGCCAAACCAATTATATAGCACGGTTTTTATTCATGTGACCTATACGTCAAATTGAATTACCATTCTAATCACATATCATTCGAAAGCCACTAAGAAACAAAATCCATGTCTAGACATTATCTAGTCTAAGGTCAGTTATGGCATTATTTTCATATACCAAACCAAAACATGCATACATAACCTTTTGGCTTACTATATTTATATCAAAAACTTAACCATTTAATCCCATGCATTTAAGCAATCATTTCTAACTAAGTTAATCCAAATCATACAAGATCTATCTAAGCATAACCAAGGTTATCATATGTTAACGCTTAGAAACTAAACAAACCATAGGATAATTAGGTTTACTTGCCATGGCTTAGCTAATCTTAATAATAAACCAAAGTTAACCAACTTATACAAAACGTTCCAAAATGCCAAAATGCATACTAGTATATATACATCTATGCCACCCTTAGGAGGTGCAAACAAAATCGAAACATCATACATTGTTCCTTGCTTGTGCCAAGCTAGCTAGATCAACCTTGAGATGGCTCAAAATCCTAGATACCTGAAATTTTGGGAAGAAGGCAAAGCGAGTGATAAGTACATAGTGTACTTAGTGAGGTAGCACCTAAAGCTAACCAATTAATTTCATACATACACCAAAATACTACTTAGCCGAATGGCATAGATCAATTAACCTCAATTAGCCAATAATTCAATCATCATGCTTAATTCAAGTATATATTTTTACATCTAAGTCATGGCAACCAAATTAATTGAATGTATATTCATTCATACATATTACTCTTAAAGCATGATAATCAATTCAATTCAGGCTTAATTCAAACTATCCTATATCACACAAGCATGCATAACTAAAACAAAAGCACATATGTTTATGCACTAACTAGTACATTTCGAATGCATAGTTCATTTAACCAATTTCCACATTAATGTATTCATTAAACCATGCTAAGATCAAATGTTATCATAACAATTTTCATATACTAAGACTCTTAATAGCCATATCGTAATCGAATGCTTCCTTAGCAACTTATCAAACAAATGCTATCATAGTAACTTTTAATTTCCAATGCTCTTTAAGCTATATCATATAAAATGCAATTCTTATTAACCAATTGCATACACAAATGCTTTTGATGCATTAGGTTCATATTAGCCATTATTTACCATTTATTGCCTCGGTGCTAGTTAGACTAGGTAAACAAGTCAACAAAAGGTACACTAAGTACCTAACAAAAGTACCACAAAGGTACTAACAAAAGATACCCAGGGTATCTAACTAAGGTGCACAAAATACCATCCAAAAGTACACGAAGTACTGAACATAGTACCGAAGTATTGGGCAAAAGTACACGAAGTACTAACAAGACGAGCTCAGACTCTAGGCATGCCTTACTACCTATGACCAACTATCAACCAAGGCTTCATTTATTTCTCATTAGCAATCGAATTCGTTTGTTAGGATTTCAATTCATACTAGCCATGTTTCATGTCACAAGGTCAAGCATTCATAACATGCTATCAAACAAGGTCATTTATATTATCATATACATATCACATGCATGATTCACATACTTGGCATTCCGCAGTAGCGTGCCAAAACTTACCTCGGCATTACCAAGCCATGCACATGAACTAGTCTAGTCCTAGAATCCTAGCAATCAATTCATGGCATCACACAAGTTATCAACCAAAATTATCCTTCTTCCCTTATTATCAAATATGATTTTAGTCGATTTACATGACAAATATTCAATTCAAGGCTGGTTAGGACCTAGGTCCTAACCCTAAGGGAGGCTACACTCACAATACTCCAAGCTGTCCCACTAAGGGTTGTGGATGACCACTCATTTGCTCTTTCTTTTTGATTGCTCTAGCAGCCTTTCTTCCTTGAAATCATCCACTTTCACGTCCTCTAACAATTTACACACACATGGCCATCAATTAGAATGCATACAATCAATCCATTTATGTATCTATATGCCATACAAATGCAAAATCCAAAACTGTCCCGTAACAGGCAGTTTATCGACTTTTACTAAGATTTACATATCTTTTAATCCGTAAGTCGGATTTTCAATTATCTTATATCGTTGGAAAGCTAATGAGACCCTCTATTTAACCATTATGGGCTTACATTTTATTACCTTACCATTTAATACAGTTTATAACTAAAGACAGCCCTACTTTCATTTTTGGACAGCCTTGACCTATTGAATTGATCTATTTCTAGATTTTTTTTCTATAACTCCGAATTGAGTTTCGTTTTTTCCCAAGTCTTCTAGACACATGGAAGTTTAATCATACAAATTTTCAGCTCAAATTACCAACCAAATTAGTCTCGGTAGCCATTTAAAGTGGCTGTTCCAGAACCAAAAATTCTGGACAGCATGTTCTAGCTTAATTCACTAATTTTCTTAGGGACCAATTCACCTACAAATGTATATAAACATCACACCACATTTCTAATTAGCGTCTTAACTTAATATAAACTTAATGACATAACCAATTACCAAGTTTCACCTATTCACTTAAGCTCACAACTCTAGTATAGCCAAAACAATTTCGGTTTAGTGCTCAATAACACATTGCTAATTCAATTTGGTCCCAAATATATACTTATGAATTTTTCAGCGTCTTACACACATAATTAGCATCATTTAATCCATTTTACAGCAGCCATTTACATGCTTACAAATTAATTATCCATTGACACATTTTACACTTCTAAATTTTCACTATCATAACCTCAACATGCATGTTTATGTTCTAACAATTTGGCAGCACATTCAACTCAAAATCAACATATATCATGCATTATTAAAAGAGGATAGTCATACATTACCTTCTTAACAAAGACCATGCAAAAACTTCCCAAAACTTGAGCCAAAACAGTCCCAAACTCAAGCTCTCTCTATTTTCGGCTAAGAGAAGGGAATGGTGACATCTTCCCCAAACTCTTAGCTTTCACTCAAATTTCTCTATTTCTTAAGGATTTAGAATCACTAATCTCATGAAACAAAGGAATAAAAGTGAGCTCTCTAAGCTTTCTTGCAAAAATCAGCTATGGAGACTAAGTGAAGATGAAACACACTTTCTCTTTCCTCTAAGATAAGATGATAAGGTTGAAATCTCATTATTATGAATTCCATTGGTGGAGAATTGCCACCTCAATTCTCACTTATCATCTCTTAAAAGTTTAGCATGCAAACACCAAACTTTGCCTTGTTTTCATTTAAGTCATCTTAATTGTGACAATCATTTTCTTTTTACTTCAATTTAAGTCCAAACTTTTAATTTAATTTATTAAGTATCAATTACTTATCAATTGAGCTACCTCACTTCATTTTATTACAATTTAATCCTAGTCTCCCTAGATTAAAATATTAATTTCACATGACTAAATTAATTATACATGTCACATATTCGAATTTCTCTTAATCTTAATGGCACATGTCATCAAATAGGAAATGGCTTAATTGAAATCATCCTAGGCCCGGTTTAAGGTGTTACAATTCTCCCCCCTTAAAAGAAATTTGTCCTCGAATTTACCTGAAGGGAAGAGATGTGGGTATTGCTCTTTTATAGTGTCTTCGAGTTCCCAAGTAGCTTCTTCTACCTTATGATTCCTCCAAAGGACTTTTACCAAGGGAATCGACTTATTACGAAGCCTTATAACTTCCTGATCAAGAATCTGAACCAATTCTTCTTCATAAGACAAGTCGGAATTCAATTCCGCCTCTTTCGATTCCAGAACGTGAGAAGGATCGGATCTATACTTCCTGAGCATTGAGACATGGAAGACGTTGTGCATCTTATCGAACTCACTAGGAAGTGCAAGACGATAAGCCACAGGACCAATTCTTTCGACAATTTCAAAAGGTCCAATGAATCGAAGGCTAAGCTTTCCTTTTCTTCCGAATCTGAAGACTTTATTCCAATGAGAAACTTTTAGGAAGACCTTGTCTCCAACATTGTGCTGAATGTCTCTCCATTTCAAGTCGGCATAAACCTTTTGCCTGTCGAAGGCTTGCTTCAATCGATCATGGATAATTCGAACTTGTTCCTCAGTTTCCCGGAGCATTTGAGGTCCTAAAATCTTATTCTCTCCCAATTCAGACCAGTACAAAGGAGTTCTACATTTCCTCCCGTATAGAGCTTCGAAAGAAGCCATCTGAATAGATTTCTGATAGCTATTATTGTACACGAACTCTACCAGGGGCAAGGACTTCTCCCAATTCTTCCCAAAATCGATAATACATGCCCGAAGCATGTCTTCCAAGACTTTAATTACTCTTTCAGATTGACCATCACTCCGAGGATGAAAAGTTGTACTGAGATTGAGTTTGGTCCCAAGAGCTTGTTGTAACGACTTCCAAAATTGTGTAGTGAAACGAGGATCTCGGTCTGATATAATAGAAATAGGAATATCGTGAAGACGGATGACTTCTCGAATATACAACTCAGCTAAAGCTTCCAGTCTCAAGCTCATTCTGACAGGAATGAAATGGGCTGATTTGGTGAATCTATCAACTATCACCCAAATTGCATCATTCTTTCTTGGTGTACAAGGAAGTCCAGATACGAAATCCATAGTGATTAGTTCCCACTTCCATTGCAGAAATTTGATTGGTTGTAACAAACTAGTTGGAACTCGATGTTCAGCCTTCACACGTTGGCAATTCAAGCACCTAGACACATAATCGTTGATAGCAGTCTTCATTCCCGGCAACCAGTACAAGGGCTTGAGATCCTTGTACATCTTTACTGATCCCGGATGAACAGAGAAGGGACTTTGGTGAGCCTCACTGAGGATCTTCTCTTGGAATTCCTTATTATCGGGGATACAAATTCTATCTCGGAAATAGATTAGACCATTTGGCTTAACCGAGAAGTCGGAATTAGACTCAAGCTTAGAGATGAATTTCTGAAGTTTGGGATCAAGCTGTTGAATCTCTTTGATCTTAGTGATTAGACTAGATTGAAATTGGAGTTCCGATAGATAATTTCGAGCTTTTGCAAGTCGAAAATGAGCATTGATAGCCGTTGGAGCTACAAGAGGTCAATTTAAACATGTTATTATCAAGATTAAAGATTTCAATTGACTTCCTTGTCTAACAAGGAAGTGGTCAAACTCTTTCTTAGAAATCAAGAAAGATTAAAATTTTCTCTCAAGAATTTAAATGAAGGTTTAAATGAATTTACGAATTTTTTGTTTTATAAGACTTACCGGGAGTCGGTTTTCTACTCAGTGCATCCGCTACTACATTAGCCTTCCCGGAATGGTAATCAATTACTATATCATAATCCTTTAGTAACTCCATCCACCTTCTTTGTCTCAGATTTAATTCTGTTTGGGTGAGAAGGTATTTGAGACTTTTGTGATCCGTGAATAGGTGACACCGCTCACCGTATAAGTAATGTCTCCAAATCTTGAGTGCAAAGACGATTGCAGCTAACTCAAGGTCATGTGTCGGGTAATTAAGCTCATGTGGCTTCAATTGTCGGGATGCATATGTTATAACCTTTTCTTCTTGCATCAACACACAACCTAGACCCGAATGGGATGCATCACTATAAACTACAAATTCTTTGCCTAATTTAGGTTGGGTCAGTACCGGAGCATGAGTTAGAGCTTGTTTCAACTGATCGAAACTTCGTTGCTGATTTTCGGACCAAGAAAAGGGCTGATCCTTTCTAAGGAGTTTGGTTAGCGACAAAGCAATCGTAGAGAAGCTTTTAACGAATCTTCGATAATAACCCGCTAAACCAAGAAAACTACGAACCTCACTAGCATTCTTTGGAGGTTGCCAATCAATCACAGTTTGTATCTTCTTAGAATCAACTTTGATTTCATCAGCCGAGATAACATGACCGAGGAATGATACTTCCGAAAGCCAAAATTCACATTTGGAGAATTTGGAAAAGAGTTGATGCTCCCTAAGAGTTTGCAATACAATACTAAGATGATAAGATTGTTCTTCTTTGATTCGGGAGTAAACAAGAATGTCGTCAATAAATACGACCACAAACTTATCAAGAAACGGCTTGAAGACTCGATTCATAAGGTCCATAAAGGCTGTTGGGGCATTGGTTAGCCCGAATGGCATTACGAGGAACTCAAAGTGACCGTAACGAGTTCGGAAAGCCGTTTTGGGTACATCCTCCTCGTTTACTCTCATCTGATAGTAACCCAACCTTAAATCGATTTTAGAGAATACAACTGCACCACGAAGTTGATCAAACAGATCTTCAATTCTAGGTAATGGATATTTATTCTTAATTGTTATCTGATTCAGCCTCCGATAGTCGATACACAGCCGCATCGAACCATCTTTCTTCTTTACGAAAAAAACCGAAGCACCCCAAGGAGAAGTTCTCGGTCGGATAAAACCCTTGTCTTGCAAATCTTCAATTTGCTTCTTCAATTCTTTCAACTCATTAGGGAGCATTCGATATGGTGTAATTGACACCGGATTAGTTCCAGGATGAATGTCAATTCCGAATTCTACTTCCCGAATTGGAGGGAGTCCAGGAAGTTCTTCCGGAAATACATCGGTAAATTCTGACACCACAGGCATCGATGGCAAGCCGAAATCATAGTCATTTTACAACACCATAGCGGCAAAAATCGAGGTAGGCTTCTTATCAATTAACAGGATAGATTCCTTTCCTAGACCTCGGAGATAAAGTCTACAGTTCTGACAGTCTATCCAAGCTTGATGTTTTCCCAACCAATCTAATCCCAAGATTAGATCGAATTCACATGCTGGCAAGACATAAAGGTCGATGGGAAATGGAATGCCTCGAATAGTAATAGGACAGTCTTTAACAAGAAGATTAATCGGCTTATTTCCTCCTATCGGATTTGAGACTATAAGGCTAGATGCAACATATTCAGATTTCATATTCAACTTAGCAAGCAATTTTGAACAAATAAAAGAATGAGTGGATCCCGAGTCAATAAGAGAATATGCAGGATTTAGGTTCAATTCGACAATACCTACAATTACGTTAGGTGAATCCTCCTCTTCTCTACCACGAATGTGATAAACTCGGGCAGGAGTTCGTGATTCCTGATGAGTGGCAATAGATTGATGGCCTTTCCCTCTGCCTTGATTCCCAGACTGTGCTTGCCTCAGACCCTTGTTTCTGTTCTGAGACACCGGACTCAAATTGGTACGAGACTGAGTTGTAGCCTTGTTAGGAATCTGGGGGCAATCCTTAATAAAATGATCTGCCCCACCACATGTATAACATAACTTCATCTGAAGACGACAAGGACTCGTATGAAACTTCTGACAAAATTGGCAAGCAGGAGTTTTTCCAGAATTTCCCGTGCTATGAACAGAGGTAACTGGGGCTGAAGGTCTATTTACCGGTTGAGGTCTCGGTACATAACGACTCTTGGATTCAAGATGGTAGGTCGAGGAGCCTTCCTTCTGGTTCTTGGCTTTCTTTGACTTCCAATCATACTTATCCTCTCGTTTATGCTTCTTGTCATTTCCATTTCCACCCTTCCTCTTTTCCGAAGCTTTCATCTTAGCTTCAGTTGCAATAGCCCGATTGGCGAGAGTTTGGAAGTCGACGATTCCCAAAGCTGTGAACATAGGGCTCATTTCATCATTCAAGCCATCGATGAACATTTGGCACTT
Organism: Hibiscus tridactylites; assembly: GCA_958450335.1. Taxonomy (NCBI): domain Eukaryota; kingdom Viridiplantae; phylum Streptophyta; class Magnoliopsida; order Malvales; family Malvaceae; genus Hibiscus; species Hibiscus tridactylites. The sequence continues at coordinate 80,121,545 of OY288267.1, forward strand.
CTGCTTCTCAGTCTTGACGTACTCTGCACCATATTTGCAGTACTTGCAAAAATCAGCCACATATTGCTCTATAGACCTATTAGCCTGCTTAAGATACAAGAATTGTCTTCGTCGTTCAGCTAGATATTGCTCACTTATGTACTTCTTCTTAAACTCTTCCACGAAGAAACTCCAAGTAACCAAGTCAGTAGGAGCAGTCAAGGTCGTAGTCTCCCACCAACTCAAGGCCTCGTCGGCTAGAAGCGAGATAGCACATTCAAGCATGTGTTCATCCGTGCAATGCAACTGTTTGGTTAGAATCAGAGTGGTACACTCAAGCCAATTTTCAGCTTCTTCCGGCTTCTCCTCACTAACACCAGCAAACGTACAGGCTCGATGCTGAGCAAGTTTCTCAATAGGAGCCCGGCTTGGTGCAACAACAGCAGGAGCAACAGGGCAATCTTGTTTAAGATTAGACACTAATTGATCAAACATATCCTTCATACTCAGGAGACATTCCCTTTGAACATTTTGGATAGCAGGGGCTTCCATCTCAGGGGCAGCTTTTACGGGAGGTTGATCTTATTCTTGTGGAGGATTTGATTCCATCCTCACATCGTCCCCTTTGTTAAAGGAGCCCTCAAGACCATCATTGTCCCGACCTTTTGGTGTTTCAGGCATTCTACAAATGGTTAAACAAGGAAAAGGTTCAAATAAGCAAGAACACAAGCACGTATGGTATACAACTCCTAGGTGGCATAGTTCAATTCTATGTGATGCATGCACATTCAAGTAGTCCTAGAACCCATACCTAAAGCTCTGATACCACTTAATGTAACACCCCTTACCCGGTTTAGGAGTAGAGAGTGTTACCAAACTAAGCTAAACCGAATAGGTCAAAATTTCAAGGAAATTTAAAACTTTTTTTATATCCCCTCTAATTTAGTTGAATCATTTGATATACCTAATAGCTTATATTAATTTACAAGGACACCTTTCATTTGCATATTATAAATTTAACTACTGCGATTACCTATTTCATCTTGTTCATATTAACTTATTTAATTATTACATGTTTAGACTACTTATACTTAATGCATATTTCGAACTTGCAAGGTTAAAATAATTCATTATTCCATTCAGGTCACTAACCTTTAGGGTTCCTAATGGTACTAAGTACTAACTTGCCAAACCAATTATATAGCACGATTTTTATTCATGTGAACTATACGTCAAATTGAATTACCATTCTAATCACATATCATTCGAAAGCCACTAAGAAACTAAATCCATGTCTAGACATTATCTAGTCTAAGGTCAGTTATGACATTATTTTCATATACCAAACCAAAACATGCATACATAACCTTTTGGCTTACTATATTTATATCCAAAACTTAACCATTTAATCTCATGCATTTAAGCAATCATTTCTAACTAAGTTAATCCAAATCATACAAGATCTATCTAAGCATAACCAAGGTTATCATATGTTAACGCTTAGAAACTAAACAAACCATAGGATAATTAGGTTTACTTGCCATGGCTTAGCTAATCTTAATAACAAACCAAAGTTAACCAACTTATACAAAACGTTCCAAAATGCCAAAATGCATACTAGTATATATACATCTATGCCACCCTTAGGAGGTGCAAACAAAATCGAAACATCATACATTGTTCCTTGCTTGTGCCAAGCTAGCTAGATCAACCTTGAGATGGCTCAAAATCCTAGATACCTGAAATTTTGGGAAGAAGGCAAAGCGAGTGATAAGTACATAGTGTACTTAGTGAGGTAGCACCTAAAGCTAACCAATTAATTTCATATATACACCAAAATACTACTTAGCCGAATGGCATAGATCAATTAACCTCAATTAGCCAATAATTCAATCATCATGCTTAATTCAAGTATATATTTTTACATCTAAGTCATTGCAACCAAATTAATTGAATGTATATTCATTCATACATATTACTCTTAAAGCATGATAATTAATTCAATTCAGGCTTAATTCAAACTATCCTATATCACACAAGCATGCATAACTAAAATAAAAGCACATATGTTTATGCACTAACTAGTACATTTCGAATGCATAGTTCGTTTAACCAATTTCCACATTAATGTATTCATTAAACGATGCTAAGATCAAATGTTATTATAACAGTTTTCATATACTAAGACTCTTAATAGCCATATCGTAATTGAATGTTTCCTTAGCAACTTATCAAACAAATGCTATCATAGTAACTTTTAATTTCCAATGCTCTTTAAGCTATATCATATCAAAAGCAATTCTTATTAACCAATTGCATACACAAATGCTTTTGATGCATTAGGTTCATATTAGTCATTATTTACCATTTATTGCCTCGGTGCTAGTTAAACTAGGTAAACAAGTCAACAAAAGGTACACTAAGTACCTAACAAAAGTACCACAAAGGTACTAACAAAAGATACCCAAGGTATCTAACTAAGGTGCACAAAACACCATCCAAAAGTACACGAAGTATTGAACATAGTACCGAAGTATTGGGCAAAAGTACACGAAGTACTAACAAGACGAGCTCAGACTCTAGGCATGCCTTACTACCTATGACCAACTATCAACCAAGGCTTCATTTATTTCTCATTAGCAATCGAATTCGTTTGTTAGGATTTCAATTCATACTAGCCATGTTTCATGTCAGAAGGTCAAGGATTCATAACATGCTATCAAACAAGGTCATTTATATTATCATATACATATCACATGTATGATTCACATACCTGGCATTCCGCAGCAGCGTGCCAAAACTTACCTCGGCATTACCAAACCATGCACATGAACTAGTCTAGTCCTAGAATTCTAGCAATCAATTTATGTCATCACACAAGTTATCAACCAAAATTATCCTTCTTCCCTTATTACCAAATATGATTTTAGTCCATTTACATGACAAATATTCAATTCAAGGCTGGTTAGGACCTAGGTCCTAACCCTAAGGGAGGCTACACTCACAATACTCCAAGCTGTCCCACTAAGGGTTGTGGATGACCACTCCTTTGCTCTTTCTTTTTGATTGCTCTAGCAGCCTTTCTTCCTCGAAATCATCCACTTTCATGTCCTCTAACAATTTACACACACATAGCCATCAATTAGAATGCATACAATCAATCCATTTATGTATCTATATGCCATACAAATAAAAAATCCAAAACTGTCCCGTAACAGGCATTTATCGACCTTTACTAAAATTTACATATCTTTTAATTCGTAAGTCGTATTTTCAATTATCTTATATCATTGGAAAGCTAATGGGACCCTCTATTTAACCATAATGGGATTACATTTTATTACCTTACCATTTAATACAGTTGTTTAACTGAAGACAGCCCTACTTTCATTTTCGGACAGCCTTGACCTATTGAATTGATCTATTTCCAGATTTTTCTCTATAACTTCAAATTGAGTTTTGTTTTTTCCCGAGTCTTCTAGACACATGGAAGTTTAATCATACAAATTTTCAGCTCAAATTACCAACCACATTAGTCTTGGTAGCCATTTAAAGTGGCTGTTCCAGAACCAAAAATTCTGGACAGCATGTTCTAGCTTAATTCACTAATTTTCTTAGGGACCAATTCACCTATAAATGTATATAAACATCACACCACATTTCTAATTAGTGTCTTAACTTAATATACACTTAATGACATAACCAATTACCAAGTTTCACCTATCCACTTCAGCTCACAACTCTAGTATAGCCAAAGCAGTTTCGGTTTAGTGTTTAATCACACATTGCTAATTCAATTTGGTCCCAAACATATACTTATGAATTTTTCAGCATCTTACACACATAATTAGCATCATTTAATCCATTTTACAGCAGCCATTTACATGCTTACACATTAATTATCCATTGACACATTTTACACTTCTAAATTTTCACTATCATAACATCTACATGCATGTTTATGTTCTAACAATTTGGCAGCACATTCAACCCAAAATCAATATATATCATGCATTATTAAAAGAGGATAGTCATACATTACCTTCTTAACAAAGACCATGCAAAAACTCCCCAAAACTTGAGCCAAAACAGTCCCAAACTCAAGCTCTCTCTCTATTTTCGGCTAAGAGAAGGGAATGGTGACATCTTCCCCAAACTCTTAGCTTTCACTCAAATTTTTCTATTTCTTAAGGATTTAGAATCACTGATCTCATGAAACAAAGGAACAAAAGTGAGCTCTCTAAGCTTTCTTGCAAAAATCAGCTATGGAGACTAAGTGAAGATGAAACACATTTTCTCTTTCCTCTAAGAGAAGATGATAAGGTTGAAATCTCATTATTATGAATCTCATCGGTGGAGAATTGCCACCTCAATTCTCACTTATCATCTCTTAAAAGTTTAGCATGCAAACACCAAACTTTGCCTTGTTTTCATTTAAGTCATCTTAATTGTGTCAATCACTTTCTTTTTACTTCAATTTAAGTCCAAACTTTTAATTTAATTTATTAAGTATCAATTACTTATCAATTGAGCTACCTCACTTCATTTTATTACAATTTAATCCTAGTCTCCCTAGATTAAAAGATTAATTTCACCTTACTAAATTAATTATCCATGTCACATATTCGAATTTCTCTTAATCTTAATGGCACATGTCATCAAATAGGAAATGACTTAATTGAAATCATCCTAGGCTTGGTTTAGGGTGTTACATTCCATCTCTTTGTCCTCTAGTTTTTCAGGGATTCTGTGATTGGTTCAACCCATATTTACTAGGATGTCCTCGATTTTTCCCTCCAGTTGTACAAAAGAATGATCAGCAAGTTTTAGCATGATGGAGGTAGGTTTGGCAGGCCCAATTCCTAGTTTATCGAAGACTACCTTAGGCATAAGGTTAATGTTAGCTCCCAAGTCGCACAAAGCTTTTGTTTGGTGTTTGATGCCTATCCTGCATGGGATAACAAAGCTGCCCAGGTCTATTTGCTTGGGCGGCAATTTATTGTGCATCATTGCCATGCACTCTTCTATGACAGCCACTGTTTCGAATTCCCCAATCCTCTTCTTTTTAGAAACCATGTCCATGAGATGTTTGACATAGTTGAGCATATTTTGAATGGCTTATATAAGAGGTAAGTTTATGTGCAGTTGTTTCAGAATATCCAGGAGTCTTCTGAATTGGTGCTCTTGCTTTTGCTGCTTAAGCCTTTGGGGGAAAGGTGTCGGTAGGTGGATGTCCTCTATACGCTCCTTGTGATGGAACTTCGTCTAGGGAGGATCATCCGCTTCAGGACCGCTGTCTTGTTCGGCTTCCGGGGCGGCTGGTGTTGGTGCTGCCGTGGCAGGCTGTTCTTTCTTGTCTGGCTGAGTTTCTGTTTGTTTCTCCACCTTGGGTTCATCCAACTGCTTCCCACTCTTGGTAGATATGGCTTTGCACTACTCGTAAGTGGGTTTGGATGCTGCCTCTGAGCTGCTGGATGCTGCTCCCATTGTTCGACTGCTGTAGATCTTTGTGAACTGCCCAAATTGGGTCTCCAAGTTTTTTATAGCAGCCTTCTGGTTGTTCATCCTCATCTCTGTCCTGTCCATGAAAGACTTAGTTTTATCAAAGAATTTATTGGTACAAACAATAAAATCACTAGTTCTAGACATAAAGGTATGAAGGGTTGCTTATAGTGAATTGTTATTTTGCGGCTGTTGAGCCTGCTGTCTAGACAAGTTTTGTTGGTAGACTCCTTGTTGCTGTTGTGGCTTTGCAGCAATCTTTGGGTTGCTCTAGGAGAAGTTGGGATGGTTATTCCATCCAGGGTTGTAAGTGTTCTGTGTAGGTCTCTTGTTCCTCTCATATCCTCCCATAAAATTGGTAGATGCGGTGCAGTCAGAGAAATCATGGTTGCCCCCACATTCATCACAGAACAGTTCCACAACCTTTACCTTATAGACCTTTTTAACAGGTTTTAAGATGCTCATGACCAGCTTCGTTAGCGTGTCAAGGCGGGCATTGACAGATTCTGAGGCAGCTACCTCGTTCACAGTGGCTGGCCGCCTAACGTTGCCTCGGCGGGTTGTTGGATACTTGTAGTCATTCTTGGCGGCCTGGTTCAGAATCCGCAGTGCCTTCTCTGGTGGTTTGTCAAGGATGATTCCATTGACTGAGGCATCAATCATCATCCACATTGGGTAGTTCACCCCGTTGTAGAATATTGATACCTGTGTCCAAGCAAGAAGGCCATGTAGCGGACAGTTGTTCAACATCTGTTGGTATCGCACCCATGCTTCATACATTGGCTCGTCATCCCCTTGTCTGAAGGCTTTTATCTCATTGCGCAGTTTGTCTGTGACATTGGACGGGTTGAATCGATCTAGAAAATCTTTACAAAGCTCTGTCCATGTGTTGAATGACTCTTTCGGCTGGTTGTTTAACCACGGTTTTGCCCTATCCCTCAGTGAATATGGAAATAACCTCAGCCTCAATACGTCTTGATGGACCCCATATATTTTGAATGCTCTTTAGATGTCTAGGAATCCTCACCTCATACTATGGCCTGGATATGCACGACAACACTTACGAGGAGTAGAGGTAGTCACTAATGGCTGTCGAGTATGAGAAAATCAAGGTCAAACTCTGTGGGCCCAACACGCCGTGGTTAGCAGGAAAGCATGTAGGATCTGTCCAACGCCGCCACCTGCTGCCCGAGGCAATACTGTGGAACACATTTGTAAAGAGGCGTCTGCTGCCCACCTCTCAAAACTCTACCGTCAATCGGCCGCGCCTCGCCCTCATTCATAGCATTCTGATGAACCTACTAATAAATGTTGGGGAAATCATATGCACGAAGATCCACAATTGCTTCAGAAAGACAAAGGCGGGTTGTACTTCTCGTCCCTCATCACAGGCCTCTACGCCAGCTTTGATGTTCCAACAGACCCTAAAGATGAGTTGACGAGTGCAAAGAAGGGTGGACCAGACAAGTCCGCGTGTAGATTATGCAGGCTCTGAAGACAGAGCCCATAACATCCAGCCAGCCTTATGTTGCTCACCCTGACACTCTAACCGCCCCCGGCAGTACTGAAGCTGCCCCAGAGAATGAAATCCTTACATTGCTGCACACCCTTATTGATAGCACAAAGCGCATCGAGCAGCAGCAGCTGGCAATCATGAAATTCGTGGGGGAGATCCAAGAAGCATTTGTGGCTTATTTCTAGTAGAAATTCCCTGATAAAGGACCCATCATGCATCCATTCCCTGCAGAGCTTGCAACAGCAGCCCCAACACAAGGAACACCATCCGCCGCTGCTGCCCGCCATACCACCTGTCAGGTGCCCTCTCCGACGCACTACCCAACTTACTCAGCCACCACTGCATCCGAAACAGCGGCAGACTCCCCCGAGAGGCATCAGCAACACCATTCATTGGCTTGCACAGCAGTGACAGTGGAGAACACCTCATCATTAGAGGAGATGAAGCTGTAGCCGCCGGAGCCAGCAACAGCAGTGGTAGCAGTAGCAACAACCATCCTTATGGCGATTGTCCCTCCGGCAGCACCCACGGAGGAAGGCACTAGGAAGAGGAAGTGGCACATCATAGCCGTCGAGCTTATGGATTTCGAGACAATCAGAAGAGAGCGAAGCAACTCCTGCCGAACCTCAAGAAGAACCACATCCTACGTCGAAAAGAGTCCAGCCGCCGCGGAGAGCAAAAACCTCACCTGCTAAGTCTGCCACCAAGACTTCTGTCGGTCGCTGCTTCATCATCCACACCTCTTCCTCTTCCTCAGCAGAAAAGACTCAAGCCTCCTTTCAACCCTCATCCAATTTTTAGTTTTTTCTTTTCATTCTCTTTTCTTTATTTTATTTTTCTTTTCTGTTTTCTTTTATTTATCTCTTGTATTTATTTTTCTTTATATTTTTCTGTTTTATTTTGAGCATTGAGGGCAATGCCCATCTCGATTTTGGGGGGATAGCTCTCGCATCATTTGTCTAGGCATACTTAGTAGCACATAGGTTGCATTGTACTTTCCTTAGTAATAATCAGAAAAGAAAAATTTGTTATATAACTTGTGCCTATGATAGGATAGCCGATTAATTTATTTTCGCATCAAATTAAAAAATTGAACTTAATAAGGAAAGGCATGAAAAATGACTCAGATTTTTTTCTTTTTGCCAAAACTGTCAAACATCTCTGTTACTTGCTGATTCTGTTAGAATTTCTAATGAACACAGCCTGCTTATTTTAGAATTTTTTGCAAAGTTTTAACAAATGGTTGCAGGTAGCCGCCGAGGCAGTCAAGAGAAATAGAAAAATACAGCAATGCCACGACAGTAGAAGTAAAAACAAAGAACATTGTTGTTTTACCCTAGAAGTGCCCGCAACATGCTCTATGAAGAATCATGTGCGAGGACACTCCGCTGCTATCAAAGTCCACGAATATGAAAGTTTTGAAGTGATGGACAAATTAGCATGAGTGAATGAAAGTCTTCACGGGATGACTCTACTCTAAGGGTTCGGGGTTTGGTAGTTTACTCCTATCTTAATTTCAGACCTAAAAGAGTAGTTGTGATAAGTTGAAGCCCTCATTGACATGATTAAAATATTATGCTTAACTAAGTTGCCTCGGCAAAAACCTTATATATCATAACAACAACTTTGTTTGTTTAGTTATTCTACATATTCAGCATGTATACAGTCTTGCACACACTACATTGGCACTAGAAATTAATTCTGAGTTATTTTCGTGTTTAATCCCCTTCACTAATTTAATATAGGTGTCACGGCCTTGAGGTATGAAATCAAGTTAAAAACAAGTTTTCTTTTTGATTATTATTAGAGCAAGTATGTTTAGGTTGCATTGCTTGAGGACAAGCAATAGTTCGAGTTTGGGGGTGTGTAAAGTGTCCACAAGTCCTATATTTCATGTATATTCCGTCTCATGTTATTTCTGTTTTTAAGCACATCTTAGGCATAATTAGGACCATGCATTGCATTTTACGGTATTTCTTTGCTTTACCATGTTTTTATCGATTATCTTTTAATTGGTGAAGAAAGATATTATTTTAGTGTATTTTTTATTTTAGGTACTAAAGGCTTACAGAGGGAAGGAGGAGCTGAGGATACGATGCTGAGGCAGCGAACTATGGAGCAATACTGAAGCAGTTCCAGCCGAAGCCAGTAGCTGCCGAGCAGCTGCCGAGTGTTGTCGCTGCCGATCTTGCTGCCCACGGTAGCCAACTATGGAGTTGGAGAACCAGAGTGCGATTTGTAGAGCTAAAAACCATGAGTCTATCGCTGCCATCCACTCGATTTTCTTACATTTGTAGCAGCGGGCAGAGTTGCCAAAGCGAAATCTCAAGATTGCTTGCGGGACAAGGCAACGTGATAAAGTCAACATTCAACTCAAAGAAGTCAGAGTTTAAAGTCACATTAAATGTGGAAAGCTACTTTTGAAGACTTCTACTTCAAGAAGGACTAGACCTAACTATTGTCTATAAATACTCATTGTAATTCCAATTCAAATCATCTTAGGTTTTCTTCAGGCATAGCTTAGGTTTTCTGTCGCCTTCATGTTCTAAATCTTTCTTGGGTTTGGGATTATGTTGTAAATTAGTTGTGAGAACGGTTGTTTAGGTTTCAAAGTTTATTTTTGCTATAAAATATTCCAAGTTTGCTTAATTCATGTTCTTCACTTCTTCAATTACTTCCAAAAGTCCAGTTGAAGAAATCCATTTTTCGGGCACGAGAGTGTCAAACTCACGAAAGAATTAAATACGGTCTCATCATGTCGAGGTGTTGACTAATTCAGCTTAGACATAAGTTAGAATTTCAGCGGCTAAAAGGAGCAACCAAAAGTCGACTGCCTGTGTTAGGTTTACGCTGAGATTGCTAGGTATTGCCTACATCACGTGGTGACATAATCCTTGCCTAGACATAGGAAGGATCACTTCAGAATTGCTTCGCCGAACTTGGAGTATCTGCCAGATTTGCCGTCGGGACTTCCCTCCATCTCACCTGCCGAGACAGCGAAAGTTGCAAGAGCAGAGATCCGCTGTGGCAGCGAAAGGGCCGCAGCCTCAATCCGCCATTACCCACTGAGGCAACAGATCGTGGCAGCACAAAATAACTTGGCCTATCCAACGCATTTTTACACTAAGCATCAGCATAATCTTGCCCTCTCTATCAATATGATTACTTCCTCTTTTATTTGTGTTTTATTTTACTTTTTTCTCAACAACTATCTTACTTGTGCAATTTACTTTTCTTGCGCTGGAACGACAATTCGAACCAAGCTGTCCAATCCTTGTGGGAGACGATATCTTATATACTATAACTTGACAAGAGTGTGCACTTGCACTCATAAATAGAGTACACCTAAAACACTCTACACCCGTATTTACGACCATTTTAGAACCATAAACTTGAGTTTCGCTCGCAACCTTGTACTTTTCTCGGTTACAGCCCTAAACACAAAAGCTATCAATGTTTAACTTCTCGCGGTAATGTGGTCATCTCTCGTCATGTCGTATTTGATGAGTACATTTTTCCTTTTGCAGGAGATGCATCTAGGAAAGATCCTACTTCAACCTCTAAAGCAAAGGATATCATATTCCAGTCTGTGCCCTTGTGTATAGTGCCTAATGTGAAGTTACATTCTGGTGCTGCTCAACCAGATTTGTCGTCTATAGCTCGCAATGATTCTAGTACAGTAGGTCTCTCAGAGGCTTTCAAGAGTTCTACAGAAGACCGTGTTTCTCCTAGCTCTCCAGGTGATGGTTCGAACGCTCAAAGTTCCCCAGCGATGTCTACCGCTAGTTCGCCTAGATAGCCCTATCACTTGGATGGTTTCGTTGAGCCCACTATCAGCTCCCATGATGATGCCAGTCCCTCGTCTATAGTTAACAATAACCATGACACTGAGCACTTGGAGGTGGATGCTGCTACTGGAAATGGTGATTCTTTAGCTTCAACTGGTGTTAATGATGCGGTTCATGTGGATGATGAAGATGTGTTGCCCATTAACAACCATCCCATGGTTACTAGAAGCAAAAGAGGGATTTTTAAATCCAAGGTTTACGCAGCAACAACTCATGATGTTGAGGATGTTCCGGTTGACATTCAACAAGCTTTTAGCTTGCCGTTGTGGAAGGCAGTTGTTCTTGCTGAGTACGAAGCGTTGGTAAACAATAACACGTGGACCTTAGTTGAACTTTCAGAGGGTCGATGAGCTGTTGGATGTAAATGGCCATTCCGTATTAAACGGAATCTTGATGTCTCAGTTTCACGGTAGCCTTGTAGCGAAAGGTTTTTCTCAAGTACCGGGTCAAGACTTCAAAGACACCTTCAGTCCCGTTGTTCGGTTTACAACATTGAATATAGTTCTAGCCTTGGCTGTTACGAACAAGTGGCGCCTTCGTCAAATTGATGTAAACAATGTGTTCCTAAATGTTGAATTGAGTGAAGAGGTTTATATGGAACAACCACCCAGATTTGTTCAAACTTTGAGTGATGGAACTAAATTAGTTTGCTGCCTTAAAAGAGCTCTTTATGGACTGCGACAAGTGCCACGAAATTGGTATAATAAGTTGCAAACATACTTGCTGGAAGTAGGCTTCCATGAATCAAAGGCGGATGCATCCTTGTTTGTAATTGATAAGAACGACGTTGTTACATACTTGTTAGTGTATGTAGACGGCATTATAATCACCGGTCAGTCACATCAACGTGTTGAAGGCATAATCACTGCTTTGGGTGCTAAATTTGCTCTCAAGGATCTTGGTGAATTAACCTTTTTCCTTGGAATCGATGTTGTTCGTGTTGGGGAAGCAATTATCCTGAGTCAGAAAAAAAATTTATTGAATTACTTCAAAAGACCAACATGCATATGTCAAAGTCCACGCCAAATCCTATGTTATCGTCTACCAAACTCACCCGAGACAATGGTAGCCCCTTACAAGATCCTCAAGAGTAAGAAAGTATCGTTGGTGCTCTTCTTTACGTGTGTCACACACGTCCTCATGTTATGTTCAGTGTTCATAAAGCAACACAGTTTATGCACGGCCCTTGTGAGACACATCTCGTTGTAATGAAACAGATTCTTTGTTACCTTGCAGGACAGTCGATTTTGGTTTAGTCTTTGCACCTTCTAAGATAGGAGTGACAAACTTGGTAGCATATTCTAATGCGGATTGGGCTAATAATCTTAACGATCGTCGTTCAATTACCGGTTATTGTGTGTATGTCAACGAATGTTTGGTTGTTTGGTGCTTGAAAAAGCAAAAGTATGTTTCTCGATCAACTACTGAAGTGAATTATAGAAGCATAGTTGATGTCGTTTTAGAATTTACATGGGTCAAAACAGTTCTAAATGATTTGGGTGTATCTTTGGCGTCATTTTCTGTCGTATAGAGTGATAATACAGACACCATTGTTATGGCTGCCAACCCAATTTTTCATTCTGGCTTCAAGCATGTGGAGTTAGGTGTACACTTAGTACGGGAAAATGTTACATTCCCCTACATTCCATTGTCAACTTATTATACCAATTCCGTGGCGCTTTTCTCTTGGGCTATATAAATAGTTGGGTCAATAGACCTTGGCTTTCAGAGAGTTTTAATATGAAAGCCTACATTCCTTTGTTATTTTCTTATTGAAATCTGATACAGTGTTGATAATCAAATGTCGTTTCTCTCGAAACTTCTTCCATTTTCTCATCCTCTTCTTTCGTTCATATCCTAATTCACAACATGCTTTAACGTTATTGCTTCATCTAATGTTTCTTCGGGAACTCTACTGGGGCTGTTTTGCTTTTGCTTGGCTCGTTGGAGCTGTTTTCTTATGTTTCTTGGATGGGTTTAACCATCTTTTGCTATTCGCCTTGTACTTTGTAACTCTTATCATTATGTATTAAATTGAACGAGAAACTAATTCACATGATGCGTTATTTACGCAAATCAAGCTCTTCATTTTTATTGCACAAGACTAGAAACAGACATAACCATCTCTTTTAATACACAGACGAGGGAAGACAGAACCAGTTCGTGGCCTTTTGTGCGACCTTATTGGAATGTGACTGCCAGCTTGCAAGAAGGGGCTTTTACTATATTTGCAACATGGATCAACTAGAAGGAAACCTTAATGCCGAGCAAAGCCATTAATTGAGAAATGAACTCTGGGTGACCTGGCCAAGCTGCTCCAGTAACCAAATTTCCATCAGTGAAGCAACGATCTATAGGCTCAGGTTCTAACCAAGTTGCTCCTGCCAAGACCACATTAAGTTTCACAGCCGGGTATGCAGTACACTTCTTCCCCTGAATCAGATGACGAGACGGACAAAACAAATGTTGGTGTTAACTAATTTCCTAGCAAATATGGAAAGAAACAGAATGTAGCTTATTATGAAAATTTTCCATGCAAGTTAAACTAGTTTGCTACTTTTGCCACTGTTGTTTTCTTCAAAAAGTGTGTTTGCCGAAAAGCAAGTTTATGTTCTTGAAAATGTCAGGAATACTACCTTGAGAACACCAGCAGCAGCTAAAATCTGCTGCCCATGGCAAATGGATGCAACTGGTTTGCTGGACTCCATAAAATTCTTCACTATAGCAATCACTTTCCCATCTAGTGCTAAATATTCTGGTGCTCTACCCCCAGGGATGACGAGAGCATCATAACTTGAGGCATCTATGCCCTCAAAGTTAGCTGTTAGAGTAAAATCATGACCTGGCTTCTCGCTGTAAGTTTGGTCACCTTCAAAATCATGGATCGCAGTTGGGCAGGAATCGCCAGCCTTCTTCTTAGGACAAACTGCATCTACATGGCACCCTAGAGCTTGAAGCGACTGGAAAGGAACAGTTACTTCATAATCTTCCATAAAATCCTGTAAATTAAGCAAGAGAAGCAAAGTGTTAAGGTATCACGACCAAGCACGTTTCTTTTTTAAACTTAACTATTTATTGTCATTATTCTTTGTACAAAGTAGGCAACAGCCAGGAAACAAGAGAAGGGGATTACAAATGCTGGGATCCAAACCCCGAACCTGCAAGCTACTATCTATCAAACACGGCTGCATAAACCAACTGAACTAAGTCCCGGGTTTTGTCAAGCTTTATTTAGGTTCTTACTCTTATCAGCAAAAAAAAAAAAAAACAATTGCACATATTGGAAATCTCATCCCAATTACATGAATATCCAGTCTACAGTTAAGAAATACACAAGGCTTTAAATAGCTAAAACACCAATCTAGCATGCACTTCAAAGTTCAAACAGCCAGAGGAGAATGCTAACCAATAAAATTTTTGTACAGAATACAGAGCCTGACAGATCTTCCCTCACCTCTAACAAGTAACAGAAGCATGAAGACATAAATATGTATGTGTTATTAATCCGGTTTTTTGGATTATAACAAATTCATTATAAACAAAAGTAATTTTCCTAAGGAGACAAATATAAATTGAATTCATTGAATGAGAAGTTACCCCACAAAGAAACAGGATCCTTTTGTTTGACCCAGTTATGGTGCCTCTTAGTGCTTTCACAAAGAGGCTGATGAACTCTGGATGGCCGTCATAGGTAGCCCCGGTAATGATGTTAGCATCAGCAACACAAGCAGCCGTGGTATGAGGTTCAACCCAAGATGCACCAGCGGCAACAAGAGCAGGTCCAACAGCAGGGTAAGCAGTGCATTTTCGACCTCCAACCACCCCGGCAGCAGCCAAAATCAATTGACCATGACAAATAGAGGCAACAGGCTTTCCAGAATTGACAAAGTTGCGCACCAGGTCCAATACAGATGCATTCATAGCAAGATATTCAGGAGCCCGTCCTCCAGGTATAACCAAACCATCATATTTGGTGTGGTCTATCTCATCAAATGATGCATTCAGTGTGAAATTGTGACCACGGGACTCCGAGTATGTCTGCCAATCAAACAAAAACAAACGCTTTTCAGATGGACAACAAATCCCATGATATTTTGAGCAAAAGGGTATATATTTATGGAACCTGATGGCCGGCGAGATAATGAACAGCGGTGCGGCAAACCTCGCCGGCTTTCTTGCCGGGGCAAACAGCGGCCACTGATACACCATAAGCCAGCAGTGCTTGGAAAGGGACCATAACCTAATCATTTCACCTTCCATTACATACTAATTAACAAAATTTAATGAAAGGAAGTAAATGAATGAACCTCATAGTCCTCGACATAGTCGCCGCAGAGAAGCACAACACTTTTTCCCGATTTGGCTGCAGTCGCCATTTTCGTCTCTCTCGGCTTCGTGTTTGTTGTTGGGATGAGAATTCACAGTGCCGGCCTCGTGACTACTTATTACTTAATACTTATACAAGGTGGATTCTGGTCTTGAACTTGCAAATCCAGATTTTTCTTCGGATGGGGCACTTCCGTCATTTTGAACATGCACGTGAAATCATCAACACATGATTCCATGAAATTGGACAAAATCACATATACGGTGCTGATTTGATTTCATTCGAGTTTTATATTGAAAGGAAGAAACAAAGAATCACAGCTCAGCTCAGTGCAAATCATCTCACTTTCTTGCGGTGTCTAATATATATTAATTTTTAGCTATAATTTCATCCATCATTATACATAAAATTATTTTTTGGTCCTTTAATTCGCTACACATTTAATAGTAGAGTGATCTGATTATTACAATCGACAAACAAAGTAATTCAATTATGATTTTTTTATAAATATTATGACTCAATTATAAATCTACTCATAATACAGTATAACTTGTGTAATTAAAAAATGAGTTAATTGCACTACACGTCCTCAAACTATGATCTTCATTATAAATTGGCCCTCAAACTTTTAAATATTTTAATTTTATCCTCAAACCATGCCTTTTTATTTTAAATTGGTCCCCCAAAATTTTGAGCATTTTTGTTTCATCCTCGAACTATGTCTCTCATTCTAAATTTGTCCTCAAAACTTTTTTAGTGTTCTAAATTCATCCTCATATTATCAGTAAATTGTCACAGAGCCATTACCCATGTCTTTTGATAATAGAGTAATGGCCCCGTGACAAACGATATCAGAGCAACCATTTGACTGTCGATTTCATGTCGAGCGCCTGTGAGTGGGAGTAGGCAGAGTGAACAACCATGATGCAACGATGCTACACATCGAAAAGAAAAATAGAGGTCTTGGGATATATAAGCGACGACGTTACACATCCTATTAGACATGTCTTTTCTGAAGAGAGTAACAGCCCCATGACAATATGCTTATCATAACTTGTTAATAAAGCCATTATAAAAATTGTTAATTGTCATGAAACACTAATGTGTATTAAGTAATAATATGATGTGATATAAACGATAATTTGAAGATGGAATTGAAACAGTCAAAAAGTACGAGGACCAATTTAGAACGAGGTTCATATTTTAGGGATGAAAATGGAACATTCGAAAGTTTGAGAGACCAATTTAAAATGAGAGTCATAATTTAAGGATAAAATTGGAACATTTAAAAGTTTAAAGACTAATTTAAAATAAAAATCATAGTTTG
Source organism: Hibiscus tridactylites (assembly GCA_958450335.1). NCBI lineage: Eukaryota > Viridiplantae > Streptophyta > Magnoliopsida > Malvales > Malvaceae > Hibiscus > Hibiscus tridactylites. Next base: position 80,138,044 of record OY288267.1, read on the forward strand.
AGGACGTATGGTGCAATTATAAATTAGACCAACTGACGAAAAAAATATAAATCTATTTAGTTTTTTTTTTTTTGAATATGCTGGTGCGATGCAAGGGTAGCATCTGTTCAATTTTCTTAGTCTTTTCAAAGACGGCACACACAGCATGGCATAACTGGTGCTCGAACCCGGGTCTCAAGGGATGATAAACATCTACCTTTGCCACCAAGACACAAGGGGATGAGCAAATCTATTTAGTTGATTTAAGCTATTTTGTATTTTAATTTTAAAAATAATGATGATTATTTTTTCCTTTCGTGCAAAAAGCCAAAAAAATTCAAGAACAATTATTTAAAAATTTTAAATTTTTAAAAAATATAAACAATGATATTTAAATTATTACAACTTTAAAATTTATACAAATTATTAAAAGATAAAAATTAATAAAAAGATAATGTAGTAGATATAACTTAATAGATCATTTTTTTATGTTAGTTAATATAATTTAATAAAAAATAACAACCTTTTTAGGGGGAAATCTGGGATAAAAATACATTAGGCGAAAATAACATAATGACAAGTATGTATTAAAAATATAAGAAAAATTAAAAATCAGTTGGTCTATTGGGATGGATATTATATACCCTTAAGCAATGTAAAATATTTGAGTCCTAACGTTGTAAATGAAGAAGATTGAGTTGGGAGGATATCTAATATTTGTAAAGGGTTTGAGTCCTTGTACTTTTAAAAGGGGCATTTTAATCTCTATACGTTTAAAATCCTTCCATTTTGATCCAAATGGCCAATTTCCCGTTTAATGAAAGCTGATGTGGCATTAAGCTGATATAACTTGGGTATTATTTGACCCGATTCAATGGGCCAAGCCCATCCAAATTTCTTAAGACATAATTGCTAAAACATCAAAATTAAAAATCCCCAAAACCAAAAAGAATCGTGAAACCTTTGTGAACCAAAGCGATAAAATCATCAAACACATAAATTGTAGAATAAAATCCCTTAATACAAATTTATTTTATTTAAAGAACACTAGTCTTCATTCTTTTGAATGCATTACTATTAATTCTCCACTTCTCCACTTCTTCATTTTCTCTGAGGCGGTTACAAAATTTCTCTAAGTCTTTCTTCTTCATCTTCATCGTTTTCTTTACCAGCGGCGGCCTTTGGCCGTTCTGCTGGTTATGTACATAAATAAAATTCATCTTTTTTTCGATGAATATTTCGTTTTTCAAGTTTGTTTCTTATTTTTCTTCTACTTTGCCGGATTCTTATTCAAATATGCTTTTATGGCAGTTCTTTTGTCTGTCTTGTGGCAGTTCTTTCGTCTGCTTTTTAGCAGTTTTTGTCTGTCTTCATGACAGTAGTCTGTCTTTTGACAGTTACGCGTTCGAGTGACGAGTATCAACGAGCGCTTTTCAACGAAGGAGGTCGTTCTATACATGCTATGATTCCCTTTTGTGGTTGTGCCGACATGCCAAGAACAAGCAACAGAAGAATTTTTGCTATATTCAAAGAGCACTCAAGGCAAAGTTATAGTTTTTCTGGATTTTTATCAGAAGATTTCTTCTGACAGTGTTAGGTATGGTATTTTAATGTTTTTCACACTTTTAGAATTTTATTATTTTATTCTGCATTGTATTTATCTCGTAAAAGGTGTGTTTCATTTGTATTCCTTTCACTGTTGAATATAATCCAGATTCAAAAAAAAAAAGAACACTAGTCTTCAAACAATAATTTCCGTGAGCATTCTGGTTTGAAATATTTAATCTTTCTATGTTTGTATTTGCATTTTACATATGCTCATTTGTTATAATCGTTAACTGTGTCATTTAACATGAGAATTTTTTATGCAGTCATATGATAGATCGCGTAGAGAAGCAAAGGATATCACTTATTGTAGATTCAAATAGCGGTCCGCAATAGAATAGCGGCCGCTGTGTGACGGTAGTGGAAGCGAGACCCGTAATTTTCATGTTCGCAATAGCATTCGTTATTAAATAAAATTCGCAATATTTATTGTGACTATAATAACATCTGTTATGTCAGCACGACTAAAAACGTGATCGCAGCTACAATTTAATGATAATGAATCACATAGTTTATGCCATAAGTGCAGTTGAGGACACTTTGCAAGGGAATTCACCATCGGTACTCCATCATCTAACTTATGCTACAAGTGTGGAGAAGGACACTTTGCTCATGAATGCAGTTATGCTAAAGTAAATTTCAATGCATAATCAAGTTTCAGCCCCGTTGTTTATTTATATTTTTTACTTGCAGAATAATTTGTGTGCTTGATTTGTCACAAATGCTATTCTTTGTGAAGCAGGTTGGTAAAAGAAATCGTGAAGCATCTACTCCAAATAGAAAACCTCGTAGAGAAAATAGGGAGTACTTGAGAGCTGAGATACAAGTATGCACCTCATGATCAGGGCAAGATCCGTAAAAGGAAAAAAAATAAGTTCGAAGATAATGGCTTCATGATTCGATTTGGCAAGCACAATTAGCTGGTTGACCAAGATATTTATCTTTGTTCCCTTATATTTCTGTAGGTTATGGGTTCAAGACCCACTAGGAGCACTTTCTTTCTTTCCCTTAGAGTCTCCTCTTTCCCTCCCCTCTACGTAGGATTAGAATTAAATTTAAGATTTGTAAAATAAAGTGTGCTTTTACCGTTACAAAAGATAATTCCAATTCAGAAATTCAATGGCACATATCAGCTTAAAAATTCAATTTATATACCAGTCAACAAAAGCAATTTCAATTCTCAAAATCATATAACAAATTCAGTTGACAAATAAATTTCAGTTTCAAATCTAACTCGCATATGCAGTTAACAAAATCAAATTTAGTTTGTAAGTCACATAAAAATATCAAAATATAGAAATTTAGGCACATACAACAACTAGTTCACGTTTGATCTAGGTCTGATTTTAATTTCACAACTTAATACTTAATTTATCAAACCGTATTGTTCAAAATGGTTAGTAGCAATAGGGTCATTTGTGATGCTATTTTGATTTGAAATGTGTAAAAATAACTCAGAGGAAATTGTGGAGTCGACTGCGTGCCTTTTTTGTCTTACTTTCTGATTAGTAGTTAAAAATCAATTTAGTTTAGGGTGTATAACTAAAAGAAAATACTTCAAAATATTAAAATTTTTGTCACCAACAATTGTTTGGTTGTTAGAGCTGACTTTGGTCTGTTCCACTTGAAATAACCAACTGATTAGATCTCTCCACTTGTACAATTATAATTAGTTAGTGAAACATGAATTATACATATATGAAACTTAAAGAAGCACTTAAGTTATACATACATTTAAAACTCAAACATGAGGTTGAACTTCCTTCTTCTTTTAATTTCTTTTAAAAGATTGATTGTCACTAATAGATGTACTATCCTTCCTTTTACTTGTGAGTTGTGACATTCTAATCAAAATGCATACAAGACAATTTTTTTTCAAACTAAATTAAAATAAGAAAAATATGAATATATATATAAAAAATGCAATTTCTACCTTCATGTTTGTCGGATTTGATGATAGTACTTTTTGGTTCTGTCGTAATTATTTTTGAACCGAGCGTAAAAATAGCTTGACGATTATTCTTTGAAAATTAGTGTTTTACCTTTTAATTTGTTTAACCAGTGGTCCCTTTCGTTTATGGTGTGTTCTTTTTTGGTCACCAAAATTCAAAAACGATTATTCTGGTCACTTACGTTTAGAATCGTTTCTATTTTAGTCCCTTGGCCGTTAGTCTCTGTTACTTAAAAAATTAATTTCTAATTTAACCCTCAAACTTTCAAAATTTTATTTTTCACCATCTTCCCCAGAAATTATAAAACTAAAAGCCCCGAAAATTAATTCAAAACCCTAACGATGAATACAACTGGGTCACTTTTTGTATTTACATTGAGTGCAAGAGATTAGATAATCTGAAACAGTATTTACTTGGCAGTATAAAAGATGTACTCTTAAAAATTGGTTAGAAGTTCAGACTAGCATTTAGTCTGATTTTCAGGAGAAACTCTTGGTTGAACAATGGAATTAGATTCAAATGCTAAAATTGAGTATGTTGAACCCTTATTCACTTATTCCTGTTTCCTTTTATTCCCCCCGCCCCCAATTTTTTATTGCAATATGGAGCATGGACCAAAAATGTGAAAGAAAGAGAAAAGAAAGTAGACTATTTGGTTAGATTCCATACAGGGATGGGCGAGCTTCACGTAGACTTGTGTAAGCAAAACCAACCTCCTCATCCTGAAATAACAATTTTTAAATTTTCAGCAATGAAAGAGAAACAAGAGGGAGGGGGCAACGAGAGAGGGAGAAGAGTAAGTGAGAACCAACCTCAATAAGTTCTTTTGCTTGATGCAAGGATAAGTTTGTGTTTGCTCCCATAAATTTCAGCATTTGTTCTTCAGTCACACCTCCTGAGAGAAGGAAGATTTCCTCATGATCAATGAGACAGTAGAAATGATGAGTGTAAAAAGGAGATTATCTAATCTCTTACGCTAAATGTAAATCCAAAACGTACTCAATTGTATTCATCGTTAGGGTTTTGAATTAATTTTCTGGGCTTTAAGTTTTATAATTTTTGGGGAAGATGGTGAAAAATAAAAAATTGAAAGTTTGGGGGTTAAATTAGAAATTAATTTTTTTAAGTAACGGAGACTAACGGCCAAGGGACCAAAACAGAAACGATTCTAAACGTAAGTGACCAGAATAAACGTTTTTGAATTTTGGTGATCAAAATAGAACACACCCTAAACGAAAGGGACCACTGGTGAAGATTACCCAATTTTTAATTAAAAAGTCAGATTTGCTCCTTTTATTTAATTTTTTTAAAAACATTCTGAGTTGCCACTGATCACTTTGGTAGACCGAACACTATAAAAACAACCAGAGATTCATTTTATTAAAATCGAATTCGGGAGTTAGTTACGTGTGGTGAAGGGTTAGCACCCCACGAACGCCCGTTATCGGCACCTTTTAGTTTTACGTGGCATTTTGAATAACAATTTGAATTTAATTTTACCATAATTATTGATTGAATTTTAATTTCAAATGGAGATATCATTTTATAAGAAAATATATTTTTATCCAAATATGATATTAGAAGCGACCAGTTACTTTAGGACTCTTCAGTTCATATTCAAAATTATATTTTCAACATAAAAGGTTTTCATGTATGATCAATTATTTTCTTGTTAATTTTGAAGTTCCAACTTAAAAGGCCATAATTGATTGAATTATTTAAACTATAAATATTATTAAATTTAGGGTATTTATGAAATAACACCCAATTGCTTGAGTACTATTCATATTAAACCCTAAATTGCATAATGTTCCTAATTTAATTGGTAAATCTACATGTTTAAGTACTAGCCCTAATTAAGGTTTTAATTTAATTATCTAGGTTAATTGTCATTTTCTAGGTTTAAATGGGTATCAAATGTTCTACTTAAAAGTTGGGTAACATCTCATTACAATGAGACACTATCCAACTTAGAACTTCAAAGTTTCCCTTTCAATACTCATTTATTTTCTACAATTATCTCTCCTATTTAATTATTGAATTCCTATTAAATAACATTGAAACTAAGACTCTAAACAATTAATATTGAAACTAAGTGAATTAATCACCTAACAAACATACTATATGCTAATTTTAAAATCATCCATCAACCATATAATTTGAAATATTAGAATTAAGTGTACACTAAAATTAGGGACTAAATTGAATTAAAAAACTTTAAAGCTAACTTTATTGAAATATAGGACCAAAATTGAATACATGACAAAGCTGTAAGGACCAAAATCCTATATTGCCTAAATTCACCAAAACACGCGGATCCAATCTGCCCGACCCGACTTGTGCGCGCGGACCCTCCAAAACCCAGATTCAAAACGATGTCGTTTAGCGCGGCCTATAAAATGCCCGATCTAAGTCTAACTCGGTCATTTGGCCGATTTACTCTCTCTCCTCCCTATATCATTCTCCCAACTCTCTCTAAAAAACACTCAAACTCACCCAAACAGATCCGGAAATGGATCAAGAATCTTGTTTTAGGATGAATGTTCATCTTTGTTCTTCAAGAATAGGATGAACACCATCTTTTCCGGTAACACTCTGTCGCTAAATCCGTAACTAGATCTTTTTTCGCCATGCTTCGGTCAGCGTTTCTTGTTCGCCAGCCATCATGCCCTAACTACGTCCACCGTCTGTCCTTCGGCCGACCACCATGAGGCGATTTCTGACCGCCGACCAGAACCCTAAAATACCCCATTTTCTCAATATTTAACCTTAAAACCTAATCTAACCCTAATCCAACAGGATTCCTAACAAGCATCGTTTTACCCGTCAAAATAAATAAATATTTAACCTCTTTCAACAATAAATAAAATAAAGAAATTAAGTAGTTATAGGGAAAGAGGGTCGATCCACAGGGAGATTAGTCGAAATTCTTGACTGAAAGTTGCTTTGATTAACACTTCCAGGAATATCTGTGAAAACAAGGAAAGTAAAAAAAGGGGGGGTGATCGAATATTGAGTGTAGATAAAATAGAAGAATTTAAATGCAAGGTAAAGAAAATAATAAGAAAGTTCATATATATAAAATAGCCTTGAGCTACCCTCGTCAATTCTTTCGATCATTGAAATGGATTTTTACTCCGGGAATCATGTCGGTTACAGTCTGCGAGGCCCAACCCGTCGCAACTTGCTTATCTCTCGAGTAACCAATCCTCCCAAGACTATATTCAAAGGTTGATTCTTAAACAAATTAACCACGTCCATCGCCGTTAAAGTATTTAGTTTTGAAAGCCGGAAAAGCCCGACTCAAAAATTTTCTTAAAAAGAATCGCTTCTGATTTTATATATCCTTAGCGGACCGCCGCTAAGAGTGTTCACAGGAAGTCAAAATTTGCCACAGGCCGATCCTTCCTCCCAACTATGTTTTTAAACGATTCCAGACCAATGAGCTCTTTTTTATTTGAAAAATGATTAAAAACTTTTAGTAAGGCCGATTGCCAAACTATCTAAGCAGAAAGATAAAAATGTATTCCCGAAGGAAATTAAGCAATGTTCAATTCTCACGATTTGAATTGACTTGGGTAGTTCTTGGCTCAAGAGATTTAGCTAAGCATGATATTAATTATCATACTTAACTTGGTTTTTAGAAAAGTAATTAAATAGCATAAAATAAATGGAACAAGGAAATAAAGAAAAAGAGAACTTTTAATTAAAATTAGAAACGTTTCAAGCTAGAAGATGAAAACTAATTGATTGATGCCTAAGCCTTTACCAAGGAGTGGTATTTATAGGCTTGGATTTACAAATATAAAAGATAAGAAAATTTAAAATAATAATGAAGTAAAGATAAAACAATTCAAATGTTTTGAAATTTAAATGCAGAAAATCTAAACGGATAAGATGATAAGATCTCTCAGAACGTTCTAGAAGCTTCTAGAAGTCGCCACGCATCTGCCACGTCAGACACGTCGTGCCCACGATGCCAGTCATGACCAGAATAATAAAAAGACTACAGAAATGCCCTCTTTTGCTGTTGTTTTCCAAAATTAGGTCCCTTGCACAAAATATAGCAGAATGAAATGGATTAGGTAGCAAGAAATCCAAAAAAAACTTAAAAAATAGCAATTAAAAAGTGTCACATTTGAGAGCTTATCAAATTCCCCCTCACTTGTCTTATACTTGTCCTCAAGTATGTCCGAAAAAGATATTAACCCAAGAATGCATTCCTCAAGCCATCACAAGTATCAAGCATAATTATAAGAGTTCTAGAGCAAAAGAAATATCATGAAAGAGACACAAATCAAACCAAGTGGATATAAGCAAAGAACAACCTTTCATTCTTTCAATTGCCTATCAAGTAGTAATCAAATCCTAACCTAGTCTTAATCCTCACCAAGGTACACTCGAGAGCACTCAAAGTGTTTAAAGGTAGATGTGAAGCAAAAACACTCTAAGTCATGCATGAACAAAGGTTTCCATAGGCTTGTAACAAGTTCAATTCTCCACTACTTTATTAGAATCGATGTGCAAAAATCATTAGGTCTTTTGTTCAAGGTGTAATGTGGGTTTAGAAAAAGGGTAGAAAGATGGAAAGAAAAAAAAACAAAAGAAGATGATCAATGCAAGATATTTCAAACAATAAATAGTGAAGACAAAAGAGGAGCTAAAAAAATGGGCAAGCATACACATTTTTTTTCTTTTCATCTTTTCGAAATTGTTTTTCTTCTTTTTTTTTCTTTTTTTTCTTTCGAAGCAATTGCTTCCTTTTATTCCGTTTTTCTTTTTTTCTTCTCATTTTTGGAACAATTCTGCTCTTATTCGAATTGCATCCCCTTATTTGTTTAGTAATATAGTTTCTAACATTTGATCACTTAAAAAAGAAAGTTTGGTCAAGGAAGAACAAGGTTTGAGGGTTAAGACAAAAAATGGGATATAAGGCTTCAAGAGGGTTCACTAAGTGATTAGAAAAAAAGGTGGGTTTTTTTTTTTGAAATGAAAGAGAGAAAATGGTTAAATCCTAATGCCTAAATCATTTTAAAGCACCTCATTCTAATGTAGTCTCAAATTGTATACAAGTCACAAGTTCTAGATTCCTAAGTTCAAGATGACACTCTCAAACAAGGAAAACGAGCATAAAGAATAGGATGCATGCTCAAGGCTCAAATCCTCACAAAAGTAGGCTAAGTTGATTAAGCTAGGTGAGAAATCCAATTATCACAATCAAGGCAAATTGAAAATAATGTCAAACTATCATTATACTCATGCCATTTGATTATCAAAATGTAAACATTCAAATATTCCTATGCACTATAACCATTATAACATGCTGGACATCAAGCAATGGCAAGAAAAAAAAATTCATCTCAAAGTTAAACCAAAATCAAACATATAGCAAACAAGCAAGACAAGTGGTTTTGCTACCCTCTCCCTCACTTAAATGAATTGCCCCAATTCAAAATAAAAATAAAGAAAATGAGGAACAAATAAGGGTAAAAGATACTCCCCGTGAGTGATGAAATTGAGTCCACCATTGGCATAGAGTGGAATGACGGTGATGGTGATCGTGGGGGAGGTGGACGACGACTGGAGCTTGGTCCGGCGGTGCTGTTGGAGAGACGCGAACGACGGCTGATAGTTGGGGAAGGAGGCGAAGGAGCGGTTGAAACCGTAGGAGTGGGGTTCTCGATCGGGGGTTGGGGGCTTGCCATTGTCGACCACCACGGCAAGAAGGAGATGTGGGGCATGGTGAAGTCAGTGTGGCTGAGTGAAAAAAAAGGTGTTTGGTTGTGTTTTTTAGGGTTTGGTATTTCACGGGAAAGAAAGAAAGAAAAGGGGAAAAATGAAGGGTGTAAAGGGCATGGGCTAAAGTGCACCGGCTCCATTGGGTGTGCTAAAATGCACCAGTTAATGAAACGGTGCACTTCAGTATTGGCTTGAATTGTGCTTGCTGTGTGAAAAAAAAATCCTGCAGAAAAATTATTAAGGTAATTAGAAAAAGAAAAGTAAAGGAAAATAAATAAAATATATATTATTAAAAGAAAGGAAATAAAAATTAACGAAAATAAACCAATGGGTTGCCTCCCATTTAGCGCTTTGTTTAACGTCGTTTAGCTCGACGACCTTTGCTAAATTTTTGGTTCTTCAAAAGAAAGGTCTTCAAATAAACGGTGATGTCCATCCCTTGTCGTTTTAACGCCTTCCTTCATCTTTTTATTTGTGCGCAAAACAACAACTAAGCTTCTACCTCCTTCCCGATGCGACAACTTACTCGAAATGAGGATTGGCAAAGTTTGGTTATCGCCTAAAAATATATAATTAAATTGCTCTAACTTCGGCTTTGGTTCCTGCAAAATTGAGGGGAAATGTTTAGATCGAGTTGGAATCAATCGAAAATCAGAAAGGGAAGAAAGAGTTGAAATGATTTTGCCTATATTTTCATCGTTGAGATCCGCGAATTCCCTACAAAAGTCATAACACAAATCAGTTTCGATCAAATCATCAGCTAACATATCTATAATATCAACGAAATTTAAACTTGCGACCGAATCAGGATACTTCATAGATTTATACATATCAAATTTAACTACTTCCCCATCAAATTCCATAGTTAAGATGCCGTCGCGGACATCAATCTTTGTATGCGCAGTTGATAGGAAAGGTCGGCCAAGCATGTTTCGGATCCATTATTGCTGCGATAATTTTCCATGTCAATAATATAAAAATCAACAGGGAAAATAAGATTTTTTACCTGTACCAACGCGTTTTCTAGTACTCCCTCGGGGTAGATGACTGATCGATCGGCTAATTGAACCGTCACTCGCGTTTCTTTCAATGGTTCGGTCGAAATTTTGTTGTAGACATTTAACGACATGACGTTGATAGATGCGCCTAAATCGCACATCGCTCTTTTTATCCCAACATTCCCAATTTTACAGGGAATCACAAACATACCTTGGTCCTTGTACTTTGGCGGCAACGACTTTTGAAAGATGGCCGAAATATTTTCACCAAGGTTAACTTTTTCATTTCCGGATAGTGTTTGGGTTTGGAATTTTTCCTGCGAAACTGCCAATCTCTCAACAATAGACTCAAGCGAGGATTTTTGGGGTGCTTGGTTTTGGTAGGGAGGTTGTTGCCTAGGTTGGTAATTCGGGTTCTGATTACCGTAGCTCAAGTTTGGGTGGTCTCTCCAACCGGGTTTGAACGTATTGCTATGTGGGTTATAGGGTCTTTGGGGAGGTCCAGGAAAGTTGTGTACGGTGTTAACTTGGGCACCAGATGTATCCCGCAGCAATGGGCATAAGTCGGTTGCGTGATCTGGCATGGTGCATATTCCGCATACCTTAGCGGCTCCTATCTCCCCTGAAACAAGAGAATACACAATATTAGTTAAATTGTCTATTTTATTCTCTAATGAAATTGTGCTTACTGTGTGAACCCGTCGGCTGGGTTCACTTGCAGAACCAAATTGCTGCGAATTAGCAGCCATTGTGGAAATTAATGTTCTCGCTACAGTAGGGGTCATGTTAACGAGCGCGCCACCGCTTGCTGCGTCTACCATCTTTTTGTCCATTGGCAACATTCCTTTGTATAGGTATTGAAGGAGTGTTTGCTCGGATAAGCCATGCTTCGGACAACTTACACACAGCTTTTTGAATCTCTCACAATATTCGTATAGGGACTCATCGTGCATTTGTTGGATTCCCAAAATGCTTCGTCTAAGTTATGTTGCCTTTACCGCAAGGAAATATCTGTCAAGAAAAACACGAGAGAGATCAGGCCATGTATTAATCGAATTTGGAGGTAAATAGAATAACCACTCCTTAGCCGGAACGAGAAAAAGGAAAAGCCCTTAGTTTTATTTGATCCTTTGAGACCCCTTGCGGTTTCATGCTGCTGCACACCATATGGAATTCGGCAAGGTGCTTGTGTAGGTTTTCAGTAGGGAGACCATTAAAAGTTGGGAGTAGGTGGATTAATCCCGTTTTGAGCTGGAATAGAGTATCACCTTGAGGAAAAGTGATGCAGAGTGGTTGTTGCATAGTAGGGGCGGCGTTTAGTTGTCGAATCGTTTGATCTGCCATCAGTTTTGGTTCTAGTATAGGTTCTTTGACTGGTGTAGTTTCAGAAGTGGATTCCTGATCGGATTGTTGTGTGCTTTGTTCTTGTTGTTGTTTCTTTCGCCGAAGCGTTTCACCGTGAGTTCTACGAGCGCTTGCTTCGATTTCCGGGTTGTATGGAGCTAAAGTACCCGGTTTTTTCCTGGTTATAAAAAAAAACAAAACCAGTCAAAAGTGCGGAAAGTAAACCTCCCCGGCAACGACGCCAATTTTGACAATCGTTGTTTTACCCGTCAAAATAAATAAATATTTGACCTCTTTCAACAATAAATAAAATAAAGAAATTAAGTAGTTCTAGGGAAAGAGGGTCGATCCACAGAGAGATTAGTCGAAATTCTTGACTGAAAGTTGCTTTGATTAACACTTCTAGGAATATCTGTGAAAACAAGGAAAGTAAAAAAGGGGGGGTGATCGAATATTGAGTGTAGATAAAATAGAAGAATTTAAATGCAAGGTAAAGAAAATAATAAGAAAGTTTAGATATATAAAATAGCCTCAAGCTACCCTCGTCAATTCTCTCGATCATTGAAATGGATTTTTACTTCGGGGATCATGTCGGTTACAGTCTGCGAGGCCAAACCCGTCGCAACTTGCTTCTATCTCGAGTAACCAATCCTCCCAAGACTATCTTCGAAGGTTGATTCTTAAACTAATTAACCACGTATATCGCCATTAAAGTATTTAGTTTTGAAAGCAGGAAAAGCCCGACTCAGAAATTGTCTTTAAAAGAATCGCTTCTGATTTTATCTTTCCTTAGCGGACCGCCGCTAAGAGTGTTCACAGGAAGTCGAAATTATCCACAGGCCGATCCTTCCTCCCAACTATGTTTTTAAACGATTCCAGACCAACGAGCTCTTTTTGATTTGAAAAATGATTAAAAACTTTTAGTAAGGCCGATTGCAAAACTATCTAAGCAGAAAGATAAAAATGTATTCCCGGAGGAAATTAAGCAATGTTCAATTCTCACGATTTGAATTGACTTGGGTAGTTCTTGGCTCAAGACATTTAGCTAAGCATGATATTAATTATCATACTTAACTTGGTTTTTAGAAAAGTAATTAAATAGCATAAAATAAATGGAACAAGGAAATAAAGAAAAACAGAACTTTTAATTAAAACTAGAAACGTTTCAAGCTAGAAGATGAAAACTAATTGATTGATGCCTAAGCCTTTACCAAGGAGTGGTATTTATAGGCTTGGATTTACAAAGATAAAAGATAAGAAAATTTAAAATAATAATAAAGTAAAGATAAAACAATTCAAATGTTTTGAAATTTAAATGCAGAAAATCTAAACGAATAAGCTGATAAGATCTCTCAGAACGTTTCAAAAGCTTCTAGAAGTCGCCACGCATTTGCCACGTCAGACGCGTCGTATCCAGTGTCGTGCCCACGATGCCAGTCATGACCAGAATAATAAAAAGACTGCAGAAATGCCCTTTTTTGCTGCTGTTTTCCAGAATTAGGTCCCTTGCACAAAATATAGCAGAATGAAATGGATTAGGTAGCAAGAAATCCTAAAAACTTGAAAAATAGCAATTAAAAAGTGTCACATTTGAGAGCTTATCAATTCCCAACTTCTCCAGCCTAAATCTACCCGTAGGCACTCTTATTTTTGACTCTTCCGTTTCATAAACTACTCCGGTCGTCACGTTTGAGATTTCTGGCAACCGTTTCCTTTTTATTATTTTTTCGTTTGTGTTTTCTTTATATTTTCCTAGATCTAACATTTCGCTGCTTTTTTTGCAGGAATTAAAAGGACGGAAATGGTTATACCTCTATAATGGCGGCTACGGCGATCTCGGAATCATCTCTAGCGGCCTCTCATCTTCACAATCACGGTTTGGATCTCCCACGCGATTTAGCTCCCGAGCCGTTTCGGCTTCCACGACAGTTGTTCATGCTCCGACGACTGATCAGATTCCCCAAATGGTTCGGCTTCTTCTCTCTCCCTTATTTTATTATATTATTTATTACTTTATTATTTATTTATGGTAGCTAATTATGGTGATTAATTATTATGGATATGACACTCTTTCCTATTTATATAGGTGCCGACTTGCTGATGTCATCGCAACGCTGACGTCATGACAGTTGGCACCAACTCAGCGGGAGAAATCACATTATCAGTGGCATTTGTTTCAGACCAATCACAAACTGCCACATGTAATATTTAGGTGAGAAAAGGGTTTTTTTCCAGATATTTGTGTTTGTTGGGATTGGATTCAACAAAAATGGGCGGGAAACCTGGTATAGACAACTGTAATGGGCTGGCCAATATTGTAATTTGGGCTTTTGTAATTGAAAGTGGACCTTGGACATTATAACTTGGATTTTTGGACTGTTATTTGAGATTTATTTATCTTTATGACTTTATTTATATCAAACTACTAAAATAGAACTATCCCCAGACAAAATACGAGTATTATAGCTGCCCCTCTTTGCCAATTGTTGTGGAACAGGAATAGGGCAAAGACTCAAAGGACACAAATTTTTTCCGAACTTGTCAGATGTTGCTTTGAGCTGCAAGGTCTTCTTGTAACCCCTCGTCATGGCCTAGCTAGCAGACCGAACCGAACGGGTTACACGGGGAAAACCGAAGTGAAACCCGCTAAGGCCTCACTCCGATTAGAAACCCTAATTTTCTTTTTTATTAATCTTATCTAAATGTCATGTTTAATCCTATATGTAATGGCAACCAGCGGAAAGCGAACACGAATACGAATCGACCAGGGGCATAAAGGTAACTTAGCCTTACCAAGTAGTTATTAGTCAAGTTCCATGCTCACGAGGAAAAAACCATCACAAAGGATACATATAAACTCATTTAGGAAGCATACAAGCATTATGGACTAAACCGTAACGTTTGGAAACCTTCAAGGATGTCCCTTAACCTTCCGGAACGCGGGCTTCATTCAAAAAGCAACATCAGGCCGTTTCGGAACAGCCCCTCATGGTTCCGAAACAGGAGCCTTCAGTGGCAAATCGTATCGAAAATGCACCTAGGGCTGGGAATTGTCGGGTACCCGGGATTCGGGTACCTGGAAAATCGGGTACCCGATTCATCCGGGTACCTCATTAAACGGCCCGTGTCCCGGCCCATTATATCCGGTTACCCAGGATTCGGGTACCCGTAAAATTCGGGTACCCGGTTCCTATTTTTTTTAATTTTAAAATTAAAAAAATCACATGTTAAACACAAAAATATTTTAAAAAATTAAACTTAAAACTTAAAAGAATATAATACAAACATAGAAAAAAATGTAGGGATTTAAACTTAATTTTAGAGTGAAAATATTAAGAAACAAAAAATAAAAACATAATTTTAAATATAAAAAATATATTAAATTTTATCGGGTCGGGTCGGGTACTTGGTAAGGGAAAACTTTCGGCCCGTGTCCCGGGAAATTTGCCGGGTCGGGTAATTTTTTTTCGGGAATTACCCGGTATTTTAGTTTCGGGTCGTCGGGTTTTCGGGCCGGGTCAATCGGGTTGGGTATTTTTTCCCATCCCTAAATGCACCACCCCCGTTCCGATTAGGGTGCCCCTGGAGCTTGGCCGTTCCGAAACCATATCAGACGTTCCAAAACTCCTGGACACAGTTTGGCCCGAAAATGTATTTCGGTATCTCCAAACGTTCCCAAACTTACCCCGAAACATCACAAACCACATGGAAACTTATTAAACAAACAATCTAGAGCTAAAACACCCTAAAGATAAGCTTCAAACATGCATACACGGGAAAATGGATCTCAAACCCAAAAGCTCATAAGAACACTTTAGTTCAAAAACACTAACAAGTCAAAACACATAGCAATTAACCCAAGGCCATAACAAGCCTCAACATAACAAGGTAACAACATTTAAAACATTTAACAACATTAACAAAAGCCAAACATATGAGTTTGAACACCAACTCCCTAACATGGTCTAGCATTCCCATTGAATAAGTATTATTACAATTACAAAAACCATACTTTAAGCTAGCAAAGAACTCCAAGAACTCCTCCCTTGCCCCACTTGCCTCCGAAGCTACTAACGATCTGCATTGCTTGGAAAAGAGAGTGTAAGCTTAAAAGATTAGTGAGCGGAGCTCTAGAACACAACCACAATGCAATTCAAAACATATATCTTAGTTTTAGAAGCAAAACCGTTTAAGAAAGAGATACGATTAAACAGAAGCATAAACGAAATATGGTATGCACATGCACAACCATCCCCGATGGGACTACACATCACCGTACACAACAACTAGCATTTTTCTGGTGGGACTACACATCACCATACTTATATACTAGTCACTACCGGTGGGACTACGCATCACCGTACACAACGACTAACTGTCACGTGAGGCTTGACATCAACTACGACAACACAACAACATTAAAACAAGTATAAAAGCATTCCGAAATCAACACTACAACACACATAAACGTGAATGCCAACAATCAACCAAACAAGGCAAGAATAGACAAACTTACGCTTGGGTCTAGGTTAGCCTCTAAGGCTCCACTCAAACCCCAAGAAAACTCTGTTGAACAATTTAAAGCTTCAAAACCATTTCCACTCACCGGCTCAAAAACCCAAACAAGATATCGATCCGCCTTCAAGCTTCCGCAACTTCACGGATTCTCGTCAGGAACTCCCAAATTGATTTCCCCTATTTCTAAACAGCCAAAAACAAAGTATTACTCCCATACTCTTCCATAAATTCACTGTCAAACATCATTTCTCAAATCTACAACATTCTCTCAACGATTCAAAGCCGAAATCTACCAAAATACCATCAAATCATTTCTTAAGCAAAGCCCAGCAATAACCCATCAATTTAAACATCCAAAAACACTCCTAAATATTCCTAAAAGCATCGATTCGAAGCTGGTAAACCATCAAGTCTCATTTTCCCACATATTCAAACCGAAAACTTAATAAATTTCACTCCAAACACCACTTCTAAGCATAGTTTCGGGTTTGGTTGATTAAAACCTTATTTCAACACTTTATCAACACCAAAATATGATTTACTACTAACCCAAGACGTTGTTTTCACCAAAAAGCTTAAACCTTTCAAAAAAACCCTTTTTACCCAAATATTGAAACTTGAGAAAATCTTCAAAACTTGAAAGAATAATGCTAAAAAAAAATTATAAAGAATAGGGGAGTAAAACCAAGTGCTTACCTCTTTGAAATCTTCAAAAATGATGAAGTTTGGTGGAAAAGTGGGTGTGGCTATGGTTTGGAGGGTTTAACGTGAAAATGGGGTTTTGGGAAGAAGATGGGATGATGACTTTTTGAAATATATTATTTTATTTAATTCAAAGTTATCTCAAAACTCATTTTTCCCCATTTACCAAAAGACCCCTTTTTAAAATTCCCTATTTTCTCTTAAAGCCTTTAGAATTGGTAAGTTAAAATTTTCCCCTAAATTGCCTAACCCGAATCGGTCTATCCAACCCGGATATCTCCCGGGCCCCAAACCCAGGCGTTATAACTCTTCCCCTCTTAAGGAATTTCGTCATCGAAATTACCTGACGAAAAGAGATACGGAAACTGTTTCTCCATGTCTTCCTTCCTCTCCCAAGTGGCCTCTTCCACACCTCGGTGTCTCCACAAAACCTTGACTAACTTGATAGATCTCACACGCAACACTTTCCTATCTGTAGCAAGAATTTCAACCGACTCTTCATCATACGACATGTCTGGGTTCAACTCGATATCTTCCACTGACATTACATGAGACGGATCCGATCTATACTTTCGAAGCATCGGAACGTGGAACACAACATGAATTTTCTCTAACTCTGTCGGCAGTCTCAATCTTTAAGCAACAGGGCCAATCCTCTCGACTACCTTGTAAGGACCAATGAACCTCGGGCTTAACTTACCATTCTTCCTAAACCTCATCACCTTCTTCCGAGGTGAGACTTTCAAAAACACTTTGTTGCCCACAACATACTCTATCTCCTTTCTTTTCAAATCGTCATACGATTTCTGTCGGTCTGAAGCTGCCTTTAAGCGATCACAGATCAGTTTTACCTTCTCGGTAGTGTTCTTGAGCAAGTCTGGCATCTGTACAAGCTTCTGTTCGGCCTCGGCCTAATAAATAGGTGTTCTACACTTCCTACCATATAGAGCCTCATACGGTGCCATCTAAATACTAGCCTGATAACTGTTGTTGTATGCAAATTCCACTAACGGTAGGTGTTTCTCCAAAGAACCTTGAAAGTCGATGATGCAACACCTCAACATGTCCTCCAACACCTGAATAACTCTCTCTGACTGACCATCTGACTGCAGGTGATACGAAGTGCTGAAGTTCAACCAAGTACCCAAGGCATGATGCAAACACTCCCAAAATCTGGCTGTAAACCTTGGATCTCGGTCTGATACAATCGACTTCGGTACCCCATGCAACCTCACTATCTCACTGATGTACAGATCGGCCAACTTATCTAAGGTGTAGGTAGTATGAACATGTATGAAATAGGCACACTTAGTGAATCAGTCGACTACCAACCATACTGAATTCTTCTTCAAAAGAGTCAACGGTAAACCTGACACAAAGTCCATGGTAATACGTTCCCACTTCTTTTCTGGAATCTTCAACAGCTGTAACAAACCTGAAGGAAACTGATGCTTGGCCTTAACTCGCTGACATACCATACACTTACTCACAAACTCAACCACATCTTTCTTCAACCCAAATTAGTAGTACTCTTCTTTTAACCCACGATACATCTTCGTACTACCCGGATGCATAGCAAAAGGATTGTTATGGGCTTCCTTCAAGATAGTACGCCTTAACTCGGTGTCTTCTGGGACTACTATCCTATCCTTGAAACATAGGATCCCGTTCTCACCAAAGCAGAAATCTGTAGGCCTACCCTCGGCTATATCTTGCATGTGAGGTGCCAATGACTGGACTAGCAACTGTTTCTCGTGAATCAACTAAACCAACAAAGGTTTAACTTGTAGCTCGGCTATCAAACCGCCATCCCGTGACACACTCAATCTCGCAAACGTAGCTAGCAACTCAACTGTCACTTCTCTACTCAAAGCATCGACCACCATGTTTTCCTTACCCGGGTGGTACTCTATCGTAAGGTCATAATCCTTAAGAAGCTCTATCCACCTACGTTGTCTAAGGTTCAACTCTCTCTGAGTCATCAAGTATTTCAAACTCTTGTGGTCAGTATAAACTGTGCACTTCTCACCGTAAAGGTGGTGTCTCCAAATCTTCAAAGCAAACACCACTGCGGCTAACTCTATGTCATGAGTGAGATAGTTCTTCTCGTGAACCTTCAACTGTCTCGAAGCATAAGCTACAACCTTACCCTCTTGCATAAGAACACAACCTAACCATACATACGATGCATCACTGTAAATCACAAAATCTTTCCCTAGTTCAGGCTGAATCAAAATAGGAGCTTCGGTCAAAGCTTTCTTCAACTTCTCAAACGCTTGTTGCCTTGCATCTGACCACTCATACGGAACATTCTTCTGTAGCAATTTAGTCAAGGGTGCCGCAATCTTCGAAAATCCCTCGACAAATCTTCGATACTACCCCGCCAAGCCTAGGAAACTACGGATTTCTGTCACCGACTTCGGTTGCTTCCAATTCACTATGGCTTCTCTCTTCTTGGGGTCCACACTAATTCCATTGGCTGAGATCACATGACCTAAGAAGACTACCTCCCTAATCCAAAACTCGCATTTACTTATGTAACCCCCTTAACCCGGCCTAGACGGTTGACCCGAATTAAGAAAGTCACACGGGGAAAACCAAAGTCAACCCGAAAGTCAACCTTGATTAACAACCCTTTTTTTTCTTTTTAATCTTATCTAGATGCACATTAACCCTAATTGTGATCACACAAACAACATACTCAAAGATCACAAACATCAGAGATCAAACAGGGACCCAATTGAACAAATTACAACTTTAGGGACCAAATTGTAATTTCTGATAAATTAAAGGACTTAACCCAAATTAATCTTACCAACTTGAAATTAGTCAGGTTTCATGCTTCTCTGTGAAATTTCAGCTCAAAAGGACTTCTCAAACTCATACAATTGCACAAACAAGATTCAGGACCAAAATGCAAACATTTCAAAACATATAACTGCCAATGTCAGCCCCCAACGGTCGACCGTTCCGAAACAGGTTGACCTTGTTCCGAAACACGGGCCGTTCCGAAACCAGTTCCGCAACGGGGGTCTGGCAGAGACCAAACCGTTTCGAAACGGTGCATACCGTTTCGGACCCCTGGGTTCATTCCAGGCACCCGTTCCGAAACGGTGCACACTGTTCCGAAACGCCTGCTCAGATTTCAGCAAACTAGCATACCAAAACATGCAATTGATCACTCAAACATGCTCCAAATGCTACCAAACTTTACCAGCATGCAATTCAACTTATATAGGACACACTTGCATCATCAATTCATCGAAACAACATCACAAGCGAAAAGCCCCAAATCTATAGGCATGCTTCCTACACAAGCTAGCTATTCAAGCACAACTTCCACAACAAGCATATAAGGATCCAATCCAAAAACCAGCATTCATAACAACATTCAACATACTTAGGGAGTTCCAAACACCTCCCAAAACATACACATTGGTCCCCCATTGCCAAATCATCCAAAAGCTAAAATGTTTAACAAAACCTTCCATACATTGAGCTTTACTTGAACTAGAATACTTGCCCTCCTTGCTGCCCTTTAAGGTTCTCTAATGCTCTGCATTATTGAATTAAGAAAACGAGAGAGCGTAAGCAAAAGCTTAGTGAGGAATGCTCTTTAAAAACCATTCAATAATGCAATTAAAAACATTTACAAAACATGCTTATAATCAACCTTTGCACATGCTCAAAAGCATATTTAAAACAAGCAATCTCATGCTTCAACATAACATTAAAACAAGTATCTCATGCTTCACAATAATCTTAACATGTCATATTGGCTCAAGTGATACATTTCATTTATTAAAACAAGTTCAACAACTTTCCCAAGGACTTTTAAACACCTTGGCCCCAAGGACTTTTAAACACCTTGGCCATGGACTTTTAAACACCATGAATGAGGACCACACAAGGACTTTTAACCACCTTTGTGTCCATAGCTTGAATCACCCCAAGGACTTTTAAACACCTTGGCCCCAAGGACTTTTAAACACCTTGGCCCCATGGACTTTTAAACACCATGGAAAGGATCACCTAAGGACTTTTAACCACCTTAGTGTCCGCAACAAGAACCATCCAAGGACTTTTAACCACCTTGATGTTCTTAAGTAACAAGGCTCACTCAAGGACTTTTAACCACCTTAGTGACCTTAACATTTTCAAAACATCACTTGCCAATATACATCTTTTACATCATATAATCCACTGTTTTAAAGCATTAAACCAAGCCATATTCAACATGCATTTCAAAGCATCAAACCACATTATTTCAATGCATAAAATCAAGGAACTCCTACCTAGAGTTACCTTCAACATATGGCTTAAAACATCAGCAAATACCATGCTAAAACATGCTTTCAAAACAGTAATTAAAACATGCAATTCACCAATTTGCATCACAACAAAATCATGGCCACCACTAGAGAGAAAATCTGAAAACTTACACTTGAGCTTAGCAAAGTTGTTTAGACTTAGACTAAGCTCCCAAAACCTTCAAACCTTGGTTTTAAAATCTGAAAACCCAACTTCACTCACCGATTTCCACTTTGCTTCAAGCCAAAGCACCAAATCAAGCTTCCGGATCAACAACTCTTGGATCCAAAGATGCCTCCCCTGTTTCAACACATCAAAGCAGAGGATTAATGCATCATCATGCATTAATTGCTTCAATGAAAGCACCTAAACTCGCTGCTCTCATTCAACCTCCATTTTCGGCCACCAAACACAACCGAAAATGCATCCAAACCACTTCTAAACAAAGCCCAGCCATAAACCAGCAAAACCACACTTCCATTAACATCATAAAACATCTAAAAACAACCTATTAACAACCTTATACCTCCAGCAACATCAGATCCACAAGATCACCACAAAAACTACCTTGAAACACAAGCTAAACTTAGGAAACTCAACCTATCCGGGATTGCATCAATCAAAACTCAATTCCTTATCAATTTAGAGATCATTTAACATCAAAAACACCTCTCAAAACACAGATTACTCAGATCTAACGAAAATCATCAAAAATCATCAAAATCTTGCATAATAAGCCAAGATCCATTTCAACACTTTAAAACCTTTAATTAAACATCAATTTAGGATTGAAAACTTAGGAATTTCAGTAAAGAACTGATAGTTTAGAGGAGAAAGACGTTCTTACCTCCAAACTTGAGTTTCTCCTCTTTTTGGAATCAAAATCCTTGTTGAAACAAGTAGCAATTGAAGAGGTTTTGAAGATACAATGATTAGGAATCAAATGAGAGTTGAAAGGAGGAATTTAGGTGAGAAAATCAGAAACAAATCTCTGGAAATGGAGTGTTTGGGTTGAGAGAAAAAGAGAGAAAGAAAATAGAGAAGTTAGTTATGAAATTAGCCAAATGGCTTTTCCCTCCTTTTGATATACTTTAAAATCAGAATTATAACTCAAAATATCTTAGAAAAATCTGGAGAAACTCCCTTTGGGTAAATAGCTCCTTAAAGATTCAAAGTTTCAACCCTTTATAAAACAGCCACCAAACTTGCGAAAATTACATTTTGGTCACTAGCCAAAATGTCACCCTTCCAAAACTCATTTTCCAAAATTGATTTCACAGTTCACTTAATTATATTAAAAGATGATTTTAGAACATTTTTCTATATTTTTAATGCAACCCGAACTAGGCTTTCCTAATTTAACCTCTTATGATTCGAACATCACTTTTACCGACCGGTCAATGCCCAAGACTTCTAAGCCCAAAACCGAGGTGTTACAACTTAACTTGGCATACAATTGATTTTCAAGCGAAGTCTGAAGCACTAGCCGCAAATGCTCATCATGCTCTTCCTCGATCCTTGAGTACAGTAAGATATCATCTATGAACACTACCACAAACCTATCCAAAAACTCGTGGAACACTCGATTCATCATATCCATAAATGCAGCTGGAGCATTAGTCAAACTGAAAGGCATTACCAAGAACTCATAATGCCCATAACGTGTACGGAAGGCTGTCTTCGGTATGTCCACATTCTTTACCTTCAACTAATAGTAACCCGATCTCAAATCAATCTTTAAAAACACTAAAGCACCTCTCAACTGATCAAGCAAGTCATCTATCCGTGGCAAAGGGTACTTGTTCTTCACAGTTACCTTGTTCAACTGCCTATAGTCTATACACATCCTCAAACTATCGTCCTTTTTCTTCACAAACAAGACTGGAGCACCCCACAAAGAAATACTAGGCCTAATGAAACCTCTATCTGATAGTTCCTGTAGCTGTGTCTTCAACTTTTCCAACTCTTTCGGTGTCATTCTATACTAAGCATTAGACACGGCTGCAGAATCGGAATACGTCTCAATAGCAAACTCAACTTCCCTATCTGGAGGCAAACCTGACAACTCTTCCGGAAAAACACTCGAAAAATCACAAACTGTTTTGATGTCTTGCGGTCTAACCTCACTCATATTCGGATTCATCATATAAGCCAAATATGCCTGATAACCCGAATCCATCAATCTCTGAGCTTCTAAAGAAGAAACAACATTGGACACAAACTTAATGTTCTCGCCCACCACTACAACTTCAAAATCATCCGTAAGCATCAAGAAGACTCTCCTGGTCTCAAAGTCTACCCTAGCTCTATGCTCTACGAGCCAATCCATGCCCAAAATCACATCAAAACCATAAAACGACAATTCTATCATGTCAACTGGAAACACACGACCCTGAAGCATCAAAGGACACCTCCTATACATCTTCCTAACTACCACAGTCTCATTGAAAGAACTAGTAACATTCACACCTACTTCTAACCACTCATATGGTAACCCTAGAAACCTTGCATGTTCACCCAAAATGTACGAATGTGTCGAACCTGAATCTATCAAGGAAAGCAAAGTCAAAGACTGTAACGAGAAATTACCTGCGATGACATTCGTGTCATTCCCAGCCTCTCGCTGTGCATACACCCTAGCTGGCTCTCCACCCTCGGGCTGAACTGTCACCACATGAGCTAAGTTTCTCTGTCCATTGTTCCTCGGCTGAAAATTACCTCGACCGCGCCCACGGCCTCTCTGATGCTCAAACCCCCTAGCTGGAGCCGGTCCGCCCCTAGCTGGGTGTGGACAGTTATGCCTTAAATGATCTCGTGAAACACAATTCCAACATACCCCAAAGGTACCCTTACACTCGCCCGGATGGCGTCTCCCGCACCTAGTGCACTCGGGGGTGTGAACAACAGCTCCTTGGCCCTGATGGCCCCATCCATGGTTACCGCCCCTATGTCTCGAATCGGGCTGATACCTCCTATCTCTATGCCTCTTGGCACGCTATCTGTCCCAATCCGCTTGTCTCTTCCTGGGATCAGACCCACTAGCACGAGTACTCGAGCGTAAGTTTTGCTCAATATATTTGGCCCTAGAGACCAAAACATCAAACTCGGTGTAATCAGAAGAAAGCATATAAGTCTTCACATCCCTAGTCAAACCATAACGGAAGCGCTCACACCGTTTTCTTTCACTGGGAACCAACTAGGGAGCATACTAGCTCAACCTCACAAACTGAACCTCATACACTGACACCGTCTTACTACCCTGGACCAAGGCCATAAATTATCTCTTCTTTTCATCCTGGTATCGGACTCCAAGACACTTCTTCTTAAAGGCTATTATGAAGAATTCCCAAGTGACATCCGCTTCTGCCATACCCGAAGTAACGGTAGTCCACCAAGCATACGCATCTCTTTGAAGCAAGGAGACAACACAACCCAACTTACGAGTGTCTGAGCAGTCCATCTGGCCTAAGATTCATTTAGTGCTCTCGAGCCAAGCCTCTGAACCCTCGGGTGTCAAACCACGGAACTCAACCCCACCCAAGCTACGAAGCCTCTCAAGGGGTAAACCTGTCCCCGCACCCTGAGGTTGTTCTACGACATGCATATCGGCTAAAGCTGTCTGAAAAGCCCTGGCTATAGTCTGAATCAAATGAGCCATGTCTGCACCTGCCGGATCGTGACCAGCCTGAGCTCCATTACCCCCAACATTCACCCCATCTTGAGGTCCATTACCATCACCTCCAACATTCGCACCGGCCTGAGGCACATTACCTCCAACATCTGCCCCATTACCATCGGGAGCAGGAGGAACATGAGGCACATCCCCGGGTGCCTGGTCACCCGCTCTAGGCCGTCCTCTCGGTCTTACCATAATGAAGATAAAATCTAAACAATAAACTTATCATACACAAGAAAACATTGGGCCAGCAAGGGCAAGGAACCATTTTCCAATAATAATACCTAGCAACGGGGACGCTCGACTACAATTCAACCAACAACAAGAACAATAAAACATTCTTTCACACACCGTGCAATGGCAAACAAACCAAAAAAACCAACTTACCTGACTTACCTTCCCAAGAAACCTCGTAACTGAGGCTCTAATACCACCAAATGTAACCCCCTCGTCCCGGTCTAGCCAGCAGACCGAACCGAACGGGTTAAACGGGGAAAACCGAAGCGAAACCCGCTAAGGCCTCACTCCGATTAGCAACCCTAATTTTCTTTTTTTAATCTTGTCTAAA
The DNA here is from genome assembly GCA_958450335.1 of Hibiscus tridactylites. NCBI lineage: Eukaryota > Viridiplantae > Streptophyta > Magnoliopsida > Malvales > Malvaceae > Hibiscus > Hibiscus tridactylites. The sequence goes on from OY288267.1 coordinate 80,163,436, forward strand.
TGTCACGTTTAATCCTATGTGTAATGGAAACCAGCGGAAACAGAACACGTATATGAATCAAGCAGAGGCATAACGGTAACTTAGCCTTACCAAGTAGTTATTAGTCAAGTTCCATGCTCACGAGGCAAAACCATCACAAAGGATACATATAAACTCATTTAGGAAGCATACAAGCATTAGGGACTAAACTGTAACGTTTGGAAACCTTCCAGGATGACCTTCAATCGTTTTAGCTACATACGTTTCGAAATAGGACTACCCAGTCCGGAACGCGGGCTTCATTTAAAAAGCAACATCAGGTCATTCCGAAACGGCCCCTCATGGTTCCGAAACAGGAGCCTCCAGTGGCAAATCGTACCAAAACGGCACCACCCCCGTTCCGATACGGGTGCCCCTGGAGCTTGGCCGTTCTGAAACAATATCAGACGTTCCAAAATGCTTGGACACAGTTTGGCCTGAAAATGCATTTCAGCATCTTCAAACGTTCCCAAACTTACCCCGAATCATCACAAACCACATGGTAACTTATTAAACAAACAATCTAGAGGCAAAACACCCTAAAGAGAAGCTTCAAACACGCATACACGCGAAAATGGATCTCAAACCCAGAAGCTCATAAGAACACTTTAATTTAAAAACATTAACAAGTCAAAACACATAGCAATTAACCCAAGGCCATAACAAGCCTCAACACAACAAGGTAACAACATTTAAAACATGTTAGCAACATTAAAAAAAGCCAAACATAGGAGTTTGAACACCAACTCCCTAATATGGTCTAGCATTCCCATTGCATTAGTATTATTACAACTATAAAAATCATACTTTAGTCTAGCAAAGAACTCCAAGAACTTATCCCTTGCCCCGCTTGTCTCCGAAGCTACTAACAATCTGCATTGTTGGAAAAAGAGAGCGTAAGCTTAAAAGCTTAGTGAGCGGAGCTCTAAATCACAACAACAATGCATTTCAAAACATATATCTTAGTTTTAGAAGAAAAAACATTTAAGAAAGAGATACGATAAAATAGAAGCATAAATGAAACATGGTATGCACATGCACAACTATCCCCGTACACAACAACTAGCATTTTTCCGGTGGGACTACACATCACCATACTCATCTACTAGTCACTACTGGTGGGACTACACATCACCGTACACAACGACTAACCGTCACGTGAGGCTTGACATCAACTATGACAACACAAAAACATTAAAACGGGGATAAAAGCATTCCGAAATCAACACTACAACATACATAAACACGAACGCCAACAATCAACCAAACAAGGCAAGAATAGACAAACTTACGCTTGGGTCTAGGTTAGCCTCTAAGGCTCCATCCAAACCCCAAGAAAACTTCGTTGAACAATTTAAAGCTTCAAAACAATTTCCACTCACCAACTCAAAAACCCAAACAAGCTATTGATCCGCCTTCAAGCTTTCGGAACTTCACGGATTCTTATCCGGAACTCCGAAATTGATTTCCCCTGTTTCTAAACAACCAAAAACAAAGTATTACTCCCCTACTCATCCATAAATTCACTGTCAAACATCAGTTCTCAAATCTACGACATTCTCTCAACGATTCAAAGCTGAAATCCACCAAAATACCATCAAATTCGTTCTTAAACAAAGCCCAGCAATAACCCATCAATTTAAACATCCAAAACACTCCTAAATATACCTAAAAGAATTGATTCGAAGCTGGTAAACCATCAGGTCTCATTTCCACACAGATTCAAACTGAAAACTTAATAAATTTCACTCCAAACACCACTTCTAAGCATAGTTTCGGGTTTGGTTGATTAAAACCTCATTTCAACACTTTATCAACACCAAAATATGATTTACTACTAACCCAAGACGTTGTTTTCACCAAAAATCTTAAACCTTTCAAAAACCCTTTTTTACCCAAATGTTGAAACTTGAGAAAATCTTCAAACCTTGAAAGAATAATGCTAAAAAAAAGATTAGAATGAAGAGGGGAGTAAAACCAAGTGCTTACCTCTTTGAAATCTTCAAAAATGATGAAGTTTGGTGGAAAAGTGGGTGTGGCTATGGTTTGGAGGGTTTAACGTGAAAATGAGGTTTGGGATGTTGACTTTTTGAAATTTATTATTTTATTTAATTCAAAGTTATCTTAAAACTCATTTTCTCCATTTACCAATAGACCCCTTTTTAAAATTCCCCCTTTTCTCTTAAAGCCTTTAAAATTGGTAAGTTAAATTGTTTTCCCCAAATTGCCTAACCTGAACCGGCCTATCCAACCCGGGTATCTCCCGGGCCCCAAACCCAGAACTTTCTCATTTTTCAAAAGGTGAACTCTTCTCATTAGGAGCCCTTCATTTTTTGGGCGAGTTCTTCTCATTATGAACTCTGAAGTCTTTGTCGGGTGAGCTCTTCTCATTAGGAACTCTGTACTCTTTTCTAGATGAACTCTTCTCATTAGGATCCCTGTATTCTTTACTGGACGAACTCTTCTCATTAGGAGCTCTGTATTCTTTGCTTTTGTTTGTCAATCTCTTCCTATGCTTAAAACATATGCAACCTTCAAAAAGTCGAATCTATTATAAATCTTGTAAAATAATGTGCAATTTAGATAAATCATTAGGACACTTCAAGTGCTTCAATGAGAGATGCTGAAACTTTTGACCAATTAAATTGTGAATCTTCCACATCTGAGTCCAAAGTTGATCTAACTTGCTTTCCAATCCGGTAACTTGAACTCCCTTCATTTCTTGGAATTGATGGTTCAAAAAGGTGTAAATCTTCGACGATACCATGCCCTCACTGTCTTACCGCGACTACATTTGAAAAGTTCTCATTATTTCCAAAGGTGTCAGCCCGAAGGACTTATCATCATGCCCGAAGGACTTAATAATGACTCGAAGGCTTTAGGATTGTAATGCATTTTCCGTCTTATACAAACAATCGCATCACTCCCGAATGTGATGGCCCGAAGTACTTAACATCATGCCCGAAGGAATTATTGATGACCCGAAGGATTTAGAATGGTGTTGCACTTTCTGTCTTATGTAGGCAATTAGAAAATCTTTGCTGAGATCCGCTTCTTCAAACGAGTTGAAATCTTTACTGAGATCTGCCTCTTCAAACCGATTGAAATATTTTTTCTAAGATCCGCCTCTTCAAATGAATTGAAATTTTTGCTACGATCCGCCTCTTCAAACAGATTTAAATCTTTGCTGAGATCTGCCTCTTCAAACTGGTTGAAATCTTTGTTAAGATCTGCCTCTTTAAACAAATTGAAATCTTTGCTAATATCCGCATCTTTAAACAGATTGAAATCTTTGTTGAGATCTGCCTCTTCAAACGGGTAGAAATATTTACTTTACGAAAATGTGATTGATATCTTTTCAAGTCTTTGTTGGATTCTCTTCTCCAATCTCGAAGTTGTAGATTGGAATCTTGCTCGTTCGTTGTTGATTCTTGTAAATTCCACTTGGATGGGCTTTGATCTTCTTTTCTTCTCTGTTAAGTTTACTACTTTTGTTGCAACAATACCCCATCTCTTGAGATTGTTCTTATCAAATCTTGCTTTGCTTGATCTTCTTGAGTTTGGTCTAAAACTCTTGTTGTCTTCACGCCCAGGAAAAATTTTACCCAAAATCTTGTTGTTGAGCTCTTATTCTTCTAGAGAAAATCTTGACTTCTTTAATAGTCAAATTCTTTTAAGATCTGCATTCTTTTTTTTTCTATTCTGATCTGTACTCTTGTGCACAATGATGCCCCGCTAATCTCTTTGTTTTTGGCTCCTACACGTAGAATTTTCCCCCATTTCATCATCTAGGGTGAGCAAATTCCTCAGGTCCATGAATTTTCTTCTAGTCCCTATACTTTCTTGAAGTCTCTGTACTTTCTTTAGGTTCATTCTTTAGACTCGATGAAAAACCCAAGGTAGAAACTTACTTCAGTTCCTTGAACTTTTTGATGTATGCATTATTTTCCCTAATATTTTGATGAAGACTGGACCAGTTAAAGGCTTCTTTCTTTTGTAATGTTAATCCACCCTCTATAAAGATGTTTGAACAATCGATTTCTTCTTATTAAGAACTCTATATTTTCTTGAACGAACTCTTATCATTAGGAGCTCTACAAACTTTGGGGAAAACTGAACCTATAAAAGGAATATCACCAGCTAATAAGAATTCTTCCTAAATTAATGTGAAATATCTTCAATTTTCTGCTTGATGCTCTAAGATCTTTAGAGTCACGGCTCATTGTGCCTAAAGTATCTCGATCTTTCAGTCTGAAACTCGTATAAGGTCTTCTATTTCTCTTTCTTTGTTGATCGATCTTTTCTATGTTTGGAACATATATTAATTGGTCTACTCCTCCAGTTTGGAAGCTGTAGGTTGAAATATTTTCTTGTTTCTTGTTGATTCTGGTAGATTCCTGCCAAAATATGTAAAAATGCTTTGAATGTATGAGTTAGCATGCTCATATCTTATAGATGTCTGACTATAAATTATGCATGAATTAATGTCAATTGAGGACCACTTGGGTGAGCTTTCATTTTTAGGGAAGCTAAAAAAATTTCTTGTTTTATTTTCAAAAACTCCTTTTGTTGCCAAAGTAACTCATCTCACACTCAGGTTCAATCTTTAGGATCTCTGTATTTTTGCTCTAAAGCACATTTTCATGTTTTCACTTTAGATTGCTTTTCTCAAAGCACCCTTTCGAGTTTTCACTTTAGTCTTTCTTTTTTTCCTTTTCTTTTTTCGTTTTCCTTCCCCTTCCCCTTTCCTTTTTCTTCTTTTTCCTTATTTCCTTATTTCTTTTCTTTCTTCATTTCCTTCTCTTTTTTCCTTCTTTTCTTTCTTTTCCGTTAAATGATGTTTTTCTTTGTTCCAAATAAGGCCAATTTCAATTCTGATGGAACTCATACTTTCCTTTTCAAGAATTCATGCACAAACCCTTCTTTTGTCGTACCTTGCCATGCACTTCACATCGGAGAAACTTGAGTACTGTTGACAACTCCTTTCTTGTAAAACCGTTCTTGATATTTCTTCGTTCAACATCTTTGACAACATTCTTTCTCATGGTTCCAAAAGAGATCACTAACTTCTATTGATCCAGCTTGCAAGCTCTATTCACTAGAATAAAACATATTCTTCTGTAGTGTTCTTTGCAGCATTGCCCCACTCTTGAATTCAAATATCATCTTCGTTCACCCTAACATTCACAAAGGCTTCTTGTCTCGCAATTCTTCAGATGTAACACCCTGGTTTTGGGCCTAGATGTTTTAGAAATCGGATCGGACCGGTCAGGAACGGTTCGAATCGAGTTTGGTAATTTAAAGAAATAAAGGATCGGGATAGGATAAAAATATGGTAAAATTGCTAAAATCCTCTTAAATTATGTTTAAGAGGTTGGTCAAATCAATTTTTCAAAAAGAGTTTCGGAAGAGGTACATTTTGGGTAGTGACCAAAATGTAAAGTTTCAGAAATTTGAAAAATGTGATTTTTAAAAGAGGAGCCAAAATCTTAGAATCGTTAGGGAGCTTTATGGAAATTTAGCCTTTCCTTAATATAAAATGTGTTTTAGAAGGGGATTTTAAAGTGATTTAATTAAAGGATTTTTATTAAATTAAAATTAATAGATTATAAAAATGAGATTTCACTTGACGTAACTACCTTTCTCTTCTCATTTTCAGCCAAACACAATTCTAACTCATTTTCTCTAGAATTCTTTTCTCACAAACATTCTCTCAATATTTTCTAAACAAATTTCAAGAGTTCTTTAAAGTTCTTCAAGATTTTTGCTAAGGAAAACTTGTCATTCATTGAGGAAAGCAAGGATTAGAGGTAAATCCCGTTTTCAACCTTCAATCTAGGTTCTTAATTGAAATTCCCAAGATTTTTGGCTTCTAATTAATGTTTTTGGTTGAGTTTTCAATATAGTTTTGATTTGAGATTGAAATCTTACAAAAATAAGATGAAACTCTTGATTTTTGGACTTGTTTTGTTAAGCTCTGTTTTGGATTGATTTTAATTGAGTTTTGAGATGGTTAATATGTTGAAAAGAGGTTTTGTTGATATATATATCCCGAAACCCTTGAGATCCTTGAGTTTCTTGATAGTTCTAGTTGGGTTTTTGAGGTGAAATGTTGGAAAATGCTTGCTGGAGGTATACAAAAGGGTTTAGGTTGATTTTAGATCTGTTTTGATTTTTATAATTGATTGGAAGTTAGGTATGTTGGCTGGGCATGGTTTAGGAAGCAATCGATTGAATTTTCGATTATTTTGGATGGGTAAATTGGTGTAGTTTGGGTGAGCAACGAGTTGTGATTAGTTGTTGGTGTTGAAATGTATTTTAATGCATTTAGATCTATGTTTTAATGATGTGAAAACAGGGAATTTTGATTCGGGAGCAAACGATACGTTTTTGGAGGCTTGAGAAGAGTGATTTTCGTGTCGGCGAGCAAGCTTCGCGTATCGGTGAGTGGAAATGGATTTTCTAGCTTTGTAACGCTTTGCGCGTGGTCGTGGGAGCTTAGTGTAAGTTTGAAACACTTAGCTAAGCTCAAGAGTAAGTGATTCGAAAGTCTCTCTCGAAAATGTGCTATGTTTTGATGGAAATGCACCTAAGTTTAATATGGTTTTGATTACTATTTTAAAGCACATTTTAAGCACGGTTGATGCTGGATTTTAATGCCATTTTGTTAAGGATGCACTTGGTAGGTGATCCTTGGTTTTATGTGATAAATGCATTTTATATTAAGCATGTTTATGCTTGTGAAAATGGCATTGTGTTTATGCTTGTCAAACAGTGGGATATTGATGTTAATGATTATGTTGGTAAGTGATGGAAATGGTTCTTGGTTACTTTAATCGGATATAGTTAGCCGGCTATAGGATTGGGTGCACCATGAATAAAGTCGCCTTGGATGTCGAGGGGTTGTGATTGTGCCGTAATCTCCATCCAAGTACCCTAACGATTGAGGCTAAGATCACAGTGGTGAATAGTTTAATCCCGTGTGCGAGTCTTGTGGTATGTGTCCCGTACTCTCGTTAGTGGAATTATACATCTACCGATGAGTGATGTTGAGGGGTTGTGATTTTGCCATTAATCTCCATAACATGTGTTGAGGGGTTGTGATTGTTTCATTGATCTCCAACTTTTGTAGTCCGGTAGTATGTATGAAGCATGTGGGACAACGCTTGTAATCTGCGTATCCGATTGTGTCATTTGTTTTGATATGGTTGAGAATTATCACTTGAGAGCCAATATAATGTTGATGATAATTGATTAAGCATGAGATGCTTGTAAATGATGCAAGAATGCATGTGATGCTTGGTTTAAGCATGAGCAAAGGAATTTCTTGTTATTTTAATGTTGCAATATGTATGTGGTTTTAAAAGTGCATTGAAAGCTTAAATGAGCATGTCTTAAAGAAAGTCATGAGTTTGCTAATGATGTTGCAATAGTTTTATGGAATGCACTGATGAATGTTGTTTTAGCGATCCTCACTAAGCTATATGCTTACGCTCATTTGTTTCATCAATGCAGAGAATTGAGCATTCAAGGCAGCCCAATAGCAAGGGGATTCCAAGAGTTTTAACTAAACAATGTATGTGGTTCATCCTTAGTGCAATAAGAGGCAGTAGGTAGGATTTCTACTTTTTGGATCTGTTTGGAGATGTTGCTACCTTAAGCATGTTCGGTTTCTGATTTTGGACTTGTAATCGGCCTCTAATTGATTTCATGGTTTACTTATAGCGTTTTGCCTATGCTTTAGCATGTTTTCTTAAGTATGCTTGAATAGCTAATGTTTCATCATGGTTTGATGTGCTCGATGAGTATGAATTACTGTTTGATGATGTTTACATGTCTAATAGGTTGATTATAACTTGTACGCATGATTTAAGCTTGTTTGTATATGATTAAGCATGTTTAAATGCCTTTGGAATGTATTTTTCTGGTATGCGTATCGATACACGGGGAAGTGTATCGATACACTACGGCCAAATCCAAGCTTTTCGGTACAGGGGTATCGGTACGAATTGCTCGCGTATCAATACGCCCAAGCCAAGTTTGAAGGCTGTACTGATACGCACGGAAGCGTATCGATACGCCCTTCCCATCTTTTGCTACTGCCTTCCCGCGTATCGATACAGGCTCAGGTGTATCGATACGGGTAGTTAAAATTTGGTTAAAAGTATCTTCTAAAATCTTGAAATGTTACGTTTTGGTCCTTGAATGTTATTTGATCAATTGGATGAGTTTGGATGATCGGTTTGAGCTGATATTTGACGTGATAGCATGTCAAATGACTAATTAAGGACCGGTAACTTTAAAATCTGAAAAGTATATGTATTTTCTGTAATTTACAAAATGGTCCCTAAAAGTCATAAGTATGCAATTGAACCCCTAATTGAACTCCGATCATTGTGCCGTTTATTTCTAATGGTCTTGCTGATAACTTAGGTTAATACTGTGCATATAGAGAAGATTAAAAAGGGCGTAAATCGAGGTTGACTTTTACGAGTTGACTTTGATTTTCCCCGTGTAATCTTCTTAGTTCGATTCGAGCATCTAGGCCGAGCTAAGGGGGTTATATTTGTTGGTATCAGAGACAGGTTATGAAAGAATTGAGGATGTTGGTATGTGAAATTGATATGTATTGATGCATGTTGATTGAAAAACATGAATTTGGTTGAACATTGGAGCTTATGTCATGCTTGATTGATGTGAATAGCATGTGAAATGAATATGATATTATGATGATGATGTGATATTGAAATGTGCTGGTTGTGGATGATAGAAAGCATGATGAGTTTGATATGCTCTTGTATGCTATGTTATGCTTGAGGGAACATCGGGGTACCCATTGCCTTATTGCACTAGTTACATGTTTTAGTAAACTTGGATCCTTGCTTGAGGCTGGCCTAAATGGTTTGATTTGTTTTTGTTGTTATGCCTTGTTAAAAATAGCACTATGGGTCCGAGGAGAGAGCTCAGATCACCGGGGCTTTTCAGGCTGCAGTAGCCGGAGCGCATGTTCAGGCCCCTGCAGCTGGGCAGGCGGGCTTACCTTTGGAGAGGTTGAGGAGCCTAGGAGCTGTTGAGTTCTTTGGTATGTCTCCTGAGGCATCAGAAGCTTGGTTGGCGAGCATGAACTATATCATGGATCATATGGGCTGTAGTGATATACGTAAGCTGGGATGCGCTGTTTCTCTTCTCCAGGGTGATGCATATAGTTGTTGGACGACTACCACCGCTGGAATAAAACCCAATGAAGTGGATTGGGTGTTTTTCAAGGGTGTCTTTAAGAGAAATTATCTAGGTGTGAGATACTTGGATGAAAAGAAACGTGAGTTCATGTCGCTAGTTTAGGGAACCCGTTCTGTGGCTGAGTACGAGGTCCAGTTCGTACATCTGAGCCAGTATGCCCCTGAGCTGATACCTAGTGAGAGGCACCATTGTGATCGCTTCCGGTACGGGCTGGTACAGGAAGTCAAGACGTACATGTTGGCTGCGGATTACACCGATTTTGATGTGCTGGTGTATCGAGCCAAAGACATTGAACATAATTTGGGTTTGTCATCCCGAGGTGTTGGTTCTAGCTCTGGGAAGAGAGCAGCTGAGTATAGTTCTTGGGGTGGACAGAACAAAAAAGGTCGTGATAGGAGACATCAGCCTGAGGTGAGGCGAGGTGCTCCGGGACGGGGCAGTCAGGTTCAGGGAGGCCGAGTGAGGTCTGAGCAGCACACGTGCTGGACATGTGAATATAGGGACCATCTGAGGTAAGATTGTCCTCGAGCAGCTAGAGAGGCTCAGGCTCCTATCATGGTGACAGGGAATTCGTGCTGGAACTGTGGTTCAACGGATGACATGAGGCGAGAGTGTCCTCTGTTGGGTGGTGGAGGCTAGGGACGTGCACCGGCTGCGGTTGCACCTCAGAGAGGCCGTGGGCGCGGCTGAGGGAACTTTTAGAGGAGTGAAGAGGGTCAGCGAGGCATTGCACATGTGGTAGCAGTTTGGCCTGATGGAGGCGGTCCTACGAGGGTTTATGCTTAGCGCGATGAGCGCAACGATACATATGTTATCGCATGTACCTTTTGCTCTTCATTCTTTATCATTGCTGGCTTTGATTGATTTTGGATCTACGCATTCTTATATCTTGAGTGAGCATGCACATTTGCTTGATATACCTGTTGAGTTGCTTGAAGTAGGAATGCACGTGACTAGTTCTTTTGGTGAGACTGTAGTCACTAGGAAGTTGTATAGGAGATGTCCTTTGTCTATCCAAGGTCATGTTTTTCTTGTTGATTTGATGGAGTTACCCTTCTACGATTTCAATGTGATCCTTGGTATGGATTGGTTGACTGAGCATAGAGCGGTGGTGGACTTTGATGTCAAGCGGGTCACCTTAAAGCTTGCTGATGATTATGAAGTGGTGGTGGTAGGCGAGAATGTGAAATTCTTGTCGAATGTAATTTCAGCTTTGGAAGCAAACCGTATGATGAGGTTGGGTTGTGAGGCTTACCTTGCCTATGTGATGAAGCTTGGCACAAAGGATGTACGTGTGCAGGATATCTGAACCGTTCGCGATTTTCCAGTTGTCTTTCCGGAAGAGTTGCCTGGGTTACCACCAAACAGGAAAGTTGAGTTTGGTATCGAGTTGTATGAGAATACAACTCCGATGTCCATTGCTCCTTATCGCATGGCACCTAAAGATCTAAAAGAGTTGAAAACGCAACTGTAGGAGTTGTTGGATTGAGGGTTCATCCGGCCGAGTGTATCACCTTAGGGTGCACCGATGTTGTTTGTAAAGAAGAAAGATGGGACGATGCGGATGTGCATAGATTACCGGCAACTAAACAAGTTGACGATCAAGAACAAGTATCCCTTGCCTAGGATTGATGATCTATTTGATCAGTTTCGAGGAGCCTCGGTGTTTCCAAGATAGACTTAAGGTCAGGGTATTACCCGTTGAAAGTGAAAGATGTGGATGTACCTAAGACGGCTTTTTGGACAAGGTACGAGCATTACGAGTTCTTAGTGATGCCATTTTGTTTGACCAACACACATGATGCTTTCATGGACATGATGAATCGTGTATTCCATGAATTCTTGGATCAGTTTGTGGTGGTGTTCATTGAAGATATCCTTGTGTACTCTCGTACTGAGGAGGACCATGATAGACATCTTAGGATAGTTTTGCAAGCGTTGATGGAAAATTAGTTTTATGCCATGCTAAGTAAGTGTGACTTTTGGCTTAAGGAGGTTGTCTTCCTTGGGCATCTTGTATCAGCTGAGGGTATTCATGTTGATCTGCACAAAGTAGAGGCCGTGATGAGTTGGAAGGTGCCTAAGTCAGTGACAGAGGTACGAAGTTTCCTTGGTTTAGCCGGGTATTACCGTAAGTTTGTTGAGGGCTTCTCGAAGATTGCTGCACCTTTGACCAAGTATTTTCAGAAGAATGTTCGCTTTGAGTGGACATATGCGAGGCAGAAAGCTTTTGAGAAGCTGAAGGAAGCTTTGATGCAAGCTCCTGTCCTGATTCAACCTGAGTCTGGTAAGGAGTTTGTGGTCTATAGTGATGCGTCAATTGTTGGTTTGGGCTGTGTGGTTATGCAGTAGGGTAAGCTGGTAGCCTATGCATCTAGACAGTTGAAGGTGCATGAGTGTAACTACCCTACTCATGATCTTGACTTGCGGCTGTAGTGTTTGCTTTGAAGATCTGGAGGCATTACCTGTACGGCGAGAAGTGTGTTGTGTTCACGAATCATAAGAGCTTGAAGTATCTCATGTCTCAGAAGGAGTTGAATCTTAGGCAACGTCGCTGGGTGGAGTTGCTTAAGGATTATGATCTGATGATCGAGTATCACTCGGGCAAGGCTAGTGTTGTGGCTGATGCTTTGAGCCGGAAAGTGGCTGTGGAGTTGAGAGTGATGTTTGCTCGCTTGAGCATATCGCGTGATGGTGGTCTTATCGTTGAGTTGCAAGTGAAACCATATCTGATTCAGTTGATCAAAGATAACCAGTTGTTAGATGATTCTCTTGTTCCTCATGTTCAGGACATTGCGGAGGGTAGACCTTCAGATTTCAGTTTTAATGACGACGATGTTTTGTGCTTTGGAATTCGAATAGTGGTACCAAATGATGTTGAGTTGAGGCGCACTATTCTGACTGAAGCTCATAGTAGTCCTTTTACTATGCATCCCGGTAGTATGAAGATGTATCGTGATTTGAAGGATGAGTACTATTGTGTGGGGTTGAAAAGGATGTGGATGAGTTCGTTAGTAAATGCATGGTGTGTCAGCGAGTGAAAGCTGAACATCAGGTTCCTTCTGGGTTGTTGCAGCCTTTGAGAATCCTAGAATGGATGTGGGAGAGAATTACCATGGATTTTGTGTCTGGGTTGTCGTTGTCACCGTCAAAGAAGAATTCAGTTTGGGTAATTGTTGATCGGCTTACGAAGTGTGCACATTTCTTGCATGTGCGTACTACGTATACCCTAGATAAGATGGCTGAGCTTTACATTGATGAGATTGTGCAGTTGCACAGTGCGCCAAAGTCCATAGTGTCGGATAGGGATCCGAGGTTTACCTCGCGATTTTGGGAATGCTTGCATCAAGCCTTGGGTACACGATTGAATTTCAGTACTTCTTATCATCCTCAGATGGATGGACAGTCGAAACGTGTGATCCAGGTGCTTGAGGACATGTTGAGATGATGCGTGATAGATTTTCAGGGTTCTTGGGAGAAGCACTTGCCGTTAGTTGAGTTTGCTTACAATAATAGTTACCAGGCAAGTGTTCAAATGGTTCCATACGAGGCTATGTATGAGAGAAGATGTAGAACCCCTCTTTGTTGGGCTGAAGCTGGACAAAAGTTGATTTCGTTGCCAGCTATGTTAAAGGGAACCACCGAAAAGGTGAAGCTCATTTGTGATCGTTTGAAGGCAGCATCGGATAGGCAAAAGTCTTACGCGGATTTGAAGCGTAAAGAGATTGAGTTCGCGGTTGGCGATCGTGTGTTCTTGAAAGTATCACCTTGGAAGAAGGTGATGAGGTTTGGGTGTAAGGGCAAGCTTAGCCCAAGGTTTATTGGACCATATGAGGTTGTGGAGCGTATTGGTCCTGTGGCATATCGGTTAAGATTGCCTTCGGAGCTGGAAAAGATACATGATGTGTTTCATGTCTTGATGTTGCGGAGGTACAAATCAGATCCTTCGTATGTGATGCCTGTTGAGGAGATAGAGTTGAATCCGGATCTGTCATATGATGAGGAACAAGTGAGGGTTCTGGATGTGAGCAGCAAGGTTCTTCGTGGCAAGACGATAGAGCTTGTGAAGGTGTTGTGGCGACACCAAGGAGTTGAGGAGGCCACGTGGGAATGCAAGGCGGACATGCTGAAGCAGTTTTCGCACCTTTTTCCTTCAGGTAAAATTTCGAGGACGGAATTTTCTAAGTGGGGGGAGAGTTGTAACGCCCTGGTTTTGGGCCTAGATGTTTTAGACATCGGATCGGACCGGTCAGGAACGGTTCGAATCGAGTTTGGTGATTTAAGGAAATCAAGGATCGAGATAGGATAAAAATATGGTAAAAATTGCTAAAATCCTCTAAAATTATGTTTAAGAGTTTGGTCAAATCAATTTTTCAAAAAGAGTTTCGGAAGAGGTACATTTTGGGTAGAGACCAAAATGTAAAGTTTCAAAATTATGGAAGCATGTGATTTTTAAAAGAGGAGCCAAAATCTTAGAATCTTTAGGGAGCTTTATGACAATTTAGCCATTCCTTAATATGACATGTGTTTTAAAAGGGGATTTTAAAGTGATTTAATAAAAGGATTTTTATTAAATTAAAATTAAAAAATTACAAAAATGAGATTTCACTTGACCTAACTACCTTTCTCTTGTCATTTTCAGCCAAACACAATTCTAACTACTTTTCTCCAGAATTCTTTTCTCCCAAACATTCTCTCAATATTTTCTAAACAAATTTCAAGAGTTCTTTCAAGTTCTTCAAGATTTTTTCTAAGGAAAACTTGTCATTCATCGAGGAAAGCAAGGATTGGAGGTAAATCCCGTTCTCAACCTTCAATCTAGGTTCTTTATTGAAATTCCCAAGATCTTTGGCTTCTAATTAATGTTTTTGGTTGAGTTTTCAACATAGTTTTTATTTGAGATTGAAATCTTGCAAAAATAAGATGAAACTCTTGATTTTCGGACTTGTTTGGTTAAACTCTGTTTTCGATTGATTTTAATTGAGTTTTGAGATGGTTAATATGTTGAAAAAAGGTTTTGTTGATATAGATCCTGAAATCCTTGAGATCCTTGAGTTTCTTGATAGTTCTAGTTGGGTTTTTGAGGTGAAACGTTGGAATAATGCTTGCTGGAGGTATAAGGAAGGGTTTAGGTTGATTTTAGATGTGTTTTAATGTTTATAATTGATTGGAAGTGAGGTATGTTGGCTGGGCATGGTTTTGGAAGCAATCGATTGGGTTTTCGATTGTTTCAGATGAGTAAATGCATTTTAACGCTTTGAGCGTGGTCTTGGAAGCTTAGTGTAAGTTTGGGTGAGCAACGAGTTGTGATTAGTTTCTGGTGTTGAAATGCATTTTAATGTATTTAGATCTCTATTTTGATGATGTGAAAACATGGGATCTTGATCCGAGAGCAAACGAGACGTTTTTGGAGGCTCCGAAAGAGTGATTTCTGTGTTGGCGAGCAAGCTTCGCGTATCGGTGAGTGGAAATGGATTTTCCAGCTTTGTAACGCTTTGAGCGTGGTCTTTGAAGCTTAGTGTAAGTTTGAAACACTTAGCTAAGCTCAAGGGTAAGCGATTCGAAAGTCTCTCTCGGAAATGTGCTATGTTTTGATGGAAATGCACCTAAGTTTAATGTGGTTTTGATTACAGTTTTAAAGCACGTTTTAAGCATGGTTGATGCTGGATTTTAATGCCATTTTGTTAAGGATGCACTTGGTATGTGATCCTTGGTTTTATGTGATAAATGCATTTGATATTAAGCATGTTTATGCTTGTGAAAATGACATTGTGTTTGTGCTTGTAAAACATTGGGATATTGATGTTAATGATTATATTGGCAAGTGATGGAAATTGTTCTTGGTTACTTTAATCGGATATAGTTAGCCGGCTATAGGATTGAGTGCACCATGAATAAAGTCGCCTTGGATGTTGAGGGGTTGTGATTGTGCCATAATCTCCATCCAAGTACCCTAACGATTGAGGCTAAGATCACAACGGTGAATGGTTTAATCCCGTGTGTGAGTCTTGTGGTATGTGTCCCGTACTCTCGTTAGTGGAATTATACAACTACCGATGAGTGATGTTGAGGGGTTATGATTGTGCCATTAATCTCTATCACGGGTGTTGAGGGGTTGTGATTGTGCCATTGATCTCCACCTTGTGTAGTCCGGTAGTATGTATGAAGCGTGTGGGACATCGCTTGTAATCCGCGTATCCAATTATGTCATTTGTTTTGATATGGTTTGAGAATTATCACTTGAGAGCCAATATAATGTTGATGATTAATGATTAAGCATGAGATGCTTGTAAATGATGCAAGAATGCATGTGATGCTTGGTTTAAGCATGAGCAAAGGAATTTGCTGTTGTTTTAATGATGCAATATGTATGTGGTTTTAAAAGTGCATTGAATTCTTAAATGATCAAGTTTTAAAGAAAGGCATGAGTTTACAAATGATGTTGCAAAGGTTTTATGGAATGCATCGATGAATGTTGTTTTAGCGATCCTTACTAAGCTATATACTTACGCTCATTTGTTTCATCAATGCAGAGAATTGAGCATTCAAGACAGCCCAATAGCAAGGGGATTCCAAGAGTTTTAACTAAACAATGTTTGTGGTTCATCTTTAGTGCAATAAGAGGCAATGGGTGTGATTTCTACTTTTTTGATCTGTTTGGAGATGTTGCTACCTTAAGCATGTTTGGTTTCTGATTTTGGACTTGTAATCGTCCTCTAATTGGTTTCATGGTTTGCTTATAGCGTTTTGCCTATGCTTTAGCATGTTTTCTTAAGCATGCTTGAATAACTAATGTTTCATCATGGTTTGATGTGCTTGATGAGTATGAATTATTGTTTGATGATGTTTACATGTCTAATAGGTAGATTATAACTTTTATGCATGATTTAAGCTTGTTTGTATATGATTAAGCATGTTTAAATGCCTTTGGAATGTGTCTTTCTGGTATGCGTATCGATACACGGGGAAGTGTATCGATACGCTAAGGCCAAATCCAAGCTTTTTGGTACAGGGGTATCGGTACGGATTGCCCGCGTATCGATACGCCCAAGCCAAGTTTGAAGGCCGTACCGATACGCGGGGAAGCGTATCGATACACCCTTCCCATTTTTTTCTACTGCCTTCCCGTGTATCGATACATGCTCAGGTGTATCGATACGAGTAGTTAAAATTCGGTTAAAAGTATCTTTTAAAGTCTTGAAATGTTACGTTTTGGTCCTTGAATGTTATTTGATCAATTGAATGAGTTTGGATGATCGGTTTGATCTGAAATTTGACGTGATGGCATGTCACATGACTATTTAAGGATCGGTAACTTTAAAATCTGAAAAGTCTCTGTATTTTCTATAATTTGCAAAATGGTCTCTAAAAGTCATAAGTATGCAATTAAACCCCTAATTGAACTCCGATCGATGTGTTGTTTCTTTCTAATGGTGTTGTTGATCACTTATGTTAATAATGTGCATCTAGTGAAGATAAAAGAAAAAAGGGTCGTCAATTGAGGTTGACTTTTACGAGTTGACTTTGATTTTCCCAGTGTAATCTTCTTAGTTCGGCTCGGGCGTCTAGGCCAGGCTAGGAGGGTTACATTAGAAGTAATAAACCTTTAATGGATTGATCTTGCTACAACTTTTGCCCCAAAAGATGGCTCATGTTTTATCTGTGTCGCTTTCTTGCAACTTTTGTTTAAATGTTTCCGACTCTCAAAATTGTGTCCTTTCCTCATCATACTTTTCATCAGTAAACAAGTACCGAGGCTACCTCATGTTATTCCTACACTTAAAGGATTAGTACCTCATAATAATACCCATGAAATCCTTTGCTTTTCTTGTATCTAATCAATTTATCTACAAGATGCTTGTTGAAACGATAAGTGAAAGGGTCAAAATAAATATTTAAATAAATTTAAGAAAATGGAACAATTTGATAAGTCATGGCAAACACGAGAAAATAAAATCAAAATTAGGCCCTTAAATATCAAATGCAGCAACGCATTTGAACCAAATTGACAAAGATCAACTCAACTGTGACCCCTTCCAATTTATTAGACTTTCGAGAGAAAAATTCCCATATTCTTAATTCTATCCCATTTTAGTGGCACCCTTTGCCTCACTAACTCATCATGCCCAATCCTTCCCTCTTTTCTGATCTCAATCAGACATTAGAAGTTTAGAAATCCTTGAAGAAAGGTTAACACTGATAAGCGAGATGTATTTTGAAGACAAACTCTTCTTACTCCAATACACGTATATGATCAAAAGCGATAACAAAGATATTTTTTGGGTTGATGACAAATGATATTTTTTCTTATTTTCGTTCTTTGTGAAGGGAGATGAAGGAATGCCAAATGTCCTCCCATATACGTATATCTTTGAAGAAAGGTTGTCTTCAGGTGGTATATGTTTTGGGTTATCACTTCATTCAAAGACCTTAGTCAATAATACTTGAGAGGAAAATTCAATTAGAGTTTGTATTTGGGATTTTTTTGTGATTCATGAACACTCATTAATGTCTTCCCGTTGGCCTAAATAAATTAGAAGAGTGCCACATTTCGAAATTGATCTCTAAATTTGATTCATGGCCACTCTAGTAAATAATATTCAGGGACCTGATAGAAAATGATAGAGATGATATATACATATATGAATGGGAGAACAAAAGCTAACCCATAACAAATAATAAATGAAATATTAAAAGAATCAAGGAATGTAAAATGTTTGTGATTTGAGAAAAATTATATAGGAAACAAGCATCGTAAACAAATAAATCAAAATAGCCTCCTTTACAAATAATCGGGGGTTTCCATTATCAAAACATAAATGTCCATTCCTGATGCGGCCACTGACTATTTGTTTAAAAAACATACAATCTTCCACAGAGTGATTGAAATCTCCACAAGAATAACCCCAAGCATTTATGATGCCATAAAAAGACATAAAACTTCGGTGGAACTGTCATCAACAAGTGTGTAACCCCCGTAGCCCGGCCTAGACGGTTGACCCGAACTACGAAGATTACACGGGGAAAACCAAAGTCAACCCGAAAGTCAACCTTGATTAACGACCCTTTTTTTTCTTTTTAATCTTGTCTAGATGCACATTAACCTTAGATGTGATCACACGAACACCATGCTCAAAGATCACAACCATCAGAGATCAAACAGGGACCCAATTGAACAAATTACAACTTTAGGGACCAAATTGTAATTTCTGAAAACTTTAAGGACTTAATCAGATTTTAAGTTACCAACTTAAAATTAATCATGTTTCATGCTTCTCTGCCAAATTTCAGCTCAAACGGACATCCCAAACTCATACAATTGCACAAACAAGATTCAGGACCAAAATGCAAACATTTTGAAACATTTAACCGCCCATGTCAGCCCCCAACGGTCACCCGTTCCGAAACAGGCCAAGCCCGTTCCGAAACACGGGGCCGTTCCGCAACGGGGGTCTGGCAGAATACTTTCCGTTTCGGAACGGTGGCACCCGTTTCGGACGCCTGGGTTCATGCAGGGCACCCGTTCCGAAACGGTGTCATCTGTTCCGAAACGCCTAGCCCAGATTGCTGCATTTTGCTCACTCAAACACACAATTTTTCATTCAAACATGCTCCAAAAGCCACCAAATTTTACCAGCATGCAATTCAACATAAACGAGACATACTTGCATCAACAATTCAACAGAAACACAACATATAAGAAAAGCCCCAAATCTATAGGCATGCTTCCTACACAAGCAACCATTTAGGCACAAACCTTCCAAAGCAATCTCATTTAAGCCAATTCATGTTCCAACAACATTAGCAACAACATTTAAACATTCTTGATCAAACATAAACGATCACATACACATAAACCCGAGAGATTCTATCCCATTGCCCTTATTAACTATAGCTATTCACCGAGACATACATCTCCATTGGAGTCCACCTTGAATCCCTTGCTCCTTGCTGTCCAAACTTCAAGAATCTGCATTGATGGACAAAAAGGAGCGTAAGCACATAATGCTTAGTGAGGAATGCTCAAAACCAAAACACCATCAATGCAGCAGGTCATTAAAACACTTATAAAACAAACCCGATTTGTTTACCAAAGCCATGTTTGAAAACCCTTTTCAACATCAAGCTCAAATCATGCATAAACACCATATGCCAAGCTTAAACAAATCCATGGAAAACACTCCCATTTCACAACATACCTTTCTTAAACTTGAAAGCCATATCAAGCAAGAAACCTTTAAAACCATAGCTCAAATATTCTATCACATGCATTTAACCAAGGCAACATAAAAACCATAACATCATCTCACATGCCTTTAAAAACAAGTCTTACAAGACTCCAATGCAACATAGATATTTCATGCTCACATGCATCATTTACCAAATGATAACCAACACTTGTTCAACTTAACAAGTAAACATGCATTCACTAGCATCATACACTTTTCATGCAACAATGCATCTTTTCAAGCATCTCATGCTTCACATGCAACCATGCATCATTTCAAGCATCTCATGCTTCACATGCAACCATGCATCATTTCAAGCATCTCATGCTTCACATGCAACCGTGTATCATTTCAAGCATCTCATGTTTCACATGCAACCATGCATCATTTCAAGCATCTCATGCTTCATTATGATCAAGAACATTACATTGGCTTCCAAGTGATCAACCGCATTCACTTTTCAACTCAACAACCCGATCGGATACGCGGATTCCGAGCGTTGTCCCTACGCTCCATACACCCTACCAATCCAAGGTCTCTGTTGAGTGTGTAAAAGTTCTATTATTTACACCCTTTTTAACCCATATTTCTGCTGCATTCAAGCATCATTGCATTGCATTTAGGTTAGTTTTCAATAAAACATCACAATTATATAAAAGGCACGGATTCTACTGAAAGATGGCTATTTTTGCAGGTATCTGTCACAGAAGATGTCGAAGGCAGGCGCAGGGCAGATAAGCAGGAGAGCTGAACTGGACAAGCAGCTGAAGAAGACGAACCTGTCATGGACCTGTCGTGACAGCATGGTGACAACAGATTTATGAAGAGGAAAAGTGAAGTGGACCTCGATAGATAGAGAAAAATCTGCTCGTCTGTCTTGTGGAAGCCGAATATTTTTCCAAGCCCCGGATCAAAAGATATGTCAAGCCAAAGCTCAAGGAGAGGAAATCCCTAAAAGCAAGGATGCGGCTGGAAAGTAGGAGTCTTTAGAGATTTAGTCTTTATTAGAATCTTACTTTTAATTAAAGTTGTAATCCTTGTTACATTAGATAACTTGAGCCCAAAGCTTATATAAGGGCATAGATTAAACCTAGGGCATAACCGATTACCCCATAACCGAAATCTAAACCCTGCCGTTTACCTGTCACCGATATGTTCTAAATTCCCCCTAGGGCTACGGGTTGTTTTGTAAAGTAGTTGCAAGGGTTGCTTTGTTTTAGGATTTTTCAAGTTCAATAAAATAAACTTCAAGTTCTTTTATCTTGGTTTTAATATCTTGCAAGAGCATCGGGAGAGCATTGTGAGGTTATCCATTTACTTAGCATCGGGAGAGTTAAGTATACGAAAGAGATAAGAGCGCGTTCTCTAGTTTATAGTTGAACCATCTCGTGCCTAGGGATAGGGCGAGGTTAAGTGGCTAAGGAAGAATTCATACACATCGGTGTTCATCCTTCGATTCACGCCGGGAGGTATCATCAAAGACGTGATCATCGACAGACTTGTGCCTAGGGATAGGGCAAGGCAGATCTGGGATTCTTGCAAAGCTTGAAGTACGGAGTTAGTGTTCGCTGCCGTGACAGCTAACAGACAGACGCCGCGACAGGTGCTGTCGGCGACGGGTGCGACGACAGAACTGGAGATCCTAAGCAATTCAATACCTGCACTACCGAGCAACTCAATACCAGCCCATTCTCTTTATCTTGATATCTTACTTCTTTTATTTGCGTTTTCCTTACTATTTTCGTGACAATTCTCTCAAACTATTTCTTTTACTTCGTGCAGTGAAATAAGGTGAAGTCATTAGCCCAATCCCTGTGGAGACGATATCCGATACTTCGTATCACTTTACTACTTGCGTCGTGTATACTTGCATTATAATTGCGATAGACTATTTTACACGCAACAAGTTTTTGGCGCCGTTGCCGGGGATTGGCAACATAACTACACCTTTCTTTCCTTGCACTTTTTGTTTTTATTTTCGTTTTTGTTTTTGTTTTTATTTTTATTTTCTTTAATTTTTCTTTTGTGTTTTAAACTCTTGCTTTTCACAAGGTTTTCTTGTTTATGCGCAGATCGAAAAGAGGTGAAGATCCTGAGTATAAATTAGATCCGGAGATCGAACGTTCCTTTAATCTCAAGAAACAGATTCGCCACCTCTTAGACCGAAACGAATACCTTGAGAAACAGCTAGAGCAGATGGCCCGTAATCAGCCTGTCGGTGATGATGTACCGCCTGTCGGTGACCCGCCCGCGGCAGGTGGACGACGGTCATGTCGTGACTACATGCTGAACGATCATGTAGAGCTGGAGACCACGCTGCCGGATATTGATGTTGACAACTTCGAGCTTAAACCTGTCATGTTTAGTATGATCAACAACGTCGGGCAGTTTAGTGGTTCTGCGACAGAAGATGCTAGGGAGCATCTCAAAACGTTCCAGGAGATCTGTGGTTCGTTTAGACTGCCAGGAGTTAGTCCGGAGATACTGAGGCTTCGGTTATTTCCCCATTCATTGAGGGACAGAGCTAAAACTTGGTGGAATAAACTTACACCGGGTTCTATTATGACTTGGGCAGATTTAACTCGTGAATTTTTGTCTCGTTTTAATCCTTCACATTTAGCTGAGCGATTACGTAATGAAATTGCTACTTTTCAACAGGAAGATGACGAGCCAATGCACGAGGCCTGGGACAGATTCACAACTCTTCTTCGAAACTGCCCAATGCATGGATTCCCCGTCTAGAATCAGGTAACTAAGTTTTATAATGCTGCTAACTTACAAACTCGCATTCGAATTGATTCTGCAGCAAATGGACTATTATTGGATAAAGATCCGGACGAGGCCCTGCAAGTTTTGAAACATCTGGCTAAGAATGAGGAGCAGTTTCCAACCGCTAGAAGAGGAGGTAAACGGGTACTTGCTGTCAAGGACTATGAGGCCGACAACACTATGAAATCGCAAGTAGCATTCCTTACTAAAGCCATGAAAAAGTTATTGAATGATGATGAACTACAAGGATTTGCTGTCGAGGAAGTTTGTGCTACTTGTGAGGGAAATCATAGTAGGGATGAGTGCCCGATAAATATAGAAGAGGGAAAATATGTTGGAAATTACAAGCCGAACTACAATTCCAACAACTATAATCCCAATTGGAGGAAGGATCCCAAATTCTCCTGGAGTAACCCAAACAACGCTCTGAATCCACAAGCGCATAATCAGAATCAGGGGGGTCCTAGATTGTTGACGCGACAGCATCTGCCGCAGAACCTGCCACCTCAGCAACAACAGCAGCCACCACCTGCCACGAGTAGTATATTGGAGCAGACTCTGGCCACCTTTATGTCTCAGACTGGTACGTATATGGAGAATATTAATCAGTTTGTCAAGAAGACGGAAAACTTCATGGATGAAACCAAGATGAGGATGACAAACCATGAGGCTACCTTGAAATCTCTAGAGACACAAATGGGTCAGGTGTCGCAGCATATTAAGTCAAGGCAGAATGGAGGTTTTCCTAGCAATACTGAAAATGCTAGACCACCCCCACATGAGCAATGTAAGGCAATTACTACTAGGAGTGGGAAAAAGTTACCAGGGCCGGAAAAAGAAGCTGAAACAGAAAAGGAACCTGCCTTGGATAAACCTGCCAAGGAAGCTGCCCCGACAGGTGATAAACAGACTGCTGCCGATGAGCCTGTCACGACAGCAGAAGCGATAGAGGAGAAGAAAGATGAATACCGTCCTCAGAATCGCATGCAGTGGGAAGGACGCATTGCTGATTACCGTCCTCCACCACCTTTTCCGCAACGGATACAGCAAGCTAAGCATGAATCTCAACTTAAAAAGATTTATGATATTTTTAAACAGGTTCATATTAATATTCCGTTATTAGATGCTGTTAGGGAGATGCCCGGTTACGCTAAATTTCTCAAGGATGTTATGTCGAAAAAATCTAAACTTGGGGAATTTGAAACGGTAAAGATGACAGAAGGTTGCATGAGTATTCTTCATCGGCAGCCACCCCAGAAAAAGAAGGATCCAGGGAGCTTCATCATACCTTGCGTAATTGGTGACAGATTTGTGGGTAAGGCATTATGTGATCTTGGTGCTAGTGTTAATCTAATGCCCAAATCTGTTTTTCAGAAACTAGGTATTGGCAAGGCGCGGCCCACGGCAGTTACCCTACAGCTAGCCGACCGCTCTTACGTTCACCCCGAGGGAAAAATTGAAGATATTTTGGTAAGAGTGGATAAGCTTATATTTCCTGCTGACTTTCTTATTTTAGATTGTGAGGCAGATGAGAACGCACCAGTCATCCTTGGGCGACCCTTCTTAGCCACGGGAAGATCATTGATTGATGTGGAGAAAGGAGAACTCACCATGTGCGTGAACGATCAAGAAATTAAGTTGAATGTTCTCCAGGCAATGAAACATGCTGATGTGGATGAGGAATGCAAGGCCATCATTGAGGTGACCTTTGATCAACCCTGCATCAGGTCGGGCTGCCGTGATATAAAATTTGGTCACTGCTGCGACAGCCATCTACAGACCTGTCACGACAGCAATGACGACAGCAACGACGACAGCACCAACGACAGCGACTCCTCTGAATCCGATACATCCGATACTGAAGGTCATGAGGAGGTAGACTGGTTAGACCATCGTCCAGGTAAGTTATTCGAACCTTTGAATTACACTTCGAATAACCATTTAATCCAAAAGCCATATACTATTGAACCACCTGTCTTAGAACTTAAGCCCCTGCCAGGGCAGCTTAAATATGCTTATCTTGGTTGTGATGACACACTGCCCGTAATCATCTCTGCTAAGCTGCCGCAGGAACAGGAACGACAGCTGATCGACATGTTAAGGCAGCACAAGAAGGCGATTGGATGGATGATAGCAGACATTCAAGGTTACAATCAAATCGCTATTGCACCAGAGGATCAAGAGAAAACGACTTTCACCTGCCCCTACGGAACATACGCGTTTAGGAGGATGCCGTTTGGACTCTGTAATGCACCTACCACTTTCCAAAGGTGCATGATGGCTATATTCTCCGACATGGTTGAGGACTTCCTTGAGATTTTCATGGATGATTTTTCTGTCTTTGGAGACGATTTTGAGAGCTGCCTCGGCAACTTACAAAAGGTACTTGAAAGATGTGAAAAAACTAATCTTGTTTTAAATTGGGAAAAATGCCACTTTATGGTGGATGAGGGGATAGTTCTTGGCCATAAGATTAGCTGCCGTGGGATAGAAGTCGACAGGGCTAAAATAGAGGTAATTGAGAAGCTGCCGCCGCCAATCACAGTCAAGGGCATTAGGAGTTTTCTAGGGCATGCTGGTTTTTATAGGAGATTTATTGCAAATTTCTCAAAAATCACAAAGCCCCTATGTCATCTCTTAGAACAGAACCGACCCTTTGACTTTAATGAAGAATGTACTGAAGCATTCAAGGTTCTGAAGGAAAAGCTAGTGACAACCCCATAGTACAGCCACCAGACTGGACACAACCATTTGAGATCATGTGTGATGCCAGTGACTATGCTGTCGGGGCAGCACTTGGGCAGCGCAAGGACAGGCTGTTTCATGTCATATACTACGCCAGCAAAACATTGAATGATGCCCAAGTGAACTATACCACCACAGAAAAGGAGCTGTTAGCTGTGGTGTTCTCCATCGACAAGTTTCGTTCTTACATACTTGGGACGAAAGTAATAGTGCACACCGACCATTCTGCCCTTAAGTACTTGTTCGCAAAGAAAGATGCAAAGCCTAGGTTGATACGATGGATCTTGCTATTACAAGAATTCGACCTTGAGATCAAAGACAAAAAGGGGACAGAAAATCAGATGGCAGATAACTTGTCGAGGTTGGAGAAGGGACAGAGTCTACCATTCGATGAGACACACATACTGGAGACCTTCCCAGATGAGCAGCTCTTTGCTGCCGCAATCGCTGTCGCGACAGCCATGGCGGCAGGTAAGTCTTCTGACCTTCCTTGGTATGCTGATTTCGTTAATTTTATAGTTAGCGGAATATTTCCTTATGATCTTAATTATCAAGCCAGGAAGAGGTTCCAAAATGATGTTAAGCATTATTATTGGGACGAACCTCTTATTTTCAAAATGTGCGCAGATCAGGTTATAAGGAGGTGTGTACCACAAGAAGAACAAGAAGACATTCTCCATCACTGTCATGCTTCACAATATGGAGGACACTTAGGAGGCAACAATACTGCTGCCAATGTGCTGCAGTCAGGGTTCTACTGGCCGACACTATATAAAGATGCACAGGACTTTTACAAGAACTGTGACAGGTGCCAGCGGACAGGTAACATCTCGAGGAGAAACGAGATGCCACTGCAGAACATCCTTGAAGTCGAGATCTTCGACGTTTGGGGGATTGATTTTATGGGACCTTTTCCATCTTCATGTGGAAATCTTTACATCCTCCTAGCAGTGGATTATGTCTCCAAATGGGTAGAAGCAATCGCAACTCAAAAGAATGATGCCAAAACGGTCCAAAAGTTTTTGCACAAAAACATCTTTTCTAGATTTGGCATCCCTAGGGCGATTATCAGTGATGAAGGGAGACATTTCGATAATAGGGTAATTGCTGCCGCCTTGAAGAAATATGGTGTCAAGCACAGGATCGCGACAGCATACCACCCACAGACCAATGGACAGGCTGAGATATCCAACAGGGAAGTGAAGAACATTCTTGAAAAAATGGTTAAACCAACTAGGAAAGATTGGTCTCTACTTCTGAATGATGCATTATGGGCATACAGGACAGCTTTCAAAACTCCATTGGGCATGTCTCCATACCGTTTAATTTATGGGAAAACCTGTCACCTGCCTGTCGAGATAGAGCACAAGGCATATTGGGCAATCAAGGCAGTAAACATGGACTTGGACAAGGCAGGCCAGAAAAGGCTGTTAGATTTGAATGAGATCGATGAAATACGGACGATGGCCTACGACAACGCAAGAATATACAAGGAGAAAACAAAGAAGTGGCATGACAAGAAGTTGCTGCCACGTCAGTTCTGCCCAGGGCAGCTTGTGTTGTTGTTTAATTCTAGGTTGAAACTCTTCCCATGGAAGCTTAAATCTAGATGGTCTGGCCCGTTCCAAGTGGTTCAAGTTTTTCCCCATGGTGCCATTACAATTCAATCATTAAAGGACGGGCACCAATTCAAAGTCAATGGACAACGCCTCAAGCATTATCAGGGGACTGAAGCCCCAAGAATACAGGAAGTGGTTACTTTAGGTGATGCCCCACAAGGCATCCCAAATTTAACCTAATTTTTATTTTTATTTATTTTATTATTTATTATTATTTATTAGGAAATTAGGTTTATTTCATTCGAATAACGTTTTGTTTTTCTAATTTCAGTTTTTAGGAAATAAAAGAGTCAAGAAGAAAAGGAGAAGTGACCCAAGCCCACCGCCCATCCATCAGCCCAATAAAGCCCATTTATGATAACCTGTCGTTTCAGCTGCCGGCGCAGACGGACTTGACAGGCTGTCAACAGGCTGACACTGCAGACGCAGAAGCGTGCGGCAGACGCACAGCAGACGCATAAATGCGTGTCAGACGCGTCAGACACGCTACATTCAATCTGCCGCCCCGTTATTCCCGCCTGCCGTTGCGGCATTAATTGGGCAGCTACTCGACCGCTATATAAACCCCTTCCCCTTTTCATTTTTCATCACTTCTGATTTTTTCTCTCTTATTATTCTCCTCTAGTTTTATCTATTTTCTTCCTTTTTTTCAGCCCTTGCAACCAATATGTCATCACGACAAACCCATCAGAACGCTGCTGCCGCTTCTTCTTCAGCAGCAACATCCCCGTTCGCTAAAAAGGAGCTATGGGAAGAGCGTGGCTTTATATACAACAGAGATGCCCCCCATATGGGACTCCGGCCGTTCATCATACAGGCCATAACAGCACAACTTTGGGAGGATTTTGCCGAGCAGCCGGCAGATCTTAATGATACTTTGGTCCGAGAATTTTATGAGGCCATCGACAGCAAAACGACGACATCTGTCACCGTCCGAGGAGTGGCAGTTCCCTTCACCGCCAGCAGCATCAACCATGTGTTCGGCCTCTTCTTTGGCCCCAATGATGATGCTCACCAACAATTTTGGGACACCCTCGACGCTGCTGGACATGATGCTGTCATGAGGGAGTTGACAGAGGCGGGAACGACATGGAGCACCAGTAAGAAGAACCCCAACTCCGTCAATAGGGCGCAGCTACTCCCTGAGGCAAAACTATGGAACGCTTTCATCAAAAAGCGTATCCTGCCCTCGTCCCACCACACGACAGTCAACCGACAGCGGCTGGCCCTTATCCACTCCATTATGCACAACAGGCCCATCAATGTGGGCAGATACATGAGGGACAGCATCCTCGACTGTGCTTTCCGCACAGACTCACGACTCTGCCTGCCGTTCACCATCACCGCCCTCTGCCGCTGTGCTGCCGTACCAGAGGAGCCCTCCGACAAAATCAAGAAGGGCAGCGGCTGGACAGACAACAATATCTCCAGCCTCATGGAGGTCATAGTCGTATCGCCACTCAATGCCTTCGACCCCAACGCCCCTCCTACTGATTCCGATGATGAACCTGCCACCGAACCTGCCCCAGAAGCTGCCACCAACACCGCTCCGGCAGATCAGAACGCCCACATCCTTGCTGCCATCCTGAGGGTAGAGGAGCGCCAAATTGGTTTGATGACCTTTATCCGTGACTTCTCCAATGCAACGGTAAATTTCATCACTAATACTTTGAATTATTCGGATGTCATCTTCCCTACCTTCCCCGCCCATTATTTCAATATCCCCTCCCCCACTCCCACACCACCTGTCTCTCCCCACGGAGAATCTGCCTCCTCCACACCATCCCCTGCCCCGACGGCAGCCGGCAGCCCTCCGGCAGACACCTCCCCTCGAGGAACCAAGCGAGCTGCCACTGATGACAGCCCTCTTGTCCGGAGGAATTTGGACAGCGACTTCACATGGGTCAAACGTATTAAGCACGTGGCAAACAAGAGAAGGCTGTCCAAAGCCATCACAACCAGCACATCATGGGACAGCGGCAGCAGTTCCGATGTCCGACTAGTGGAGCCACCTGCCCCTCAACCTGCCGATGAACCTGCCCTTCAACAGACTGATGAACCTGTTGATCAACCTGCTCCGGAACCTGCCCAGCCCCCTCCACAGCGCAGACGCCGCCATCAGATCCGCGTCAGCAGCAGCAGCGAGGACAGCGAATAAAAATTTAAGTTTTTATTATTTTTTTCCTTTACTGCTGCCTGCCTTTATATTTTGTGATGTACTTTGTTTTTCTTTCTTTTATTTTTCATATCATTTTGCATTGAGGGCAATGCAACCCTCGAGTTTGGGGGTGGCAACCCTCCATTCTAATGGAGTCTTAGTACATCTTTTATTAATTGTTGTGTTATTTATTTATGTTTTTTTTAAAAAAAAAATTAAACTGTTGGCTTAAAACTGTGAAGTTAACTTACCTGTCATGACGGCTCTGTCGTGGCAGCATCTTTAGGACAGGTTAAGGAAAAGTTTAGAGCCTTTCTATAGTTCTGAAAACTTAAACACTTTTGTGACTGTTATATTGCTTGGATTTCTTTTAGCCAAACTAGAATAGGAAGCTTAGAACATGGATAGCCCCTAGAGGTGCCTAACACTGGCTCTAGGAAAGAAGTTTAGCAAAAGAAAATCAAAAACCTAGAGGTGCCCGAAACCGGCTCTAGGAAGCTAACTAGAGGTGCCCGAAACTGGCTCTAGAAAAACTTAGCTTGAAAATAGAAGAAAAAGAAGCATGAAAATATGCCTTCTAAAAAAATAAACTTTGGCATAAAAATTCAAGTTAAGGAGTTGAATATTCTAGTGAAACTAAGAGAGTCTTAGCATATAACTGTTCACAAGCATGCACACACTGCACGAGAGCTATAGGGAGATTCCGGACAGATCCTAACCTTTCCGACAGGTTGCTGCCGCCATAGAGAATGAGCGACAGGTAAGGGACAGTTCACTGTTTGAAGGCCAACACAAAAATTTTCAGTTTTCTTTTAAGTCTTCATTGCTTGAGGGCAAGCAAAAACTTGAGTTTGGGGGTGTGTTGAGTGTGTAAAAGTTCTATTATTTACACCCTTTTTAACCCATATTTCTGCTGCATTCAAGCATCATTGCATTGCATTTAGGTTAGTTTTCAATAAAACATCACAATTATATAAAAGGCACGGATTCTACTGAAAGATGGCTATTTTTGCAGGTATCTGTCACAGAAGATGTCGAAGGCAGGCGCAGGGCAGATAAGCAGGAGAGCTGAACTGGACAAGCAGCTGAAGAAGACGAACCTGTCATGGACCTGTCGTGACAGCATGGTGACAGCAGATTTATGAAGAGGAAAAGTGAAGTGGACCTCGATAGATAGAGAAAAATATGCTCGTCTGTCGTGTGGAAGCCGAATATTTTTCCAAGCCCCGGATCAAAAGATATGTCAAGCCAATGCTCAAGGAGAGGAAATCCCTAAAAGCAAGGATGCGGCTGGAAAGTAGGAGTCTTTAGAGATTTAGTCTTTATTAGAATCTTACTTTTAATTAAAGTTGTAATCCTTGTTACATTAGATAACTTGAGCCCAAAGCTTATATAAGGGCATAGATTAAACCTAGGGCATAACTGATTACCCTATAACCGAAATCTAAACCCTGCCGTTTACCTGTCACCGATATGTTCTAAATTCCCCCTAGGGCTACGGGTTGTTTTGTAAAGTAGTTGCAAGGGTTGCTTTGTTTTAGGATTTTTCAAGTTCAATAAAATAAA
This sequence comes from Hibiscus tridactylites, assembly GCA_958450335.1. Lineage (NCBI taxonomy): Eukaryota > Viridiplantae > Streptophyta > Magnoliopsida > Malvales > Malvaceae > Hibiscus > Hibiscus tridactylites. The sequence continues at coordinate 80,193,780 of OY288267.1, forward strand.
CTTCAAGTTCTTTTATCTTGGTTTTAATATCTTGCAAGAGCATCAGGAGAGCATTGTGAGGTTATCCATTTACTTAGCATCGGGAGAGTTAAGTATACGAAAGAGATAAGAGCGCGTTCTCTAGTTTATAGTTGAACCATCTCGTGACTAGGGATAGGGCGAGGTTAAGTGGCTAAGGAAGAATTCATACACATCGGTGTTCATCATTCGATTCACGCCGGGAGGTATCATCAAAGACGTGATCATCGACAGACTTGTGCCTAGGGATAGGGCAAGGCAGATCTGGGATTCTTGCCAAGCTTGAAGTACGGAGTTAGTGTTCGCTGCCGTGACAGTTAACGGACAGACGCCGCGACAGGTGATGTCGGCGACGGGTGCGACGACAGAACTGTAGATCCTAAGCAATTCAATACCTGCACTACCGAGCAACTCAATACCAGCCCATTCTCTTTATCTTGATATCTTACTTCTTTTATTTGCGTTTTCCTTACTATTTTCGTGACAATTCTCTCAAACTATTTCTTTTACTTCGTGCAGTGAAATAAGGTGAAGTCATTAGCCCAATCCCTGTGGAGACGATATCCGATACTTCGTATCACTTTACTACTTGCGTCGTGTATACTTGTACTATAATTGCGATAGACTATTTTACACGCAACAGTCTCCCAAATGGACTTTTAAACACCATTTGACCTTACAAGCCTAAGGTTCCCATGTATGGACTTTTAAACACCATACAACCTTAGCTTTTACCGAGGTTCCCATGCATGGACTTTTAAACACCATACAACCTCAACATGCACAAGGTTTCCCCGTATGGACTTTTAACCACCATACAACCTTTGCATAACCGATTGGTAGTTGTATAAATCACTAACGAGATCCGGGACACCCCACACAAGATCCACACATGGACTTAACACTGCCATTCTGATCTTAACAAGCACAAGGTTCTCACATATGGACTTTTTACCACCATATAACCTTTGCTTAACCAAGGTCCTCGAATGGGCAACAACCTCTATTATGACCTCATCTCGTTAGGATACTTGAAGGGAGCTTATCCGGTCCACTCTTGACCACTCCACCTCCAAGGCGACTTAATTCACGGTGCACCCAATCCTATAGCCGGCTAACTATATCCGATCAACAAACCAAGAACCATTTACATCACTTGCCAATATAACCATCTTACCATATTAATCCAATGTTCCACATGCATAAACATAATGCAAAACCATCACAACATTAGCCCAATGATTCACATGCATAACCAATATGCAAAACCATTACCTCATTAATCCAATGATTCACATGCATAACCAATATGCAAAAGGTAACATTTACCATCATCAATTCACTGTTTTAAAGCATCATACAAAGCCATTGATCAACATGCAACACTATGCATCAAAACCACATTTACCATATACAAAACCAAGGATCCCTTACCTTGAGCATCCTTCTCAAATGGCTTTCAAAACCAGCATTAAACCATGCTAAAAACATGCTTACAAAACAGAATTAAACCATGCAAAACACATGCATTTCAATCATCAACCACATTGGCTTTTAAAACCAAATCACAACACAATTCAAGAGCAAAAATCCATTTACTTACTCTTGAGCTTAGCAAAGTTGTTTAGACTTAAACTAAGCTCCCAAAACCTTCAAACCTTGGTTTAAAAGCTGAAATCCCAACTTCACTCACCGATAACCAAAACAAGACTAGCCAACAAGCCTTCCAAGTATCCGAAACCTTCCGCAAACACCTCCAAAGCTCACGGATCAAACTCCCCTGTTTCAAGCACACAAAAACAGAACATTAATGCATCCTTATGCATTAAAACACCAGCAACAACAACACAACTCGCTGCTCATCACAAATCTAACAATTTGGCTACCAAACACAACCGAAATCACCTCCAAACACTTCCAAAACTTAACCCAGCCAAGATCCATCACTTCTAACCATTTTTATACATCAATTAACATCCAAAATGATCACAACCACGTCCTTATACCTCCAGGTATAACAGATCACCAAAAACACTCCAAAAACAACCAAAAACTCAAGCCAAACTTAGGAAATTCAACCTATCTGGGATTGCATTGATTAAACCTCAACTTCTAATCAATTTAGCATTCATTTAACATCATTTTGACACTCCAAAACACTGCCCAAACAGATCACACGAAAATTTCACCAAAATCACCAAATCTTGCATTTTAGCCAAAAATCAAGATCTCAATTGAAAAGCCATTAACAAAACATAAATCAAGGATTGAGAACTTAGGAATTTCAGTAAAGAACTGATAGTTTAGAGGAGAAGGACGTTCTTACCTCCAAACTTGAATTTCTCCATTTTAGAGCCAAAAAGCTTGATGAAACAACTTGCAAATTGAGAGGTTTTGTTGATGAGATGATTAGGAATCAAATGAGAGTTGAAATGAGAGATTTAGATGTCAAAATCAGAGAAGGAAATCTGGAGAATTGTGTTTGGGTTGAGAGAAAATGAGAGAAAAGGAAAATTGAGAGAAAATGGAAAGTTAGTTAAGAAATTGGTTAAAATGATTTCCCTCCCTTTCTTAATCTTTAAAAATCAGAATAAAGCCTTAAAATATCTTAGAAAAATCTGGAGAAATCCTTTTTGGAATAATAGCTCCTTAAAGATTCAAAGTTTCAATCCTTTATAAAACTGTCCCGCAACTTTCAAAAATTACATTTTGGTCACTAGCCAAAATGTCAACCTTCCGAACCTCATTTTCCAAAATTGATTTCACAGTTCACTTATATATATTAAAAGATGATTTTAGAACATTTTTCCATATTTTTAATGCAACCCGAACTAGGATTTCCTAAATTCACTCTTACATATTCGATCAGCACTTTGACCGAACCGGTCAACGCCCAAAACTTCTGAGCCCAAAACCGGGGCGTTACAACTCTCCCCCCCTTAGGAAATTTTGTCCTCGAAATTTCAACCGGCGAAAAGAGAACCACAACCTTCTCAAAGCAACACACAAGACAACACAACCGCCTCAACCTCACTGAACACATTCCACACAAAACCTCCACCATACACTGTTCACAAATCCAAACTCTCAAGGGTAACCACGACTTAACCTTCCACATAACCGGACTGTACACAATCCCAACATCAACCTGAGAAACTTCAGCTCTTACAGCAGACAACACTGTAACACACAACTCCCAAGACTTGTCTACACAAAGACAACCACCAAACCAATTCAGCCACTAGGCAACCTCTCTGCTTCTAAAACTCTTGCAACTCCCAAACCTCTTCCAAAGATTTTCCCAACAAGCAAAAATCCTTAAACATCAACTGTTTACTCAAGCTCTTCAACGAAGCTGACAATCCTTCACATCCGCCACAACCATTACCATAACAGCTCACCAGGACTACTCACCCCAAATACCAAAAATTACATCACATCCCCCAACTTGAATCCGTCAGCCGCTCCACACACCACAAGCTGACTTCAAACGGAACTTTCTTAACCACAACCAGCCTACCACTTCTCACAAGAACCCAAACAACCTACGAAAGCCTTCGATCTTTCACAGCCCTTTCACTACAAACTTCAACCAGAACACTTGCGTTACCAGAACATTACCTAACCAAAACACACATAACAGCTTCTGATCTCCTCAAAGGTTGCTAAGAACCAACACAACCCTTTCACAACAACTTAAAAGCTAAACTACCTCAGCACTTGGGAACACAACCTTAAACTGCAACATCACTTAGCACCAAGGAACTACCACTTCCACTTAGCTAAACAAACCACTTAACCGATACTAACCTCAACCGATACCCTTCACCACCAAACCACCACACTCTCTGAGCATCAAGACTATCCTTCTACCAACCGGCTATACCACTCTCACTATCACTAGCAACTAGTTTAACAAACTCCAACACTTCTAGCTCTCACTCAGCACCAAACAACCTCTAAAAACCCATCATCTCACCTAATCCAACCACAACACTAACAAATTCGATTAGTTATTAGCGAGCGTGAACATCGTATGCATGATCACCTACATGCCCTATCAATGCCTGATGTACATGTATGCAAAACCTCTAGTGTCATGCCACATGTATGCATGGACCAACATATATAATATAGCATATAACAATGATTTTAACTGTGCATGTATGCCAGTTCACACCCTCCAATAACATCCTCAAAATCTGTCTAAGAACAACCTCCTAACTCACCTTTAACTTATCTAACTCCATCATACCAACAGCCATTAACCACAAGATACTCACCCAAGCCTTCTTCACACCCAAGATATTACCAAACCACAACTACCACTACTCCAAACATACTAGCAACAAGACTAGACTTACCACACAAGGAAAACCAACAGAACCCAAACCAAGGTAACTAAAGCAAAGATCACTTAACAAGGTTACCTGAAAACACAACACCATCCTGAAGCTTCATCAGACGAGCTCTCTTCCTTGCGGAACCATCATCCTCCTGCCGCACCATTGCAGCACCAGCTAACACACCAGGGTCACCACCAACTCCTTGCGGTAAAGAACCTTGGCTATTCCGAGCCAACATCAAACAATCACGTCTCATGTGTCCAGCAGACCCACATTTCCAGCAACTCTCCTTTCCCACACTCTTCACAACTTCCTGCTCTTTCTGCCACCTCTGAACCTTGCCTCGGTCGTGCCCACGACCTTTCTGAGACCCTTTGGCTATCACTAAAACTGACCTCACTCCATGTGGACAATCACGCTTAACATGCATCTTAGAACCACAATTCCAGCAAACACCTACGCCCCAACAACTTCCAACATGTTGCCCTTCACAACGGTCACACACAGATGGCTGAGCTTCTACTCCTTGCTCAAGCAACACTTGCTCACCAACAGCACTACCTTCACATTGCTTAACCCTTGGAAACTTCTCTCCAAGATATCTCCCATAAAAGGCCGATACAAAGAAATCCCAATCAATATCAGGAATATGTGACGCCACAGCCACAGATGTCCACCAGACACACGCATTTTCCAACATCAGAGAAACAACACTCCCCAGCTTACAGGCATAATCACAGCCTTCCCGATCCAAGATCAGAATCACACTGGCCAACCAGGCCTCAAACATCTCCGGTGTAGAACCATGATATTCCACAGCACCCAAGTCAAGCAAACGCTGCTTCGGCAAACCCACACATCTAGCCAGCACATCCACTGATTTTACCTTTACCTCAGCCTGAGAGGTTCCCAACACCTCCTGAACAACAAATAATGAACTTTTCATCACAGGACCAGCTTCTTTCCCTTGCCTTACCATCTCAACTCCAGACACAGAAGACTGAGACAAAACACCTTTACAAAAGGGTGAATTCCTTGCCTTAACAACCTGCCCCAAGGCAGCAACCATCTCACTCAACCGCCATTCTTTCATCAACTTTGTCATACCACTAACAACAACAAACATACAATCACAACAAGCAAACAAACCAGTTAGACCAGCATTAAGCAAGGATTCAAACTCCAACTCCGAATAACACAATAGCTATATTAATAAGGCAATGGGTATCCCGAATCCTCCCCTTTACATGACATAACAGTCAACACAACATGGATATCACAACATCAAGCATATCAACAACATACCTTGATCATGCTTACACCAAACAACATCCAATTGCACCAGCATATTAGCAACATATCATGCTCAAAACACATTCACCATGCATATCATCAGCTCATAGCATCAGCACATATCCACATAAACTCAACCAAGATTCATAACCACAAAACATGCTTGCATACATCAGCAACATGCTCAGAAACATCAACAGCGTACTCAAAAACACATGTCTCAACCAACTTTCAACCACACAACAAGGTAAACATCAAACACACATCACAACAACTTACCGTTTTCCCCAACCTTCGCAACTCAGCTCTGATACCACCAAATGTAACCCCCGTAGCCCGGCCTAGACGGTTGACCCGAACTACGAAGATTACACGGCGAAAACCAAAGTCAACCCGAAAGTCAACCTTGATTAACGACCCTTTTTTTTTCTTTTTAATCTTGTCTAGATGCACATTAACCTTAGATGTGATCACACAAACACCATGCTCAAAGATCACAACCATCAGAGATCAAACAGGGACCGAATTGAACAAATTACAACTTTAGGGACCAAATTGTAATTTCTAAAAACTTTAAGGACTTAATCAGATTTTAAGTTACCAACTTAAAATTAATCATGTTTCATGCTTCTCTGCCAAATTTCAGCTCAAACGGACATCCCAAACTCATACAATTGCACAAACAAGATTCAGGACCAAAATGCAAACATTTTGAAACATTTAACCGCCCATGTCAGCCCCCAACGGTCACCCGTTCCGAAACAGGCCAAGCCTGTTCCGAAACACGGGGCCGTTCCGCAACGCGTTCCGCAACGGGGGTCTGGCAGAATACTTTCCGTTTCGGAACGGTGGCACCCGTTTCGGACGCCTGGGTTCATGCAGGGCACCCGTTCCGAAACGGTGTCGTCTGTTCCGAAACGCCTAGCCCAGATTGCTGCATTTTGCTCACTCAAACACACAATTGATCATTCAAACATGCTCCAAAAGCCACCAAACTTTACCAGCATGCAATTCAACATAAACGAGACATACTTGCATCAACAATTCAACAGAAACACAACATATAAGAAAAGCCCCATATCTATAGGCATGCTTCCTACACAAGCAACCATTTAGGCACAAACCTTCCAAAGCAATCTCATTTAAGCCAATTCATGTTCCAACAACATTAGCAACAACATTTAAACATTCTTGATCAAACATAAACGATCACATACACATAAACCCGAGAGATTCTACCCCATTGCCCTTATTAACTATAGCTATTCACCGAGACATACATCTCCATTGGAGTCCACCTTGAATCCCTTGCTCCTTGCTGTCCAAACTTCAAGAATCTGCATTGATGGACAAAAAGGAGCGTAAGCACATAATGCTTAGTGAGGAATGCTCAAAACCAAAACACCATCAATGCAGTGGGTCATTAAAACACTTATAAAACAAACCCGATTTGTTTACCAAAGCCATGTTTGAAAACCCTTTTCAACATCAAGCTCAAATCATGCATAAACACCATATGCCAAGCTTAAACAAATCCATGGAAAACACTCCCATTTCACAACATACCTTTCTTAAACTTGAAAGCCATATCAAGCAAGAAACCTTTAAAACCATAGCTCAAATATTCTATCACATGCATTTAACCAAGGCAACATAAAAACCATAACATCATCTCACATGCCTTTAAAAACAAGTCTTACAAGACTCCAATGCAACATAGATATTTCATGCTCACATGTATCATTTACCAAATGATAACCAACACTTGTTCAACTTAACAAGTAAACATGCATTCACTAGCATCATACACTTTTCATGAAACAATGCATCTTTTCAAGCATCTCATGCTTCACATGCAACCATGCATCATTTCAAGCATCTCATGCTTCACATGCAACCATGCATCATTTCAAGCATCTCATGCTTCACATGCAACCGTGCATCATTTCAAGTATCTCATGTTTCACATGCAACCATGCATCATTTCATGCATCTCATGCTTCATTATGATCAAGAACATTACATTGGCTTCCAAGTGATCAACCACATTCACTTTTCAACTCAACAACCCGATCGGATACGCGGATTCCGAGCGTTGTCCCTACGCTCCATACACCCTACCAATCCAAGGTCTCCCAAATGGACTTTCAAACACCATTTGACCTTACAAGCCTAAGGTTCCCATGTATGGACTTTTAAACACCATACAACCTTAGCTTTTTCCGAGGTTCCCATGCATGGACTTTTAAACACCATACAACCTCAACATGCACAAGGTTTCCCCGTATGGACTTTTAACCACCATACAACCTTTGCATAACCGATTGGTAGTTGTATAAATCACTAACGAGATCCGGGACACACCACACAAGATCCACACATGGACTTAACACTGCCATTCTGATCTTAACAAGCACAAGGTTCTCACATATGGACTTTTAACCACCATATAACCTTTGCTTAACCAAGGTCCTCGAATGGGCAACAACCTCCATTATGACCTCATCTCGTTAGGATACTTGAAGGGAGCTTATCCGGTCCACTCTTGACCACTCCACCTCCAAGGCGACTTAATTCACGGTGCACCCAATCCTATAGCCGGCTAACTATATCCGATCAACAAACCAAGAACCATTTACATCACTTGCCAATATAACCATCTTACCATATTAATCCAATGTTCCACATGCATAAACATAATGCAAAACCATCACAACATTAGCCCAATGATTCACATGCATAACCAATATGCAAAACCATTACCTCATTAATCCAATGATTCACATGCATAACCAATATGCAAAAGGTAACATTTACCATCATCAATTCACTGTTTTAAAGCATCATACAAAGCCATTGATCAACATGCAACACTATGCATCAAAACCACATTTACCATATACAAAACCAAGGATCCCTTACCTTGAGCATCCTTCTCAAATGGCTTTCAAAACCAGCATTAAACCATGCTAAAAACATGCTTACAAAACAGAATTAAACCATGCAAAACACATGCATTTCAATCATCAACCACATTGGCTTTTAAAACCAAATCACAACACAATTCAAGAGCAAAAATCCATTTACTTACTCTTGAGCTTAGAAAAGTTGTTTAGACTTAAACTAAGCTCCCAAAACCTTCAAACCTTGGTTTAAAAGCTGAAATCCCAACTTCACTCACCGATAACCAAAACAAGACTAGCCAACAAGCCTTCCAAGTATCCGAAACCTTCCGCAAACACCTCCAAAGCTCACGGATCAAACTCCCCTGTTTCAAGCACACAAAAACAGAACATTAATGCATCCTTATGCATTAAAACACCAGCAACAACAACACAACTCGCTGCTCATCACAAATCTAACAATTTGGCTACCAAACACAACCGAAATCACCTCCAAACACTTCCAAAACTTAACCCAGCCAAGATCCATCACTTCTAACCATTTTTATACATCAATTAACATCCAAAATGATCACAACCACGTCCTTATACCTCCAGGTATAACAGATCACCAAAAACACTCCAAAAACAACCAAAAACTCAAGCCAAACTTAGGAAATTCAACCTATCTGGGATTGCATTGATTAAACCTCAACTTCTAATCAATTTAGCATTCATTTAACATCATTTTGACACTCCAAAACACTGCCCAAACAGATCACACGAAAATTTCACCAAAATCACCCAATCTTGCATTTTAGCCAAAAATCAAGATCTCAATTGAAAAGCCATTAACAAAACATAAATCAAGGATTGAGAACTTAGGAATTTCAGTAAAGAACTGATAGTTTAGAGGAGAAGGACGTTCTTACCTCCAAACTTGAATTTCTCCATTTTAGAGCCAAAAAGCTTGATGAAACAACTTGCAAATTGAGAGGTTTTGTTGATGAGATGATTAGGAATCAAATGAGAGTTGAAATGAGAGATTTAGATGTCAAAATCAGAGAAGGAAATCTGGAGAATTGTGTTTGGGTTGAGAGAAAATGAGAGAAAAGGAAAATTGAGAGAAAATGGAAAGTTAGTTAAGAAATTGGTTAAAATGATTTCCCTCCCTTTCTTAATCTTTAAAAATCAGAATAAAGCCTTAAAATATCTTAGAAAAATCTGGAGAAATCCTTTTTGGAATAATAGCTCCTTAAAGATTCAAAGTTTCAATCCTTTATAAAACTGTCCCGCAACTTTCAAAAATTACATTTTGGTCACTAGCCAAAATGTCAACCTTCCGAACCTCATTTTCCAAAATTGATTTCACAGTTCACTTATATATATTAAAAGATGATTTTAGAACATTTTTCCATATTTTTAATGCAACCCGAACTAGGATTTCCTAAATTCACTCTTACATATTCGATCAGCACTTTGACCGAACCGGTCAACGCCCAAAACTTCTGAGCCCAAAACCGGGGCGTTACAACTGATTCCCCACAAGGTAGGGCAACAAATCTAAATATGGCATTGGAATAGGAATAATCGTCACCCTTTTCTTACTAAACCATTTGACCTCTTTGTCTCGTGTTTTTTTGCATTATGCTCCACTTTTCCTGGATGAGGCAATTCTAATGTGGGAAAAATTTCAGTCTCGACTGAATTTTTAGCTTTCATAACTTCGGAGAAACATTCTGCAAGCATATGCGGTTCTTTGACTCTTTTGGAATCATCTTGTTCTTTAACAGTCTCATAACCCTTAGACAATACAGTTTTGGAACACACATCAAAATTCTAACTTTTACTTGATCATTTTTTTATTTGTTTGCTTGATTATGTTCATTTTTGCTTTGTCAAATCCCGTCGGTGTATTAAGTTTAGGAACCTCATCTCCAAATCTTGTTTCCAGCACAAAGACACGTCTATTCTTGCTTATGTTCTCATCAAATTTTGAAGTAAGACCACCTTGCTTATGAGTTTCCTTGATACTTCAATCAATTGTTTACTTTTTTCCAAAAAATGTTCAATCATTTGCATCTGGAAATTGACAACTTCTTTTGGTTGGCGCCTAGACGAACTATGCTTTTCAATATGTTCACTGGATGTGTTGGTGATTTTAATGGGCATGTCTATTCGAAGTTTCTTCTTTGACGGAAGCTGATTCTTAATTGGTTTACTTTTCTCTTCCTTCTCTTTCTTTTCTTGACGTCTTTCAACATTTGATTTCCGAGAAATACACTACATTGGTTCCAATCAGGTGACTGCCTCTTGTGTTACAAATCTTAATGGACTAATCTTTGGTGTCGACTTCCAAAATCCCCTAGTTTAGAAAATTTTGAACTTTTTTCTTGAAAGTGTAACAGTCTTCAATGTCACGATCATGAACTCCATTATGATATTCACAATGATTCCTAATGTTATAACAACTTGGATGATGTGGCTTTGAAGGTTTCAAATGATGCGGTAGAACTTCGACCAATTTGAAGTATAACTCATGATAGAAAACATGAATAAGATCCAGTTTGGTCTTCAATTTTCTACTATCAGGAACATCTTGGGCATCTGATTTGAGGTGTTCTTTAGTAAAAGGAAATGTTGAAGAGATAGGTGTCCAATCATTACTCTGATTCTGGTAGACTTCAAACTGTAACGGATTACCCACAAAAGTTTGCTGTAAATTTTGCCTTTTCTCTTTTATCTCAATTCTTCTAGCAAATGATCGTCTTTTGAAGAATCAAGGTTTTCCATTCTCAAAACATAAATGTCCATTCCTGATGAGACCACTGACTATTTGTTTCAAAAACATACAATCTTCCACAGAGTGATTGAAATCTCTACAATAATAACTCTAAGCATTTATGATGCCATAAAAAGACATAAAACTTCAGTGGAACTATAATCAACAAGTGATTCCCCGCAAGGTAAGGCAACAAATCTAAATATGGCATTGGAATAGGAATAATCATCTCTCTTTTCTTACTAAACCATTTGACCTCTATGTCTCGTGTTTCTGCTCCTCTTTTCCTCGATGAGGCAATTCTAATATGGGAAAATTTTCAGTCTCGACTGAATTTTGAGCTTTCATAACTTCGGAGAAACATTCTGCAAGCATATGCGGGTCTTTGACTCTTTTGGATTCATCTTGTTCTTTAACAGTCTGATAACCCTTAGACAATACAATTTTGGAACAAATATCAAAATTCTGACTTTTACTTGATCCTTTTATATTTGTTTGCTTGATGATGTTCATTTTTGCTTTGTCAAATCCCGTCGGTGCATTAAGTTTAGGAACGTCATCTCCAAATCTTGTTTCCAGCACAAAGACATGTCCATTCTTGCTTATGTTCTCATCGAATTTTGATGTAAGACCACCTTGCTTATGAGTTTCCTTGTTTCTTCAATCAATTGTTTACTTTTTTCCAAAAAAATGTTAAATCATTTGCATATGGAAATTGACAACTTTTTCTGGTTGGCGCCTAGACGAACTATGCTTTTCAAGATGCTGACTTGATGTGTTGGTGCTTTTAATGGGCATGTCTATTTGAAGTTTCTTCTTTAATAGTAGATGATTCTTAATTAGTTTTACCTTGCTCTTAATTCTATTTCTTTTCTTGACGTCTTTCAGCATTTGATTTCTAGGCAATCCACTACATTGGTTCTAATCAGGTGACTACCTCTTGGGTTACAAATCTTAATGGATTGACCTTTGTTGTCGACTTCCAAAATCCCCTAGTTTAGAAAATTTTGAACTTTTTACTTGAAAGTGTAACAGTCTTCAATGTCATGTTCATGAACTCCATTATGATATTCACAATGATTCCTAATGTTATAGCAACTTGGATGATGTGGCTTTGAGGGTTTCAAATGATGCGGTAAAACTTCGAGCAATTTGAAGTATAACTCATGATAGGAAACATGAATAAGATCCAGTTTGCTCTTCAATTTTCTACTAACAAGAACATCTTGGGCATCTGACTTTGAGGTGTATTTTAGTAAAGGAACCGTTGAAGAGGTAGGTGTCCAAACATTACTATTGTTCTGGTAGACTTCAAATTGTAACGGGTTACCCACAAAAGTTTGCTGTAAATTCTGCCATTTCTCTTTTATCTCAATTCTTCTAGCAAATGATGGTCTTTTGTAGAATCGGGGGTTTCCATTCTCAAAACATAAATGTCCATTCTTGATGAGACCACTGACTATTTGTTTCAAAAACATACAATCTTCCACAGAGTGATTGAAATCTCTACAATAATAACTCTAAGCATTTATGATGCCATAAAAAGACATAAAACTTCAGTGGAACTATAATCAACAAGTGATTCCCCGCAAGGTAAGGCAACAAATCTAAATATGGCATTGGAATAGGAATAATCATCTCTCTTTTCTTACTAAACCATTTGACCTCTATGTCTCGTGTTTCTGCTCCTCTTTTCCTCGATGAGGCAATTCTAATATGGGAAAATTTTCAGTCTCGACTGAATTTTGAGCTTTCATAACTTCGGAGAAACATTCTGCAAGCATATGCGGGTCTTTGACTCTTTTGGATTCATCTTGTTCTTTAACAGTCTGATAACCCTTAGACAATACAATTTTGGAACAAATATCAAAATTCTGACTTTTACTTGATCCTTTTATATTTGTTTGCTTGATGATGTTCATTTTTGCTTTGTCAAATCCCGTCGGTGCATTAAGTTTAGGAACGTCATCTCCAAATCTTGTTTCCAGCACAAAGACATGTCCATTCTTGCTTATGTTCTCATCGAATTTTGATGTAAGACCACCTTGCTTATGAGTTTCCTTGTTTCTTCAATCAATTGTTTACTTTTTTCCAAAAAAATGTTAAATCATTTGCATATGGAAATTGACAACTTTTTCTGGTTGGCGCCTAGACGAACTATGCTTTTCAAGATGCTGACTTGATGTGTTGGTGCTTTTAATGGGCATGTCTATTTGAAGTTTCTTCTTTAATAGTAGATGATTCTTAATTAGTTTTACCTTGCTCTTAATTCTATTTCTTTTCTTGACGTCTTTCAGCATTTGATTTCTAGGCAATCCACTACATTGGTTCTAATCAGGTGACTACCTCTTGGGTTACAAATCTTAATGGATTGACCTTTGTTGTCGACTTCCAAAATCCCCTAGTTTAGAAAATTTTGAACTTTTTACTTGAAAGTGTAACAGTCTTCAATGTCATGTTCATGAACTCCATTATGATATTCACAATGATTCCTAATGTTATAGCAACTTGGATGATGTGGCTTTGAGGGTTTCAAATGATGCGGTAAAACTTCGAGCAATTTGAAGTATAACTCATGATAGGAAACATGAATAAGATCCAGTTTGCTCTTCAATTTTCTACTAACAAGAACATCTTGGGCATCTGACTTTGAGGTGTATTTTAGTAAAGGAACCGTTGAAGAGGTAGGTGTCCAAACATTACTATTGTTCTGGTAGACTTCAAATTGTAACGGGTTACCCACAAAAGTTTGCTGTAAATTCTGCCATTTCTCTTTTATCTCAATTCTTCTAGCAAATGATGGTCTTTTGTAGAATCGGGGGTTTCCATTCTCAAAACATAAATGTCCATTCTTGATGAGACCACTGACTATTTGTTTAAAAAACATACAATCTTCCACAGAGTGATTGAAATCTCCACAAGAATAACCCCAAGCATTTCTAATGCAATAAAAAGACATAAAACTTCGGTAGAACTGTCATCAATAAGTGATTCCCGACAAGGTAGGGCAACAAATCTAAATATGGCATTGGAATAGGAATAATCGTCTCCCTTTTCTTACTAAACCATTTGACCTCTCTGTCTTGTGTTTTTGTGCTTTCTGCTCCTCTTTTCCTGGATGAGGCAATTCTAATGTGGGAAAATTTTCAGTCTCGACTGAATTTTCAGCTTTCATAACTTCGGAGAAACATTCTGCAAGCATATGCGGTTCTTTGACTCTTTTGGATTCATCTTGTTCTTTAACAGTCTGATAACCCTTAGACAATATAATTTTGGAACAAATATCAAAATTCTGACTTTTACTTGATCATTTTGTATTTGTTTGCTTGTTGATGTTCATTTTTGCTTTGTCAAATCTCGTCGTTGCATTAAGTTTAGGAACATCATCTCCAAATCTTGTTTCCAGCACAAAGACATGTCCATTCTTGCTTATGTTCTCATCGAATTTTGATGTAAGACCATCTTGTTTATGAGGTTCCTTGTTTCTTCAATCATGTGTTTACTTTTTTCCAAAAAAATGTTATATCATTTGCATATAGAAATTGACAACTTTTTCTGGTTGGCGCCTAAACGAACTATGCTTTTCAAGATGTTGACTGGATGTGTTGTTGCTTTTAATGGGCATGTCTATTTGAAGTTTCTTCTTTGACGGCTGATGACTCTTAATTAGTTTTACCTTGCTCTTAATTCTCTTTCTTTTATTGACGTCTTTCAGCATTTGATTTCTGGGCAATCCACTACATTGGTTCTTATCAGGTGACTACCTCTTGGGTTACAAATCTTAAAGGACTGACCTTTGGTGTCAACTTCCAAAATCCCCTAGTTTAGAAAATTTTGAACTTTTTTTCTTGAAAGTGTAACAGTCTTCAATGTCATGTTCATGAGCTCCATTATGATATTCACAATGATTCCTAATGTTATAGCAACTTGGATGATGTGGCTTTGAGGGTTTCAAATGATGCGGTAAAACTTCGAGCAATTTGAAGTATAACTCATGATAGGAAACATGAATAAGATCTAGTTTGCTCTTCAATTTTCTACTAACAGGAACATCTTGGGCATCTGACTTTGAGGTGTTCTTTAGTAAAGGAACCATTGAAGAGGTAGGTGTCTAAACATTACTATGGTTCTGGTATACTTCAAATTGTAACGGGTTACCCACAAAAGTTTGCTGTAAATTCCTCCCTTTCTCTTTTATCTCAATTCTTCTAGCAAATGATGGTCTTTTGTAGAATCGGGGGTTTCCATTCTCAAAACATAAATGTCCATTCCTGATGAGACCACTGACTATTTGTTTCAAAAACATACAATCTTCCACAGAGTGATTGAAATCTCCACAAGAATAACCCCAAGCATTTCTGATGCCATAAAAAGACATAAAACTTCGGTGGAACTGTCATCAACAAGTGATTCCCCACAAGGTAGGGCAACAAATCTAAATATGGCATTGGAATAGGAATAATCGTCTCCCTTTTCTTACTAAATAATTTGACCTCTATGTCTTGTGTTTATGTTCTTTCTGCTCCTCTTTTCCTGGATGAGGCAATTCTAATGTGGGAAAATTTTCAGTCTCGACTGAATTTTCAGCTTTCATAACTTCGGAGAAACATTCTGCAAGTGTATGCGATTCTTTGACTCTTTTGGAATCATCTTGTTCTTTAACAATCTCATAACCCTTAGACAAAATATAGTTTTGGAACAAACATCAAAATTCTGACTTTTACTTGATCCTTTTGTATTTGTGTGCTTGATGATGTTTATTTTTGCTCCGTCAAATCCCGTCGGTGCACTAAGTTTAGGAACGTTATCTCTATATCTTGTTTCCAAATTCTTAGACATTGGCCAATACTCTAATTGTACTATTCTAAACCTTTTTTGGAACTGATCCTTTAGGTTGAAACCTTGTGTGAGATAAGTTTTCATCTTGATCACCAATTTTGGTATTTCTATCTAGAACCTTTTCCTTCTCGGCCTGCCTTGTGACCCCCTTAGCCCGGCCTAGACGCCCGACCCAAACTAAGAAGAATACACAGGGAAAACCAAAGTCAACCTCGATTAACGACCCTTTTTATTTTAAATTTTCTAGATGCACATTATTATCCTATATGATTAGCATTTCGATTTAGCAGAAGCGTCACAGCAAATGGAACTCAATTAGGGGTCCAATGGCATACAAACACCTTTTAGGGAATAAATTACAAATTTCCAGAATTATAAGGACTAAACAGGTTTTAAAGTTACCAATCCAAAAATAGTCATGTAACATGCTAGCATGTCAAGTTTCATCTCAATCAGATCATCCAAACTCATCCAATTGATCAAAAGACATTAAAGGACCAAAACGTAACATTTCAAGACTTAAGAAGATACTTTTAACCGAATTTTAACTACCCGTATCGATACACCTAAGCATGTATCGATACACGGGAAAACAATAGCAAAAGATGGGAAGAGCGTATCAATACGCTTCCCTGCGTATCGGTACGGCCTTCAAACTTGTCTTGGGCATATCGATACGCGGGCAATCCGTATCGATACCCCTGTACCGAAAAGCCTGGAATTGGCCTTAATGTATCGATACACTTCCCCGTGTATCGATACGCATACCAGAAAAGCACATTCTAAAGGCATTCAAACATACTTAACCATATCCAAACAATCTTAAATCATGCATACAAGTTATAATCAGCCTACTGGACATATAAACATCATCAAACATTAAATCATACTCATCGAACACATCAAACCATGATGAAACATTAATTATTCAAGCATGCTTAAGAAAAGAAGTTAAAGCATAGGCAAAACACTATAAGCAAACCATGAAACTTAGAGGCCGATTACAAGTTCAAAATCAGAAACCAAACATGCTTAAGGTAGCAACATCAACAACAAATCCAAAAAGTAGAAATCCCACCCATTGCCTCTTATTACACTAAGGGTGAACCACACACATTATTTAATTAAAACTCTTGGAATCCCTTTGCTATTGGGCTGCCTTGAATGCTCAATTCTCTGCATTGATGAAAGAAATGAGCGTAAGCATATAACTTAATGAGGATAGCTAAAACAACATTCATCAATGCATTTCATAAAACCGTTGCATCATCAATTGCAAACTCGTGCCTTTCTTTAAAACATGCTCTTCTAAGCATCAATGCAATTTTCAAACCACATGCTTTAGTCATCATTAAAATAACAGCAAATAATCTTTTGCTCATGCTTAAACCAAGCATCACATGCATTCTAGCATAAACCACAAGCATCTCATGCTTAAATTATTAATCAACAACATTATATTGGCTCGCAAGTGATCAATTCTCAAACCATACCAAAACTAACACAAATGACACAACCGAATACGAAGATTACAAGTGTTGTCCCACATGTTTCATACACACTACCGGACTACACAAGGCTCACACACGAGAGCAACCCTCCATCGTTGTGACACCCGTGGTGGAGTATAACGGTACAATCACAACCCTCAACACCACTCATCGGTAGTTGTATAATTCCACTAATGAGAGCACGAGACACATATCAAAAGATCCACACACGGAATTAACATCCACCATTGTGATCTTAGCCTCAATCGTTAGGGTACTTGGATGGAGTATACGGTACAATCACACCCCTCGACATCCATGGCGACTTTATTCATGGTGCACCCGATCCTATAGCAGGCTAACTATATCCGATTAAAGTAACCAAAAACCATTTTCATCACTTGCCAATATAATCATTTAACATCAATATTCCTGTAACGCCCCGGTTTTGGGCTCAGAAGTTTTGGCGTTGACCGGTTCGGTCAAAGTGCTGATCGAATATATAAGAGTGAATTTAGGAAAGCCTAGTTCGGGTTGCATTAAAAATATGGAAAAATGTTCTAAAATCATCTTTTAATATATATAAGTGAACTGTGAAATTAATTTTGGAAAATGAGGTTCGGAAGGTTGACATTTTGGCTAGTGACCAAAATGTAATTTTTGAAAGTTGCGGGACAGTTTTATAAAGGATTGAAACTTTGAATCTTTAAGGAGCTATTATTCCAAAAAGGATTTCTCCAGATTTTTTCTAAGATATTTTAAGGCTCAAATCTGATTTTAAAGATTAAGAATGGGAGGGAAATCATTTTAACTAAATTTCCAACTAACTTTCCATTTTCTCTCAAATTCTCTTTTCTCTCATTTTCTCTCAACCCAAACAAAATTCTCCAGATTTCTTTCTCTGATTTTGACATCTAAATCTCTCATTTCATCTCTCATTTGATTCCTAATCATCTCATCATCAAAACCTCTCAATTTGCAATTTGTTTCATCAAGCTTTTTGGCTCTAAAATGGAGAAATTCAAGTTTGGAGGTAAGAACGTCCTTCTCCTCTAAACTATCAGTTCTTTACTGAAATTCCTAAGTTCTCAATCCTTGATTTATGTTTTATTAATGGCTTTTCAATTGAGATCTTGATTTTTGGCTAAAATGCAAGATTTGGTGATTTTGGTGAAATTTTCGTGTGATCTGTTTAAGCAGGGTTTTGAGGTGTCAAAATGATGTTAAATGAATGCTAAAATGATTAGAAGTTGAGGTTTAATCAATGCAATCCCGGATAGGTTGAATTTCCTAAGTTTTGCTTGAGTTTTTGGTTGTTTTTGGGGTGTTTTTGGTGATCTGTTATACCTGGAGGTATAAGGACGTGGTTGTGATCATTTTGCATGTTATTTGATGTATAAAAATGGTTAGAAGTGATGGATCTTGGCTGGGTTAAGTTTTGGAAGTGTTTGGAGGTGATTTCGGTTGTGTTTGGTAGCCAAATTGTTAGATTTGTGATGAGCAGCGAGTTGTGTTGTTGTTGCTGGTGTTTTAATGCATAAGGATGCATTAATGTTCTGTTTTTATGTGCTTGAAACAGGGGAGTTTGATCCATGAGCTTTGGAGGTGTTTTCGGAAGGTTTCGGAAGCTTGGAAGGCTTGTTGGCTAGTCTTGTTTGGTAATCGGTGAGTGAAGTTGGGTTTTCAGCTTTTGAAACAAGGTTTGAAGGTTTTTGGGAGCTTAGTTTAAGTCTAATCAACTTTGCTAAGCTCAAGAGTAAGTGGATGAGTTTTTGCTCTTGGATTGTGTATGTTTTGGCTTTAAAAATCAAGAGTGGATTGATGATTGATATGTATGTGATTTGCATGGTTTAATTCTGTTTTGTAAGCATGTTTTAGCATGGTATAATGCTGGTTTGAAAGCCTTTTGAGAAGGATGCCCAAGGTAAGGGATTCTTGGTTTTTTATAAATGGTGAAAGTGGTTTTGATGCATAGTGTTGCATGTTGATCAATGGCTTTGTATGATGCTTAAAAACAGTGAATTTATGATGTTAAATGTTATCTTTTGCATATTGGCTATGCATGTGAATCATTGGAAAAATGATGTGATGGTTTTGCATATTGGCTATGCATGTGAATCGTTGGAATAATGATGTGATGGTTTTGCATTATGTTTTGCATGTGGAACATTGGATTAATATGGTAAGATGGTTATGTTGGCAAGAGATGTGAATGGTTCTTGGTTCGTTGATCGGGTATAATTAGCCGGCTATAGGATTGGGTGCACCGTGAATAAAGTCGCCTTGATGGAGGAGTGGTCAAGTGTGGACCGGGTAAACTCCCCTCAAGTATTCCTAACGAGATGAGGTCAGTGGAGGGTGTGCCCACGGGAGGACCTCGGTTGCTTAAGGTCGTAGTGGAGGTTGTTGCCCACGGTAGACCTTGGTTGAGTAAAGGTTATAAGGTGGTTAAAAGTCCTTATGTGAGAACCTTGTACTTGTTAAGATCACAATGGCAATGGTTAAGTCCATGTGTGGATCTTGTGTGTGATGTCCCGGATCTCGTTAGATGATGTCTACAACTACCAATCGGTTATGCAAAGGTTGTATGGTGGTTGAAAGTCCATACGGGAAGACCTTGTGCATGTCAAGGGTGTATGGTGGTTGAAAGTCCATACATGGTAACCTTGAGGAAAAGCTAAGGTTGTATGGTGTTTAAAAGTCCATACATGGGAACCTTAGGTTGTTAAGGTCAAATGGAGGTTGTTGCCCATTTGGAAGACCTTGGATTGGGTAGTGTGTAGGAAGCGTTGGGACACGCTTGTAATCCGCGTATCCGATCGGGTTGAAAAGTGGAAAGTGATTATGGTTGATCTCTTGGAAGCCAATATAATGTTCTTGATCATGTTGAGCATGGGATTGCTTGAAATGATGCATAGTTGCATGTGAAGCATGAGATTGCTTGAAATGATGCATGGTTGCATGTGAAGCATGAGTTGCTTGAATTGATGCATGTTTGCATGAGAGGCATGAGATGCTTGGTAAGATGCATTGTTGCATGAGATGTGTATGATGCTAGTGAAAGCATGTTACTTGTATGTTGAACAAGTGTAGGTTATCATTTGATAAATGATGCATGAGAGCATGGATTACCTATGTTGAATTGGAGTCATGTATGACTTGATGTTAAAGGCATGTGATGATGATGCTATGGTTTTATTTTGCCTTGATTAAATGCATGAAATGGTTTGATTGAACTATGGTTTTAAGTGGTTTCTTGCTTGATGTGGTTTCCAAGTTAAAGAAAGGTATGTTGTGGAAAGGATGTGTTTTCCATGGTTTTATTTAAAGCTTGGCATATGGTGTTTATGCATGATTTGAACTTGATGTTGAAAAGAGTTTTCGAACATGGTTTTGGAAAGCAAATCGGGTTGGTTTTAATGTGTTTTAAAGACCCGCTGCATTGATGGTGTTTTGGTTTTGAGCATTCCTCACTAAGCATTATGTGCTTACGCTCCTTTTGTCCATCAATGCAGATTCTTGAAGCTTGGACAGCAAGGAGCAAGGGATTCAAGGTGGACTCCAATGGAGATGTATGTCTCGGTGAATAGCTATAGTTAATAAGGGCAATGGGGTAGAATCTCTCGGATTGTTGTTATTGTGATCGTATATGTTGATCATGTATGTTAAATGCTGTTGTTAATGTTGTTGAACATGAATTGGCTTAATTGTGGTTGCTTTGGAAAGTTTATGCTTAAATGGTTAGCTTGAGTAGGAAGTATGCTTTTGAATTTGGGGCTTTCCATATGTGTTGGTTATTTGTTGAATTGATGAAGCAATTATGGTCCTTGCATGTTGTTTGACTATGTGGTATGATTTGGTGATGTTTATTTGAGGTTTGAAGCATGTTTGTTGATGTTTTCAAGTCTATTTCAGACAGGGGTATCGGTACTCGGGCTCGCGTATCGATACGCCTGAGCCAAATATGCTCTTTTCTGCCCAGGCGTATCGGTACGGTTGTGGGGGTATCGATACTCATCTGGGTAAAGTTTGAATGCCGTATCGGTACAGGGGATATCGTATCGATACCGTTGCTCGAGTTTGGTTACTGCCTTCCCCGCGTATCGATACGACTTCAGGCGTATCGATACGGGTTCTGTTATTTCGGTTAAAAGTATCTTTAAATGTTTTGTAAAGTTTGCATTTTGGTCCTGAATCTTGTTTGTGCAATTGCATGAGTTCGGGATGTCCGTTTGAGCTGAAATTTGGAAGAGAAGCATGTAACATGATTAATTTTAAGTTGGTAACTTAAAATCTGGTTAAGTCCTTGAAGTTCTCAGAAATTACAATTTGGTCCCTAAAGTTGTAATTTGTTCAGTTGGGTCCCTGTTTGATCTCTGATGTTTGTGATCTTTGAGCATGGTGTTTGTGTGATCACATCTAAGGTTAATGAGCATCTAGATAAGATTAAAAAAAGGGTCGTTAATCAAGGTTGACTTTCGGGTTGACTTTGGTTTTCCCCGTGTAATCTTCGTAGTTCGGGTCAACCGTCTAGGCCGGGCTACGGGGGTTACATTTGGTGGTATCAGAGCTGAGTTGCGAAGGTTGGGGAAAATGGTAAGTTGTTGTGATGTGTGTGCTTGATGTTTATCATGTTGTATGGTTGAAAGCTGGTTGAAGCATGTGTTTCTGAGTATGCTGTTGATGTTTTTGAGCATGTTGCTGATGTATGCAAGCATGATTTGTGGTTATGAATCTTGGTTGAGTTCATGTGGATATGTGTTGATGCTATGAGCTGATGCTATGCATGATGAATGTGTTTTGAGCATGTTATGTTGCTAATGTGCTGATGCTGTTGGATGTTGTTGGTGTAAGCATGATCAAGGCATGTTGTTGATATGCTTGATGTTGTGATATTCATGTTGTGTTGACTGTTATGTCATGTAAAGGGGGAGGATTCGGGATACCCATTGCCTTATTAATATAGCTATTGTGTTATTTTGGAGTTGGAGTTTGAATCCTTGCTTAATGCTGGTCTAACTGGTTTTTGTTTGTTTGTTGTGATTGTATGTTTGTTGATGTTAGTGGTGTGGCAAAGATGATGAAAGAGTGGAGGATGAGTGAGATGGTTGCTACCTTGGGGCAGGTTGTTAAGTCAAAAGATTCACCCTTTTGTAAAGGTGTTTTGTCTCAGTCTTCTGTGACTGAAGTTGAGATGGTAAGGCAAGGGAAGGAAGCTGGTTTCGGGATGGAAAGTTCTTTATCTGTTGTTCAGGAGGTGTTGGGAACATCTCAGGCTGCGGTTGAGGTAAAGTCAGTGGATGCGCTAGCTAAATGTGTGGGTTTGCCGAAGCAGCATTTGCTTGATTTGGGTGCTGTAGAGTATCATGGTTCTTCCCCGGAGATGTTTGAGGCTTGGTTGGCCAATGTGGTTCTGATTTTGGATCAGGAAGGCTGTGATTATGCCTGTAAGCTGGGGAGTGTTGTTTCTCTGATGCTGGAGGATGCTTGTTCTTGGTGGACATCTGTGGCTGTGGCGTCACATATCCTTGATATTGATTGGGAATTCTTCGTATCTGCTTTCTATGAAAGGTATCTTGGAAGGGGATTTCCAAGGGTTGAGCAAGGTGCGGCTAATGTTGTTGGTGAGCAAGTGTTGCTTGAGCAAGGAGTGGGAGCTCAGTCATCTGTGTGTGACCGTTGTAAAAGGCAACATGTTGGAAAATGTTGGGACACAAGTGTTTGCTGGAGCTGTGGTTCTAAGTTGCATGTTAGGCGTGATTGTCCTCTTGGAGTGAAGTCAGCTTTGATGTTGGCTAAAGGATCTTTGAAAGGTCGTGGGCGCGACCGAGGCGAGGTTCGGAAGTGGCAGAAAAAGCCGAAGGTTGTGAAGAGTTTAGGGAATGAAGTTTGCTGGAAATGTGGGTCTGCTGGACACATGAAGCGTGATTGTTCGATGTTGGCTCGGAATAGCCAAGGTTCCTTATTGCAAGGAGTTGGTGGTGACCCTGGTGTGTTAGCTGGTGCTGCAGGGGTGCGACAGAAGGATGTTGGTTCCGCAAGGAAGAGAGCTCGTTCGATGAAGCTTCAGGGTGGTGTTGTGTTTTCAGGTAACCTTGTTAAGTGATCTTTGCTTTAGTTACCTTAGTTTGGTTTCTGTTGGTTTTTCCTTGTGTGGTAAGTTTGGCCTTGTTGTTAGCATGTTTGGAGTAATGGTAGTGGTGGTTTGGTGATATCTTGGGTATGAAGAAGGCTTGGGTGAGTACCTTGTGGTTAATGGTTGTTAGTATGATGGAGTTGGATAGGTTAAAGCTGAGTAAGGAGGTTGTTCTTAGACAGATTTTGAGGATGTTATTGGAGGGTGTGAACTGGCATTCATGCACAGTTAAAATCATTGTTATATACTATATTATATATGTTGGTCCATGCATACATGTGGCATGACATTAGAGGTTTTGCATACATGTACATCAGGCATTGATAGGGCATGTAGGTGATCATGCATACGATGTTCACACTCGCTAATAACTAATCGAATCTGTTAGTGTTGTGGCTGGATTAGATGGGATGATGAGTTTTTAGAGGTTGTTTGGTGCTGAGTGAGAGTTAGAAGTGCTGGAGTTTGGTTAACTAGTTGCTAGTGATAGTGAGAGTGGAATAGCCTGTTGGTAAAAGGATAAGTGTTTGTTGCTCAGATGAGTCTAGTGGTTTGGTGGTGAAGGGTATCAGTTGAGGTTAGTATCGGTTGAGTGGTTTGTTTAGTTAAAAGGAAGTGGTAGTTCCTTGGTGTTAAGTGATGTTGCAGTTTGAGGTTGTGTTTCCGGGTGCTGAAGTGGTTTAGCTTTTAAGTTGTTGTGAAAGGGTTGTGTTGGTTCTTAGTAACCTTTGAAGAGTTCTGAAGCTGTTGTGTGTGTTATGGTTCAGTAATGTTCTGGTAATGCAAGTGTTCTGGTTGAAGTTTGTAGTGAAAGGGCTGTGAAAGATCGAAGGTTTTCGTTGGTTGCTTGGGTTCTTGTGAGAAGTGATTGGTAGGTTGTGGTTAAGAAAGTTCTGTTTGAAGTCTGTTGATGGTATGTGGGGCGTCTGAAGGTTTCAAGTTGGGGTTGTGATGTAATTTTTGGTATTTGGGTGAATAGTCCTGATGAGCTGTTATGGTAATGTTTTGGCGGATGTAAGGGGTGGTCAGCTTCGCTGAAGAGCTTGAGTAAACAGTTGGTGTTTAAGGATTTTTGCTTGTTGGGGAAAATCTTTGGAAGAGGTTTGGGAGTTCGCTAGAGCTTTAGAAGCAGAGAAGTTGCCTAGTGGCTGAATCGGTTTGGTTGTTGTCTTTGTGTAGACAAGTTTTGGGAGTGGTGTGTTACAGTGTTGGCTGCTGTAAGAGCTGGAGTTCTTCAGGTTGATGTAGGGTTTGTGTATAGTCTGGTTATGTGAAAGATTGAGTCGTGGTTACCTTTGAGAGTTTGGTTTTGTGAACGGTATGTGGTGGAGGCTTGTGTGGAAAGTGATCGGTGGTGTTGGTTGAAGCTTTTGTGTTGTCTTGTGTGTTGCTTTGAGAAGGTTGTGGTTCTCTTATCGCCGGTTGAAATTTCGAGGACGAAATTTCCTAAGGGGGGGAGAGTTGTAACGCCCCGGTTTTGGGCTCAGAAGTTTTGGCGTTGACCGGTTCGGTCAAAGTGCTGATCGAATATATAAGAGTGAATTTAGGAAAGCCTAGTTCGGGTTGCATTAAAAATATGGAAAAATGTTCTAAAATCATCTTTTAATATATATAAGTGAACTGTGAAATCAATTTTGGAAAATGAGGTTCGGAAGGTTGACATTTTGGCTAGTGACCAAAATGTAATTTTTGAAAGTTGCGGGACAGTTTTATAAAGGATTGAAACTTTGAATCTTTAAGGAGCTATTATTCCAAAAAGGATTTCTCCAGATTTTTTCTAAGATATTTTAAGGCTCAAATCTGATTTTAAAGATTAAGAATGGGAGGGAAATCATTTTAACTAAATTTCCAACTAACTTTCCATTTTCTCTCAAATTCTCTTTTCTCTCATTTTCTCTCAACCCAAACAAAATTCTCCAGATTTCTTTCTCTGATTTTGACATCTAAATCTCTCATTTCATCTCTCATTTGATTCCTAATCATCTCATCATCAAAACCTCTCAATTTGCAATTTGTTTCATCAAGCTTTTTGGCTCTAAAATGGAGAAATTCAAGTTTGGAGGTAAGAACGTCCTTCTCCTCTAAACTATCAGTTCTTTACTGAAATTCCTAAGTTCTCAATCCTTGATTTATGTTTTATTAATGGCTTTTCAATTGAGATCTTGATTTTTGGCTAAAATGCAAGATTTGGTGATTTTGGTGAAATTTTCGTGTGATCTGTTTAAGCAGGGTTTTGAGGTGTCAAAATGATGTTAAATGAATGCTAAAATGATTAGAAGTTGAGGTTTAATCAATGCAATCCCGGATAGGTTGAATTTCCTAAGTTTTGCTTGAGTTTTTGGTTGTTTTTGGGGTGTTTTTGGTGATCTGTTATACCTGGAGGTATAAGGACGTGGTTGTGATCATTTTGCATGTTATTTGATGTATAAAAATGGTTAGAAGTGATGGATCTTGGCTGGGTTAAGTTTTGGAAGTGTTTGGAGGTGATTTCGGTTGTGTTTGGTAGCCAAATTGTTAGATTTGTGATGAGCAGCGAGTTGTGTTGTTGTTGCTGGTGTTTTAATGCATAAGGATGCATTAATGTTCTGTTTTTATGTGCTTGAAACAGGGGAGTTTGATCCATGAGCTTTGGAGGTGTTTTCGGAAGGTTTCGGAAGCTTGGAAGGCTTGTTGGCTAGTCTTGTTTGGTAATCGGTGAGTGAAGTTGGGTTTTCAGCTTTTGAAACAAGGTTTGAAGGTTTTTGGGAGCTTAGTTTAAGTCTAATCAACTTTGCTAAGCTCAAGAGTAAGTGGATGAGTTTTTGCTCTTGGATTGTGTATGTTTTGGCTTTAAAAATCAAGAGTGGATTGATGATTGATATGTATGTGATTTGCATGGTTTAATTCTGTTTTGTAAGCATGTTTTAGCATGGTATAATGCTAGTTTGAAAGCCTTTTGAGAAGGATGCCCAAGGTAAGGGATTCTTGGTTTTTTATAAATGGTGAAAGTGGTTTTGATGCATAGTGTTGCATGTTGATCAATGGCTTTGTATGATGCTTAAAAACAGTGAATTTATGATGTTAAATGTTATCTTTTGCATATTGGCTATGCATGTGAATCATTGGAAAAATGATGTGATGGTTTTGCATATTGGCTATGCATGTGAATCGTTGGAATAATGATGTGATGGTTTTGCATTATGTTTTGCATGTGGAACATTGGATTAATATGGTAAGATGGTTATGTTGGCAAGAGATGTGAATGGTTCTTGGTTCGTTGATCGGGTATAATTAGCCGGCTATAGGATTGGGTGCACCGTGAATAAAGTCGCCTTGATGGAGGAGTGGTCAAGTGTGGACCGGGTAAACTCCCCTCAAGTATTCCTAACGAGATGAGGTCAGTGGAGGGTGTGCCCACGGGAGGACCTCGGTTGCTTAAGGTCGTAGTGGAGGTTGTTGCCCACGGTAGACCTTGGTTGAGTAAAGGTTATAAGGTGGTTAAAAGTCCTTATGTGAGAACCTTGTACTTGTTAAGATCACAATGGCAATGGTTAAGTCCATGTGTGGATCTTGTGTGTGATGTCCCGGATCTCGTTAGATGATGTCTACAACTACCAATCGGTTATGCAAAGGTTGTATGGTGGTTGAAAGTCCATACGGGAAGACCTTGTGCATGTCAAGGGTGTATGGTGGTTGAAAGTCCATACATGGTAACCTTGAGGAAAAGCTAAGGTTGTATGGTGTTTAAAAGTCCATACATGGGAACCTTAGGTTGTTAAGGTCAAATGGAGGTTGTTGCCCATTTGGAAGACCTTGGATTGGGTAGTGTGTAGGAAGCGTTGGGACACGCTTGTAATCCGCGTATCCGATCGGGTTGAAAAGTGGAAAGTGATTATGGTTGATCTCTTGGAAGCCAATATAATGTTCTTGATCATGTTGAGCATGGGATTGCTTGAAATGATGCATAGTTGCATGTGAAGCATGAGATTGCTTGAAATGATGCATGGTTGCATGTGAAGCATGAGTTGCTTGAATTGATGCATGTTTGCATGAGAAGCATGAGATGCTTGGTAAGATGCATTGTTGCATGAGATGTGTATGATGCTAGTGAAAGCATGTTACTTGTATGTTGAACAAGTGTAGGTTATCATTTGATAAATGATGCATGAGAGCATGGATTACCTATGTTGCATTGGAGTCATGTATGACTTGATGTTAAAGGCATGTGATGATGATGCTATGGTTTTATTTTGCCTTGATTAAATGCATGAAATGGTTTGATTGAACTATGGTTTTAAGTGGTTTCTTGCTTGATGTGGTTTCCAAGTTAAAGAAAGGTATGTTGTGGAAAGGATGTGTTTTCCATGGTTTTATTTAAAGCTTGGCATATGGTGTTTATGCATGATTTGAACTTGATGTTGAAAAGAGTTTTCGAACATGGTTTTGGAAAGCAAATCGGGTTGGTTTTAATGTGTTTTAAAGACCCGCTGCATTGATGGTGTTTTGGTTTTGAGCATTCCTCACTAAGCATTATGTGCTTACGCTCCTTTTGTCCATCAATGCAGATTCTTGAAGCTTGGACAACAAGGAGCAAGGGATTCAAGGTGGACTCCAATGGAGATGTATGTCTCGGTGAATAGCTATAGTTAATAAGGGCAATGGGGTAGAATCTCTCGGATTGTTGTTATTGTGATCGTATATGTTGATCATGTATGTTAAATGCTGTTGTTAATGTTGTTGAACATGAATTGGCTTAATTGTGGTTGCTTTGGAAAGTTTATGCTTAAATGGTTAGCTTGAGTAGGAAGTATGCTTTTGAATTTGGGGCTTTCCATATGTGTTGGTTATTTGTTGAATTGATGAAGCAATTATGGTCCTTGCATGTTGTTTGACTATGTGGTATGATTTGGTGATGTTTATTTGAGGTTTGAAGCATGTTTGTTGATGTTTTCAAGTCTATTTCAGACAGGGGTATCGGTACTCGGGCTCGCGTATCGATACGCCTGAGCCAAATATGCTCTTTTCTGCCCAGGCGTATCGGTACGGTTGTGGGGGTATCGATACTCATCTGGGTAAAGTTTGAATGCCGTATCGGTACAGGGGATATCGTATCGATACCGTTGCTCGAGTTTGGTTACTGCCTTCCCCGCGTATCGATACGACTTCAGGCGTATCGATACGGGTTCTGTTATTTCGGTTAAAAGTATCTTTAAATGTTTTGTAAAGTTTGCATTTTGGTCCTGAATCTTGTTTGTGCAATTGCATGAGTTCGGGATGTCCGTTTGAGCTGAAATTTGGAAGAGAAGCATGTAACATGATTAATTTTAAGTTGGTAACTTAAAATCTGGTTAAGTCCTTGAAGTTCTCAGAAATTACAATTTGGTCCCTAAAGTTGTAATTTGTTCAGTTGGGTCCCTGTTTGATCTCTGATGTTTGTGATCTTTGAGCATGGTGTTTGTGTGATCACATCTAAGGTTAATGAGCATCTAGATAAGATTAAAAAAAGGGTCGTTAATCAAGGTTGACTTTCGGGTTGACTTTGGTTTTCCCCGTGTAATCTTCGTAGTTCGGGTCAACCGTCTAGGCCGGGCTACGGGGGTTACAATTCCACTGGTTTACTAGCATCAATACAATACCATGTTCACAAGCATAACCGTGCTTAATCTCAAATACATACATTTCTCAAATCCAAGGATCATCGACCAAGTGCATCCTTAACAACATGGCATTAAACACCAACATTATCAATGCTCAAACATGCTTTAAGACAGTAAATAAAATCACATTTACATCAAGTGCATTTTCTAACAAAAACATAGCACATTCTGAGAGAGACTTTTGAATCACTTACTCTTGAGCTTAGCTAAGTGTTCCAAACTCACACTAAGCTCCCAAGACCACGCTCAAAGCGTTACAAAGCTGGAAAATCCATTTCCACTAACCGATACGCGAAGCCTTGCTCGTCGACATGAAAATTACTCTTCCGGAGCCTCTAAAGACGTCCTGTTTGCTCCCGGATCAAGATCCCATGTTTTCACATCATCAAAATAGAGATCTAAATGCATTAAAATGCATTTCAACACAAACAACCAATCACAAACTCGTTGCTCACCCAAACTACACCAATTTACCCATCCGAAACAACCGAAAACTCAATCGATTGCTTCCTAAATCAAGCCCAGCCAACATACATCACCTCCAATCAATTATAAACATCAAAACACATCTAAAAACAACATAAATCCTTCCTTATACCTCCAGCAAGCATTACTTTATCATTTCACCTCAAAAACCCACTTAAAACCATCAAGAAACTCAAGGATCTCCAGGATTTCGGGTTCTATATCATCAAAGCCCTTTTACAACTTATTAGTCATCTCAAAACTCAATTAAAATCAATCCAAAACAGAGCTTAACAAAACAAGTCTGAAAATCAAGGTTTTCATCATATTTTTGCAAGATTTCAATCTCAAATCAATACTATAATGAAAACTCAACTAAAAACATTAATTAGAAGCCAAAGATCTTTGGAATTTCAATAAAGAACTTATATTGAAGGTTGAGAACGAGATTTACCTCCAATCCTTGCTTTCCTCAATGAATGACAAGTTTTCCTTAGCAAAAATCTTGAAGAACTTGAAAGAACTCTTGAAATTTGTTTAGAAAATGATGAGAGAGTGTTTGGGAGAAAAGAATTCTGGAGAAAATGAGTTAAAATGGTGTTTGGCTGAAAATGAGAAGAGAAAGGTAGTTACGTCAAATGAAATCTCACTTTTCTTTTTTATTAATTTTAATTAAATAAAAACCCCTTTATTAAATCACTTTAAAATCCCTTTTAAAATAGATGTCATATGAAGGAAAGGCTTAATTTCCATAAAGTTCCCTAAAGATTCTAAGATTTTGTCTCCTCTTTTAAAAATTGCATTTTTCTATAGTTTTAAAACTTTACATTTTGGTCACTACCTAAAATGTATTACTTCCGAAACTCTTTTTGTAAAATTGATTTGACCAACCTCTTAAACATGATTTTAGAGGATTTTAGAAAATTTTACCATATTTTTATCCTATCCCGATCCTTGATTTCCTTAAATCACCAAACTCAATTGGAACCGTTTCCGACCGGTCTAATCCGATGTCTAAAACATCTAGGCCCAAAACCAGGGCGTTACAACTCTCCCCCACTTAGGAAATTTCGTCCTCGAAATTTTACCTGAAGGAAAAAGGTGTGAAAACTGCTTCAGCATGTCCCTCTTGCTTTCCCACGTGGCCTCATTGGTCTTGCAACGAAATTTTACCTGAAGGAAAAAGGTGCGAAAACACCTTCACAAGCTCTATCGTCTTGCCACGAAGAACTTTGTTGCTTACATCCAAAATCCTCATTGGTTCCTTATGATACGATAGATCCGGATTCAACTCTATCTCCTCAACAGGCATCACGTGCAAAGGATCCGATCTATACCTCCGCAACATCGAGACATGAAACACATCATGTATCTTTTCCAGCTCCGAAGGCAATCTCAACCGATATGCCACAGGACCAATACACTCCACAACCTCGTAAGGTCCAATGAACCTTGGGCTAAGCTTACCCTTACGCCCAAATCTCATCACCTTCTTCCAAGGAGATACCTTCAAGAATACACATTCGCCAACCGCAAACTCAATCTCTTTACGTTTCAGGTCCACGTAAGATTTTTGTCGATCTGATGCTGCCTTCAAACGCTCACAAATGAGCTTCACCTTCTCGGTGGTTCCCTTTAACATAGCTGGCATCGAAATCAACTTTTGCCCAGCTTCAGCCCAACAAAGAGGGGTTCTACATCTTCTCCCATACAAAGCCTCGTATGGAGCCATTTGAATACTTGCCTGGTAACTATTATTGTAAGCAAACTCAACCAATGACAAGTGCTTCTCCCAAGAACCCTGAAAATCTATCATGCATCATCTCAACATGTCCTCAAGCACCTGGATCACACGTTCCGACTGTCCATCCGTCTAAGGATGATAAGAAGTACTGAAATTCAACCGTGTATCCAAGGCTTGATGCAAGCCTTCCTAAATCCGCGTTGTAAACCTCGGATCCCTATCCGACACTATGGGCTTTGGAACACCCTGCAATCGCACAATCTCAACAATGTACAGCTCAACCAACTTATCCAGGGTATACGTAGTATGCACAGGCATGAAATGTGCACACTTTGTAAGCCGATCAATAATCACCCGAACCGAATTCTTCTTTGACGGTGACAACGACAACCCATACACAAAATCCATGGTAATTCTCTCCCACTTCCATTCTAGGATTCTCAGAGGCTGCAACAACCCCGAAGGAACCTAATGTTCAGCTTTCACCCGCTGACACACCATGCATTTACTAACGAACTTAGTCACATCCTTTTTCAACCCCAACCAGTAGTACTCATCCTTCAAATCACGATACATCTTCGTACTACCAGGATGCATAGTAAAAGGACTATTATAAGCTTCAGTCAGAATAGTGCGCCTCAACTCAACATCACCTGGCACCACTTTTCGACTTCCAAAGCACAGAACACCGTCATCATTAAAACTGAAATCCGAAGGCTTACCCTCCGCAATGTCCTAAACATGTGGAACAAGGGAATCATCAAGCAACTGCTTATCTTTGATCAACTGGATCAGAGATGGTTGCACTTGCAATTCAGCGATAAGACCACCATCACGCGATATGATCAAGCGAGAAAACATCGCCCTCAACTCCACGGCCACTTTCCTGCTCAAAGCATCAGCCACAACATTAGCTTTACCCGAGTGATATTGTAGCCCCCCTTAGCCTAGTCTAGACGGTTGACCCGAACCGAGGTGATTACACAGGGAAAACTGAAGCCAACTCGTTAAAGTTAACTCTAATTTACAACCTTTTTTTTTATCTTTTCTAGATGCAACATTAAACCTATGTAACCACCAAAGATCATAGGAAGAAACGGCACAATGATCGGATCTCGTTTAGGGTTTAATCGTACAAATTAGACATATAAGGACCAAAACGTAATTTCTATAAATTACAAGGTCTTTACTGATTTTAAGTTTACCATTACTTAAATAGTCATACTTCATGCTTCTCTGCGAATTTTCATCAAAAACAGACTAACCAAACTCATCCAATTGCACACTTGAAAATCGGGGACTAAAATGCAACAATTTCAAACATACAAAGATGCCATTAACAGAATTAATGGTCGTGTATCGATACGCGGGATGGCAGTGACCAAAGTCACAGATAGCGTATCGATACGCTTCTACGCGTATTGGTACGCCCTTCAAGCCTGTACCGAAACACCTCGCAATCGTACCGAAACGCCTGTGCAGAAAAGCACAGATTTGGCTTATGTGTATCGATACGCAAGCCCGTGTATCGATACGCATACCAGAACTGTCCCATTTTCAGCCTTGAAATCATTTCAAACTTTAATTAATCATCCTCAAATCATAACTACATACTTAAGGCAACCACTCAAACATATGGGCATGCAATTCCAAACCACATAGCAGCATTTAGTTGATTAACTCAAGCATAGTAAGGCAACTCATGAAGCATGCTTAAAACTCAAACCACAATCACACCATATAGCAAGAATAAGTACCAAAACCGCAATAAAGACCTCTTACAAACCATAAGAACCATACAAAACTTGCATCAACCACAGGGAGTCCAAAATACATCTCGCAAAGCAAACCACTAGGTCCCATTGCCAAATATCATTACAAAAGTAAATTTAAAACATCACCATACTTGAGCTTTACAAACCCTTGGATCTTCTTAAGCCTCTTCCCTGCCCAAAGTGTCTCAATTATCTGCATTGTTGGTAAAAGATAGCGTAAGCACGATAGCTTAGTGAGACATGCTCTAAAAACACTAACACAACAAGGCAAACTTTTAAATCTCATTCTCAAAAACCATTTTATACAACATGCTATTTTTATGACATGCTTGAAAACCATTCAAAGCAAATCTCCATTTGAAAATCACATGTACCATCTATCTATCAATCTCATGTATTCAACCAATGCAAAACTCATGGCAAAGCCATACATGTTTGACATTCAAAAGCATTTCATAAGTCTCAAAATCTCATATGCATTTCTCATAGCATAAACATCATTTCAACATTGGTACATGTGAATAAAATACAATTTCATATATTGGCATTTCACACTATATCTTTACTCGGATATGCAGATTAGCTTGACATAAAGCCAAGTCCTACCCTAGTGGAATCTCACATCACCGGACTCTCATGGCGGTATCTCTCTTCGCCAAAAAGCTTGGGTGTTTCACCAACACCTACCCCGATGGTATCACTCATCATCGGATTATCACTTTGGATCGGGATGGCACTACCCCCATTTCCCGAATCCAAAGAGCACATACAAATTTTTAGTTTATAGTGCACTTTTATCCTATTGGTCGACCAATTATATCCGGTAATCATCTCATCATTTATGCCAATATATTACATTAAAATTATCATCTCACCTACTTTTTTGATGCAACATTTCTCAAATCCATCTCATCCCATTTCAAAACCACAATTCATGCATAACATTTAATCAAAATCTCAAAACTCTTTTACAAAGTCATGCTACTTCATGGGATCAACACATAACATCATTTCATGATATAAATCATGCATAAAACAATAGGAATTTGTCTATTTCAAATCAAGAGCATGTTAAAAGCATTTAGGGAATCAACCACTTTTTGAGAGCAAATTCTAAACATACTTACTTCCGGACTTAGGATGGTGTTTCAAACCAATCTTAAATCCCCAAACCTCATTTCCTTGTCCCTCAAAAACTTCTAAAACCATTTGCACTCACCGATTACGTTTCGCTTGCTTGCCGAAACGATTTCTAGGCCTCCAACACTTTCGGATCAATACCAAATGCGTCCGATGAAGTCTCCCATGTTCATTACACATAAGAGTAGAGGATTAATGCATCATCATGCATTAAAATCACCAGCCACTCATTCTAACTCGCTGCACTACTCAAAATCACCATTTCGGCTATCCGAAATAATCGAAATCACATCCAAACTTTCTCAAATCAAAGCCCAGCCAAGATCTAACAATTGTAACACTTTCTAACCCTCAATCAACATAAAAAATCATTACAAACACGACCTTATATCTCCAGCAATAGCACAACACTAAACACACCTCAAAAACCACAAATCTAACATCTAAATTTAGGAACCCAAGCCTATTCGGGATTTACTTGTTAAAACCTCAATCTCAACATCAAATATCATCCAACACATGTTAGAAATCAAAATCAAAACAAAGTTTAACTCAGAAATATGAAAATCATCAAAATCATATCAAGAACCTTGAATATAGCAACTATTTCTTGTTTATAACATTAAAACAATTTAAAAACCATTAACAAAGGGTTGACAACTTGGGAATTTCAGTAAAGAACTAATCATTAGAGGAGAAGGATGATGCTTACCTCTAATGGTTGATTTCTCCTTAATTTGGGCAAGATTTCTTGAAAATCCAAAGTGAAAACAAAAGAATTTGATGAAGTAAAGATAGGAAATCCTTAGGAAGATGAAATCTCAGCAAATGAAATGAAAACCAGAGGTTCTTTGGTGAGGGAAAAGTGTTTGGCTGGGTGGAAGTTGAGAGAAAATGAAAAGAGAGAAAACTATCGCAAGGTAGTTATAAAAAGTCAACCTTTGATTTTTCCTTTAATTCCTTTATTTAAATCATTATTAAAAACTCAAAAATTAAAGAGAAATCTGATGAAAAACAATTGGTAAAATTAGCTCCTTAAAGATTCAAAGTTTCAATCCTTTACAAAACAGTCACTAGTCAACTTTTGCAAAAACTGCAATTTGGTCACTACACCAAAATGTAATATTTCCAAATCACATTCTATAAAATTGTTTTCACCATAATCATTTATATAGTAAATGAGGATTTTTAGATATTTTTCCATATTTTAAAGCATCTCGAACTAGGTGTTCCCTAAACCAACCTTAAAGGGTTCAAACTATTCCCGACCGGCCCGATTCAACCTCTAAAACATCAAGGCCCAAAACCAGGGCGTTACAGACACTCGATCAATAGATCATAATCCTTAAGAAACTCCACCCAACGAAGTTGCCTAAGATTCAACTCCTTCTGAGACAGGATATACTTCAAGCTCTTATGATCCGTGAACACAACACACTTCTCGCCGTACAGATAATGGCTCCAGATCTTCAAAGTAGACACAACAGCCGCAAGCTCAAGATCATGAGTAGGGTAGTTATGCTCATGCACCTTCAACTCTCTAGATGCATAGGCTACCACATTACCTTCCTGCATCAACACACATCCCAAACCAACAATGGACGCATCACTATAGACCACAAACTCCTTACCAGACTCAGGTTGAATTAGGACAGGAGCTTGCGTCAAAGCTTCCTTCAGCTTCTCAAAAGCTTGATGTCTCGCATTTCTCCACTCAAAGAGAACATTCTTCTGCAACAACATGGTCAAAGGTGCAGCAATCTTCGAGAAACCCTCGACAAACCTTCGATAATACCCGGCTAAACCAAGGAAACTTCGTACCTCTGTCACTGACTTAGGCACCTTCCAACTCATCACAACCTCTACTTTGTACGGATCAACACAAATACCCTCAGCTGATACAACATGCCCTAGGAAGACCACCTCTTTAAGCCAAAACTCACACTTACTTAGCTTGGCATACAACTGATTCTCCAAAAACGCTTGCAAAACGATTCTCAAGTGTCTATCAGGATCCTCCTTGGTACGCAAATACACAACGATATCATCGATGAAAAACACCAAAAACTGATCCAAGAACTCATGGAAAACATGATTCATCATGTCCATGAAAGCAACAGACGCGTTGGTCAAACCAAACGGCATCACTAAGAACTCGTAATGCCCGTACCTTGTCTGAAAAGTCATCTTAGGTACATCCACATCTTTCACCTTCAGCTGATAATACCCTGACCTTAAGTCTATCTTGGAAAACATCGAGGCTCCTCGAAACTGATCAAAGAGATCATCAATCCTAGGCAAGGGATACTTGTTCTTGATCGTCAACTTGTTCAGTTGCCGGTAATTTATGCACATTCTCATTGTCCCATCTTTCTTCTTTACAAACAAGACCGGTGCACCCCAAGGTGACACACTCGGCCGGATGAACCCTCGATCCAACAACTGAGTCGTATTCTCATACATCTAAGTCGTATTCTCATACAACTCGATACCAATCTCAACTTCTCTGTTTGGTGGCAACCCATGCAATTATTCCGGAAAGACACCCGGAAAATCGCAAACTATTCGGATGTCCTGCACACGTACATCCTTTGTGCCATGATTCATCACATAGGCAAGGTAAGCCTAACAACCCAACCTCATCATACGGTTTGCTTCCAAAGCCTAAATCACATTCGACAAGAATTTCACATTCTCGCCTACTATCACCACTTCATAATCATCGACAAGATTTAATGTGACCCGGTTGACATCAAAATCAACCATTGCTCTATGCTCAGTCAACCAATCCATACCAAGGATCACATCGAAACCGTAGAAGGGTAACTCCATCAAATCCACAAGAAAAACATGACATTGCACAGATAAAGGGCATCTCCTATACAACTTACTAGTGACTACAGTCTCACCAAAAGAACTAGTCACTTGCATTCCTACTTCGAGCAACTCAACTGGTATATCAAGCAAATGCGCATGCTCACTCAAGATATAAGAATGCGTAGATCTAGAATCAATCAAAGCCAGCATTGATAAAGAATGAAAAGCAAAGGTAGCTGCGATAACATCATGATCATTGCGCTTCTCGCACTGAGCATAGACCCTCAGAGGACCGTCTCCCTCAGGCCGAACTGCTACCACATGTGTAATGCCTCGCTGACCCTCGTTTCTCCTCTAAAAGTTCCCTCGGCCGCACCCACGGCCTCGCTGAGGTGCAGCCGCAACAGGTGCACGTCCTTGGCCTCCACCAGCCAACAAAGGAAACCCTCGCCTCATGTGATCTGCTGAACCACAGTTCTAGCATGAATTCCATGTTACCATCATAGGATCCTAACCCTCCTTAGCTGATCGAGGACAATCTCTCCTCAGATAACCCCGAGATCCACACATCCAACACATGTTCTGTTCCTCTCTCATCTGATCTCCCTGAGCCGGTGCACCATGCCCAGCATTACCTCGCCTGGTAGGTTCTGTTCAATGTCTTTGGCTCGACACACAAACACATCGAAATAGGTATAATCCGCAGCTAGCATTTATGTCTTGACTTCCTGTACCAGTTCGTACCGGAAATGATCACAATGGTGCCTCTCACTAGGTATCAGCTCAGGGGCATACTAGCTCAAACGTACGAACTGGACCTCGTACTCAGCCACAAAAAGGGTTCCCTGAACTAACGACATGAACTCATGTTTCTTTCCATCAAAGTATCTCACTCCCAGATACTTCCTCTTAAAGGACCCCTTGAAAAACTCACAATCTACTTCATTGGGTTCCATTCCCGCAGTGGTAGTCGTCCACCAACTATACGCATCACCCTGGAGAAGAGAAACAACACATCACAGCTTGCGCACATCATTACAGCCCATCTGATCCATGATACGGATCGTGCTCGCCAACCAAGCTTCTGACGCCTCAGGAGACATACCAAGGAACTCAACAACTCCTAGGCTCCTCAACCTCTCTAAAGGTAAACCTGCCTGCCCAGCTGCAGGGGCCTGAACATGCGCTCCGGCTACTGCAGCTTGAAACGCCCTGGTGATCGCCTGAACTAATGGCTCTAGATCACCCAAACCCGGACCAGCATGTCCTTGCTGCTCCTTCTCCCCACCTCCCGGTGGTGGCGGAGGAGGTAAATTTCCACCAGGAGGGACATCAGCCACTTGCTCACCCTGCTCAGCCGCAAGCACTATCGTGTTTGACCTTAGCTCTCTCCTTGGACCCATAGTGCTATTTTTAAGAAGGCATAACAATAAAACAAAACGAACCATTTAGGCCAGCCTCAAGCAAGGATCCAAGTTCACAAAAACATTTAATTAGTGTAATAAGGTAATGGGTACCCCGATTTCCCTCAAGCATAACATAGCATACAAGAGCATATCAAACTCATCATGCTTTCCATCATCCAAAATCAGCACATATCAACATCACATCATCAACATACAATCATATTTATCTCACATATGATTTACATCAATCATGCACGGCATAAGCTCCAACATTCAATCAAAACATGCTTTTTCAATCCACATACATCAAAACATACCAAATACACATATCATCATTCCTAATTCTTTCGAAACCTGGCTCTGATACCAACAAATGTAACCCCCTTAGCTCGGCCTAGACGCCCGACCCGAACTAAGAAGATTACACGGGGAAAACTAAAGTCAACTCGTTAAAGTCAACCTCGATTGATGTTGAGTGCATAAATGTTCTATATTTTAACCCTCTTTTACCCATGTTATTGATGCACTCAAGCTTGATTAGTTGCATTTCAGGATAGATTTTGCATTAACATCACAAATGAATAATTATTGCATAGATGCTGCTGATTTTGGTTTATTCTTGCAGGTACCTGTCGTGGCAGCATCCAGGGCAGCAGAGGGACAAAAGATACCAGCAGAGCTGGAGTGAAGGATTGAAGGACACTGCCTATTACAACACTGTTGTGACATATGCCGTGACAGAAGAGGCGACAATGAAGACGATGGTGATGGAAAATGCGAAGTGGAGTTCGACTGATAGAGCATTTAAAGTCTGATTTTTGTGGACCACTCGCATAAATGTCGGAGCCCAGAAGCACAAGGAAGGCCTTGCCCAAAGTTTGAGGAAATAGTCAAAGCAAGAAGATAGGGCGAATTAAAAGACGTCTACTCACAAATTTAGTCTTTAATAGATTTGTACTTTAATTCAAACTAGTATTCTTGGCCATTAAGAAAACTTAAGTCCAAGGCCTATATATATGCTTGTAATTTGACAAGGCAAGGGAAATCTAGCTCCTAGTCGTCTTCCCCTAAAAACCCCAGTCGTTTCCCCTCTCCATCATGTTCTAAACTTCCCTTAGGGCTAAGGGTTGATCTTGTAAGGTAAGTTATAAGGGTTGTACTGTTTTTTAGGATTTTTTCTGTTAAATTAATAAAAGCTTCAAGTTTATTTACTTTGGTTTCAACATCTCATAAGAGTATCGGGAGAGCATTGTGAGGTTATTCATTTACTTAATATTGGAAGAGTTAAGTATATGAAGGGAGTAAATATGAGTTTTCCAATTTATGGTTAAACCATTTGGGCCTAGGGATATGTACAAGGTTAAGCGGCTAAAGAAGAATTCACAAATTTTGGTGTTCATCGTTTGGTTCATGCCGGGATGTATCATCTAAGACGTGTTCATCGACAAAACTTGGACCTAGGGATAGGACAAGTCACAACAGGGGTTCTTGCCGAACTTGAAGTACAGAGTTGTTGGCGGCTGCCGCAACAATAACAGACTGTTGCCGCGACAGGCACAACGACATGAGTAACATAATTCCTTTGAATAGTGCAATACATGCACTACTGAGCAAATAAATACTAGCCTATTTTCTCAATCTTATTTTCTCTTTTACATTAGTTTATCTTCAGTACTTCCAAAATCATTCTATTAAATTTATTTCTTTTCTTGTGCAGAAATTTAAGCATAGAAGTATTTCCAGTCCATGTGGAGACGATATCCGATACTTTGTATCACTTTATTACTTGCGACGTGTATACTTGCACTCAATTGCGATAGACCTATTTACAGGCAAGAAGTTTTTGGCGCCATTGTCGGGGACTGGCAACATACCTTTACCTTTAATTACTGCACCTTTTTATTTTTGTTTTTATTTCTTTTCTGTTTTTAGTTGTTATATTCCCCTGTACTTTTCACAAGGTTGTTTCTCTTGCTTATGCGCAGATCGAGACGTGGTAAAGATCCTGAATACAAACTAGATCCAAAAATCGATCGGACGTACATCTTAGGAACGAAGCCCGACTCTTGACAGAAAGAAAATGCTATCTCGAGGAAAGACAACGCAATGGGGCAGATAACAACAACAACAACAAAAACAACCCCAGGGTTGATGTTGATCCTCCTGTCTATGTTCATGATAACCGACAACTTCTTGCTGCGCCGGTAGCACGGCAGACTTGCCGAGAATACATGGACAATGATCAAGTTGAACTGAAGACTACGCTGGCAGATGTGGAAGCTGAACACTTTGAACTTAAACCCGTGATGTTCAACATGATAAATTTAGCCTGACAATTCGGTGGTTCTACTACAGAGGATGCACGTGAACATCTGAAAACCTTCAAGGAGATCTGTGGATCATTCAGACAACCAGGAATAAGCCCGAAAGTACTGAGACTTCGACTATTTCCTCATTCATTGAGGGATAGAGCAAAACCCTAGAAGATGACGAACCAATGCATGAGGCGTGGGACCATTTTACAACTCTCTTACGAAACTGCCTGATGCATGGGTACTCTGTATGGAATCAGGTCGTCAAATTCAATAATACTGCCAATGCATACACTCGAATGAGGATAGATTCAGCAGCTAATGGTTTGTTACTAGACAAGGAACCAGAAGATGCAATGCTAGTGTTGAAAAAGTTAGCGAAGAATGATGAACAGTTCCCCACAGCTCGAAGAGGAGGAAGACGAAAAGTATCTGTCAAGGAATACGAATATGACAACTCGGTAAAAACTAAATTAGCATACATCACCAAGGTAGTTGAAAACCTGCAGCGAAAAGAATCTAAAGCTGTATTTTCTACCGAGGAGATGTGTGAAAATTTTAGTTGAAACCATAGTACAGAGGAGTGTCCCATACAACTGGAAGAGGGAATGTATGTTGGAAATTACAACAAGAATATAGGCTACGACTAAAACAATTACAACCCGAATTGGAGGAAGAACAAAAAATTCTCGTGGAGTAACCCAGATAATGCTCAGAATCCTCCTATCCAGAACATTCAGATCCAAGGAGCCCCTAGAATATTGTCACGACAGCAGCCGGCAACATCCACCAGTACATTGGAACAGACCCTTGCAGCTTTCATGTCTCAAACTGGAGCATACATGGCCAACATGGATCACTTTGTCAAGAAGATTGAAACATTCATGGATAAGACAGAGATGAGAATGACAAACCATGAGGCCACTTTGAAGTCTCTAGAAACACAGATGGGTCAGGTGGCACAGTTCATCAACACAAGGCAGAATAAAGGATTCCCTAGTGATACTGAGGTCACTAGAAAACCCACACATGAGCAGTGTAAAGCTATAACAACGAGGAGTGGGAAACAGTTACAAGGGCCGAAAATTAAAGAGACACCTTGCCAAGAACCAACCCTAGAAATACCTGCCGAGAACACTGCCCCGGCAGAAGTAAAACAATCTGTTGCCGTCACCCCTGCCA
This sequence comes from Hibiscus tridactylites, assembly GCA_958450335.1. Classification (NCBI taxonomy): domain Eukaryota; kingdom Viridiplantae; phylum Streptophyta; class Magnoliopsida; order Malvales; family Malvaceae; genus Hibiscus; species Hibiscus tridactylites. The sequence continues at coordinate 80,236,043 of OY288267.1, forward strand.
CAACATCAAAAGCATCTAAGGAGGCGATAGAAGAAGTTGAAGATTGCGAACCTCTTTAAATCTGATTCCCATGTGAAGGACACCTCGAAGATTGCCGTCCTCCACCCCATTTTCCATAGCAGTTAAAGAAGAAAAAACAGGAGTACCAGCTTAAGAAGATATACGATGTTTTTAAGCAAGTACACATCAATATTCCGTTGTTGGAGGACATTAAGCAGATGCCTTGTTATGCAAAATTCCTTAAAGATGCAATGTCCAGGAGATCCAGACTTGGTGATAAGAATGTGGGTAAGACACTTTGTGATCTTGGAGCTAGTATAAATCTAATGCCCAAATTTGTATTTCAGAAATTAGGTATTGGACAAGCAAGGCCCACAACTGTAATGCTTCAACTGGCAGACCGCTCTTACATTCAACCGGAAGGAAAAATTAAGGATATCCTGGTAAGAGTGGATAAATTTATATTTCCTACTGACTTTCTTGTTTTAGACTGTAAAGCATACGAGAATGCACCGATCATCCTAGGGCGACCCTTCCTAGCCACAAGTAGAACAATGATCGATTTAGAGAAAGGAGAACTGATTATGAGAGTTAACGACCAACAGATAAAACTCAATGTTCTCCAAGCCATTAAACAAGTTGATGTAGAGGAAGAATGAAAGGCAATATTAGAAGTAATTATAGACTAACCCAGCATCAGCTCAGACTGCCACGACAGACAATTTGGTCACTGTCGCCACAGCCACCTAGAAGACTGCCGCGACAACACTGGTGACAACTATTCCTCAGACAATGACACATCTGATACTAAAGGTCATTAGGAGGTAAATTGGATAGGCACGCGTCCAGGTAAGTTCTTTGAACCTTTGAACTATACCTCTAACGAGCATATAATTCAAAAGCCTTCCATAGATCAGCCACATGCTTTAGATCTTAAACCCCTGCCAGGGCAGCTTAAATACATTTTTCTTAGTCTTAATGATACATTGCCCATAATCATCTCTTCTAAGTTGATGCAGGAACAAGAACAACAGCTGATCAGGATGCTACAACAACAAAACAAGGCAATTGGATGGACCATTGTTGATATCCAAGGCATCAGTCCGACCATTTGTATGCATAAGATCCTCTTGGAGGATAATCATAAGTCGAACATTGATGCCCAGAGAAGATTAAACGAAGCTATGCGAGAGGTGGTACGAAAAGAAATTATCAAGTGGCTTGATGCTGGAATTATCTACGCCATCTCGGATAGGAAGTGGGTGAGCTCTATGCTATGCGTACCCAAGAAGGGAGGTATAATTGTCATAACCAACAAGGACAATGAGTTAATCCCAACCAGGACTTTGACCGGTTGGAGGGTTTGTATGGACTACCGGAAGCTTAACAAAGCTACCCGGAAGGACCACTTCCCCTTACCCTTTATTGATAAAATGTTAGATAGATTAGCGGGAAAGCCTTATTATTGTTTCCTTGATGGATATTCAGGTTATAACAAAATTCCATTGCACCGGAGGACCAGGAGAAGAAAACCTTCACATGCCCCTACGGAACATACGCCTTTAGGAGAATGCCATTTGGATTGGGTAATGCACCGGCAACTTTTCAACTGTGTATGATGGCAATATTCTCTGACATGGTGGAAGATTTCCAGGAGATCTTCATGGATGACTTTTTCGACTTTGGAGACAGTTTCGACGATTGCCTAGGCAATATGAAGAAGGTGCTTGAAAGATGTGAAGAGGCAAACCTTGTATTGAACTGGGAGAAATGCCACTTTATGGTAGATGAGGGCATAGTGTTGGGACACAAAATCTCCTACTGCGACATAGAAGTAGACAGAGCCAAAATCTAAGTTATCGAAAAACTGCCGCCACCCACCATAGTCAAGGGCATTAGAAGTTTCTTGAGACAAGCAGGTTTTTATCGAAGATTTATTGCAATTTTTTCTAAAATCACTAAACCCTTGTGTCTCATATTGGAACAGAATAAATCCTTTGATTTCAACACCGAATGTATTGAAGCATTCAAAACATTAAAAGAGAAGCTGGTAACAACCACAATAGTGCAGCCACCGGACTGGAGTTTACCATTCGAGATAATTTGTGATGCCAGTAACTACGCTGCAGGGGCAGCACTATGACAGAGGAAGAAGAAACTCTTCCACGTAATATATTATGCTAGTAATACCTTAAATGATGCCCATATAAACTACACCACAACAGAGAAGGAGCTGCTAGCGGTGGTATTCGCCTTCGACAAGTTCAGACCATACATACTTGGAACAAAAGTGGTGGTTCACACGGATCACTCAGCAATCAAGTATCAGTTCACCAAAAAGGATGCAAGACCACGATTGATACGTTGGATTCTACTCTTGTAAGAATTCGACATAGAAATCAAGGACAAAAGGGGAACAAAAAACCAAGTAGATGATCACTTGTCGAGACTAGAAATGGGAAAGGATCAAGATAAAAACAAGGTTAACATACATGAGACTTTCCCAGATGAGCAGTTAGTCACTGCCACCAGCACTGTCGCGACAGCCATGGCGACAGGTAAGCTTTTTGAAATCCCTTGGTAGGCCGACATAGTAAACTATCTTGTTAGTTGTTTATTACCTCCTGAACTTAACTACCAAGCAAGGAAGAGGTTCCAAAATGATGCAAAACATTATTATTGGGACGAACCTCTTCTATTTAAGCATTGTGCAGATCAGATTATCAGGAGATGCATACCACATGAAGAACAGGAAGAAATGCTCCACCATTTCCATGTTGCTCCTTATGGAGGACACTTTGGAGGAAACAAAACTGCTGCCAAAGTTCTGCAGTCTGGCTTCTTTTGGCCTACACTGTTCAAAGATGCACAAGCCTTTTACAAGCGTTATGACAAATTCCAAAGGACTGGAAACATCTCTAGAAGACATGAGATGCCCCTACAAAACATTCTCGAAGTTGAAATTTTTGATGTTTGGGGAATCGACTTCATGGGACCATTCCCAACTTCTTGTGGGAACTTGTATATACTACTGGCGGTGGATTATGTGTCCAAGTGGGTAGAAGCCGTCGCTACACAAAAGAATGATGCCAAAACCGTTCAAAGGTTTTTACACAAACATATCTTCACCATGTTTGGCATCCCAAGGGCAATTATTAGTGATGGGGGTAGACAATTTGACAACAGGATAATTTCTAATGCGTTGAAAAAGTATGGAGTTAAACACAGGATCGCAACAGCATATCACCCTCAAACAAATGGGCAGGCTGAGATCTCAAATAGAGAAGTGAAGAACATTCTGGAAAAGATGGTTAAGCCAACTAGGAAGGACTGCTCTCTTCACTTAAATGATGCATTATGGGCCTACAGAACTGCATTCAAAACACCATTGAGAATGTCACCCTACCGCCTAATCTATGGAAAAACTTGCCACCTACCTGTCGAGATTGAACATAAAGCATACTGGGCTATCAAGAAAGTTAACATGGACTAGGACAAAGCAGGGCAGAATAGGCTATTGGACTTAAATGAAATTGAAGAAATTCGAGCCATGGCCTACAACAACGCCAGAATCTATAAGGATAAAACAAAGAAGTGGTATGACAGAAAACTGCTGCCACGACAGTTCACACCAGAGCAGAAGGTGTTGTTGTTCAACTTCAGGTTGAAGCTCTTCCCAGGAAAGCTAAAGTCTAGGTGGTCTGGACCCTTCCAAGTAGTCTAGGTTTTTCCTCATGGTTCCATCACAATAAGATCAATAAAGGATGAGCACCAATTCAAAGTCAATGGACAAAGGCTAAAGCACTATCAGGGGACTGAAGCCCAAAGAGAATAAGAAGTAGTTACTTTAGGAAATAAGAATTTAAGATTTGTTTATTTTAGTTTTTAGGTAAATAAAAGAAGCAGAGAAAAGAGAAGGAATGAACCAGCCCAACCCACTCACAACAGCCCAAGAAGCCCAATGGTAACAAGGCTGTCGTGACAGCCGATCACCAGCTATCGCGGCAGACGTGCAAATACAGCCTATCACCAAGCTGTTGCGACAGACACGCAGCAGATACAGAAACACGTAACAGACGTATCAAGAAACCGCGTGACTGTTGGCTCCGTTTTTATCGCCACCCGTTACAGCTTCAACAGGCAGAACCCCATTCTATATAAACCACCACCTCCATTTCATTCTTCACCTCATTCTCTTCTCTCTACTCGATTTCTGAACATTTTAGCTTTTCAGTATTTTCTTTTCTTTCATTTCTGCAGTGCCCTTACAATGACAATGAGATCGACCAGAAGAAGTGTTGCCTCCACCTTTGCCGTGGTAGTCTCCACTCCCAGTCACAGCAGAATTCGCAGAAGGTTTGCCTCGGCAAAATCAGAGAAAATATATTATGAATCTTTTTCAGAAAAGAGAAATGTAGGAGGAAAGACCCCTTTATTAAATCACTTTAAAATCCCTTTTAAAACACGTGTCATATTAAGGAAAGGCTAAATTTCCATAAAGGTCCCTAAAGATTCTAAGATTTTTGGCTCCTCTTTTAAAAATTGCATTTTTTCTATAGTTTTAAAACTTTACATTTTGGTCACTACCCAAAATATATTACTTCCGAAACTCTTTTTGTAAAATTGATTTGACCAAACTCTTAATCATGTTTTTAGAGGATTTTACCAATTTTTACTATATTTTTATCCTATCCCGATCCTTGATTTCCTTAAATCACCAAACTCGATTTGAACCGTTCCCTACCGGTCCGATCCGATGTCTAAAACATCCAGGCCCAAAACCAGGGTGTTACATGCCTGATTCCAAGCAATATGGTAGCTCGAGTTACCATCTCTTTTTTGGACTGTTGAATCCTTCGCCCCATACCACCCAAACGGTCCTCAACAACCTTTCGAGATTGCCTAACCCTAAAAAGCTTATTGCCATGTTTCTCATATTATTGGTTTTCAACTTATGCGATGTTATTTGAAAAAATGTAACATTTAAAAAATGCAATATTTAAGCAATGGAATGCATAAATGCACGAGGTATCGATTTCAAGAACTAGTCTTTAGAGCAACATCCATTAGCCAAAATGTTGAATACAAGAAATAGACAATTTAATTACAGAAAGCGTCTATCCCTTGTCCCTAGGTTAATCACCTCACTCAACACTTGAGTCTGCACCTGTCCCAGCTCGAAATGGCTAACAGGGTGTTGTTGCAGGTTCATGGCTTCATTGAAAAATCTGCACAAACTGGGTGATTCTCCGTACTTGGTTTTTGAAATTGATCATTTCACAATTCTACCTTTGGATAGTCTAGGTAACCACCTCAAGCTTGTCTTTCAATCCTCCATTTGTAGTGCCCCTTCTAAAACTTACAAACTAGTCTTTAAGATGTCGTACGACATTTTCTAATTCTATCGCCTTCTTTTTCAGCTCTTCATTTTCTTGTCGGGGATTAGCTTTTTCCTCATTATAGTACCCTTTCAAGAATTTTCTTCATCTGTCAAACTTGAGATTAAAATTATGAGTTCAAAGCTTGCTCTTCCTCTAATTTCTGTTTGGTCCTGTTATTAGACTCCAATAATTCTTGAATCTTCTTCCTTGCTGCTCTCTTAGTGTCTTCATACAACTTCTTGTAACTGTTTGCGTCACGATTCGATACCCCTGATATCGTCCTTTTTCTTGTACTGGATATTTCCTTCTGTTTGTCTATCAGACCCATTAGCCATTATGAACACCGCTTAACTTGACTGATCCTCGCATCAATACCTCTAATGAATGCAAAATGATGCCAGATGTATAAAAAGAAGACAACAAAATAAAATAAAACAAAAAACAATGTCAATACGGTAAAACTTATTGAAGGCAAAATTTTGAATTGATAAAATAAAGCAGTTTATCGAGCAAAGAGAATAACCGGAAAATGTATTTAAATCAGTAACACCATGTCCTAGGTTCGTGTCTGGCTCTAGTGGGGCAGGCTTCTAGATTACAACATGTGATGTTTGTTCTAGACTCATGCTACCTGAACTGTCGTTATTGTCTACTATGACAACAAGACATCGATTCAAGAGTATACGACCCCTTATATCGGAGGTGTGTACCTCACGTTGTATATGGTTGGTATACATAAAGAAATAAACAATTCCGAACTCGGAGGTAGAGATTCTCACGTTGGATCATGTCTCGCTCCCACTTAAAGGTGAAAACTCCGGGTAGAAGGCTTATGCATGAATGAAAGATATATTACACAAGGATAAAAGCTACCTCCATTCTTTAAAAAAAATTCATCCAATATTAATTGAAAAAATTAAATTCAAATTACCATTCATAATGCCAAAATGCCACGTAAATTTAATTAGTCCTGACGCTCGAGTTTTAAAATTCCTCGGTAGAGTCGCCAAGCTGTCGTGACCATTTTTTAACTGAGTGTAAAAATAGCTTGACGATTATTTTTTATGAAAATTAGGGTTTTACCTTTTAATTTGTTTAAGCTTTTAAAATGACATTTTTAATTAAAAAGTTAAATTTGATCATTTTATTTAATTTTTTAAAAACATTTGGAGTCGCCACCGATCACTTTGGTAGATTGGACACCATAAAAATAACTAGAGATTCATTTTCTTAAAATCGGATTCGGGAGTCGGTTACGTATGGGGAAGAGTTACAACCCTCATGAACGCCCTTTATCAGTATCATTTAATTTTATGTGGCATTTTGACATTTCGAATAACAATTTGAATTTAATTTTACCATAATTATTGATTGAATTTTAATTCCAATTGGATATATCCTTTTATAAGAAAATATATTTTTATCCGAATATGAGATTAGAAGCGACCAGTTACTTTAGGACACTTCAGTTCATATTCAATAATATATTTTCAAAATAAAAGGTTTTCATGCACGGCCAATTATTTTCTTGTTAATTTTAAGTTCTAACTTAAAAGGCCCTAATTGATTGAATTATTTAAACTATGAATATTATTAAATTTAGGGTATTTATGAAATAACACCTAATTGCTTGAGTACTATTCATATTAAACCTTAAATTGAATAATATTTCTAATTTATTTGGAGAACTAATTATTCAAGTACTAGCCCTAATTAAGGCTTTAATTTAATTATATAGGTTAATTGTCATTTTCTAGGTTTAAATGAGTATCAAATGTTCTACTTAAAAGTCCCCTTGGGTAACATCTCATTACAATGAGACACTATCCACCTTAGAGCTTCAAAGCATCCCTTTCAATACTCATTTATTTTCTACTATTATCTTTCCTATTTAATTATCTAATTCCTACTAGAGAACATTGAAACTAATACTCTAAACAATTAATATTGAAACTAAGTGAATTAATTACCTAACAAATATACTATATGCTAATTTTAAAATCATGCATCAACCATATAATTTAAAACACTAGAATTAAGTTTACACTGAAATTAGGGACTAAATTGAATTAAAATCAAATTTTAAAGCTAACTTTATTGAAATCTAGGACCAAAATTGAAAACACGACAAAGCTGTAAGGACCAAAATCCTAAATTGCCCAAATTCTCCAAAAACGTGCAGATCCAATCTACCCGACCCGACTTGTGCGTGCGGACCCTCCAGACCCGCGTACAAAACGACGTCGTTTAGCGCAACCTATAAAAGGCCTGATCCGAGTCTAACTCGATCATTTGGTCAAGTTACTCTCTCTCTCTCCACCCTATAACATTCTCTCAACTCTCTCTAACAAACACTCAAACTCACCCAAACAGATCTGGAAACAGATCAAGAATCATGTTTTAGGATGAATGTTCATCCTTGTTCTTCAAGAACAAGATGAACGTCATCTTTCCCGGTTGCACTCCGCCGCTAAATCTGCCACTATATCTTCTTCTGCCATGATCCGATCACCGTTTCTTGTTCGTCAGCAATCATGCCCTAACACGAGCCACTGTCTCCCTTTAACCGGCCGTCGTGAGGCGATTTCTTATCGACGTCCAGAACCCTAAAATATTCCATTTTCCTGATCTTCAACACTAAAACTTAATCTAACCCTAATTCGACAAGATTCCCAACTTCCCTGGCCTAAATCTACCCGTACCCACTATTATTTTCGACTATGTCATTTCATAAACTACTCTGATCACCACGATTGAGATTTCCGGCCACCGTTTACTTTTTATTATTTTTTCGTTTATTATTTCTTTATATTTCTTAGATCTAACATTTCGCTTCTAATTTTACAGGAATTAAAATGACAGAAATGGTTATACCTCTATAGTTGTGGCCACGACGATCCAAGAATCATCTCCAGCGACGTCTCCTCTTCACAATGACGGTTCGAATCACCCAGGCAGTTCAGCTCCCGAGTCGGTTCGACTTCCACGACAACCGTTCATGCTCTAGCGACCGATCATATTCCCCAAAAGGTTCAGCTTCTTCTCTCTCCCTTATTTTATTATATTATTTATTACTTTATTATTTATTTATGGTAGCTAATTATGGTGATTAATTATTAGGATTTGACACTCTCTCTCATATTTATATAGGTGTTGACTCGTTGATGTCACGATGATGTCGCAACGCTAACGTCATGACAGTTTCCACCAACTCAGCGGGAGAAAGCACATTATCTGTGGCATTGGTTTTAAACCAATCACTGATCGCCGCGTGTAATATTTAGGCAGGAAAAGGTTTTTTCTTCAGATATTTGTGTTTGTTGGGACTGGATTCAACAAAATGGGCGGGCAGCCTGGGTATAGACAATTGTAATGGGCTCGACAATATTGTAATTTGGATTTTTGGACTGATATTTGAAATTTATTTATCTTTATGACTTTATTTATATCTAACTACTAATATAGAACTATCTCCGGACAAAATACGAGTATTACAGGCTCATTGATCATATAGTTCTATTCTGACCTTCCCAACGACAAATACTACACTTCATAACTCTTCCAACCCTAGACATCTTTGACTTCTTCGAACCTTCTAACTCTTCCCTCCTCCTCTCTTTCTATGGTCAACCATGTTTCTTCCTACGAGTTGGAGGCAATATAAGCTCATAATTACTCTTACACCTAAATAATCTTTTGGGTCACCTCCTTTGTAAATAATGGCATTGAATGCATGAGGGCAAGACACTCCACTAATATCCCATCCTCGATAAGTGCATGTCGAATTTTTAAGCAAACTGATTGCATTATGATTAATTTTGATAAAACACAATATTTTATGTTGATCAAGAGTTTTCCAAAATAATTCTTTCAAATATTTTCATGTCAAAAATAATGCTAAAGTATTTTGAATTTATTCTTGTGATTAAACATTCTTAAAAAGTCAATATATTTTTGAAAATCAATTTCTTGGAGAAAAGTTTCGAAACTTTACAACAAGTTTCGAAACTACCAATGACTTTTTGATACTTTTCAAAACAATGAGCTTTTAAGTTTTAAAACCTTATAAAAGTTTCGATACTTATGCAAGAGTTTCAAAACTCTTGGGTCATAATGGTCAAATTTTAAATATGGCTCAAAGAGTTTCAAAACTATTGGGATAAGTTTCGAAACTAGTGTGCATGTGAGCATTAAATGCTTATGACATCTCAATGGCTCTAAACCTCCTCCAACAACTAGAAACGACTAGAAATTGATTAGAGGACATAAAAGGGGCCTCCAAGTGATTGAAGAACATCAAGAAAGTACATACCAATAATCAAGCAAAAAGAATTCTTGTATTTGAGCTTTAAAGTCTATTTTTTTTTCATTTTAAGAACACTTGTGAGCTTTCTTTGTTTAATTTTTGCTCAAGTGTTCATTTGGGTGAGAGCTCAAATGCGCAGACATAATTTCCTTGTGAGGTTTTCGTAGTTTGCTAAATTTGTATTTTTCTCTTTGAGAGTGTTCTTAAGGTTTTAGGGTATAAACCCTAAGGTATATTGTAAGGTTACACCTTATTCTCAAAGGTAAGCAAATCTAGTGAATTTGAGAAATCCTTAGTGTGGATAGCTAAGGTAGTGAAGTAGAATTGGTTTAGAAGTTGAATCAATATAAATTATTGTGAAAAAATTATGTCTATTAGTTAGAAAGCAATGGTGAAAGAGTTCTCAAGCTCCAATCAGTTCTTAAAATATCCAAAAACCCATACCAAGAAGACATATGCTCACTCTCCGCAACATCATATGTTATACGATAAATACAATCATTTTCATCAATCCCTACAACTATCAACAAGTATCCTTGAAAATAACCCTCCAAGAAACAACCATCAAGACTTAGTATCCTCCTACAACCTACTATAAACCCTTCTTTACAAGCCTGTGGACAAACATACATCCTCTAGAGTAATCTTAAATCTAGATAACAAATTGTAGTTGTTTCAGGATTAGTATTCCTCAACTCTTACAAATAATCATAAATTCTTCCATATTGAGCCTTATGATTTTCTTCAATCATTTCCAATGCACTGTTCCTAGCTCTACCACACTTGCCAGGTGACACAAATGTACCGAATTCGTTCAGCACATCGTGTCATAATGATCTCAATATATAATTAGGCTCAGACATGAGTTTTCCAATGTAGTACTTTGTCATCCTTTTAGATGTAATATTCCTATTGTTCACACCCTTGGAATAATTATGGAAATCCACCATGGTTTTAATTTGCCAAATCTGGTCCATATTGTCCTTAAGATTCATAGAGGCTGCCCACAATTTTTAAGGACATTTTTCCTTGCATATTGCTTGAAGCCTCTGAGTGTCATTCTTCTTAAGCTTTACTTCTACCCTATCCACCATACCATACTGCTTTGTAGCTTCCTTTAATAATGTCCTATTAAGGAATATTAAACCCTTAACAAATTTTTGTTTCACCATGCTCATTTTAGAATTAAACTCAGGGTACCTAGGCATATCTGAGTTAGAGTCATGCTCACTATATAGGTCTTCAGATTTGTCAGTCTCTGGTTCTGACCCATGATCCTTGTCGTTCACAAGCACACCATCATGGTCAAAGCCATCTATGTTCCTTGATCGGTGAAATAACGTCACACGATTTGTGCAAGCCTACGCACGTCGATGCAAGTATAGTTGACAGGTAGTTCATGTCGGATATAGATCCCACGAGGACGGTTGTTCGTACGTCTACCAATGTCAGTGAAATAAGTAAGAAAAATAAGGTAAACACAATAGGTGATGTTGAAGCAGTAAAAGGTAAATGGTATAGGTAATGTCGTAGCAATGTACTGAAATTAAAATAGAAACAATATAATGATGACTGTTGGGTTCCCTTGGTGATTCATCAACAGATTAACGAATGCTAGCAAGAACAAAAGAAAAGATTATTGTCGATGCAATAAAGCACGTGAATATCTTACCAATCTCAACTTCTACCCTTAATCAAAGACTTATATGAGCTCACTCACCACACCTCTGAATGATGGCTAATAAGCAAATACAAGAACAATTGCGTCAACTTTCGTTGAACTCCCATGCAACTTTCATTGTCATGATTGTTAACTTGAACTGTCACTGCAACTCTCATTGACAGTTGCTGCAATGAACACTTTCGTGCATAAAGATATTCAAATCCAAAGATCAAAAGATAGAGGGAACAATTAATAAGATAAACATTCAGTCAACATTCATAAAGTATTTTCATACAAAATGAAATTAAACCATAATCGTCAATGTTTAAACAAAAGAAACATTATGAACCAAATAGGGAAAGCTATTTCTAGCTAACTCGATTGCTCCTTGATTCTTCCTCTTGTTTCACACTCGTTGTGGCTACTTAATTCTGCATCAAATTCACCTTAGTTGCCCATGCAAGCTTTAAGCCGTCATAGCCATCAAAAGAGAGCTCCAAAACCAAGGAAAAAGATGATAAGATATGAGCCTCCTCTCTTTAGGGTAAGGATATATGTATATATATCCTTATCATCTTTCAATTGGGTGTTTACATGCGTCCTTTATATATTTGCAGTTGTGAACTTCGTGCAAGACAGTTGTATTAATGGACAAATCATCGTCCTTTTGATCTTATCCTGACAGTTGTTATTGTGGCGACAATGACTGTTTTGATGTGCTAGTATTGCAACGACAATTGTACCGACATCATGTCCAGAAAATAATTGTTATAAAAAACTGCCAGCTCAACGACCTTTGATCTTATCCCTTCGTAAACATCATTTTATCTTATCTTTTTGACATCTGTCAATGTGGTGACATATTTGGACGCAATCTAAACAACGCTTATGTAGCGACATCAATATTGCAGTGACATCCCAATGCGGTGACAGTCCTGACTGCAATTCTAGAAGAACTCAAGTAGCGACATTAGCAGCAAAATGTAATAAATTCATGGATAATTCAAGAAAGATCTATTGATTTAAGAAAGTGCAAATACAAAGATAAAAATGCTAAAATGCATGCAAGGATAACATGATGGTGACAAATTAATCAATAAATAAGGAGAAATCACAAGTCTGTTAAAGTACCATCATTCCTTTAAACCTTATCTCCCATTCCATCCTTTTATTCTCACTATTCATCTCCTCCCCATTCATATTCATTATCATTGACATCAAATTCTTCTGCAGCTTTAGATTTTTCTACAACTTCTTCTTCAACAACATGAACTTCTTCTTCTTCTTCTTCTTCTTCTTCTTCAACTGTACCAACTTGTTCTTCTTCCTTATCAAAATTGTTTTTTAACAGCATCAACTTGTTCTCATTCTTCTTGAAATTGTTCTTAGAAACATGTACTTCTTCTTCATGAACTTCAACTACCTTCAGATAAATATGGATGTACATGTGGCTAGGCAGGTTGTTCATCATTGCCATGCAATCCTGGTCAGTCTTCAGTTGTAACCCCATCGAAGTAAACTGGGAAGGTTTACCTCAATTAACAACCCTATTTTTTATTTTATCTTGTTTAAATGCTCATTAGAAACCTAAGTGTTTGTCATCGCAGCGTATCAACATAACATCAATCGAACATTAATTAAAACTCAATTGCCGTCAGATACGATTTTATGGACCATTTTGTAAACTTATCAAATTACAAGGGATTCCTCCGATTTTAGATTACCATATTTAAATTAATCATATTAAATGCATCTATGTTAAAACTCAGATTAAAACAATCATTCATGCTCACTTAATTGCATCCACAACATTCAGAGACTAAAACGCAAGGAATCAGAACTTAAGAACATTCCATTTACTAACTTAACTGCAAGTAGTTTCGGTACATACTAACCTTGTATCAAAACAGGTGTATTGAAACAGGTCCTCACGGCTCGGAACAGGGGCCAGTATCGAAACACTCTTGAGGTGTTTCGAAACTGTGGTTTCCAGTAGCAAAAAGTACCGAAACAAGCCTTCCCTATTTCAAAAACCCTAGGCCATTTCAGGCTCACTATTTCGGTACAGGCTCGAGTGTACCGAAACACCTAGGCTTGTAATGACACTTTTTGCTGGTTATTCACACTTAAATCCATCCTAATCCAATCCAACATGCTTTCCAACATGCATACATCATATTTAAACATTAATGTTCAAACATTTATGGCATATTCATCATCAAGTCATGGCAAATTGCATCCAAGATAAACTATAGGCATGCAACTTAGAAAATAAGCCACTCAAGAGTCAAAACTCATACCAAAGCACAAACCATCAAATATAGGCCTTTTACAAGTATAAAACCGTAAAGCAAATATGCTCAAAAGGGGTGTTCATACACATCACCCAAATAAACCATGGAATCCCCCATTGCCCTTATTACTCTAGTCCATAACCGAAACGTACATTCAAAGTGAAGTCTCTTACAATCCCCTTGTAAGTTGCTACCTCCAAACACCTAATTGTCTGCATTGATGGACAATAGAGAGCATAAGCATACAAGCTTAGTGAGGAGTGCTCAAAAACCAAAACACCATCAACGCATGAAAATCATTTTCCATTATTTGAAAACCATGATGCCCTCTTTAAAAACCATGCACTTTCCTTACAAAATCAGCATGTTAAACATCATGCAACAAGTATTAAATACTCAACATCAATTCCATTTGCTAACACTCAACTTAAGCCTTTCCATGCATAGCTACCATATGCAAAACTTAAAGATTAAAACATTAGTTTTCACATTATGCATCCATATTCATTTCATAACAATTTATCAATTATATTGGCTCACAAGTGATCATCAACATACTCATTTCTCAAAACCATATCAGATACACGGATTCCCAAGTGTTGTCCCAACACTTTATACATTCCCACCAGCATCTCAAGGTTCACACGGGAGGTATCCTCCAACATTGTGACACCCGTGGTGGAGTATTCGGTACCTTACAACCCCTCAACACCACTCATCGGTAGATGTCACTAACGAGAGACGAGACACTATACAATTTTCTCAATCGTTAGGGTAATTTGATGGAGCATTCGGTACACTCACAACCCCTCAACATCCAAGGCGACTTGTTTATAGTGCACTCAATCCTATAGTCGGCTAACTATAACCGATTTCATTTACAAACCACTTTTCACAACATCACTTGCCAATATAATTCTCATTTAATACAAACTTCACTATTTTCAAAGCATTCACATTAAGCCACATTTCAAAGTCTCAAACCATGCTTCATAAAAAATGTATAAGCATATACATACAAAGATCACTTGCCATGTGCATCCTTCAAGAATAGAACATTGAAAACAGTAAATCACTTACTTTGAATCATGCTTTAAACAATAGGTGAAACACATTTAAAATCAAGTGCAAAAACAACTCATAATAGCACAATCCGAGGGAGAAATTCACTTTACTTAATTTCGAAATTAGTAAAGTGTTTCAGCTTACACTAAGTTCCCAAAACCACCTTTAAAGTGTTTCAAAGCTGGAAAACTCATTTCTACTCACCAACTCGCGAAACCAAGATTTGTCGACATGAATTTAAGTGTCTGAAGCCCTCGGATATTCACCGATTGCTTCCTATGTAACCTCCCATATTTATAACACACGAGAACAGAGGACTAATGCATCTATATGCATCAAAACCACCAGCAACTTAAACAATCTCGTTGGTCTGCCCTAAAGCACCAAAATACTCATCCAAAACAACCGAAAACTCAATCGATCTTACTCGAAGCTTAACCCAGCTACAATCCATCACTTCCATTCACCTTTATCCATCAATCAACAATAAAAACAACCTAATAACATCCAATAACTCCCAGCAACACCGGATTCACATTTCCAAGCCAAAAACCCTTAACTAACAACCTAAACTTTTAGAGATCCAACCTAATCCGAGATTATTATGATTAAGCCTTTACTTTAACATAATTTAACATCCAAAACAACTTGAAAATCATTTCCAAACCAATCAAAACAGTGCCCAAACGAAATACTTAAAAATCATCAATTAAAGCCATTTTAACCAATTCTTCATTAATCAAATCATAAAACTTAGTTGATAACTATATTTAGGAAGCACAAGACTTGTGAATTTCATTAAAGAACTTTGATTAGAGGGTTGATCAGCTCTTACCCCCAATCTTAGATTTTTCCCTCAATTGACAAAGATTTGCAAGAAAACTTCAAAGCCCCATTGATTAAATTGACAGATCGCTTTTAGGAAATCAAAAAGAAAGATAAAAAAGATTATATGATCTGAGATCTTTGAGAGAAAAGAAAGTGTTTGACTGTTTAGAAAGTGAGGAAATGAAAGTTACGTAAAATCCTTTTGATCTCAAAAATTCTTTTTAATTAAAAGCTTTTTTATTCCTTTTTAATAATACTATTTTAAAATTGGTCAAATTGAGAGAAAAAGGCTTTTAAACACATGTCAGCTCCCTAAAGATTCTAAGTCTTGTCCGATTTTTAATTTAGCCCTTAAAAACAAATTTTGCATTTTTTACAAAATGGCCACTTTCTGAAATCTTGACATTCCAAAACCTGTTTTCCAAAATATACTTTACCAACATTCAATATATATTTTTAAAAGATTTTAGTAATTTTTTTCATAATTTTATCCCATCTCGAACTACGATTTCCCTGAACCGCTTCTAAAGGCTCGGATTTCTAATTCTAGGTTTGACTAACCGAAACCGATGCCAAAAACATCTAGGCCCGAAATCAGAGTTTTACAACTCTCCCCCACTTAGGAAATTTCATCCTCGAAATTTTACCTTAAGGGAAAAGGTGAGAAAACTGCCTCAACATGTCCGCCTTACTTTCCCTCGTGGCCTCTTCAACTCCTCGATGTCGCCACAACACCTTCACCAGTTCAATCATCTTACCATGAAGAACCTTGCTACTAGAATCAAGAATACCAACTGGTTACTCATCATAAGACAAATTCGGATTCAATTCAATCTCCTTAACATGCATAACATGAGATGGATCCGATCTATACCTTCGCAACATTGAAACATGAAACACATCATGAACTTTCACCAACTCGGGAGGCAACCTCAACCGATATGCAATAGGACCAACACGCTCTACAACCTCGTAAGGTCCAATGAACCGTGGAACAAGCTTACCCTTACGTCCAAACCTCATCACCTTCTTCCAAGGCGATACCTTCAAGAACACGCGATCTCCAATCGCAAACTCAATCTCCTTACTCTATAAATATCTGTAGGACTTTTGACGATCCGATGCAGCCTTCAACCGCTCACAAATAAGCTTCACTTTCTCGTTCGTTCCCTTAAGCAAATCTGGCAAGGAAACCAACTTTTGTCTTGCCTCCGCCCAACAAAGAGGCGTTCTACACTTCCTATCGTACAAAGCTTCATACGGAGCCATTTGTATACTTGTCTAAAAACAATAAATTTTTAAGTATTTTCAAAGACTCACAATTTGACAAGCCATTTTGAACCAAATACTATTTCAAGTCAAAACACAATAAAGATGTTCAAATTTTCGAAGTGTTTTCAAGAGATTTCAAGCCCCAAAGCAACAAAATGCCCAGGTGCATCGATACCTTAAGACATATCAATACAGATTTTCAACACTGGAATTTTGATCGTTCATAGCGTACCGATACGATTTAACCCCGTATTGATATGATATTCATCTGGGCAAGACTTTAAGCTATAGCGTACCTATACGGTATGTCACCGTATCGATATGATATGCTGACCTTTGCAAAAATATTTACATTTAATACTTGAACGTTGGCTTGTCAATTATTGGAATCCAAAATTTTAAAATAACCGTTGAATGGTATTGATATACTAAGGTAGCGTACCGATACATTTTTTTATCAAAACTCAATTCAGGATTCAAGTGAGCAAAAACCGTATCGATATGGCATTTCGTATCGGTACGCCCCTTAATATCGTACAGATATGCCCTTAAAGTGTATCGATACGCCCTTGTTTTACAGTCACAACGTCTCTTTCTTCTTTGAGATAGGTACCGATACGCCCACGAACCGTACCGATACGGTAGGTTGTTGAGGAGCATTTATTGCGGAAAGTTGCATCCCAACAGATAGATTAATGACCTCAACCACCCAAACGACTAGAAATCAATGTAAGGGTATAAAAAAAGTCTCAAATGCTACAACAACATCTATTGAGCCTTCAAGCAACATCAAAGCATTCAAATCCAAACCTTGAGCAATTTAGAGTCAAATCTTTGTACCCAACTCACTTGATTCTTTCATTGTAAATTTTATTAAGAGTTTGGGGTGCGATTAATTAGATTTGGGTAAACATCAACCTTTGAGAGGTAAGTGTAAAGTTTACCAAACTTTTTCTTTGTAACGAGTGAGTTAGATTAAGCTTTGGGTAGAAAGCTTAATCGGTCTTGTAAGGTTTCCTCCTCATCCAAGAAAAGGGGAAGAGTTAATTAGTGGTTTGATTGAAAATCCTTAGTGGGAACTAAGGTTGTGGAGGTAGAGTTCATTTAGGAACTTGAACCATTATAAATTGCCTTGTGTCCAATTTTTCATTCATCAATTTTCTCCTTTCAAATTTTAATCGCCAATTCACCTCATCTTGGCAATTTGCAATCGATTGATCAACTCAACAATTGGTATCAGAGTCACACTCATTGGAAGGATTACAACCCTCTTGAGTCGATTCTAGGATAGTTTGATCAACAAAAAATTGAAGCAATGGCATCCACCTCCGGCTCCAACCTCTATGAGTCTCAATCCACCACCAAACCACAATTCTTCAATAGGGATAACTACCCATATTGAAAGAATCGGATGCAACTCTTCATCAAATCCAACGACTACATGGAATGGGACATAGTAGAAGAGGGGCCAAGCATTCCTATGAAGAGAGATGGTGAAGGAAGATTAGTCCCAAAGATCAAAGTTTAGATGACCGACGAAGATAGAAGACGGTTTCAAGTCAATGATAAAGCCTTGCATATGATCTTTTGTGTTCTCGGTCCCGATATCTATTCAAAGGTGTCTCCAATCTAAAGCACCAAGGAAGTTTGGAATACCCTCGAGACCACATATGAGGGAACTAGCGATGTTAAAAAGATGAAGATCGGGCTGCTCAATTTAAGTTATGAAAATTTCAAGATGGAACCCGATGAAAGCGTCTCCTGCTAGAGATTTAAAGACTCTCAAGCTTGATGCCCTTGTTGGATCTCTACTCACTCATGAGATCATGAAACAAGGGAGGGAAGAAGAGAAGAAGAAAGAAGAGAACATAGTTGAGAAGAAAGAGGTTGAAAAGAAGATGATTGGAATCACACTTAAAGTTTCTTACATCTATAGCAATTCCAGTGAAGAGGAAGATGAGGAGATGACCATTTTGGCCAAAAGATTCACATGATTCATGAAGTCTAATCGAGGAAGAAAATTCAATAAAAAAGGGAACTTCAAGAATAGTTGTAAAGAAGAAGAGAATGACCAAATAATTTGTTATAAGTGCAAGAAGACCTACCATATCTGATCCGAGTGCCCTCAATTGAGAAAGAAAAGCTTTGGGAAGAAGAACAAACTCAAAGCTCAAGTGGCAACTAGGAGTGACGAGTAGTCATCCAAAGAGGAGGAGGAAGTGGCCAACCTTTGTCTCATGGCATTTGAGGAGGAACCAATGGTAAACTCTAACTCATCACCTCTTTCTAACAATGAATTATATGATGTCTATGATGAGTTACAAGATGTTTATGACGAGTTGGTTGAAAAACACAACTAGTCCATTTAGAAAACTAAGAAAAACATTTCCGATTTGAAAACAAATCAAAATGAGTCTCTTTCAAAGACCAATTCCGAATTGGATAAGAAGGTTTTGTATTTGATCAATCTTTCAAATGATCTAAAAAAACATTGATTTAGAAAAACTTCTTTCCGATTTTTAAGATTACCACACCAAGGAGGTGGGTAATCTTAAAACTTCTCTTACTATTGGGAAAATGATTTTAAAAAGGAAAATTCTTCTAAAACCTAATATGTAAAGAAAAAACCTTTTTACCCCGAATAAAGAAGCTTTCAAAAGAAATCTAAAGTAAAAAGAATTAAGAGTATATGGGTTCCTAAGGAACTCATTCTTTCTAATAATGTAAATGATATTGCTTCTTGGATTCCTAAGGGAACAAAGCTTTTGGGAGCTAACTCTTATGGACCCAAAATGATTTGGGTACCAAAATCAAAGAACCAATCTTTGTTTGTAGGGGGAGCATTGTTACAAGGCCAAAGCTTCAAGTCAAAACACATGGTACCTTGATAGTGGATGCTCAAGACACATGACCAGAGAGGAAAAATCGAACTTTAGAAGAAACAACTAGAACCATGCTTTGCGAAAATAATTTACCTAAATATTTTTTGGCGGAAGCCACAAATACCGCTTGCTACATTATAAATTGAGTAATGATTAGGTCAATTTTAAAGAAAACATCATATGAGATTTTAAAATCTAAGAAGCCTAACATTAGTTATTTTCATCCATTTGGTTGCAAGTGTTTTGTTTAAACAATGGTAAAGACAACTTAGGTAAATTTGATGCTAAAAGTGATGAAGCAATTTTCTTAGGCTATTCTTTAAACTCTAAAGCCTATCGGGTATTTAATGAGAGAACTTTAGTAGTGGAAGAGTTTATGCATGTTGTTTTCGATGATAACCTTCTTTCAAGGAAGGATTATTGTGATGATGATGATGTAGGAATCATTGAAACCGTTGATGAAGGACAAACATCAAAGGTGGATGAGATTCAAACCAAAGAAGAGGAACCACAAGATCTACCTCTTGAAGCCTTAAGGGATTTGGCTCTTGAGGAAAAGGAGGTCGCCTACCCATGGGAGTTCAACTATGTCTAGAGTGGTGAAATCTTGGGTGATCCATCCAAGGGGTTAATCACTCGCTCTTCTCTTAAATTAATGAACCATGTTGCATTTATTTCATGCATATAGCCTAAAAATATCAAAGAAGCATTAAAAGATGATTTTTGGATTTTTTTCCATGCAAGAAGAACTTAATCAATTTTAGAGAAGTAAAGTATGGATATTGGTTGATAGGCCTAGTAATCAATCTACTATAGGAACTAAATGGGTTTTTAGGAATAAACAAGATGAGAGTGGTAACATATTGAGAAAAATGGCTAGGCTTGTTGCTCAAGGTTACACTCAAGAAGAGGAATTGATTTTGATGAAACATATGCACTCGTAGCTAGAATTGAAGCTATTAGGATGCTCCTAGAATTTGCATGTTACCATGATTTCAAGCTTTTTCAAATTCATGTAAAAAGTGATTTTCTAAATTGTTTTATAAATGAAGAAGTGTATATTGGACAACCACCGGGTTTTGAGGATCCTAAATGTCCAAATCATGTTTTTAAATTAACAAAAGCTCTTCATGGTTTAAAACAAGCTTCTAGAGCTTGGTATGAAAGGCTTTCAAACTTTTTGATTGAAAAGAGCAAGGTGGATACTACACTTTTCGTAAAAAGATATTGTAATGACATCTTAGTAGTACAAATTTAGGTTGATGATATCACTTTTGGTTCTACTAATAAGTATTATTGAAAAGAATTTTCTAAGCTAATGCAAAATGAGTTCGAGATGAGAATGATAGGGGAGCTCTCATTCTTTTTGGGGCTCCAAATCAAACAAAGCTTTATAGATGAAGGAGGTAAGTGTATCGATCCTAAGCTTTATAGATATATGATAGGTTCTTTGCTTTACCTTACCACAAGTAGACCAAATATTATGTTTAGTGTTTGCTTGTGTGCTAGGTTCCAAGCTAGTCCTAGAGAATCACACTTAGTAGCCATTAAGAGAATTTTTAGATACCTTAGAGACACACCTAACTTAGGTCTTTGGTATCCTAAGGATTCTTCCTTTAACCTTCATGCTTATTCGGATGCGGATTATGGGGGATGCAAGATAGATAGGAAAAGTACCTCTGAAACATGTCAATTCTTAGGTAGTATGCTCGTATCTTGGTTCTCTAAGAAACAAAATAGCGTAGCCTTATGTACCACTGAAGCGGAGTACATATACTTAGGGAGTTGTTGTGCTCAAGTCCTTTGGATGAAGCAACAACTCTTAGATTATGATGTTCAAGTAGAAGCAATGCCCGGTAGGTGTGACAGCACTAGTGCCATTTGTCTCACTAAGAATCCTATCCAACACTCTAGAACCAAACATATAGAAATTGGACATCATTTCATTAGAGACCATGTTTTGAAAAATAATGTAGTTCTAGAATATGTTGATACCTTGAACCAATTAGCGGATATATTTACCAAACCTTTAGATAAAGAGTGTTTTTGGACCCTTATGAGAGAGTTAAGTTTAACTAGCCTTTCTTGACCCTTTTAGGTCCCAAATGGTCAACAATTTTGCTTGAAATTGGTTGATATTCATGCTTATGTTAATTTGCATCATTTTTGCTTCTATGCATGTTGCTAGGGGGAGTATGCATTAATTTTAGTCAATACATCTTGCTCATATGTCATTCACATGCATTTAGGGACGTTTAAAGTTGCATTTTGGACTTAAAACTGTCCAAAATGTACTTTATAGTAATGTCGTATCGGTACGGCTACAAGCGTATCGATACGGGTTCGTCAAAGGGAAGTGATACATGTCAAACTGTATCGATACAGTCACACGTATCATTACGGTATTAAAAATAAATTTAAAATTAGGGCAAGGCGTATCGATAAGTTGTGCAAGCGTACTGATACGGTATCGGCAGAAGCTTAAATTGGAGCCTTTTTAATGAGAAACCACTTTTCATTAAAACTCCCCTCTTTCCCATAAACAAACCCTAGCCGCAAATAACTATAAAAACCCCCCATTAATCTCTCAAAATTTTCACATCAGACTTCAAATTAATTGAGGGTTTTTTATCAACACATCAAGGCTCAAGCTTTGCAAGAAATTTGTGCATCATTCATCCTTGTTCATCCAAATTTCCTCATTCAAGGTATAAACCCTATTTTCTTTTCTTCTTAATTTCCGTTCAATTTTAATGGTTGTATTTAATAGAATTTTGTATAAAACATATACATATAGCATGGGTTTTCAAGTTTTTACAAAAACTCTTCAAAATCCGGAAAAAAAAATTTATTCGAGTATAAATTTATACCGTATATTTTTATAATCTGTTTTCAAAATTTTTCTTACCGAATCTTTTATATACTTGTATACATTTTTAACCTATAAAATATAGTATTTTTATAAATACCTTGAATAATTGGAATTTATCTTTTGATTGAATGTGATGATAATTGCATACATGTTCGAATTGTTTTGATGTTTTCAGGATTATGGCACCCAAAAAGAGAGTGAAACATTTTTTTAGCCATTACATCTTCTGATCCTATCAAAGACGATGAGAG
Organism: Hibiscus tridactylites; assembly: GCA_958450335.1. Taxonomy (NCBI): domain Eukaryota; kingdom Viridiplantae; phylum Streptophyta; class Magnoliopsida; order Malvales; family Malvaceae; genus Hibiscus; species Hibiscus tridactylites. The sequence goes on from OY288267.1 coordinate 80,258,857, forward strand.
TAATCCTAAACCAAACCTCCCTTTCATAATCCAAAATTGTTTCCTAACCCTTCGAACTCGTCACGTTATAAACTATTCCAATGATTTACTCTTAGGGAAAAACGTGTCGTGTCAATCCCATTTTTGAACTCTGAATGTTTTAAATTTGACTATCTTCCTTTGTTTCGAAGATGCAAACTTATGAACTTTTTGACCCTAACTCCTATTTTATATCAAAATTTGATCATAATTTTCTTTTCAAATGCCAAATGTATTCATGATGCTCAAAGAGAACATGTTGTTGCCATTGAATCTCATCTTATGGGCACAACTTTTAGAATTGAACAAGATGTTCTTTGTCAAGCTTTTGGTTTTGAAAATGTCGGGATTGATGATGAAAATTCTTTAGGTCATGGTCCTCTTGGTTCTGTTAATGTTTTAAATGCCCAAGACCGTATACTTCATCTCATAATTTCATGGTTTATTCGTCCCTCGGGTGGAAAATTTTCAACTATTCGTCAAGTTGATGATTTTTGGCTTAGGTGTTTTCGTGAGGGTAAGCGCCCTAATATTTGTCAAATTATGTTTGTCGATCTTGTCTATCTTTTTCAACACCGTCACACCGACCAAGTCAAATATTTTTACTATACAAAGGCGTTGAGTCATTTGTTTCACTCCCTTAAGATAGATTTTACCCATGACTATCTCGAACCCCTTGGCCTACCCATAGATGAGCGTTCCCTCACTCGTGCTCACTTTGCCTACCTCAACAATGAATGGGTTCATGTTCCTCGAGCTCCTCACCAAGATTTTCAAGAAGAATCTCAACAAGCTCCTCAAGGTCCTCAAGGTGCTCCCACTGTCCAACCTTCAATGGATACACTCATGACATTCCTCTATGAGAAATTCACTACCATGGGGCAAAACATGGATGCTGGTTTTGCCATTATTGACACTTGATTCACATCATTGGAAGATTGTGTCAAGGAGATGGATACTCGCTTCACATCCTTTGAAAATCAAGTCAAAGCCATTGTTCTTCAACAAAATTCCATGGATGTCTCTCTCACCACCTTCCATGGTGCTTGGCTCAACCAAACTATGAGGCCTCAACCAAATCAAGATGATGAGGTTGAACATGACGAGGATGACGATGATGGTGGGAACGAGTAGTCCGTGCATTTCATCACATCTCATTTAGTTTTTCTAGTTTATGCACCTATCTTTTAGGACCCTATGCTTTCATTTATGATGTTAGGATTTGACTTTGGCTTTATGTTTTTGAACTATTGGTTGCTTTGAATTATTAAGTTTGCATTTTGAATTTAATGATATTATGTTACTATTATCCTTACCTTTGTGCTATTATTTTTGATCTAACAAAAAGGGGGAGAAGTATTATATAGAGCCAATTTTGATAATTTGAAACTTAATATTGAAAACCTATTTTAAATTAAGGGAGAGTAAGCTTTTCAAAGTTTTCAAAACTTAAAAATTTATATTTGGTTTTGTTATATCAAAAAGTGGGAGATTGTAAAACCAAAATTGATTTTGATATAACAATTTACCTTAGGGACTAAATTGCAAAACAAAAATTTTTAAGTATTTTCAAAGACTCACAATTTGACAAGCCATTTTGAATCAAATACTATTTCAAGTCAAAACACATTAAAAGGGGTCAAATTTTCTAAGTGTTTTCAAGCCAAACTGCAACAAAATGCCCAAGCGTATCGATACAGATTTTCAACACTAGAATTTTGATCGTTCATAGCGTACCGATACGGTTTAACTCCGTATCGATACGATATTCATCTGGGCAAGACTTTATGCTATAACGTACTGATACGGTATGTCACCGTATCAATATGATATGTTGACCTTTGCAAAAATCTTTGCATTTAATATTCGAAGGTTGGCTTGTCAATTATTGGAATCCAAAATTTTAAATGACTGTTGAACGGTATCAATACGCTATGGTAGCGTACCGATACGCTTTTCAGCAAAACTCAATTCAAGATTCAAGTGAGCAAAAACCGTATCGATACTGCATTTTGTATCAATACGCCCCTTAATACCGTACCGATACGCCCTTCAAGCGTATCGATCTGCCCTTTTTTTAAAGTCACAATGGCTCTTTCTTATTTGAGACAAGTACCAATATGCCCACGAACCGTACCGATACGGTAGGTTGTTGAGGAGCATTTATTGCAGGAAATTGCAGCCCAATGACTAGATTAATGACCTCAACCACCCAAACGGCTAGAAATCAATGCAAGGGTGTAAAAACAAGTATCAAATGCTACAACAACATCTATTGAGCCTTCAAGCAACATCAAAGCATTCAAATCCAAACCTTGAGCATTTTAGAGTCAAATCTTTGTACCCAACACAATTGAGTCTTAAATTGTAAATTTTATTGAGAGTTTGGGGTGTGATTAATTGTATATGGGTAAATATCAACTTTTGAGAGGTAATTGTAAGCTTTACCAAACTTCTTCTTTGTAAAAAGTGAGTTGGATTAAGCTTTGGGTAGAAAGCTTAATCGGTCTTGTATGGTTTCCTCCTCATCCAAGAAAAGGGGAAGAGTCAATTAGTGAATTGATTGAAAATCCTTAGTGGGATCTAAGGTATTGGAGGTAGAGTTCATTTAGGAACTTGAACCATTATAAATTGCATTGTGTCCAATTTTTCATTCATCCATTTTCTCCCTTCAAATTTTAATCGCCAATTCACCACCCTCTTGGCCATTTGCAATCGATTGATCAACTCAACACAAACTCCACCAAATTAACGGTTTTCCCAAAGAACCTTGGAAATCTATAACATAACATCTCAACATATCCTCTAGCACGTTGATAACTTGCTTTGAGTGTCCATCCGTCAAAGGATGATACGAGGTACTGAAATTAAGCCTTGTACCCAAAGGTATATGCAAGCACTCCAAAAACCTCGTTGTAAACCTCGGATCTCTATCTGACACTATAGATTTAGGTACACCATGCAAACGCATTATCTCAGCAATGTACAACTCTGCCAGCTTATCCAACGTATACATAGTATGCACAGCTAAAAAATGTGCAAACTTCGTAAGGCGATCTACAATCACCCAATTGGAGTTCTTCTTTGACGGGGTTAAAGGCAAACCGGACATAAAATCCATCGTAACCCTCTCCCATTTCCATTCAGGTATCCTCAAAGGTTGCAACAACCCATAAGAAAATTGATTCTCAGCTTTCACACGCTGGCAAACCATACACTTGCTCACAAAATCAGCAACATCCTTTTTCAACCCAACCCAATAGTACTCATCCTTAAATCTCCGATACATCTTCGTACTACCAGGATGCATAGCAAAAGGACTGCTATGATCTTCAGTCAAAATAGTGCACCTCAACTCAGCATCCTCCGACACAACTATTCGACTCTTAAACACAAGACACCATCATCATTGAAACAAAAATCCATTGCATTACCCTCTGCTATATCCTGAACATGAGGTACCAAAGAATCATCAAGCAAATGCTTCTCCTTAAGCAACTGAATCAAGGACGGTTTCACTTGTAACTCGGCTATCAGCTCACCATCTCGCGATATACTCAATCGAGCAAACATTGCCCTCAACTCTACGACCACCTTCTTACTCAAGGCATCGGCCACGACATTGGCCTTTCCAGGATGATACTCTATCATTAGATCGTAATCCTTGAGCAACTTTAACCATCTTCGTTGCCTAAGATTCAACTCTCTCCGAGACATTAGATATTTCAAACTCTTATGATCCGTATAGATCACACACTTCTCACCATAGAGATAATGCCTCAAAATCTTTAAAGCAAACACAACTGCAGCAAGTACCAGGTCATGAGTAGGATAGTTGCGCTCATGCACCTTCAATTGCCTAGATGCATATGCCACAACCTTCCCACCCTGTATCAACACACAACATAATCCAACGTATGATGCATCACTATAAACTACAAACTCCTTACTCGATTTAGGTTGAACCAAGACAGGAATTTGTGTCAAAGCTTCCTTTAACTTCTCGAAAGCTTGTTGTCTAACATTTGTCCACTCAAAACGAACATTCTTTTGCAACGACTCAGTTAACGGAGAAGCAATCTTAGAGAAACCCTTCACAAACCTTCGATAATACCCTGTCAACCCAATGAAACTACACACTTTAGTCACCTATTTAGGCGTTTTCCAATTCAGCACCACCTCAATCTTGTGTGAGTCATCTTGGATACCCTCCGCCAACACCACATGTCCAAGGAAGACAACTTCCTTGAGCCAAAACTCGCACTTGCTCAACTTAGCATAAAGTTGGTTTTCCAACAACACTTGCAACATAATTTGCAAATGCTTATCATGTTCCTCTTCGGTACGAGAGTACACGAGAATATCATCAATAAACACTACCACGAACTGATCCAAAAACTCATGGAACACACGATTCATCAAGTTCATGAATGCAGCTGGTGTATTCATCAAGCCAAACGGCATCACCAAGAACTCATAATGCACGTACCTTGTACGAAAAGATGTCTTAGGCACATCTACATCTTTTACCTTCAATTGATAATATCCATACCTCAAATAATTCTTAGAAAACACTAAAGCACCCCAAAACTGATCAAACAAATCATCAATCCTTGGCAAAGGATACTTGTTTTTAATCGTCAACTTGTTTAGTTGCCGATAATCTATACACATACGCATCGTGCCATCTTTCTTCTTTACAAACAAGACCGGTGCACCCCCAAGGTGAAATAGTTGGCCTAATGAACCCTCGATCTAGCAACTCCTGAAGTTGCGTTTTCAATTCCTTTCAACTCCTCAGGTGCTATCTGATAAGGAGCAATTGACACTGGAGTTGTATTTTCATACAATTCAATGCCAAACTCAACTTCTCTATTCGGTGGCAACCCAGACAACTCTTTCGAAAAGACATCTAAAAACTCACATACCATTCATATGTCTTGTACTCGTACCTCCTTTGTGCCAGGATTCATCACATAAGCTAGGAAAGCTTCACAACCTAACTCCATCATACGACTCCCTTCAAGAGCCAAAATTGCATTGGACAAGAATTTCACATTCTCGCCCATGATTACAACTTTGTAATCATTAGCAAGTTTCAAGGTAACTCGCTTAACATCAAAATCGACCACAACTCTATGCTTGGTTAACCAATCCATCCCAAGGATTACATCAAAACCATAGAAAGGCAACTCCATCAAATCAACTGAAAACACATGGCCTTGAAAAGATAAAGGACATCTCTTATACAATTTCCTCGTAACAATAGTTTTTCACCGAAAGAGCTGGTTACTTGCATTCCCACATCTAACATCTCAACAGGGATATCAAGAAAATGTTCATGCTCACTCAAGATGTCTAAATGAGTAGATCAGGAATCAATTAAAGCTAACAATGACAAGGATTCCAAAGTGAAAGTACTTGCAATCACATCGGTATCATTACGCCCCTCGCGGCGCGCATCCACCCTCGCGGGATCACCACCCTTGGGTTGAACAGCCACAACATGCACCATAGCTCTATGTTCATCCTCCCTACGCTGGAAATTACCACGACCGCGCCCACGACCTTTTTGTTGTGCAACAACAGGTGCCCGACCCTGACCACCTCCAGCCATCAAGGGACAATCACGCCTCAAATGGTCAGTCGAGCCACAGTTCCAACAAGTATTAGCTACCACAGCCACAAGAGCCTGCGCTTCTCGAGCCATACAAGGACAATCTCGCCTCAAATGATCTCGCAATCCACATGCCCAACAAGTAGTTTATTCAGATCTCATTCTATTACCCTGAATTGGCGTACCTCACCCAAAATTACCTCGCCTCGCCTCAGGCTGATACCTACGATCACGATGCCCCTTATACTGTCCACCACTAAAACCAGAATCCGCAGCTCTCTTACCCGATCTAGAACCACCCACGCGAGAGGACAAGCCCAAATTCTGCTCGATATCCTTTGCTCGTGTCACAAACACATCAATATATATATAGTCGGAGGCTAGCATGAAAGTCTTCACCTCCTGCACTATGCCATAACAGAAACGATCACATTGGTGCCTATCACTCGACACCAATTCCGGAGCATACTAGCTCAAACGTACAAACTGGACCTCATACTCAGCCACTGTCATGTAACCTTGCACCAAGGACATGTAATCACGCTTCTTGCCATCCAAGTATCTAACCCGTAATACTTCTTCTTAAGGCAGCTTGGAAGAAATCCCAATCCACCTCATTGAGCTCCATAGCCGCAGTCACAGACGTCCACCAACTGTATGCATCACCATGCAACAAAGAAACAGCACATCCTAGCTTGCGTGCATCATTGCACACCATTTGATCCAAAATCCGGATCGTACTAGCCATCCAAGCCTCGGATGCTTCGGGATTCAAACCACGATTCTCAATGCCTCATAAACTTCGCAAATGTTCCAACGACAAACCCAATTGCCTAGCAACAGGTGCTTGCGCTTGCACTCTAGCAACAAAAGCCTGGAATGCCCCAGTCATCGCCTGAACCAAAGGCGTTAAATCACCCAACACAGGACCAGCTTGCACATGTTGTACTTGCTCCTCACCCCCTGGTGGAGGCGGTGGAGGAGGTAAATTCCCACTAGGCAGAACCTCATTCTCCTTATTCGCTTGCTCACCAGCAGCAACAATCGTACCAGATCGCAACTCTCTCCTCGGTCTCATTGTACTATTATATTTAAGGCAAGATAAATAAACAAAACAAGAAATTAGGCCAGCTTCAAGCAAGGATCCAAGACATTGAATTCAATTTAAAAACACTTTATTATATTAATATGGCAATGGGCATCCCAATTTCCCCCAAACATAGCGTAAGGCATACAACATGCGTTTCACAAGCATCGTGCATAGCAATCAATCAAATCCAGCCCACAACATAATCATGTATATAACAACTCACACATACAATACAATCATCATGCATGGCATCACTATCATTTGATCATCATTAACATGCTTATAACAATTACCATGCAAAGCAAACATCATCAATCTTTTAGAATCACATCACATCAACTTACTAGTAACTTATCATCATCCCATTCTTTCGAAACCTGGCCCTGGTACCACTAAATGTAACCCCCTCGACCCGGCCTAGGCGGTAGACTGATCCGAACGGGTCACACAAGGAATATTGAAGTAAACTGGGAAGGTGTACCTCAATAAACAACCCTATTTTTTATTTTTTTTTATTTTATCTTGTATAAATGCTCAATAGAAACCTAAGTTTTTGTCATTGCAGTGTATCATACATAACATCAATCGAACATTAATTAAAACTCATCTTAGAACAATTTTAGATTATCATCTTTAAATTAATCATATTACATGCATCTCTGTCAAAACTCATCTTAGAACAATCATTCATGCTCACTTAATTGCATCCACAACATTAAGGGACTAAAACGCAAGGAATCATAACTTCAGAACATTCCATTAACTAACTTAACTGCCAGCCGGTTCGGTACAAACTAACCCTGTATCGAAACAGGTGTATTGAAACAGGTCCTCACGGCTCGGACACGTGCCCGTGTCGAAACACTCTTGAGGTGTTTCGAAATTGTGGTTTCCAGTAGCAAAATGTACCGAAAAAGACCTTCCATGTTTCGAAACCCCTAGGCCATTTCAGGCTAACAGTTTCGGTACACGCTCAAGTGTACTGAAACACTTGGGCATGTAATGGCACTGTTTGCTGGTTTTTCACACTTAAATCCATCCTAAACAAATCCATCATGCTTCCAACATGCATACATCATATTTAAACATTAATCCTCAAACATTTATGGTATATTCATCATCAAGTCATGGAAAATTGCATCCAAGATAAACTATAGACATGCAACTTAGCAAAAAAGCCACTCAAGAGTCAAAACTAAACCTAATGCACAAACCATCAAATATAGGACTTTTACAAGTATAAAACCATAAAGCAAATATGCTCAAAAGGGGTGTTCATACACATCACCCAAATAAATCATAGAATCCCCCATTGCCCTTATTACTCTAGTCCGTAACCAAAACGTACATTCAAAGCAAAGTCACTTACAATCCCCTTGCAAGTTGCTGCCTCCAAACACCTAATTATCTGCATTGATGGACAATAGAGAGCGTAAGAATACAAGCTTAGTGAGGAGTGCTCAAAAACAAAAACACCAACAATGCATGAAAACCATTTTCCATCATTTGAAAACCATCATGCCCTCTTTAAAAACCATGCAGTTTCCTTACAAAATCAGCATGTTAAACATCATACAACAAGTATTAAATACTCAACATCAATTCCATTTGCTAACACTCAACTTAAGCCTTTCCATGCATAGCTACTATATGCAAAGCTTAAAGAGTAAAACATGAATTTTCACATTATGCATCCATATTCATTTCATAAAAATTTATCAATTATATTGGCTCACAAGTGATCATCAACATACTCATTTCACAAAACCATATCGGATACACGGATTCCCAAGTGTTGTCCCAACACTTTATACATTCCCACCGGCATCTCAAGGTTCACACATGGGAGGTACCCTCCAACGTTGTGACACCCGTGGTGGTGTATTTGGTACCTTAAAACCCCTCAACACCACTTATCGGTACATGTATAACCCCACTAACGAGAGACGGGACACTATACAATTTTCTCAATCGTTAGGGTAATTTGATGGAGCATTTGGTACACTCACAACCCCTCAACATCCAAGGCAACGTGTTTATAGTGCACTCAATCCTATAGCCGTCTAACTATAATTGATTTCATTTACAAACCACTTTTCACAACATCACTTGCCAATATAATTCTCATTTAATACAAACCTCACTGTTTTCAAAGCATTCACATTAAGCCACATTTCCAGGCATCAAACCATTCTTCATAAAACATGTATAAGCATATACATACAAGGATCACTTGCCATGTGCATCCTTCGTGAATAGAACATCAAAAACAGTAAATCACTTACTTTGAATCATGCTTTAAACAGTAGGTGAAACACATTTAAAATCAAGTGCAAAAACAACTTAGAATAGCACAATCTGAGGGAGAAATTCACTTTACTTAATTCTGAAATTAGTAAAGTGTTTCAAGCTTACACTAAGTTCCAAAAACCACCTTTAAAGTTTTTCAAAGCTGGAAAACTCATTTCTACTCACCAACTCGCGAAACCAAGATTTGCCAATGCGAATTTAAGCGTCTGAAGCCCCTAAATCTTCACCGATTGCTTCTGATGCAACCTCCCCTATTTATAACACACAAGAACAGAGTATTGATACATCTAAATGCATTAAAACCACCAGCAACTAAAGCAACACCATATTCACATTTCCAAGCCAAAAACCCTCAACTAACAACATAAACTTTTAGAGATCCAACCTAATACGAGATTATTATGATTAAGCATTTACTTTAAAATCTTTTAACATCCAAAACAAATTTAAAATCATTTCCAAGCCAATCAAAATAGTGCCCAAACGAAATACTTAGAAAATCATCAATTAAAACTATTTCCAAGCATTCCTAAACTTCCAGCAACCCTAAAACTAACAAACTACTCCAAAAATCCACCACTACCCACTATAACAACTAGGGAATATTAGGGTTTCGGGTTTCCCACTTAAAATCATTAACTCCACAACATTTAGTGTCCAAAACATGATTATTAACAATCATAAACTCAGCATTAAACATTTATTATGAAAATCCAATGATTTAATCCATTTAACGTAAAACACCATGTTTGCATCCATTAAACTTCTAATCAAAATAATACAGCGCAAACAAAGAGTAAATAGCTTATAAATGTCAATAAAGAACTATCATCAAAGGAGGATTTCGGAATCTACGGTCAATGATTCAAGATTCCTCTAATTGGATGCCTTTTCTTCAAAACTTCAAGATAGCTAAAAATATTTTGAAAGATCCTTTGGGGAAAGCATTTAGGTGATAAAATCTCTTATTACAAAGGTGTTTAATCACAAGGTTTCTTGATGGGAAATAGTGTTTGGCTAAAGAGAAAAGTGGGATACAATATGGGAGAAGTAAAATAACCATAGTTTAAAAATAAGATGAAAAGCATTTTCCTTTTTTTATTAAAACCCTTTTCATTCATTTAATACATTTACCAAAAAGCCCAACCAATTAAAAGAATCTGAAATTAAAGTGCTCCTTAAAGATTTTAAGCTTTTACCCTTTGTTCACCAAATTTTCGAAAATTACACTTTAGTCACTAAGTCGAAAATGTCACCTTTTCAAATTCCCATTTTCAAAATTGCTTTCACCAAGTCCTTTAATAAATTTATTAAGGATTTTAGGAACCTTTACCATATTTTTATCTTTCTTAAAAACATTTAATCATATTAAAAACCTGAAATCAATTAGACTCCACTAATTCGGTTCTCCCGAACCGTCTAAACCAAACTCGAAACTTCTAAGCCAAAAACTGAGGTGTTACAACTCTCCCACACTTAACAAATTTCGTTCTCAAAATTTACCTGACAGAAAAAGGTAAGGGAATTGCTTCTTCATGTCCGCCTTTCGTTCCCACGTTGCTTCCTCAACACCATTGTGTCTCCAAAGCACCTTTACCAACTCGATGGTCTTTCCGCGAAGCACTTGGCTATCCGTATCCAAAATCTCCTCCGGTTCCTTGTCATATGACAAGTCCAGATTTAATTTCACTTCCTCAACGGGCAACACATGCGACAGATCCGAACTATACCTCTAAAGCATAGATACATGAAAAACATCATGTATCTTCTCTAATTGTGGCGGTAACCTCAACTTATACGCGACATGGCCAACCCACTCTAGTACCTCATAAGGTCCAATAAACCTCGAGCTCAACTTGCCCTTTCGCTCGAACCTCATCACCTTCTTCCAAGTTGAAACTTTCAAGAACACCTTCTCACCAACCTTGAACTCAATTTCCTTACGCTTCATGTCCGCGTAAGATTTCTGGCGATCAGAAGCTTCTCTCAACCGATCGAAAATAAGCTTCACTTTATCAGTTGTACCCTTGAGCATGTCCGGTAAAGCAATCATATTTTGCCCCGCTTCCACCCATACAAGGCCTCGTAAGGTGCCATTTGGATACTAGCTTGATAATTGTTGTTGTAACCAAACTCAACCAACGGTAGCATCTTATCCCAAGAACCCTAAAACTCGATCACACAACAACAAAACATATTCTCCAAAACCTAGATAACACGCTTAGATTTCCCATCTGTCTGAGGATGATACAAGGTACTAAAGCTCAACCTCATACCCAAGGCTTGATGCAAACACTCCCAAAACCTCGATGTGAACCTCAGCTCTCTATCTGACACAATGGACTTTGGCACTCCATGAAGCCGTACAATCTCCGCAACATACAACTCGGCCAATCTATACAAGGTAAACGTAGTATGCACAGGCAAGAAATGTGCACACTTTGTCAACCGATCCACTATTACCCAAACATAATTCTTCTAGGAAGGAGTCAACAGCAATCCTGAAACAAAATCCATTGTGATCCTTTCCCGCTTCCATTCTAAAATCTTCAATGGTTGCAACAAACCAAAAGGAAACTGATTCTCGATCTTAACTCGTTGACAAACCATACATTTCTTCACATACTCCACTACATCCTTTTTCAAACCAACCCAATAGTACTCATCCTTCAACCATCGATACATCTTGGTACTAACAGGGTGCATAGCAAACGGACTGTTATGTGCTTCAGTCAAAATAGTGTGCCTCAACTCAATATCATCTGACACCATTATTCGACCCTTAAAGCACAAAACACCATCTCCATTGAACTCAAAATCCGTAGGATTTCCTTCGGAAATATTAGAAACATATGGAACCAAGGAATCATCTAACAACTGTTTCTCCTTGATCAACTGCACCATCGACAGATTCACATGCAACTCGGCTACCAAACCACTTTCACGTGATAAACTCAAACAAGCAAACATAGCTCTCAACTCAACGGCCATTTTTCTACTTAAAGCATCATCCACCACGTTGGCCTTACCCGGGTGGTACTCAATAGAAAGATCGTAATCCTTTAAAAACTTCCACCCACCTTCGCTGCCTAAGGTTCAACTCCTTTTGAGACATCAGATACTTGAGACTTTTGTGGTCGGTGTACACGATACATCTCTCCCTATAGAGGTAACGCCTCCAAATCTTCAAGGTGAACACTATCGCGGCCAACTCGAGATTGTGAGTGGGGTAGTTACGCTTGTGCAGCTTTAATTTTCTAGATGCATAAGCTACTACCTTTCCATTTTGCATCAAAACACATCCCAAACCAACATATGAAGCATCACTATACACGACAAACTCCTTACCCGACTCCTACTGAATCAGAACAGGAGGTTGCGTCAAAGTTTCCTTCAACCTCTCGAAAGCTTTCTGAAGTTCCTTGGACCACTTAAAACGAACATTATTTAGCAATAACTTGGTTAACTGAGCGGCAATCTTGGAAAATCCTTCCACAAATCTACGGTAGTAACTCGCCAAGCCAAGGAAACTACGAATCTCGTTCACTGATTTTTGGTCGTTTCCAACCAAAAATTGCTTCAATCTTCTTTGGATCCACACGGATACCCTTGGCTGACACCACGTGCCCAAGAAAGACAACTTCTCTAATCCAAAACTCATATTTGCTCAACTTGGCATACAACTGATTTTCCATCAAGGTTTGCAACACCATCCGCAAATGTCGGTCATGATCCTCCTCGGTGTGAGAGTACACAAGGATGCCATCTATGAACACCACTACAAACTGATCTAGATACTCATGGAACACTCGATTCATCATGTCCATAAATGCAGCCGGCACATTTTTCAGCCCAAAAGGCATCACTAAAAACGCGTAATGCTCGTACCTCGTATGAAAAGTTGTATTAGGGATATCAACATCCTTCACCCTCAACTGATAGTATCCCGACCTTAGATTAATCTGTGGTAGAGAATACTTGTTCTTTACCGTCAATTTGTTCAATTGCCGGTAATCTATGCACATTCTCATCGAGCCATCCTTCTTTTTCACAAACAAAACTGGTGCACCCCAAGGTGAAACACTAGGCCTAATGAAACCTCGATCAAGCAACTTCTGAAGCTGAGTCTTCAACTCATTCAACTCCTTAGGTGCCATGTGATAAGGGGCAATGGACACGGGAGTTGTGTTCTCAAACAACTCAATGACAAATCCAACCTCACGGTTAGGCGGCAAACAAGGCGACTCTTCTGGAAAAACACCCAGAAATTCGCAAACAGTACGAATATCACAAACCTGCACTCCTTTCGATTATGGATTCATAACATAAGCAAGATAAGCTTGACACCCGAACCTCAACATCTGACTCGCCTCTAAGGTCGAAACAACATTGGATAAGAACTTCACATTCTCGCCCACATCTACCACTTCATAATCATCGGCAAGTCTTAAAGAAACTCGTTTAGCCTCACAATCAACTACCGCCTTATGCTCGGACAACCAATCCATGCCCAAGAAGATAACAAAACCATGGAACGGTAGCTTCATAAGATCAACCGCAAACTCATGTCCTTGAACCATCAAAGGACATCTCTTATACAACTTCCTTGTGACAACCGTCTCACCAAAAGAACTAGTCACACGCATACCAACATCAAGCGTCTCAACATGCAAACTAAGCAAAAGAGCATCCTTAGGCAAGATATAAGAATGCGTAGAACCAGAATCAACCAACAAAAACATAGGTAAAGTTTTCAACATAAAAGTACCTGCAATCACATCGGTGACGTTGCGTCCCTCGCGATGTGCATACACCCTCACAGGACCACCACCCTCTGGCTGAACGATGACAACATGAGCAACCATCCTCTAGCCCTCATCACGATGATGAAAGTTACCACGACCACGCCCACGGCCTCTCTGAGGTGCTACAACTAGTGCTCTAGCCTGACCTCCACCGACTAGCAAAGGACAATCACGTCTCAGGTGGTCACTATACCCACAGCTCCAACAAGAATTAACAGCTCTTGCCACAGTTGCTTGCCCCTTCCGAGCACCACGAGGACAATCCCGTCTCATATGATTCCTCGATCCATAATTCAAACAAGCATTCAGCTCGCTCCTAGCCTGGCCACCTCGGCCTTACCACTCGCGACACGTACCACCACTGCATCACATCTCGGGACGGTGTTTCCTATCACGGTGCCTCTTTTACTGATCACCACTAGAACTGGTATCCGCGGCTCTCTTCCCCAAACTGAAGCCACTAGTTCACACAGACAAACCCAAACTTTGCTCGATATCCTTCACCCGTGTAACCAACAAGTCTAAGTTCGTATAATCTGCAGCTAGCATAAAGGTCTTAACCTCTTTCACCAACCCATAACGGAAACGATCACAATGTTTCCTCTCATCCGGTACTAACTCGGGAGCATACTGGCTCAACCTCACAAACTGCACCTCGTACTCAGTCACAGACATGTTGCCTTGCACCAAAGACATGAATTCCCTCTTCTTTTCATCCATGTATCTAACACCAAGATACTTCTTCTTAAAAGTTGACTAAAAGAATTCCCACGTCACATCACCGGGCTCCATACATATCGTCACAGTTGTCCACCAACTGTACGCATCTCCTTGCAACAAGGACACAACACATCCAAGCTTCTGTGCATCATTGCAACCCATTTGATCCAAAATACAGATCGTAATGGCCATCCACTCCTCGAATGCCTCGGGCGCCAACCCACGGTACTCAACACCGCCCAAACTAGGCAACCTCTCAAGCAGCAAACATGTTTGCTCAACAGTCGATGCAGCTACATGTACTCCAGCCACAACAGCCTGAAATGCTTCGATCATAGCTTGAATCAAATGAGTCATGTCTCCCAAAACTGGTCCATTCGGCCCCGGTGGCACTACATGCCCAACATTCTCGGGAGGATTAGGGGGAGGTGGCAAATCTCCTGGAGGTACTACATTCTCTCTATTACCTTTCCCCGCGGCAACACCCGCGTCTGCCCTCAACTCTCGTCTCGGTGGCATTATACTCAATAAATCTAAAAGCATGATTTTAAAACATAACAATAGTTAGGCCAGCTCAAGCAAGGGTCCAAGACTTCTTTTCAAAACAAAACATTTTAGACTCTAGTAACAAGGTAATGGGTTCCCGACATTATTCCCAACATAGCATAAAGATACTAACATTTATAAAACATTCATTGTGCATAACAATCACCATACATGGTAATCAACATTAACCATTCAATAGCATGAATACATACTTCAACATATCATCTCAAGACATAAACATATGCACCACAACTTTGATTCAATCACCGAACAATTTACATAATCAACTTACAACCAAACATTGCATAATCACCAACCGTGCACATAAACATCAAGAATCATTTCAAAACAATATCGTAACACCGAAACATCATCCCCACCATTCGCAACCTGGCTCTAATACCAACAAATGTAACCCCCATAACTTGATCTAACCGTTTACCCAGATTAAGAGAATTACACGGGGAATACCGAACAAAACCGTGAATGTTCGCCCGATAGAAGACCCTAATTTTTTTCTTTCGTTTTCACTGGTCTAAATGCATCATTAGGTCCTAAATAGTTTAAGCATGCAGCAGATAAAATTTCATACCAAGCCGACATCAATAGGTACTTCAGTTACACAAGCTAAGATTTAAGGACTAAAAAGCAAACTTTCAAACAGCTAAAAGATGCCCAGTAACTGACATAACGACCCCCGTTTCGAAACAGACCAAGCCCGTTTCAAAAACATGAATTACAGTAGCAAAACGTACCGAAACAGGTTTTACCCGTTTTGAGACCAAGCATACCTGGGACGATTCCCCTTCCTCAAATAAAACAGAGGCGTATCGAAACGACCCCGTGTTTCGATACAGGCTTGAAAATACCCTTGGGGTCTTAGAACAACCCTTACACATATCGAATCACTTAAGCCAAATATGCATACCGTATCGAAACTACAGCAGGTGTTTCAAAACACGTACCAGAAAAAGGCTCACTGCAGCCTTATAGAGCATTCAAGCATGGTTTGATTCATCATACAAAAGTAAGATAATATAATGGAGCAACAAAGGTACTTCATAACTCATCATGGGCACCAACCATAGCATTTAACATCAAGCATAGCAACATATGAAAATCCTATAGGCATGCTTCTTAGTTTCGAATTACTTAAGACATCAAAAACCATAAACCCAAACAATCCAAAAGTTAAAGGCCATTTACAAGTCAATATAGGCATACCAAACTTATACCAAACAACCAATTCCAAAACAATGGAAACCCCCATTGCCTTTATTACTTAGTCTAGCTTTAAAAACCATACTTGTATAAACACTTGGATTCTTCCACGCTTGTCCTCGCTGCCCAAGAATTCAGTTATCTACATTGATGGATAAAGGAGAGTGTAAGAACATAATGCTTAGTGAGGAGATTTCAAATCAACATCCATCAATGCAAGTTAAATTATTTACATCAAACCATATTTCCAACTTTTACATACCATGCCTACCATAAACCATGCACCTAAAAACATCATTACGAACAGCTTATAACCAAAATGCACATGAATCTAGTTCATTACAGCAAATCCTTTTGCTACCCTCAACTTAAGTCTTTACATGCATACAAACTTATGCAAAGCTTAAGGAGAACATGCCATACCATAACCATGTATGCATTAACATTTAATCGTGACACATTAACATCAATATTGGCTTTCCCAAGTAATTAACAGTTTAATTCTATTTTAGAATAACAATCGGATACACGGATTACAAGGGCGTCCCAACCCTTCAAGTCATCTCAACCAAAAACCATATGGGAGCAACCTCAACCTTGGTTAAATGCTTATTTATCCAGCGGGAGCATGGGACTCAAGGATACCAATCCTTTGAAGGCAACGACCTCTCCTCGATCACTACGGTTCATGAACGGAGCAATCCTCCACGTTCATGGCGAATTTTTACAATGTACTAAATCTTAAGGTCGGTCTATTATATCTGATTAACCATTTTATAAAACCAAACACTAAGCCAATATTAGATCATTTTCCATCATACCTCAATGTTTTACATGCATTTGCAACAACATTAAACCAAAGAAACATTTTATGCTTTAATCAACAAGTATAATCCCATCTACTTACATGGACTACATAACTCATGCATCCAACATCATCTCATGATAAAACCAGTGTATAAAACACTCCAAAACATGCATGTACAGTAGGAAAGAACATTTATTAACAAGTGCATGAGAATCACATTTTAGCCATCCGAGAACGAATGAGAATAACACGTATACTTACTTCTGAACTTATGATAGTTTATCCAACTCATCCTAAGTTCCTAAAACACTTTCAAACCTTTAATAAACCAGCAACCATGCTTTTCTCATTCATTTACTCACTGGAAAGCGAAACAACTCTTGCTGACGCAAGAATTTCCCACCGAAACTTCTCACACTTCCACAGTTTCCTCACGATCAATCTCCCTTATTTTAGCCACATAAAACCAAAGGAAAATGCATTAAAATGCATTCCTAAACCCAGGAACTTCAGATTCAAACAATCTAAACCAATGACAAGCCGAAACAACCCCGAAAAGACCGAAAACACACTCAAACTCGAGCCAACCAAAGCCCAACCACAAAATCAAGATTCCAACATTTCATTTACATCAAAATACATCTAAAAACCATTTCCAAACATTCCTAAACTTTCAGCAAGCCTAAAACTAACAAACTACTCCAAGCTTAGTTCACCTTACTTTCAAAATATTCACCATCACACCCAAATTTTGTCTAACTAAAGCTCTTATATGTATATATTTTATATATGATATTCTACTAATCTCATCCCTAACTTGGACGTGATAACATTAGATATCACTCCTTTTGTTGTGAAGGGTAGGCAAGCAAGAATGATTAGTGATATACGTCTTAACCTTGAATAAGTTTTCATTACCATGAATAGAGACTAGTATCTCCCATTGACAACCATTTGCAGCACAATATGCTCTCACTCTACTTGTATCATTATTTATATACTTGTACGAAAATTTCTTTTCCAAAGAATGATCATTAAGAGCCATCTTTGTAACGCCCCGAGTTTAGGGTCCAGAAGTTAACTGGATTTGGTTTAAGGTCCTTTCAAGTTAGTTTTACCGATTTAGACTAGTTTCGGGATTTATTTTAAATAAAATGTTTTTGGAAAGATTTAAATTATGGAAAAATAGTTTTAAAACATTATATATATATATATATATGTATATATATATATGATTTTTGGTAGAAACAATTTAGGAAAATTGTTTTTAGAGACTGGACATTTTATTCTAGTGGCTAAAACGTAAAGTTTCAAAACTGTTTTGGTGACTAGTTTGCAAAAGAATAAAAATGTTTAATCTTTAAGGAGCTATTTAGCCAAGTCTAATTTCAGACTTTTCACCTAAATATTTTGGTTTGTAAAATGTTTTAAAAATGATTTCTAAATATAATAAAAGATATTTGAAAAGGTTATCATTTTTACAAGAAAATTTACAGAACCTTTCTCTCCACATTTTCTTTTAAAGTGCTTTCACCCAAACAACCTTCTTTACTCAAGATTTCAAAGGTAAACTCTCATTTACGTTGATTTCTCATCATCAAACTTGTTTCTAATGATTTCTCTCTAAAACCCAATTATTTTCCTTTAGTTTTCTTAAGGTTTTTCATTGGAAAAAGGGGAAAATCAACCATTAGAGGTGAGCTACATTTTTCTCCTCTAATGTAAGTTCATTATTGAAATTCTCACGTTCTTGATTCTTTTATAGTGTTTATTTAAAGATTTTATATTGGGTTTGATGGAAATGTGCTTAATCAAGCTATTTAATTTGGATTTGTGAGATTTTTGTGTGAGTTCTGTTTTGCTGGGTCTGTGGAAGTTATTAAATGTGTTTTTGATGTTAGATAAAGTTGAAATGATGGTTTAATAATGTCAAACCCGAAACTAGTTGAGTTGATAGTGTTTAAGGTTGAAATTCTTGAGATTTTGGCTTGGTTTTGTGGAAAACTAGTAGCTTATGGTTTCTTGCCTTTGGGTTGACATTTTTAGTTGTTAATAGATGTGGTTTTGATGATAATCTTGCTGGGTTTAAGCTGGAGTTTGATTAGAGTTGATTTATTGATGTTTTCGATTGATTTCGGATATGAATCGACGGGCGATTGTTGCTAGATTCTGGGATTTTGAGTTGCAGCAAGTTCAAGGGCTTGAAATCACTCTAATACTCTATTTTGAATTGATTAGAAGCAGGGGAAACTGATTTGGGAACTTTGGACGTGATATCGGACGATACTAAGGCTTGAATTGGGTATTCATCTAACATTTGGGTATTGCTGGTGAGTGGAACTGTTTTATAAAGCCTTAACGTGGTTAAGGATAAGATTTTGGGGGTTTAGATTGAGATTGAAAGGCCAATCTAAGGTCAAGAGTAAGTTTGGTTGTTTTCGCCTTTGTTTTCGGCTAGTTTTGCCTTGATTTTGTGGATCATGTTCATGTTATGTTGTTTACATTAAATCCTTTTATTTTCATGCATTTTGATCTATATAAATGTTTTCCCATGTGATCCCATATTTTAAATGGTGATTGTAATGAGGTAAGTGTGGTTGAGTACATGCTATGAATGGAAATGTGTCATATATATAGGATGATAAATGTTGTGCTTGTGGCCTTATAAAACAGTGGGTAAGAGTTGGCCTTGATGGGTAAATTGACACTTGATGAGATTTTATTATCGGATATAATTGGTCGACCAATAGGATGAGAGTGCACTATAATGGTAAAGATCGCGTGTGGCCTTAGTGATGTTAGATTACACTAAGGAGGAGTACGGTGATGGGCATTCCACCATGAATTTATCCGCATATCTGAGTAAAAGTGCTAAAGATGTCAATATACTCATGATATTTAATTTTCTCATTATGCTTATATTGTGATGTTGATGTTATGAATCAATTGAATTTAAATGATTCATGTGGTTATGGAAAGTGGTTATCATGCCTTGATTTGTGTTTCAAGCATGAGTTTGAAATGGGCATGATATGTTGGGATTTTCCTTTGGTGAAATGATTTGAGAAATGGCTTCGTTTTCAAAAGCAAGCAAAATGGTTTAAAAACTACATTGTTGTTGGTGTTGTTTTGAGCACCGCTCACAAAGCATTCTTGCTTATGCTCTTTCTTTTCCAACAATGCAGATCCATAGGCCATTCGGAGCAGCAAAGAAGCAAATGAGGTGTCCAAGAGTTTATCTTTCACTCAAGTATTGTTTTGGCATCAAACAATAGTATGTTAGCAATGGGATAGGACCTTTATACCTTTGGGAGGTTTTGTTTTGAGACTCCATGTGTTGAGACATGTTTGAGATGCCTTTTTAGTCTTGTTAATGACCATTGTATGTTGGTTTATGGTTTGATTTTAAGTTTAGCCATTTTTGTGAAATCTTTCTTATGTTGAATGCTTATAGTTTTCCATATGTGATCTAATGCTTTTTGGATGGTTGTGCTAGAATCCTTTACCTGTAGATTGCTGGCTTATGATGTTATGATGTTGTTTGAATCATGTTTGAGTGACCAAATATGCTGCAGTGAGTCTTTTTCTAGTATGTATTTCGAGACAGCTGCTACTGGAAATGCAGGGTCGTTTTGACACGCCTCTGTATTATCTGAGGCAGGGGAATCATTCCAAGTATGTTGGTCTCGAAACAGGTGAGACCTGTTTTGGTACGTTTTGCTGCTGGAAGTGGTAGTTCGGAAACATGCTTTGCATGTTCCGAAACGGGTGTCTATTTTGGTTAGTTATTGGATGTTTTCAAGTTTTGTTTCCTTGCGTTTTAGTCCCTAATAAGTGTAAAGGCCAATTGGACCTCGAAACAATGTCTGATTGAGGCGAGGTTTTAACCGTTGCTTGCATAAATATATAGGTTAATAATGAAGCCTTTAGAAAAGATAAAAGAAATTAATTAAGGGTTGTTAATCGAAGGGAAATCTTAGTGGGTTTTTCTTCAGTTTTCCCTGTGTAGCTCACTTGGTTCGGTCTTGCAACTAGACCGAGCTAAGGGGGTTATATTTGTTGGTATCAAAGCCATGTTGAGCGGATGTGGGAAGGTAAGTGAGGTAAGTTTAAGGTGCTTAGTTGTTGATTGTGATGCACGGTGTTTGTAAGCATGTTCCTTGGTTTTGTGTTGGTTGGAAGGTAGATAAAGGCACCCATTGTTATAGTACTATTAGTGAACAGTGGTTTTGATTAAAAGACTTGAGCGTCTTGGATCCTTGCTTTTTGCTGACCCAAATCATTTATGTTGTTATTGTTTGTTGTTGTTAGATTGCATTTCTTGTAAGGATGAGACCGAGACGAGGGCCTGCAGTTGGTAACCCAGGGAATGAGAATGTTGGGATTGTGAATGGAGAGAACTTGCCTCCTCCTTCTCCCCCTCCTCCCGAGGGTGGTGTTAGAGTGGGTGTCAGAGGTGTTGGACCTCAGGTTGACCAGGGACAGGCTAGGATAGATATGACTCCTCTGATTCCGGCTATAGTCGGGGCTTTTAAGTCAGCCATAGCTGGTATACATGTTGCAGCAACACCTCAGGGTGCAGGGACTGGTTTGCCTTTAGAGCGACTTTGTAGTTTGGGTGGAGTTGAATTCTGTGGGCTGTCTCCCGAAGGTTCAGAGGCGTGACTTGAGAGTACAGTCTATATTTTGGGAAAGATGGAGTGCTTGGCTGCATGTAAGTTGGATTGCATTGTTTCCTTGCTTCAGGGAGATGCATATGCTTGATGGACTATCATTACATCCAGTATGCTAGTAGCTGAGGTTACTTGGGAATTTTTCAGAACTGCCTTTCGTAAGAAGTACCTTGGTCCTCGATATCAGGATGAGAAGAAGAGAGAGTTTATGGCCTTGGATCAGGGTAGTATGACAGTAACCGAGTACGAGATACAGTTTGTACGTCTAAGTTAGTATGTTTCTGAGATGGTTCCCACTGAGAGGGAACGATGTGATCATTTTCGATATGGCTTGGTCCAAGAGGTGAAGACCTATATATTGGCCTTAGACTATGTGGACTTTGATGTTTTAGTCACTAGGGCCAAGGATATCGAATAGAGTTTGGGATTGGCTGCCCGTAGCAATGAATCTAGTTTAGGGAAAAGGCTTGTAGAATGGGATAGAGATCGTGCAAAGAGGAACAAGGATAGGAGGTATCAACCTGACTATAGACGTAGAGGTGGTAACCCGAGACGTGGCCATCATGGTCAAGGAGCTATTGTTCGCACACCTGAGTGTGCCAAATGCGGAAGGCATCATTTCGGAAAGTGTTGGGGTAACTATGGCTCATGTTGGAACTGTGGGTCTCGAGCATATTTGAAACGTGATTGTCCACATCTGGCTAGAGATGGACAGGCTCCAGTACGAGCCATTGAGCATCAGAGAGGCCGTGAGCATGGTCGAGGTAACTTTCATCGTAGCGATGATGGTCAGAGAAATGTAGCTCATGTGGTTGCTATATAGACCTAGGGTGGTGGACCAGCTAGAGTGTATGCGCATCGCGAGGGCATGAATGATACCGATGTGATTGTAGGTAACTTCTCATTATAGTCTTTGACTTTTCTTTCTTTGATTGATTCTGGCTTTACACATTCATATATTTTGGATGAGCATGTGAAGATGTTGGATATACCATGTGAGATATTAGATGTGGGTATTGTTGAGTGTATAAAAGTTCTATATTTTACCCCTCATTTACACATATTTTTGTTGCATTCAAGCATAATTCATTGCATTTAGGATAGATTTCTACATATACATCACAAGTAGATAAAATGGCACAGTTGCTACTGATATTGGTTACTTTTGCAGGTATCTGCTGCGGCAGACTCGAGGCAGCACAGGAACAGAGGTGGATAGCAAAACTGGAGGCGAGAAACAAACGTTGTCGTGGCTACTGTCATGGCAGCCATGGCGACAGAATGGTGAGGTGGAAAAGTGAAGTGGATCTCGAGAGATAGGGGATTTCAAGCCGATCTGTCGTGGACCACTCCTATATTATTCTAAGCCCTGAAGCAGAATGAAGGCTAAGCCCAAAGTCCAAGGAAGAAACTCAAGGCAAGAAAAGAGGACGAATTAAAGTCATCTACTCAGAAGATTTAATCTTTAATAGAGTTGTACTTTAGTTTAAACTTGTATTCTTTCCATAGTAGAAAACTTGGACCAAAGGCCTATATAAAGGCATGTAATTCGACCTAGGGAGGGAGATCTCAATTCCTAGCTGTCTTCTCCTAAACCCTTGTCGTTTTCCCCTCTTCACCATGTTCTAAACTCCCCATAGGGCTAAGGGTTGATTCTGTAAAGGAGTTGCAAGGATTGTATTGTTTTAGGAATTTTCTGTCAAGTAATAAAAACTTCAAGTTTATATATTCTGTTTTTTCATATCTCACAAGAGTATCGGGAGAGCATTGTGAGGTTATCCATTTGTTTGATATCGGGAGAGTCAGCATACGAACGAAATAAATATGTGTTTTCCAGCTTATGGTTAAACCATCTCGGCTTAGGGATAAGTACGAGGTTAAGTGGCTAAGGAAGAATTCAACAACATTGATGTTCACCCTTCGATTCACGCCAGGAGGTATCATCCAAGATGTGTTCATCAACAGAACTTGGGCCTAGGGATAGGACAAGTCATAGCAGGGATTCTTGCCAAGATTGAAGTACAGAGTTGTTGATCGCTGCCGCGACATCAACAGACCTCTACCGCGACAGGTGTTGCTGCGACAGGAACGACGACAGAAGACAGAAGTTACTCTAACAGTGCAACACCTGCACTACTGAGCAAATCAATATCGGCCTATTCCTTAATTTTGATTTCTCTATCTTTATTTTACTTGTTTCCGAAGATTACTTTACCAATTCAATTAAACTACTTCTCTTGTGCAGGAATTCAAGGATAGAGTTATTTCCAGTCCCTGTGGAGACGATATTCGATACTCCAAGTATCACTTTACTACTTGCGTCGTGTACACTTGCACTATTTGCGATAGGACTCTTTTACACGCAACAAGTTTTTGATGTCGTTGTCGGGGACTAGCCACATATCTTTACCCTTTTTATTACTACACTTTTCTTTTTATTTTTCTATTTAGTGGTGTTATTTATCCCGTGTTTTTCACAAGGTTTTCTGTTTGCTTATGCGCAGATCTAGACGAGGTAAAGAACCTGGGTACGAAGTAGACCCGTAAATCGAACGCCCGTACCAACTCAACAACCAAGCCCGACTCTTGATAGCAAGAGACAACTATCTTGAGGAGATACTAGAAGCAATGGTGAACGGAAGGCAAAACGACAGGATAGATGACCCCAACAACAATAACCAGAGAGTTATTGTTGATCCTCCCCAAGATGCCCGGAATGAACGGCCCGCTGCCGCTGTCGCACGGCTGTCCTGTCGAGACTACATGGTCAAAGACCATGTTGAACTGGAAACCACCTTGCCAGACGTGGAAGCTGAAAACTTCAAGCTGAAACCTGTCATGTTCAGCATGATAAATTCCGCTGGCTAGCTTAGTGGTTCTTCTACTGAGGATGCCCGAGAACATCTTAAAACGTTCCAAGAAATTTGTGGATCGTTCAGACTGCCAGGAATAAATCCAGAAGTACTGAGGCTCCGATTATTTCCTCATTCATTGAGAGATAAAGCTAAAACTTGTTGGAATAAATTAACGCCGGGTTCAATAAGAACTTGGGCAGATCTCTCTCGTGAATTCCTTTCTCGTTTTAATCCTTCTCATTTATCTTAAAGATTGCGTAACGAGATTGCTACTTTTCAACAGGAAGATGACGAACCAATGCACGAGGCATGGGACAGATTTACAACTCTTTTACGGAATTGCCTGATGCATGGATTCCCCGTGTGGAATCAGATTGTCAAATTCTACAATGCTGCCAATGCACACACTCGACTGAGAGTAGATTCAGCAGTGAATGGGCTATTACTGGATAAGGAGCCAGACGAGGCAGTGATAGTGTTGAAAAAACTAGTAAAAAACGATGAACAATTTCCTACAGCTAGGAGAGGGGGCAAACGAGTAATATCTGTAAAGGATTATGAAGCTGATAATTCAATGAAATCACAGGTTGCATACCTCACAAAGATAGTCGAAAATCTGCAGCGGAAAGATTCTAAAGTCGTATATTCTGCAGAAGAGGTATGTTAAACCTGTAGTGGGAACCACAGTTCAGAAGACTGTCCTTTACAGCTTGAAAAAGGCATGTATGTTGGGAACTATAACAAGCCAAGAAATTATGATTCCAGCAATTACAATCCCAACTGGAGGAAGGATCCAAAATTTTCCTGGAGCAATCCGAACAATGCACTAAATCTTCCAGTACAGAACAACCAAAACCAAGGGGCACCCAGAATTCTGTCACGACAGCAGCCACAACAGCAGTTACAACAGCAGCAGGCAACAGCACCTAGTATACTGGAACAAACCTTGGAAACTTTTATGTCACAAACGGGAGCATACATGGCAAACATAGATCACTTTTACAAGAAAACTGAGTCATTCATGGACAAGACAGAGATGAGGACGACAAACCATGAGGCTACCCTAAAATCTCTGGAGACACAAATGGGCCAAGTATCACAGTATATCAAACCGAGGCAGAACGAAGGATTCCCTAGTGATATTGAGGACACTAGAAAACCCACACATGAGCGGTGTAAAGCAATCACAACTAGGAGTGGGAAATAGTTACAAGGGCCGGAGATGAAGAACATACCGAGTGAGGATCTGACCCCAGAAACACCTGTCGTGAACACTGCCCCGGTAGAGAAAGAACAACCTATTGTCAACACACATGCCGCGATAGCAGAAGGGATAGAGGAGCAGACAGATGATGCTGAAGACCTTAAGCCTCCTCAAATTCGAATTCCATGTGAAGGACGCCTTGAAGATTACCGTCCTCCACCTCCTTTTCCACAGCAGTTACAGAAACAAAAATAGGAGTACCAACTTAAGAAGATTTATGATATATTTAAGCATGTTCACATTAACATACCGCTACTAGAGGCCATCAAGAAGATGCCTTGATATGCTAAGTTTCTCAAGGACGCAATGTCCAAAAGGTCAAGACTTGGGGAATTCGAGACAGTAAAGATGACAGAAGGATGTATGACAATTTTGCACAAGCATCCACCCCAAAAGAAGAAGGATCCTGGGAGCTTCATCATACCATGCATAATTGGCGATAAATTCGTGAGTAAGGCACTTTGTGATCTTGGTGCTAGCATAAATCTAATGCCCAAATCTGTGTTCCAGAAATTAGGTATTGGACAAGCAACGCCCACAATAGTCATGCTGCAGTTGGCAGACCGCTCTTACGTACAACCAGAAGGGAAGATCGAAGATATTCTAGTAAGAGTGGATAAATTTATTTTTCCCGCTGACTTTCTTATTTTAGACTGTGAAGCAGATGAAAACGCACCGATCATCCTGGGGCGACTCTTCCTAGCCATAGGCAGAACTGTGATCGATGTTGAAAAAGGAGAACTGACGATGAGAGTAAATGATCAACAAATCAAACTCAATGTTCTCCACGCAATAAAACAGGTTGATGCAAAAGAAGAGTGCAAGGCAATCTCTAAAGTAATCCTCGACCAACCCTGCATCAGGTCGAGCTGCCATGACAGACAGTTTGGTCACTGCCACCGCAGTCACCCGGAAGACTATCATGGCAGTAACGATGACAGTGACTCCTCAGATACAGAAACATCCGACACTGAAGGTCCTGAGGAGGTAAATTGGATAGGCACACGTCCAGGTAAGTTCTTCGAGCCTCTAAATTATACCTCGAATGAACATATAATCCAGAAGACTTCCATTGAAAAGCCATTTGTTCTAGACCTTAAACTCCTGACAGGGCAGCTTAAATATGTCTTTCTTGGTTTAAATGATACGTTACTCGTAATCATCTCTTTTAAGTTAATGCAGGAATAGGAGCAACGGTTAATCAAAATGCTACAGCAGCATAAGAAGGCCATTGGATGGACTATAGCTGATATCCAAGGCATCAGCCCGGCGTTATGCATGCACAAAATCCTTTTGGAGGATGATCATAAGCCGACCATTGATGCCCAAAGACGATTGAATGAGGCTATGAGAGAGGTGGTGAGAAAGGAGATTATCAAGTGGCTTGACGCTGGAATCATATACGCCATCTCGTATAGCAAGTGGGTGAGCCCGGTGCAATGTGTGCCCAAAAAGGGAGGCATAACCGTAGTAACCAACAAAGAAAACGAACTAATCCCAACCAGGACTGTGACCGGTTGGAGGGTTTGTATGGATTACCGGAAGCTTAATAAAGCTACCCGGAAGGACCATTTCCCCTTACCCTTTATTGATCAAATGCTTGATAGATTAGCAGGGAAGCCTTACTACTATTTTCTTGATGGTTACTCAGGTTAAAACCAGATAGTAATCGCACTGGAGGACCAAAAGAAAACCACCTTCACATGCCCGTATGGCACCTATGCCTTTCAAATAATGCCATTTGGGCTCTGCAATGCACTAGCAACCTTCCAACGGTGCATGATGGCAATATTCTCTGACATGGTGGAGGATTTCCTAGAGATTTTCATGGATGACTTTTCTATCTTTGGAGACAACTTCGAGGATTGTTTAGGCAATTTACAGAAGGTTCTTGAGAGATGCGAAGAGGCGAACTTGGTTTTGAACTAGGAAAAATGCCACTTCATGGTGGATGAAGGTATAGTACTGGGCCACATGGTGAGCTGTCGTGGCATAGAGGTGGACAGAGCAAAAATAGAGGTCATCGAAAAGTTGTCGCCACCCACAGCAGTCAAAGGGATTCGAAGTTTCTTAGGGCATGCAGAGTTTTATCGACGATTTATAGCCAATTTTTTAAAGATTGCCAAGTCCCTTTGCCACCTGTTAGAACAGAATCGTCCCTTTGATTTTAATGCTAAATGTACTGAGGCATTCAGAATACTAAAGGAGAAGCTAGTGTTACGCTGTCGGGGAAGCATTAGGGCAGAGGAAGGAAAAGCTCTTCCACGTGATCTACTACACCACGACAGAAAAGGAGTTATTAGCAGTGGCGTTCTCAATCGACAAGTTTCGTCCGTATATACTTGGAACAAAGGTGGTGGTCCACACAGACCATTCAGCACTAAAGTATTTATTCACAAAGAAAGATGCAAAACCTAGATTGATACGTTGGATTCTACTGCTGCAAGAATTTGACATTGACATCAAGGATAAAAAGGGAACAGAGAACCAAGTAGCAGACCAATTGTCAAGACTGGAGACGGGAAGGAGTCAATCCACAGACGAGACCAACATACTAGAGACCTCCCCAGATGAGCAGTTGTTTGCTGCCATCAGCATTGCCGCGACAGCCATGGCGGCAGGTAAGCTTTCTGAAACCCCTTGGTATGCTGACATTGTTAATTACATTGTAAGTGGGCTATTACTTCCTGAGCTTAATTACCAAGCAAGGAAGAGGTTCCAAAATGATGCAAAACATTATTATTAGAACGAACCTCTTCTTTTCAAACACTGTGCAGATCAGATTATCAGGAGGTGCGTACCACAGGACGAAGAGAAAGATGTGCTTTGCCACTGTCATGCTCCCCCTTATGGAGGACACCTAGGAGGAAAAAAAACCGCTGCCAAGGTTCTGCAATCCGGTCTCTATTGGCCCACATTGTTCAGGGATGCACAAGCCTTTTACAAGAGCTGTGACAAGTGCCAAAGGACTGGGAATATATCGAGAAGGCATGAGATGCCACTGCAGAACATACTGGAGGTCGAAATCTTCGATGTATGGGGAATCAACTTCATGGGACCATTCCCAGCATCTTGTGGGAATTTGTACATCCTACTGGCAGTGGACTATATGTCAAAGTGGGTAGAAGCGATCGCCACTCAGAAGAATGATGCCAAGATTGTGCAAAGATTCCTTCACAATAACATCTTCTCCAAATTTGGCATATCAAGGGCGATAATTAGCGATGAGGGGAAACATTTCGACAATAGGGTAATAGCTGCTGCATTAAGGAAATACGAAGTGAAGCACCGAATTGCAAGAGCGTACCACCTTCAAACCAATGGGCAGGCACAGATATCCAACGGAGAAATAAAGAACATACTAGAGAAGATGGTTAAACCCACTCGAAAGGATTGGTCTCTACATCTCAATGATGCACTCTGGGCCTACAGAACAACGTTCAAGACACCATTGGGGATGTCACCCTATCGACTCATCTATGGGAAAACTTGTCATTTACCTGTTGAGATAGAACATGGAGCTTACTGGGCTATCAAGGCAGTAAATATGGACTGGGATAAGGCAGGACAGAAAAGGCTACTAGACTTGAATGAGATTGAGGAAATTCGAGCAATGGCCTACGACAATGCCAAAATCTATAAGGACAAAACCAAGAAGTGGCACGACAGGAAGCTACTGCCATGATAGTTCTACCCAGGGCAGCATGTGTTGTTGTTCAACTCTAGGTTGAAGCTTTTCCCATGAAAGCTTAAATCTAGGTGGTCTGGTCCTTTCCATGTTGTCCAAGTTTTCCCTCATGGTGCCATTACAATTAGATCACTAAAAGATGGGCACCAGTTCAAGGTCAATGGACAAAGGCTCAAGCATTATCAGGGGACTGAAGCCCCAAGGATGCTGAAAGTAGTTACTTTAGGAGATGCCCCTCAAGGCATCCCTAATTTAACTTAGTTTCATTTTATTTAATTAATTAATTAATTTATTTACTAGGAATTAAGATTTTTATTTATTTATTTTGGCTACTAAGATTTTAATTCAGTTTATTTATTTAATTCTTTTTAGGAAATAAAGGAAGCCTGTCACCAGCTGTCGCGACAGACGCGGGGAAGATAGCCTGTCACGGAGCTGTCGCGACAGACGCGTAGCAGACACGGAAACACGGGAAAGACGCCTCAGAAATCGCGTAACAGCTGGCCCCGTTATTCACGCCTGTCGTACTGTCCCAACGGGAAGAAAAACCTCGTTCTATATAAACCACGTTATTCGCGCCTGAGAAATTAACATAACCCTCGTTTGTGAATTCTATGCTACCGTCACCGATAAGGATGCCACGACAGTGACAATCCGAGGCAAAGAAATCTCCCTCGAGCCGGCGTACATCAACACACTATATGGGTTGTACGTGAGCAAGAAGGAGGACGCCCACCGGAGGTTCGTGAAGAGTCTGTCGCTGGCAGACTATGACGTTGTCATGGTTGAAGTGACAGAGGAAGGCACGGAGTGGAATGAAGACCCGAAGCATCGATGGACTATGAGGAAGACCCATCTTACCCCACAACCCAAGTTGTGGAATCATTTTGTCAAGAAGCGCCTCATGCCTACCTTCCACAACACCACTGTCGACCGACAGAGATTGGCTCTTGTTCACTCCATTATCAATGAGAGGCAAATTAACGTCGGCCGCTACATCTGATACGGGATCATAGAGTGTGCTCTCCGACCTTCAGGCCCCTTAGTCTTCCCCTATCTCAACACCACACTCTGTTGGGGCAACAACGTGCTAGAAATCAACGAGGATCTCAAGGTCCGAGGGAAAGGGTGGACGCAGCAGAATATCTACAGTCTTATGAAATTGAAAGCTGCCACCCATCTGTCGTACATAAACCCCTCTGCCGCGACAGAACCGACAGCAGACCCTAACTCCCCCGAACCTATCGCAGCAGACCCAGAGCAGACGGTAGTAGCACCACCAACAGAAACCTCCAACCAGATCCTGACGATGCTGAAAAAGATGGAGGAACGACAGCTCGACCTGATGGGTTTTATGAGGGACTTCACTGCCGCAACGGTAAATTTTATTAAAAATGATTTAAATTTTACCAATGTGCAATTCCCCTCCTTCCCAGAAAATCTCATTGTTGCACCCACACCTGTTGCAAGCCCCATAACTCCCTCTGCTGGCTCCACACCCACACCTGCCACGACCGGCGAAGGCGGCAGAAAATCTGCCACTCCTAGAGGAGAGGAGAGGAAGGACCCCCTACCGGAGATCAACCCAAAATATTTTGAAGGGTTCTCCTCCTCCTCCGTTTGGCAGAATTCTGACTCAGAGCCATCCGTAACCCGAGACATCTCCAAGGACTTTCCTCCAATGAAAAGGAAGAAGCTGAACGAGACTGTCGAAGGACCCTGCCACGGCAGATCTGACAGCAGTTGTGGCAGCAGCAACGACGAAGACCTCCAGGTCCTGGACCAGCCCCCACACATCTCACCGACCAGAGTCCAGCCACCTCGAGAGGAAAAGAAGAAGATGAGCTCCGCGTCCCCCAGCAACCTGCTAGCCCCAGCCGTCAAGGTCACTGCCCGCCGGCAGCTCTAAGTCATGAGCAGCGATGACAACTCCTCCACTTAAGTGCTTTTACTTATATATTTGCTATCTTTTTTGTTGTTTTATCTATTATGTGATGTATTTTCTGTTTTTCAATTTTATTATTGCCATGCATTGAGGGCAATGCAACCCTCAAGTTTGGGGGTGGGCATCCCTCCATTAATGAACCTGTTAGTTGTGTCTTAATTTGTGTCTAATTGTTAGTTTATTGTTGTGTCAAAAAAAGAAAATAAAAACAAAATTTTGGCTTAAGTCTTTGAACTGAACTTACTTGCCGCGACATACTCTGTCGTGACTGTGCCTTTAGGATATTGTTAGGAACTATTTAGAGCCTTGCTACAGTTCTAATCTTTAGAACACCCTTTGTGACTCTTATGTTTTCTAGACTTCTGTAGTGCACTGGAATAGAAATGTTTACCCACTTGAGTTCCCTCTAGAGGTGCCTATCACTGGCTCTAGGAATGAAATAAAAGAAAGAAACATTTCAGACTCACTTGCTTGCAAAACTACCTTACAATGATTTTAGGAAGAATTGCCTCCAGAAAAAATGAGATTCACATAAAACTCAAGTCTGTAAGCATAACTATTCTGGTAAACTAATGGAGTCTAGGCACATATTTGTTCACAAAACCTGCACACACTACACAAGAACTATAGCATTGTTCCGGATAAACCCAGAAAACACCCAACAAGGCACTGATCTTTATAGTGAATGTGTGGTAGGTAATGAAAGGTTCACTGAGTTAAGCCAAGCCAAAAAGTTTTTATTTTTAGTTAGGTAGTAATTGCTTGAGGACAAGAAAGAACTTGAGTTTGGGGGTGTGTTGAGTGTATAAAAGTTCTATATTTTACCCCTCATTTACCCATATTTTATGCTGCATTCAAGCATAATTATTTGCATTTAGGATAGATTTCTGCATATACATCACAAGTAGATAAAATGGCACAGTTGCTACTGATACTGGTTACTTTTGCAGGTATCTGCTGCGGCAGACTCGGGGCAGCACAAGAACAGAGGTGGATCGTAGAACTGGAGGCGAGAAGCAAACACTGTCGTGGCTACTGTCGTGGTAGCCATGACGACAGAATAGTGAGGTG
Source organism: Hibiscus tridactylites (assembly GCA_958450335.1). NCBI lineage: Eukaryota > Viridiplantae > Streptophyta > Magnoliopsida > Malvales > Malvaceae > Hibiscus > Hibiscus tridactylites. The sequence goes on from OY288267.1 coordinate 80,291,488, forward strand.
GAAAAGTGAACTGGAGCTCGAGAGATAGGGGATTTCAAGCCGGTCTGTCGTGGACCACTCCTATATTTTTCTAAGCCCTGAAGCAGAATGAAGGCCAAGCCCAAAGTCCAAGGAAGAAACTCAAGGCAAGAAAAGAGGACGAATTAAAGGCATCTACTCAAAAGATTTAATCTTTAATAGAGTTGTACTTTAGTTTAAACTTGTATTCTTGGCATAGTAGAAAACTTGGACCCAAGGCCTATATAAAGGCATGTAATTCGACCTAGGGAGGGAGATATCAATTCCTAGTCGTCTTCCCCTAAACCCTTGTCGTTTTCCCCTCTTCACCATGTTCTAAACTCCCCCTAGGGCTAAGGGTTGATTCTGTAAAGTAGTTGCAAGGATTGTATTGTTTTAGGAATTTTCTGTCAAGTAATAAAAACTTCAAGTTTATTTATTCTGGTTTTTCATATCTCACAAGAGTATCGGGAGAGCATTGTGAGGTTATCCATTTGTTTGATATCGGGAGAGTCAAGCATACGAATGAAATAAATACGTGTTTTCCAACTTATGGTTTAACCATCTCGGCTTAGGGATAAGTACGAGGTTAAGTGGCTAAAGAAGAATTCAACAACATTGGTGTCCACCCTTCGATTCACGCTAGGAGGTATCATCCAAGAAGTGTTCATCAACAGAACTTGGGCCTAGGGATAGGACAAGTCATAGCAGGGATTCTTACCAAGCTTGAAGTACAGAGTTATTGATCGTTGTCACGACATGAATAGACCTCTGCGGCGACAGGTGCTGCTGCGACAGGAACGGTGACAGAAGACAGAGGTTACTCTAACAGTACAACACCTGCACTACTAAGCAAATCAATACCGGCCTATTCCTTAATTCTGATTTCTCTATCTTTTACTTTACTTGTTTCCCAAGATTACTTTACCAATTCAATTAAACTACTTCTCTTGTGCAGGAATTCAAGGATAGAGTTATTTCCAGTCCCTGTGGAGACGATATCTGATGCTCCAAGTATCACTTTATTACTTGCGTCGAGTACACTTGCACTATTTGCAATAGGACTCTTTTACACGCAACGGGTATGAATGTTACAAGTTCTTTTGGTGAAATTATTATGGTTAGGACGATATATAGAAGATTTCCTTTGATGATCCAGGGTCATGTGTTTCCAGTGGATGTGATGGAATTGTTGTTCTATGGTTTTGATGTGATTTTGTGTATGGATTTGCTTGTGAACATAAGGCTAAAGTGGATTTTGAAACAATGTGAGTTTCCTTGAGGCTTACAGATGATTATGAAGTAGTAGTACTAGTGGGTGAGAACATTAAGTTCTTGTCTAATGTTGTTTCAGCTTTAGAGGCTCAAAGGTTGATGGATGTTGGTTGTCAAGCATATTTAGCTTACACTATGAATCCGAACATGAATGAGGTACGACCGCAAGACATCATAACTATTTGTGATTTTCTGGAAATATTTCTAGAAGAGTTACTTGGTTTGCCGCCTGATAGAGAGGTTGAGTTTGCTATAGAGACGTATATTGATTCTACTTCAGTATCCATTGCTCCATATCGTATGTCCCCTAAGGAGCTTAAAGAGTTGAAGCCACAACTTCAGGAACTGTTGGATTGAGGATTTATTCATCCAAGTATCTCACCTTGGGGTGCACCGGTATTGTTTGTGAAAAAGAAAGATGGTAGCTTGAGAATATGTATAGATTACCAGCAGTTGAATAAGTTGACAGTGAAGAATAAATATCCTTTACCGCGAATTGACGACCTATTCGATCAGTTGAGAGGTTCTTCCGTGTTATCCAAGAAAGATTTGAGATTCGGCTACTATCAGTTGAAGGTAAAAGAAAAAGATGTACCGAAGACAGCTTTTTGCACTCGCTATGGACATTATGAATTCTTGGTAATGCCCTTTGGCTTGACTATGCACCAGTTGCTTTTATGGATATGATGATAGAGTTTTTCATGAATTTTTGGATCAGTTCGTAGTACTGTTTATTGATGATATTTTTATCTATTCATGTATCGAAGAGAACCACGATAAGCATCTGTAACGCCCTGATTTTGGGCTTAGATGTTTTGGCAAGTCGGGTTGGCTGGTGGAACTAGTGTCGGTTGTTCGAACCGTTAAAAGATGGTTTAGGGAGATCGATGGTCGGGATAAGATAAAAATATGATAAAAATTCTTAAAATCCTCTAAAATTATATTTAAAAAGTTGGTCAAATCAATTTTATGAAACGAGTTTTCGAAAGTATACATTTTGGGTAGTGGCCAAAATGTAAAGATTTAAAAGTTGGAAGAAAATGTTTTTCAAAAAGAGTCAAAATCTTAGAATCCTTAGGGATCTACTTGGAAATTATGCCTTTTCCCTAATTTGGCATGTGTTTTAAATGTTATTAAAAAGGCTTTTAATTTAGTTTAATTAAAAAGTTAGTTAATAGGTTAAGAAGTTTTCATGATCAATTTCATTTCTCTCTTTCACTTCAGCCAAACACTTCTCATATTCTCTCAAATCTCCATATTTTTCTTCACTCTCAAATCCTCTTTTGAGTTTTACATTTTGCTTATTGATTTCTTCCATTTTCCTTCAAGTTTCTTCAAGCAAATCTTGCCAAATTACAGAAGAAGCAAGGATTGGAGGTAATTTCCGTGCTATCCCTTTAACCTAAGTTCTTTAATGAAATCCCAAAGATATTTGACTCTTTAACACTGATTTTGATTGAGGTTTTGTGGTTAGATTGATAAACTCTTGAAATCTTGATGAAAAATTGGTTTAAAATGTGATTTTCAGATTTTGATTGATTGGGCTGATTTGAGATTGTTGTTCAATGAGTTTTGATAGATTTTTGGTGTTGAAGTGGAGTCTTAATCATATAGATCCCAAAATTCTTGAGATCCTTAGTTTTTGAAGTGTTTTTGGGTGAGTTTTTGCAGTGTTCTTGAAGAATTCAAGTTGTTGGAGGTATAAGGATGGTTTTAGGTTGTTTTGGATGTTGATTAATGCTTAGAATGTGTTGGATGTGTTGGGTAATGGCTGGGCTGAGGTTTGAGGTCAATTGATTGAGTTTTCGGTTGTTTCGGATGGGTGTTTTGATGCTTTAGAGCAGGGCTGCGGGATTTCTTGTGTGTGCTGGAGTTTTGGATGCATTTTAATGCATTGAACCTCTGTTTTGATGTGTTGAAAATAGGGAATAGTAGTCTGGAAGCAAACGAGGTGGTTTTGCAGGCTCCAGACGATCGGTAGCTGCGTCGGCAAGCGTGGTTTCGTGAGTCGGTGAGTGGAACATGGTTTTCCAACGTGGAAACATTTTAGAAAAGGTTTTGGGGAACTTAGTAAGAGCTTGAAACGCTTTACTAAGTTCGAAAGTAAGTAAAGTGAATTTCTCTCTCGGTTTGTGCTAGTTTTGAATCTTTGACTGCTCTTGGTTTTAATTGCATTTATCTACTGTTTTAAAGCATGTTTTGAATATGTGAAATGAGGTTGATGATGCCATGTGGTTTAAGGATGCGCTAAGTAAGTGATCCTTGTATGCATGTGTTGATGCATGAGGTTTGAAGCATGGTTTAATGCTTGATTTATGGCTTATCATAAATTCTTTGTAAAACAGTGAGGTATGCATGTGGTATGGATTATATTGGCAAGTGATGTTGTATAAAATGTTTTATAAATTAAATCGGATATAGTTAGCCAGCTATAGGATTGAGTGCACTATAAACAAGTCACCTTGGATGTTGAGGGGTTGTGATTGTACCGAATGCTCAATCCAAGTACCCTAACGATTGAGGATTGTTTAAGGTTGCAACGGTTGAGGGTAGCTCCTGGGTACGAACCTTGTGTGTGTCCCGTCTCTCGTTAGTGGGTTATACATCTACCGATGAGTGGTGTTGAGGGGTTGTGATTGTACCGAATACTACACCACGGGTGTCACAACGATGGAGGGTTGCTCTCGTGTGTGAACCTTGAGATGCCAGTAGTGTGTATGAAGGGTGTGGGACAACCCTTGGTAATCTGTTTATCCGATATATGTTTTTGAGATTGTTGTTTATCACTTGTGAGCTAATATAATGAAATGAAACATTGTAGAAATGTTGTTAATGCATAATTTGAAAGATGCATGTTTTGGTTTAAGCTTAGCATAAAGGTGATTATGCTTGGAAGGCTTGTATTATGAGTAGCAATGGTTTAATTGCTTGATTTATATGTATCATGTAACATGATGTTCATTACAATGGGTTTGAGGTTAAAGTGCATGTTTTGTCAAAGGAAGCTTGATGGTTTTGAAAAGAGTGAAAATTTGTTTTGTGCATTGATGATGTTTTCGGTTTGAGCAATCCTTATTAAGCTTGTATGCTTATGCTCTCTTTGCTCATCAATTCAGTCAATTTAAGCTTTGGAGTCAGTACTTGCAAGGGAATCGGTGGCAGACTTTGATTGAAGGTAAGCTTTGGTTTTGGACTAGTGTAATAAAGGCAATGGGGGTTTCCAATGCTTGAATGTTGTTGATTTTGTATTTTCTGGTCTTGTGCAAGTTTAAGATGCATATTTGGACTTGTAAATGGCCTTTGTGTTTGGTTTTATGCTTGAATTTGAAATTTAGCCTTTTGGTGCTTTTAACTTCTAGGAAGCATGCCTTTAGTTCCGTAGCTTATGAGAATGATGCCTTGATGTTGTTTATGCTGCATATGAGTTGCTATTGATAAGTATTTAGGTTGTATGTATGTTAGGACATGTGCCGGGATGGTTCCGGATGGTGAAAACTGAATTAAACCAGCTTTTTAGAAAGTTGCAGGCTCAGGTGTTTCGGAACGCCCTTACCTGTTCCGGAACGGTGGCCTGAAATGGCCTTGATGTTTCAGAAGGGTGAGGCTCGTTCCAGAACATTTTGCCTCTATGAAACCATTGTACCGGAACGTTTATAGAGGGGTTTCAGAACGATCCCGCGTTTCGTAATGGGCATCAATGTTTTGAAACGGTCGTACCGATACGGGGCTCCCTGTTCCGAAACACCAGACCATTGAGTGTAGAATCAGAATTCATTTGAGTTTATGTTTCTTACGTTTTGGTCCATGTTTGCCTTGTATGTAATTGGATGAGTTCTAAAGGTCTTTTCGAGCTGAGTTTTCACCGAGAAGCATGTAATGAATCTAATTAAAGGTTGGTAACTTAAATTTTGTAAAAACCCTTAAATTTCATCAAATTTACAAAATGGTCCTTAAACCTTAATCAGCTTTAATTAATTGGCGATTGTGTTAATGTTTCATCCGCTACCTGTGTACATACACATAGGAACCTATGTTGCACCTAGACAAGATAAAAAGAAAAAAAGTCATTTATTGAGGTAAATCTTCCCAGTTTACGTCAATATTCCCTGTGTGATCCGTTCGATTCGGTCTATCAGTCAGGCCGGATTGAGGGGGTTACATTTGGTGGTATCAGAGCCAGGTTTCGAAAGGTTGGGATGATGGTAAGTTGTTGGGAAATGATGTTATTATAATCATGTATGTTTTGTTGATGTTTGCTTTGATCGGTGAATGGTAAAGCATGTTAAGGTTAAGTATGTGATAGTGATTTGATTTAGTTGATGATTGAATATAAATACGAATTGTTATGATGTTTGATTGGGCTGAATCTTGATGCTTGTAATGCATGATAGATGTGACATTCATGTAGTATGCTTTATGATATGCTGGGGGGAAAATGGGATGCCCATTGCCTTATCACCTAGTGAAATGTTTTAGGTTGAAATCAAAGTCTTGGATCCTTGCTTGGAGCTGGCCTGAGCAATTTGTTTTGTAAGTTGTTATCATGCATTAAAAATAATATCACAATAAACCGAGGAGAGAGTAGCGATCTAGTATGATTGTTGTTGCCTTTGGGCAAGGAATATAGGAGTGTGTAAAGTCTCCTGGGGGCTAGACGCCTCGATGTGCCTCGATGTAAGTACAACCTGTGTTGGTTGGGTAAGTGTTTGATTGTATGGCGCAAGGTGTATAGGCGATGTTTAGAGCTTGTGAAGCTATTGATGCTAAAGTGCATGTGACTTCACTAGCTGGTGGGTGTTTGTAAGTTGCGGTTAGCGCTTACGCAAGTCGAGTAGAAGTTGAGTCTGAAGGTTGGTACCGGGGGTATCCAGGGAGTGGATGACCTGTATGAATAAGACTGTGGAATAAATGGAGTGTAGTGATGCCCATAGTGTAAAGATGGGTTGTATCCTGGTTATATAGAGATGTGTTTAGTTGGTGGACCACTGTGGTTGTGGGCAGAGAACCCTGATGTTTTGTTCTGAGAGTTCTTTTCAATTGTTTTAAAGGAGAAGTAATTGGGGGTTAGATACTTGGATCTTGGGAAATGTGAATCTGTGGTTTAGGTTTGAAAATTGTAAGTTGTGGTTGAGTTAAGGTACAGATTGTTTAGTTGTGCATGCGTGCTCCTGGATTGGAAGTGGATATGAGACCATCGTTGTGTTGGCACCTTTATAGATTGATGCCTGTTGATAAGCCGTAATTGTTAATTTACTAGATACATTGTTTTCGACATGTTGGTAACACAGTCGAGGTATTTTAGCGTAACCTGAGTTTAATAGCTCGTGCGAGAGATTCAAGCGCTAGGAAGTGAGTTGTGAACTCTAGTTTAGTGGTAGCCAGTGTACGAATGGTCATGTTTTAAGAGTATCGCCTGGGTTGAGGCGAGGTTGTAGTACTGTTGGATGTGTGGTTCACAGGAGCACTTGAGGAGGGATTGCCCTAGTGCGGCTCGTGAGGTGCAGGCTCTTGTGGCTGGAGCTAATTCATGTTGGAACTGTGGGTCCGCTGACCATATGAGGCTTGAGTAATGTTTGGTACCTATTAAGTAGGTGGATCATATGACCATGTTAAGTGAGCATTTCCACATTTGATCGGTGGGGTATAGCTTTTCGCGCTAGTTGTTGTAAGTTGCTTTGGAAGTTGTGACTCGAATGTCTGTTGCAGAGGTGTTTGATGTAGGGGTAAGAGTGGTTAGTTTCTTTGCTGAAACTGTGGTACAAGAAAACTAGATAGGAGATGTTCATTAACTATTCAAGGTCATGAGTTTTCAGTTGATTTGATGTAACTACCTTTTTATGGTTTTGATGTGATTCTTGGGATGGATTGGTTGGATAAGCACCGAGCTGTAGTAGATATTGATGTTAAGAGAGTTACCTTGAAGTTTGTGGATGATTACGAGGTGGTAATTGTAGGCGAGAACGCGAAGTTCTTGTCTAACGCAATTTCGGCTCTTGAAGCGAATCGGGTGTTGAAGTTAGGATGTGAAGCTTTCTTACCGTGTGTGATGAAACCTGGTACGAAGGAAATGCGAGTGCAAGACATATGAACCGTGTGTGGGTTCTGGGTGTCTTTCCGAAAGAGTTGTATGGATTGCCACCCAACCAAAAGGTTGAGTTTGGGATAGAGTTGTACGAGAATACGACTCTGGTGTCCATTGCTCTTTGTCGCATGGCACCTAAGGAGTTGAAGGAGTTGAAGACGCAACTTTAGGAGTTGCTTGACTGAGGGTTCAAAAGGTCAAGTGTATCGCCTTGGGGTGTACCGGTCTTGTTTGTAAAGAAGAAAGATGATATGATGGGTATGTGCTTAGATTATCGGCAACAGAACAAGTTGACGAGTAAGAACAAGAATCATTTGTCGAGGGTCAATGATTTGTTCAATCAGTTTCGTGGTGCTTCGGTGTTTTCAAAGATAGACTTGAGGTCTGGGTACTATCAGCTTAAGGTTAAGGATGTGGATGTACCTAAGACAGCTTTTCGGACTAGGTACGACCACTATGAGTTCTTGGTGATGCCGTTTGGGTTGACAAATGCACCGGTTGTTTTTATGGATATGATGAATAGGGTGTTCCATGAGTTTTTGGATCAGTTTGTGGTTTGTTTATCGATGATATTCTTGTTTATCATGATAAGCACTTGAGGACTGTGTTACAAGTGCTGTTGGAGAATCAGCTTTATGCTAAGCTGAGCAAGTGCGAGTTTTGGCTCAAGGAAGTGGTTTTCCTTGGACATGTGGTTTCAGCCAAAGGTATCTGGGTTGATCCACACAAGGTTGAGGCGGTGATGAATTGGAAGACGCCTAAGACAGTAACAGAAGTGCGTAGTTTCCTTGGGTTGGCTGGTTACTACCAAATGTTTGTCGAAGGTTTTTCTAAGATTGTTGCTCCTTTGGCCAAGTTGTTGCAAAAGAATGTTCTTTTTGAGAGGACGAATGTTATGCAGCAAGCTTTCGAGAAGTTGAAGGAAGCTTTGACGCAAGCTCCTGTCTTGATTCAACCAGAATCGAGTAAGGAGTTTGTAGTTTATAGCGATGCATCATATGTTGGTTTGGGTTGCATGTTGATGCAAGGTGAGAAGTTTGTAGCTTATGCTTCTAGACAGTTGAAAGTGCATGAGCGTAACTACCCTACGAATGATCTTGAGCTCGCGGCGGTGGTTTTTGCTCTGAAAGTTTGGAGTTATTACCTTTATGGTGAAAGATGTGTGATTTATACCGACCATAAGAGTTTGAAGTATCTTATGTCTCTAAAGGAGTAGAATCTTAGGCAACGATGATGGTTGGAGTTGCTTAAGGATTACGATCTGACCATCAAATATCATCCGGGTAAGGCCAATGTTGTGGTCGATGCTTTGAGTAGAAAGGTGGCTGTTGAGCTGAGAGCTATGTTTGCTCGTTTGAGTATATTGTGTGATGGTGGATTGATAGACGAGTTGCAGGTGAAACCTTCTTTGATTCAATTGATTAAGGAAAAGCAGTTGTTGGATGATTCGTTGGTGCCTCATGTCCAGAATATAGCTGATGGTAAGGCTTCGGACTTCTACTTTAATGATGATGGAGTTCTATGTTACAAAAGTCGAATAGTGGTGTCGGAGGATGTTGAGTTGAGGCGCACTATTTTGCTTGAGGCTCATAGCAGTCCTTTTGCTATGCATCCTAGTAGTACTAAGATGTATCGTGGCTTGGAGGATGAGTACTTTTGGGTGGGGTTGAAAAAGAATGTGGTTGATTTTGTAAGCAAGTGTATGGTTTGCCAACATGTGAAGGCTGAGCATCAGTTTCGTTCCGGTTTGTTACAACCTTTGAGGATACCTGAGTGGAAATGGGAAAGAATTACGATGGATTTTGTGTCCAGGTTGCCATTGACACCGTCAAAGAAGAACTCTGTATGGGTGATTGTCGATTGTCTACGAAGTGTGCACATTTCTTAGATGTGCATACTATGTATACATTGGATAAGTTGGCAGAGCTGTATATTGTTGAGATTGTGCATTTGCACCATGTGCCCAAGTCTATAGTGTTGGATAAAGATCCGAGGTTTACAGCAAGGTTTTGGGAATGTTTACATCAGGCGTTGGGTACGCGGTTGAATTTCAGCACTTCATATCATCCTCAATCGGATGGGCAGTCGGAACGAGTTATCCAGGTGCTTGAGGATATGTTGCGATGTTGTATGATTGATTTCCAGGGTTCTTGGGAAAAGCATATGTCGTTGGTTGAGTTTGCTTATAACAACAATTTTCAAGCAAGTATACAAATGGCACCGTATAAGGCCTTGTATGGGAGGAAATGTAGAACGCCTCTTTGTTGGGCTGAGGCAGGGCAAAAGTTGTTGCGTGTAAAAGAGTCCTGTCGCAAATAGTGCAAGTGTACACGACGCAAGTAGTAAAGTGATACTTGGAGTATCGGATATCATTTCCACATGGACTGGAAATAACTCTATCCTTGAAATTCTGCACAAGAGAAGAAATAGTTTAATTGAATTGGTGAAGTAATCTTGAGAAACAACTAAAGTAAAAGATGAAGAAATCAGAATTAAAGAATAGGCTGGCATTGAGTTGCTCAGTAGTGCAGGTGTTGCACTGTTAAAGGAACTTCTGTTTTCTATCGTCGTTCCTGTCGCGGCAGAGGTCTATTGACGTCGCGGCAGCGATCACAACTCTGTACTTCAAGCTTGGCAAGAATCCCTGCTATGACTTGTCCTATCCCTAGGCCCAAGTTCTGTTGATGAACACTTCTTGGATGATACCTCCCGGCGTGAATCGAAGGGTGAACACCAATTTTGTTGAATTCTTCTTTAGCCACTTAACCTCGTACTTATCCCTAAGTCGAGATGGTTTTAAAAATAAACTGGAAAACGCATATTTATTTTGTTTGCATGCTTGACTCTCCCCATATCAAACAAATGGATAACCTCACAATGCTCTCCCAATACTCTTATGTGATATGAAAAACAAGAATAAATAAACTTGAAGCTTTTATTACTTGACAGAAAATTCCTAAAACAATACAATCCTTGCAACTACTTTACAAAATCAACCCTTAGCCCTAGGGGAGTTTAGAACATGGTGGAGAAGGGAAAACGACAAGGGTTTTGGGAAAGATGGCTAGGAATGAGATATCCTCCCTTAGGTCGAATTACATGCCTTTATATAGGCCTTGGGTCCAAGTTTTCTAATATGGCAAGAATACAATTTTGAATTAAACTGCAACTCTAATTAAGACTAAATCTTCTGAGTAGATGCCTTGAATTCGTCCTCTTTTCTTGCCTTGAGTTTTTCCTTGGACTTTGGGTTTGGCCTTCATTATGCCTCAGGGCGCAGAAAAATATGGAAGTGGTCCACGACAGACCGGCTTAAAATCCTCTATCTGTCAAGCTCCACTTCACTTTTCCACCTCAGCATTATGTCGTCATGGCTGCCACGACAGTAGTCACGGCAGCGTTTTGCTTCTCGACTCCAGCTCTGCAATCCGCCTCTGCTCCTTTGCTACCCTGGGTCTGCCGCAGTAGATACCTGCAAAAGTAACCAAAATCAGTAGTAATTGTTCCATTTTATCTAATTGTGATGTATATGCAAAACTCTATCCTAAATGCAATGAATTATGCTTGAATGCAGTAGAAATATGGGTAAATGAAGGCTAAAGTATAGAACTTTTATACACTCAACACACCCCCAAACTCAAGTTCTTGCTTGTCCTCAAGCAAATACGACCTAAATAAAAATAAAAACTTTATGGCTTGGCTTAATTCAATGAACTTTTCATTACCTACCACATATTCACTATCAAGAGCAGTACCTCGTCGGGTGTTTCTGGATTTATCCGGAACAATGCTATAGTTCTTGTGCAGTGTGTGCAGGTTTTGAGAACAAATATGTGCGTAGACTCCTTTAGCTTACAAGAATAGTTATGCTTACAAACTTGAGTTTTATGCCAATCTCATTTTTTTGAGGCAATTCTTAGGCTCCTTTAGGTTTTTCTAACTTAAGCTCAAAGAAAAATCTTCCTAAAATCATTGTAAGGAAGTTTGTTTTGCGGGCAAGTTAGTCTAAAATGTTTCTTTCTTTTATTCCTTTCCTAGAGCCAGTGATAGGCACCTCTAGGGGAAACTCAAGTGGGTAAACCTCCCTATTCTAGTTCACTACTGAAGTCTAGACAGCATAAGAGTCACAAAGGGTGTTCTAAAGATCAGAACTATAGCAAGGCTCTAAATAGTTCCTAAAAACATCCTAGAGGCACTGTCACGACAGAGTATGTCGCGGAAGGTAAGTTCAGTTCAAAGACTTAAGCCAAATTTTTGTTTTTATTTTCATTATTTTTATATTTTTTTACACAAAAATTAACTAACAATTAGACACAAATTAAGACACAACTGACAAGTTCATTAATGGAAGGATGCCCACCCCCAAACTCGAGGGTTGCATTGCCCTCAATGCATGATAATAATAAAAATGAAAAAAAACATAAAAGCTACATCACAAAATAGATAAAACAACAGCAAAGACAGCAAATATATAAGTAAAAGCACTTAAGTGGAGGATCTGTCGTCCCTGCTGCTGCTGACTTGGAGCTGCCGGTAGGCAGTGACTTTGAAGGCAGGGGCTGGCTGGTTGTTGGGAGATGAGGAGGCTAACTTCTTCTTGGCCTCTCGAGGCGGCTGGACGCGGGTCGGTGAGATGTGTGGGGGCTGGTCCAGGACCTCGAGGTCATCCTCGCTGCTGCTACTGTTGTTGTTGTCTGATCTGCCGTGGCAGGGTCCTTCAACAGTCTCGTTCTTCTTCCTTTTCATCGAAGGGAAGTCCTTCGAGATGTTTCGGACAACTGACGGCTCTAAGTCAGAATCTTGCCAGACGGAGGAAGAAGAGAACCCTTCAAAATATTTTGGGTCAATCTCCAGTAGGGGTCCTTCCTTTTCTCTCCTCTGGGAGTGGCAGATCTTCTGCCGCCATCTTCGGTCGTGGCACGTGTGTGTGTGTGGAGGTAGCAGAAGGGGTTTTGGGGCTAGCGGCAGGTGTGGGTGCAGCAAAGAAATTTTCTGGGAAAACACGGAATTGCACATTGGGTAAATTTAAATCAGACTTGATAAAATTTACCGTGGCGGCAGTAAAGTCCCTTAGAAATCCCATTAGGCCGAGTTGTCGTTCTTCCATCTTTTACAGCATCGTCATAATCTGGCTGGAGGTGTCTGCCGGTGGTGCTGCTGTCGTCTGCTCTGGTTCTGCTGCGACATGTTCAGGGGAGTCAGGGTCTATCGTCAGTTCTGTCGCGGCAGAGGGGTTTACATACGACAGAGGAGTGGTAGCTTTCACTTCCATCAGACTGTATAGATTCTGTTGCGTCCACCCTTTCCCCCGGACCTTGACACCCTCGTTGATTTTTGGCACGTTGTTGTCCCGGCAGAGTGTGGTGAAGAGATAGGGGAAGACTAGTGGGCCTGAAGGTCAAAGAGCACACTCGAGGATTTCGTCTCGGATGTATCGGCCCACGTTGATTTGCCTCTCGTTGAGAATGGAGTGGACAAGGGCTAATCTCTGTCGGTCGACAATGGTGTTGTGGGAGGTAGGCATCAGGCGCTTTTTGACAAAATGGTTCCACAGCTTGGCTTGTGGGCTAAGCTGGGTCCTCCTCACAGTCCACCGGTGCTTGGGGTCATCATTCCACTCCGTACCCTCCTCTGTCACTTCTGCCATGATCGTGTCATAGTCTGCCGGTGACAGACTGTTCACGAACCTCCGATGGGCATCCTCCTTCTTGCTCACATATAGCGTGTTGACGTATGTCGGCTCGAGGGAGATTTCTTTGCCTCGGACAGTCACTGTCGTGGCATCCTCGTCGGTGACGGCAGCGTAGAATTCCCGAACGAGGGTGACGTTCATCTCTTCGGGCTGGGCAGCAAACTTCTGCCACTTGAATGCTTGTATCTTCTTGGCGATGAAGCCTTCTAGCCCTAGCTCTCTCATCATTTGGGTATAAATGAACCCTCATTCTTCCCACATTTCTCTCTTCTGGAAAGAACCGTAGTAACTCTTTGCTGAGTCTGTGGATGCGAACGGGTTGGGTATGTCGATGTGGCTTAGTGTTGACACTGTCGTGGAAGAGGTGGAGGCAGCGCTGCGTCGGGTTGTTCTGCTGGCCATTGCAAGGAACTGTAGCAAAATGAAAAAGAAATTTTCTGAGATCTAAAATATGGGAAGCAAGTTGAGAGAATGAAAATGAGATGAAAAATGAAAAGGGAGTGGTGTTTATATAGAACGGGGTTTTTCTGCCCGTTTGGACTATAATGGCAGGCGCGAATAACGGGGCCAGCTGTTACGCGGTTTCTGATGCGTCTGTCATGTGTTTCCATGTCTGTTACGCGTTTGTGTGTCTGTCACGACAGCTCCGTGACAGGATGTCTTCTCCGCGTCTGTCGCGACAGCTGGTGATAGGCTGTGACGACAAGCTTGTCCCTTGGGCTTTTTGGGCTGGTCCATTCCTCCTCTTTGCTTTGCTTCCTTTATTTCCTAAAAATAAATAAATCAATAAACTGAATTAAAATATTATTTTCTAAAATAAATAAATAAATAACTTAATTTCTAATAAATAAATAAATTGAATAAAATAAAAACTAAGTTAAATTAGGGATGTCGTGAGGGGCATCTCCTAAAGTAACTACTTATTGCATCCTTGGGGCTTCAGTCTCCTGATAATGCTTGAGCCTCTATCCATTGACCTTGAATTGGTGCTCATCCTTCATGGATTTGATTGTAATGGCATCATGGGGGAAAACTTGGACAATTTGGAAAGGACCAGACCACCTAGATTTTAGCTTTCCTGGAAAAAGCTTCAACCTAGAGTTGAACAACAACACATGCTGCCCTGGGTAGAACTGTCATGGAAGCAGCTCCCTGTCGTGCCACTTTTTGGTTTTGTCCTTGTAGATCTTGGCATTGTCGTAGGCCATGGCTCGAATTTCCTCAATCTCATTCAAGTCCAGTAGCCTTTTCTGTCCTGCCTTGTTCCAGTCCATATTTACTGCCTTGATAGCCCAATAAGCTCTGTGTTTTATCTCAACAAGTAAATGACAGGTTTTCCCATAAATAAGTCGATAAGGTGGCATCCCCAACGGTGTCTTGAACGATGTTCTGTAGGCCCAGAGTGCATCAATGAGATGTAGAGACCAGTCCTTTCGAGTGGGTTTAATCATCTTCTCTAGAATGTTCTTTACTTCTCTGTTGGATATCTTGGCCTGCCCATTGGTTTAAGGGTGGTACGATGTTGCAATTCGGTGCTTCACTCCGTATTTTCTTAATGCAGCAGCAATTACCCTATTATCGAAGTGTCTCCCCTTATCGCTAATTATCGCCCTTGGAAGGCCAAACCTTGAGAAGATGTTCTTGTGAAGAAATCTTTGTATAGTCTTGGCATCGCTCTTTTGAGTGGCGATCGCTTCTACCCACTTTGACACATAGTCCACTGTTAGTAGGATGTACAAATTCCCACAAGATGCTGGGAATGGTCCCATGAAGTCGATTCCCCATACATCGAAGATTTCGACCTCTAGTATGTTCTACAGTGGCATCTCATGTCTTCTTGATATGTTCACAGTCCTTTGGCACTTGTCACAGCTCTTGTAAAAGGCTTGTGCATCCTTGAACAGTGTGGGCCAATAGAGACCGGATTGCAGAACCTTGGCAGCGGTTTTGTTTCCCCCTAGGTGTCCTCCATAAGGGGAAGCATGACAGTGGTGAAGCACAGCTTTCTGTTCGTCATGTGGTATGCATCTCCTGATAATCTGATATGTACAGTGCTTGAAAAGAAGAGATTCGTCCCAATAATAATGTTTTGCATCATTTTGGAAACTCTTTCTTGCTTGGTAATTAATTTCAGGAGGTAATAACCCACTTACAATGTAATTAACAATGTCAGCATACCAAGGGGTTTCAAAAAGCTTAACTGCCGCCATGGTTGTCACGACAGTGCTTGTGGCAGCAAATAGAATCCAACGTATCAATCTAGGTTTTGCATCTTTCATTGTGAACAGATACTTTAGTGTCGAATGGTTTGTATGGACCACAACCTTCGTTCCAAGTATATACGGACGGAACTTGTCGATTGAAAACACCACTGCTAATAGCTCATTCTCTGTCGTGGTGTAGTTGATTTGGGCATCATTCAGTGTTTTGTTGGCATAGTAAATCACATGGAAGAGCTTATCCTTCCTTTGCCCTAATGCTGCCCCGACAGCGTAATCACTGCATCGCACATTATCTCAAATGGAAAACTCCAGTCTGGTGGTTGTACGACCGGGGCTGTTACCAGCTTCTCTTTCAGTATTTTGAATGCCTCAGTACATTCAGTGTTAAAATCAAAGGGGCGATATTGTTCCAACAGGTGGCAAAGGGGCTTGGTAATCTTCGAAAAATTAGCTATAAATAATCGATAAAACCCTGCATGCCCTAAGAAACTTCAAATCCCTTTGACTGTGGTAGGTGGCGACAGCTTTTCGATAACCTATATTTTGGCTCTGTCCACCTCTATGTCGCGGCAGCTCACCTTGTGGCCCAGTACTATACCTTCATCCACCATAAAGTGGCATTTTTTCCAGTTTAAAACCAAGTTCGCCTCTTCGCATCTCTCAAGAACCTTCTATTAATTGCCTAAACAATCCTCGAAGTTGTCTCCAAAGACAGAAAAGTCATCCATGAAAATATCTAGGAAATCCTCCACCATGTCAAAGAATATTGCCATCATGCACCGTTGGAAGGTTGCTGGTGCATTGTTGAGACCAAATGGCATTCTCCGAAAGGCATAAGTGTCGTACGGGCATGTGAAGGTGGTTTTCTATTGGTCCTCTGGTGCGATTGCTATTTGGTTATAACCTGAGTAACCATCAAGAAAATAGTAGTAAGGTTTCCCCGCTAATCTACCAAGCATTTGATCAATAAAGGGTAAGGGGAAGTGGTCCTTCCGGGTAGCTTTATTAAGCTTCCGGTAATCCATACAAACCCTCCAACCGGTCACAGTCCTGGTTGGGATTAGTTCGTTTTCTTCGTTGGTTACTACGGATATGCCTCTTTTTTGGGCACACATTGCACCGGGCTCACCCACTTGCTATCCGAGATGGCGTATATTATTCCGGCATCGAGTCACTTGATAATTTCTTTTCGTACCACCTCTCTCATAGCCTCATTCAATCGTCTTTGGGCATCAATGGTCGGCTTATGATTATCCTCCAAGAGTATCTTGTGCATGCATAATGTCGGACTGATGCTTTGGATATCAGCTATAGTCCATCCAATGGCCTTCTTATGCTATTGTAGCATTTTGATTAGCCGCTGCTCATGTTCCTGCATTAACTTGGAAGAGATGATTACGGGAAACGTATCATTTAAACTAAGAAAGACATATTTAAGCTGCCCTGGCAGGGGTTTAAGGTCTAGAATAGGTGGATTTTCAATGGAAGGCTTCTGGATTACATGTTCATTCGAGGTATAATTTAAAGGCTCAAAGAACTTACCTTGACGTGTGCCTATCCAATTTACCTCCTCAGGACCTTTAGTGTCGGATGTTTTTGTGTCTGAAGAGTCACTATCGTCGTTGCTGCTGTGACAGTCTTCTGGGTGACTACGGTGGCAGTGACCAATCTTTCTGTCGTGGCAGTTCGACCTAATGTAGGGTTGTTCAAGGACTACTTGAGAGATTTCCTTGCACTCTTCTTCTGCATCAGCATGTTTTATTGCGTGGAGAACATTGAGTTTGATTTGCTGATCATTTACTCTCATCGTCAGTTCTCCTTTCTTAACATCGATCACACTATTTGTATATATATATATATATATATATATATATATATATATATATACATATATATATATATATATACATATATGATTTTTTGTGAAAACAATTTTGGAAAATTGTTTTTGGAGAGTGGACATTTTAGTCTAGTGGCTAAAACGTAAAGTTTCAAAACTGTTTTGGTGACTAGTTTGTAAAAGAATCAAAATGTTGAATCTTTATGGAGCTATTTAGCCAAGTCTAATTTCAGACTTTTCCCCAAATATTTTGGTTTCTAAAATGTTTTAAAAGGATTTTTAAATATAATAAAAGATATTTGAAAGGTTATCATCTTTACAAGAAAATTTACATAACCTTTCTCTCCACATTTTCTTTCAAAGTGCTTTCACCCAAAAAACCTTCTTTACTCAAGATTTTAAAGATAAACTCTTATTTACATTGATTTATCATCATCAAACTTATTTCTAATGACTTCTCTCTAAAACCCAATTATTTTCCTTTAGTTTTCTCAAGGTTTTTCATTGGAAAAAGGGGGAAATCAACCATTAGTGGTGAGCTACGTTCTTCTCCTCTAATGTAAGTTCTTTATTGAAATTCCCACGTTCTTGATTCTTTTAGTGTTTATTTAAAGATTTTATATTGGGTTTGATGGAAATGTGCTTGATCAAGCTATTTAATGTGGATTTGTGAGATTTCCGTGTGAGTTCTGTTTTGATGGGTTTGTGGATGTTATTAAATGTTTTTTTATGTTAGATAAAGTTGAAATGATGGTTTGATAATGTAAAACCCGAAACTAGTTGAGTTGATAGTGTTTAAGGTTGAAATTCTTGAGATTTTGGCTTGGTTTTGTGGGAAATCAGTAGCTAATGGTTTCTTGCCTTTGGGTTGATGTTTTTAGTTGATAATAGATGTGTTTTGATGATAATCTTGCTGGGTTTAAGTTGGAGTTTGATTATAATTGATTTATTGATGTTTTCAGTTGATTTCGGATATGAATCGATGGGCGATTGTTGCTAGATGCTGGGTTTTTCAGTTGCAGCAAGTTTAAGGGCTTGAAAGCACTCTAATGCTCTGTTTTGAATTGATTAGAAGCAGGGAAAACTGATTTGGGAACTTCGGACTCGATATCGGACGATCTTGAGGCTTGAATTGGGTGTTCGGCTAACATTTGAGTATTGCTGGTGAGTGGAACTATTTTATAAAGCCTTAACATGGTTAAGGATAAGATTTTGGGGGTTTATATTGAGCTTGAAAGGTCAATCTAAGCTCAAGAGTAAGTTTGGTTGTTTTCACCTTTGTTTTCGGCTAGTTTTGCCTTGATTTTGTGGATCATGTTCATGCTATGTTGTTTACATTAAATCCTTCTGTTTTCATGCATTTTGATCTATTTAAATGTTTTCACATATGTTAAATGGTGATTGTAATGTGGTATGTGTGGTTGAGTACATGCTATGCATGGAAATGTGTTATATATATGGGATGAGAAATGTTGTGCTTGTGGCCTTGTAAAACAGTGGGTAAGTGTTGGCCTTGATGGGTATATTGTCACTTGATGAGATTTTATTACCGGATATAATTGGTCGACCAATAGGAAGAGAGTGCACTATAATGGTAAAAGTCGCACGTGGCCTTAGTGATGTTAGATTCCACTAAGGAGGAGTACAGTGATGAACATTCCACCGAAAGTTTATATTTACTAGACGGGTGAGTACGGTGATGGGCATTCCACCGGAAGTTGTCTAGTGGTCTTGAGCATGGTGATGGGCATTCCACCGGCAATTTATCCGCATATCCGAGTAAAAGTGCTAAAGATGTCAATATACTCATGATATTTAATTCGCTCATTATGCTTATATTGTGTTGTTGATGTTATGAATTAATTGAATTTAAATGATTCATGTGGTTATGGAAAGTGGTTATTATGTCTTGATTTGTGTTTCAAGCATGAGTTTGAAATGAGCATGATATGTTGGGATTTTGCTTTGGTGAAATGATTTTAGAAATGGCTTTGTTTTCAAAAGCAAGCAAAATGGTTTAAAAACTGCATTATTGTTGTTGTTGTTTTGAGCACCGCTCACTAAGCATTCTTGCTTATGTTGTTTCTTTTCCAACAATACATATCCATAGGCCATTCGGAGCATCAAAGAAGCAAATAAGGTGTCCAAGAGTTTATCTCTCACTCAAGTATGGTTTTGGCATCAAATAATAGTATGTTGGCAATGGGATAGGACCTTTATGCCTTTGGGAGGTTTTTTGTGACTCCCTGTGTTGAGACATGTTTGAGATGCCTTTTTAGTCTTGTTAATGACCTTTGTATGTTGGTTTATGGTTTGATTTTAAGTTTGGTCGTTTATGTGAATGCTTTCTTATGTTGAATGCTTAAAGTTTTCCATATGTGATCTAATGCTTTTTGGATGGTTGTGCTAGGATCCTTTGCCTATAGATTGCTTGCTTATGATGTTATGATGTTGTTTAAATCATGTTTGAGTGACCAAATATGCTGCAGTGAGTCTTTTCTTGGTATGTGTTTCGAAACAGCTGCTACTGTTTTGATACGGTATGCATATTTGGCCTAAATGTTTCGAAACGCATAAGGGTCGTTCCGAGACCCCCAAGGCCATTTTTAGGCATGTATCGAAACACGAGGTCATTTCGATATGCCTTTGTTTTATTTGAGGTAGGGGAATTGTTCCAGGTATGTTGGTCTCGAAACAGGTGAGACCTGTTTTGTCACGTTTTGCTGCTGGAAGTGGTAGTTCCGAAACGGGCTTGGCCTGTTCCGTAACGGGTGTCTGTTTTGTTAGTTATGGAATGCTTTCAAGTTCTGTTTCCTTGCGTTTTAGTCCCTAATCATTGTAAAGGCCAATTCAACCTCGAATCGATGTCCGATTTAGGCGAGGTTTTAACCGCTGCTTGCATAAATATATTGGTTAATAATGAAGCCTTTAGAAAAGATAAAAGAAATTAATTAAAGGTTGTTAATCGAAGGGAAATCTTTGTGGGTTTTTCTTCGATTTTCCCTGTGTAGCTCACTTGGTTCGGTCTTGCGACTAGACCGGGCTAAGGTGGTTACAATCTTGAATTGAGAAGAATCCTTGAATATCTAAACAACAAAAAAACCCTTGATTGCTAATAGCAGGATTATAACACAACCTCTGAGATTGAACCCTTTGAGCATCATCAACATCTGATTCGTCACTTGTGGTTATATGAGTTCTCGGATCATCAGAATCGATGTAATCACTATAGAGTCCATCATCAGCCATATGATGTGTCATGGATGGCTCAACAGAGCGGTCCTTTGTACTCGTTGTTTGCGATGGTCCTGAACCACCATCTTCTATGTTCAACCTCTTCAAGTCGTTCACATATTTTGTCACTTTTTCACGAACATCAACTAACCCGTTATTCCCTCATACGAGACAAGTTTATATCATGCATATCTAAATCATATTCTACATCATTCATAATAACCTCTTTCCATCATCATCGGTTGACACGTCAAAAGACTCCGAAAAAGCTTTTGGTAAAGAACCGTCAATGACATGTCATTTTCATCACCGACGTGGTCAACGTCAATAAAAATTTCACCAAATGTCTTTAAATAGTTAGAAAACTCAAATACACTATTGTAGATAACAACTTTAAGCCATCTTCCAAACTCTGAACTTGCTCTAGAAAAAAAACAAATGCTTGACCTTGTTCAACCCACACTTGAGTCAATGCACCATTGACAAAAAAAAAAACCAATAACATAATTCTTCAATATCATCATGCATCACAACTTGTACTTTACCATTAAGATATGTTGATTTTGAATTCCCCTCAAATGTTCCACAATGATGAAATTTTATTTTAACTTTTTTTTTCTTTTCACCTAAAACATAAATGCTATTGAAGAATTATGTTATTGGTAATTGTTGTCAATTGGAATTTAGTGAGAAATTCAAAATCAACATATCTTAATGGTCTCTTCTCTTTAATGGGTAAATGCATTGTGGAACATTTAAGGAACATTTTCTCATCACTGTGGAAATCAACATTGGATGATCTCTTCCAATGAGAGCGGAATCCAAAATAAATGAAAGAGAAATGGAATTAAAAGTCTTAATGATCGATTTACTAGGTAAAAGCATTGAATGATGAGCAGATTATTTTAGAGGCGAACTGGTGGGAAAGTCCCATTAGTTGTGCGTCTCGAGTGCCGTTGTGTGCTGCTAGAGAAGGGGTAGCTTGGATTCCGTCCTCTTCGGGGTCGTTGAAGTTAAATGCGGATCGCTCCGTTAGAGGTAAACCGGACCCAGCTGGATGTGGGGGTGTATACGGGATGCGAGTGGGTGAATCTTGGCCTTGTTCTCGAGCTCTTTAGGGGAGATTGATTCAAATGTAAGTGATTAACTATGATTTGTCCATCTTTGCTAAGTCGAAATGGCAAAATGTGTCTTCATTGGTGATCGAGTCGGATTCTAAACTTGCAATTGCTTAGACTATGCAAACCGAGAAGCGACCATTGAGATTCCTGACATGGTTTAGACAAATTGATGATATGTACACGAATTTGAAGTGCGTGTGTTTCAATAATATATTTCGTGATGCGAATACAATAGCTATTACTTTAGCTAAAACTGGAGTTGATTGTCGGTGCTGGAATGAGTGTGAGTAGGGTTGTAAAAACAGGTAATCGGATGGGTTTCAGGTCGGGTACTGTCAGGTCGGGTAAAATCGGATACAGGTCATTTCAGGTCATTTTTCTGTTTTGACTTGAGTCGGGTCGGGTGCGGGTCCATTTCAGGTCGGGTCCATTCCAGGTCGGGTCAAAACGGGTCGGGTCCGAAGCAGATAATTGACAGATTAATTCGGGTTCGGATACACTTCAGGTCGGGTTCATTTCGGGTTCGGGTAGACTTCAGGTCGGGTTCATTTCGGGTTCGGGTAGACTTCAGGTCGGGTTCATTTCAGGTCGGGTTCATTTTAGGTCGGGTTCATTTCAAGTCGGGTTCATTTCGGATTCGGGTAGACTTCAGGTCGGGTTCATTTTGGGTTCGGGTAGACTTCAGGTCAGGTTCATTTCAGGTCGAGTTCATTTCGGGTTCGGGTGGACTTCAGGTCGGGTTCATTTCAGGTTGAAGTAATTTAAAAAATAATGAAAAGAAAAATAATGAAAAAGGGTCCATTTGGAATAAAAATAATGTTATGTGAAGTATAATGAACAAAAATATCAAAATAAATTTAGAAAACGTAAAAATACAATGAATATGGGTCAAATTGGAATAAAAATAAAGTTTTGGGGATTAGAATGAACATAAATATCATATTAAAATTATAAAACATTGGGCATTCATTTGAAAAACAAATGAATATGGGTCAATTTGGAATACAAATAAACTTGTGGGGACTATAATGAAAAAAACAAATTAAAAGTATAAAACATCAGACAAATGAAAAATAATGAATATGTGTCAATTTGAAATAAAAATAAAATTTTAGTGACTATAATGAACAAATATATAAAAAAGATTATAAAATACTAAAAAAAATTAGGGTCAATTTGGAATAAAAATAAAGTATTAAGGACTATAATGAACAAAAATATCAAATTAAAACTATGAAACATTTTAAAAACAATGAATTGTGGTCAATTTGGAATAAAAATAAAGTTTTAGGGAGTATAATGAACAAAAATATCATATTAAAATTAGAAAATATCGGGCTAAGTTTTTTAAAAAATGAATAGAAGTCAATTTAGAATACAAATAAAGCTTTGGGGACTATAATGAAAAAACCATCAAGTTAAAAAAATTAATGAAGAAATGTACCAAATTATAAATAAAAAACATTGAGCGAATATAAAAAAATAACGAATAGGGATCAATTTGGAATTAAATAAAAGTTTTAGAGACTAACATAAAAAATATTATGATATTAAAAAGTTAAAAACAATAGTCTAAATTAAAAAAATAAAAATAAAAAGGCTCAACTTGAAATAAAATTAGTTAATTAGATGTTAAGGACTATAAATTATAAAAAATAAATTAAAATTAAATATATATATATATATTATAATACATATGTATATAACAGTATATTAATTAATGTATATGTATACACTATACATATGTATATATATTATATTATAGGGTTTAGGGTTTTAGACTTTCAAGTTCTTACATACATTAAATAATAAATACATACATGTTACATACATACATGATACATACATAACTTACATACATACATTATGATTAGGGTTTAGGGTTTTATGCATACATAATACGTACATTAACATTATAAAACCTTAAACCTTTAAAACTAAAACACATACCCCAAAACCCTAAAATTGAATCACAAACCATAAAACAAAACTATAAAACAATATCAAATCAAATTAGTATGACTTAAAAAATATATACTAAAATATATATTATATATTTTAGTATGCCTTATTATTAAATTTGTCTATATATGCCTTAGTAAAAATTCTATATGTACTATGTATTTTAGTATATATTAGATTTTTATTTATCAAGTTTATATTTATTTTTACTAATTACTTATTAAACAAATATTTTATTTATTAAAAATAAATCTTTTAATTATATATATATATATAATACATTTTGTTAGATACTTAACATTTTAAACTATTCAAATTATAGATATAGACTTTTTTATAATAGTTCATAATATTACTTCATATCATATATTAAAAATATCATTATTACTTATTAAGTATCAATTATCAAACCAGGTCAATATCAGTTCAGGTACAAAACAAGTCGGGTTAAAAATAGGTCGGGTCTAAAACAAGTCGGGTCTAATAACAGGTCGGGTTTAAAACAGGTCGGGTTCAAAACAGGTCGGGTTCAAAACAGGTCGGGTAAAATTGGATCTCGGGTCGATTCAATCAGGTAATATCAGGTAATTTGCCAGGTCGGTCTCGGGTTCGGGTTCGTTTCAGTCGGACACAGATCGAGTTCGGTTTCTACAGTAACAGGTTCAACTCGGGTTCGGGTCAGCAACAGTCAGTTACAGTTCGGGTTCGGGTCATCAAATTCTCGGGTCAAATCAAGTTCTGACTCGAGTAGGTTTCAGGCAGATTTTCAGGTTCTGACTTGTTTTTACAACCCTAAGTGTGGGTATGATTCTAGTTGTGTAGCTGTGATGATGTAGACACTGTCTTTTGTGGTTTTGCTTTTTTGTGCCAATGCGTGCAAGGTTTTGTTACTATGAATTTTCATGGTGTACTTCTTTCCTCCAACTTAGAATTAGAGAAGTTTTTAATGAAGGTTATGATAATTTATTTGTATGATTTTTTTATTAATAAATCATACTTATTGATAAAAAAAAACACAAATGATATAAGCTCATGAAATCAAATATTTTAAAGAGGAACAAGGCTGAATTCTAGCAAAGTGAAAATAGGACAAAACTCTACAAAAAAAAAAATTGTAATAAAGCAAATCATAGCATTAACGATAAAATTTTAAAACAAAAACATGTTGTCATATGTCCGCTCCGAATGAAAACACTATGGACTAAAGTTGTTTTGTTTTTAAGTTTGATATCGACTATCAACAAAAGTTTAAAAATTATTATATAAAATCACAAAAGATGCTTGTGGACCACAATTTCTACAACCATGTTATTAGACTACAAATACTTTAAACATAACAAACCTTTACTAATGAAAAAATATAATCGATATAAGAAAATATTAATCATATAAAAGAATATACCAAAAAATGTTAAACATATAAAAAAATATAAGAAAGGAGAATGAAAAATCGGATTTTACTTACTTATCTCTTCAAAATTGTTGGTTGGATTGCTGCTCATCTTGCTTAAGTTGACGAAGGTTTAGGGATTTTCATTTTTAGAGTTCTAATTAAGGATTTGTATTAAGAGATTTATTCCAAAGGGTTTCACGATACTTTTGGTTTTTGGGGATTTTTTAATTCTGATTTTTTTTAGTAATTTTGTTATAAGAAATTTGGATGGGTTTATGAAAATAAATAATTGGACCACCGTACTGGGTCAAATAATACCAAAGCCGCATCAGCTTTCACTTAACGGGAAATTGATGGTTTGGATAAAACGGAAGGATTTTAAACGTACAAGGACTAAAATGTCCCTAAAAAGTACATGGACTAAAATGAATTTTTTTTGACATGGTACAAGGACTTCCAATGTTATTTAACCAATTATTTTTAGGCTTTTTTATAGTTTAATGTCGATTTGAATATTCAATATCAGGTGCGATCATACCAGCACTAATGCATCGGATCCCATCAGAACTCCGCAATTAAGCGTGCTTGGGCGAGAGTAGTACTAGGATGGGTGACCTCCTGGGAAGTCCTCGTGTTGCACCCCTTTTTAAAAGTAGTGGTTTGGGTTTTAAGCATTTGCGTGATCAAAATGATGCTTTCTTAATGAAAATAGCATTCAATTTAATTGCGAAGCGGGAGCATCTTTGGGTCCGTTTTATCCGAGCGAAGTATAAGTGCAACGATCTCATTCTGGATACTTTGTTTCGGCGTGGCAGCTCACATTTATGGAGGAGTTTGATGTCGATTTGGCCGAAAGTTCGCAATGGGCTGATGTGGAAAGTAGGGAACGGTGAGTGTGTCGATTTTTGGCGCGATAGATGGCTCCAGGATGTTGGACCATTGGCGGAAAATGTTGTTGTACCTATCGAACAGCAGGATTGTTTCCTTCCGTTGGCGAACATGACCACGGCTGGGGAGCAGTGGGATCGTACTCGAATTGAGCACATGCTGCCTAGGGAAATTGTGGATGCCATTGCAGCCGTTAAACCCCCTAATGAGGCGGATGATGCGGACGAAATTGGATGGCGGTGGAGTGCGAAGTTGAACTTTTCGGTGAGTTCCACCTATGCCATGATTCGATCGGAAGATGAGGTTAGTAGTTGTAACATATGGAAGCATTTGCAAAAGTTCATGGGGCCGCAACGAATTCGCTTATTCCTATGGCTTGTATGGAAAGGTCGTGTGTTGACTAATAGTGAACATGCTCGACGGCATCTTGCGGACACGGCGGAATGTTTGGCTTGTGGACATGGGGAGGAAACAATCGATCATGTTTTTCTTAGCTGCCCCGTTGTTAGGAATCTTTGGTTGCGGTTAATCCTGTTAGCTAGCCAAGGGTGGTTTTTCAACTCTTCGATCGACCATTGGGTTATTGCAAATTTGCAACCGGGTGTTAATGTTGGCAATGGAGTGGAACAATGGGGATTGTTATTTGGAGTGCTGGTGTGGCAGATTTGGTTGGCACGAAACAGACTTGTGTTTAGTGGTATATGGCCGAATGTCGAAGAGTTGTTGGAGAAGGGTCATCGGATGGTGCATGAGGCAAGTCGAGCGTGGGCACGGCAGTTGACGGTGGTGCGTCAAGGGGCTGGTGTTGATGCGCGGCCTGCTGTAAACTGTCGGTAGGGGTGGTGTTTGCCGCCCGATGGATGGTGGAAACTTAATGTTGATGGGGCATGCGATCGACATGCGGGACGTGCCTCATGTGGAGGAGTTATCCACGATCATATGGGAAGGTGGATTAGTGGTTTTGCGAAGTTGGTAGGCCGATGTAACGTTCTTGAGGCGGAACTATGGGCGATACATGAAGGGTTGGTGTGTGCGATTAAGTGTAATGTGGGGGCGGTTATTATTGAAACCGATTGCCTTGAGGTGGCTCAGCTGTTACGTAAGGAGAAGACAAGCGTTGGTCCACTATCTTTGTTGGGTGCTATTCGTCGCTTGCTAGCGAGTGTTCGTGAGTATGAGATTCGGAATATATCGTGGAACGCTAATCGCGTTGCCGATGCGCTTGCTAAGTTGGGACCTTGGGATGGGTATAATGTGAGCTATTATAGTAGTCCGCCGGATGCGGTGTTTGTTTTGTTACATGAGGATTTAGCTAATCCTATGTCTTAGTTTGTCGTGTTTATGTGTCGGGGCGTTCTCGCTTTTCTGTAATACTATGGTTGGTACTCTTTTCCTCCATTTAGGTTAGGGAGGTTTTTAACGAGGCCAACCCTGGTAGCCCCTTTTATGAATCAAAAAAGAATATTCAATATCAATTTAAATTTGACATGCAACATAACTAAAATACAAATCAAATTTTATATATTGTACACCAACTCTAGAACAAGTCATACATGATGTGTTCAATGAAAAAATATATTAAATTTTAATGATATAACATGGTTTTTAATATGTTATATCTAAAATGTCCATACAACATATGTACACAGGGCGAAGCCATCGTTAAAGTACAAAACATAAATCTTTAAAAGTGAGGACATATTCATAATAAATCTATTTTTATATAAGAAGTTTACTATATAATCCAAAGGTTAAAAAAAGTTTTGTTGTGTGGGGACAAGAGTCCCTCCCAAATTACTAATAGTTTCGTTCTTGTAGGATGTATGCAGGCATGTTTAATTATTTTTTTTTTGAACAATTTTTACCTAGGAGATGAGGAAGGGAAGGAAAAATTTGTTCTTAATGAGTCTAAAACTCACAACCTAGGGGAGAGGGAAATGTCAACTGAGTGTTTTTAGCCACTTGTTCGAGAGATTATTGACACGTGTGTTTAAATATTGATCATTAGATTTTAAATATATTCTAGATTAAATAAGAATATGTATTTATTGCGCAAATAATTGATTAGATTGAGATAAGAACATAATTAAAACAATATTTGATAGTTGACGCGTGTGTTTAAATGTTGATCATTATATTTTAAATATATTCTAGATTAAATAAGAATATGTATTTATTGCGCAAATAATTGGTATTTTTTTAAGGCTAAAAGGTCAAATTGACCCTCACCAAAAAATTAATTAAGCCTTTATGAAATTTTTGCATCCAATTGAGCTCTCAAAATTCAAATTACGATCAATTAGGCCCTCAACATTCAAATTACAATCAATTTAGCCCTTCCGTTAAGTTGATCATTAACTCAAAAGTAGTTATTATGATGGTGACACGTGGCACACTCTAGACGTGTCATGTCATCAAAATCGTAAATAATCATTTAAAAATATTAAAAAATATTTAAAATTATAAAATAATATATTTAAAATTAAAAATAATATTAAAATTGAAAAAAAATATTTAAAATTATAAAAATTTTAAATATATATAAAAATGTTGTAAATAAAATAACAAAGAACAAGAATGGAAGAACAAAGAGACGAGAGAAAGAGGGAGATTTGTATTATTCTCAAATATAGACTTGTGTATCATGCCTTCATCAAGTCACCTATTTATAGGCATAAGAAGTACATATTACATTGAACTCTAATTAAATGAGATAATATTACTAATGATAAAGTAAATCAATCTCCTTAGATAAAGTTCTAATCATGATAGACATCCACATAGATAAATATTCATAACAAAAAAATAATTTTAAAAATTCAAGAAAAATCTAAAAATAAAAAAAATTAAGTTATGTATAAAATAAAAAAAATATTTTTTACTTAAAATAAAAAATATAAATAATTGTACTAATTATTAAAGAAATATATAAATATTTATAATGAAATAATGTTTAAAATTTGTATAACATTTTTAAAAATATATTTTTAATTATAAAACCTCAAAGTTCAAAATTTTTCAAAATTCCCTAAATTTTCAAATTCCTAACCATAAACTCTAACCCTACATTCACAAGTCCTCAAATCAGTTTAATTGACGGTGAAAGTTGTTGATACTGAAGCAGACGGCGGTGCTGGTGAGAAGAAATATTGAGGGAGAACGAGAATTTTTCTGCGACGGGGAGTGGTCGATGGTTGAATCGGTGCTAATGCTTGGTTTAGGGATTTATGAGGTTTTTTTGAAAGAAATGAAACTTTGGGGGTTTTTTAAAAATATATTATTTCATGTTTTTTATAAAAAAATAAAGGAAAATAAGAAAAAAATTAAATTAATTTAATATTTTTAATTGTTACCCTTTATGTAAATTTTTATAATTTTTTTTATAATTTTGTAGATTTTTAAAAAAAATTTAAGATTTTTTTTTAAAATTGGTTTTGATGACGTGTCACGTCTAGGGCGTGCCACGTGTCCGTCTACATTTTGACTATTAGAGGGCATTGACGGTCAACACGGTCAAACTAACGGAGTGGCCAAATTGGGTGTAATTTAAATTATGAGGGCTAAATTGAGTGCAAAATTTTCATAAGGGCATAATTAATTTTTTGATTTTTCGTTAAAGGTCAATTTGATCTTTAAATTTTTTAAATAATTTTTCTTTGGCTAGACATTTTTGTTAGTTTGGAACAATAGAATTAGGTTTGGATGTTTTTTTATGCATAATGGTAAATTTATGTTTTTAGATTAATCATAGGTATTGGACTCATTAACCGATTAATTTGATGTTTTGTTGAGGCCTCTTATGGGGCAACCCTTCTAACTAAATTTTTTTTATTTACAATGCTAGGATTTAAACTCATAAATTTATTTAAGGGACCTAGTATCTCATTTAGCTAGATTATTTAATGGTTAGTAACGATAAATTTAATCATTAATGATTGAATATTTGTCATTATGACTTTTTTTTTTTTGCTAAATTTGACTTTCATCCTTTCCATTTTTAGTTAAGTTGGTGCAATTTTAACGGAAATAGCCATTAAACTATTATTTTTTTTTTATAAAACTAATGCGACAACTTGTATGATAGCTCACTCACGTATGATGGATCCAAAAATTATAAAAAAAAAAAGCGAAGGTTAATTTTTTTTTTGTAAATGAGGATATAATTTTTTGGGTAAACTACTGTAGGGGTCACTTTCGTTTCCCGTTTGTACAGATTTAGTCACCACTTTTAAAAAGTGCCAATAAGTGGTCATCTACGTTTTCGATGTGTAAAGAGTTGGTCACTTCGACGTTATAGTCCGTTAGTCCCCTAACGGATTGCTGATGTGGCGGAATTAATTAACAAAAAAATAAGGATAAATTACTGCAATAGCCATTAAAATTTATCTCATGTACATTTTTTCTCCTCAATTTAAAAAAGTAAACATTATAGTCACTAATAAAAATGTTTCTTTATAATTTCACCCTTAAATTTTTAAAAATTTATTTTTCAATCCTAAAACTTTAAAATCAATTAGTACAATAATATTATAAATGCTTAGATGAAAAATAGGTGCCCAAAGTATACCCTTTGAAACTTAGGTGCCCAAATTGCTCCTATTTAATAACTCAAACTTAAAAATTTAGTCCACTAACTACTAAAAAATTTGAGTTATTGGAATTTCTATTTTATAATTCAAACTTTATTTTGAATTTTTGAGTTGAGTTTATGAAATTATTAGTCGAGTATTTTCACATCAAACTAAAAAATTTAATTTTTTCGAGTCAAGTCGAGTTATTGGAATTTCTATTTTATAATTCAAACTTTATTTTGAATTTTTGAGTCGAGTTTATGAAATTATGAGTCGAGTATTTTTACATCAACCCTAAAAATTTAATTTTTTCGAATCAAGTCGAGTTTATTTTGAATTTCTACTGGTTGCACCATGAGACCACTGCACCAACTTGTCCCTTGGGTTCCCTTCGCTCAAAGGGTAGTTTCCACTATGGGGGAATCTTAAAGTTCACTATGGAGTAAGTATTCCAATCTTAAGGAATTCTCGACTTGATTCGAAAAAATTAAATTTTTAGGTTTGATGTGAAAATACTCGACTCATAATTTCATAAACTCGACTCAAAAATTCAAAATAAAGTTTGAATTATAAAATAGAAATTCCAATAATTCGACTTGACTCGAAAAAATTAAATTTTTTGGTTTGATGTGAAAATACTCGACTCATAATTTCATAAACTCGACTCAAAATTCAAAATAAAGTTTGAATTATAAAATAGAAATTCCAATAACTCGAATTTTTTAGTAGTTAGTGGACTAAATTTTTAAGTTTGAGTTATTAAATAGGAGCAATTTGGGCACCTAAGTTTCAAAGGGTATGCTTTGGGCACCTATTTTTCATCTAAGCATTTATAATATTATTGTACTAATTGATTGTAAAGTTTTAGGATTGAAAAATAAATTTTTAAAAATTTAAGGGTGAAATTATAAAGAAACATTTTTATTAGTGACTATAATGTTTACTTTTTTAAATTGAGGGGAAAACATGTACATGAGATAAATTTTAATGGCTATTGCAGTAATTTATCCTTATTTTTTCGTTAATTAATTCCGCCACATCAGCAATTCGTTAGGGGACTAACGGACTATAACGTCGGAGTGACCAAGTCTTTACACATCAAAAACCTAGATGACCACTTATTGGCACTTTTCAAAAGTGGTGACTAAATCTGTACAAACAGGAAACGAAAGTGACCCCTGCAGTAGTTTACCCTAATTTTTTTTACACGCTAAACTAGACTTGTTTCTCAAGAAATTGAGGATACAGTTGGACACTATAGATCCATCTACGCGTCTATTTCATCGTTATCATGTTAGTAAATAATTTTTAAAAAATTAAAAAAATATTTCACTAAAAATATATTGTAAGGTGACACATACTTTCTTCACCTAACCAATTTCATCATTCATTCAAATAAAGCTAAAAACTGGAGAATGTAGTTATTAGGGTCGGGTAAGATGCGGGTCATTAATCTCACATTGAAAAGGAAAATGAATGTTTTGAGATATATAAGCGGTGGCGCTGCACATCTTATCAGACATATCTTTTAAGAAGAGGGTAATGGCCCCATGACAAGTGGTATCAAAACGACCATTTGACTGTCCAATTTCATGCCGAGCGCTTATAAGTGAAGTAGGTACAGTGGACATCTTGACAATTGACCAATCACGGTGCAATGCTCTCCCACCATGCATTCACATGCTTCCTTTGGGTCACCATTCCAGTGTCCACCAAGTATTGAAATTTGAATGCTTGGGAGATGGCTGAGGTCGGTAAAGGTGAATGAATACCCGACAAGATAGGTCGATCTGGGCAGACGTTGCTCATAGATGTCCAACACTTTGTCCAGCTTTTGTTGGCAAGTACGTCTCGGAGCTGAGTCGCCTTGCTTGCCCATTTGAGGCAGGATCACCAACTGGAGGAACGAATTGTAGACCAAGTCGTTGAAGTTGTGTGCTTCCACTGAAAGTGTGAAGGAAACGGTACTCATAATTTGAGTACTAAAATAAAATGTTTTAGAATTTAGTAATCCTGAGAAATTAACTCATTTCTTCTAGTTTAGAATTTTGATAGGATGGTAAAACTGACAAGCACGGAAAGAAAAGAATAAAGGACTGGCTTCTTCTCAACAAAATTCTTTCCTTTAACTTGTCATCTCCCTCATTTGATTTGATTAAGAGCAGAGCAGCTAGCTTTCGAATCTTCTTTCTCTCCTCTTCCTGCCATTGAATATATTTCGTTATTCCAATCCCCCCGCAGCACTTCATCAAAACCAATACCATTAGTCCATTACCAACCATGTATATATATTCATCGTCTCCTCCAACTAGTATTGCAAATCAAGCTGGTTTTGCTTTGCTTTGCTTCCAAATCCAGCATTAATTTCCAAAAAGAATGGCGTCTGCATCGACCGCCGACAACATACCCAATGCCCTGAAGCAGAGCCAGTATTACATGAAACGCTGCTTTGCTAAGTACATGGAGAAGGGGAAAAGGATCTTGAAGGCTCAAGAATTGAGGGACGAACTCAACAAAGTGATCGACGATAAGAGCGAGAGAGATGGGCTCTTGGGGGGCACCTTGTTTTCCTCGTCTCAGGTTAGTAACACATACTAACCTTGGTCTTTTAATTTCATAGCTTTTTATTACAGATAATTGAGTTGTGTTGTGGATTTGCAGGAGGCGGTTGCTGTTCCTCCTTATGTCACCTTTGCTGCGAGACCAACTCCAGGATGTTGGGAATTCGTTAAGGTGAACGCCGTTGATCTCTCTGACGTTAAACAAATCTCTCCCTCCGACTACTTGAAACTCAAAGAGACCATCACTGACGAGAATTGGTATGTTATTGCAGGCTTCTTTGTTTACTATACGTATATAAACTCTAACAGTAAGTATCTATATTTATGACTTGCTGTAGGTCGAAAGATGAAAACGCATTGGAGGTGGATTTCGGAGCATTCGACTTCTCGATGCCGAAATTAACAATGGCTTCTTCTATTGGAAAGGGGCTCAATTTCGTGTCCAAGTTCATTACTGCTAAGTTAAGTGGATCTGTGGACAATGCACAGCCTCTTGTCGATTACTTACTCTCACTGGAATATCAAGGAGAGGTAATATATAATACATACACACACACACATACATATTCAGACTAGTGCATACAAGTTAAGTTAATGGTTGTTTTCTCAACCTTCTTGCATTCTGCAATCTGCAGAAACTTATGATAAATGAGACGCTTAACACAGCAGCAAAGCTTCAGATGGCTCTTATAGTAGCCCAAGTTTCCCTCTCAGATCTTCCCAAGGATACTCCATACCAAAGTTTGGAGCTAAGGTAAAAAGAAATTATTGGATAAATTATTTTAAAGTGCTTAATGATTGCTAGTATATATCTGAACTGTCTTTCAGGTTCAAGGAATGGGGATTTGAGAGAGGCTGGGGCGATACAGTCGAAAGAGTGCAGGAGACAATAAGATCGCTCTCGGAAGTGCTCCAAGCCCCCGATCCCCTGAATTTGGAGAAGTTATTTAGCAAAGTTCCCATAATGTTCAAGGTTGTAATCTTCTCACCTCATGGCTATTTTGGACAGTCAGACGTCCTCGGCTTGCCAGACACTGGTGGGCAGGTTGTTTACATCTTAGATCAAGTGAGGGCCATGGAAGAAGAATTGCTTCTCAGAATCAAATGCCAAGGCCTCAACATAAAGCCTCAAATTCTTGTGGTGAATATGATCTCTATCATACAGCAATTCTCAAGTTAAATTTCCTGAAGATTGTATACCACGAACGGTGTTTGCTGAATCATAATATTCAAACCGTAACAGGTCACACGGCTCATACCTGATGCCCGAGGAACCAAGTGCAACCAAGAGTGGGAACCAGTCATTGGCACCAAATACAGTCACATCCTCCGAGTGCCCTTCAGGACTGAAGCTGGAATCCTGCACCGATGGGTTTCACGTTTTGACATTTATCCCTATCTCGAGAGGTTTGCTCAGGCATGTGTTCATCTTTAGTCATCCATCTGCTTCCATTCATCAAATCTATAATGAACTTATGCTCTTATTAATTGCTTGCTTGATTTTCCGGATATCATTAGGATGTTACATCCAAGATCCAGGATGCAATGGAGGGAAAACCAGACCTTGTCATCGGAAACTACACCGATGGGAACTTAGTAGCATCTCTCGTTGCTAGCAAACTCGGGATAACCCAGGTGTCTGTTTTACATACATAGACACATATATACACACTCACACATATAAGTATCAGTTTATATAGCTGAAGTTGCTTTCACGCCCAGATTTAGTTACTTGTGAACGCAAATTTCTAATAAGTATTTCGATGTAGGCGACTATTGCGCATGCTTTAGAGAAGACCAAGTATGAAGACTCGGACATCAAGTGGAAGGAGCTTGATCCAAAGTACCACTTTTCATGCCAATTCATGGCTGATACAATTGCAATGAATACAACAGATTTCATTATAACAAGCACATACCAGGAGATTGCAGGGAGGTCAGAAAATTAACCATACCTCCATTCCTATGATTTTTGGTTTATAGGTTGCCTAAGTATCGACTGAAAGTTGAATCACTGCTGCTCCGACTCTTCATTTTTCTCCAAGACCCAGATCAAACATTGCTAACTTAAATCTCATTTATTATCACAAACTGAATCCAACTCTGTTGTCTGCAGCAAAGAGAGACCGGGACAGTATGAGAGCCATGCTGCATTTACACTCCCAGGGCTCTGTAGAGTTGTTTCAGGCATCAATGTTTACGATCCCAAGTTCAACATCGCTGCTCCTGGAGCTGACCAATCCGTATACTTCCCGTACACGGAGACTGAAAAACGATTTACATCATTTCATCCCGCAATTGAAGAACTCCTGTACAGTAAAGTGGATAATGATGAGCACATGTAAGTGCAGGTTTATCAATTCATTTTACTTCGAAACACTTGCAATTCATGACCATCCTACATCTGATTTGATCTTTACTCTATTTCGGAAAAAACAGTGGTTATCTAGCGGACAGGAAGAAACCAATTATCTTCTCAATGGCAAGACTTGACACTGTGAAGAACTTGACTGGATTAGCTGAATGGTATGGGAAAAACAAGAGGCTAAGAAGCTTGGTCAACCTTGTAATAGTAGGGGCCTTCTTTGATCCCTCTAAATCGAAAGATAGAGAAGAAATGGCTGAAATTAGAAAGATGCATGCACTTATAGAGAAGTACCAACTCAAGGGCCAATTTAGATGGATAGCGGCGCAGACTGACCGGAACAGAAACGGTGAACTCTACCGCTGCATCGCGGATACAAAGGGTGCATTTGTTCAGCCAGCTCTGTATGAAGCATTCGGCCTTACAGTCATTGAGGCAATGAACTGCGGTTTGCCGACCTTTGCAACCAATCAAGGAGGCCCGGCTGAAATCATCGTGGACGGAGTTTCCGGTTTCCACATTAATCCCACCAACGGAGACGAGTCAAGCAACAAAATTGCTGATTTCTTTGAGAAATGCCAGGACAATCCTGCACATTGGAAACAGTTTTCAACAGATGGCTTGAAACGGATAAATGAATGGTAATACTAAGTTATATCCATGGCTGCTCATTTCTTGTGATTTGTAAGCACTGACTTGGTGTGTATTTTGCTCGTAGCTACACCTGGAAAATTTATGCAAACAAGGTATTGAATATGGGATGCATGTATAGCGTCTGGAAACAATTGAACAAAGATCAGAAACAAGCTAAACAGAGATATATTCAAGCATTCTATAATCTCCTATTCAGGAATCTGGTACATCTTCTTTTTATTTATTAACAGCTCATCTTTCATTGCTTTGATTTTATATCTGTAATTAATTAATTTTGAAACTTTAACAGGTAAAAAGTGTACCTTTAGCAAGTGATGAAACTCAACAATCAAACTCAAAGCCAGCAGGCAAACCACAGCCTACACAGAGGCATGCCAACTTCCACTCAACCCTTTTCTTTCTCTCTTTTAAGTAGTCGTACCGACACACCTAGAAAATCCAATGAAACCGTATCCAACTCTTACACCATAGTCCGAGTAACATAGGTTATTATGTTTTAGTATTGCCGAAAGCATTTAAGCTAACAAATCTGTATATTCCATTTGTGCAGCACCAGGAGGTCACAGTCACGACTTCAAAGGTAAAAATGATATTCTTTTCTCTCAACAGATTATGTATTGGTGAAGTATGAGAACATTTATCGATTGTACAGGTTGTTTGGAGCTTAGCATTCCGATGGGCAGCAATGGTGGATGTTAAATTGTTTATTGCTTTATTTAATCATGTAATAACTTGGTTGAAAATAAGACTGTGAGAGCATTGGTTTTATAAATTTGCAACAAGTTTAGCAGTCTTGAGTTGAGGCTGAAGTACAGCTTCTTTTATCATTGTATGTTGACTGAGTCAAGTCAATAAAAGATTTCATTACCATCTGTTTGAATCCTTTAGTTTTAGATGAAAAATAATACCATTAAACTACATAACTGGTCCTCTGACTATACTCTAATTATCTTTTACATCCCTCGACTATCAGAAGTTACATACTGGTCACCTGACTTTAAAAAGGTAACAGATTAGTCCCGTGCCGTTAAAAATCTAACAGCTGATGACATGGCAGTTAACCAAAGTTGGCATAATTACACATTTAATCCTCAAGTTTTACACTTTATTTTAAATTGGTCTTATTTCTAAAAAATTTAAATAACTTATTTAGTTTATTTTTTTTTCAATTTTTTCTCATTATCTTCTTCCTCTTCCTCCCATACCTCCAGCCATCCTCCATAAGTGTCATCATCTCTTGCTTTATTTTTCACCCAAAAAATAACTCTATCACAGTAGGATTTCGGTATGTTCTTCGATAACTAATTCATTAAAATGATAATGTTTTGAAGCTTCTTTTAATTATAACAAAGAAATGGTAGTAATTTTCTGGTAAAGTTGTTCATCGAAACATCAAAATTATCGTCTTCTTTAAGCCTGATTCTTGTTGAAAACATTCTTCCAAAAATGGCTTCTACCAATACTGCTGTGAATTTGGGATCTCTAGTCAAAGAAGTTACCATCTGTTCCACCAAATGTTGTCCGGCATGTGGTGAATCTGTTTCTGCTTTATTGGAACTGCAGTTCCTAGCTTCACCACTTTCGTCGGCCTTGGATTTTGTGAGTCCTAGACTCATGGTTGGTCCAGATGGATTTAATGAGGCTAAATCATGGCTCACACAGTGACTCGAATCGGATGATTTCGTTTGAGAAGGGGGAAGATGGTTTTGTTCACCTTCGTATGTTGCAACCATATATGGTTGATCATATGTACTTCTTTGCACCTGTAAACATCAAAAAAACCAAACCTTTATTCTCTTCTGCTTCAAATTGTGACTGGAAATTGCAAGAGTTTTCATTTTGTTTACCTCCTTAAGAGGACAATTTAGAGCAAAAGAACACTTGAAGTAAGCTCTTGGAGAAGGATTATCCCTGGTGACTTTTTGCCCATATTTCCTCCATTGGTATCCATCCTTCACAATCTGATCTCATTTTAACCAAATTGAATGAGAAATTAAGTAAATTTCATGTACTTAGAATTAGAATCCAGTGAAGTTTATAGTTTATGTGAAATTTCTTACCAGGCCATCAGATGTTTCAGTCCTGACATAAATTTTAGTGACTTTGGCCTTTATAACTTCTTATTGGGTTTCTTGCATGAATCTTCATCAGTTGAACTGTTGTCTGAGTTACCAACGATGCCAAAGTTGTTTTCAGATTTTTCTCTTCTTTGGAGGGCTAAGCTCTTTTTCTTGGTTTTTGCTCATTAAATCCATCGCCTGGCTTTGCAAAGTATTGTAGCTCTCACACATTGCTGCTAACATTTCTGTTAGCTTCTTGTTTTCTGCATTTACATGGCTCAATTATTCCACTAAATCACCACTCTGCAAAATAAGAACAACATTAGCATTAGATTAGCTTATAAATTCTCAGAAAATTAAAGTTGTGCGATGAAAACTCATACACAGAGAGAGAGAGAGAGATCTTGAGAAGAAAGTGAATTGTTGAGGTTATTGTTAGCAAGAGACAGAGAACGCGGTGTCCAAGTAAGACAAGCCCGAATAGGAAACCGCTTGAGATCTCCAAAAGATCAACCGAAAAGTTTTTAGGGGAATTACATAGATGATGGTAGCGGTGAAGGATGACTGAAGTTATGGGAGGAAGAAGAAGATAATGAGAAAAAAAATGAAATAAATAAATAAATTAAATAATTTATTTAAACTTTTTAGAATTAAGACCAATTTAAAATAAAGTGTAAAAGTTGATGATTAAATGTGTAATTATGCTAACTTTGGTTAACGGTCACGTCATCAGCTGTTAGATTTTTAACGGCACAGACCAATCTGTTACTTTTTTAAAGTCAGGGGACCCGTATGTAACTTCTGATAATCGAGGAATGTAAAAGATAACTGGAGTATAGTCGGGGGACTATTTATGTAGTTTACCCTTATTTATTTTTAACATGAGAAATGATAGATTGAAGTTTCATTGGAGAGAACAATAAAAAATTTTGAATTATATTTGATCATTAAATTATCTTTGATGATGGAGACAAATTTGACCATTATACAACATATACTACCCTTGTATCACACCAGCATATTTAAAACAAAAATTGACCATTATAGAATGTAATATTCGACCCCTAAAACTAAGAACCACCACGTAAAGGTTCTCTTCTTCCTATATGTTTTATTTTAGTCATCTATTTTTTTTTGAATTGATTTTAACCTCTAACTTTTAAATTTTGTTTTTCCTATCAAATAGGCATTAGTTATGTCACGATAGTAACACAACGTTACGTTTTGGATAGTTTTATTTATGAAATTAATTTGATATCTTCTTCTACATTTTCGTTCAACTGTCGTCAGCCATGATTTGCAACATAACGGGTATCAAAACATTCTCCTCTCTCCCCCTCTTGCTTCTTCTCAATTTGGTTTTCCTAGAAATTGATAAAAGTTAAATAAAGCTTCCACCTTATCTTGGTTCGATTTGTAATCTTCATCATCCGATCATCTCGGAATTGAAATATTTTGGTTTTCACTTTCTTCTCGACCTTCTCACCATTTCTATTTGGAAGATAAATACTCCAATGTCGGTTGTTGTGTGATTTAAGTGCAACACAAACGGTGCAAGTGAACACATCGCAAGTAATAGTATAGATTAAGATCGTCTCCAGAGGAATTGGTGAAACTTTGACTTCTAGCTTCTTGCACTGAAAGAGAATATTATTGAGAGTGATAGATGGTGATAAATAACACGTAAAATAAACTAAGTAAACATAGTAAATAGAAAAAAGAATTTGATATGAGAGAATAGGTCGGGTTATCGTGAGTAGTGGTGTGATTGTCGGATGAATTTCTGTGGCTAGTAATTGTTGAGGCAAGTAAATTGATATGGCAAGTAAAATGCCCTTTCAATGTTCGGCAGAATGTTCTTCAATGACTTCACATCATCCCTAACCGAAGAACTGATGATTGTGCAAGCCTTGGTGATACATCCCTGCGTTAACCTTGGGTGGACAACATCGATCTTTTCACTCTTCTTAGCCGCTGAAATTCATTCCACATTCCTAAGGCAAATTAGTTTCCACCAACGATTGTTTAAATGGAAACTATATCCACTCATTTCGTGAATCTAGCTCTCCAGAGCCTAGATAAATAAATGCATTCAAGTTCCTTTCCTAAGTTTATTCTCTACACACCATAAAACCTAATAACCCAAGCTAATTTAAACTAGTTCATGGCTGGGTAAAAAGGAAACAACAATGAATAAAACACAGACATGGGTGGATGCACAATACAAGATAAAGAGAAATGAACAAGATGAACTCCAATTTATGCTAAGGGTTGTGTGTGAATCCCCCTTCTCGATTCGATCTCGCTCTCACAATTGAATCTCCTTGATGTTGTTGTTGCGATCTTCTTAAATATGTGCGAGAAAGGAGTTTGAATGCATGTGGAATCTGTGGGATCTAATCTCTAACTAACTTAGTGTTTGAATTTGAATCTAGGGTAATTATCCAATGCATTTGAATTAATTCCTGGAGATAATGGCTTTTATCGCGACTTGCCAAGGCATCCTTCGACAAGTCATCGGCTTGCCACGACATCCTTCAGCAAGTGGCTCAACAACTCTTCCTCCACAAAACTATCAAAACATAAAGTCAATCCCAATAGACAAAGAAATTACGAAACTATGCAAGAATGAAAAAGAATGCAACTAAAATAGGCCTAAGTCTAAAAATAATATGAGTAAAAATGGTAGAAAATATAGTCCTTTTATACAGTTAACACACCCCCAAACTTGAACTATTGTTTGTCCTCAAGCAATGCAGATAAAAGCAATTACCTGCCAAGGCATTTACTACCAAAACATGCTTCAAACCTTATTTTAATCCTTAGAACGGCAACAAAGAACTGATTACATTTCGATCGTTGGAAAGCACAAAAGTTTACTCAAAATTAAACTAAAATGCTAGTGAAAATGTGTGTGTAGAGTTGTGTACAAGTTAATCAACATGTTCCATGCAAACCTTAGGTTTATTTATTAGCTCGTCAAGGCAATTAATTCAGCCACATCCAGTTAGGCACCTCTAGGATTTCTTTCAATTAATTCAGCTAGATCCAGATGGTCACCTTTAGTAATAAATTATCTTTATTTATTTTTTCCTTTTTTGGCTATAGCCAGATAGGCACCTCTAGCACATTTTTTCAGTTTTTAGTATCCTAAAGCTTACTAGGTATCCCTCGATCAACAAGTCACAACAGTGTAAATATAAGCATCATCATTGAAAAGTTTCTAGTAAATTACATGCCAATCCTAAAATCTAAGGTTTTCTCATCTAAGTGCAATGGCAAAACTCATCACAGGATACCATGGCAAGTCTCGACAATTTTATCAGCAATTGTCATGGCAAGTAACGTATACAAGCTAACATGAGATAGACAAATGAATGCAAATGATCACGAGACAAACAAAAACAAAAACCCCCAAACTCGAGAGAAGCATTGTCCCCAATGCATGTAAAACAAAACAAATAAACTAAAAACGAAACACAAATGAACTAATCGGAGAGGTCGTCACCTCGAAGTCGTAGTTTCCTTTTGGTCGTTTGCTTGAGGCTCTTGCTGCCTCGCCGTGGTTACTGTCGTGAAGCTGGTGCAGGGTCATGAGCTTTAATTTCCCCGACCTCCTCAACCGACTCGCCCTCCTTCTCGGTATCCTCTTGTGTGGAAGCTTTACGTTTCGACACTTGCTTTGATGGCACAAGTGGAGGTGGGAACTTCAACGGTGCAGAAGTGGTGTCTTCAGAATTTGAAAAATCATGACAAGATTCAGTACGTTCCGATTCATTAACAGGTTCCTTACCTTTGCGTGGGCAATGGTTGCTGCGGCAACGTCACTCGTAGCTGGCTCAACATTAGTTGTTGGGGCAAGTAACTCGACAGGGAGCACTGGAAAGGGTACAATGCTATTAGGATAGTTCTTTATGATCACTCATTCTAGAGCAATATCACGATCCTTCATATATTGATAAAGAACTTGTTGTTTTTCCTGCATCAGATTCAAACGCTTGCTGTAACACCCCAAAAATTACGCCCAAATCGTAAACCCTAGATTCGTAAAATCCCTAAATTAAAACTCATTTTTTTTAAATCCCTAATTCTTAAAACCCTAATGATTTGGGAATTTTATTCAAAATCCATAATAGAGTTTGGGACCTAAATTGAGAAAATTTAGATTTATGAGGCTTAATTTGAAAAGCTAGTGATCAATTTATAAATCATAAAAAGTTAGGTGTTACTTTAGAAACCCTTGTTATTTACAATGGCTTCTCTTGTAATCAACCCAAAATTTTGGGTGTTTTAGCCTATAAATTGCGTGAAAACAGATTGAAATCAAAACCCTCCTCTGCGCAGCCGCTCTCCCTCCCTCCTCCATTCGACAATTTTTCTATTTCTAAATTTTATATTTTTTTCTATTCGATCAAACCTTGTAATTTTTTTAGGGATTTTAAATATAAGGTTTGATGCAATTTACATATGTATTTTAGACGACGTCGATTTTGAAGAAGACAAATTACCATCTCTTTCGCCTATTCGATCTAACCGTGCACGAACCACAAGGACTACACGTGAGTATTCTTTTAGATTAGTACTAGTATTAATTGGTGGCATAGTGTTAGATTCTAATGTAGAATTTTATATCATAGGTTCCGATTCAACTAGATCCGAACGTGAGAGGCGTTCGTCTCGACGTTAGAGCTATTGTTGCTTAAGGTGTGTTTTCTTACTGTGCTACATATTTTCTTTGTGTTGATGCATTATGGTTTGTATGGTTGACATCACATGCATATGATTTTGGAATGTGTTTTAAGTATGATTTATGAAACATCTGATTTACGGAACTATGATTTATGGATTTATGGACTATGATTTATGATTTATGTTTATGGAATATTGGATTTATGGAATTGGTTTTTATGAAACTTGAATTTTAAACACCATATGTGTCTGAGCATGGGTTGGGATTTGTAAGGAGGAAGTTCAGTGGTTTCACCCTTCTGGCTGAATTCCACTTCCGATTGGCGGACGTAGGGAGGAGGTTATGGGAACCTTCCTCATTTATGGCGGACGTAGTTGGGTGCATTGCATTACGCTTGTGATATTGTATCATGTTTTTAAAGAATTTTAAGAAAATATTACTATGTTTTTACGACTATGATTTCTTTCACTTTAGAGACACACTAAGCTCTTTAGCTTACTCCCCCATAGTTTCCTCTTACATATATCTTTGGAATTTAGGCGACGTGGTACTTGGAGGATCTCAGATTCTATTAGGTTATTTTATTATTCAATACGAAACTATTTTAGTTTAATCAGATTTTTATTTATTATTTTGGGTCATGGATGTAATTTTAGACTATTTATGTTTTGGTATTATTTTTAGCATTCATTTACTGTTATTTTAATTCAGAGATTTTATACAATCATTCGAACACCTATTATGGTATTTATATTTTTATTTATTATTAAATTTATGTTATTTTATTTTAATTAAAGTATAATTTTCAAAATTGGATTTCTTGAGGGAAAAGTTTTCAAACGTGACTTCCTAAATTCGGCTATTTCTTTTAGGCCGGGTTTAGGGGGTTACATTTAGTGGTATCAGAGCTAAGTTCAACCCTCGGACTGTGATGCTCACTTAAAATTTTACACCTAAAATGATTTTTGCATGCATATTAAATGTTTTGGGGCAAAATGATATTTCCTGATAAATTTATTGTAACACACGGGTTTAGGGGTTAGGTGAAAATAATATTTTAATATTATTTGGGCTCGGGTTTGTAATTAAAATGATCCTTTTAAAATTCCGGGTTTCAAAATAAACATTTGAAATGGGACCAAATTGATTTAATTTCAAAACTGAAGAGCTATTTTAAAAACAAGGGAATAGC
This sequence comes from Hibiscus tridactylites, assembly GCA_958450335.1. Lineage (NCBI taxonomy): Eukaryota > Viridiplantae > Streptophyta > Magnoliopsida > Malvales > Malvaceae > Hibiscus > Hibiscus tridactylites. Next base: position 80,335,287 of record OY288267.1, read on the forward strand.
CACTCATTAATGGCCTTTTTGTAATTTACCCATTTTTCTAATTTAAACCCCCTTTATACCATAAAACACCCATTTCCTATTCATTCTCTTCTTCACCAACGGGAAAGAGAGGAGTTCTCTACCAAGCTACAATTCCATCCCATTTCTCATCCATTTCAACTCCGTTTTGAAAGGTAAGGACGTTTTTGACTTCCCCTCAACTCCCTCTCTTTAAAAGTACCATTTATTTCGATTTTCATGAAGGTTTTGGAAAATGGAAGTTTTGAATGTTTTGATTAAAAATGAGATCTTTATGTGGTTAAGTGAAGTATTTTGATTTAATATGTTTAGTTATGATGTATAGAGGTCAAATGGTATAACATATGTGAATTTCAAATGATTTTGAGCAATTTTCGGGTTTGTGTTGCAAGGGGGTTTTAGGAGGGTTTTAAAGTGGTTTTTGGGGTGGTTTAATGTTGGTTTTTGAGGGCTGGTGTTAGTATGATATATGAGGGTCACTTTGGGTGTATTTGATGGTTGTTTGGATGCTTGAATTGGAAGATTTCAGTGGGTTTTGTGGGTTGCTCGGAAATTCTGTTTTGGGCTTGATTTTGAGTGTTGGATGCTTGAAAATGTTAATCCGGGTTAGTTCCGATGATGAGTTATTGATTGTGGATGTTTTGTTTGTGTTTGGGATTGATTAGAATCGAGTTTGGGCATCGGTGAAGCATCGGAAGTAAATCCGGGGATTTCGGAGTCTTGAGCTTGGTCTTCGATCTTCTCTTGGGTAGCAACAGTGAGTAGAACTATTGGTTTTTACATTGTGCTCGATAAGGATTCTTTTGGGGTTTGGGTGGAACCTTGAGAGGTCACCTAAACCCGTGTGTAAGCCTCTCTACTCTCATGTTGTGTGATATGTTGATTTTGTATACGTTGTGATTATTGAATGCATCTTAAGTTGTTAATGTTGTAGTCGTGTTGAGTTCGTGCCTCACGTGATGATGGTCTAAACTACGGTGATGTGTAGTCCCACCGGTAGTGACTAGTAGGGTAGTACTTTGATGTGTAGTCCCATTGGAAATCCACTAGTCGAAACGGTGATGTGTAGTCCCACCGTACGTGTATGTTGGTTGTGCTTGTGCAAACCATGTGTTGTGGTTAAGATAGACCTTTGTGCATCCATTGCTTTCTTGCATAAAAATCGTGTTTTGGAAAACTGCATGTTGTGAATTGTAGAGCCTCTCTCACTAAGCTAGTTGGCTTATGCTCTTCTTGTTTCCAACGTGCAGATCGTTAGAGTTCGGGAGGCGAGCAGGCGAGGGAGGAGCTTTTGGAGTTCTCAAGAAAGTTTAAGTATGGTTTGCTTTTGTAATAATGCCTAGACAATGGGGTATAGAGTTTAGGAGTTGGTGTCAAACTCCTTAGGATTTTATGTTGAGCACGTTAAGCTCATGGTTGTGTTACGCTTTTGTTTCATGGTTTGCGATTTATGCTTGTTATGTTGCTTATGTGATCATGCCTAAATATGTATGTTGTTGGCCTATGTATGCCTTATATTTGACTATCCTTTGTGAGGAGTTCTATGCTTGCTAAGTATGCACATTTTTGTGAAATTGCATGAAGTGTTGAATTGTATGTTCTTCGTTAGAATAATTGCCTCGCATGTTAAATCCTGATTGTGGTTTGACGTATGTATGTTTGTATATGCTTAGGAGAGTCCAAAAATGCATCTAGGGTTGTGTTTGAGGTCACCAAGTTGAAGAATATGGAATTGCAGATCAGGGCGTATCGATACGCCTAAGGGCCATATTGATACGGCCTTGCCCAAATGCCACAGTTTATGCTTGGCGTACCGATACCCTAAGGGTATCGATACCCTCCAAAGTTACTGGAATTTGGAGATGTGGGATCGAGTAGTGCGTACCGATACGGGATTCCCGAGTACCGATACGGGTCTACTCCGTTTTCCAAGAAGGGTTGACCGAGAAGGGCGTATCGATACGCTCAAGGGCTGTATCGATACGGTCTTCCCGGAGTTGACTCCTTGGGTTGACCTAGTCAGGGCGTATCGATACCCCTAGCTAGGGTACCGATACGGCCTGCCTTATAAGCGTAAAAGGGACTGTTATGCATGGTCGTGGTTCGAATGTCTTTCCTTGAATGGTTTCCGCTGTTGTGAATCACTTAGGACCTAATATCCCTCTAGACAAGATAAAAAATAGGGTTGCTAACCGAGGGGGAACCTTAACGGGGTTTCAATCGGCTTTCCCGTGTGGCCCATTCGGACTGGTCATCCGGCCAGACCGGGACGAGGGGGTCACATTTATTGGTATCAGAGCCTAAGGTTTCCGAGACCTCGGGCAGGTAAGTGAGGTAAGTTAAGGTATTATGAGTGTTTTTCCATGTATGTCTAAAATTTTGTCTTTAGCACGGTGTATGAATGCATGCTATGGTGACCTTGCTGTTGCTTGAGAGTTGGTTCGAGTCCCCATTGTTAGGCGTTGTTGTCAAAATAAAAAGGAAAAAAATGTTTTGGTTTAAAATAGCTTGAGAACCGGAGTCCTTTGCCCCTTTGGTAACCTAACGTTTCTTTGTTGTTGTGTGTTGTTGTTTTAGATTACTTTAATTTCTATGGTGAGACCGAGGGGACGGCCTAGGGCGGGTGGCCAGGCACCCGAGAATGCGCCTCCTGCTCTTAATGCTCCCGATGGTAATGGAGGGAACGTCGGAGGTGATGGTAATGGGCCTCAGGCTGATGCCAATGTGGGAGGTAATGGGGCTCAAGCGGGCCAAGGTCAGGCAGGTCCGGATGTGGCTCATTTGATTCAGACCATAGCCGGAGCTTTTCAGACAGCTTTGGCTAGTATGCAAGCTGCAACACCACCTCAGGGTGCGGGGACAGGATTACCCCTAGAGAGGCTTCGTAATTTAGGGGCAGTTGAATTTCGTGGGTTGTCTCCGGAGGGTTCGGAAGGGTGGCTTGAGAGCACTACACGCATCTTGGATCAGATGGAGTGTTCGGATGCCCGTAAGTTGGGATGCATCGTCTCATTGCTTCAGGGAGACGCTTATACTTGGTGGACCACTGTTATTTCCGGTATGGCCGAGGTAGATATCACATGGGAGTTTTTCAGGAATGCCTTCAAGAGGAAGTACCTCGGGGTTCGGTACTTGGATGAAAAGAAAAGGGAGTTTATGGCTTTGGTTCAGGGCAATAGGACCGTGTCTGAGTATGAGATCCAGTTTGTGAGGTTGAGCCAGTACGCGCCAGAGTTGATTCCGAATGAGAAGGAGCGATGTGAGCGTTTCAGATATGGGTTGACTACTAATGTGAAGACCTACATGTTGGCCTCTGACTACACTGAGTTCGATGTCTTGGTTTCTAGGGCCAAGGATATAGAGCAGAACCTAAGCTCTAGGGCACGTGCTGGTGGGTCTGATTCCGGAAAGAGACATGCGAACTGGGATAGAGATCATGCCAAGAGGCATAGAGATAGGAGGTACCAACCGGATACGAGACCTAGGGGTGGTAACTATGGTCAGGGCCGTCAGGGCCAAGGGGCCGTTGGACACATTCCGGAGTGCACTAGGTGCGGAAGACGCCACCCAGGTGAGTGTATGGGTATGTTTGGGGCGTGTTGGAACTATAGCTCCCGAGACCATTTGAGACGTGATTGCCCACACCCAGTTAGGGGAGGACCGGCTCCAGCGAGGGGTTTTGAGCATCAGAGAGGTCGCGGGCGCGGCCGCGGGAACTTCCAACCGAGGAATGAGGGTCAGAGGAACTTGGCCCATGTTGTAGCAGTCCAGCCCGAGGGAGGAGGACCGGCTAGGGTGTACGCTCAGCGAGAGGCTGGGAATGACATTGATGTCATTGCAGGTAATTTCACATTACAGTCTTTGAGTTTGCTTTCTCTAATAGATTCGGGGTCAACACATTCGTATATTTTTGGTGAACATGCAAAGTCAATAGGATTACCTTGTGATTGGCTAGAGGTAGGGGTGAATGTCACTAGCTCTTTTGGTGACACCGTGGTAGTTAGGAAAGTGTATAGGAGGTGTCCCTTGATGATTCAAGGCCACGTATTTCCGATCGACATGATGGAGCTACCCTTTTTTGGCTTTGATGTGATTTTGGGCATGGATTGGCTTGTAGAGCATAGAGCTAGGGTTGACTTTGAGACTAAGAGGGTCTCTTTGAGGCTTACCGATGACTTTGAGGTTGTGGTAGTTGGGGAGAATATCAAGTTTTTGTCAAATGTGGTTTCGACTTTGGAAGCACAGAGGTTGTTGGGTTCAGGGTGCCAGGCTTACTTGGCTTACGTAATGAACCCGGATATGAGTGAGGTGAGACCTCAAGACATCAGGACTGTATGTGACTTTCCGAGTGTTTTTCCAGAAGAGCTACCAGGCTTGCCTCCAGATAGAGCCGTTGAGTTTGCTATTGAGACATATTCTGATTCCGCACCGGTGTCGATTGCTCCGTATAGAATGGTACCGAAAGAGTTGAAAGAGTTGAAGACACAGCTTTAGGAGTTGACTGACAGAGGCTTCATTAGGCCTAGTGTTTCCCCGTGGGGTGCTCCGGTTCTGTTTGTGCAAAAGAATGATGGTAGCATGAGAATGTGTATAGACTACAGACAGTTGAATAAGGTGACAGTGAAAAACAAATATCCCTTGCCAAGGATAGATGACTTGCTAGACCAGTTGAGGGGTGCTTCCGTGTTTTCGAAGATTGACTTGAGGTCTGGATATTATCAGTTAAAGGTAAAGGATGTGGACATTCCGAAGACAGCCTTTCGTACACGTTATGGGCATTATGAGTTTTTGGTGATGCCTTTTGGGTTGACCAATGCTCCAGCAGCCTTTATGGATATGATGAACCGAGTGTTCCATAAGTTCTTGGACAGGTTTGTGGTAGTGTTTATTGATGACATCCTAGTGTACTCTAGGACCGAAGAGGAGCACGATGAACATTTAAGGTTAGTGCTTCAGACCCTACTTGAGAATCAGTTGTATGCCAAGCTAAGTAAGTGTGAGTTTTGGATTAGGGAGGTGGTCTTCCTAGGTCACGTGATCTCAGCTAGTGGGATTAGTGTAGATCCCAAGAAGATTGAAGCCATTGTGAGTTAGAAGCAACCGAAATCAGTGACAGAAATTCGCAGTTTCCTAGGTTTGGCAGGGTACTATAGAAGGTTTGTTGAGGGGTTCTCAAGAATAGCGGCTCCGTTGACCAAGTTGCTACAGAAAAATGTTCCGTATGAATGGTCAGATGCAAGACAAGAAGCGTTTGAGAAATTGAAGAAAGCTTTGACCGAAGCTCCTATTTTGATTCAGCCTGAGCCGGGGAGAGAGTTTGTGATCTACAGTGATGTGTCCTACGTGGGGCTAGGTTGTGTGCTTATGCAAGATGGTAAGGTTGTGGCATATGCTTCGTGACAGTTGAAGGTCCACGAGAAGAATTACCCCACGCATGACATAGAGTTGGCTGCAGTGGTGTTCGCGTTGAAAATTTGGAGACACCATCTTTATGGTGAGAAGTGCACCGTGTACACCGACCACAAGAGTTTGAAATACTTGATGTCTCAGAAGGAGTTGAATCTTAGGCAACGAAGGTGGTTAGAGCTCCTTAAGGACTATGACCTTACCATAGAGTATCATCCGGGCAAGGCAAACGTGGTGGTCGATGCCTTGAGTAGGAAGGTGGCCGTTGAGTTGCGAGCAATGTTTGCAAAGTTGAGTGTGTCTACGGATGGTGGGTAGGTAGCCGAGCTTCAGGTTAAGCCATCATTGGTTCAGTTGATCCGTGAGAAGCAGTTGCGAGATGAGTCTTTGGCACCTCACGTGCAAGACATAGCCGAAGATAGGCCTACCGAGTATTGTTTTAGAGAGAACGGGATCCTATGTTTCAAGGATAGGATAGTGGTTTCGGAGGATGCCGAGTTGAGGCGCACGATCTTGAGTGAGGCTCACAATAGTCCTTTTGCTATGCATCCGGGTAGCACGAAGATGTATCGAGGATTGAAGGAAGAGTATTATTGGATTGGTCTGAAAAAGGATGTAGCCGAGTTCGTAAGTAGATGTATGGTTTGTCAGAGGGTCAAGGCTGAGCACCAGTTTCCCTCAGGGTTGTTGCAACCGTTGAAAATTCCAGAGTGGAAGTGGGAGCGTATCACTATGGACTTTGTGTCAGGACTTTCGTTGACTCCTTCGAAGAAAAATTCAGTTTGGGTGATTGTAGATAGATTCACCAAGTGTGCTCACTTCATACCGGTTCATACTACCTATACATTAGACAAGTTGGCCGAATTGTATATTCGTGAGATTGTGAGACTACATGGGGTACCGAAGTCGATTGTGTCAGATCGAGATCCGAGGTTTACCTCTAGATTTTGGGAGTGTTTGCATCGAGCCTTGGGCACTTGGTTGAACTTCAGCACTTCGTATCATCCGCAGTCAGATGGGCAGTCTGAGAGGGTAATTCAGATATTGGAGGACATGTTAAGGTGTTGTATCATTGACTTTCAGGGGACATGGGAGAAACACCTACCATTAGTGGAGTTCGCATATAACAACAGTTTTCAGTCGAGCATTCAGATGGCTCCCTATGAGGCCTTGTATGGTAGGAAGTGTAGGACCCCGATTTGTTGGGCCGAGGCCGGACAGAAACTTGTGCTGATGCCCGAATTGCTTAAGAGAACCACCGAGAAGGTGAAGTTGATATGTGATCGCTTGAAAGCGGCTTTAGATCGGCAAAAGTCCTATGCCGACTTAAAAAGGAAGGAAGTAAAATACTCTGTGGGGGATAAAGTGTTTTTTAAAGTCTCACCTTGGAAAAAGGTGATGAGGTTTGGGAGGAAAGGCAAGTTGAGCCCAAGGTACATAGGTCCTTATGAGATAGTTAAAAGAATTGGTCCGGTTGCATATAGATTGAGACTCCCAGTTGAGCTAGAGAAGATTCATGATGTATTTCACGTGTCGATGCTTAGGAGGAATAGATCGGATCCGTCCCATGTTATGCCAGTGGAAGAAATAGAGTTAAATCCGGACTTGTCTTACAACGAGGAACCAGTTGAGATACTTGCTTCTGATAGCAAGGTATTGCGTGGCAAGGTTATAGAGTTGGTCAAAGTCTTATGGAGACATAGAGGTGTAGAGGAAGCCACGTGGGAGAGGAAAGCTGACATGCTTGAGCAGTTTCCGTATTTGTTTCCGTCAGGTAATTTCGGGGACGAAATTTCTTAAGTGGGGGAGAGTTGTAACACCCGAGTTTAGGGGTTAGGTGAAAATAATATTTTAATATTATTTAGGCTCGGGTTTGTAATTAAAATGATCCTTTTAAAATTCCGGGTTTCAAAATAAACATTTGAAATAGGACCAAATTGATTTAATTTCAAAACTGAAGAGCTATTTTAAAAACAAGGGAATAGCCACTCATTAATGGCCTTTTTGTAATTTACCCATTTTTCTAATTTAAACCCCCTTTATACCATAAAACACCCATTTCCTATTCATTCTCTTCTTCACCAACGGGAAAGAGAGGAGTTCTCTACCAAGCTACTATTCCATCCCATTTCTCATCCATTTCAACTCCGTTTTGAAAAGTAAGGACGTTTTTGACTTCCCCTCAACTCCCTCTCTTTAAAAGTATCATTTATTTCGATTTTCATGAAGGTTTTGGAAAATGGAAGTTTTGAATGTTTTGATTAAAAATGAGATCTTTATGTGGTTAAGTGAAATATTTTGATTTAATATGTTTAGTTATGATGTATAGAGGTCAAATGGTATAACATATGTGAATTTCAAATGATTTTGAGCAATTTTCGGATTTGTGTTGCAAGGGGGTTTTAGGAGGGTTTTAAAGTGGTTTTTGGGGTGGTTTAATGTTGGTTTTTGAGGGCTGGTGTTAGTATGATATATGAGGGTCACTTTGGGTGTATTTGATGGTTGTTTGGATGCTTGAATTGGAAGATTTCAGTGGGTTTTGTGGGTTGCTCAAAAATTCTGTTTGGGGCTTGATTTTGAGTGTTGGATGCTTGAAAATGTTAATCCGGGTTAGTTCCGATGATGAGTTATTGATTGTGGATGTTTTGTTTGTGTTTGGGATTGATTAGAATCGAGTTTAGGCATCGGTGAAGCATCAGAAGTAAATCTGGGGATTTCGGAGTCTTGAGCTTGGTCTTCGATATTCTCTTGGGTAGCAACGGTGAGTAGAACTATTGGTTTTTACATTGTGTTCGATAAGGATTCTTTTGGGGTTTGGGTGGAACCTTGAGAGGTCACCTAAACCCGTGTGTAAGCCTCTCTACTCTCATGTTGTGTGATATGTTGATTTTGTATACGTTGTGATTATTGAATGCATCTTAAGTTGTTAATGTTGTAGTCGTGTTGAGTTCGTGCCTCACGTGATGGTGGTCTAAACTACGGTGATGTGTAGTCCCACCGGTAGTGACTAGTAGGGTAGTACTTTGATGTGTAGTCCCACCGTACGTGTATGTTGGTTGTGCTTGTGCAAACCATGTGTTGTGGTTAAGATAGACCTTTGTGCATCCATTGCTTTCTTGCATAAAAATCGTGTTTTGGAAAACTGCATGTTGTGAATTGTAGAGCCTCTCTCACTAAGCTAGTTGGCTTATGATCGTTAGAGTTCGGGAGGCGAGCGGGCGAGGGAGGAGCTTTTGGAGTTCTTAATCAAGTTTAAGTATGGTTTTCTTTTGTAATAATGCCTAAACAATGGGGTATAGAGTTTAGGAGTTGGTGTCAAACTCCTTAGGATTTTATGTTGAGCACGTTAAGCTCATGGTTGTGTTACACTCTTGTTTCATGGTTTGCGATTTATGCTTGTTATGTTGCTTATGTGATCATGCCTAAATATGTATGTTGTTGGCCTATGTATGCCTTATATTTGACTATCCTTTGTGAGGAGTTCCATGCTTGCTAAGTATGCACATTTTTGTGAAATTGCATGAAGTCTTGAATTGTATGTTCTTCATTAGAATAATTGCCTCGCATGTTAAATCCCGATTGTGGTTTGACGTATGTATGTTTGTATGTGCTTAGGAGAGTCCAAAAATGCATCTAGGGTTGTGTTTGAGGTCACCAAGTTGAAGAATGTGGAATTGCATAGCAGGGCGTATCGATACGCCTAAGGGCCGTATCGATATGGCCTTGCCCAAATGCCACAGTTTATGGTTGGCGTACCGATACCGTAAGGGTATCGATACCCTCCAAAGTTACTGGAATTTGGAGATGTGGGATCGAGTAGTGCGTACCGATACGGGATTCCCGAGTATCGATACGGGTCTACTCCGTTAACCAAGAAGGGTTGACCGAGAAGGGCGTATAGATACGCTCAAGGGCTGTATCGATACGGTCTTCCCGGAGTTCACTCCTTGGGTTGACCTAGTCAGGGCGTATCGATACCCCTAGCTAGGGTACCGATACGACCTGCCTTATAAGCGTAAAAGGGACTGTTATGCATGGTCGTGGTTCGAATGTGTTTCATTGAATGTTTTCCGCTGTTGTGAATCACTTAGGACCTAATATCCCTCTAGACAAGATAAAAAAATAGGGTTGCTAACCGAGGGGGAACCTTAACGGGTTTTCACTCGATTTTCCCATGTGGCCCATTCGGACCGGTCATCCGGCCAGACCGGGACGAGGGGGTCACATTTATTATTTTAAAGAATTAAAGATATGTTTGAATAGAGACTCCAAGTACCAACTTTAATTTTAGGATTAATTCTTTTTGTAGATAGACTACTATGCCACCTCGTAAGAGCTCTAGGTTAACAGCTGGTCGTGGCCGAGGTCGTGGTCGAGGTCGTACCGCTGCTTTAGAGAATGATCAATCGCCCCCTATTGACCAGATATAGAATGAGAATGATAATGAGATTCATAATGATGGTGGGGGTGAGCAACACGAGGATCAAACTAGAGCTCAGCAGACTAGTGGTAGGAATCCACATGTTCAACAGAATTAGAATGATGGTCCACATGATTCTAGGGATAGTGAGACCGATGGCTTAGATACTGCTACAGTGCATAGGGAGTTGCTTTGTTACCTCCGCCAGTCTGAAGGTGTTAGGAGGCCTATTTCTACTGAGTTTTTAGCTGCCGGGATGACAATGTTTGATGGGAAGACGAGCACAAATCCGGCAAATGCTGAGTATTGGCTGAAGAAGCTTCAAAGGTTGTTTGTTGAAATGAATTATCCTACCGACCGAAAGCTTAGGGCTGCAGTATCACTGTTGCAGGGTGAAGCCTAGAATTGGTGGGAGGCTGAGGAACATGTTAGTCCAGCTAGTCAAATCTCTTGGGACCATTTTCGACATGCATTTCGTGACCGCTATGTTGGGGCAGAGTACTTAGCAAAGTGCCGAGATGATTTCATGAATTTGAAGCAGAACGAAATGTCTGTGAATGATTATGAGATAGAGTTCATGAGGTTGATACAATATGTTCCGGGGTTGTGACCACAGAAGAAGAAAAATGTGGCTGGTTTTTAAAAGGGTTGCGTCCAACGATTAAGGCGGGAGACGCCTTACATATGGATAAGGAGTATAAAGAGATTACCAAACGAGCTAGGACTGCTGAGCGGAATGAGGCAGAGATGAAGCAACTTGAGTCTATGGGAACCAATCAAGCTAGTAAGCAACCGACCGCGTCTGTTCAGCACAATCAAGGGAATCAGTCTAGGAAGAGGGCCATAGAGGAGTCTGACCATCTGGGTTACTCTAGAGCTAGACCAGTGATTTCTACTGTTCCGACCGCTAGTATAGGTGGTCCGACAGGTTCTCACTCTTTTCCAATATGTTCTTACTGTAACAAACGACATAGTGGTGAGTGTCAGAAGAAGTTGGGAGCATGTTTCTTATGTGGTTCCTTAGAGCATTTTCGGAGTGATTGTCCTCTCGCCCATGGTACTAACCAGGCCCCGGCACAATCTCAAAGATCAATGCAAGCACCATCTAGAGGTAGTGGTCAGAATAGACATGTTGCTTTAGGTAATGCTAGTAGAGAAAGACCTGCACAAAGTAATAGATCAGGTGCTAGACGACCAGGCTTGGTATACGCGACTAGAGCTCACGAGAGTTATGATGATGAGCCAGAGGACATAGCAGGTACATTTTTTTAATGTTTTTAGTTTTGCTTTTATGTTGAAGGATGAGGAATCCAGAACGACGAAATTTAAGTTGTGTTAGTTGCAGGGATCTATAGCTAAGTCTGAAATTTCGAGGACGAAATTTCTTTCAAGGGTGGGAGAGTTGTAACACCCCAAAAATTACGCCCAAATCGTAAACCCTAGATTCGTAAAATCCCTAAATTAAAACTCATTTTTTTTGAAATCCCTAATTCTTAAAACCCTAATGATTTGGGAATTTTATTCAAAATCCATAATAGAGTTTGGGACCTAAATTAAGAAAATTTAGATTTAGGAGGCTTAATTTGAAAAGTTAGTGATCAATTTATAAATCATAAAAAGTTAGGTGTTACTTTAGAAACCCTTGTTATTTACAATGGCTTCTCTTGTAATCAACTCAAAATTTTGGGTGTTTTAGCCTATAAATTGCGTGAAAACAGATTGAAATCAAAACCCTCCTCTGCGCAGCCGCTCTCTCTCCCTCCTCCATTCGACAGTTTTTCTATTTCTAAATTTATATTTTTTTCTATTCGATCAAACCTTGTAATTTTTTTAGGGATTTTAAATATAAGGTTTGATGCAATTTACATATGTATTTTAGACGACGTCGATTTTGAAGAAGACAAATTACCATCTCTTTCGCCTATTCGATCTAACCGTGCACGAACCACAAGGACTACACGTGAGTATTCTTTTAGATTAGTACTAGTATTAATTGGTGGCATAGTGTTAGATTCTAATGTAGAATTTTATATCATAGGTTCCGATTCAACTAGATCCGAACGTGAGAGGCGTTCATCTCGACGTTAGAGCTATTGTTGCTTAAGGTGTGTTTTCTTACTGTGCTACATATTTTCTTTGTGTTGATGCATTATGGTTTGTATGGTTGACATCACATGCATATGATTTTGGAATGTGTTTTAAGTATGATTTATGAAACATCTGATTTACGGAACTATGATTTATGGATTTATGGACTATGATTTATGATTTATGTTTATGGAATATTGGATTTATGGAATTGGTTTTTATGAAACTTGAATTTTAAACACCATATGTGTCTGAGCATGGGTTGGGATTTGTAAGGAGGAAGTTCAGTGGTTTCACCCTTCGGGCTGAATTCCACTTCGGATTGGCGGACGTAGGGAGGAGGTTATGGGAACCTTCCTCATTTATGGCGGATGTAGTTGGGTGCATTGCATTACGCTTGTGATATTGTATCATGTTTTTAAAGAATTTTAAGAAAATATTACTATGTTTTTACGACTATGATTTCTTGCACTTTAGAGACACACTAAGCTCTTTAGCTTACTCCCCCATAGTTTCCTCTTACAGATATCTTTGGACTTTAGGCGACGTGGTACTTGGAGGATCTCAGATTCTATTCGGTTATTTTATTATTCAATATGAAACTATTTTAGTTTAATCAGATTTTTATTTATTATTTTGGGTCATGGATGTAATTTTAGACTATTTATGTTTTGGGATTATTTTTAGCATTCATTTACTGTTATTTTAATTCAGAGATTTTATACAATCATTCGAACACCTATTATGGTATTTATATTTTTATTTATTATTAAATTTATGTTATTTTATTTTAATTAAAGTATAATTTTCAAAATTGGATTTCTTGAGGGAAAAGTTTTCAAACGTGACTTCCTAAATTCGGCTATTTCTTTTAGGCCGGGTTTAGGGGGTTACACTTGCATCATAAGACGAAGGAAATCTGCTAACCCTAGAACACTTGCCGCAACATGTTCACTTGCCAGGGCAGATTATGGAACAAAGGGCTTCTTTGCAACTGTTGGTGCTTTTGGTGACCCGTCTTACATCATCCGCATATACTGAGTCTTCATCCATCCTTTCAAATCTCCATCATTCCACTTGTTTCCTTCGATGGTGAGGTCCTTAAGGACTTGGTCCATCTCGTCCTGGGTGATATTATCCACAAACTTGGTGTGCTCATCATGTGTAAAGAACAACCCTACCACGCATAATATACATTGATTGCAGAGGCATCAAGAAGAATAGCCTTACCACACACATAAACACACAGATTATCCAGATTAGAAACATGTGAATAAAACTCTCTTACCCATGACATGTTAACTGGTGCCAGCTGTTTGCAAAAGATTAGCCACTTGTGATCCGCAACAATGGTGTACACGGAATACTCAAAACCATAGTTTGGCTTGGTAAGACCATAGGTGAACCCTTGCTTTTCCCAAACCCTCCGAGTGGCAAACTTCTTCTTAAATCGTTGCTACATTGCCGGTGTTGCAAAACGACAAAAAGATGGTGCAATTGCTTGTGAGGAACTTGCTTCGGGCATGGTTTTCAAGTTCTTGGCCTTGGTGTTTGGTAAAAAAGAAAAACAAGAAGATCTTTAGAGTTTCAAGAGATGGGAAAATAGTAAAATAAGAAGATGGGTAGTAATGGGGATTTAATGGTGGAGTGCAAGGACGGTAAAGAAGATGGAGTGATGTTTTACCAATGGGTGAAAAATAAAAATAATGATGGTGGGAGATAGATGTGATGTGCAGCTAGGGTTAGAAAGAAAGGGAGGGAAAGAAAATTTTTGGGTGAAATTTTTTCAAAGGGTATTTAAATCCCTTGATCCCGCCAGCCTTCCACCTTCATTGGGATAAAATTTCATTCAAATGAAATTCTAACTTAAAGCCCAATCTCTATTCCTTTTGAATCTTATCCTACAATTCAAAAAGAAAACAAAAAGATGAAGATTAATAAAATAAAATAAAGATAAAGATAAAAATTAACTCAAACTAAAACAAAAATAAAAAGAAAATGATAAAAGAAAAAAGAAAAAATTTAAAGAAAATAAAATAAAAAATAATAATAAAATTAAAAACACTTAGAAAGAGCATTCTCATGCATCTTCTAAGGATAATGCTCTTTATCACGCTCAACATGAGTACTAACGTAGTGCTTCAATCTCTGTCCATTGTCCTTAAACTCACGTCCATTCGTAGTTGATTTGATCACAACAGCCCATGAGAATATGGTTTAACTACTTTGAATGGTCTAGACCATCTTGACCTCATTTTTCCAAGAAAAAGTCTGAGTCTAGAATTATAGAGAAGCACCAGTTGCCCTGGCAAGAATTGCAGCGGCAATAGCTTTTTGTCATGACATCGTTTCACCTTCTCTTTATAGAGCTTGGCATTGTCGTAAGCTAGTTCACATAATTCTTCCATCTCATTCAAGTCTAGTAAGTGCTTTTGTCATGCTTTCTCCTAGTCCATGTTCATGGTCTTGATTGCCTAATAGGCCTTATGCTCGATCTCTATCGGCAGGTGACAAGTCTTGCCGTAGACAAGTCTGTATGGAGACATACATATGGGCATCTTAAATGATGTTCGATAGGCCCAAAGTGCATCATCAATTTTCGCAGACCAATCCTTTCGTGAAGGATTGGCAACCTTCTTAAGGATAATCTTCAACTCACGATTAGAAATTTTTGCTTGCCCGTTGGTTTGCAGGTGATATGTTGTGACAACTTTGTGAGTCACTCTAAAACACAGTAACATCTTGGCAATGAGCTTATTGTCAAAAATGATTGCCTTCATCACTGATAATTGTCATCGGCATTCTGAACCGTGTGAATATGTTTTTCTGCAAGAATCATTACACGTTCTTTGAATCAATTCTGGGAACTGCAGCCGCCTCAACCCATTTGGACACATAGTCTATGCCAAGTAAGATATATAAGTTGCCAAATGAAGATGGGAAGGGCCCCATGAAATCGATGCTCCACACGTGTAACACCCTGGAAAATGGGCTAAAAGTTTCAGGTGAATTATCGGAATCAGGTTAGAGTTTTGGGTCAGGCTTTAGCTAATTAATTAATTCCAAAAAATAATTTGAGTAATTAAATTGATTTCTGATAAATTTATCATGACGAGTATTTGTGAAAAATATTTTTAATGAAATTACTAAAGGATGAAATTGAGTTTTGGGTAATTAATAAATGGTAGATTTGATATTAATTTAAAAGGTGACCATTTCATAATATTTACAAGTGATTTTAGGTCACTATTTTGTAAAGGGGACTAAAGTGATGGTTTTATGGTATTATTTGACACATTTATTAAATAAAGCTTTTACTGTTATGAATATTTATCTATGTGAATGTCTATCACGATAAGAACTTTATCAAGGAGATTTGACTTAGTTTATCATTATGAATATTATCTACATTAATTAGAGTTTAATATATTATGTACTTCTTATGTCTATAAATAGATTATTTACTGAAGACATTGTATACAAGTCTATATT
Source organism: Hibiscus tridactylites (assembly GCA_958450335.1). Lineage (NCBI taxonomy): Eukaryota > Viridiplantae > Streptophyta > Magnoliopsida > Malvales > Malvaceae > Hibiscus > Hibiscus tridactylites. Next base: position 80,350,711 of record OY288267.1, read on the forward strand.
TGAGAATAATACAAATCTCTCTCTTTCTCTCATCTCTTTATTCTTTACTCTTGTTCGTTGTTCTACGTTATTTTATTCACAACACGTTATCAGCACGGATCTAATCAACTGAGGTCTTCATCGTTTGAATCCAAAAGAAGTTATTGGAAAGAATTCGATTCTAGGATGAACCAAAGATAAGTTTTTTTCTCTCTTCATTTTTTTAAATTACCGATTGTCTTTTTCTTTATATTTTAACTTAATTTTTTATTTAATTCTTTTTTGAAAAGCTTAGAAGTATGTTTGATTGTATTCGAGCATTGGAAAGAAATGAGTTTGTGGCTTCTCACAAACCAAAAGACGAATCGACAGAGACAACGAGGTTGTGTTTGGTGTAAATCACATAAATTGAAGTTACTCTCTTGATTAATTTTTCTTTGATGTGTTTGAACTAAAATCAATAAATCAAACATATTAATATAAATTAAAAAGAAAAATATTGGGTTAGAATATATTAACATGTTAGACTATGCACATGTGCACCCATTTTCATGGAAAATGGATAATCTTGCATATGTTCCTCATGTTTTAATTTTATTTAGTTTATTGATGTATGTTTATTGAGATTTTCTCATATTTCTCAATTCCTTACTAGTAATGGATTTTTATTAATATTATAGAGAGTTAATATTTATTGAGATTTTTCATATCTCAATTAATGTTTTATATTTAAACAAGATGTTTATGATATTCTATTACTATTAATGAGTTAATATTTTTAATCGTGTTTTGAGTTTTACATGTATTTAAATGCCTTGGAAAGAGATGTGATATAAAGAGATTATGAGAAGCTGTCTCGGTCATTTGCTACGTCTCCATCATCCTCGAGAGAAAAATCATTATCAGTAAAATCTATTTTCCCTTAAATAATGATTTTAAAGTACGATAAATCACGGTGATTTTGAATCTACAAGAAGACTGTTATAAAGTCTATATTTGCTCGAAAGCAATAATTCTCATGTCTCGAAAAACTCGACTATTGAATTCTCCCAAGTTCAAGTTACGAAAATTCGTCTTGATCCAACAAGTTTTAGGGGAGGCATTCCCTGAAGTGAATGCAAGCATGATGTTTATTCCATGCGACTATTGGATCTGTTATATTCCCTGAAGTGAATGCAAACATGGTAAATCACTATTCAATTGGTAACATAACTTCGATATAATCCAAGTATATTAGTTGGACATCCCATTCTACGAGGGTACTGGTCTCAAAGGAGGTTTTTTTAAAGGACCTTGTTAGCTGGTTTAACAATGTCGCGTACGAGGATTAAATCTTTGTTCTTTGTGATGAGGATATGTTAATAAAAACATACTCTATTTTCACGCAAATAATGTTGTCCTCAAACACAATATCGTGAAAAAAATTTAAAGGCCCTCTGGCTCTATTTCATTCCATGAAGTGGATGTGAGATTGTAACACCCCAATTTTGGGCTTAGAAGTTTAGGGTCAGAACCGGACCGGTCTGATTTTCGGTTCGAATATAAAATGAGGTTTTAGAGAAAACCTAGTTCGGGATGCTTTAAAAATATGGAAAAATATCTAAAAATCTTATTTTAATATATATATAAGAGATTGGTGAAATCAATTTTACAAAATAAGGTTTGGAAGTACAACATTTTGGAATAGTGACTAAAATGCGATTTTTGAAAAGTTCAGTGGTGACTGTTTTGTAAGGATTGAAAGTTTGAATCTTTAAGGAGCTAATTTACCCAAAAAAGATTTCTCCAGATTTTTCCTTAATTTAAGTGATTTAATTAATGTTTAATTAGTTAAATGAAAAAGGGAAACCACTTTTTGGAATTTCATAACTAACTTTTCCTAAAATTTTCTCATTTCTTTTTCTCTCAAAATTCCATCATTCAAACACTTTTCTCCAGCAACTTTTTCATTGATCTTCACTTTAATTGATGAGATTTCAATCATCAATTAGTTCGTAATCCATCTTGCATCAAATCCTTTTGATTTCCTCATTGGATTTTCAAGAAAATTGGCTCAAATCAAGGAGAAATCACCATTTAGAGGTAAGGTTGTTCTTCTCCTCTAAATACTCAGTTCTTTACTGAAATTCCCAAGTTGTCAATCCTTAATTTAAGTTTTATAAATGGTTTTAATGATATGAACTTGATTTTGGCTTAAAACTCAAGATTTGGAGGAAATCTTGAAGAATTTCATTGTGATTGTTTGGGCTCTGTTTTAAGATGATTCTTGAATGTATTTTGGATGTCTAATGATGTGTAAATGAGGTTTTATCAATGCAATCCCGAATAGGTTGTATTTCTTAAGTTTTGCTTATGAAAATGGTGGTTTTTGGGGTGATCTTGGTGTTCTGTTATAGCTGGAGGTATAAGGGCGAGTTTAGGTTCTTTTTGGATGTTAATTGATGTATAGAAATGGTTAGAAGTGATGGATCTTGACTGGGTTATGTTTTGGAAGAGTTTGGAGGTGATTTCGATTGTGTTTGGTGGCTGAAATGTTGGCTTTAGGTAGAGCAACGAGTTTAAGAGTGTTGGCTGAAGATTTCAATGCATGATGATGCATTAATCCTCTGCTTTGATGTGTTTAAAACATGGGAGACATCTTTGGACACTTGTGGTGTTGATCCGAAGGCTTGATCGGCGTTTCGGCAAGCTTGCGAAACGGAAATGGTGAGTGGAGTTTGGTTTCCAGCTTTGGAACAGTTATTTGAAGGTTTTGGGAGCTTAGTTTAAGTCTAAGCAACTTAGCTAAGCTCAAGAGTAAGTTTTCGGGAAAACTCTCTTGGATGAGCCATGAGATGGTTTGATGCATTGGATATAAATTGCATGTTTAAATTCTGTTTTGAAAGCATGTTTTAGCATGGTTAATGCTAGTTTTAAAAGCCATGTGTTGAGGGATGCTCAAGGTAAGAGATCCTTGGTTTGTCATATTGTAAATATGGACTTGATGCATAGTGATGCATGATGTTAAATGGCTTTGTTTAATGCTTTAAAACAGTGAGTTGTTGATGTTATATGTTGAATATTGGAAAGTGATGTAATGGTTTTAAAGTACTTGAATCGGATATAGTTAGCCGACTTTAGGATTGGGTGCGTCGTGAATAAAGTCGCCTTGGATGTGGAGTAGTTGTGATTGTACCGTACACTCCATCCAAGTACCCTAACGAGTAAGGTAAGATCACAACGGTGGTTAAAAGTCCGTGTGTGGATCTTGTGTTATGTGTCCCGTGTACTCGTTAGTGGAATTATACAACTACCGATGAGTGATGTTGAGGGGTTGTGATTGTACCGTTAAACTCCATCACGGGTGTTGAGGGGTTGTGATTGTACCGGTAAACTCTACCATGTGTGTTCGGTAGTGTGTATGAACCGTATAGGACAACACTTGTAATCCGCGTATCCGATTGTGTTTTATGTTGTAAATGGTTATGGATGATCACTTGAAAGCCAATATGACATGTTGGTTTAAATGAAGCATGAGATGCTTGTGAAGTATGCAAGGTTGCATGAAATGAGATGAGCATGTGTTTAAAAGCTTTGTTGAAAGTGTTTTCTAAATGCATTATTGTGTTGTTTTCCTTAGAGCATGCCTCACTAAGCAATTATGCTTACGCTCTCTCTCTTGAACCAATAATGCAGATAATTGAAGTGTTTGAGGGCAAGAAGGAGGCTAAGAGTCCAAGGGAAACTAAGCTCATGTATGGTGATGTTTTCATAACACTATTAGTTTTTGATATTTTGGCAATGGGAACCTAAGATGTGTTTTGGGAGATGTTTTGGACTCCCTAGTTGTGGCATGATGCCTTTGATGATTTGGACTTGTAAATGGCCTTTTGATGCTTGATTTGGTGTTTTGTTGGTTACTTGGTTTTGGATATTAGGATGCATGCCTATAGACTTGTGGAATTCCATGATTGATGCTATAAATGTGCTTTGAAGTTGCAAACATGTACCTTATATGTATGATGACATGTTGGCATGGTTAGGAAGAAATTAGGATGTGTTTGAGTGGTTATATGTATGAAAAACCAGCAAAATCTGCAGCTTCTGGGCAGACCGTATCGGAACAGGCATTGGCGTTTCGAAACGGGGGCCTGTAATGGCCTTGGTGTTTCGAAACGGTTGGTGACTGTTTTGAAACGTTTTGGCCACTGGAAGGCCCTGTTTCGGAACAAGTTTCGAAACGAACCCGTGTTTCGGAACGGTCAACACCGTTTCGAAACAGGTGACCGTTGGGCACTAATTTGAATGTTGTTCAAGTTTGCAAGCTTTACGTTTTAGTCCCGAAAGTTGTAGTTGCAATTATATGAGTTTGAGATGTCCGATTAAGGTGAAATTTGATAGGGAAGCATGTAATATGACTAATTTAATATTGTGACTTAAAAATCAGTTAAGACCTTCTAATTATCAGAATTTACAATTTGGTCCCTAATATTTGTATTTTGTGCAATTGAGTCCCTTATTGATATTCGATTGTTGTGCTTACACATAAATATTTTTCAAGAGTACGCTTAGGGTTAATGTGCATCTAGACAAGATTAAAAAGAAAAAAAAGGTCGTTAATCAAGGTTGACTTTCGGGTTAACTTTGGTTTTCCCCATGTAATCTTCGTAGTTCGGGTCAACCGTCCAGGCCGGGCTAAGGGGGTTACAAAGATTATTTATGGAAATGATAAAAACCACATTAGAAGTTGTGGTCGTGGTCGAGGTTATGAATATAGACATGAAAATTATGGTCATTTTAAGAATACTTCTACCCACCGGTGGTAAGGTTATACGGATGACAAGAGTGATAAAAATCATTCTAAGGAAGTAAAATCCTTTTTTATTACCAATGTGATGTTATAAACAATTGGTCTTGTACGTGTCATACGTTGAAAAATCAACAATGATTGAATGGTAAAGGAAAGAAAATAAATGTAAATATTGTTTGCAAAAAATGACAAAGATGATATTGGTCCAACTTATTTGGACATTTTTGGTCCAACTCATTTGGATGTTGTTGATTTCCTTATAACCCTCGAAGAGAATAAATCATCTTCTAATTATTCTCATAACTTTGAAGAGAATTATTTATCTTTTTGTTTATTTTGCTTTATGTTTAATTACTTTACACATTAATTATTACGTTTTATATTAATATTAATATTTATATTTATATATTATGATATTTATTTATTTTGTTTAACATGATTACTTATCAAATACAATTTATCGTGACGATTTATACTTAGCAGAAGCATAAGATATATTTCCCATTCAAATGCAAGAGAAAAATGTGAGTACTATATCTCAAAGTACTGAGAATATTGATGCTCCAGAAGAGCAATAAGTTCTTTAGAGAAAAGCACATTATGAAAAGTACATAATTGCAAATATTGCAATAATTACCGCTAATGGTAATAATATCGTCACCACTAGAAGTGGAAATTTTAAGAGAGCAATATGAGTTCGCAAAATATTCTTTTGGAATTATAGATAACATATGTTATCAATTGGCATTTGAAATAAGTCAATGTGGATATAAGTTCTGGTAGCCAAAAAGTCCGTTGAAAGCTCTAAAAGAGTTATATATTGCTACCAAAAAGAATAATTTTCATTGAGCTAAATATATTTCTATTCAAAGGAACAATTTTGATGGTCGTACTAGACATGTACGAGTGAGATTGACTCACATGTTATGGTAAACCAGAAGTTTATCAAATTCAGAAATGAAAATACACACTTGTATATAGTTGGCATGATCGGTTAGACCATCCTGATCAATAATGATGTGAAAGCTATTAAGATTTATATACACATTTATTAAAAGAACCTAAAGTTTTTGTGGAAATTCCACTTATTGAAAGAACACAAATTTCTTGTGTTGCTTGTTCTCAGAGGAAATGGTTAAGATCCCACTTACCAAAAGAACTTGAAGTTCTTGTTTTAAAGTTGAGATTGCATGTCTTGCATATCTGAATGAAATATGGGCCCATATATCCGTAAATGTGGAAAGTTTTATATGATTTTAGTAGATGCATATACATTTTTTTATCAACTTACAACTAGAAGTTTGTGAAATTGATTATACAAGGATTCAGATTATGCAGTTAGACTATTCGTCTTGCAAAAGCTAGTGAGTTTATATTTTAGGCTATATCAGTTGATACAAAGCCTATTGATTATGAAAAATACAATTTAGCAAAATTTCTATTGGATGCCTTCTCTTTAATAACTAAACTATGAGAACAAAACAATTATTATTTATATGGTATTTCTATTAGAAGCACTTGTACGCATCAAGCCAACGAGTTATAATAAACTCACCGTTATGATTGGTTTTTGGTTAGAAGCCATACATTTCCCATTTTATAATTTTTGAATGTGTGATATATTGTTGAATTGCTCCACCACAACGCACAAAATGGGTAAATAAAAAGGGTTGAGAATATATATTGAGTATGAGTCTCCTTTTATGTTTAAATTCTAAAACATTAATTGAAGAATCATTTATGACATGATTTTTCTCAACATTAGGGGGAGATAATAGTCAGCTGGATAGAGGAAAATAAATTATCATTATCTAGATCCTCGTATATGAACTAGAAGTTCATAAGATAATTCATGATATTACATGTTAACTACCAGACATATTTATTGACCTAATGAGAGTAATTAAGTCTCATATACCAACTGAAATGCTCTAAGTTTAAATTACATGTTAGAGCGAGAGAATGTAAATCATGCTTGAAGCATGATAGGTTAAATAGTTCCAATGATCAAAATTCTCGTAAATTGAAACTAATATGAGATGGTCATATATTGGAGGCGGTTGCTCCTGAAGAGACCCAAGACATAACTGATATAAAACTCTAGCAGAGTTTCAGGTACCTGAAACAAAGATTGAAATCTTGAAGAGATCTAGATGAGTTGTGTCACTACGAGAATGGAACCAAAATAGAAAAGTTGTTGACAATGATTTTGCAAACAATTTTACATAGAATACTTCTATAGAAGTAAAGAAAGAAAATGATGATCTTGTATAGAAATCTATCCAGAAGTATAGATATTGAATTGACCAATGTAGAAAGACACTTTGAACTTCTAAAAGAGAAGTGTTTGGACCAACAATCCAAACACCTAAAGGTGCAATGCAAGTGAGGCACAAATAAGTAGCGGTAAATATGACGAAATTATAATTTATGATGAATTCTAAATACTTCATGGTGGATGCTATTACTTTGGCAGTTATGAAATATTTTATATGCGTTTAATCATTTTGTGGATCCCTATAAAAAGAAAGTTATCCTTGACGGATTTAAAATGCTAGAAGCATTTGGAATTTTCTAAGGAAATTTATTTAGACATGTCTCATTGAATATTTTGGTGCATTTGGTATAATCGACTTAGTGAGTACTAATTGAGGAGATACTAGAAGAATGATCATATTTCCTTATGCTTTTATAAAAGGAGTTTGGATCAAGATTTATTATGATAATTAAAATATTATTAGAACTCTTGAAGAGCTTTCAAAGTATTTGGTTATTTAAGGAAAGAATTTGAGAAAAAGAATTTTGAGATGTGGTTTTGTTTCGACCTAAAGATCGAGCATTTAAATATGCGATTTTGTCTATAATTTGACACATGCTAAAAGAATCTTAACGAGATTTAATATGAATACGTCATATGCATTGAGTACCCCAATAATTGTAAGATTGTTGGATGTGAACAAAGATAACTATATCTTTTCTTGGTCTTGAAGCACAACATATTAGTTGGTCAAGAAATATCCATGGATATACAAAGATCATTACCTTTAGATCTTCAAACATTCGTCGATGCCTCCTCAAATCTTGTAGAAATAATTGTTATGCACGAGGCAAGCAAAAAATGTGTTTGGCTAAGACCATTGACCCAACATATCTAGAAGATATGCGATTTACTTTCACAAGAAATGATACAAATGCTATCTTGTGTAGAGATAATGAAAGGTGGATACATCATGGAAAATATTACTCCAAAGTTTCATCCCTCGCGATCTTTAGAAAAAGTATTCAAGTTTGAATTATGAAGATTCAAAGATTTTTGTGGGGTTTTCACGAGGGGGGTATATACGCGTTGCACTCTTTTTCCCTTAACTGGAGTTTTATCCCAAAGATGTGTGTACTCTTTTTTCCTCACTAAAGAATTTTTAATGAGGCAACATGTTATGCGTATCAAAGATGTGTGTACTCTTTTTCCTTCACTAAAGAATTTTTTCTCATTGGGTTTTTATCTTAGTAAGGTTTTAACGAGGCACATTATCTTCATAGACATCCAAGGGGGAGTGTTATGAATATTTATCTATGTGGATGTCTTTCATGATAAGAACTTTATCAAGGAGATTTGACTTACTTTATCATTAGGAATATTATCTACATTAATTAGAGTTTAATGTATTATGTACTTCTTATGCCTATAAATAGATGATTTACTGAAGGCATTGTATACAAGTCTATATTTGAGAATAATACAAATCTTCCTCTTTCTCTCATCTCTTTATTCTTTTGCTCTTGTTCGTTGTTCTACGTTATTTTATTCACAACATTTACCATCTATTTCTAAGTAGAAAATCACGATGGTTATTATTTTCACACGAAATAAAACTATGTCTAAACTTATTTCTCTTTTTCTCTCAAGATTCTCTCAAACACCATTTTAATCTTCTTTGATTTTCTTATCCAATTTTTATTCATTTTTTCTAAACTATTTCTAATCAATAGCCACACAAAAGATTTTGATTTCTCTCATATTGTTCAATGAATTTCACGTTGGAAGATTAAAGGAGCAGTCTTCATTTTCAATTTCCAATTTATTTGGGTAAGCTTTGATTTTCTAATGATCTCCTAATTATTTTGTGTTGTTTTTCTATCAATTCTATTGCCTTTTGATGTTAAAATAAATTTTAGTAGATTAATTAAATTTTTAGATGCTAAAGAGTGAATTATGATTTGATAGATGAAATCTAAACGTTTTTAATTGGATTATGAGTTATTTTTATGGGTTAGATATAATCTAATCTCAATTTTATAAAATTGATTCTAGAATTCATCTAATTGGTTAAATTTAGATTTGAATTTTTAAATGGGGTTAATTGAAAGAGTGTTGATTAAATTATTGGATTAAATGTTAATGTGCATTGTGAGTGTTCGAATAAATTACTGTAAGAATTGGATCGCTAAAACAGAGGAAATTAAATGGTGCGATTCTGGGCAGTAGCGGCTGTTGTGGTTGATTTTTTTGGAGGGTTCTTGAATTGTTTTTTCATGGCTTATGTGCCATGAAATTCTCGTGTGGCTGGAGTATAATAATAATAAAAGAAAGAATGAAAAAGGATTTAGAAGCAAAGTAGTAGCGTGGTTGAAAAACAAGGGTGATGGAAAACGATTCCCTTGTAGTGGCGTGACAGTGTTAGGAGAATAGAAATGGTTCGTTTAATTGTGATAGTCGTACTATAGTAAAGCGGTTACTTTGGTGTGATTCAATTTATATTGAACCTTGTATTTTCTATTCGGATCATTTCGGTTAGGCGTCAAGGCCACGGTGTTAGCATCGACGCGATAGCAAGTTGGTGAGTGAAAATGTGTTTTGGTACTATTAAGAGGTTTGAATGATAGCTCTGGGGGTTTAGTTAAAACCTAGCAAGCTTAGCTAAGCTTGAAAGTAGATTTTTCCTATTTCTCCTTTTGAATATCGGTTTGATATGATTATTGATTTACATGTTTTGGTTTAAAAGCACATATTGATTTACTTGTTGTTTTATGCATTTTTTTAATGACATGCAATAATTTGTTAAATATATGAATGCCTAAGAGCATTGAAAAATGATTCCTAAATGGAATGTGGTTGTTGCCTTTGGCAATGTGATTTTGCATATGAAAATGTTATGTTAAATGTATAAAAAAACAATTAGATAACATGATTAATAATGAATTATATTGACAGGTGATGTGGTTTAAAATGTTATCGAATATAGTTGGTCAGCCATAAAATTGATAGTGCACTATAATAAGTGCCTCGGGTGTTGAGGGATTTATGTGCACCGAATACTCCACCACGAGTACCCTAACGGTCGAGGGGTTATATGGTATCAAAAATTCTCGTTAGTGGATTATACATATAATCGATGATTGGGTTGTGATGGTACCCGATTGTAATAGTACCTTAATTCCGGTTGAGATATTATGAAGTATTGAGAGGACACTTGTTGAATCTGTGTATCCGACGTAATATTTTGTAAAGTGAGACTTGGTTTATGATCACTTGAAAGCCAATACAATTGATAATGTATCATGTTGATGGATTATGTTGTATAATATGGTTTATACATGTGGTGCTCCAAAGCTTTATTATTAAAAAAAAATAAGTATGTGAAGGCTTAAGTTGAGGTTTGCATAATAGTAATGCTAGAAATTCATGATACATGTTTATCATATGGTTTAATATGCATGTTTTAGAAAGATAAAAGAAACATGAGACTTGCGAAAAGTGGTATGATGCATATGGTTAGTATGCATGATTCATTTTGGAAACAAACAGGAAAATACTTTGAGTTGATTAAGCATGTTTTATATAAATATCTTGAGAATGAAATGATCATTAAGAAAGCATGAAGTATATGTTTTTGTATAAGTTTGTTCTATTTAAATGCTTTAGAAATGATTTGTCTAACTTACTCAAATATGGGTTTCTAATAACGATTTTGGTTTAAAAACGCATTGACATTTTATTATTTTGAGCGTAGTCACTAGGCATTATATGCTTACGCTCTCTTTTCTTCCGTCAATGCAGTGAATTAGGCAATTGCAGGGGTGTGGTTCGAGGCAAGGATGGATCCCAAGACGAACGCATTAAAAAAGTATGTTTTTGGTTTTATCATTATTGTAATAAGGCAGTGTGGGTTATTCGTTGGGATGACATTTTATTATAAGGCATGATTATATGGTTGAATTTTATACTATGTTGGATGATTTTATTTAATGTGTATGATGTTGGTTCCATTTAATGTCAAGTACATTTGTTGGTTATGATCTAATGATTTAAAATGGTTTAATCAATGATTGAATGGATTGTTTGTGTTCTAAGTGTACATAGTCATGAACTTCTATTTCGTAATTGATCTATGGCCTAGGTTTGAGATCGTGACCATTAGATGATTATTGGTTAATGCTTTATATTGTTAGGAAGCATGCCTCTAGATTACTTGTTTGAATATGAATTGTGTTGATTAATTGGCATGTAATTAATTGAGTCGAGATGTCATATGTTTGATTGAGAGGTCATTGCACGTCCATTCGTACCGGTAAAGGACTATCAGGACCGGTACGCGGGTATTTAAAAGGTTCAAATGTTTGGAAATTTTGAATGGAGTATCGGTACGGGTAGCCACCGTATCGATACACCTTTGTATATTTTGTATCATGTTGCGGTACGCGGGCAACCGTACCAGTACACGTTTTAGCTACTGGAATCCTCTATTCAAATAATTTCTTTACGGATCGATACGAGTTAATACCGTATTGGTACGGTTGGTAGTTAATTCGGTTAATAGATTTTACCAAGTTTAGATTCTTTGCATCTTGATCACCGCATGTTGTTGCATCAATTGAGTAGGTAAATGATGTTCGTTTGACCTGAGATTTTGCAAGCACGCGTTTAATGAATATAATTGAAGTGAGAAGCTTTTATAAACATGTTAGTCAATGTATTTTGGTAGTTTTACGATTTAGTCCTTAATTTTGTATTTTGCTAAATTGGATGCATATTTGTTATTCGTTTGAGCTAAAATCTGACACGCTGACATGAAATATGATTAATTAAGTATTGGTAACCTGAAACTTGATTAAGTCCCTATAATTATTCGGATTTACATTTTGATCCCTAGAATGCTTGTATTTGTAATTAAGTGTCTCATCGATGTTCGTATCGAATGAAAATTGAGCTGCTGCTTGTATGAACACCATAGGTCTTACTAATGCATCTAGATAAGTAAAAAGAAAAAAGATGGACCGTAATTCGAGTAAGTCAATTCGGGTTTGTTTTTGCAAACCCAATATAATCTTCTTGGTTTGGGTCTAACGTCTAGGCCGAGTCAAGAGGATTACAACACGTCGAACAATTCTACCTTGAGGATGGTCTGCAATGGTATCTCATGTCACAGTTAAATATTCTCCGTTCGCTGGCTTCGATCACACCTCTTGTAGAATTCATGGGTATCTTTATAGAGAGTTGACCAATAAAAGCCTGACTGTAAGACTTTGGTCGTTGTGTGAGTACCTCGAAAATGGCTCCACAGGGTGATGAATGACATTGAAGAAGAACATTTTGTTGTTCCTCCTTGGTAACATATTGTCGTCTGAACTGATTTGCACATTGTTTAAACAAAAGAGGCTTGTCCCAACAATAATGCTTAGCATCATGTAGGAACCGCTTATTTCCCTGATAAGTAAGGTCATAAGGTAAATTACCGCTCAAAAGAAAATTTACTATATCGACATACCATAGAGTTGCCATGGCAACTAATAGCTGCTTATCCGGGAATACGTCATGGATCTTCAAGTAATCATGATCTTTATCGACCCTTCCAAGCTCAATAAATGATCGACAACCTGGTTCTCCATTCCTCTCATGTCCTTAATTTCAATGTCAAACTTTTGTAAAAGTAACATCCAATGAATTTAACGAGGTTTGATATCTTTCTTAGCAATTAAATACTTAATTGCCGAATGGTCAGTGTGAACAATTACCTTAGTACCAATCAAGTAAGGACGAAACTTATCAAATGCGAACAATACTGCTAGCAATTCCTTTTTTGTCGTGGTGTAATTCAATTGAGCACCATTAAGGGTTTTGCTACCGTAATATATCACATGAAAAATTTTACCTTTCCGCTGGCCTAAGATAGCTCATACCGCAGTCGCATCGCACATGAGCTCGAAAGGCAGGGACCAATCATGGGGAACAACAATATGTTCCGTGGCATGTTGCTTGTTCAGGTCTTCAAATGTCGTGGCACAAGAATCATCAAAATTGAAGGCTTTGTCATGTTCAAGAAAATTACACAAAGGTTTAAAAATCTTAAAAAAATTATGAATAAACCTTCTGTAAAAATCTGCATGTGTGAGGAAACTTCAGACACCTTGGCCTTGTCTACTTTGATTCCCTTAGATGAGATCTTGTGTCCTAGCACAATACCTTCATCTACCATGAAGTGACATTTCTCCCAGTTTAAAACTAGGTCAGATTCTTCACAACGTGCTAACACCGCCAAATTACCGAGGCAATTGTCAAAACTGTCTCTAAATACCGAGAAGTCGCCCATGAAAATTTCAAGGAAATATTTCACCATATCGGAGAAAATCACCATCATACACCTCTGGAAGGTTGACTTTGCTTCTCTACAACATGGATGAGGTTTTTTGTCAACTTAAATCGGATGAGAAATACAATCAAACATGCTTTCAGACCTTTCAAAAATTAAAACCAAGTTAAAATATAAATAGAAAGACAATCGGTAACTAAAAAAATAAGGAGAAAAAAACTTATCTTTGGTTTATTCTATAATCGAATTCTTTTCGGTAACTTCTTTTGAATTCGAACGATGAAGACCTCAGTTGATTAGAGTCTCGTGCTGATAACGTGTTGTGAATAAAATAACAAAGAACAATAATAAGAACAAAGAACAAAGATGTGAGAAAAAGAGGGAGATTTGTATTATTCTCAAATATAGATTTGTGTACAATGCCTTCATCAAGTCATCTATTTATAGGCATAAGAAGTACATATTACATTAAACTCTAATTAAATAAGATAATATTCCTAATGATAAAGTAAATCAATCTCCTTAGATAAAGTTCTGGTCATGATAGACATCCACATAGATAAATATTCATAACAAAATAATATTAAATATTGTTTATATTATGCTAATATAAAAAAGGTTAACTACTGGAATGGTCACTTATGTTCCCCAGTACATAGTTAGTCATCTATTTTCAAAAATGACCAATATGGTCACTTATATTTTCGGGGTGTAAATTTTTGGTCACTTATTCGTTTGTTATCGTTAAACGTTAACGGGAGGCTGACCTGACACAATAAAAAGAAGGATAAATTACCTAAATAGTCCCTAACTATTACTTCAATCTTATTTTGACCAACGAAATAAAAATAATTTGTATAATTATACATTTAATTCTCTATATTTATATTTTTTTATTTCTTCTCCCCTTCACCATCTTTCATATTCTTCTTCATCTAACTCAATCACTAATTTTCTATTATATTAATCCTTAATTCACACATCAAAGTTGAATTTACCTAACTTAATGTCTTCAATATGTGGTTTAAATACATAAAAAGTTTATGTGATGTTTTAAAATTTAATCTCTTTATTCTTTTTTTATTTGAAAATGTTAATCTCTCACCTAATTTGTTCAATTTCAGTGTTAATTACTGACCAGACATCTATAAAAAGACAATATAACATTTTAAGTATTTATGTTTATATTTTTTATATCAATTTAACCCTTAAAGAACTGTAAAATTATATTTTTCAATCAATCATATTTTTTTATTACTTTTAAAGATTTATATCAAATTAATAAAGACTGTAAATGTAGGACTATAAAAGTTATTTTGCTTTTTTTATAACTACTAAGCCAAGAATTAATAGTAGAGTTAAACAGAAGTAGTATAGGGACCTTGACATATATAATTGTTTTTAATATATTCTCACAATTTTAATCGTAAAGCAACAAAGGAAGTAGCCACGCTCATAGTGGGACGAAGCCCCATGCCCATAATATTTTTACCCTTATTATATATATATATATATATATATATATATATATATATATATATATATATATATATATATATAGAAATTGGATTAATTCGTAACTTGCCCCCTCACCTCTTAACATTTATGTTTTACTCCACTCAAGTCCTGGCTCTGTTCGTGTAACCAACATGGGTGAAAACCTTTTCATACAATATTAACTAGCAATCCTGTTGTAATTAGACCAAAGTGGTAAATTAAAGGGCAGTCAACAGAATATGAATCACTCACTGACTTTGACCTGTGGCTTATAGAGTAGTAATTATAATTCGGAGTGTGATTTGAGCTCTTTATTATAATATAATAAGCAAGTTTGAACTTTGAAGGGAATAATTGTGCCCTAATTGTCCAGATTCAGAACCTTTGATTGTTGGTGGTCAAAGGGAACCAAATGTTGTGCTTCAAGATTTGAGGAAACAATGAATCTATCTTGAGAAGAAAGGTGAGAAGAATATAGAAGATTGTAGAGGGGAGAAAATTAGGGAATGATTTAGATGAAAAAGAATATGGAAGATGGTGGAGGAGAGAAGAAATAAAAGTTGTAAATATGAAGGATTAAATGTGTAATTATATAAATTATTTTTATTTTGGTGGTCAAAATAGGATTGAAGTAATAGTTTAAGGACTATTTAGTTAATTTATCCTTCTTTTTATTGTGTGAGATCAGCCTCCCGTTAACGATTAACTGCAACAATCGACTGAGTGACTAAAAGTTTACACCCGAAAACGTAAATGACCTTACTGGTCGTTTTTAAAAATCGGTGGCTAACTCTGTACTAGAAAGATACATAAGTGATCATTCCAATAGTTAATGCTATAAAAAATGCATAGTTTAGAGACTAATTTTTTATTTAATCCAAAAATTTATATTAATTATGTAAAAATACTTAAAAGTTTGCACTTTTTATATAAGAAATGGTTATGAATTTTACATTTTAATTTAAATTTAAATTGATTTATTTCATATATATATATATATATATATATAATGTTGATAAAATAAAATAAAATGAATAAAAGAGGTGGGAGAAGAAGAAGGAAAAGCAGTAGGAGTAGGAAGTAATGATTATTTTATTTGCACAGTGGAATGGCATCTTGGCATTTGATTGACAGAATGGATCAACTTTTACTATTTAATGTTTGTAAGCTTTTCTTAACTTTCCTCTTTCCCTTGTCTTTGTCTCTCAAGCAATGTCGCTCCCAACTTTAACTGAAGCAGCTCCTCTCCTCTCACTCCTCCTCACTACACTCATCTCCACCGCCACTTCCCATTACGCCTCCTCCTCCCCACCGCCGCCGCAGTCCTCCCTCTGGCATCCCGCGCGCGCCACTTACTACGCAGCGTCGGATCCTCGCGACAAAGTGGGTGGTGCCTGCGGGTATGGAGACCTCGTCAGGGCCGGCTACGGGATGGCAACGGTGGGTTTAAGCGAGGCTCTTTTTCTGCGTGGGCAGATCTGCGGCGCGTGCTTCGAGCTGAGGTGCGTGGATGACCTGCGGTGGTGCATACCTGGGACCTCTATCATTGTCACCGCCACCAATTTTTGTGCTCCCAACTACGGGTTCACGGCGGAGGGCGGAGGCCGTTGCAATCCTCCGAACAAACACTTTGTCCTTCCCATTGAAGCTTTTGAGAAGATAGCCATTTGGAAAGCTGGTAACATGCCTGTTCAGTACAGAAGGTAACAAAACAAACTCTTCCCACGCTTCATTTAAACTATTTTTTCCTTTTTTTGATTTTAATTAACAACACTAAACCAGGAGCTAAATCTGCAATTTAGGCAAAACCCAAATCTGGGAAGTGTACTATATACTTTTAGAAATAGTTACTTTCATGCTGGATTTTCTGGGACAAACATCTAATCTTCTCCTTTGCTTAAAACATGTGTTGGTTTGGTTTTGAAACAGGATAAAGTGCAGAAAAGAAGGGGGTGTTCGATTCACGATTGACGGTTCGGGCATCTTTGTGTCGGTTCTCATAAGCAATGTTGCAGGTGCTGGGGACATAGTTGCAGTGAAGATTAAGGGTTCGAGGACCGGGTGGTTGCAGATGGGTCGGAATTGGGGACAGAATTGGCATATAAATTCTGATTTGAGGAATCAGCCTCTGTCGTTCGAGGTCACCAGTAGTGATGGCCTTACACTTACGTCATACAATGTTGCTCCAAAGAATTGGAACTTCGGCCAAACTTTCGAGGGAAAGCAATTCGAGTCCTGAGGTTAAAGCATCCACTGCCTGCAATGCAACGTTTCTTACTACTAGGCTGCACTGCCCTATTCTTTTCTTTCCTTTCTGTTATTTGATGTTCTGTACTGATTGGATTTGGGGTTGGAAATGGAAATGTGGATAGAAGTGGTGACTTGTATCATTGTTTGTGTGTGCTATGATCTTAAAACAGCAGGGGAGAGATCAAATTTTCAGAAAATGCAGTTGGAGGTCCCTGAAATGTGATGGGCTACAGTTTGGTCAAAACTTGTACAAGAATGAAAGATACAGCTTATGCAAAACTGCCCCTCCCCTAAGTCATTTACCAATTGACTTTTAAATAGTAAATGAACCAAATTTGAATGTTTTTGTGTAATGTTAAACATGTCGGATTTCTGGCTTAACTGGTGAACTAATGAACATTACTAAACTGCATTTGAAGACCTCATCTAGCACACAAAATTCATCTCGAATCCTCATTTTATGAAAGCCCATACCTACCATCTCCAACACAATTCTCAGAAAATTTCCAGACATACAATGCACATTGCAACTGCAGTTCCTTTTTCTATTCGAAATTACTGCATCCTACGACATGCAATGCAAGCACAAATGAATGCTAGCTTATCATATGACATGCAAGCACAAATGAATGCTAGCTTATCATATGTAATACGTGTATGTCGAACTAGAACATAAGGACATTCAAGTTGTATCTGAAGAAACACACCACCCACATGCATGAACACTCCTTCTAAACTGCCATACAAATTACAAAATCCAAATTAGAAACCCATGACATTAAACAAAAACTCTCAACCAAGTTTTACGTGAAACCATCACCATCCACTTTTTAAATTCTAATAGCTTCATATCATTATTTATTACCCTACCTCTAATCATATCCTTTAAATCTTGTGTAATGTCAATTTACTCCATCCTTCTAACAGATCATCCCTTGATCTGTGTCC
Organism: Hibiscus tridactylites; assembly: GCA_958450335.1. NCBI lineage: Eukaryota > Viridiplantae > Streptophyta > Magnoliopsida > Malvales > Malvaceae > Hibiscus > Hibiscus tridactylites. Next base: position 80,368,762 of record OY288267.1, read on the forward strand.
TATGATGCAAAACCACTTTGAGAAGGATTATCCTCATTTCTAACTAACCACTTAAGTCTTACCATACATCCATCTTAACATTCGTGTCTCGGCTACACTTGTATTTCGAAAATGTCGCTTCTTGTTACCCCAGCATCCCGTGCCATAAAGCGAAGCAGGTCTCTTAGAACTGTCCTGTAGGCTGTAACTCTTTCCCTTAAAACTCATAGGTATATTTCAATTACACAATTCTACATTTATCTCTCTATCATTCTGAACCATATTGCCCCTAGGTGCTTAAACCACTCTGCTACTAGTTACACTTGACCACCTACTGAAATCATGTCTTCATCACTATTCCTTCTTTAAATAAATGCACAAACACTATATACTCTAATGCCGATCTACTCGATCCCTGCTGATATATATTGCCAAAATGAAAAGGGATGTATCCAGTATTGTACAACCATCAACTTTGGTCAGAACAAAAGGAGATGTGAATCCTAATAATCTATTGCATATAAACAAATGAATATTTGGTTTTCAAACAGATGAAAGAAAGAATTTTTCCATACAAAAAGCTTACTTGTGTGTTAATCCAAAGCAGGGGAGATAACCCGGGAAGAATCAAAGATTGTAGATGGCCAATCGAACCTCGCTCTCCTTCTCTTTCTCAATGTTGCTGTAAAGTCATGGCTATAATCAAAGCCTCTGGTGAGATTCAATAAGCAATGTATTTAGCATAATCTGAACGGCAGCTTCATAGATAGCTCCATCATAATGCATACCATCAGATGTACAATGCGGCCCACAATTCCAAGTCAATGACTGGGAATCCAGCAAGAGCAGAGGGCCACCGGTTTGGCGTAATAGCTTACTATCACCGAGCGCTCGATCATAAGCATGCCACATTGCATCGCTCATCTTGTCCCTCTTCTCCTCTGTATTCAACATCCCATTGATCAGCACCGGCATCCCGAGCCAAAACAAATGGGAGGATGACTTGATGGGGATGGGGACTGAACCAACCACCGGTTCATTCATGGCCAACTCAGTCGACAATGGCAACAATGAAACTACTTTAGTTTTCAACATCCGCAAGGCGAACTCATAATGTGATGCATTGTTGAAATGAAGCATGTCCCAAAGACCAGCCCCCATGACCATAACATCAGGGCAACTGTTTTGGGTCTTGTATTCCGTCGTCAAATTGGTCAAATTCACAACGTAAGGCGCCCAAACGAAATCCATTTTCATACCGATTTCGTCAACAAAAATGCTGTAATCACTATGCCTCTTGAACAAATCGGCTCTAACCGAATCCATGCGTTGGGAATCAGACCCCAAAACCAGAGCTAACAAAGATAGGGCGAACAATCGAGCTTGCGAATCACCGGCGACTATCACCCAGGATCCGTTTAACAAATCGGAAGCATCGGGTCTAGACAATTTCTGAAAGTCGCAAGCTTTGAGCTTGTGGGAATCGGACCAACCCCAGCGCTTATCGTACAAATCGAGATCGTGGGTGGCGTTGTTGTGAAGGCGGGAAGAAGCGTTTTGGGGGTTGACTTGCCAAGAAATGTCGTTGACCAAATTGATGCAAGAAGTGCGGGGTTCGAAGACGACAACGGAAGAAACGGAGGTGACGAAATCGGGGATCGAATGGAAATAGGGAATCAAATGGACGCAGATGGCGAGAGAAATGAAAAGGGCGCCGCTGAAAAAGAGCATCTTGTTACGGCTCAAATGCCAACCGGCCATTCCCATCGGGACTAAAACCACCACGCACGCCGCCGCTACTCCCAACTGTACCGCCCCTAACATCATCAGCATTGTCAACGTTTCATCTTTTATCCGTTTGCTTTCTTCAATCACAGATCTGAGAATTTTTCCAAACTACAATAGCATTTTCTGCGATTGTTTGTTTGTTTCCTTTCCCCTTCATTGCATTGGCATCAATGTCCAATGATCAAACACAACAACCGAAAGGAATTGTACAACCGAAGCTTGGCTTATTATTATGGGAAAACTACACCGATGGTCCCTAAATTATTACCGTCTTCCTATTTTGGTCCTAAAACTATTTTTTGACAAAACCGTCCCTTCTGTTACATAGTTCTCCTGTTTTGGTCCCCGTCGTTAAAAACTAACGGATTCAAACACCTAACTAAACTATACTTATTTAATTATGATAAATATACCATTAAATTATTTAATTAGTTCTCATCAGACCACTAAACTATTAAAAAATAACGAAAAGACTGACGTGGCTGTTAAATAAAGTGGTATAATTACACATTTGGTCTCTGTTATTTACATAATCTATTAATTTGATCTTAATTTTAATTTAATAAAATAAATTAATTATTCAATTAGGTAGTGACATGTGTCACCACCTTATTCGAAGGCTTTTTCTATTTTAATTTAATTTATTAAATTTATTTTTATCTACCAATCAGGTGATGACACGTGTTTAAATAAAAAAATTTAAAATTATATTAAATTCATTTAACGGATTCAAACACATGAACATAATATAATTTTAAAATTTTAATTTAAATCGTACACTAACTATAATTTAAAATATATACAAAATGTTGTTAACATTAATTTAATTATTAGATTTATTTAATCGGGTTAGATGTTTTTATGCATCATAAGTGTGTCATGTTCGAGTCCCATAAAACTATATTTACTTCCTCTTTCCTAACATTAACAACTAGATAAGACATATATTAGATTGTGTATCTCATATCACAAGAGTTTGCTTGGTTCAATGGCAAGCACGTTGCCTTTGTGCCGAGAGGTTTTAGGTTTGACTCCCAGTAAGGTCGTTTTTCATGCTTTTATTTTTCCTTTATCCAATCAGGTGACACGTGTTATTACCTGATTGGTGGAGGAAAATAAATTTAATAAATTAAATTAAAATAGAAAAAGTCTTCGAATAAGGTGGTGACACGTGTCACTACTTAATTGAATAATTAATTAATTTTATTAAATTAAATTAAAATTAGGACTAAATTGATAGATCATGTAAATGACATGGACAAAATGTGTAATTATACCAGTTTATTTAACAGTCATGTTAGTCTCTCCGTTATTTTTTAATGGTTGGTGGTAGGGTTGTAAATGAGACGAGATAGATCGCGAGCTACTTGAGCTCGACTCGGTCAGAGCTCGACTCGATTGGAATCGACTCGAGCTCGAACTCGGCTCGAGTTCTTGACGAGCCGAGTCGAGCTATTTGATACTCGACTCGAAAAGCTCATGAGCTACTCGAAAATATAATATATTAAATTTTTTCATTCTTTATAATTTAAAATCTAAATTCTTAAACTTAAAACCCTAAATATAAACCCCAAACATAAGTATTAAACACTAAATTCTAAACCCAACAACCTAAACCTCTAAACCCTAAACTAACACTCTAAACCCTAAAATTAACAAGCTTGAGTTTACACAACTTGTGTATCAAAGTTTTTTCTTCATAGGACTTTAAATGAGACGTGACAGATGAAGAGTTACTCAAGTCCAATGCAATCAAAGATCGGTCAACACTTGACTCTATTGGGCTCGAATCAAGCTCGAACTCGACTCGAGTTCTAAACGAGCCGAGTCGAGCTCAAATTTCTCAGGCTCGTTAGAAATTACTCAAGCTCGAACTCGACTCGAAAAACAATAAATTTACCTTGCAACCAAGAGAGCAAAATTGGAAGGAGTCGACGAGGCTATGGTTGCAGACTTCACAGGTGTTGGTAACACCTTTCCCCGGGCATGGGTTGAGGTCTCTCGTTGATGAAAACAACCTTAGCGTTGATGATAACATAGGTTTGGACACCAGATATGTCCAGCTATTTTTGTATCTCAGATACCCTTATCACGACATGGTACGAAGACCTCCTAATCTGTCAAAAAAAAACAAAACAAAACAAAACAAAACAGAGAAAATCGAAATGGAATGTGAGGCTTTGATTTTTTTCTAAGATCAAACACCTCTCGCACCAGCTCCAGCTTTAACTCCACCACCAGGAGGAGAAGGTGGCAATTCCTCATCACCATTATTCTCCACAAACTCACGCACATAGTTTCTAAGATCTCGTCTCAGTCCCATTATGAAAACAGTATAAACCTCTAGCATATAAATACAACAATAAAAATAGTTAGGTCACCCAGAAGCAAGAATCCAAGACTTTCACTTTTTAAATCAAAATCTCTTTACATCAATAGTAAAAATGGCAATGAGTACCCCCAAACTCTACCTCAAATCATCACATAACAACTCATACAACATGTTATCAAACACCGTACATTGCAGACAATATATCAATGATTTAAAACATATCATAAGCAATCACCGTGCATAACAAATATCAAGAAATCATTTAAACATTGATATTACCACCTCTTACCTCTTAATTTTTCGTAAACCTGGCTCTGATACCAACAAATGTAACCCCCCTTGACCCGGTCTAACCATTTACCGACTCGAGCGAGTTACATAGGGAATATTGAAGTAAATTGATGAAGATTTACCTCAATAAACGACCCTATTTTTTCTTTTATCTTGCCTAGATGCTCTTACGAATCTTAAAGTGATCATACTCACAGAAGGTAAAGTTACAACTCAGACGAAGTCAATTGACCCTTCATTTACGATTAATCGTGCTTTAGGGGCCACTTTGTAAAACTTACCAAATTTAGGGACCTATTACGAAATTAAAGTTACCGATGTTCAATTAGTCAGGTTTCATGTCTACATGTCAATTGTCAACTCCTTTCATTCATCCAAACTCATTCAATTGAACATCCAAATATTCAATGACCACAATGAAAGAAAACAGAACATCAAAAAAGCCTTAATTAACCAACTTAACAGCCAAGCGTATCGATACACTTCAGCCTGTATTGATACGCCATTATCTCGTCAATTTCTCAAATTTTCAGTGGCACAAAAGGGTATCGATACGGTCTCGTGTACCGATACAATTTCTCAATTTGCCTTTTAGCCGTATCGATATGGTCTACCCCGTACCGATATGGTATGCCTGTTTTGACTATATTATACCCATACTGTAGCCCGTGTATCGGTACGCCTGGGCCTGTAGTGTCATATTTTGTTGGTTTTACATGTCCCTACACATCAAATATCAATCCAACATGTTAACAAAGCATAAGTAATCACTTAGGTCATGATTCTAAAGGCAAATAACACCAAGGCATGCTTTCAACACCAACACAACATATTTAGCAATCTATAGGCATAATCCCTAAGCATAATAGTCATTTAAGTACCAAAATGCAAACTAAACCAAATATCAGCAATTAAAGAACATTTACAAGTCTATTAAGGCACTAGAAACTTATGCCAAACTAGGGAATTCACTACATACGCTCTCAAATTATCAAGGTAACCTCTCATTGCCAACTCATTACTATTGATTTGTTTAAAAACCATAGTTAAGTTATGAGCGACGATTGGACTTCTTCACTTGCTAACTCGCTGCCCGTTCAATTTACTTTTCTGCATTGTTGTAAAAATAGAGCGTAAGCACATTTTCTTAGCGCTGGATGCTCAAATAAAAACCAACCAACAATGTGTTTTAAAACCACTCCTCAAATAAAAGTCTCTTTCACATCAGGCTCATTTATCTCATGCTTTAATTCACTTTCAAAGCAAATCATCAATCTTTAAACCACATGTATCATAAGTCTCATGCATTAACCATGATGCAATATCTCAAGCCAAAGCTTTTCATGCTTGTCTCTTATAAAGCATTTCTCAAAATACAAGCTCGCGTATAAAACACATTATACAAAACATTTATAAATCATGATACATGTAAATCTCATATATTGACATTCAAGTGACCTAGATGGCTACACTCCATCTCAAAACACATTGGTGGTTGTTCCCACCATAAACTAACTCGGATATGCAGATACACCTTATGGCATGGTTGCTCCCACCATAAGAAGGGGCAGAACACTTGGTGTGGCTGCTCCTACCAAAGTGTTCACAAGGTGTGGTTGCTCCTACCTTAATGCTCGTAAAGTGTGGTTGTTTCCATTTTATGGCTCATATGATGCGGCTGCACTCATCATGTTTTATCACACGTATGTACGAATTTTGCTTATATTTTATAATGCACTCTTATCCTATTGGTCGACCAATTATATCTGGTTATATTAAGCATCATCACTTACCAATATACCTTTTTAAAACCATGTTTCTCTACTGTTTTTCATATGCATCATTCAAACCAATTTCTATCAAAGTATCTCAAATATATCAAACTATGTATTTAGGCATTTTCTCAAACATGTTGCATACCACTTTCTAAAAACATGTATTACCAAAACATAAACATATGCAACATCTCACACTTCCAAAACATGCATATAACAATAGGCAAAACAAGTCTATCTTCAAAATATGAGCATGAATTCATCAAAAACAATGGAAACCGAAAACTGAGAGCGAGATCTTCCATACTTACTTTCGAGCTTAGATTAGCGTTTCAAGCTTAATCTAAACCCATAATCTTGCTTTCAATCCTTCAAAAAGCTTTAAAACCAGTTTCACTCACCGAAAACACTTCGCTTGCTTTGCCGAGGCGAAATCAAGCTTCCGAATCAACCACAACTCCTTCCGAAGCTAACGAAACAACATCCCCTGATTCTTTAAGGATGACTTTTCCCTCAAATCTTTGAAGAAAAACTGATGTTTGGCTGGAGAGAATTTGAGAGAAAATGATTGGGAGAAAAGGTAGTTACGTGAAATAAATTTTAAGAGACAAATGCCAATTTAATTCTCTCCATCTTGTTTTATTAATTAAAACCACTTTAAAATTGACCAATTAAAGGGAAAAAAGTCTGAATTAGACTTTGGATCAATAATTCCTTAAAGATTCAAAGTTCTGGTCTTTAACAATTTAGTCACTAAAAAAAGTTTTACAATCTTTATATTTTGGTCACCAATTAAATATCAAACCTCCAAAATTCATTTTCCAAAATTAATACCACCAAAATCATACATATATTAAATAATTATTTTAAAATATTTTCCCATATTTTTTCCAACCTCAAAAACCCCTTTAAAATAATTAAAGGGTAAAGTACACAAACAGTCACTAAACTTTAGTAAAAAAAATAAAAAGGTAACCAAACTTTCAAAAATCACAAAATGGCAATTAAACTTTATGTTTTATAACAATATGGTAACTAGACGTTAAATCACGTTAAGTGTCTGTTATAAAATTTAGTATAATAACACATTTAGTCCTTCATATTTATATATTCAATTAATTTAGTCCTAATTTGAAACAATTCACTAAATTTAGCCATCGTTATTTATGCATTCTTTAAATTTGGTCCTTAAAGCAAAATTTCAAAGTATGGTAACATAATAAATAATTACAATTAAATTTTATAGGAACTCAAAAACTCGACTCGAATCGAAAAAATTTCAAATAAAGTTTGAAGTGTAAAATATGACGCGTCAACTCGAATAACTCGAAATTTTTTGACTCGACTCGGTCGAACGTTCACCTCTATCTTAGGATATGACGATTCAGCTCGAATAACTCGAAATATTCGAATATTTTAAATTATTTTTTTAAATCGAATAATTTTTAAAATAGAATATTTAATATTTTTATATTTAAATCACATCGAATATTTAATAACTACTTTAAATATTCAATTTAATTTAAAAATATTCAATTTAAAAGAAAGAAATAATTTAAAATATTCAAATATTTAATTAAACTACACGAAATACTTTAAACTCGAATCTTGACGTGTGAATAAAGCAAACTGATTAGAAATATCGTCCCATAATAAATCTTTACAGTATCTGATCAATAAACTAAAAGATTAAATATCGGTGGGTGTACAAAAAAAATTCATGTGTTTGTCAAAAATGGAAACATCTGTTAAATAATATCTTAATATTTACATGAGGAGAAATTATATCATAGGCTCAGCTCCTCATGTCATCCATGGTCACAACCAATAAAAAACATCTATTTTATTAATTTTTTCCATATCATCTTTTAACTAGTGAATCTACAATTGGTAAAAGTGTTTTTTTATTTAATTTACAGTAAATCTGAGTGAAGATTCACTCGGTAAAAAAATAATATGAAAAAATTAATGAAATAAATGTTTTTTATTGGTTGGGACCATAGATGACGTGGCGAGCCGGGCCTATCATATAATTTCTCTAAATCATCAAAGCTCAAAACACATTTGCATGCTTCTCATTTATGATTAATCAACATATACATGCTGAATGAGCGTGTGGAGACGTTAACGAAAGTATTTCAGTCTGAAACTTTGTTCAGCTCCTGGTAGCGATAAGAAGAAGAATAAGCTGAAAGAGCCAGGTCCATGCTTTTCTTAGCACCCAACCATAGAGCCCAGAAGAATCCAACCCACCCTGATTCATATCGAAACATCAAATGAAAAGCACTACTCCAGAAATAGCCAAGCATAGGATCTAAGCATTATAAGAATGAAAGAAAGTAAAAACGGAAAAAAGGAAGGTGAGAAAGATATACCAGTAGCTACAACAGCAGCTATAATTGCTGAAATTGTTGCAGTAGAAATAACAAAAGCAGCAACCGACAAGGCCCCAATGTAAATAACTGTTACACAGGCAAAGAAAGTAGCCAAGAAGCCTCCTGCAGCAGCCAGAGCGATGAGGAAAGAGACGATCATAGCATTCACAGTCGCAGCTAGAAAGAAAAGCATAAAAACAAGCAACCCTGTCAAGCTAAGAAATGTAACGCTCCCAACCTGCACAAGTGTTGGATGTAAATTAAGGGTGCTAGATGAAAGAAAATGTCGCTTATTTTTAATAACTAGATATCAATTTAAGCTGCAACAAAGAAGTTAGACATTTTGTGATTCCACTTTTCATACTAAGGTGTTTGACAAAAGAAGAAGAAGAAGAAAGACAGACAGACACATCCCAGCTTTTAAAATGAGTGCTCCCTTTACACATTCTTCACTGGACTGGCCTATGAGTGTTCCCTTTACACATTCTTCACTGGACTGGCCTTAACATCTCCAGTACACGTAATGACAAAATAATTAAACACTCATTTATAGGGTCTTCTATTTTAGCTAAGTGCTATTCATTTTAGATTTTTGTTTCATATAATTTTACTTTTTCTTATTCAAGAGAAATTTAAATATCAATGTGTGTGTGTAGTCAATTGGAAATAATATAGCTTCATTTCTTCAAGCCTAACACACACATAAGAAATCAGTGCCCAGCGTTAAAAGATGTTTTTTTCTCAAAAATCCAAAGTGGTCCTTGTGTTAAAAATCTGTCAAATTAACTATCTATTTCTCACTCCAAAGATCAAAATCATCCAGACTCCTGTAAAATCATACTCAATAAAGCTGAATTAGGCTTCTCTTGCTTAAAAATTGCTCTAAAACAAAACCACAACGAACAAAAAGTTAAAAGCTGCTTAAAAGGGTTTCACCAATAGATTTATTCTCCCTTTCTTTACTTTTGCTATACCATCAAATCAAACGGATAGAAATAATAAAATGGGAAATGAAACAATTTTACAAACTTCATATGATTACGGTGAAGCAAATTGATGATCAAGAATGCATTATTTTTAAAAAAATATATCAATTCCGAAGCAGAAGAAGGACAGCAAGAAATTTGAAAAAAAAAGAAAAAGAAAATCCCTCACAGAAATGACGAGAAGAGCACGGAGGGGGCAGCCACTACGAGTCCAGTGCAGAACAGAACGGGTGGTGTTTCTGGAGGCTTCGCCAAGGCCAGGCACCTTCTCCGAAACAGAGACCTTGATCCGCTGCAGCAGTGGTGCCGATGCCGATGCCGATGCTTCGGGGTAGATTATCGACGAAACCAAACGAAGGAGGTCATCGTGGAGCGTTTCCTCTCTGCGAGTGCAGTTATTTTCGTCTACGGTCGCACCCTTCAATTGCTCCGCCATAGTTGATGTGTAATCTCTTGCTGTAAGTTGAAGAATGAAGAAATTGAAGATTGAAGTTGGGCACATCAACGACACGTAGAATAGAAATAATATTTCTGGTTAGTTTGTTGGGATTTTTTCTTCTTTTATAATAATTATAATTTTTTTACGACGGTGGCATTTCAAATAGCTTAATACACCATTTGCCCCTTTAACATTTATAACTTTTTCATTTTGGTACTTAATATATTTCTTGGCTTATGTGCACCTAATGTTAGAGACGTTACCCAAATTACCTCAACCCGTTTAAAATAAAACTCTGTGGCCAGTCATACCGCACCATGTCAATGTTGATATTAATTTTTTACTTTTCAAACAAAATACAATAAAATAGGGGTAATTTACATTTTAAATCACTAAACTTAACTCCTACTTTCATTTAGATCACAAACATTTAATTTTATCAAACTATATCATTCAATTTTTATTATTAATAAAATAGGTCACTTATACTAACGTTTTTAAATAATTCTAACAAAAAATAAATTTATTTGACACATTTACTTAACATATTCTTCACATGTCTTCGTTAAATAATATTTAATTGATCATTTAAATATTGTTTGTTAGAATTTTCTCAAACATTTCATTTAAATAAACTCAAAAAAAAATTAAATTTTCTATAAAATTATAACAAAAATTTTAAATTGTCAATTATACATTATTTGATGATAATATGCCAAAAAATGTTAAGTAAATATTTCAATTTCATATTTTCTGTTAAGTTTGTTTGAAATGTGTTAGTATAAGTAACTTAATTTATTAATAATAAAAGTTCAGTAATGTAATTTGATTAAGTTAAAGGTTTGTAATCTGAATAAAAGTTGAAGGTAAGTTCAATGATCTAAAATACAAATTATTCAATAAAATAGATATATTAAAATATTTATTAATTTTCCCAAAACTACCACCATTTCTCCTCTCTAAATCCATCCCGGTGGATAAAAATTTTATGCCTTTTCGGTGTTTTTTTATCCCCTAACACTACAAAACAGTACCTTTTTGTTATTCTTTTCTATATCCCAACACTATTCTATGTCATAATCCTAAATTTTTCCCTAGAAAATATACTATACCCTAAATTTTATAAACTCTAACTTTGAACTCTAAACCCTAAACCTTAAACCTAATTCTTAGTGTAGGGTATAAACAACGCACCGAGGAGGAAAAACGGATTTCTATCCCCATCCCTACATCTCTTCCATTTTCATCCATCACCGAGGCTTGCATCTCTTGTTCCCATTGGTACGTTTGATAATTAATTTCTTTCTCGGGGCTTTCATTTTGTGTTTGTAATACTCATTTTATGTCCGGGCCATAACTATTTATTTTTCGCTCGAATGTATTATTTTATATTATTAAAAAACAAAAAAAAAACAAAAAAAAAACTAAACTACCATGGATGCCATGCAAGGCATCCACGCACCCCTTGCCATGACTCATCCCCTCCCCCTTTTACTATAAATAAGGGAGGCAGCAAAGCCAAAGGACACAAAAAATGAAGCCATAAAATGGCACAAGCCATGGAAATGGCGCAAGAAAAGGGCAGTGCTCTTTCGAACCTTAGGGGCAGTGCCCTTTTAATGGTTCGAACAATTGATTCGATTGGAGGCTCTGTCGAGGTTCGTTCAAATCAATTTTTGAGTTATAGCGAGGTGATGCGGAGATCCTGCTAGGGGTCAGGTGAAGTTTTTATTTCGAGCTTCTAGTAGGGTAAATTTTGATTCTTATCTTTGTATTTATTTTAATGCGGTTTTTTTGTAATAAATATTTTTGTATGAAATATAAGATGTTTTTATATTTGTTGGTATGTTTTTATTTTATATGTCATGTTTGTATATTTTAATTTTATTATGTATGCAATGTTTGAATAAAATATATTCATTTATATTGTTTAATTAAATTTTAAATTAAAATTTTTTATGGGTTATCATGAAAAACGTACCCTTATGCTCATAAGGGTGCCGCTTTCCTTTAGTCCCTATTACAAAATATCATTTTTAATTCTAAATTATAATTTTTAAAGTAAATTCTCTTTAGTCGGGAATCTAACAAAATTATGCCCCGAACGTAGGGGTGTAAGTTCTTTTTATATACGAAAATTATGCCCCGGTTGTTGGGGTGTAAATTCTTTTTATATACGAAAATTATGACCCGGTTGTTGGGGTGTAAATTTCTTTTCTACAAACAAATATTCATTTAAATATTTTAAGGGATCACATTGATAAATTATATTCGAATTCATAATTCCACCATTAAGACATTACATAATCGACATGTACCAATTTTTTGGCGTTGTGGGGGTGCTCATCCTTCCCCACACGTAACCGACTCCCGAACCTATCTTCTGGTTTCGCAGACCAAAACTCGTTGTTTTAATAAAAACAATAAAAACAAGTTTTATTAAAATAACCGGGTTTTCAGGTGTTCCAATCGCACCTAAAGTAAAACAAAAGATTGGTGGCGACTCCCCCGTTGTTACAGCTTGGCGACTCCGCTGGGGACTTTTTTTAGAGAGTCAAGCCACAAGTCGATTACTTTTTGTCTATAGGTGGAAATTATGACTTCGATTTAATTAATTTGTGATCCCCTTTTTTCTAAAATTTTTACAAATTTTTTTATAAATTTATTTTCTGAGTTTTCATATCATGAGCTCTATACCCGAGCTCTATCCCTTAAGTGGGAGCGAGAAACCACGCCTTCGTGAGGTACTCCCTCCGTGTAGGATGGTGAAACGCTTCTGGGATATAGGTCCCTTTGTCTTCGTGAGACCTCTGTCTCCGTGCAGACCTAGGGAATTGTATCCTCCCGAATCGATGTCCTAGCGACAGTTCGGGTACCGTTACTTTAGAACCAAAACACATATAGTAAACCCTAAGAGCTTACCCCTTAAAGCCAAACCAAAACTCTGCCCGTTAGCAGTCACCCTGTTTAGGTTTTGGTGCCTTTATTTTCTATGCATGTTCAATTTTCTTTGCTTCTAATTTTTTCTTATTCATTATTCATTTTATCAATTTGACTCTTTTATTATGAACTAACATGTTTCTTCTTTTTGATGATCACTGCATAGGGTCATTAATTCCACATTAATTACATGACACCATTATAACATTTTAATTTTTGTATTTCACCAACATGAAGTATTGATTCACGTCTGGTTCCCAATTTGAAAAAATTTATATCGAGAGAAAATCTAGTTCCCTAGGTATCGATGTAACATTCAAAAGTTGTGAATAAATCCCGTAAATTCGAAAGTTGAACCACGGGAACCATTTTTGAATCAGTACCTTCACATCTAGAACATGTACCTTGCATTTACATGCATTCATTTCGGAACCTTGAAACCGATCTTGGGATGCCGCATGTTAGCAAATATCGGATAAAGCAAAGTTGACCAATCTAACATGATGTAAGAGCCCGGTTCAGGGGAACTTTCAAATAACCTTTGTGCTCATACATACATCATACTTCTACAAGGCCCCAAGCTGAGAACATTCCTCGACGAGTTTAGGAAGTGAGCCTCCGATGCCGAGTCAGACTTCTGCACCCCAGACGACTACATCAATTATCGCCTGTAGCACTTTGCCAGAGCCAAAAGTGATAAGCTACCATGAACCAAAAGCAAATTTATGGACTTGACTGGGGGGCAACATAACATGTCCAGAAGAACAATGAAAGCTCTTCAAGAAAAGACGAAAACATACTTAAAGTTCGCTTCAAGAATAGTCTTAGACAAAATGTTGAGGCATTCACCCGAGGAAGTAATTCAAAAAATGATCGAACCCAAGGGAGGTTGAGGCATCCTTACAAACAAGGCACCAAGCACTGTTTAATCAGAATAACTAGCAGAGAACCAGGGGCATCCCTTTAAGGGGAAAATAGAATCTCATTCACACGTCCATCATCATGCATCATCTATATGCATTGTACATGCATTCAAGTCATCATGCATTTAGGCTAGACATATACATTAAGCATAAAGCTACGTGCATCCATTACATACTTTTGTCTTGAACACATAAACAGGTCTAGGAGACCGAAAACCTCAACTATGGGGGCGACAACATAATGACCAACATTTAGCCTTGAAGAAGGCCGAATGTGCAAAAAGCTTGAACATCTAGGTAAAAACGGTAAATTTTTTCGAACAGATTACTAACTAATGTTCCATTTTCAGGGGTCATAACTTCATGCCGTGAACATCCAGAATCAACCTTTTTCAATCTCGCCTCCGTCAGTGGTGGTGAGCCAAGTCAATTTCCCTGGAAAAAAAGGAGATGCCATTGAGATCATTCAGCTTAGAAGTTCAAATTCATAAAAGAATGAGGACAATGTGTAGAACTAATGTTTTGATATAATAATTGAAAAATGTTTAGGACTAATTTGAAAAGAATTTAAAACATATCTTTAAGTCCAAACAACTTGAAAATTTCGTTTCGAATGATTTCTAACTTTAGCCGATCTTTTTCAAAACATGTATGATCCGTTTTTGCACTAAAGCTGTTTTTCCAGTCTCCAAGGCAAAAAGGATCGATCCCCTGATAAAAGGGATCGATCCCTTTGTTGGCAGATTCGTTCAATTTTTGCTTCCAGCCTCCAAGTGCAAAAGGATCGATCCCCTGGTTTATGGGATCGATCCCTTGACTGTAACGGTCATATTTTTATGAAAAAGGATCGATCCCCTGGTTTATGGGATCGATCCCTCGTGTTATAAATGCTGAACTTTTTGTAGGTAACGGCTATTTTGCATCCCCAACGGCTATGACTCATCCCCAACGGCCATAAACGACTAGAAACTCATTTGGGAGTATAAAAGGGACCTCCAAGCATCAAGAGAAGGTTAATGCTCATATTGTCAAACATCAAATGATCAAATATTGTCTTAGTGCCTAAATTGTCAATTCTTGTATAGACAGACACTAGTGAGCCAAAATTGTCAAATTTGCTCAAGTGTTTTAGGTTTTGGGTGAGTGCTTAATTGTGCAAACAAACACCTATTAGAGGGTTTTAAGTTTGCTTTCTTTATCTCTTTGTAAAGAGGGTTTTGATCAAGGCTTTGGGTAAAAGCTTGATCGGTTGTAAGGGTTTCCTCCTAATCCTAGAAAAGGGGACGAATCAATAGTGGATTGATTGAGAAATCCTTAGTGGGAAGCTAAGGTAGTGGATGTAGACCTTGGTTAGAAGGTTGAACCACTATAAATCATTGTGTCACATTTCATTTTAGCTTCCTAAACCCTTCCACCCAAAAATCTACCTCTCCACCACTTGGTGAGCTAAATTGGTTGCTCGAATCGAGCACCACACATCTCAACACAATGAAGCTTGGGGGCAAACTTCTACTGAGACAAATTTTAAACAAAGATCAGAAGATCAAACTAAGTTAGAAGAAATGGACTTCTACAAGAATTTCATGCATCTTTGCATCATCACAAAAGTAAGCACATGAACATCATCTGCATAAATACTATCATGAGCTAACTTGGAACTTGTTACTTAAAGATTTTCCTAAACATTGTCCTTTCTTAAGGACACCTTTTTTTCTTCAGAATTTGAGTTTCTTAACTTCGTTCTTTCTTAATGGCACTTTTTCTCAAAAACAAGAGTTTCTTAACTCCGTCCTTTCTTAAGGGCACCTTTTCTCGAAAACACAAGTTTCTTAACTCTGTCCTTTCTTAAGGACACCTTTTTCCAAAATTGGAGTTTCTTAACTCTGTCCTTTCTTAAGGACACCTTTTTTTTTTCCAGAATTTGAGTTTCTTAACTCCGTCCTTTCTTAAGGGCAGTTTTCTTCAAAAACAAGAGTTTCTTAACTCTGTCCTTTCTTAAGGGCACCTTTTCTCGAAAACACGAGTTTCTTAACTCCGTCCTTTCTTAAGGACACCTTTTCTCAAAATTGGAGTTTCTTAACTCCGTCCTTTCTTAAGGGCACTTTTTCTCAAAAACAAGAGTTTCTTAACTCCGTCCTTTCTTAAGGGCATCTTTTCTCGAAAACACGAGTTTCTTAACTCCGTCCTTTCTTAAGGACACCTTTTCCCAAAATTGGAGTTTCTTAACTCCGTTCTTTCTTAAGGACACCTTTTTTTTAAATTAAGGTTTCTTAACTCCGTTCTTTCTCAAGGATAACTTTTCTCGAACCAGGAGTTTCCTAACTTCGTTCTTTTTTAAGGACACATTTTCTCAAGACAAGAGTTTTTTAACTATGCCCTTTCTTAAGGACACATTTTCTTAGATTTCGTCATTTCTTAAGGATATTTTTCTCAAAAATTGGGTTTTCTTAATTCCATCATTTCTTAAGGATAGTCTTAAAAATGTGAATTTCTCAACTTCGTCCTCTCATGAGGATCAAAGCTATTTTGGAAAGTCCGACAAAAATATCGGCACAACGTGCTTAAACACGGTCAAGTTTAAGACAATGGATAATTCAAATATCCATCGAAAATCCATTTTCGCGAATGGTCGAAGGAAAATAAATCCTTTGGAAAAATCCAATCTCATGATTGATAGAAACTGATTGTACCCAGGGGAATGGTACAACTAGCACGAAGCAAACGGCTACCGGTAAAGGCGAATCAAATCCGTTCATCCCTGTGCATTTGGGAAAAATGCAAAAGAAATGTAAACCAAGGACACCCATCTTCGTCTCGTTGACGGAATTCTAGTAATAATCAGTTCTTCTCGCATCAATGGAGTTACAGTAGATCACCGCTTCTTCAGATCTTCTCGCATCTATGGAGTTGCAGCAGATCGACACTTCTTCAGATCTTCTCGCATCCATGGAGTTGTAGTAGATCACCCCTTCTTCAGATCTTCTCGCATCAATGGAGTTGTAGTAGATCACCTCGTCTTCAGATCTTCTCGCATCTATGGAGTTGCAGTAGATCACCCCTTCTTCAGATCTTCTCTCATCAATGGAGTTGCAGTAGATCACCTCGTCTTCAGATCTTCTCGCATCTATGGAGTTGCAGTAGATCACCCCTTCTTCAGATCTTCTCGCATCAATGGAGTTGCAGTAGATCACCTCGTCTTCAGATCTTCTCGCATCTGTGGAGTTGCAGTAGATCACCTCGTCTTCAGATCTTCTCGCATCTATGGAGTTGCAGTAGATCACCCCTTCTTCAGATCTTCTCGCATCAATGGAGTTGCAGTAGATCACCCCTTCTTCAGATCTTCTCGCATCAATGGAGTTGTAGTAGATCACCTCGTCTTCAGATCTTCTCGCATCAATGGAGTTGCAGTAGATCACCTCGTCTTCAGATCTTCTCGCATTAATGGAGCTGCAAATGATCGACCTTTCTTCAGATCTTCT
The DNA here is from genome assembly GCA_958450335.1 of Hibiscus tridactylites. Taxonomy (NCBI): domain Eukaryota; kingdom Viridiplantae; phylum Streptophyta; class Magnoliopsida; order Malvales; family Malvaceae; genus Hibiscus; species Hibiscus tridactylites. The sequence continues at coordinate 80,386,069 of OY288267.1, forward strand.
CGCATCAATGGAGTTGCAGTAGATCGACCCTTCTTCAGGTCTTCTCGCATCAATGGAGTTGCAGAAGATCGACCCTTCTTCAGATCTTCTCGCATCAATAGAGTTGCAGATGATCGACCCTTCTTCAGATCTTCTCGCATCAATGGAGTTGCAGATGATCGACCCTTTTTCAGATCTTCTCGCATCAATGGAGTTGCAGATGATCGACTCTTCTTCAGATCTTCTCGCATCAATGGAGCTACAGATGATCGACCCTTCTTCAGATCTTCTCGCATCGATGGAGTTGCAGATGATCGACCCTTCTTCAGATCTTCTCGCATCGATAGAGTTGCAGATGATCGACCCTTCCTCAGATCTTCTCGCATTAATGGAGTTGCAGATGATCGAGCCTTCTTCAGATCTTCTCGCATCTATAGAGTTGCAGTGGATCAATCTTTCTCCTCCAGATCAAGCTACCTTGTTAAATGGATCATGTTTTGTAGACCTCGCCGCTCTGTCAGTGTCGCAGTTAGGTCAAGTTTTCTCCAGGTATTCGTTAATGTTAGAGCCGTAGCAAGCCGGACTTATTTTGCTTCTCCCACAGGTCTCCGTAGTTTAAAGATTATCTCCCCAGCGGATCGTTCCATTTTGAAGATTCTGCCTACAAGAGCGGCCGAACAGATCAAGCGGAGTTCAAGAAGAAGCGTGGCCGAAAAAAGGAACCCAGACCCGAACGAACATAAAATGGTTATCCTTTTATCTTTGCTCTATTTCCGTTACACAGCAATAAGCAAAGGGGGGCAGCTATAATACCCATTTTATGTCCGGGCCATAACTATTTATTTTTCGCTCGAATGTATTATTTTATATTATTAAAAAACAAAAAAACCAAAAAAAGCAAAAAAAAAAAACTAAACTACCGTGGATGCCATGCAAGACATCCACGCACCCCTTGCCATGACTCATCCACTCCCCCTTTTACTATAAATAGGGGAGGCAGCAAAGCCAAAGGACACACAAAATGAAGCCATAAAATGGCATAAGCCATGCAAATGGCGCAAGAAAAGGGCAGTGACCTTTCGAACCTTAAGGGCAGTGCCCTTTTAATGGTTCGAACAGTTGATTCGATTGGAGGCCCTGTCGAGGTTCGTTCGAATCAATTTTTGAGTTATAGCGAGGTGATGCGGAGATCCTGCTAGGGGTCAGGTGAAGTTCTTATTTCGAGCTTCTAGTAGGGTAAATTTTGATCCTTATCTTTGTATTTTTTAATGTGGTCTTTTTGTAATAAATATTTTTGTATGAAATATAAGATGTTTTTATATTTGTTGGTATGTTTTTATTTTATATGTCATGTTTGTATATTTTAATTTTATTATGTATGCAATGTTTGAATAAAATATATTCATTTATATTGTTTAATTAAATTTTAAAATAAAATTTTTTAGGGGTTATCATGAAAAACGTACCCCGAGCATAGGGGTGCCGCTTTCCTTTAGTCCCTATTACAAAATATCATTTTTAATTCTAAATTATAATTTTTAAAGTAAATTCTCTTCAGTCGGGAATCTAACAAAATTATGCCCCGAACGTAGGGGTGTAAATTCTTTTTATATACGAAAATTATGCCCCGGTTGTTGGGGTTTAAATTCTTTTTATATACGAAAATTATGCCCCGGTTGTTGGGGTGTAAATTTTCTTTTCTACAAACAAATATTCATTTAAATATTTTAAGGGATCACATTGATAAATTATATTCGAATTCATAATTCCACCATTAAGACATTACATAATCGACAGGTACTAATTTTTGGGCGTTGTGGGGGTGCTCATCCTTCCCCACGCGTAACGACTCCCGAACCTATCTTCTGGTTTCGCAGACCAAAACTCGTTGTTTTAATAAAAATAAATTTTATTAAAATAACCGGATTTTCAGGTGTTCCAATCGCACCTAAAGTAAAACAAAAAATTGGTGGCGACTCCCCCGTTGTTACAGCCGTTGTTACAGTGTTTAAAAGGTCGTTTTCATTTTCATTTAACTACAAAATTTTCTTTTGCAGGGGCTGTCAGGGATGCCAAGGAAAGGTAAGGTGATGTGTTCATTGGAGAAGAAGTGTTGTGTTGAGGAGAAAGGCTCAGCGACGGCATGAGTGCATCGTTACTGGCAGCAGCGTGTGCGACCATCGACGATGGCTCTGGTGGACGAGAGGTCGTCCACCGAAGCAACTGAACTTTCGTTCGGTTTGAGCAGCAATCTCATTGGGTGGATCTTGTTTGAGCAGCAATCTCATTGGGTGGATCTTGTTTGAGCAACAATTTCTTTCACGTTACCCAGATCAGTGTTTTTGAAGAAATAGGTATTAAGAATTTGGGGTTCTCAAAAAATGGGTATTCAAGCTTTGGTGAATACTCAACTTTTGACCGTGGAAAATAGGTATTCAAGCTTTGAAAATTTTTGGAGAATACACAGCGTGGCAAAGGGAAGACGGAAGGGATGTGGGGGAGAGGTGGGAGTATTTTGGAAAAATAAATGAATATTTTAATATATTTATTTTATTTAAAAATTATAAAAATAGTAAGAATATATTTTTAACGGTTGAGGTAATTTGAGTAACGTTTTTAATGTTAGAGAACACATGAGTTAAAAAAATAAGTTAAATACCAATATGAAAAAATAGTAAATGTTAGGAGACAAATGTCGCATTAAACCCATCTAAAATCAACACATGCGTGTTGTCTGTATATCTGTCATATTCATGAGTTTACTTTTAATTTTTTTTATTGGTTTAACATAGTTTTTGTCTCCTAAAGGTTTTTGTTACTTACTTCTATTTTTTTTTCTTTGGAATAGGACAAAATCCTGGAATGTAACAATTATTTTAATAAGAAAAGATTGAAAGTGCGCACAAAATATCACCAACTGTATGCGGAAAGGTGGTACGTAGTAATCCCTATCTTCACCAATTCATCAGCAACGTGATTCTGACTCACGAGGGCTCCCCACTTGTCTGAAGGTTATATTCTAATACCTTATAAACAACAAAATTATGGAGTTGACAAGATCACGAGGGCTCCTCGCAGCATCCTTCGGATATACAAGATTATTCTATTCCACTTGAATCAACAAAGCGACATTGTCCTAGGTTAATTTAAGTCCCTCCACATTAACAAGTGTCGATAACTCTACACTCTAAACAAACCCCAAAAGCCAATGATCGGTATTGTCGAAACTGCTCTATCAATATTCAGTATAATCCAGCCACCCTTCGGTTTCTCTCATGGCCAGCATTGTCTAGGATATTTTCAGGGTCCCGAGTGAAAATTAAAAAATTGGTTCACGAAGAATGAAAACATATTTCATTACTTTAACAATTAGTTTAATATTTCATTAACAAACTATTAGTTTCATTGTTTTGTTTAGAAAACACTTAGCTAAAACAATAATAAGCAATCACTAACATACAAAATTACCACTTGAGAAATTATTAAAATTGTAAAGGTAGAAGGTAGGGACCTGAGTGGGCGCTCATGTTGCTCCCCATCCGAGACAACCCTGCTCATTACACATGTTTCAACACATTGGGTTGAGCATCAAGGTATCACCGTTAATCCCAAAAATGAGAGAATTTCAAAGAAAACCCCTTAAAAACAGTTAAAAGAAGGTAATACTGGTACGACCGTTAGATTGGGTTAAATGAAATCTGAGCTGTTGGATTTAAAAAGAAAAAAAATGATAAAATGTTAAACAAGTTAACAAGTTATAACACAAAGTATTACCCGGTTATAACAGAAAATGTTACAGAAAATGCCAGAAAAATGTTGCAACACAAATTCTCACCCAAGTTAATTAAATCCAAAACCCTTCAAACACATTGTAAGAATTTATGTTATAACCTAAAAGCGTACCCAAAAGCATTGTTTCTTATCAAACACATAAGATTTTATGTTCCTACATAAATTCGTACCGAGACTAACATAAATTCTTACAACAAATGTAAGAAACCAGGTTATATCATAAATTCTTATCATTTGTTTAAAGGGTTTTAGATTTGGTGATTAAGGGTAAGAATTTTTGTTATAACCTTGTTTCTTACCATTTTGGTAAGAATTTGTGTTGAAACCTAAAATCTTATGTGTTTGGTAAGAAATAATGTTTTTGGGTAATGTAACACCCGTGTTTTGGGGTTAGGAGTTAGTCGTGTGAGTTGGTTCGAGTCGGTAAAATAAATTTTAATCAAATTGACCTAGGCTTGACCTAATTGAGTTTTAAATAAAAAGGAGTGACCATTTGGTAATTTAGCCAAATTAAAAAGGTAGACAACCTTTTTGAAATCAAAAAGTGAAGAAAGCCATCATCTTTTTCTCCCCTCTTTCTCTTCCAACGTTGAAAGCTCTTAAACCCTCCCAAACCCCAAAATTTACTATTCCATCAAATTTCTCTATCAATTCAAGGGCGTTTTTAAAGGTAATTACATATTCTCACTTTCCTCTTCATCCTCTACATTTACCTAGTCTTGAAATTGAAAACTACCATCTTTTTGAAATTTGGAGTTTAGGGAAAGTTTGAGTTTTTGATGGGTTTTACATTTGGTTTTGATTTATTAAGTTGGGTTTTGGTTTAGTCTCATTAAAATACACATAATATGTTAAAATGGGTGACTTTGGGTGAAAACCCGAAAATGGGTCCTTGTGGCCATTTTTGAAGAGTCAAAAATTGGATTTTTGGTGTGTTTTAGGGTTGGGTTGAAGAGCTAATGGTTTAGGGATGTTAGGAAAGTGTTTTAGAACCTTTTGGATGTCATTTGGGTGTTTGAAAACATGGTTTTCAGCTGGGTTTTAAGGGAGCTCGAAAATGGAAATTTTGGGCGGTTGTTGGGTTTGAAATTGTTGAAGTGTGGCTTGTGTTTGTGGGCTGGAGTGGTGACTGAAATTTAGCATTGATTTGTGAGTAATGGATGTGTTTTGATTGGCTAGAAACAAGAGGAGACATTGGAGAAGCATTGGGACCGAATCCGGGAAATTAGGAGGCTTGCTTGCTCGATTGAGTTGCTAAGGAAGGGTGGTGAGTAAAACTTTAAATTGTTTTAAAGTTGGTTCAAGTGTGTGTAGTGGATGTGTGGGAATGAGCTTGGTAGGCCATTCCTAGGTGGGAGTTAAATTGGTAGTTTAACTCCTTGATTTCCTATTGATGAATGTTATGCCATTGCCTATTTGTTCTTGTGAAATGTGGATTGATTTGTATGTGTGTACCTTGATATGTATATGTGATGAGTATGTGATATAAATGGTGGATGTGTGATGTGGTTAAAGAAATTGGCACTAATTAACTTACCGGGTGTAAATGACCGATCATTAGGATTAGTGTGCACACAATTGAGTCAAAACGTATGTGGCATTGATGGCGTTGAGTCATCAAGGAGGAGTACGGTGATGTAATATTCCACCGAAAATTTATTCATATTCTACACGATAATGAGTGGAATCTCATCCGTAGGGCATGTGGTGATGAGTGGAATCCCGCCCATGCAAGGTCCGGTGATGAGTGTAATCCCACCGAGGTAATGTTGTTGTTGAGAGTAAATCCGCACATCCGGGTAAACTAATAGTGGCCAATGATATTGCTCTCATGTTTATGATGTTATGATAATCGAGATATTTGTTGTTGAGCTTAGTATGATGTGAGATGCCATATTATGACTCTTGAAAGACTAGCTAGGTTGACTTGTTGATACCTATGTATGTTGTATGTGAGGTTAAGGATTTGCATGCTTGGACCCTGCATTGTTGATGTTTTTGATTTTAGAGCATCCTCACTAAGCTTCTAGCTTACGCTCTCATTTTCAACAATGCAGATCATTAGCGTGGTGTTAGCAAGGAGCAAGGCGAAGGGGCTTTCCAAGTTTTTGTTGCTCAAGTACGATTTAGCAATTAATGTGGTAGTTTAGCAATGTGGCAAGAGTGTGTTTTGTATGAGCGATGTATGACTCATATATGTGATTGATGTTCATGATTTGACTTGGATTGTAAAACATGTTATGTCTTGTCGAATGCTTGTGTGTTGACATGCCTTTTGAATGTTTAAGTTGCTTTTGGTTGGCATGTAAACCTTTATGTGATGAATTGTGCCATTTGGCTTGGAGTCCTTAAGCATGCCCTTATATGCAATGTTGCCCTTTGTGTAAATGCCATAAATGGATGCCTCATCTTATGCCTTGTGTGTTTGAGCATGTTTTTCCTTAGGATTCGTGCCTCTAGTTCATGCTTGTAAGTGTTGTGTGCTTCTTGGGGTCGTTTAGGGCCTTTGGAGTGGTTGGGAATTGTTCAAGGTTGGTTTTTGAGAATTGCAGACAGTCAGTGTTTCGAAACAGGCTGAGCCGTTCCGGAACGGGTAAGGCTCCAAGGACCCCGTATCGGAACTCGTTTCGATACGGTTTGGCCACTGTGAACCCCTGTTCCGAAACGAGTATCGGAACACTTTGGCTACTGGAAATCTGAGAAAATGCCGATATGAAGGGGTTTCAAAACGGGTCAAGAGGTTTCGGAACGGTCAATATCTCATTGACCACGAGAAGTTGACCATTGGGGGCGTTTCAGAACGGTTGACCTCCGTTCCGATACGGCCTTCTCGTGTGGACTTGGGGCAGTTGACCAAGTCAAGGCGTTTCGATACACCTTGAGGGTGTTTCGAAACGGCCTGCCTAAAACTTAAAATTGGACTATTTAATTGCCGTTTTGTGTCTAGTTGCGTGTCTTTCTCAATTTATTCCGCTGTTGTGGTCACATAGGTTTTTAAATGTGCCTTTAGAGAAGATTAAATTAAAAGAAATGTTTAGGATTGCTAATCGAGGGGGAACCTTAACGGGTTTCGCTTCGGTTTTTCCCGTGTGGCCTAGTCGGACCGGTCATCCGGCCAGACCAGGACGAGGGGGTTACAGGTAAGATTTTAGGTTATAACATAAATTCTTACCATATGTTTAAAATGTTTTGGATTTGGTGTTTTCGGGTAAGAATTTGTATTATAACTAATTTTCTTACCATTTCAGTCAGAATTTGTGTTGAAACCTAAAATCTTATGTGTTAGGTAAGAAATAATGTTTTTGGGTAAGATTTTAGGTTATAACATAAATTCTTACCATATGTTTAAAATGTTTTGGATTTAGTGTTTTCGGGTAGGAATTTGTATTATAACTAATTTTCTTACCATTTCAGTCAGAATTTGTGTTAGTCCCGTGACAATTTGTGTAAGAACCCAAAATCTTATGAGTTTGGTAACAAAATAATGTTTCCAGATAAGAGCTTAGGTTATAACACATTTTCTTATCATAAGATGAATAGGGTTTTAGATTAGGTGATATGATATAAGGATTTGTGTTATAACATTTTTTCTTACAATTTTTTTAAGAATTTATGTAGGTCTCGGTAAGAATTTGTGTATGAACATAAAATCTTATGTGTTTCATAATAAATGATGTTTTTTTGTAAGAGTTTAACAGTTGTACCATTACTAAACTGTAAATATCGATGCTTGAAGAATAATATCGATGCTAGAAGAACAGAATCGAAAATTGGGCTCGGTACTACATCGCAAATATCGACACTTTTTTACCATAAGATGAAAGGGTTTTGGGTTTGATGATATAGGGTAAGGATTTGTGTAATAACATTTTCTCTTACCATTTCGGTAAGAATTTATGTTAATTCCGTAAGAATTTGTGTAGGCACCCAAATTATTATGAGTTTTGTAAGAAATAATGTTATCTTGTAAGAGTTTAGGTTATAACACAAATTCTTACAATAAGTTGAAAGGGATTTAGCTTTGGTGATCTCGGATAAGAATTTTTGTTATTACATTTTTTCATACAGTTTCTCTAAAAATTTATGTAGTTCCATAAGAATTTGTGTAGGTGCCCTGATGTGATCACAACCAACAAGGATCCGGAGGAATTTCCTAGTGGACCTATGACTCGTGCTAGGGCTACGAAGTTCCAAGAAGCCATGGAAAACATGTTTTGTCAAGACTAGAATTTAAAGGATGAAACGCTAACTTTATTGGAGCAATGCAACCTTTTAGTTGTGCATGAGTTTGCATGAGTTTATATTTAATTTCGGCATTTGCACATGGATAAATAAGCATGCAGTTCATTTAAGCATGATTGTTTCATTTAAAGTTTGTTTAGATCATTTATGCATATTAGTTCATTTAAGCTTGTTAGCTTATTAATGTATATCTAATTCATTTAAGCATGTTAGCTTATTTATGTTTGTTAGTTCATTTAGTTCAATTAACCAAACTAGTTCAATAACTTAAATGGTTCATTTAATTAAACTAGTTCATTTATTTTTTCTTAGCATTTAATTGCTTTAATAAAGAGTGGTTTCTTATGAATTGTTTGATGCACTTTCAGATGGGGTTGGATCAAAGATGGCTGATCATTTTCCTCCAAGTTGACAAAGCATTGAAAAGAACTTTTACCACCAATTAAAGTCACTTGAATACACTTGAAGAAGGCTATCAGTTTTATCCAATTCAATGCATTCAAAAGCCTTATTACACCACTTGATAGCCGATCAGTTTCATCTAGGAAGCAAGACATTCAAGAGCTACTTAAAGCACCACTTAAGAGCTACTTAAAAGCTAATTTAACACTACTTAAAGCTGATTGATTTTGGTTCAAAGAAGACAAGAAATTAAGTCTTCATTATCACCCTTTTAAAGGAGACCGAATGCTACACAACCAAGCTCGGAAGCTCAAAGGTTACTTCCTTTTGGACGACATGTGTGTCTATATTCACCATAAAGGTGTCCACATTCATCCTAATCCTTCAACAAATTTTTCGACTATTACTAGGAGAAGGAAAAAAACCAAAGCTTTCATAATACCATTAACACCATCATAATGCGTATTTAATATTTGTTGGTCTATTCAATTCAGATGCTTTGCACCTATAAATAGACACCAATTTCTATTGCATAAACAAATTTTGGACCATATATTAAACTTTGAGAGTGTTCTCTTTTCTTGTTCTACAAGAACTTTATCGACCTGCAAGTTTATTCTTGTGGCTTTTATTCCATTCCATTTTGATATATTGTTGGTTCCTAATTCTTTATAACTAGAGGGTCACAATCCATACTCTTCCATCCAATTTCCACGATTAAGAACTTATAAGGATTGGGTCTTCACTCTTTAGTGTTGGTTCTCCCTTGTTCCACTCCAAACCTACTCACCATCATCATTCCTCCATATCCACTATTTCATCCTTCTACTTTACAACCCATTCATTTTTTCCAACCTTTATCTTCCATCTTTTTATTTTCAATCCATATTCTTGAACACACCGACCCAATTCCCATCACCACTATTATCCCTTCATATCAATTACCTTTACACTCCTACTACGTTCATTCTTGAACTTAAATATGTCCATTGTGCTATTAACTGAGTTCTTACTCGAATCATAGTCGGGCAAATTTAGATACAAGTTTGGCTACTTCACAACCAGATTCATATCAATTGGTATCAGAGTGTTTGTGATTCAGTAAGTTGTTGGATCTATCTCCCTAATTTAGAAAAAGAATTAAAAAAATCAGAATTCAAAAAGAAGAAAAGTTCAAAGAGGGAGGGATCTCTTTTTATATTCCAAAGCAAAAAAAAAGGTTTGGTTGTTACTTTGTTGTTACACATTTTTGTTTGTTTCATCTTATTTATTTTCTTAACCACCGTACACCTTATATATCTCTTTCTTCCTTTCCTAACCATTTTGTTACAGCTAAATTCCACAAGAACACTTGTTGAGCCTAAAGTAAGTTCTTTTAGGACTTAAAAAGGCGAGCAAGAGTGGTAAAAGGAAAGAGTGTGCATCAAGGGGAAAAGCCTATCCCGAATGAAACGTGAGTGTGAGTGCATTCTTCTTCACAGTGGTAACTGAGGGTTTTGTGCAAGTGAGGTTTATTTTTATTATTAACCATGTCCCAAGGATCAGGTAATAATAGAGTAGTACCCAATTTTCAAAATCATGTGTTTCTTCAAGCGATGATAAAGATGATTCAAGATCAATTAGAACCACTATTGGAGCGCATAGACTAGCTTGAAATCTTGCAAGCCATTCATGATCAAGAGGAGTATTAAGAAGAAGTGAATGATGAGAATGTGCCTGGCCAGGGTTCCCAACATGGTGTGGGGCATCAAAATCAAAGGGCTCGTCCAAGAGTTGATGATAATCTCAGCAACATCAAAATTTCTATTCCACCATTTCAAGGAAGGACGGATCCTGAGGCTTACCTTGCATGGGAAAAGAAAGTGGAGCACATCTTTGAGTGCCACAACTATTCTGAGCTTAAGAAGGTAAAACTAGCAGTCATTGAGTTTATGGATTATGCATTAATATGGTGGGATCAGTTGACATCTAGCAGGAGACGCAATGGTGGGCATCCTATTTGAACTTGGCAAGAGATGAAAGCAATTATGCGTAGAAGAATCATTCTGACCCGCTACCATCAGGAGATATTCAACAAGCTTCAAAATCTCCCACAAGGCAACCATAGTGTTGAAGACTATTATAAAGAGATGGAGATGGCTATGATTTGTGCCAACATCGATGAGGATCGGGAAGCCACAATGGCAAGGTTTCTAGCAGGTCTTGATCCTAAAATTGCGGCCATTGTTGAGTTGCAACATTATGCGTAGATAGAAGACATGGTTCATATGGCCATGAAAGTGGAGAGGCAACTCAAGCGGAAAGGTACAACTCGTGCCTATGGGAGTTCTACATCCAAATTGAGACAAAACTGCTTTAAAAAGAACCATTCTTTTACTTCTAATGAAAGAGGTAGACCATCAAAGAGTAACGAGCTTATTGCCAAAACCAGCAAAGGGAAGAGTCCGACCATGCCAGTTCGATCTCGAGATGTGCAATGCTTCAACTGCTTGAGGCGAGGTCACATTGCTAGCCAATGCCCTAACTGCAACATTATGTTCATCCGAATGATGGGGAGATCGAAATTGATCACGAGGATGAAGAAGATGATAAAACTCCTATCCAATATGAAGAGGAGTTGGAACATGTCGTAGATGGAGAAGTTCTTATAGTTAAAATGAGCCTAAGCATGCAAGCAATTGAAGGGGATCAACAACGCGAGAATATCTTCCATACTCGTTGCCATATCAATGGAAAGGTATGCTTTGTCATAATTGATGGTGGTATTTTTACTAATATTGCTAGTACTTTGATGGTAGATAAACTCGGCTTAGCAACAACAAAGCATCCACATCCCTACAAGCTGCAACGTCTTAACGATGGAAGGGAACTCAAGGTGACAAAACAAGTATTTGTGCCTTTCTCCTTCTCCATTGGAAAGTATAAGGACGAGGTATTATGTGATATTGTCCCAATGCATGCCAGTCATCTTTTGTTGGGGAGGCCATGTCAGTTCGATAGATGAGTGATAAACGATGGCTATACTAATCAGTATACCCTCACCCATGAAGCAAAGAGGATCACTCTATCCCCACTTTCACCAAAGCAAGTTGTAGAACTAATGTTTTGATATAATAATTGAAAAATGTTTTGGAAAAAGTTAAAGAGAATTCAAAACCTTTTCTAAAGTCCAAACAACTTGAAACTATGTTTAGGGGATATTTCAAAAGGGTTTTAAGTGTTTTCAAAGCCAAATTCAACAAAACCATCCAGGTGTTTCGATAAGGGTCCTTACAGTGTCAAAACGTTTCAAAACGGGTTTCGAAACAGACCTTATTCTGGGTGAGATTTTGCATAGCGTTTCAATACGGTCCCTGTTGTTTCGATACGCCTATGTGGCATTGACCTCAACGGCCATAAACCCCCAACGGCTATTTCCCAACTACCTTTTAAATGAAGAACATTTCGATATGGGGACATGCGTTTTGATACGGACGTTTCGATACGGCCAACAACGTTTCGATACGAGTGATGCATCAGACTGCAACGACTCTTTATATTACAAGAGTGTTTCAAAATGGGTTTGAGCGTTTCGAAAGGGGGAGCTGCAGAACTGTATTTATGGTGGGAAATTAAGTCTCCAACGGCTCCAATTCAACCCCAACGGCTAGTAACGACTTGAAACTCAAAGAGGAGTATAAAAGGGACCTCCAAGAATCTAGTAATGATTAATGCTTCAATTGTAACACAACATATGATCAAAATGTGTCTTAGTGCTTAAGTGTCAATTCTTTGTATAGGCAAATACTAGTGAGCCAAAATTGTTAGATTTGCTCAAGTGTTTTAGGATTGGGTGAGAGCTCAATTGTGCAAACAAATACCTATTAGAGGGATTTGAGTTTGCTTATTTTATCTTTTTGTAAAGAGGGTTTGATCAAGGCTTTGGGTAGAAAGTTTGATCGGTTTGTAAGGGTTTCCTTCTAAGCCTAGAAAAGGGGACGAATCAATAGTGGATTGATTGGAAATCCTTACTGGGAAGCTAAGGTAGTGGATGTAGACCTTGGTTAGAAGGTTGAACCACTATAAATTATCTTGTCTTTATTCATTTTAGCTTCCACACCTCGTACACCCAAAATTCCACTTCTCCACCACTTGGCAAGTAAGAACATATGAAGGAATCGAGCACCGAATAACCCAACACAAGTCCACAAGGATCAAATTCATTTGAGAGAAAGCTTTGAAAAGTTCAAAGAGAGTGATATAAAATCCGAGAGAAAAGCAAAAGAGAGTGAAGTAACATCTGCGAGAAAATTAAAAGAGAGTGAAAAAGAAGAGAACAAAAAAGAGTTAACATCTTTGTGAGAGAAAAAGAGATAAGGAAGTGTTTGTTGACAGAAAGGATGATACTTGTACTCATGTACAAGGAGAATCTATACACACTAACGACCTTAACCTAGATTTACCCTTTTTTGTTGTTTCATTGTTGCAGGAATTTGAAAACTTATTCCCCGAGGAGATTCCAAGTGGGTTGCCTCCAATTCGTAGAATAGAGCATCAAATTGACTTTGTTACTGGTGCTATCATTCCAAACCGACCAGCTTACCGAAGTAACCCCGAGGAAACCAAGGTGTTACAAAGGCAACTGTCATAATTGATGGGAAAGGGATATGTGAGAGAGAGCCTTAGTCTTTGTGTAGTACTGGTTCTACTTGTGCCTAATAAAGATGGAACATGGCACATGTGTGTAGATTGTCATGCGGCGAACAAAATAACAGTAAAATATCATAATCATATTCCACGTTTAGATGATATGCTTGATGATATTAGTGGTTCTAATGTCTTTTCTAAGATTGATCTTAAAATTGATTATCATCAAATACGAATGTGAGAAAGGGGTGAGTGGAAAACCGCATTCAAAACTATGCAAGGATTATATGAATGGTTGGTTATGCCTTTCGGCCTAACTGATGCACTGAGCACTTTCATGAGGTTGATGAATCATACCCTTAGAAATTTCTTAGGTAAGTTTTGTGTAGTATGTTTTGATGATATACTTATCTATAGTAAGAGTTTGAATGATCATGTTTAGCATCTAAGGTCAGTGTTAGATGTTTTGAGAAAAGAGAAACTTCATGCTAATTTGCAAAAGTGCATATTTGCACTAACATGGTTGTTTTCCTAGGTTTTGTTGTGAGTGTAGATGGATTAGAGGTTGATCAAAAGAAGGTTAAGGCAATAGAGGAATAGACGAGACCAACAAGCATTAGCCAAGTTAGAAACTTCCATGGTTTAGCAAGCTTCTACTGTCGGTTTGTGTCCAATTTCAACACCTTAGCCGCCCTTTTGAAATGAGTCATTAAAAAGAATTCTAACTTATTTTGGGGTGAAAATCAAGAGAAATATTTTAACCTGATTAAGGGTTGTTTAATTAATGCACCATTGTTAACTTTGCCGGATTTTAACAAAGTTTTTGAGATTGAATGTGATGCATCAGGTTTGGAAATTGGAACGGTCTTGTCACAAGAGGGATGTCCCATAGCATATTTCAGTGAGAAATTGAGTGGAGCTACACTAAATTATCCAACCTACGACAAGGAGATGTATGCACTAATTCGGGCTTTAGAAACATGGCATCATTATCTTTGGTAAAAAGAGTTCATAATCCATACGGATCATGAGGCGTTAAAGCACATCAAAGGACAGCATAAACTAAACAAGAGGCACACCAAGTGAGAAGAGTTTCTTGAAACTTTTCCCTATGTGATTAAGTATAAAAAGAGTAAGGATAACATCGTTGTTGATGCATTATCACGCAGGTATGCCTTTCTTAACACCTTATATTCTAAGCTATTGAGTTTTGCTTTAATTAAAGAACTATATGAATCTGACCATGACTTTGGTGAAGTTTATAAAATTTGTGAAAAAGGTGCACATGACAAATTTTGTAGGGATGATGGATACCTATTCAAGGAAGGGAAGCTTTACATTCCACAAGGTTCCATTCGCTCACGGAGGAGGAAAAAACCATGTGGCCGCTGCTAAGACGGTGAATCGCAAGGCATGAGCAACCGGCGTTTGGTGAATTTGCAACCATTGGATTGGTCGTACGTATTAAATGCCAAATACATTGGCATTCCGTTCATTCAAACACTTACTGCCATCAAATTTGTCACACTGATTGTTTCTTTTGAATAAATGCATTTGATTATTCAAAAAGAAAGCTCTTAGCGTTAGGTGGTCCTGACTTCAATTTCAAAAAAACATTGCAAATCTTCTTTCACAAAGAAACACTATAAACCAATAATCTAATTTTGACATCAATGAATTAAAATTTTGATTGGATCATCTCGTTTATATAAAAATCTGTGTTGATCGATTTGTAAATAGTCAACAAATAGAGATCGAGCACATTTGATTGGATGCTCAAGCTGTTCATCTTTGTTTTCTTATGTTCTCTTTTTTCTCCGCCCTTCTAGGTAGGATTAGAATTAGAACTAGAATTTGTCAACAAATAGATTATAGTTAATATTGTAAGGTAATTCATATTACTTTTATTATTATTTTCTTCTAAAGTAAATGAATTTTTTCCACTTTCATAGTTTACATCCACTTATTCTTTTCATAAAATGAATATTTATTCAACTATTGTTAAAAGTTCTGTAGCAAACTTAAAATTTGAGTTTCTTAAGAATAATAAAATTCTCAAATATCAAAAGAAAGATTTAAATATTCATTTACCTTCTAATATATGAAATGATAAAAGTTATGATCATATAAATTCTTTATTTCTGTTAGTCGAATATTTGCATATATACTTTTGTATCAATAGGATTTATAAAAAGAAAATTTTACAACGCTCGACGAGCACCGATGAGCACTATTAATTTAATTTATGAAGATTTAAAATTTAAAAAGACTCAACGTATAACTATAAATTATTTAAAAAATAAAAAATAAACTAATTAAAATATATTATTTTATTTTTAATTTTATTTTAGATATAGATCAAAATACGTATCTACCCCTAAATTACAAACCCTAACTTTTGTTCTTTTAAAATTTAAGCCGTCGTCGTTGTTGTCGTTGCTTCTTGCCGTCGTCGTTGTTGCCTCCTGTATAACCGTCATTCCAAATATTTCGTAACCATATCCAAATATATTATCTAAAGCCCATTACAAATGAATTAATTTACTGACAATTCAATTAAATTGGTTCGGTTTTTTAAACTAACCATGTATGTGAATAACATTTGAAACAGCGATTGATGCATCACCGACTTAAATTTCAAATGAACAAAATTTAAGGTTTTATAATTTAGGGGTAGATAGGTACTTAAATTTTAAATAAATAAAATATTTTTTTATTTTTAAATAATTTATAATTATACGGTGAATCCTTTAAACTTTTAATCTTTATAAATTAAATTAATAGTGTTTATCGGTGCTCGTCGTTAATGATGCTCATCGGTACTCGTCGAACGTGGCAGACTGTCCTTTATAAAATATCTTAACTAAAGTTAGTTTTTATCACACTTATGCGGTGGGTCAAAAGTAAACATTTATGTAAAGAAATGTACACAAATGAAAATTATATATCATTTTAATAATATTTAGGTAACTTACATAAATTAAACTTTACACTCAAGACTTATTTTAGTCACTAAAATTTTATAACATTTAGTTTACTTACTGAATTTTATATATTGAATTTTTTTTTACATTCCTTTGTTAACTCTATTGTTGTAGGATGACATGAAAATTTTTAATGATTTTTTAACCACGTAAAAATTTAATCATTTAAAAATAAAACCTAAATCATAAAATCAAAACGAAGAGCTAAAACTTGATTAACTCTTCTCAGTTCTTTGTACACTTGATGAACTTTTTTTCAGTTCTCTATGCAATCACTGCACATTTCAAATCTTTTTCCCTTGGGTTTCTGTTTCACACGGACTCTATCTATTTTTGTCTTTGCCATTTTTCCGAAGTACAAATCATGAATATATAAATTTTGTCATGGTTTTCACCTTTTTAGTTCTTTGAGACAATCCTTATTTCCTTTTTTTTATATATAGGGTTTTCACGATAAATGAAAACTCTAATGGATGCAAAGGGGGAAAAATTTACGCCTTTTTATGTCACTTTCTATGTTTAATATTAAAAAATTAAAATTTTTAAACCCTACAAAACACAATATATCTCAAATTTCTTAAATCCTAACTATAAATTCTAAGCCCTAAACTTAATTTTTAGTGTGAGACATAAATAAAGATACCAAAAAAGTAGAAGATTTGTATTTAATGCAAAGAGTCACCTAATTCTATAATAAATTTTAAAATTCTTAGCACTTTATACCAATTTTATTTAAAAACCCTCTCAAAGCTTGAAACTTTAATTTTGTTAATGCTCTTCTAACAGAGCCTCAACTCAATCTCTAAATTTCAATTTCAATTTCAATTTATATTGATTACAACATTGTTGTGCTTTAGATTGTGAGATTGGTGACGTTTTGGGTTCCATGAGGATATCTTCAGTGTCGACTAAAGTTGAGAAAATTATAGAATTTGTGATTTGAGTTTAGAGAGTAACAACCATGAATTCGGTGTCCCTATCGAGTTGGATTATTCTTACAAGGATGATTTTGCTGCAACTCATAAATTGTGTTGAGGTTTATTCTGAGTTCAATTTTGGGACTTATCACCGCGACCAACGTGGCGGGAGTGTGGCTGGTCAAGGAAGCAGTGGTCAGAATCTAGACAAAAAAAAAAAAGAGAAATAGACAGAAAAAAGTAACTTTTATATAGATTTTTAAAACGTTTTGGTGTGAATTTGACGTTTTTAAAACGTCGTAGTTCTCGTGTCGTAAGTTATGTCATAATATCGTTAATTATTTAACTATAAAATGATTAAAAGCGTTCAATGTCTAAAATTCAATGGTAAATTGAACGTTTTGAGAATTCAATAACCAAAATAAGTCAGAGAGTAATTTTCAATGATGATTTACGTAATTTACTTTAATATATATTATCATTTAAAATCAGAGTTTTTCGTTTTTTTCTAAATTTTTCTTTTTAAAGAATTTTAATTTTTTTACAGGCAAACAACAACGAGAGATCATTTTTGTTTTCGATCTGTTTCGTTTTGGCCATTAATTTTGAAAGTCTTATTTTGGTCACTTACATTATTGTTTCGTTCCATTTTGATCGTTGAGCCGTTAATTCTCATTAGTTTGATGACGTGACATGTTAATAAATATGAGTGATTTTTAGTTGAACTCTTAAACTTTTAAATTTTTATTATTTCACCATCTTCGAACGAAAAGGTTCTTTAAGAAAATTCTCCTAAAATTTATCCCCTCTTCATTACAATTTTGTATCTCTTCCGTTTTAAACTCAAGCACAATTCCGCCTTTGCCTAGTTTGTGTGTTTATAAATAAACTGAATTATAATGAAGTCCTTAGAATAATATAGTTATTCTTAAAATGTCCTTAGTCGAGTATTATTGTGAGCATGGACAACAATAGTATATTAAGACTAATATGTAGTTGATTGATGACAAAGTATTGTCATTGACATGAAGATGTCAAAATCAATACATAAGTATGTGTTAAAGAACAACATACTGGACTGACCCGCTGTGAGCATATTTCTTGGATTATTATGTGACAATCACAACATTGCTCATAGTGATAACTACATGTATAATCTTCGGACTTGAGTTCATCGTTATTTCAACATTCTGAGTGACAAATTTTGATACAATCAAACGCGTGTCATAACTGACTACAATATAAAGACTAATACTGGATATGTTGCAATCTATGTAGCGGAATATGGTTGATCAAGATAGGATTTGTCCCTCCTACATAATAGGAGTAATATCATAGGCCATTTGATTGAGTTAGATTAAAAATGCATGGCCATGCTCGAATAAATTGATATGAGATGTAACACCCAAAAAAATAGTAAAAAATGATGAAAAATGCCAGCCAAGGGGTTTGAACCCATGACCCTTGGCCTAGAAAGTTTAAGTAACTGTTTTGGACTAAGGTTGATACTAGTTAAGCTTTATACCAGTTTATTAATAAATTATTCCTTATAATCTGACCCAAAATTCATAAGTTTGAACAACCCCCACCGACATAATGAATGCCCCGATCAAAATTATCTGGATTTTTCCCTCCTCTAAACTCTCCACCTTCCCAGCTCTGTCTGCCTGGATCTCGACCACTGTCGGTCTGTGGCGTGCGCCGCCACCACCGTCTTCATCCTCGCATCGCTCCAACCAAAGCCCCGGCGACCATTCGCGGAGATCAGGCGATGTTCGTCGTAGATATCCAGTCGAAGATTCATCAGAAACCTTGGTTCACTGCCCCTATTTTTCATCGATTCCATTGTCGTTCACCGTCCGTGTACCGCATCGCCATTGTTCGTTGGTTCGTCGTCATCCCGCGACCAAGGCCCGGTCCTCTACTCGCCTTGAATCTATGTCGTCTGTTGTGGAGAACTGCCTGAAGATTCAACGAGAAACCAAGGTTCCCTCCTTTATTTTTCTATCGTTTACACCGTCAAAAGTTGTCCGTTCGCAGCACTGTTATTGTCGTCGTTCCCCCATGTGCCTCGCGATCAAAACCCCTCTTTGCGATCACCGTGGCGTCGCCCAAATCCCCTCTGACGTGGTTCTGAAAAAAAACCCAGATTTGGGTAAGGTTTGTGGCTTTTTTTCATCTTTATGGTAATTGCTGGTCTGTGATTTGGTTAAAGATAGTTTCCTCGTTTGATTTCTAGTTTGAAACAACCTTTGGAGTCAACGTTCATGTCGCCGATGTGCCACCGGTGAGCCGCCGCTGTTTGTGGGTTAGGCAAACCCTAAGAGATGTGTATAGGTGTTATTGGGGTTAGGGCGTTTGGGCTTGTATGGCCCGGGTGGTGCTTGTGTGAATGAATTGTGTGAGTGGGTTGAGTGGTATTGTGAGATGGGCCATGTGTGTGAGATGAATTGGGTGAGCCCAATTCTTCGATTAGGTTATCCTTTAAACCTAACCGACCCAAACCAAATTGGCCAGCCAGTTTTGATTCAGACCTTGAACCATTGACCTGACCCGACCCAAGTTGACTATTTGACCGGTTGACAAAAGTCAAACTCGTTGACCGTTGACTTTTTAGGTTAACTTTGACCAAAAGTCAAATTTTTCCAAAAAGTCTTGTTTTATGTTTGTCGTCGTTCTCAGTCCGTTTTGAAGTATGTTTCGTCAAATTCAAACTTGATAAGTTGTTAAACAACATTTGACTTTCTAGATAAATTTGATTTTTGTGTTTAAGTTATGTTTCTTATGTAAATTGTTTTGCCATGTATCCTGGGTAATGAGGGATGTCAAATGCGAGCTCGAGAGTGATCGATTAAAGTTTCGAAGGCCGACCTACGTAGCTCGGAGTCGAGGTAATACCCACTACTTCTTGTGTACTAACGAACACGTTAATTAATAGTTGATGCATGAAATATCAAATGAAGCAAAATATAATATAAGAATATTAGTCCTTGTTACATAATTAAGAACTATATGACACATAATTTTTTTAGATATGTAAATTAAATAATAAATCGGTTATCTCTGAATACCTGTTAAAACCTCAGTTAATGAAAACATATATATAAGAGATTCGATTCGAAAGTGAATTCGATTGCTGACAAATTGTATGACGTTATTGATGATGTGGTAAGAAATCAAAGTATGACGAACGACCCCTATTTCGATTAGTTCTCGCAGTCATGGTTGTGGGCATGACTCCAATGAGATGAGTAGAAAATATGTACTTATGCTGATTCCTACTTTACTGATTTAAAACCGAATTGCATCATGGATATTACTAAAGGTCTCTTAAGGTTCAGTCTAATCAGACTAGTAATTTTGCCCGTATTCGGTTCCTCTACTTTGATGAGGGTAATTTCGCCCGTATTCGGTTCCTCTACTTTGGTGAGAGTAATTCCGCTCGTATTCGATTCCTCTAATTCGGTGAGGGTAATTCTGCCCGTATTTGGTTCCTCTACTTCGGTGAGGGTAATTCCGCTCGTATTCGGTTCCTCTACTTCGGTAAGAATAATTTCGCCAGTATAATGTTCCTATGCTTCGCTAGGGTAATTCCTTACCATTATCGTTACAGGTTCCTACACTTCGGCTAGGGCAATTCTGTCTGAGAACTAAGGTATTCCCTTAGGATAGTACCTACACCCAAGGGGGCTTGGGTTAATGCCTTTATAGACGCGACTCAGAATTTCATATTGGAGTACAGTTGGAAGGTAGATAAGAGTTAAAGATGAACCTTACTGCTGTTTGAATTTTGTGCTCGTGAAATAAAATGGTTACAACAATGATACAATTTAGTACTGTTGAGATACACTAAACTCCCTAGTTTAATTTAATCATTCACTCTTCTGATCCTCTGGTTTATAGGCTTATTGTCTGATACTCAGTGATCGATTAAGGAACCATAATTTAGAACTTGTTAATTCCCGGAATATCATGATAGTGTTATGCTTGCCATATACATGCACGCGCTTACATCATCCATTGGTAGTTTTGTGTTACTGAGCTTTCCGAAGCTCACGCTATTTCTCCATCGCAGGTTAGAAGAAATCTATCATGGTATAGTAATCGATATCTATGGTTGAAGTTCTCTCGACATTACTTTTGGAGTACGGTACTAGTACAGTTGGGGAGCATGTCGTGTATTGTTCTATGTCAAAGTATTTAAAATGCTTCTGAGTTCTCGTTGCATGTTAAATGATTTCTTGAAATGGTATTTCAATAAATAGTTGTGTTATAGTTTTAATGTATTTAAGGAAAGCAACTTTTTTATGTAGATTTTTACTATGGGTCGCTCTTTTGACCCTAATGTGACTTCCTAGGATATGTAGTAACGCATAGATAGGTCTAGGGGGTTACATTTAGTGGTATCAGAGCTTAGAGTTTCATTTTTCTGGGTAGATCGATCGATCGTCTGTCGTAGGTTGTTCGGTGAATACATGCCCCTAGATTATAACCGTACTCCTCTGAGCCGAAACTCTGAAATTGAATCCTCTTTTCTATAAGAAGTGTTTCTGAGTACTTGTCTACTAAGAGTTGATTTGTGCAGGAAAAAATGTAGTTAGAGTTTGTCTGTGTTCTGGATTCTTGCAATGGGTTTGAATACAAATGAAGTACATGAAATGTTTGGTGTTTATGAAAATGGATATTTGATTTAGATTGGGAATAAATGTTCGATTATGTGGGACGGAGTATGACGGGCTAGAAAGATTTTTAGTTGAATTTGGTTTAGTTCTAGAAGTGACAAGGAAATAAGTAGTTTGTCTAAGCTCAAACAAGGTTATTTTCTCTATAGTTTGCATTGATGAATCGAATTAGAGAATTTTTTGAATCACTCTCATCACAATTTTAATAAATTTGGAATCTGATAAGTTTCAAGGCTCGAGCCCATATGGTAAGAACGATATGAGATTATCTGAGGCTATACAACTAACATCAAGATATATATAGGACATCATAAAGTAAATGGTTTCTCATATAATAATGATTATTTTAGAAATATTTCGGTGTAAGTTGGTTGTGGAGTAATGTGTTGGTCATGTTAATGATGCTAATAATCAATGTAGAAAGTGAATAGAAAGATTATGAAATTGAAAAGGTGTGTTCGTAAGTGTGGCAAGACCGTAATTCTAAAGTGATTCTACTATATTCAAAGGATGTACTTACGCCTGAATGTTGTGGCGTGGGTAAGCAAGCTATATTTGCCCTTCGGATATGTTGGATGTATAATTTTTGAGTTAGACGATGAAATTTTGTATGTTGATCATGTAAAGTTTATGTTGATACTTAGGTTGATTGTTTTGCTTTGAAACTAATATGTATAGGTTATGGTCTTCGAAGATGTATATGTATGAGTGGAAGAGTAAGCTACTCTTACTATCCAATTGGTTAAAAGTTATCTGTGATTGCCTAGGTGAAGTCTTGACAAACAAGAGCCTTATGTTAATTTAAAAGATTGTGGCATCGAGGTTAGTGTTGAAGTTTAGGTAATGCTCAAGAATCTCTATATGGGAAAATATTGAGATTTGGACGCAAAGGCAAACTAAGTTCGGTATTTATTGGGTCTTACCGTATTTTGAAGAGAGTGGGACCAGTCGCTTAACAGCTTGAATTGTCTTCTCAGCTTAGCTGTATTCAAGATGTCTTTCATATATCCATGTTGAGGTAATACCATCCAGATCCAACTTGAGTTATTCAGGTCCTAGAGGTGGAGTTAAGGCCATTTTTTTTCTTATGATTAGTTAATACAAATTTTGGATTATGATGAGAGAGTTCCAAGGAACATATATATCTCGATGGTTAAGGTTCAGTAGAGTAATCACGGCTTTGCGAAGGCTACATAAGAGAGTAGGGAAGCAATGAGGGAGTAATTTCCGCATCTGATTAATTCAGGAAAATTTCGAGGACGAAATTTAATTTAAGGGGGGAGAGTTGTAACACCCAAAAAAATAGATGTAGAATGTCAGCCAAGGGGTTTGAACCCACGACCCTTGGCATAGAAAGTTTAAGTCTTAACCGTTTGGACTAAGGTTGATACTAACTAATCTTTATACCGGTTTATTAATAAATTATTCCTTATAATCTGACCCAAAATAAATAAGTTTGAACAACCCCCCCCCAGACATAATGAATGCCCCGATCAAAATTATATGGATTTTTTCCCTCCCCTAAACTCTTCACCTTCCCGACTCTGTCTGCCTGGATCTCGACCATCATCGGTTCGTGGCGTGCGCCGCCGCCGCCGTCTTCATCCTTGCATCACTCTAACCAAAGCCTCGGCGACCACTCGCGGAGATCAGGCGACATTCGTTGTAGAGATCCAATCGAAGATTTGTCGGAAACATTGGTTCACTGCCCCTGTTTTTCATCAATTCCATTGCCGCTCGCCGTCCGTGTACCGCACTGCCACTGTTCGTGGGTTCGTCGTCATCCCGTGACCAAGGCCCGGTCCTCTACTCGCCTTGAATCTCTGTCGTCCGTCGTGGAGAACCGCCTGAAGATTCGATGGGAAACCAAGGTTCCCTCCTCTATTTTTCTACCGTTTACACCGTTAGGAGTTGTCCATTCAGAGCACCGTTATTATTGTCGTTTCCCCACTGTGCCTCGCGATCAAAACCCCTCTTTGTGTTCACCGTGGCGTCGCCTGAATCCCCTCTGACGTGGTTTTGAAAAAAAAAACAGATTTGGGTAAGGTTTGTGGCTTTTTTTCATCTTTCTGGTAATTGTTGGTCTGTGATTTGGTTAAAGATGGTTTCCCCGTTCGATTTCTAGTTTGAAACGACCTTTGGAATCAACGTTCATGTCGTCGGCGAGCCGTCGCTGTTTGTGGGTTAGGCAAACCCTAAGAGATGTGTATAGGTGTTAGTGGGGTTGGGTCGTTTGGGCTGTTATGGGCCGGGTGGTGCTTGTGTGAATGAATTGTGTGGGTGGGTTGAGTGTTATTGTGAGATGGGTCATGCGTGTGAGATGAATTGGGTGAGCCCAATTCTTGGATCAGGTTATCCTTTAAACCTAACTGACCCGAACCAAACTGGCCAACCTATTTTGATTCGGACCCTGAACCGACCCAAGTTGACTATTTGACCGATTGACAAAAGTCAAACTCGTTGACCGTTGACTTTTTAGGTTGACTTTGACCAAAAGTCAAATTTTTTCGAAAAGTCTTATTTTATAATTGTCGTCATCCTGAGTCCGTTTTGAAGTCTTTTTCGTCAAATTCAAACCCGATAAGTTGTTAAACCGCATTTGACTTTCTAGATAAATTTGATTTCTGTGTTTAAGTTCTGTTTCTGATGTAAATTGTTTTGCCATGTATCCAGGTTAATGAGGGATGTCAAATGCGAGCTCGAGAGTGATCGATTGAAGTTTCGAAGGCCGACCTACGTAGCTCGGAGTCGAGGTAATACCCACTACTTCTTATGTACTAACGAACACGTTAATTAATAGTTTATGCATGAAATATCAAATGAAGCAAAATATAATATAAGATTACTGATAAGGACCCTTGTGACATAATTAAGAAATATATGACACATAAATTTTTTAGATCTGTAAATATAATAATAAATCGGTTCTCTGAATACCTGTTAAAATCTCAGTTAATGAAAACATATATACAAGAGATTCGATTCAAAAGTGAATTCGATTGTTGACAAATTATATGGCATTATTGATGATGTGGTAAGAAATCAAAGTATAACGAATGACCCATATTTCGATTGGTGCCCCCAGTCATGGTTGTGGGCATGACTCCAATGAGATGAGTAGAAAATATGTACTTAAGCTGATTCCTACTATATTGATTTAAAACCGAATTGCATCCTAGATATTACTGAAGGTCTCCTAAGGTTCAATCTAATCAGACTGGTAATTACGCCCGTATTCGGTTCCTCTACTTTGGTGAGGGTAATTACACCCGTATTCGGTTCCTCTACTTCGGTGAGGGTAATTCCACCTGTATTCGGCTCCTCTACTTCGGTGAGGGTAATTCTGCTCGTGTTCGGTTCCTCTACTTCGGTGAGGGTAATTCCGCCTGTATAAGGTTCCTACGCTTTGGCTAGGGTAATTCCTTACCGTTATCGTTAAAGGTTCCTACGCTTCGGCTAGGGTAATTCTGTCCGGGACCTAAGGTATTCCCTTAGGATAGTACCTACGCCCAATGAGCTTGGGTTAATGTCTTTGTAGACGCAACTCGGAATTTCATATTGGAGTACAGTTGGAAGGTAGATAAGAGTTAAAAATGAACCTTATTGTTGCTTGAATTTTGTGCTCGTGAAATAAAATGGTTACCACATTGATACAATTTAGTACTGTTGGGATACACTAAACTCCTTAGTTTAATTTAATCATTCATTCTTTTGATCCTCCGGTTTATAGGCTTATCGCCTGATACTCGGTGATCAATTAAGGAACCATAATTTAGAACTTGTTAATTCCCGGAACATCATGATAGTGTTATGCTTGCCATATACCTACACGTGCTTACATTATCCATTGGTAGTTTTGTGTTACGGAGCTTTCCGAAGCTCACGTTGTTTCTCCATCGCAGGTTAGAAGAAATCTATCATGGTATAATAATCGATATCTATGGTTGAAGTTCTCTTAGTGTTACTTTTGGAGTACGACACTAGTACAGTTGGGGAGCATGTCGTGTATTGTTCTATGTCAAAGTATTTAAAATGCTTCTAAGTTCTTGCTGCATGTTAAATGATTTCTTGAAATGGTATTTCAAGAAATAGTTGTGTTATAGTTTTAATGTATTTAAGGAAAACAACTTTTTTATGTAGATTTTTACTATGGGTCGCTCTTTTGACCCAAATGTGACTTTCTAAGATTTGTAGTAACGCATAGACGAGTCTAGGGGGTTACATGAGATATCATAGTTATTCGTTTATAATAGTCTACTCAAGATATCAAGAAATATTAGATGGACTATACAAGTGTGACTATTTTATGACTTGTGTCTGATCTAGATATAAGAACAAAAGGATGCAATACATGAAAAGAGTTAATCACGAAAAAGGTTATGTCGAACCACTACTTCTTGTAACTTAGATAGCAATGATGTATTGCTAGATGTCACTCATTGCTTGTAATATTAAAATTGTTCTAGATATTACTGATAACGTTACATGAACCTACAAGGGTCACACCTTATAGTTGAAACGAACAAATGTCGACTTGATAGCAGGTGTACAAACTTATTGTGCACGAAATAGGCAAAAATCAAAATTATTATGATTATTGTAATTATAGATAATTTCGTTTACATATATTTTAATAGTATATAATTATTGTAATTATCAGACACTATTAATATATATCCCTAAAGAAACCTAATTGAAGTAGAATCATATTCTACATATTTAATTATAT